>CANXME010002232.1:0-1200000 GCA_948144175.1 Closterium sp. NIES-65 | reverse complement strand
AAAAAAAAAAAAAAAAACGAGGGGAGGGAAAAGGAGAGAGTATGAGAAAGAGTTTGCCAAGGTGCGATCGGACGCCCTATATGGAATGACGACAAACCGTCCGTATGGTCCTCACTGTTGACGGTTCATTTTTCGCGCATGCATGTATATGTCACACGCATGAACTAATTAAGGCGTGCAACCTGATTGGTCGCGTTCATTTCCTTGCCGTACATACAGGAGCACAACAATACGAGGTGCCTCGCGACGATGGCCCGTACGAATTCGCCGTCACGGACAAAACCGTCACACGGATGTGCGGTCGGCTTCGCTCGACCTTTGCGTGGTGGAGCTCATGGTGCCCTTGCAGCCTCGTCCTATCCATCATCGCCAACGGTTACTGGCTTCCATGGAGCCACGGCCCACCACAGGCCTTTCGGGAGCGTAACCACGCTGGTGCATACGCGCATGCGTCGTTCACACGTACTGCCATCCAAGAACTCACAGAGACCGGAGCTGCAGTCGAGACAGCCGCAAGCGAGCTTACGTGCATAAGCCCACTTAACGTGGTCGAGCAGAAAGAAAAATGCAGGCTCATCCTCGACCTGAGAAAAGTCAACACAAACCTCATCGTCCCAAAATTCAAGTACGAAGGACTCAGCCGTGTGGCAGACGTGGCACGCGCTGGGGATTGGATGTTTTCTATTGATCTCAAATCCGGGTACCATCACATCGATATCCATCCTTCATGCTGGAAGTTTCTCGGTTTTGGATTCGATGGGCGCACTTACTCCTTTCGTTCATTGCCGTTCGGTCTTGCGACAGCCCCATTCATCTTCACGCAACTCATCAAGCAGCTAGCCCGTCGCTGGCGGGAGCAAGGCATCCGAGTAGTACCATACGTGGACGACATCTTATTCCTTTGCCAGTCAAAAGCTCACGCGTAGGCTACTTGCCACCGTGTAATACTGGAGCTTAAAGCAGCAGGTTTGGTGATAAATGCGAAGAAATCACAGCTGTCACCATCGCAACACCTTCGATTCTTGGGTGTGGAGCTAGACACGGCCACGGGCCGATTTACCATCGGTCCCGAACGACGAGCCTCACTACATGCAACCATTCGGAACCTGTTGAGCGCAAGCAAGGCATGTCGACCCGTCTCAGTCCGCCAAGTGGCCAGAATCACAGGCATGCTCGCGTCAATGGGCGTCGCGCTGGGCGCAACAGCTCGTGCTTTCAGCCACGCCATGCTACAAGTGATCAATGACGCACCTTCATGGAAAAGCAGCGTGATCATCCCCCCAAACGCGGCTGAGGAGCTAAACTTCTGGCTCGAAGAGTTTGATAGGTTCAACGGTGCACCGTTTCACGTTCGAAACAGCTACGACGCTGTCATCCATGTGGATGCTAGCGCTCACAGTTGGGGCGCCACTTTGACCACATTTCCTGGCGGCCTCGAAGAAGCTAGCGCAACAATGCCAGAGCCGCTGCGAGCGACGTCCAGCACACGGAGGGAGATCGAAGGTGTGCTTTGGGCACTCCAAACATACTCCAGCAAGATCACGCACAAACATGTTCTTGTGCGGGTGGACAATCAGGGCGTCTTCTTCATCCTTCGCAAAGGTGGCTCGCGCAGCCCCGACCTTACCACGGCCTGCCAAGACATCATTCGACTATGCATGGAGCACGGCACGCGTCTAATCATCGAATGGATCCCACGGGAGCTAAACTCACACGCCGATGAGCTCTCAAAAGCAGTCGATCATGACGACTACTCGTTGAAGACGCCGTGGTTCCGCATCTTAGAACGGCGTTGGGGTCCCCATTCCATCGACCTCTTTGCAAACTCCCGCAACTCCCAGCTGCCACGCTTCTGCACGAAAATTCCTCATCCACAAGCCACCGCAGTCGATGCATTCTCGCTCGCATGGACATCAGAAAATAGCTTTGCGTTCCCCCCGCCCCATTTAGTTCCGGCCGTCCTCCATCACGCACAGCGCACCCGTGCATCGCTCACATTGATCATCCCACACTGGCCGGGTGCAAACTGGTGGCCACTTTTACAACCTTCCCCACGCAACTGGGCACCGTACATCCACGCGCACATTCCCTTGACACACGGCAGCCAATGCCTGGCAGCTGGAACACATTCCGCTGCTTTTTCAGGCACTGGATTACCACACAGCCCAATCATCGCACTTCGGGTGGTTTTTGACTAATTGAGAATGTACGCGCCTTGTGTCCAGATCCGCTCCCAAAGCTACACAACCAACTCATCAACATGCTCACACAATCGCGAGCGAATTCGACAATCCGTACATACGAACCGTACTGGGCCAAGTTTCGGGCCTTCTGCACAAAGGTGGATCTTCCATTTCTTCCCGCATCCGACATGACCCTCGCGCTATACTTGGTGCATGCAATCCAACGCAAAGCAACCTTGTCTGTAGTGCAGCTCACGTGCTCGGCAGTCAGCTTCGCCCATCGCATGACTGGAAGCAAATGCCCGACTGTCGGACCGTTTACCACCCAAGTGCGGGACTACGCGAAACGACACTGCCCTCGCCCTAGTCGTTTGAAGGAGCCCGTATCAATCCAACAAGTTCGGGACATGTCCGCGAACTACTTGCAGTCGGACAATCCCGCTGAATTTCAGAAGGGGTTGATCCCTATCCTCATGTACTCCGGATTTTTGCGATACTCCGACCTCGTTGCCATCCAGTGGCAAGACAGCCAATTCGACGATGCAGTCATGTGGATCCTCATCCCACACTCAAAAACGGACCAGGCTGGTCGTGGAACCTGGATTCCCATCGCCGCAACGACGGACCCTTGTTGCCCCGTGCGCTGCACCCAACGCTTCCTCCAACTCGCTGGCTATGGCCCTCATTCCGAGGGGTCGTTGATTCGCGTTTTCAGCCACGCTTCAGCCAACAAGGGCCAGGCCAAGCCACCCTCGTACACAACGATCCGAAACTGGTGTAAAGAAGCATTCGCCAAAGTAGGACTTGGGGAGCAGCAGCTCGGCACGCACTCCTTCCGAAAGGGCGCGGCAACCGTAGCCGCCAACATCGGCGTGCCGGACAGAATCTTCAAAAGGATGGGCAGGTGGCGAAGTGACACCGCCAAAGAGATGTACGTCACACCATACGTCGGACATCTTATCAAGGCATCCCGCAACCTACAGGACCCGACATACGCGCTGCCCCCAGAACAGCACGCAGAGGCACTCTTACGCAACCGCAAGCCACCACTGGCCATGTCTCAGAGGCCCCAGTTGCAATGAGAACGATGCCAAATTATAAGGAAAAGAAAGCAAGCTTTCTCAATATTATAATTTTTAAACACATTGATGTTTTTCAAAATTGTGTATTGTGAAAGCGAAGCTGACTGTACCGAATATTTGGCAGCGTCGAAGCGCGCTAAACGCCCTTCTCCAACTACAAAAACCGTGGGTTGGAGTTCATTCCCTCCACCCACGTTTCTCGTTTTCCAACGGCTCAATCAACATCCCCACCACCCACCCCGGACCAACTACAAGACCACAGCTGCTTGGACGGACGACTCCATAGCTAGTAATATTTGCATGTACTAGCATGTGTTTACGAACGATGCATATGTTGTAATAAGCCAGTTGCAATGAGAACGATGCAGTTGCAATGAGAACGATGCCAAATTATAAGGAAAAGAAAGCAAGCTTTCTCAATACAGTACCTCACAGTAATTACAGTGCCTCACAGTAATTACAGCGCCTCCCAGTAATTACAGTGCTTCACAGTAATTACAGTGCCTCACAGTAATTACAATGCCTCACAGTAATTACAGTGCCTCACAGTAATTACAGTACCTCACAGTAATAACAGTGCCTCACAGTAATTACAGTGCCTCACAGTAATTACAGTGCCTCACAGTAATTACAGTGCCTCACAGTAATTACAGTGCCTCACAGTAATTACAGTGCCTCACAGTAATTACAGTGCCTCACAGTAATTACAGTGCCTCACAGTACTTACAGTACCTCACAGTAATTACAGTGCCTCACAGTAGTAACAGTGCCTCACAGTAATTACAGTGCCTCACAGTAATTACAGTGCCTCACAGTAATTACAGTGCCTCACAGTAATTACAGTACCTCACAGTAATTACAGTGCCTCACAACTGCCAGAATTACCACCCCACAGTGCCCAAGAGCGCATGTTAATGTACGCGTGAGTGTCCATGATGTGAATGCCCAGCCCCTCCACAAGCCACGTGCGCATGTCGATGTACGCGTGATTTTGGTACCTTACAGGAAATTCGGTCGGTCACAGAGAATTCGGTCCCTCACAGAGAATTTGGTCCACCATAGAGAATTCGGCACCTCAAAACAGCCTCGGATTTACCTCAGAGCACCTCACAGTGGGCGAGAGCGCATGTCAATGTACGCGTGGGCGTCCGCGAGGGGCATGCCCAGCCCCTCCACGAGGCCTCTGGCCACCACACGGCGGTAGGCTTCAGAGGGCGGGTTCATGGGCAGCTTGCGCAGGCGGAACTTGGACAGGTCTGCCTCGGAACAGCTGATGGTGTGCGAGAGAGGAAGACAGGGGTGGCAGGTTGCAAGAGGTGACTAAAAGAATTGGAACTTGGACAGGTCGGATTCGGTACAGCTGATTGCGTGAGAGAGACGATTGGGAGGATGACAGGGGAGTGGGGGTTAGGACGGAGGGCAGAGGGCGGAGGGAGGTGGTTGGCAGTTGGAGGGTGAAGGCGGGAAGGAGGGTGGGGCAAAGCGGGATGTGGGAAGGCTAAGGAGTGTAAAAGAAATCAGGTTTTGTGAGCAGGGGTCATGCGGAAGTAGCAGAGAGGAAACAGTGTGTTGTGCACAGTGCACATTCAAATCAAGTTGGTCTGACAAGCACAGAGAGGTTTGGTGGGATATGCAGCAGTGGAAAGTGGTGGTGCAAGGCACTGTCAAGGTTGGGCAGGTTAGTCGAAATGGTGATGTGAGGGACTGAAAACAGGGGCTGCATGGGGACATGGGAGCCTGGAGGCATGGGAGCGAGCATGGGGGCATGGGGACATGGGGGCAAGGGAACATGGGGGCAAGGGAACATGGGGGCAAGGGAACATGGGGGCAAGGGAACATGGGGGCAAGGGAACATGGGGGCAAGGGAACATGGGGGCAAGGGAACATGGGGGCAAGGGAACATGGGGGCAAGGGAACATGGGGGCAAGGGAACATGGGGGCAAGGGAACATGGGGGCATGGGAACATGGGGGCAAGGGAACATGGGGGCATGGGAACATGGGGGCAAGGGAGCTTGGGCGCATGGGAGGGCATGGAGGCAAGGAGCAAGGGGGCAAGGGGGTAAGGGGGCAAGGGGGCAAAGGGGGCAAAGGCGCATAGGGGCAAAGGGGCAAGGGGGCAAGGTGGCAAGGGAGCATGTGAGGTGAGAATGGGAGCAGACCTGAAGGTGAGTATTGGGCATCCATCATCAAAGCCCAGTAGTAGCACCGTGCCGTACCAGCCATCCTGTCAAGGCATGTACGCACACATAGACACGGGGAACAACAAGGGGGAGTTACGGAGTGAGAGAAGGGCAAAGAAAAAATGTGAGTGGAAGAGTGTAGTGGAGAGCTACAGTGGAGGATTAAGGCATGCAGATTACAAGAATTGTCCAGTTTGAGAGGAACACAAAACGTCTAGTTCCCAAGGAGACACCAATATGTGCATGGTACAGGAGGAACAGGCGGAAAGGGGAGAGGAGGGGAGGCGGAAGGCTGACAGCGGTGGTGAGAGGATGAAGGGAAGGAACTAAAGTGTACCGGAAGGATCTCGTGGAAAGCAGAGGGGGATGGCTGTTGTGTTGCTGCTGTGGAAGCATAAGAAGCTCCTACTGCCGCAGCAGTGGCAGCAGCAGCATCGCTAGGCTTGGCTTGAGAGTCCAATATGGCGGAAGATGATGGCTCTACTGCTGCTGCTGCTGCTGCTGCCACTGTTGCGTCCCCTGCTGCTCCTACTACTGCCCCAGGCATTGATGCGAGTGCTGTTGGTGTGCTGCTAGACTTGAATGGGACAGAGGGTGAGGGCCCTTGCAGTGACGAGGCGGGGCCAGGATTGATGGAAGGGGCAGCGTTGAGCAAGCGGGAGGAGAGGCGTGCGAGGAGGGAGAGGGAGAGCAGCGAGTGGTTGGAAGAGGCGAGGAGAGAGGCGGATCGGGAGTTCTCCTGCGCCACCACCTCATTGAACTGGCGTAGACTGTGGGGTGGGGTGAGGTTGAGAGTGTGTGCATGGTGGTAGGGAGGGATGGAGAGAGGGAAGAGGATAATGAATGGGATGGATGAAGAGAGTGATGGGGAAGGGATGGGGCGAGGAGTGTGGGGGTGTTGGTGGAGTGTATGCAGCTGACAATGGTTACTGCAGCAGGCACTGATATGCACCTGAAACGCCGCTCTTCCGTTCCTTCACTCGTGCAGAACTGTCAACGCACAGACACTCAGGCTTACACTTGCAATTCACTCTATCACTCACTCACACACACACACACACACACACACACACACACACACACAAGCAAGCATGCACGCACACACACAAGCAAGCAAGCAAGCAAGCACGCACCCACACACACACGCAAGCAAGCATGCACGCACAGACCCACTCACGTGATCTTATACATGCGCACATATGTGTACGCTGTGTCCGGGTGCCCTCCCCTTGACCCTGGTGGGCGGTGCGCTTGCATCCCTGCCTCCCCCCCCATGCCTGCTGCTCCAGAGACAGCAGGGCCAGATACAGAGGCAGCCGCACAAGTAGAGAGAGGAATGGCAATCTCTGGGAAGGAAAAGGGCGAGGAGGAGGAGGATGATGATGAGGATGATGAGGACGAAGAGGTGGAGGAGGAGGAAGAAGGGTGGAGGTCCAGAAAGCAAACCCCGCCATGTCCCCACGTGGAGGTTCGGGTCCTTCCGAACCACATGCGGTGCGGCACGGCAATCCACTTGGAGGCTCGGGGCGGCGTGGGGTCAGAGCAGCCGTGGCAGGGATGGGCCATGCCATCCACAGCGCCTCCCTGTATGTAGCACATGAATCGCTCTTCCAACATGTTAGACCCGTAGCTTGCGTACCACACAAGAGTCTCCTCCTCTTTCCTCCACTCCTCCCTCCACTCCCCACTCTCGGTTTTCAAGCTAACCTCCTCGGGTTTGCTCTCGGGCTCGATCCCTTCCCAATAGGTTCCGTTCTCCCCTTTTGTCTCTAATTCGCTCTCACCGGCATTGGCCCCCCCCCCCCCGCCCTTCAACGGCAGTGGCTGCTGCTAGAGTTGGACTGACCCCTGCCACTCGCACCTGCTGCTGCTGCTGCTGTTGCTGCTGCGCCGTACCATTAGCAACACCTCCCATACCTGCCCCATCTTGAGTCTCTTCAGCTGCTACTCCCGCACTCTCCCCATCCCCTCTAAACCCCATGCCCCTCGTGCCACTCTCCACTTCCCCTGCCCCAACCCCTGGCATGTCCTCAAAGTCTATAGAGGCATCGGAGGGGGTC
This sequence comes from Closterium sp. NIES-65, assembly GCA_948144175.1. Lineage (NCBI taxonomy): Eukaryota > Viridiplantae > Streptophyta > Zygnematophyceae > Desmidiales > Closteriaceae > Closterium > Closterium sp. NIES-65. The sequence continues at coordinate 1,192,494 of CANXME010002232.1, read as the reverse complement.
GACGGGGACGTGGGCTGACGGTGGGGGATGTGGTGGTTTTGGAAGGGGGGGGGGGGGGCGGGGGGGAAGAGTAGCAGTGGTGCCGGGAGTGAAATGGGACAGAAGGTATGATGACAGAAGGTTCATGGAATTGTCATACAGATGTCCGCGTGCACGCATGCATGTGATGGCATGGATGTGATGGCATGGATTATGGATATGCATATGAGCGGTGTAACGCACATGAAAGCATGATTGTACAAGCTCTGCTCATGTATTTTTGCAGGCGTGTGAAATGTATGGGTTGATGCACCTAAAACAATCGTGAGATGGTGACTGTACAAGCTCAGTATATGTGTTTGTAATGTAATGTTACGAGCGTTAGGAATGCACGAGCGCACACCCATGCGCACCTGCGTACCTGGGCCGTACATGTGTGATTGGCATACATGTCTGCATGCGTGTGCATGCATATATGTGCAAGTGCCTGCATGTGAGTGCACACGTTGCTGGTAGGAAGTGTCTGCATTGTCTAAGCGATTGCTCACCGTTCCACATACCTGCATGTCAACTGGAACACCAGCAGAAGCGAGAGCAGCGGCAGCGGCAGCAGTGGCAGCAACATGCGCCATCTCAGCTTGGGAGAGATGCGAGAAGAGGGCATCCATGGATAGAGCAGGGGGGGCAGTAGTGGCGGTGGACGATATGTGGGGAGGGAAGGAAGTGGGCGGGTGAGAGGAAGAGGGGGTGGAGGAGAAGGAGGCGTGGAGGTTTGCGAGGGAGTGCAGGAAGGTGGAGAGGTCGAGAGGCGAGGCGAGGCACGGCCACCACTGGGAGAGATGCTTGCGCACCTGGTGGTGGGGACGAGTGGGAGGGGCGAGGGGAGGAGGGGCGTGGGGAAGATGAGGAGAGTGAAGTAGGGAGGGAAAGAGCGAAGCCACTGGAGGCCCCATCTTCATTTGAAGAGCGGAAAGTTGGGGAACTATAACAGAGTGAAGAATGTGGCAGTAGGCTTCCTTTGGTCACAGCTGCCACAGCTGTCACAGCTGCATAATTCAAAAAGAGAGGCAAGCATGTGGAAACCGTTTTGAGGAGTGTTAGAAGGCAAGCACGTGAGGACCAGAGTGTGCTGTATCCAATCCAACACACGGTGGCGCAGCTTGAGGGCATGCATGAATTGAGCTACCTGAAGCTACCTGAAGCTATCTGAAGCTACCTGAAGCTACCTGAAGCACCGATGTTTCCTGAATCACATGATAACTCAGCTGGAGCTCACACCGCACCAACACCGCACTGCAGCTGACACTCACCTGAAAGCACCTGAAATCTCACCTGAAGAACAGTGGCGAGGCCGGACTGGGAGAGGCGGAGGGGCCATTGAGGGGGGGGAGCAGTGATGGGGGGATCACCGAGCATGGCGGAGACACAGGCAGCGAAGCACTGCTCTATGGACTCGAGATTGTAGCCCCCCTCCAACACCACCACCACCCCCGCTGCTGTTGCCCGCAGCAGCTGGTGTGAGGGGCAAGGGGAGGGGGGAGGGGGAGAGGGGAGGGGGGGTTTGGGAAGGGACGGGGAGGGAGGGAGAAGGACGGAGAGAGAGAAGAGAGAGGAGGTTGGAGGGGGGAGGGAAGGGAGGAAAGGCGAGGGGTGATAAGAAAAAGGGGGAGAGTGAAAAGATGATGGGTGAGTCATGGCGGAGACACAGGCAGCGAAGCACTGCTCTATGGAGACGAGATTGCATCCCCCCTCCAACACCACCACCACTCCCACTGCTGTTGTTCTCAGCAGCTGGTGTCCCGGCGGGTGGGGAAGGGTTGGGGGGATGGGGGGGTGCAGAAGGGAGGAGGAGAGGGGAGGGGTGATGTAGGAAGGGGGAGAATGAGAGGGGAGAGCAGGCAAGGCGAAAGGATGATGGGAAAGAAGCAGGGGAGAGGGAGGTAGGATGGAGACAACAGAGCAGGAGGAAAGGAGACGAGGTGAGCAAGGATGTGTGGAAGAGTTAGCATGCACACTGCTGGGAGCCCTGCTGGGGCGGTTTCCTTGGATGGTACGAGTGGAAGGGCAAGGGCAGGGGCGGGGGCAGGGGCAGGGGCAGGGGCAGGGGCAGGGGCAGGGGGAAAGGGCACCTTGTGTGTGAGGTGTGAGTAGCCAAAGGGTGTCAGCTTGCACCCACCAAGAGGATCGTTCACCGCTGCACCATGCCATGCCATGCCACATGCCATGCCACATGCCACATGCCATGCCATGCCACATGCCATGCCATGCCACATGCCACATGCCACATGCCATGCCATGCCATCCAAAACATGGGCAATGCGGGGAAAGCGAAGTGGCACACTTTTATGATCGCATGATGCAGGCAGCCTCGCCGTGCACTGTCTTAGCCAAGCCAACTACCTCCACCTGCCCATCAGATCAAATCAGACCCAGCGAGCACGAGCACACCCTGGGGCTGGCTCTGAGACCGATGCAGCAGCGCGGAAGGTGTTCAAGTCAGCTCACAAGTCACCTCCTCACAACAACCACTCCCCCTTTCCCCTTCCCTGCCCCCTCCTCCTCCCTCACCAGCATCAAACCCAGCAGACACGAGCACGAGCTGGGGCTGGAAGGCGTGCAGCAGCGGCAGCAGCAGCAGGTCCCAGGCGGCAAGGTAGTCCCCATCGCCGTACCCGCCTCCCGGCCACGGCACGTTCACGTTGAAGCCCTCGCCCCGCCCTGCCCCCACCATGTCGTAGTCCCCATCAGGGCCCGCCGGGTAGAACATGCCGCCCTGGTAGCTGGTGGGGTGGGGCGTGGCGTGGGGGGAAGGAGGATGGTGGGTGTGACTTGGGCGCCCATGTTACAACGCCAACGCCCCACCCTGCCCCGTCCCGCCCCGCCCCCACCATGTCGTAGTCACCATCCGGGCCTGCCGGGTAGAACATGCCGCCCTGGTAGCTGGTGGGGTGGGGAGAATGAGGATGTTGGGTGTGACTTGGGCGCCCATGTTACAACGCCCCGACCTGCTCCAACCTGCCCTGCTCCCCCATTTCGTAGTCCCCATCCGGGCCTGCTGGGTAGAACATGCCGCCCTGGTAGCTGGGGGCGGGAGAGGGGGGAGCGAAGAGGTGAGAGAGGGGGAAAGAGGGGGAGAAAGCAAGGAGGGAAGGGGAGCGAGGGTGATGGAGGAGGGGTGGAGGGTGAGGGAGGGGTGGAACTTAGAAGGGTGGGGGAGAGGGAAAAATCAGGGAATGAACGTGCCATCTTGATAGCTGGGGGATGGACCGTAGGGGGGAGAAGAGCAAAGGGGAGAAGGAGAGGCAGGGAGCGTACCGATGCACACTGAAGTAGAGGAGCGTACCGATGCACACTGAAGTAGAGGAGGCGCGGGTCGGTCCAGAACATGTGCTGGATGCCGTTGCCATGGTGCACATCCCAGTCCACCACCAGAATGCGCTGCACCCCGCCGCTGTCCTGCTCCCGTCCCATGCATGCATGCACATTCAATTTGTCCGTTCATGACGGCATGCATTCATCCGTTCATTCATGCATGCATGGGCGGCATATGATGCAATGGCATGGTGAGTGGATGACGCATGATATGGCACGGATGGTGTGGTATGGAGTGGTGCGATGGAGCAGGCAACAAGCCTTGTCCCAAGGCGACTCAGCTGAAGCACCCACCAGGAGATGCTTGGCGGCGAGGGCGACGTTGTTGAAGAGGCAGAAGCCCATGGGGCAGTGCGCCTCCGCATGGTGCCCTGGCGGCCGCACCGCTGCCGCTCCGTGATGCAGCTTGTGCGCTGCCACCTGCTGGGATAGCTGTGGTGGGGGGAAGGCGAGAGGGGGGGAGGATAGAGGCAGCGAGAGGGAAGGAGATGGATGAAGAGGCGAAGAGCAGAGATGAGAGAGGAGGTAGAAGGGGGGGAGGGAGGGAATGGAGGGTTGCAGCATTGCAAGACACATGCTTGGCATGCAGGCAGGCCTATGGATCGTCGATGCAGCGAGCCATGAGAGGCAGGCAAATCGGAGGCAAGGAAAGGACACACAGCGAATCAGCAAACAACAAAGAAGAAGAATGTGGGTGCAAGCATGTGTATGCAGACAACGGTGGGTAGGTGGGTGGGTAGGTGGGTGGGTGGGTGGGTGGGTGGGTGGGTGGGTGGGTGGGTGGGTGGGTGGGTGGGTGGGTGGGTGGGTGGGTGGGTGGGTGGGTGGGTGGGTGGGTGGGTGGGTGGGTGGGTGGGTGGGTGGATGGGTGGGTGGGTGGGTGGGTAGGTGGGTGGGTGGGTGGGTGGGTGGGTGGGTGGGTGGGTGGGTGGGTGGGTGGGTGGGTGGGTGGGTGGGTGGGTGGGTGGGTGGGTGGGTGGGTGGGTGGGTGGGTGGGTGGGTGGGTGGGTGGGTGGGTGGGTGGGTGGGTGGATAGGTGGGTGGGTGGGTGGATGGGTGGGTAGCAGCATGTGCATGAGCGAGCAGCGAGGTGACCTCAGCAACGGAGCCAGCAGCAAGGAGAGCGGAGGAGGAGGAGCCTTCGTTGAAGAAGATGGAGTTGAAGGCACGGCTGCACGCCTCCCGCTCTTCCGCGCTCAGCTGCTCGCTGCTGACGGCGCGGATGAACGCCACGTGGTCGTGCGTGTGCACCGACTGCAGCTCCTCGTCCCTCGCCTCGCGCGCTGGCACCCGGATGCACCTGAAGGGTTGACCGCATGATGACCGCGTGTTGACCGGGTTGACGGGAAGGAGGTGGGTCGGGTGCGGGGCGGAGGGGTAAGGGATTGTGAAGTAGGAGGGGTGGGGAGAGAGAAAGATTGAGAATAATGTGGGGGAGCAAAAGATACTAGAAGCAGGAAGGGCTGAAGTTGAGCGGGCAGCGGGAACGGGGGGGTTACGGGGGAGTGGAGTTGTTGGAAATAGAGGATGGGGAGGGGGTTTGGAGGGGGTGGGGAGTGGTGGGGAGAACGGGGATTAAGACAGGGGTGTGTGGACGGTCAAATCGCAAGATAAACAGGCACGAGCCCCCTTGGTGTTGCACAGGCAGAGCAAGGCGGCAAGGGATGGGATGGGAGGAGCACACAGCTCACCGTTGCGCGAGGCCGGTGGAGTGCAGGTAGGAGAAGATGCGGTGGATGCGCGCGGGCTGCTCGGGGTGGTCCATCTCGGGGTCCTGGTGCGCCATCATGCGCTCGTCGTACGCCAGCCCCACCCTCCGCGCCCCCGCCCCCGCCCCCTCCGCTCCTTCCACCGCTGCGCCTGCTTCTGCTGAAACTGCTGCTGCTGCCGTTACGGAAGCTGCTTCCGCTGTTGTGGTCGGTTTGACTGGGGGCGCTGCTGTTGCTAATGGGGGAGTTGCGGCGGGGTGGTAACCAGCCGCGGGAGGTTGCGCGGGCGCGCGATCGGAAACGGTGAGCGCGCTCATATGCGAGTCTTCCGCCGTGCTGCCAACCGCGGACGCCGACGCGAATCGCGCGGAGTCCTCTTCCGCGATTGACGGCGCGATCGACGGCGGCAACGGCTGGATGGTCATGCTGGAAGGACCGTCATGCATGGGCGTGTCATGATGGTGCGAGGACTCCATGTCGCGGCCTGGACCGATCGGCTTAGAAGAATATATACCCCAAACCGGAACTGGGCGTGATTTAGAGGGAAAATGCGGGATTTGTAGCGGTTGATAAGGGAGGACGAGATTCCAGCAGGTGTAGATTAGTAATAGTGCGGCGAGAAGGAGCCAGAGGGGTACGGGAAAGGCCGGGTGGCGAGGGATAGGAGCGAGAAACCTGGTCCACGCTTGGGTACTTGTCGCCGGTCGCTGGTCGGAGCTCTTACAAGGACGTTTGCGGCAAGCGACCGCCCAAGGTGTGGCCGTTGAGGGTTCCGTTTTTGTCCTCGAAGATTAGAGTGTTTGCCGTTTCGCGTGTTAGCCTGGACTAGAATCGAGTCGCCGCCATGGGCAGTTTCGCAGGGCTGGCGCGACAAGGGGAATCTCTGGGTCGTTGGCGGGAGGGAAGGTGGGGGATGGGATTGGAATCTGGGAAGGTGTTACGGGTGCAATGAATCGAAGTAGCGAGAATTGCACTAAGGTGTCAAACGAGTACAAAATGTGAGCGAAGGCATGAGCGAACATTTATACGCGAAACATGCAAAACGGTAACGCGGTGCGTGCGAGCTTGCTAGTGCTACGCTGGAGCGAGGCTCGGGCTAGTCCCGAAGCGTAGGCCGATACGGCCACGCCAGCAGTGCGGGGTTTGGCAAAACAGTGCGCGCGAAGTCGGCGAAGTTCCGTTAGCAGTAACGGGCGAACAATCGACTGTTGCCGTACGCGATGTAGTCGGCTCCGTAAGGAATGCCGAGAAAATTCCTTACACTACCCCCCCCCCCCCCTTAAGAAGCCCCCTCCGCTACGCGAGTGCGTGTATATCGCGGAATCCCCGGCTCCTCAGGTACACTTGCAGGGCAGGGTGATTTTCGATGTTGCTCAGGGGCACCCAGCTATCTTCAGTTGGCGGGCGGTCTTTCCAGCGAACGAGGAATTCAATCCTCCTGATTCCCGTGGGGTGGTGGATCCGATGGCTCAGAATTTTTTCGGGCTCGATGATCGGCTCTGATGCAGGGCGAGTCATTGATTGTGGCCGGTGACGCGGCAGTTGACTTGTGGTCGGGATGTATGGGCGAAGTAGGCTGACGTGGAACGAAGGGCTGATGTACCAGTCGATTGGCAACAGTAGGTGCGCGGTAACGGGTGTGATCATGTGACTGATTTGGAATGGTCCACAGTAGCGCGGTCGTAATTTTGGTACGTCGGGCAGTCGCAGGTTTTGCGTGTCAAGCAGTACGTAATCTCCAGATTGGTACGTGACAGGACGGCGGTGGCGATCAGCGTTGCGCTTAGCGATGACGTTGGCCTTTTTTATTGCTTCGGCGGCTCTGGCGCGGGCAGCTTGCAGGATTTCGGCGAATTGTTGTGCACGTGGTGTTGGGTTGTCCGGACTCGGCGTCATGGGCACTGTGGGGTTTTGCCCATGGTTCAGGTAGAACGGGGACTGCTGCGTCGTGGCTGATGTGGCGTTGTTGTACGCGAACTCGATCAGCGGCAGCTGCTGCTCCCAGGTCGTGGGGTCGTCACACGTGGCACGAATCAACTGCTCCATCGTCTGATTTGTCCGTTCCGTTTGGCCGTCGGTCTCGGGGTGGTACGACGAACTGAACTGTAGCCTGGTCCCGAACTGCTCCCAGAGGTTCTTCCAGAAGTTGCTGGTGAACTTCGTGTCCCTGTCGCTGATAATTGCTGCTGGTATCCCGTGCAGGCGAACAACGGCTGCGATGAACAAACGAGCGGTCTCTTCGGCTGAGATCGACTTTTTGCACGCAGCGAAGTGTGCCATCTTCGTCAACCTATCCACGACGACCATCACCGCGTCGTTACCCCCAGGGTTCGAAGGTAACCCTGTGACGAAGTCCATGGTTACTTGCTGCCAGGCGCGTTCGGGCGGTGGGATCGGCTGCAATTGACCCGCCTTCCGCTTCCTTGAACTCTTCATCACCTGACACGTCGGGCACGAGCCCACGTGCTGCTGTACGTCGGTCAACAGCTCCGGCCAGTAATAATACCGCTGCAGTTGCTGTCGCGTTTTTTCTACCCCGAAATGTCCCGAGGTAATCCCGTCGTGTGCCTCCTGTAGTAGCAGCTCCCTCAGTAGTGAGTACGCGGGTACCCAAATGCGGTTGGTGCCTGTTTTTACGTAATAAACTCCTTTTGCTTCTGCCAGTTGCTGTGAATTTCTGGTCGTGAAGAATGGGTCGGTGCGGTATCCGTGGGTGAATAGGCCAGTTAAAAGTGGGTTGGTCTTGGCGAGTAGGATGGCGTGGAGTTGGGCGGTGGGGCGGGTGAGAGCGTCGGCGATGTTGGATGCGCCTTTTTTGTACGTAACGGTGTAGTGAAAATTGGACTCGAGATAGTCCAACCAGCGAATCTGTCGTGGGTTGAGATTCGGTTGGGCGCGAAGGTACTGTAGCGAGCGGTGGTCTGTCCGTACTGTCACGTCGGCGCCAGTCAGGTAACATCGCCAAACTTTGAACGCGTGCACGATCGCTAGCATCTCGCGGTCGTGTATCGGGTAGTTACGTTCGGGCGGGTGTAGTTTGCGGGACTCGTACGCGATTGGCTGGAGGCCGTTCCCGAAGTCCTGCAACAGTACTGTTCCCACAGCGATGTCACTTGCGTCGGTGACGAGCTCGAACGGACGGTGGGGATCTGCAATGTGAAGGACGGGCGGGGAGCACAAAAGATTTTTGAGGGCCGAGAAGGCAGCTTGCTCTTTCTCCCCCTATGTGTACTCAACCCCCTTCCTCAGCAGGTCGGTCAACGGGGCAGTCAGCTTCGCCATGTCGAGGACGAACCGGCGCACGTAGTTGACGAACCCCAGGAAACTCTGCAACTCGGTCAAGTTGGTCGGCGCGTGCCAAGCCTGAATCGTCGCAATTTTCTTCGGGTCTATTTCCACTCCTGCAGCTGAAATAACATGTCCCAAAAACTCCAGGCGGTCCTGTAAAAACTCACACTTAGATGCTTTGGTCAGTAGGCGGTTCTCACTCAGGATTTTAAAAACTGCTTCGATGTCTTGTAAGCGCTGTGCTCTGTCAGGGCTGTAAATCAGTATGTCGTCCAGATAAACGATGACGCACTTATCTAAAAGTGGGCGGAATGCTTCGTTCATGGTCATTTGGAAAGTGGCGGGGGCGTTGGTCAGTCCAAATGGCATGACGGTGTATTCGAAGGATCCGTAGCGTGTTCGGAATGCGGTTTTAGGGCAGTCGGGTGGGTTGACGCGGATTTGGTGGTAGCCTCCTCGGAGGTCGATTTTCGAGAAAACCCGGGCTGTGCGCAGTTGGTCGATCAGTTCGTCGGCTCGTGGGATGGGGTAACGGGATTTGATGGTAACCCTGTTCAGTGCCCTGTAGTCGATACACATGCGAAACCCCCCGTCCTTTTTCGGTATGAACAGTATGGGTGCGGCGAAGGGCGACGAACTAGGGCGAATGAATTCCTTTTCGAGCAGGTAATTGAGCTGCTTCCTCAGTTCGTCTAGTTCGGGTTGGGTCAGTCGGAACTGTCGCTGTACTATTGGCTGTGCCCCCGGTTCCAGTTCTATCCTGTGATCGTGCGGTCGCTGAGGTGGCAGTCCCGTCGGCAGGTCGTCCGGGAAAATGTCACTGTACTGTTTTAACAGTGCCGCCAGGTCACTCGGTACGTCGGTCAGCAGTTTCTCTAAATCGCCCCCCTTGTCTGCTGCCTCGGCTTCCCGAATGTCAACCGCGTACACGTCGGCTCCGGCCGCAACAGCGCGTTTCATCGTGATCGCGCTGACACGCACCGACGAAGACTCAGGCGAGCCCCAGCGAGGTAAGGCGATGTTGTTACCGTTTACTCGCACGGTGCAGTCACCCGTCGTCCAGTCAATTCGCGGATTGTGTCGTCGCAGCCAATCACGCCCGAGTAAAATGTCGGTTCCGTCGAGGGTCGTTGCGAGCATTTCCTGACTAAACGTGAAGTTACCCCCGCATCGAATCCGAACTCGGTCTACGCGTTCCCGTATTGCCAGCGGCGTGCCGTCTACCAGTCGTGCGTCGATCTCAGGTAAGCATCTGTCCAGTGGCAGTCGCAGTTTCCGTGCTGTAGCAGTGTTAATGAGGCTGTGGCTGGCTCCCCCGTCTACGAAGATTTTAACTAAGTCCGTCCCAATTTTCCCACTGAGCAGTATAGGGCTGTCTACCGTGGTACCCTCCTTATTCGGCCGGGTGTGGTCGATTGCGTGAACCGGCACAATCACTCGGTGAGGGTCGGTTGGGTCGGGCGAGCGGCGTGACCTATCAGTAGAGGGCCCGTCTGCTACTGACTTCCAGCATTTCCCTGCTGCTTGGTCTGTGTCTGCTGCTCAGCTTCCCCCTTTCCCTTAGCGTTTTCCGGGCATTCGCTCTTGCGATGTCCCGGCCGATTGCACGCAAAGCAGCGCCCTTTGAATGGTGCGGCAGCGGCATTTGCGGTGACGGCGCGTATCGTGGCGCTCTCGTTCGTCCCACGAGGCCGATGTCCCCAGGTGTTGTTTCCGTAGGACCCCGGTCTCGGTCGGCGAAAGAAGTCGAGCTTCTCCGCCATAGCGAGAATTTCCTGAAACGCAGTGACGCCGCGAAGCTGGATTTCCTGAGCGATGTCCTGCTTCAGGCCGCCGATGTAGCGGTCGATGCGTTCGCTCTCATGCATGTAGCCCACCTGCTCGCATAGCGCCAGAAATCCGCTCGTGTAATCCTGGACGGAACCGAGTTGGCGCCAAGTGCGGAGCTTCTGTCGCGCCGAGATCGAGGCCGCGATCGGCTCAAATCGAGCGCGCAGACCTGCGCACCACGCGTCCCACGTGCGATACTGGGGCACCTCCACGAAATACGACGGCGCCCAGGGTCCGGTTTGTCCTTCCCGTGTCGGTAGTGTCGCGTAGTCGGTCGGCTTCGTGACGATGATGCGCCACCAGTCCATGGCGGGTCCTCGCAGCAACGACACGGCGTATCGAATCTTCGCTGAGTCCTCCGAGACGTAGTTGGCGTCGAAGAAGACATTCATTGTGAACAACCACGCCTGAACGGTAGGACCACCCCGTTGACTCGGGTCAAAACATGGCGGGCGTTGCGGCTTCAGCGGCATCGGTGACGGCAGTCCCGAATCGTGGGTTGGTGCCGAAATCGTGACGCGAGGCTGACTTGGGGCCGCATGCGTCGCTCTGGGGTGTGTCGTGCCGTGGTCGTCGTCTCCGTCGGGGCGAACGACGCCATCACTGACCGCGCTCGCGGGTTGCCCCACACTCCCGTGTTGTGATGTTGATGGTGCGGGTTGAATCGGAGTGCCAGGTGCTTGAGATTGTGCTCTCATGAGGTCATTTTGCAGTGATGAGCGTTCTGCCGTCAATGCCGCGATTTCCTCGGAGCTTTCGTGCAGTTGTCGCAGCAGATCGTTCAAACGCTCCTGCGTGAGAGTGGTGACGTCGATATTTTCGGCCATGACGAAGGGCGTCGGCTCGTCTTAGTCTAGGCGCAGTCGTGGCTGCACGCGTTTACGAGAGAACGCAAGGACAGCGGCTCCTAGGGGCTAAGGTGCGTGAGTCCCTTCGAGTGAAAAATCAAAAGTTGATTTCCTGGTGTGCGGAGATGCGCGATCCGAAAGAAAGGGGCTCTGATAACCAAGTGTTACGGGTGCAATGAATCGAAGTAGCGAGAATTGCACTAAGGTGTCAAACGAGTACAAAATGTGAGCGAAGGCATGAGCGAACATTTATACGCGAAACATGCAAAACGGTAACGCGGTGCGTGCGAGCTTGCTAGTGCTACGCTGGAGCGAGGCTCGGGCTAGTCCCAAAGCGTAGGCCGATACGGCCACGTCAGCAGTGCGGGGTTTGGCAAAACAGTGCGCGCGAAGTCGGCGAAGTTCCGTTAGCAGTAACGGGCGAACAATCGACTGTTGCCGTACGCGATGTAGTCGGCTCCGTAAGGAATGCCGAGAAAATTCCTTACAGAAGGACAGATTATCACAGTGTAATATTATTCCAAAAAAAAATGGAATTACTACATTCTTACCAATAAACGTGATTATGTATCCCATTTCTTTTGAACCTCCATCATTTATCATTCTTTGAATATATTTATGTGACAGCATCTTGGCCCATTAATGTGTTTAGTGGTGTATGATACAGTATCATATATGTCAAATAATGTTTATAAATGTATGTTACGGATGCAATGGATTGAGATAGCGATGATTGCACTAGGTGTCAAAACGAGTACAAAGTATGAGCAAAGGCATTGAGCGAATAGCTCTTGACCTTGACCTCAATAGCAGAGTGGTGGTGGTGAGCCCTTGACCTCAATAGCAGAGTGAATGTAAAATGCTTTGAGATGATTTAGAACATGCAAATACAGAGATTATCAATATGAGTATAGGGGAATACGAAGCGACCTAAGTAGCCATGTACTCTAAGGGGTATGTTTCCTTGTTATAGCGAAATCCAACCGTGCGACTCCATACAGTTACGAAACTGTCTGGGCAAAATCTTCGCCACTGCTGCTGCCCGATGTTACCTGCCCGACCGTCCAGATCCTTTCGTAACCGTACGACGCTTCGCGTCACCTCCGCCTTTTCGCATTCAGCCTCGGTACTGTGCAAGCTTCGATTGCTGCGGTTAGGAGTGCACAGTATTCCTTCATTCATTACTATTCGTAACAAGTGCTAGGCTGGCATCGAGGTTCGGGCTAGTCCCGAAGCATAGGACGACTCGGCCGGGCCAGCAACGCATGGTTTGGTGAAACAGTGCGCGCGAAGTTGGCGAATGTGAGAGTAGTAGGTATAGTGAGGAGCCATAGCTAGGGTTTACCTAGCTAGGCAAGAGAGAGTTAGGCAAAAGAGAGGGTTTGCACTAGCAAGAATGAGGATACAAATAGAAAACCCTAGAAGGGTTGTACTCGCTATAGAGCACCCCACTACAGGCTAGAGCATAATATTCTGACACACCCCCATAGCCAAAGTGGGGTGTAATCAGCAGAGCAAGCAAAGCAGTACAAGCTCAGGGTGGATCACTATGTCACCACACATTCTGAGCACAAGTTCAAGAAGCAATAGCTTAAAGTTCACAATTATGAGCAAAGCTAGAGGCTATCGCAGAGGGCTAGTGTGGAGGAGGAGGGACTATGAGAGGAGAGGAGGTAGTGGGCGGCAGCTGAAGCTGCTGGCACACGGCGCAACTGGAGCAACTGGCACACGGGCAACTGGAGCAACGAGCACACTGGCAACTGGAGCAACTGGCACATGGGCTAGTGGAGTAACTGGCTCCGCGGCTAAAAGTAGCGGCAGACGAGCAACGGACTCACGGGCGACTGGAGCAACGGGCTCACGGGCGACTGGCGCAACGGGCTCACGGGCGACTGGCGCAACGGTCTCACGGGCGACTGGAGCTGCTGGCTTCTCGGCGGCCACCCCCTTTAACATCCCCAAACTATCCCACCCCCATTTCACACACCCCCTACTGCACCCCTAGGGTCACTCACATGTCACCCCCCTAGCACCACTCCTTCGGCTCCCACACACCCACCCCCCTCAGCGGCAGCTGCAGTAATGGGAGACGGAGGAGGAGGAGCAGCAGGTGACGGCTCACACACCCGCCACCCCCATACCCGTCACCCCCATACCCTGAGTGTGCGGTAAGCGACCTCAGGTGTGCGCGAATAGTGCACAAGTGTGCGGGAAGCGAACTCAGGTGTGCGGTAAGCAGACTCAGGTGTGCCGGGGAGGGCGGGGGGGGGGGGGGGGGGGGGGGGGGGGGCGGAGGGCGACGCGTGGGTCGACGGGGACAAGCGCACAGGTCCCCGGGGGCAGCGCGCGGGTCGACGGGGCCGCCGCGAAGGGCGACGGGGATCCGCGCGAGGTTGACGGGGCCGCCGCGAAGGTCGACGGGGAGCCGCGGGCGGGTCGACGGGGCCGCCGCGAAGGGCGACGGGGAGCCGCGGGCGGGTCGACGGGGCCGCCGCGAAGGGCGACGGGGAGCCGCACGAAGGTCGACGGGGACGGGCGCGCGGGTTGACGGAAACCGCCACGCGTCCCGAACGCATGGCGGGCAGAAAACCGCCACGTGCCCCGAGCGCGTGGCGGGAAGAAAAAAATGTACATCGCACGCCACGGGGCGCGCGACAGACATTAGGGCAGCGGAAGCAGGCGGGCCCACAGGCCAGGAGCGACACTGCTCTGATAGCATGTGAGAGTAGTAGGTATAGTGAGGAGCCATAGCTAGGCTTTACCTAGCTAGGCAAGAGAGAGTTAGGCAAAAGAGAGGGTTTGCACTAGCAAGAATGAAGATACAAATAGAAAACCCTAGAAGGGTTGTATTCGCTATAGAGCACCCCACTACAGGCTAGAGCATAATATTCTGACAGCGAAGCCGCGTTAGTAGTAACGGGCGAACAACGGCCGTTGCTGTATGCGAAGTTGACCGTCGCAATAAGGAATGGCAAAAAAATTCCTTACACTACCCCCCCCCCCCCCCCTCAAGAAGCCCCCTCAGCTAAGCGAGTGCGTGTGTATCGCGGAAACCCCGGCTCCCCAGGTACACTTGCAAGGCAGGGTGGTTTTGAATATTGGCCAGGGGCACCCATCTATCTTCAGTTGGCGTGCGGTCCTTCCAGCGAACGAAGAATTCAATCCTCCTGATGCCTATGGGGGGGCGAATTCGATGGCTCATATTTTTTTTGGGCTCGACTATCAGCTCCGATGCAAAACGAGTCAAGGATGGCGGGCGGTGGTGAGGCAGCTGGCTTATGGTTGGGATGTACAGGCAAAGCAAGCTGATGTGTGCGGCAACAGTAGGTGGGCGGTGACTTGGGTGATCATATGGCTAATTTGGAACGTTCTACATTATCGTAGTCGCAATTTCGGTACGACAGACAGTATTGAGAAGAAGTGAACGAGAATGAATGAACTATGAATGAAGTGAGTACAAATATGAAACCCTAATTGGGTTGTACCCCTTATGGGATAACCCACTATAGCCTACACAATAGCATAAGCTATAATGTTCTAACACTCCCCCATAGGCAAAGTGGGGGAGAACAAGGGGTCACAAGACCAGTCAAGCAAAGCAAAGCAAAGCTCAGGGTGGATCACAAAGTCACCACACATTCCGAGCACAAGTTCAAAGGCCAAAAGGCCAGTTCACATGCAAGATCACATATAGAGACATACAAGAGTCAAGCAAGTAAGAGCAAGAGTATATATAGGTGAAGGTACAAGCAAGGTCAAGAAGTGAGCAAGTGAGGCAAGACAGGCACAAGACCCAGCTGCGTGCAGCAACGCTGATGATCACAAGGCGCAAGTGCCTTGGTGAAGACATCAGCAGTGTTGGCCTCAGAGGCCACGTACGCAAGTCGCAACTGTCCACGCTGCTGCAGCTCACGGGCAAGAAAGCAGCGGAGAGCAATGTGTTTTGTCTTGTGCTCCAGTCGCTGCTCTCGACACAAGGCCAGCATGGCCTTGTTGTCTACGTACAGGACTGGAGGAGAACGCGGCGGCTCTCCAAGGTCGGTCAGCAGGTAGGTGAGCCAGCGAAGCTCCTGGGCAGCCATAGCCCCGGCGTAGATCTCAGCCTCACAACTGGAGCCGAGAACAGAAGACGAGCGGGTAGCCCCCCACGAAACATAGCCGGAACCAAGGCTGAAGGTGTAACCCTGTGACGACCGCTGCGTAGCCTGGTTGTCAGCCCAAGAAGCGTCCGCGTGCCCAATGAGGACCACTGGACT
The DNA here is from genome assembly GCA_948144175.1 of Closterium sp. NIES-65. Taxonomy (NCBI): domain Eukaryota; kingdom Viridiplantae; phylum Streptophyta; class Zygnematophyceae; order Desmidiales; family Closteriaceae; genus Closterium; species Closterium sp. NIES-65. The sequence continues at coordinate 1,177,212 of CANXME010002232.1, read as the reverse complement.
CCGCCCTCCAAGCACTAGCCCCATGCCCGACGTACTGCACAAGTAGCGCAACACCCTCTTCGCTGCAGCCAAGTGCTCTGGTCATTGTCTCCCAGGAGCAACATAGCGTGCGAGAATGCTAAGAGGGTATGCAAGGTCAGGTCGTGTGCAGGTCATCAGGTACATGAGGCAGCCAACAAGCTCTGCATACGGGCCACTCGACTCTGCGGACTCATCCGAAGGCAGAGCTGAGAGCGAGTGGCGAGTAGGCAGAGGAGTGGCCTGAGGCAAGGAGTACGTGAAGCCGAAGCGCTGAAGGACCTGCTGCACCATGTGTGACTGAGTCAAGGTAATGGTGCGGCGTGCTCTGTCCCGGGTGATCTGCAAGCCAAGGTAGCAGCGCATTTCACCCAGGTCGGTGCACGTGTGTCTCTTCTGCAGCTCGGACTTCACGTAGGCGAGTCCAGCAGTGTCAGCAGTGGCAAAGACCAAGTCGTCGACGTACACGAGGATGTAAAACGGCGGCAGAGAGGTGTCGGTGTGCAGAAACAGCGACGGGTCGGCAGTAGAAGGAGCAAACCCAAGTGCCGCCAGTGTAGTCCTCAATGTGTCGTGCCACTCACGCGGCGTCTGGCGGAGACCGTAGACTGGACGTCGGAGACTCCACTGGGTACCAGGAGGGAAAGACCCAGTGAAGCCAGGTGGGCGACGCAGCCACCTCGTGCAGGCTGCCCTGCAAGAAAGCAGTGCTGAAGTCGAGAAAGTGCAGCTCGTAGTCACGGTGAGCAGCAACGTGCAGCAGTACCCGAAGAGTGGTCATCTTCGGGGTGGGGGAGAAGGTCTGAAAGTAGTCAACTCTCTGCCGCTGACTGAAGCCACGAGCCACGTAACACGCCTTGAAGACAGGCGGAGAACCCGGCGGCCGCTTCACCCTGAAGATCCACATGCCACTGACTATGTTCGCCCCAAAAGGGGGAACAGCGTACACGTAGGTGCCTGTGGACTTCCAGGAAGCCATCTCTGCATCCATAGCTGCCTGCCACTGAGAGGAGTAGGGACCCTCTATCGCCTCCGCGTAAGAGCGCGGAGTCGGGATGTCTAGTGCATCCGGGTCTCCCTCAGGGGCTAGCAGTACAGACGCGAGATGAGGTGAAGCGGCGACCAGACACTGGAACTCGTCCTGCGTGTCCTCAAGTACGTCCGTGCCAAGGGCACACTCACCCCCGACGGACGGAGGACAGACAGACTCAGACTCAGCGACAAGACTAGCAGCGTAGTCTAGACGACAGCGCGCAGCAAAGTCGACGAGCTCAGTGAGAAGGGCAGACGCAGCAGAAGACTCGAATGTAGGGTCAGTGACAACAGTAGCAAGGAGACGCGTGACAGTAGGACTAGCAGCACGAAGAGAGTCCGACTCTGGGTCCGCAAGAGCAGGAAGAGGGGAAGCAAGAGGAGAAGGCAAAGGAGCACGCTGAGGAGCAGTAGACGGACGTAGAGACATTCGGTGCGTGCCAGGGACTGGAGGAGGACTCTGACGCGAACCGCGACCACTAGTGCGCGCAGTACGAACAGGCAACGCAGGACGAGACGCAGGCTCACGACGCTCAGTAAGACCTTCAGTCGGACCAGCAGGGAGAAGGAGCAGGCAAAAGGGAGGCAGGCTGTAGCTGTGACTGGACAAGATGTGGACCCTCCAAGGGAGGAGGAGGAGGACCAGGGGAAGGTGTAAGACCAAGAACCTGCTGCAGGAGCGGAACGAAGTACGGTCGGGGACGCGAGGCGACTCCAGAAACAGCAGGGACAGCACCAGTACCCCCAGCAGGAGTATTCGCTCCAGCAGCACCTCCAACATCACCTCCAGTAGCTCTAGAACCCCCAGCAGCACCTCCAAAAGCTCCAGAACCCCCAGCAGCACCAGGAGCACTGCCAGATGGACCGCCAGCGGTAGTCTCAGCGCCAACACCCTCACCAGTACCAGCTCCAGAAGAACCTTCATGCCCAGCAGCTCCAGTTGCCCCAGTACGAGCACCTCCGGGACGCGCGGCAGCTGTACCCGCTGCAGCCGAAGAACCTCCAGCACTAGCAGCACGCCTCCAGCGCCGGGCAAACCACTCACGCAGCTCTTGTGGGGAGAGTGGCTCTCGGCGAGACGAAGCACCTCCAGGCGGAGAACCTCCAGGCGAAGAACCTCCAGGCTCAGCACCCTCAGGCAAAGCACCTCCAGGCTCAGCACCCCCAGACTCAGTACCCCAAGGCTCAGCACCCCCAGGCTCAGCACCCCCAGGCTCAGCACCCCCAGGCTCAGTACCCCCAGGCTCAGCACCCCCAGGCTCAGTACCCCCAGGCTCAGCACCCTCAGACTCCGCACCCCCAGTCTCAGCACCCCCAGGCGTAGCACCTCCAGTCCCAGCACCCCCAGGCTCAGCTCCCGCAGCAGCACCAGAGTCACCAGTGACCTCGACAGGCTCAACCGCGTCTACCTGGGACACACCTTAAGGGGCAGGACCCTGAGGGGGGAGGGGGTCGACCGGGGGGGGACCTGGTACCAAGAAGAGCGGGGGCGGGGGGAGGGACCGAGTGCGGTAGGGGAAGAGGCGGTAGTAGGGTACCGTCTCGTCGAACGTGACATCCTGGGAGGACAGAACACGTCGAGAGGTGGGGTGGTAGAACTGCCACCCAGGGGCGTCGGGGGGGAACCCCAGGAAGACGTAGGGAGCAGCGTGAGGGGACAGCTTGTCCGCAGACAAGTCGCGGACAAACGCCCGAGATCCCCAGACTCGGAACGCCGACGCATCGCCAACCTTCCCCTTCCACAGCAGGGCTGGGGAGGTCTCCTGCCTAGAGACCCTGGGGTGGAGGTTGATCTGATGCGCCGCGTATCTGTCCGCAAACGGCCACAGAAAATGGGGGGCAGCCGCATGCATCATAGACGTACGAGCGACGTCCATGACCATGCCAATGCGGCGCTCAGCAATCCCATTTTGCTGCGGTGAGTCCGGAAGCATGAAGGTCTGGCGGATGCCTCGCGCACGACAGTAGGCACGCAGAAGGCCAGAGGAGAACTCTCCGCCTCTGTCCGAGTGCAGACGCAACACAGGAAAGTCCGAGCCAAAGCTCTGCCTGAGCAGGAGATGAGCTGCGCGGATCCAGTCGATCAGCACCTCAGTGACATCACCCTTGCTGCGCAAGGGGAAGACTGTGGTGTAACGCGAGTAGTCGTCAACCACCAACAGGAAGTAGCGCTCGTGACCCTGTCCACGGACGCGGGCAGGGCCCCACACGTCCATGTGAAGCGTTTGTAACGGAGCCTCTGTCGGAGGAAACTGGGAGGAGTGAGGGGCAGCACGCTGGCGCCCCTCAACACAGGGGACAGAGGCAGGGCCAGGGCCCTGAGGAAGGGGAGGGAGGGACCGGGGGAGACCAGACACAAGAAGACGGGAGGCCATGCCTCTGAGCCGAAGCAGAGAGGGGTGGCCAAGGCGGTGGTGCCAGAGGAGGGTCTCGTGAGACAGACGGCGACACGAACAGGGGGCAGACTCAGGACCAGACCTGGACGCTGCAGCAAACACCTGACCAGACGAAGAGACCCTACAAGACTCATCACCTGGAGGAGAAGCAGTGGTCAGTGTGTACAGGCTCGACCCTGGCTGATGTGTAAACGTAGCCAGGTGGCGACCTGTGCTAGCCTCTGTGCAGTGTGTCACCCGCTGACGAGCAGGAGTGAACTGGTGGACACCCGCATCCTGTAGGTCAGCACCTTTCACCAAGTTCGTAGAGAACGAGGGGAGGTAGAGACCAGACAGGGTGCCAGAGGGAGCCGCCGGACACAGGAGGAGTGTGAAGAAACGAGACAGGACAGGACCCCCAGAGGGGTCAGCCAGGGACACCGCAACCGGCCGACTAAGCGGCGTGAGAGTGGTGCGGTCCCGAAAGAAGGAGCGAGACGCCCCAGAGTCAAGGGTGAAGGTGTGAGAGGCCGAAGCCGACACAGTACCTGAGAGTGCAGACTCACCAGTACCTGAGAGCACAGACGCACTGTCACCTAGAGCAGCAGCCTCACTGGCACCTGACGCGGCAGTACCAATGCCCGGGTCGGGCGGGAAACACCGGTAACAGTCACCCTCATTACCAATAGTCACAGCATACATGGTAGCAAGGATAGCATCAAAGTCAAGATCAAAGATAGCTACACCAGCCCTAGACAGCTCTCCCCAGCGGGGGATCTCAGAGGCCTCCGGAAACTGCTGGCGCCAAGCGTCGGTCAGGCGGGCAAAGCAGCGGCGGGCGGTGTGGGTGCCCCCACAGTGCTCACCCGCGCGGTCGCCGGTGCGAAGGACGTAGGTGCAGGGACCGAACGCCCCACCACGCTGACGCTGCAAGTACCACTCATGGAGCTGCTGAGGGGCGGGGACGTCGCGAGAGCGCTGCTGCTGCTGCTGCTGGCGCTGACCACCCCCAGTGCTGCTCCGCTTGGACGAGCCACTCCGACCACCTCCACCACCGCCACCCCCGCCTCCGCCGCCACCGCCGCCACCGCCACCCTCGCCCCCGCCGCTCCCACCGCCACCTCCACCGCCACCTCCGCCGCCACCTCCGCCTCCACTGCCGCCACTAGTACCTCCACCCCCGCCCCCACCTCCACCGCCACCCCCACTCCCCCCGCCGCCCCCACCTCTTCCGCCACTGCCCCCGCTAGCTCCACCCGCTCCCTTGCCCCCCTTGCCCTTGCCAGAGCGGCGCCTACCGTTGGGGGCAGACGCCGCACCGACCGACTCTAGACCAACGAGGTCGGCCGCAGCAGCAGAGGCGACAGAGGGTAACAGGGGGGAAGGAGAACACCCCTCAAAGATGGGGGTGCGGGGGTCACCACGAGAGGCCCCTACAGCGACTATGCTCTTCTCGACCGCTAGCAGGGACTTTTCGAGGAGGTCGACAGTGAGGGTGGTGGGACAGACAGAGAGAAACTGGTCCCTAACAGCACGAAGGGACTCAGGGAGACGGGTGACTAGAAAGTAGAGGGTGATGTACATGAGAGGGGGGTTTTCGGCGCTGAAGGCAGCAGGAAGCGCAGCTCGGTAGCGAGTGTCACTAGCGCGAAGGTGTGTAAAGAGGTCAGCGACTGTAGGAAAGGCAGCAAGGTAAGGGAAGAGGTAAGGTAGCATGAGGCGGCTCAGTGTAGCAGTGGCAGGGGAGGAGTAGCGCGCAACTACAGCGTCGTACAAGGCCTGAGCGGTCATGCACTGACTAAAGTGTGCACGCTCAGAGGAAGGGAGGTGGCGACACACAGCAAGACGTGCAGCAGCATTGCGTGTGGCCCACTTGGAGCGAACAGTGGGGTCAGCATCAGCAGGAGGGGCAGGGACAGCGCCAGAGGCAAAGTCAAAGAGATAGATGTTATCTACTGAATCGCACTGCAAGTACAGCTGCAGGTCCTCGACCCAGATCGCTAAGTCAATGGCGCGACCCTCAACGTCAAAGGCCAGGACACTAGGAGTGGCCATGATAGCAGCCGACACTCTCACCAGAGAGGAAGGGTCGAGCAGCTCAGTAGGAAAGCAACACGGCAGCTCAGCAACTCCGCCGGCCCAGGAGTAGCAGCAGCCCCACAGGATCGGCGCTCAGCACCGTAGGCGGCTCGGGCGGCTCGGGTGGCTCGAGCGGCTCGGGCGGCTCGGGCGGCTCGGACGGCTCAGGCGGCTCGGGCGGCTCGGGCGGCTCGGGCGGCTCGGGCGGCTCTCTGCTCGGGCGGCGCTCGCGGCTCGGGTGACACGGGCGGCGCGGGCGTCGTGACGGGCTGCTCACGGGCGGCTCACGGGCGGCACGACGGGCAGCTGCACGGGCGGCTGAACGGGCGGCTGCGGGCGGCTGCAAGGGCGGCTCACAAACGGCGGCACGGGCGGTTCACGGGCGGCTGACGCTGGGCGGCTGCACGGGCGGGTGTAAAGGTAGCTGCACGGGCAGGTGCGCGGGCGGCTGCACGGGCGGGTGCGCGGGCGGCTGCACGGGCGGCAGCACGGGCAGTTGCCCGGGCGGGTCGTCAGGCGGCGCACAGGCAGCTCACGGGCGGCGCACAGGCAGCTCACGGGCGGCGCGTCGAGCTGCTGAGGGCGACGCACGGGCGGCGCACGAGCCGTGCACGGGCGGCGCGTCGGGCGGCTAGCAGGCGTCGGGCGCGCGGGCGCTAGGGCGGCGACGGGCGGCGCTCAGGCTCTGGGGTGGGCGGCCGTCAGGCGCTAGGGCGGGCCGCGCTCAGGCTCTAGGGCGGGCGGCGCTATGGCACTAGGGCGGGCGGCGCTCAGGCTCTAGGGGCCGTCAGGGCAGATCGAAAAAAAAAGGAAGAGAAAGGGCCCGGAGGGCGCTCTGGGCAGAAAAAAAAAAGTTACGAGGTAGTGGTGGTGGGCCCTAAGCACAGTTCCCACAGGGGAACCTGCTCGATACCATGAGAAGAAGTGAACGAGAATGAATGAACTATGAATGAAATGAGTACAAATATGAAACCCTAATTGGGTTGTACCCCTTATGGGATACCCCACTATAGCCTACACAACAGCATAAGCTATAATGTTCTGACAAGTATTACGTTCTGTGTGTCGAGCAATACGTAATCTCCTGATTGATACATTACCGGGCGACGGTGGCGGTCAACATTTCTTTTTGCAATGATGTTGGCTTGCTTGATTGCGTCTGCGGCTCTGGTTCGGGCAGCTTGCAAAATCTCGGCAAGTTGTTGTGCGCGTGGCATTGTTGTAAGCAAACTAGATCAGCGGTAGCTGCTGCTCCCATGTTGTCTGGTCGTCGCGCGTGGCGCGGATCAACTTCTCCATGGTCTGGTTTGTCCGCTCCGTTTGACCGTCATGACGAAATTAGAAGAAAGAAAGAGGATTGAACTAGCAAGAATGAGGATACAAATAGCAAACCCTAGAAGGGTTGTACTCGCTATAGAGCACCCCACTACAGGCTAGAACATAAGATAATATTCTGACACACCCCCATAGCCAAAGTGGGGTGTAATCAGTAGAGCAGGCAAAGCAGTACAAGCTCAGGGTGGATCACAATGTCACCACACAATCTGAGCACAAGTTCAAGAAGAAATAGTTTAGAGTTCACAATTATGAGCAAAGCTAGTGGTAGTCACAACGAGCAAGTGAGGAGGAGGAGAGAGAGTGAGGGGAGAGGAGATAGGAGGCGACGGCTGAAGCTGCAGACACACGGGCAACAGGAGGCAGACTGGCACAGCGGCTACCGGACTAAGCGCCCGGACTACAGGAGTAACAGGCCCCGCGGCTAAAGTAGCGGCAGACGAGCAACGGACCCACGGGCGGCTGGCGTAGAAGTCTAGCTCACTTGGCTACCGGGACAGTGCCCCGGACTACAGGTGCTGCGGACAATAGTACGGCAACCTCCATGCAGCTTCCCCAAACAGTCCCACCCCCCCGACACGCACCCGCTGCTACACCGCTAGCTCCACTCCCACGCACCCCCCTTAAACCCTAAACCCCAGTCTCCCACACAACCACCCCCCTCAGCGACAGCTGCAGCAGTGGGAGACGAAGGAGGAGGAGGAGCAAAGGGAGGAAGGCACACCGGCCACCCCCATACCCGACACCCCACCGCTCCCGAAGGAGCCGCGACGGGCGACGGGAAAAAGGGGGGGGGGGAAGGCGGGGACGGGGCCGGGGCCGCGACGGGTAGGGCGACGGGCCGCATGTAGTGCGGCGGTAGGGCCGCAGGTAGGGCGGCTGGTGGGCCGCAGGTAGGGCGGCGAGTGGCCGCAGGTAGGGCGGCTCGCGGGCCGCAGGTAGGGCGGGGGGTGGGCCGCGAAGGTAGGGTGACGGGTGGCCGCAGGTAGGGCGGCGGGTGGGCCGCGAAGGTAGGGCGGCGGGTGGCCGCGAAGGTAGGGCGGCGGGTGGGCCGCGAAGGTAGGGCGGCGGGCGGCCGCGACGGGTCGGGCAGTGGGGCCGCGACGGGTCCCCGTCGCCCGTCGCGGCGCCTCCAGAAGGCGACGCGACGAACGACAGGGCAGACGCCCGCCGCGCGCCTCGGGGCGCACAGCGGGCAGAGAACCGCCGCGCGCCTCGGGGCGCACGGCGGGCAGAAAACCGCCGCGCGCCTCGGGGCTCACGGCGGGAAGGAAAAGTAGCAGCGGAAGCGAGGTGGTAACCCACCCACAGGATCGATCCATGGGGATCGACCTGCTCTGATAGCATGACAAAGTTTGAAGAAAGAAAGAGGATTGAACTAGCAAGAATGAGGATACAAATAGCAAACCCTAGAAGGGTTGTACTCGCTATAGAGCACCCCACTACAGGCTAGAACATAAGATAATATTCTGACACGTCAGTCTTGGGATGGTACGATGAGCTGAACTGTAGCCTAGTCACGAACTATTCCCAAAGATTCTTCCAGAAGTTGCTGGTAAACTTCGTGTTGTGGTTGCTGATTATCGCGGCTGGTATCCGGTGCAGTCGAACGACGGTTGCGATGAACATGCGAGCGGTTACTTTGGCAGAGATCGATTTCTAGCAGGCAGCAAAGTGTGCCATTTTCATCAGTCTGTCAACGTCGACCATTACCGCGTCGTTACACCCAGGGCTCGAAGGTAACGCCGTGACAAAATCCATGGTAACCTACTACCAAGCGCACTCGGGCGGTAGAATCGACTGCAATTGACCTGCCATTTTTTCGCGAGCTCTTAATCACCTGACACGCTGACACGTAGGACACGACCCCACGTGGTGCTGTACGTCGGTCAACAGCTCCGACCAGTAGTAGTACCGCTGCAGTTGCTGTCACATTTTTTCTACCCCAAAGTGTCCCGAGGTAACCCCGTCGTGTGCCTCCTATACCAGCAGTTCCCTCCTCAGTGAATACGCTGGTACCTAGATGCGATTGGTTCCAACTTTTACGAAATACAGTCCCTTTACTTCTGTTAGTTGCTGCGAATTTCTAGTTGTGAAAATGGGTCGGTGCGGTATCTGTGGGTGAATAGGCCTATTAGCAGTGGGTTGGTTTGGGCAAGTAGGATGGCGTGAAGTTGGACGGTGGGGCGGGTAAGTGCGTCAACAATATTCGACGCTCTCTTCTTGTACGTGACTGTGTAGTGGAAGTTGGACTCCAAGTAGTCCAACCAGCAGATTTGTCGCGTATTGAGATTCCGTTGGGCGCAGAGGTACTGTAGCGATCTGTGATCTGTCCGTATTGTCACGTCAGCTTCGATGAGGTAGCATCGCCACACTTCGAAAGGCACGATTGCCAACATTTCGCGGTCGTGTATCTGATAGTTGCGTTTGGGCGAGTGAAGCTTGCGGAACTCATACGCGATTGGCTGAAGGCCGTTCCTGAAGTCCTCCAACAGTACTATCAAGAAACAAGGAATGGGGTTTCACTAGCAAGAGTTGGGATACAAGTACAACACCCTAAATTGGGTTGTACTCATTACAGAGTACCCCACTGCAGGCTAGACAGCAAATACATTCTGACACACCCCCGTAGCCAAAGTGGGGTGTAATCAGCACAATGAGCAAGCATAGAGCAAGAGTTCACAATAGGTAAGTAAGGCTAGAGCTAATCACAGAGGGCAAGTGAGGAGGAGAGACTGTGGGGGAGAGAATATGGGAGGTGACTGCTGACACTGCAGACACACAGACGAGTTGTTGGCTCAGTGGCTACCGGAACAGCGCTCTGGACTACTGGGGTAACTGGCCCCGCGGCTAAAAGTAGCGGTAGACGAGCAACGGACCCACGGGCGACTGGCGTCTACCGAAGAATGTAGCCTCCGGACTGCTGCTGCTGGTGACAACAAGACTGCTGCCTCCACTCAACCTCCCCAGCTGCCTAACGCCCTTCACACACACCCCGTGCTCAAACCCTAGCCCTACACCCACAGCACCCCCTTAAACCCTAAACCCGAGACTCCCACACATCCACCCCCCTTAGCGAGAGTTGCAGAAGTGGGAGACGAAGGAGGAGGAGGAGGAGGAGGGAACGGCACGCACAACCGACACCCCCACAACCATCACCCCTACACCCACCCCCCAACGGCTGCACCGGGTCCAGGAGCAGCTGCTGGAGGGGCCAGGAGCGGTTGCTGCAGCGGCGGTTGCTCCAGGGGCTGCTGCTGCTGGGGCGGCTGCTCCAGGGGCCACTGCTTCTGGGGCGGTTGCTCCAGGGGCTGCTGCTGGGGCGGCTGCTCCAGGGGCTGCTGCTGCTGGGGCGGCTGCTCCAGGGGCTGCTGCTGCTGGGGCGGCTGCTCGAGGGGCTGCAGCTGCTGGGGTGGCTACTCCAGGGGCTGCTGCTGCTGGGGCGGCTGCTCCAGGGGCTGCTGCTGCTGGGGCGGCTGCTCCAGGGGCTGCTACTGCTGGGGCGGCTGCTCCAGGGGCTGCAACTGCTGGGGCGGCTGCTCCAGGGGCTGCTCCTTCTGGGGAGGCTGCTGCAGTAGCGGCGGCTCCAGGGGCTGCTGCTGCTGGGGCGGCTACTCCAGGGGCTGCTGCTGCTGGGGCGGCTGCTCCAGGGGCTGCTGCTGCTGGGGCGGCTGCTCTAGAGGCTGCTGCTAGTGGGGCGGCTGCTTCAGTGGCGGCGGTTCCAGGGGTTGCTGCTGCTGGGGCGGCTGCTCTAGGGGCTGCTGCTGCCGGGGCGGCTGCTCCAGAGGTGGCTGCTGTTGCAAGGCAGGCCGCTCCAGGGGCGGCTGCTTCAAGGGCGGTGGCTCCAGGGGCGGCTGCTGCAGCGGAAAGTAGGAGGGAGGGGAGAGGAAGGGCGCGACCGCCATTGTGCCCTGACGGGCGATGTGCTAGGGAGCCGCGCAGGTCCCCAAAAGTGCCTCGACTGGCAACGAGAGGGGACCGCGCGCATGCCCCTAAGGCGCCGCAACGAGGCAACGGGAGGGGCTGGCTCGCGGGCCCCGAAAGTGCCGCGACGAGGCGACGGGACGGACCTGCGTGCGGGCCCCCAAAATGCCTCGACGAGGCGACGGTCGGGGCCAGTGCGCGGGCCCCTAAGACGCCGCGACGAGGTAGGTACCCGCCGCGCGCCTCCGGGCGCATGGCGGACAGAAAACCGCCACGCGCTCGGAGCGCGTGGCGGGAAGAAAAATGGGATGTCGCGCGCCACGGGGTGTCGTATAACTTTCTGTTTGGTGGTGCACCTTTCTTCATTCTTGCCTATTTGTACTGCTCGCTCTATAGTGAACCTCTCTTTTTGGCTTGCACTTTTCTCTCGTCACTCTCGCCTAGGTCAAACCCTAGGCCTCAACTACTATTCTTGATGTACCTTAGTGGATTCATTCAATAGATTTCTCTTTCCTCAACTACTATATAGCCTCGTGTTGTACCCAGGTGGATTCATTCGATAGATTTCACTTTCCTGAACTAGATCCTCACAATTTGGCATGTTCATCGACTACCACGCACTGAAAAACGTAGCGGTATAATTGTGATATCCCATCCCCCGCGCCGACGAACTGATCGACCAACTGCGAACGGCCAGGGATTTTTTTGGACATTTACTTACATGGCGGTTTCCACTAGATTAGAGTCGAGCCGACCGGCTACGCCAAGACAGCCCACCAAGGTGAAGGCCCCACCTGGCCTTCGGCGCTAGCTTACCAAAGCGCTGATGCTAGGGGACCAAGAACTACACCATGCAGACCCACACGTGCGCCAGCATCAGGTCAGGCTCGTTGCCAAACAACAGCTGGTATGGCGTCGTCCCGGGCGACATCGTCGACCTCTCCAAGCAATTGCGCACCCAGTTGGCCTGCCGCAGGGCGAGGTGCCACTAGTGGTGTTGCACGCCCATCTGCAGTAGCATCGTCCGCACAGACTCGACTACCGTGCGCTTGTCCTGCTCTGCCATGCCACCTACAGGAAAGTCCGAGCCGAAGCTCTGCCTGAGCTGGAGACGAGCTGCGCGGATCCAGTCGATCAACACCTCCGTGACGTCACCCTTGCTGCGCAAGGGGAAGACAGTGGTGTAACGCGAGTAGTCGTCAACTACCAGCAGGAATTCCTGCTCGCGCCCCTGCCCACTGACGCGGGCTGGGCCCCACACGTCCATGTGGAGAGTCTGCAGTGGAGCCTTTGTCGGAGGAAACTCGGAGGAGTGAGGGGCGGCGCGCTGTCGCCCCTTGACGCAGGGGACGCAGGTAGGGCCAGGCCTTGGAGGTAGGGAAGGGAGAGACCGAGGGAGACGAGAGACAAGGACACGGGAGGCCATGCCTTGGAGACGAGGCAGGGAGGGGTGACCAAGGCGGTGGTGCCAAAGGAGAGTCTGGTGGGACAGCACACGACACGAGCAGGGAGCAGACTCAGGACCGGACCTGGACACTGCAGCAAACACCCGACTCGACGCAGCTACCTGGGCAGACTCAGCAGCCGGAGGAGACTCAGTAGTAAGGGTGTACAGGCTCGACCGTGGCCGACGGGTGAGCGTGGCTGTCACAGGATCGAATTCTCAATCGAAACTTGTCACTAAAACTGAATACAAGGCCTATTTTTACTCGAAGAGTACAAGGATAAACGAGATAAAACGAACCTTCGGGAACACACCCTTCCCGATACTACAATCACAAGTGCGCATAAGCACGCAAGTCAATCGGGATTACGCCCAGATTACACCGTATACACCACTGTCGGCGCTGTCGGTGCCGTATAATAGGTATGTCAGTGGGAAAAGTAGGAAATAAGAGAAATAAATAGAAGGCTCTAGAAAATAGAATAGTTGGCCGATTGAGATGAGATAAAGACTAAAATAAAGAGGAGAAAAGGGAGAATAGGATAACGGAAAATTATAATAGTGAGAAAATATAATAGTGGGGACGTCCTCTCACACTTCCCCCCCTCAAAGCTGGGTGGTAGAAGTAACACCCTGCTTGACAAGGTAGTCCTGTAGAGGACGGCGGGCGTTATCCATGTCGTGTTCAGGTACCCAGGTATCCTCGGAAGGATCATAGCCTTTCCAACGAATCAAGAGCTCCAAGGTGCCGCTACGTCGTCGTCGGTGCGCCAGAACGGCTTCGACTTCGTACTCGGATTCCCCATTAACGATCACTGGCAGTGGCGGCGGCGGCTGGCGACCTTTGAAGACTGTGTTTGGGTCCCGATAGGGCTTGAGAAGTTGAACTTGGAAGGCATTGTGAATCCTCCAGGTAGCTGGTAAACGCAAGCGGAAGGTTACTGGAGTGACCTGCGCCTCGACGAGAAAAGGTCCGCAGAAGCGAGGTCGGAGCTTAGACGGAAGATGGCTAATGTCGAGATTGCGTGTATCCAAAAGCACCTGATCGCCAATCTGGATGGAATGATCGTTGCGACTCCGATCAGCGAGCTTCTTTTGTTGCTGCTGGATAGTCAGAAGACGTTTATGCGTGCGCTCCCACAATTGGTGCATAGTGGAAATGAAGTCATGTGCGGGTTGCACCGTGGCGGGTACTGTTGGTTTCTGAGGCGTGAGTGGGTTGCGACCGTAACAGAGGAAAAAAGGAGTTTGCCCTGTTGCGGCGTGCGTGGCGTTGTTATACGCAAACTCGAGAACCGGCAGATGTGCATCCCATTTAGAGATATCGTCCTTACACGCTGCTCGCAGAAGCTGTTCGACAATCTGGTTGAGGCGCTCTGTCTGACCATCCGTTTGGGGATGATAGGCTGATGACATGGCGAGTTTGGTCCCCATGAGCGACATGAGCTCCTTCCAGAATTTGCTCGTGAATTTCGGGTCTCTGTCGGAGATCAGCGTGGTTGGAATGCCATGTTCCGAGATGACGTAGCGGAAGAATATTTGCGTTGTCTCCTCGACGCGAGCCGTTGTGTGTGTCGGAATGAAGTGTCCCATTTTGGAGAATTTGTCGATGACGACTAGAATGGCGTCATAACCAGCTTTGGTAGGTGGTAACCCGGTGATGAAGTCGAGGCTAACCACTTGCCAAGGCTGTTTAGGGACTGGAAGAGGCTGTAGTAATCCTGCTTTCTTCTGTTTGCTGCTCTTCATCCGTTGGCATGTGTCGCACGAGGTGACGAATTTTTGTACGTCATCCGCCATGTGGGGCCAATAATAATGCTTCGCAATACCGGCAAGCGTCTTGTTACTACCGAAGTGGCCCGCGTAGAGAACATCATGATATTCTTCGATCAGTAACTGGCGTAAGGGAGGGTAATTAGGTACCCATATTTTTGTGGAGCCCTTGCGGTATGCGATGTCTTGATCCCAATGTAGAAGATGGCGCTTTTCTGCTACAGAGACTTCGTGGTCGATGGTGTATCCATGCGTGAAGAGTCCCTTCAAAAGTGGGTTCATGCCATCGATTTGTAAGGCGGCAACGTGTGCAGGGCGACTCAGTGCGTCTGCCTTGTTCTTGTGCCCTGGCTTATACACGATGTTGTAATGGAAGTGGGTTTCGAGAAAGTCAATCCACCGGACCTGCCGCCTGTAGAGTGTTGGTTGGGTCTTCAGGTACTTGAGGCTGCAGTGGTCGGTGTAGACAGTCGTTTTTCTTCCTTCGAGATAACACCTCCATGCCTTAAATACGTTGACGATGGCGAGGGCCTCTTTATCATGGATGGGGTAATTGAGTTCTGCCCCGTGAAGTTTTTTACTGAGGTATGCAATGGGTTGTAGTCCCTTCCCTTGATCCTGCATGAGTACTGCGCCCACTGCTTGATCGCTAGCATCGGCCTCGATGACATAGTCAAGTTCAGTGTCTGGCAGGATAAGAACAGGTGCGGACGTGAGTGCGGTTTTAAGTTGTTCCACGGCTTCGTGGTGCTTCGCCTCCCATTGATATGGTGTATTCTTCTTCAACAGGTTCGTTAATGGTGCGGCAATCTTGGCGTAGTTCGGTACGAACCGGTTGTAGTAGTTGGGGAATCCAAGGAACTGTTGTAACTCCTTCACGTTCTCAGGGGTCTTCCACGTTCGCACTGCTTCGATCTTCTTAGGATCCACGTGAACTCCTTGAGCGCTCACCATATGTCCAAGGAACTGGACTTTTTTCAACGCAAACTCGCTCTTGGATAGTCTCACGTAGAAGCGTTCTCGTCGAAGAATTTCAAACACCCGTCGTAGATGCTCAACGTGCTGCTTCATATCTTTCGAGTAGATCAGGATATCGTCCAAATATACCACCACACACTCGTCCAGAAGGGGCCAAAGGATGTGGTTCATTTCCGCCTGAAATGTGGCTGGTGCATTAGTGAGTCCGAATGGCATCACGAGATACTCGTATGACCCGTACCGAGTTCGAAAAGCGGTTTTGTGGATAGAGTTGTCCGCCATACGAATTTGCCAGTATCCCGATCTGAGGTCGAGCTTGGAGAATACCGTAGCACCGCGAAGTTGATCAAGTAAGTCGTCGATCCGTGGTATCGGGTATTTATTTTTTACAGTCTGCTTGTTCAAGGCTCGGTAGTTGATGCACATTCGCAGACTTCCGTCTGGCTTCGGAGTGAAGAGAACTGGAGCTCCGTACAGCGAAGTCGAAGGTCGAATCAGCCCTTTCTCCAGGAGATACTCTATTTGTTTTTTCATATCGGCAAGCTCTGTCGGGCTCAGCCGGTATGGTGCTCGAAATGTTGGCTTGGACCCCGGCTCTTCTACGATCTCGTGTTGATGTGTCCGGTATGGCGGTAGTTGATCAGGTAAATCGTCGGGGAGAACGTCCTAGAACTCTTCAAGAATTTTCTTGACTGCTGGAGGAAGTTCCTGGGTCTGCTTCTCTCCGTTGTCTGCCTCGTTGACTATCGCCATGAATCCCGCCGTGGTCCGTTTGACGTCCTTTTCAAAGCGTGCGAGTGTCTCGACTGTCAGAACATATAGCTTACTTGTTTCTGTAGGCTATAGTGGGGTATCCCATAGGGGGTACAACCCAATTAGGGTTTCCTATTTGTACTCTCTTCGTTCATAGTCATTTCACTTCTCGTTCGTACTTTCTCATGGAATCAGAGCAGGTCCCTTCCTAGGGCCTGTTCCTAGGGCCCACCGAAGCGCGCCCCGAGGCGCGCATTTTTTTTTAGCGACCCTCCGAGTCGCCCCTCCAGTCGTGCCCCCGCTTAGGCCCCTCGTCGGCCCCGCTTAGGCCCCTTGTCGGCCCCGCTTAGGCCCCTCGTCGGCCCCTGCTTAGGCCCCTCGTCGGCCCCGCGTACCCCTCGTCGGCCCCGCGTAGGCCCCGCGTACCCCTCGTCGGCCCCGCGTACCCCTCGTCGGCCCCGCGTAGGCCCCGCGTACCCCTCGTCGGCCCCACGTAGGCCCCGCGTAGGCCCCGCGTACCCCTCGTCGGCCCCGCGTAGGCCCCGCGTACACCTCGTCGACCCCGCGTACACCTCGTCGACCCCGCGTACACCTCGTCGACCCCGCGTACACCTCGTCGACCCCGCGTAGGCCCCGCGTACACCTCGTCGACCCCGCGTAGGCCCCGCGTACACCTCGTCGACCCCGCGTACACCTCGTTGACCCCGCGTACACCTCGTCGACCCCGCGTACACCTCGTCGACCCCGCGTAGGCCCCGCGTACACCTCGTCGACCCCGCGTAGGCCCCGCCCAGGCCCCGTCTCGGCCCCGTGTCGGGGCCGCGTAGGCTCCGTTGGCCCCGCTTAGGCCCCTATTCGGCCCCGCGCCGGCCCCACCTACGCCCTGTCGGCCCCGCGCTGGCCCCGCTTAGGCCCGCCACCGGCCCCTGCTACAGCCCGCCGCGTCGGCCCCGCCTACAGCCCCCCAGCCCGCCACCGGCCCTGCTACAGCCGCCACCGGCCCCTGCCACAGCCCGCCACCGGCCCTGCTACAGCCCACCACCGGCCCTGCTACAGCCGCCACCGGCCCCTGCTACAGCCCGCCGCCGGCCCTGCTACAGCCCGCCGCCGGCCCTGCTACAGCCCGCCGCCGGCCCTGCTACAGCCCGCCACCGGCCCTGCTGCAGCCCGCCGTGCTGCACGTGAGCAGCCCCAGCAGCCCGCGCCGCCCGTGAGCCCCTACGCCACCCGAGCCGCGCGAGCCGCCCGAGCCGCCCGAGCCGCCCGAGCCGCCCGAGCCGCCCGAGCCGCCCGAGCCGCCCGAGCCGCCCGAGCCGCCCGAGCCGCCTGAGCCACGCGAGCCACCTGAGGAGCCGTGCTGCTGTCCCTGAGCTGTGTTCCTCTGCTGCTGACCTACCCGACTCCTCCAGCCCGGTGAGACTTTCAGCTGCTGCCATGGCCACCCCCAATGTTCTTACTTTTGACGCTGAGGGGAGGGCCATTGACTTTGCCGTCTGGATTGAAGACCTACAGCTGTACTTACTGTGTGATGCGATAGATGAGGTCTCTCTCTTTGACTTTGTCTCTGGAGCTGTCCCTGCCCCGCCTGCTGATGCTGACTCTGCCGTTCGCTCCAAGTGGGCGACCCGCGATGCTGCTGCACGTCTTGCTGTGCGTCGCCACCTCCCTTCCTCTGAGCGTGCCCACTTTAGTCAGTGCAAGACCGCTCAGGCCTTGTACGACGCTGTAGTTGCACGCTACTCCTCCCCTTCCTCCGCTACCCTTAGCCGCCTCATGCTACCGTTTCTCTTCCCTGACCTCGCTTCCTTTCCCACTGTCGCTGACCTCGTTACCCACCTCCGTGCTAGTGACGCTCGCTACCGCGCTGCCCTTCCTGCTGAGTTCCGCGCCGCAAACCCTCCTCCCATGTATATCACTCTCTACTTTCTCGTCACCCGTCTTCCTGAGTCCCTTCGTGTCGTTAGGGACCAGTTTCTCTCTGTCTGTCCCACCACCCTCACTGTCGACCTCCTTGAGGAGTCCCTGCTAGCGGCTGAGAAGAGTATAGTCGCTGTAGGGGCCTCTAGGGGTGACCCTCGCACCCCCATCTTTGAGGGGTGTTCTCCTTCCCCCCTGCTGCCCTCTGTCGCCTCTGCTGCTACGGCCGACCTCGCTGGTTTTGAGTCGGTCGGTGCGGCGTCTGCCCCCAGCGGCAGACGCCGCTCTGGCAAGGGCAAGGGGGGCAAGGGAGCGGGTGGATCTAGAGGAGGCAGTGGCGGAGGAGGTGGGGGTGGCGGGGGGAGTGGGGGTGGCGGTGGAGGTGGTGGCGGGAGTGGAGGTACTAGTGGCGGCGGTGGAGGCGGAGGTGGCGGCGGAGGTGGTAGCGGAGGAGGCGGTGGGAGCGGTGGGAGCGACGGTCCTGGTGGGGGAGGTGGCGGTGGAGACGGGGGTGGCGGTGGAGGCGGGGGTGGTGATCGAGGCGGGGGTCGGAGTGGCTCGTCCCAGCGGAGCAGCTCTGGGGGTGGTCAGCGCCAGCAGCAGCAGCAGCAGCAGCAGCAGCCGCAGCAGCAGCAGCGCTCTCGCACCGTCCCCGGCCCTCAGCAGCTCCGTGAGTGGTACTTGCAGCGTCAGCGCGGTGGTGCTCTTGGTCCCTGCCCCTACGTTCTTCGCACCGGTGACCGTGCGGGGGAGAGGTGTGGAGGCGCCCACACAGCCCGTCGCTGCTTTGGCCGCCTGACCGACGCCTGGCGTCAGCAGTTTTCGGAGGCCGCTGAGATCCCCCGCTGGGGAGAGCTGTCTAGGGCTGGAGTGGCTATTTATGATCTTGACTTTGATGCTATTCTCTCTGCTATGTATGCTGTGACTGGTAGTGATGAGGATGACTGTTACCGGTGTTTCCCGCCCGACCCGGGCATTGGTACTGCCGCGTCAGGTACTAGTGAGGCTGCTGCTCTAGGTGCCAGTGCGTCTGTTCTCTCAGGTGCTGGTGAGTCTGCCCTCTCAGGTACTGTGTCGGCTTCGGCCTCTCACACCTTCACCCTTTACTCTGGAGCGTCTCGCTCCTTCTTTAGGGACCGCACCACTCTCACGCCGCTGAGTCGGCCGGTTGCAGTGTCCCTGGCTGACCCCTCTGGGGGGCCGGTCCTGGCTCGCTTCTCCACTGTCCTCCCGTGTCCGGCGGCCCCCTCTGGCACCCTGACTGGTCTCTACCTCCCCTCGTTCTCGACGAACTTGGTGAGTGGTGCTGACCTCCAGGATGCGGGTGTCCACCAGTTCACCCCTGCTCGTCAGCGGGTGACCCACTGCACGGAGGAGGATACAGGTCGCCACCTGGCTACGTTTACACGTCGGCCAGGGTCGAGCCTGTACACACTGACCACTGCTTCTCCTCCAGGTGCTGAGTCTGGTAGGGTCCCTTCGTCTGGTCAGGTGTTTGCTGCAGCGTCCAGGTCTGGTCCTGAGTCTGCCCCCTGCTCGTGTCGTCGTCTGTCTCACGAGACCCTCCTCTGGCACCACCGCCTTGGCCACCCCTCTCTGCTTCGGCTCAGAGGCATGGCCTCGCGAGTCCTTGTGTCTGGTCTTCCCCGGTCTCTCCCTCCCCTTCCTCCGGGCCCTGGCCCCACCTGTGTCCCCTGCGTCGAGGGGCGCCAGCGTGCTGCCCCTCACTCCTCCCAGTTTCCTCCCACAGAGGCCCCGTTGCAGACGCTTCACATGGACGTGTGGGGCCCAGCCCGTGTCCGTGGACAGGGTCAGGAGCGCTACTTCCTGCTGGTGGTTGACGACTACTCGCGTTACACCACAGTCTTCCCCTTGCGCAGCAAGGGTGAGGTCACTGAGGTGCTGATCGACTGGATCCGCGCAGCTCGTCTCCGGCTTCGGAGGAGCTTTGGCTCTGACTTCCCTGTTTTGCGTCTGCACTCGGACAGAGGTGGAGAGTTCTCCTCCGGCCTCCTGAGTGCCTACTGTCGTGTGCGAGGCATCCGTCAGACCTTCACGCTTCCGGACTCACCGCAGCAAAATGGGATTGCTGAGCGCCGCATTGGCATGGTCATGGACGTCGCTCGTACGTCCATGATGCATGCGGCTGCTCCCCATTTTCTGTGGCCGTTTGCGGTCAGGTACGCTGCGCACCAGATCAACCTCCACCCCAGGGTCTCTCGACCGGAGACCTCCCCAGCCCTGCTGTGGACCGGGAAGGTTGGCGATGCGTCGGCGTTCCGGGTCTGGGGATCTCGGGCGTTTGTTCGCGACCTGTCTGCGGACAAGCTGTCCCCTCGTGCTTCTCCCTGCGTCTTCCTGGGGTTCCCCCCCGACGCCCCTGGGTGGCAGTTTTACCACCCCACCTCTCGACGTGTTCTGTCCTCCCAGGACGTCACGTTCGACGAGTCGGTGCCCTACTACCGCCTCTTCCCCTACCGCACTCCGTCCCTCCCCCCACCCCCGCTCTTCTTGGTACCAGGTCCCCCCCCGGTAGTCCCCCTCCCCCCTCAGGGTCCTGCCCCTTCAGGTGTGTCCCAGGTAGACGCGGTCGAGCCTGTCGAGGTCACTGGTGACTCTGGTACTGCTGCGGGAGCTGAGCCTGGGGGTGCGGAGTCTGGGGGTGCTGAGCCTGGAGGTGCCGAGTCTGGGGGTGCTGAGCCTGGAGGTGCCGAGTCTGGGGGTGCTGTGCCTGGGGGTGCTGAGCCTGGGAGTGCTGAGCCTGGGGGTGCCGTGCCTGGGGGTGCTGTGTCTAGGGGTGCTGAGCCTGGAGGTGCTGTGCCTGGGGGTGCTTCGTCTCGCCGGGAGCCACTCTCCCCACAGGAGCTGCGTGAGTGGTTTGCCGGGCGCTGGAGGCGTGCTGCTGGTGCTGGTGGTTCTTCGACTGCAGAGGGTACTGCTGCTGCGCGCCCCGCCGGCGCTCGTACTGTGGGTGCTGGAGCTGCTGAGTCTGAGAGTTCTCCTGGAGCTGGTCCTACTGAGGGTGTTGGCGCTGAGCCTGCCGTTGGCGGCCCTACTGACAGTGCTCCTGGTGCTGCGGCTGGAGGTTCTAGAGCTTCTGGTGGTGCTGCTGGAGGTGCTGCTGGAGTGGGTGCTCCTGCCGGGGCTGCTGGTGCTGTTCCTGCTGTTTCTAGCGTCGCCGCGCGGCCCCGACCGTACTTCGTTCCGCTCCTGCAGCAGGTTCTTGGTCTTCCACCTCCTCCTCCTCCCTTAGAGGGTCCGCAGCCTGTCCGGTCACAGCCACAGCTACAGCCTGCCTCCCCTTTGCCTGCTCCTTCTCCCTACGCTGGTCCGACTGGAGGTCTTACTGAGCGTCGTGAGCCTGCGTCTCGTCCTGTGTCGCCTGTTCGTACTGAGCGCGCTAGTGGTCGCGGGTCGCGTCAGCGTCCTCCTCCTGTCCCTGGCACGCACCGGATGTCACTGCGTCCGTCCACTGCTCCTCTGCGTGCCCCTTTGCCTTCTCCTCCTGCTTCCTCTCTTCCTGCTCTTGCCGACCCGGAGTCGGACGCTCTTCGTGCTGCCAGTCCTACTGTCACGCGTCTCCTGGCTACTGCTGTCACTGACCCCTCCTTCGAGTCGTCTGCTGCGTCTGCCCTTGTCACTGAGCTTGTCGACTTTGCTGCGCGCTGTCGTCTAGACTACGCTGCTCGTCTTGTCACTGAGTCTGAGTCCGCCTGTCCTCCGTCCGTCGGGGGTGAGTGTGCCCTTGGCACGGACGTCCTTGAGGACAGGCAGGAGGAGTTCCAGTGTCTAGCCGCCGCTTCACCTCGTCTCGCGTCTGTACTGCTAGCCCCTGAGGGAGACCCGGATGCACCAGACATCCCGACTCCGCGTTCTTACGCGGAGGCGATAGAGGGTCCCTACTCCTCTCAGTGGCAGGCAGCTATGGATGCAGAGATGGCTTCCTGGAAGTCCACAGGCACCTACGTTGACGCTGTTCCCCCTCCTGGGGCGAACATCGTCAGTGGCATGTGGATTTTCAGGGTGAAGCGGCCGCCGGGTTCTCCGCCTGTCTTCAAGGCGCGTTACGTGGCTCGTGGCTTCAGTCAGCGGCAGGGGGTTGACTACTTTCAGACCTTCTCCCCCACCCCGAAGATGACCACTCTTCGGGTTCTGCTACACGTTGCTGCTCACCGTGACTACGAGCTGCACTCTCTCGACTTCAGCACAGCTTTCTTGCAGGGCAGCCTGCACGAGGAGATCTGGCTGCGTCGCCCACCTGGCTTCACTGGGTCTTTCCCTCCTGGTACCCAGTGGAGTCTCCGGCGTCCAGTCTACGGTCTCCGCCAGGCGCCACGTGAGTGGCACGACACACTGAGGACTACGCTCGCGGCACTTGGGTTTGCTCCTTCCACTGCCGACCCGTCGCTGTTTCTGCGCACCGACACCTCTCTGCCGCCGTTCTACATCCTCGTGTACGTCGACGACTTGGTCTTTGCCACAGCTGACACTGCTGGACTCGCCTACGTGAAGTCCGAGCTGCAGAAGAGACACACGTGCACTGACCTGGGTGAACTGCGCAGCTACCTTGGCTTGCAGATCACCCGGGACAGAGCACGCCGCACCATTACCCTGACTCAGTCACACATGGTGCAGCAGGTCCTTCAGCGCTTCGGCTTCACGTACTCCTCGCCTCAGGCCACTCCTCTGCCTACTCGCCACTCGCTCTCAGCTCTGCCTTCGGATGAGTCCGTAGAGTCGAGTGGCCCGTTTGCAGAGCTTGTTGGCTGCCTCATGTACCTGATGACCTGCACACGACCTGACCTCGCATACCCTCTTAGCATTCTCGCACGCTTTGTTGCTCCTGGGAGACACCGACCAGAGCACATGGCTGCAGCGAAGAGGGTGTTGCGCTACTTGTGCAGTACGTCGGGCATGGGACTAGTGCTTGGAGGGCGCAGTCCAGTGGTCCTCACTGGGCACGCAGACGCTTCTTGGGCTGACGACCAGGCTACGCAGCGGTCGTCTCAGGGTTACACCTTCAGCCTTGGTTCCGGCTCTGTCTCGTGGCGGGCCACCCGCTCGTCTTCTGTTCTCGGCTCCAGTTGTGAGGCTGAGATCTACGCTGGGGCTATGGCTGCACAGGAGTTACGCTGGCTCACCTACCTGCTGACCGACCTTGGAGAGCAGCCTCGTTCTCCTCCAGTCCTGTACGTAGACAACAAGGCCATGCTGGCCTTGTGTCGAGAGCAGCGACTGGAGCACAGAACGAAGCACATTGCTCTTCGCTACTTTCTTGCTCGTGAGCTACAGCAGCGTGGACAGCTGCGACTTGCGTACGTGGCCTCTGAGGCCAACACTGCTGATGTCTTCACCAAGGCACTTGCGCCTTGTGATCATCACCGTTGCTGCACGCAGTTGGGTCTTGTGCCTGTCTTGCCTCACTTGCTCTCCTCTTGACCTTGCTTGTACCTTCACATATATATATACTCTTGCTCTTGTATATCTCTATATATGATCTTGCATGTGAACTGGCCTTGTGGCCTTTGAACTTGTGCTCGGAATGCGTGGTGACTTTGTGATCCACCCTGAGCTTTGCTTTGCTTTGCTTGACTGGTCTTGTGACCCCTTGTTCTCCCCCACTTTGCCTATGGGGGTGTGTCAGAACATATAGCTTACTTGTTTCTGTAGGCTATAGTGGGGTATCCCATAGGGGGTACAACCCAATTAGGGTTTCCTATTTGTACTCTCTTCGTTCATAGTCATTTCACTTCTCGTTCGTACTTTCTCATCGACTGGAATATTTCCCGTGTCGTCCCATTTGGGAAGGCTGATTTTCCTCCCGTTGTTGTTGATGTTGGCCGTCTGGTTAACCCAGTTGATCTCGGGGTTGAACTTTTCAAGAAAGTCTCTCCCGAAGATTATGTCGAGTCCTTTGATATTTGTGACGGGGAGAGCAGGCTTCCATCGAAGGGGTCAAATCTGGAGTAGCAACCGTGTTTCCCCGTAGATAGGTAGCTTACTGCCATCCACCATCGTTGCAGAGAAGCTTGAGGACTTGATGTCACCTCCGAGTCGATCAATTGCCTTTTTGTCATAGACGCTGTGCGACGCCCCGCTGTCCACGAGTGCTTGGAGGCGCTGTCCGTTGCAGATCACCTCGAGCAGGAGTGGTGAGCGTTGCTCGGAGTACCCAAAAATAGTCTCATTAATAGGAACATAGGGTACATCCCAATGTTCAGTACACACCGTGGTTCCACTGCTTTCTTCTGGACAACTAGCTGGCCTAGGCTGCGTGGAGAAAGGCTCTTCTCTAATGCCAGGAGTAGAGGTAGTAACCGTACAAGTTGACCCTGAGGGGGTGGATCTGGTCGACGCCTGCGATCCACTGGATGCATCCTGGAGGGGTTTTCGGAGATTCTGCAGCTTCTTTTGAACTCCCAGCTGCCTCTTCAGCTGCTTCAGCTCCATAGACTTCTTCCCTGAGGAGTGGAGAGTCGTCTTGGACTGGTTCCGGGAGAGGACGTTGACGCCGTGAAAAGGTCTACTCCTTTCCACACTCCTTAATTTTTTCCCCAGCTCCGTAGGCACCGGTACCACTTCTTTAATTGTTTGCTTCCTCTGGAGTTCTTCCTGGAATTTGTTTATGGCTTCGGACTCGCGAAAATCGCCAGTCTTCATTAAAGCATCTTTGAAAGATAACTTTAACGAATTCTGTTTTTTTCCGGGGTCGAATTGGAGAGTTCCCGTCTTGGTCGAGTCTGTTTTCGCGGAGGTTTTCTTTTCCTCGGCGAATCCCTCTGACAAATTCCGGTCAAGGGGCTTGGGATTTCGCCCTTGATTCTCCAAATCTCGCTCCCAATGCTGTCCTTCAATTTCGATTCGGTCCAGATTGCGCTGACCCTTTCGGATCTGTTTTTTCTCGCCAGCACGATCCGCAATCACTGGCGAGATCCGTTTTTTGACTTTTTGTCTTTAGTTTCGCCACTCCCACGAGCTCGGAATGCCGCACGTGCTGATTTCATGTGAAAACAGTCGACAATGCGATGTCCATCTCCGCCGCAAAATTCGCAAAGTGTTTTGTTTTTTGCAGGACGTGAACTCGCGTCGAATTTGTCGACTTCCATGGGGTCGGCGAACGTGGTTGAAGCCGAGCGATCCCCTTGTCATGATCCGACGACGTGGGGTCGTCGTGTCCCGGAGTTGACCAAGTCAAAACGCTCCGCGGCCGATACGATTTCGCTGTAGCTGCTGCAATTCGCTGCTGCAACCTGGCGCCGAATGTCGGTTTTCAGCCCCACGATGTAGGACTGAATTTTTTCGCCCTCGGTAATGTCGGGAATGCGATTATAAAATTCCTCCATCTGCTGCGTGTATTGCGCGACACTCCCGTATTGCCTATGGTGATGTAATTTTTCGCGCGCAATATAAGTGGAATTAATCGGCTCAAAACGTTTGAGAAGGTCTGCCCGGAACTGCTGCCACGTGGCTTCGCCCTGGAAAATGCTACTGTTGCTTCCGAGCCACTCGAGAGCTGGACCGCGCATCAACGTTGTCGCGAGACGAATTTTCTCACCGTCGTACTCCGTTGTCGTCCATCCGATCGCCGCGAAAAAAAATTCCATCGTCGCGAGCCACCGCCTGACGTCGGATTTTCGATCGCTAGGGTCGAACGATTCCGGCGAGCAAAGTTTCGGAACCTCGAACTGACGCAGCGACTGCTGCGAAGTCGTCGAAGCAGGAATGTTCATGGTCAAGAGGAGCCGCGTAACGCGCTGCAGTTCGTTTCGCATCTGCTCGTTCTCCAATTGCGACCGTTCAGTCGTCGCTCGCATCTCCGCTTCCATCTTGGCGATTTGCGCGAAGAGCTGCTGCGTAACGTCGTTGGTCGCCGGCGAACCCATCCTGTTCAAAAACCAGGCGAGGGGGTTAATTCAAAAAGCGCGGAACTGGTACTTACCAGAAATCGGCGTCGAATTGGTCGCCCCCGGCGGTTTTTCGAGGCGATTTTTTCCGCGACCGCTGCTTAGCCGAGAGTTGTCGAGTGAGAACGACTCTGATAACCAAGTGTCACAGGATCGAATTCTCAATCGAAACTTGTCACTAAAACTGAATACAAGGCCTATTTATACTCGGAAAGTACAAGGATAAACGAGATAAAACGAACCTTCGGGAACACACCCTTCCCGATACTACAATCACAAGTGCGCATAAGCACGCAAGTCTATTGGCACTTGGGATTACGCCCAGATTACACCGTATACACCACTGTCGGCGCTGTCGGTGCCGTATAATAGGTATGTCGGTGGGAAAAGTAGGAAATAAGAGAAATAAATAGAAGGCTCTAGAAAATAGAATAGTAGGCCGATTGAGATGAGATAAAGACCAAAATAAAGAGGAGAAAAGGGAAAATAGGATAACGGAAAAATATAATAGTGAGAAAATATTATAACGGGGACGTCCTCGCCAAGTGGCCAAGTGTCGGCCTGTCCGAGCACACCTGCAGTGGGTCACTCGCTGCCTCGCAGGAGTGAACTGGTCAACCCCCCTGTCCTGTAGGTCCGCTCCACTCACCAAGTTCGTAGAGAACGAGGGGAGGTAGAGACCTGATAGGGTGCCAGAGGGGGCTGCCGGGCACGGTAAGACAGTGGAGAAGCTAGCAAGGACAGGACCCCTAGAGGGGTCCACCAGGGAGACTGCAACCGGCCGACTGAGCGGCGTAAGAGTGGTGCGGTCTCGAAAGAAGGAGCGGGACGCACCCGAGTCAAGGGTGAAGGTGTGTAAGGCCTGAGCCGACGTAGTACTTGAGAGCGCAGACTCACCAGCACCTGGGGCAGCAGATGCACTAGCACCTGGGGCAGCTGACGCACTAGCACCTAGAGCAGCAGCCTCACCAGCACCTAGAGCAGTAGCCTCAATGCCCGGGTCAGGCGGTACACACAGGTAACAGTCACCCACAACACTATCATCAACAGCATACATGGCAGCAAGAATAGCATCATAGTCAAGATCAAAGACGGCAACCCCCGCCCTAGACAGATCTCCCCAGCGAGGGATCTCTGACGCCTCAGGGAACTGGCGACGCCACGCGTCCGTCAGGCGAACGAAGCAGCGCTGGGTGGAGTGTGGGCCTCTCCACTGCTCACCAGCTTGGTCGCCGGTACGGAGGACGTAAGTGCACGGACCAAAACCCCCACCGTGCTGACGCGCAGTGTACCACTCACGAAGGTGTAGAGGGGACAGGGTCACACCACTCCGCTGCTCCTGGCGCGGACCACCACCTGAGCCACTCCTCTGCACAGAGTCGCGACCCGCTCCACCACCGCCACCGCCACCGCCGCCTCCGCTGCCTCCTCCACCTCCGCCTCCTCCGCCACCTCCGCCGCCTCCGCTCCCTCCGCCGCCTCCGCTCCCTCCGTCACTACCACCGCCTTCGACGCCTCCACTGTCGCCGCCGTCGCCGCCACCCCGGCACCACTCCCACCACTATCCCCACTCCCTCCACTGCCTCCACCACCACCTCCACCGCCCCCTCCAGCTCCTCCAGCGCCCTTGCCCCCCTTGCCCTTGCCGGTGCGGCGTCTCCCGCTCGGAGCAGACGCAGCGCCGACCGACTCGAAGCCAACGAGGTCGGCCGCAGCAGCAGAGGCAACAGAGGGCAAGAGGGGGGAGGGAGAACACCCCTCAAAGACGGGGGTGCGAGGGTCACCACGAGAGGCTCCTACAGCGACTATGCTCTTCTCTATCGCTAGAAGGGCCTTCTCGAGGAGGTCAACCGTGAGAGTGGTGGGGCAAACTGAGAGGAAGTGGTCCCTGACTACGCGGAGAGAGTCAGGGAGACTGGTGACTATGTAGTAGAGGGTGATGTACATGGGGGGGGGGTTCTTAGCGCAGAACTCAGCAGGAAGCGCAGCACGGTAGCGAGTGTCACTAGTGTGGAGGTGCGTAATGAGGTCAGCGACTATGGGAAAGGCAGCAAGGTCAGGGAAGAGGTACGGTAGCATGAGGCGGCTCAGTGCAGCAGTGGCAGAGGAAGAGTAGCGTGCAACTACAGCATCGTACAAGGTCTGAGCACTCTTGTACTGGCTAAAGTGTGCACGCTCAGCGGTCGTTAAGTGGCGGCGCACATCAAGGCGAGCAGCAGCATCACGCGTGGCCCACTGTGAGCGAACAGTGGGGTCAGCATCAGCAGCAGGGGCAGGAGAGGCACCAGAAGTGAGGTCAAACAGGGAGAGACCGTCTGCCCTATCGCACTGTAGGAAAAGCTGCAGATCATTTACCCAAACCTCAAAGTCAACTGCCCGACCCTCAGCGTCAAAGGTGAGAACACTAGGGGAGGCCATGACAGCAGTAGACAGGCACTGAGTACAGTGGGGCAGGGCAATGCAGTGGCAGAGACGCTGCTCTTACCAGGCAAGTGGGGCGGTCGGGCGGCTCGGCGGCTCGGCTGCTGGGCGGCTCCGCGGTCGGGCGGCTCGGCTGCACGGCGGCTCGGTGGTCGGGCGGCTCGGCTGCTCGGCGGCTCCGTTGCTGGGCGGCTCGGCTGTCGGGCGGCTCGGCTGCTCGGAGGTTCGGCTGCTCGGCGGCTCGGGCGCTAGACGGGTGAGCGGCGACGGGGCCGTGGAAGGGCGGCGACGGGGCCACTGAAAGGGCGGCGACGGGCCGCTGAAAGGGCGGCGACGGGCCGCTGAAAGGGCGGGCGGCGACGGGGCCGCTGAAAGGGCGGCTACGAGGCCGCGGAAGGGCGGCGACGGGGCCACTGGAGGGCGGCGACGGGGCCGCGGAAGGGCGGGCGACGGGGCCGCTGTAAGGGCGGGCGGCGAGGCCGTGGAAGGGCGGCGACGGGGCTGTGGAAGGGCGGCGGCGGGGCCGCTGAAAGGGCGGGCGGCGTCGGGGCCGCTGAAAGGGCGGCGACGGGGCCGCTGAAGGGCGGCGACGGGGCCGCTGGAGGGCGGCGACGGGGCCGCGGAAGGGCGGTGTTGGGGCCGCTGAAGGGCGGGCGACGGGGCCGCTGTAAGGGCGGGCGGCGAAGTCGTGGAAGGGCGGAGACGGGGCCGTGGAAGGGTGGCGACGGGGCCGCTGAAAGGGCGGCGACGGGGCCGCTGAAAGGGCGGCGACTGGGCCGCAGGAAGGGGCGGCGACGAGGCCGCTGAAAGGGCGGCAACTGGGCCGCAGGAAGGGGCGGCGACGAGGCCGCGTAAAGGGCGGCGCGACGGGGCCGCAAGGGCGGCGCGATGGGGCCGCAAGGGCGGCGCGACGGGGCCGCAAGGGCGGCGCAACGGGGCTGAAAGGGCGGCGTGACGGGGTCGTTAGGGGCCGTAATAGGGGCCGCTAGAGGCCGCTAGAGGGGGAACGATACGGGGCGCGACTCGGGCAGGGGCCA
The DNA here is from genome assembly GCA_948144175.1 of Closterium sp. NIES-65. Classification (NCBI taxonomy): domain Eukaryota; kingdom Viridiplantae; phylum Streptophyta; class Zygnematophyceae; order Desmidiales; family Closteriaceae; genus Closterium; species Closterium sp. NIES-65. Next base: position 1,148,222 of record CANXME010002232.1, on the reverse strand, counting down.
AGCGTGCTCCGGGCAGGAAAAAAAAGTCGGTGGGCCCTAAGATCAGTTCCCACAAGGGAACCAGCTCTATACCATGTGAAGATGAGAACGAGAGAATGATTGAACTATGAAAGAGTTGGGTACAAGTACTAACCCTAATTGGGTTGTACCCCTTATGGGCTACCCCACTACAGCCTACACAGATGTAAAAGCTATAATGTTCTGACATTACCGTGTATTTAAATGATCTACAGCATGTTCAGAAAATTGTTTTTGGGCAGTCGGGCTTATTGGCGCGGATCTGGTGGTAGCCTCCTCCAAGGTCAATCTTCGAGAAAACCTGGGTTATGCGCAGTTGATCGATCAGTTCGACGGCTCGTGGGATAGGGTAACGGGACTTGATCAGTGCGCGGTAACCTATGCACATGTGAAACCCCTCGTTTTTCTTTGGTGTGAACAGGATCGGTGCTGCGAAGGGTGACGAGCTTGGGCGAATGAACTGTGTTTTGAGCAGGCAGTCTAACTGTTTCCGTAGTTCGTCCTGTTCGGGTTGGGTCAGTCGGAACTGTCGTTGTACTGTCGGCTGTGCCCCCAAATCTAACTCTATCCTGTGGTCGTGCGGTCGCTGAGGTGGCAGTCCCTTCGGTAGGTCGTCCGGAAAAAATCCCACTGTACTGCTTCATTAGCGCTGCCAAGTCACCCGGTACGTCGGAAAGTAGTTTCTATAAATCACTCGGCTTGTCTGCTGCCTCGGCTTCACGAATGTCAATGGCATACATGTCGCGCTGGAGATTGTGCGTGACATGCCAGAGAGGAAGCTAGGGCTTCACCAGCAGGGCTATGCCGACAAGCTGCGCAGGCGCTTCATTGACGAGGAGTAGGGCAGTCGAGTCACGAAGACGCCAGTCTCGGTCGACACCTACGCCGAGCTGGCATTTGACGAGGAGGAGGCGCATGAGCGCGAGGAGGAGGAGTACCGGCAAAAGGTGGGCTCGCTGCAGTTCGCGGCGACGACGAGGCAGCAGGACATCGCGTTTGCCTGCAGTAAGCTAGGGAGCGGCCTCACAGTGAGGAGCGACCAGCATTGGCGCGAGGTTGACCGCTGCATTGCCTACCTCGCTGACACTTGCGACACCACTCTAGAGTTTGGCGGTGGACCAGACTCGCTGGAGCTGATCGGCTATGTGGACGTCGACGATGCGGGCGACACGGGCGGCTACGTGTTCGTCTTCGGAGAGGCCGCGGTCTCCTGGTCGAGACAGCGCATCAAGTGCACGACGCTCTCCTCGACCGAGTTAGAGTATGCCGCTGCCACGGACGCCAGCAAGGAGGGGTGTCGACTTCGATTCCTCCTTGCAGAATTCAAGTTGCTCGACACCGAAAAGCCGACCATCCTCCGTGTTGACAACAAGTCGGCAATCACGGTCGCTGAAGGCTTGGAGCTGACGGGCAACCTCAAGCACATGGAGCGACGCTATGCCTGGCTGCAGTACATGGTGAGGTGTGGGAAGCTTGTGCTGAAGTATATCCCGACAACCGAGCACCCGGCAGACTTCGTGACGAAGGCGCTGCATTTTCCAGCTTTCAACCGGTGCTTTGTCGCCATCGGCCAAGTCGTCTAGCCGACGTCGGCGATAGCGACGATGATGTGCAGTAGTAGGTGCTGTGCCCTTTTGCACAGCTGGTGCGGTGATGGTGTGCTGTTTGTGGGGTGCACGCCGAGGATGAGTTTTCTTCGTGGAGTACTGTCGTGTGGGCTGGGGGCCCAAGCGTGTTAATGGGAATGCAGTGTTGGCCCCGCCCTCGCTTGGGCAACGCCTATGACTTGGTCGGATGTACGGGGGAAGTAGGCGACCGTTCACATTGAGAGAGCTGCCTCGTTGAGTTGCAGGGGACGGCAGTGGTGTTGCCGTCGACTTGGAGTGCTCGATGGTCTTCTTCTGTGGGGCAGGTCGACGGGGTGGTTGTTGACCTCCACAGGACTGTCACGGGGCTAGAGCCATCGACCAGGGAGCTCAATAGCTGCAGCTGACTAGGCTAGGCTGGCCGTCGACCAGGAGGAGCCGTTTGAGCGGGAGGTCGACGGAGCAGTTCGTCGACCTAACAAGTGAGCAGCGGTCGACGAGAGGAGCTTGACGACAACAACAGCTGATAGTTCGGGTCGTCGGAAGGGGTCCATCGACAGTGTGTGTAGCTCGACAGGAGCTTTGGTCGACCAGAAGCGCCTGGTGGTCGATCGGAGGCACCTGGTGGTCGACCAGAGCACTTGGTGGTCGACCAGGTCGACCGCGTAACCTGCTCGACGAGTTCTGCGGAGGCACGCGAACGTAGTCGAGGTTGCGATGGCGAAGGCGACTTCGGGCTGGTATCCTGAAGTTGATGTGGCTCGTCAGGCGCAGACAACAACCAACGGATACGCAATGATGCAAGCCAGGCCAATCGTTTGCGCGCACCTTCGAGCGTGCGCACTGCTGCCATCTACAGGTGCAACACTGAACAGCCGCACCGCTGCAGCGTCGGCACGGCGTCGACCTACAGTGTTGGTAGGTCGCCTTTCCGCAGTGCTGACGTGGATTCTCTATGCAACGCTGGCAGGTGGTGGACCATGCAATGCTGGCAGGCAACCAGGCTAGCTGCAGAGTTGCTAGGTGCCTGATATAGTCATTGTTTGCCATTGCTTGTTTAATCATTATGTAATTCCAACGTTGCCTAGTGAAACATTTGACGATTTCTCCCGTGTATGCGCAAGCACTAAGGAACCAAGCAAAGCTACGATCACTCCTAGTAGTTCGTGCCAACCCCCATAATCTAGCTCACTACCGTTGTAGAGTGACTCTCCAAAGTGGCAACTTCGGAGAGGGCGAAAAAAGGAGAACATGATGGCGCGAATTTAAAACGTCACAACCAGCCGGCACCAGGTGAAATCGCCGAGACAAAAGGAGACTTCGCGAAGCAGAACCCTTACTGACCGGGAAACTTCAGCCATACACCCCGACAAGTAAGAATATTACTTCTCGTGGTTTTCAAGCCTTTATTAAGGGAGAGTCAGAAATTAAACCGGTACCGTGTAATATGTGGACTCCACTCTTGAGCGTTGATAATGGTCGAGCGTTACGAGGGATTAATCTTCTCTCCCAGCAGCACGGTGTTAAGGCTCCCCGCTGTTCCCCCAGGTGAAGCCTACATAGCTGCAAAGGCTTAGGGGAAGGTTGCACGCACAGGAGAAGCTGTACCAGCCTCGAATAAATCCTTCTAACCCTACTCAGATGAAACGTTATATCGACTCATCAACTTCGAGCAGAGGACCTAGGGATGATACATTTGATCTACCCTATGATCCTATAAGCAACACAATCTACAACTACTTGGAGTGGTAACAACCACTAGTACTCGAGGTGATCTGCAACGGGCGACGCCTCCAGGCATTGGTGGACAGTGGTGCGTCCCACTCGGTGTGCCGCGGGACGTTGGAGAAAACTGAAGAATCTTCAGAGGAGACTCAATTTGCAGCAACGATGGTGGACGGTACAAAACTACCCATCCACAGCGAGTCAACACTGCAGTTGCAGATAGGGGCGTTGAGATGGAAGCCGACGTTCCGGATCACGAATAACAAGGGATTAAATTTCATCTTGGGGCGAGATTTCCTGAAGAGGTGCAACCCCGAGATAGACTGGGTCAACTATAATGCGTGCATCTACAACAACGGGAAACGAGTGGAGCAGCGAAGCTAGACGGATACAAGGGATGTACCAGAAACGGCACTTGCGTGGATCAAACGGATGGTGAATGAGAGTAACACGGGCTACTTAGCACTGGTGATGTCAGCATCAGAGGAGGAGAAGCCGAACTCGGAACTACCTGCAGCAGTACAGGAGGTATTGGAGTAGTACCAACATCTTGCCAGACGGCCTACCTAGTACGTCCAGCGAAAACCCACAAGCATGAGATCGTGGAGGAACCAGGTGCGAAACCATACCGCCTTAGTCCATTCGAACTGACCGACATGAAGAAACAAATGGAGCACCTACTAGACAGACCACTGATCCGCCCATCCACCTCTCCCTACAACGCACCGGTTCTCTTCACTCCTAAGCCGGACAATAGTTTACGGATGTGCATCGACTACCGAGCACTGAACAAACAGACAGTAAAAACAAATATCCCATGCCGCGCATAGACGATCTTCTAGACCAACTGCGTGGTGCAACGGTGTTTTTTAAGCTGGACCTACGGTCAGGATACTAGCAGATCAAGATGGCAAACAATTCGATTCACAAGACGGCGTTCCGTACCAGATACGGCTCCTACGAGTACTTAGTGATGCCGTTCAGACTCTGCAACGCACCGGACATTCTAGACAGAGATGAACTACATCCTACGGCCCCTATAGGATGAGTGCGTAGTGGTGTACCTGGACAACATATTCATCTACTCCAAAAACATGAAGGAGCACGTGTAGCATCTTCGGATTGTCTTCGAGATTCTGCGGGAGAACAAGTTCTACGTGAAGCTGTCAAAGAGCAACTTCGCCCGGAAAAAGGTGCAGTAAGGAAGAAGAGAGGAAGGAGGTTCACTAGCAGCAGGTGGGATACATATAGCAAACTCTAACAGGGTTGTACTCGCTATAAAGCACCCCACTACAGGCTAGATAATTATAACATTCTGACACACCCCCATAGCCAAAGTGGGGTGTAATCAGCACAATGAGCAAGCAGGTACAGAGCAGGAGTTCACAATAGCGAGCAAAGCTAGAGTCATTCACAAAGGGCAAGTGAGGAGGAGGAGGCGAGACTGTAAGAGGAGAGGAGATAGGAGGCGATGTCTGAAGCTGCAGACACACGGGCAACAGGAGTCACACTGGCACAGCGGCTACCGGAACAACGCTCCGGACTATTGGAGTAACTGGCTCCGCGGCTAAGACTAGCGGCAGACGAGCAACGGACCCACGGGCGACTGGCACAGCTGGCTACGACTGGGCTACCGGAGCAACGCCCCGGACTACTGGTGCTGCTGACGACACGACGACAACCTCCGTTCAACCAACCTCTTCCAGCTGCCCCATACCTCTCGACACAGACCCCCTGCTCAAACCCTAGCTCCACTCCCATAGCACCCCCCTTACACCCTAAACCGCAGGCTCACACACATCCACCTCCCTCAAAACCCTAGCTCCACTCCCACAGCACCCCCCTTAAACCCTAAACCCCAGGCTCCCACACATCCACCCCCCTCAGCGACAGCTGCAGCAGCGGGAGACGAAGGAGGAGGAGGAGCAGGGGAGACCACACACCCGTCACCCCTAACTCGCCACCCCCAGACCCTAACACAGGGCAGGGCGGGACGGCGAGTAGGGAGGTTAGGGGGGGGGGGGGGGGACGCGCGGTCTCCCAGGGCGCCAAAACAGGCGGCACAAGGGGCGATGCTCGCCCCCCTTCCCCAGGTGCGGCCCCCGAAGGAGCCGCGACGGGCGACGGGAAAAGGGGGGGGGGGGGGGGGGGGCGGTGCACGTGCCCCCGGTGCGCCGCGGTTGGCGACGAGGCATGGCCGGGGCGGGGCCGGGGCAGGGTCGAGGAGGGGCCGAAAGGGGCGGCGACGGGGCCGCAAGTGGCGGCGACGGGGCCGCTGGAGGCGGCGACGGGGCCGATAGGAGCGGCGACGGGGCCGCTAGGGTCGGCGACGGGGCCGCTGGCGGCGACGGGGCCACTAGGGTCGGCGACGGGGCCGCTAGAGGCGATGACGGGGCCGCTGCCGGCGGCGACGGGGCCGATAGGAGCGTCGACGGGGCCGCTAAGGTCGGCGACGGGGCCGCTGGCGGCGTCGACGGGGCCGATAGGGGCGGCGACGGGGCCGCGAAGGGGCCGCGAAGGGCCTGGAAGGACGGCGACAGGCCGCAAAAGGGGCGGCGACGGGGCCGCGAAGGGGCCGCGAGGGGCCTGGAAGGGTGGCAACGGGGCCGCGAAGGGGCCGCGAGGGGCCTGGAAGGGCGGCAACGGGGCCGCTAAGAGTAGCGCGAGGGGCACGCCACGGGGCGTGCCAAACATAGAGTAGCAGCGGAAGCAGTTGAGTGGGCCCACAGGCCAGGACCGTAGATGCTCTGATAGCATGTAAAGTTTAGAACGAGAATGAAGAAGAGAGGAAGGAGGTTTACTAGCAGCAGTTGGGATACATATAGCAAACCCTAACAGGGTTGTACTCGCTATAGAGCACCCCACTACAGGCTAGATAATTATAACATTCTGACAGCAGTTTCTCGGGCACATGGTGAGTGCCAAGGGCGTACACGTGGACCCATTGTAGATCAAAGCCGTTAAGAAGTGGAAAGTACCGGAGAACATGAAGGAGTTGCAGCAGTTCCTAGCTTCGCCATCTACTACAATAGGTTCATGCCGCAGTACGCTAAGATAGCAGTGCCACAGACCAAAGTAATGAAAAATGATACACCCTACAAATGAGATAATCCTCATCACCAAGCCATGGAGCAGCTACGGACAGCACTGACCACAGCGCCAATACTCATCCTACCGCACCCAGACAAGGACAACGTGGTGGAAGCAGACGCTAGTGACCAGGCAGTCGGAGCAGTACTAGTGCAGGATCACGGATGCGGTTTGCAGCCCATTGCATACCTCAGTAAGAAGCTACACGGAGCAGAAATAAACTACCCCGTTCATGACAAGGAGGCTTTTGCGATAGTCATAGCCTTCAAGGTATGGAGGTGTTACCTAGAGGGAGCCAAGACTACAGTCTACATCGATCGCTGCACTCTCAAATATATGAAGTCGCAGCCGATGCTCTCACGACGACAGATGCGGTGGGTGGACTTCTTGGAAACTCACTTCCATCACGACATCGTCTACAAACCCAGGCTACACAACAAAGCAGACACGTTGAGCCGGCCCGGACATGTAGCAAGTATCCAGATCGACGGGATGAACCCTCTACTCAAGGGTCTATTCCAACATGGATACTCCGTGGATGCAGAGATTGCTACATCCAAGAAACATCAGATGTTACAGTGGGAAAAAGACTTAGCTGTAGTGAAGAGTTCAAGGAAGATTTGGAAACCGAACTATGCCCCGCTCCAACACATTCTTAATGGAGGAGTTCCACAACGTGGCGTATGCGGGACATTTCGGGAGTAACAAGACGTTAGCACGGATAGCAAAGTATTACTACTGGCCCGGGATGGCAGCATTCGTGCAGCAGTTCGTCACCTCATGCGACACGTGCCAGCGGATGAAGAGTAGCAAGTAGAAAAATGCAGGGCTATTTCAGCCTCTATCCGTACTGGAGCAACTATGGCAGGTCGTTAGCCTCGAATTTATCATGGGACTTCCTTCGACCTCACGAGGGCATGACGCTCTACCCCTGGTGATCGACAAGTTCTCTAAGATGGGACACTTCATCCCGACCAACACCACGGCTATAGCTAAAGAACTGCTCGCCTCTTCTTTGACCTCATCATCACCATCCACGACATCCCCACTACAGTCATCTTAGACAGAGACCCAAAGTTCACTAGTAAGTTCTGGAGGGAACTCATGGGTTTGTTGGGGACAAAGCTTGCGATGTCTTCAGCATACCACCCCCAGACTGACGGACAGATGGAGCGACTCAATTAGGTGGTTGAATAGTTACAGCGCACATCTTGCAAAGACGACATCAGCCACCGTGATCTACAGTTACCGGCACTTGTGTTCGCTTACAAAAACGCTTCACATGCGGCCACAGAGAAATCTTGTTTCTTTCTGTGCGGCGGAAGGGAACCATCTACATCATAGCAGCCAACCACACCGACACACGTCCAAGCCGCACATGAATTCGTCACCACCATGGAGCAGCTATGGGAGAAGACTCAACGACGTCCTACCATGATGCAGAACTCCCAGAAGCAGTATGCCGATCGATAGCGACGAGATCACTCCATTGCAATCGGAGAATAGGTGCTTCTCGACACACGCACCTTGGACTTGTCCCACCTTCTGTCCAAGCTCCGGCCTCGCTTCTGTGGTCCCTTTTGCGTTGAGGCGATGGTGACTCCAGTTACATTCCGCTTGCGCTTGCCTACTTTGTAGATGCTTCACAATGCTTTCCATGTTCAGCTATTGAAGCCCTAAAAGGACCCCAACCAGCAGTTCCAGGGACGGAAGCTTATGCCACCACCACGTGCTCTCGTACAGGATAAACTAGAGTACAAGGTGGAAAGATTTCTCGCTCATCAACGTAGACGCGACAACACGCTCGAGTTTGTGATATGCTGGAAGGGATATGACCCGTCGGAAGACATTTGGGTTGCAGAAGCTGATATGGGCAACGCACACTGTGCTCTCAAGGATTATCTTGTCACGCCACCCAGCTTTGAGGGGGGGACGTGTGGGAGTACGACGGCTTTGCTAGACTTAACTTGCTTGATTTTGCATTATTATGCAGTATCCAGCCTAGATATATTTTTCTTTGCTTGCTTTTGCTTAATTTCCTAGGTTCGTTGCATTTACTATATTGATTATAGTTTTAGGCACCGAATTCGGGTGAGTGCACCAAATTCTAGGCTTTCTAGTTGCCACCGAATTGCCTTCTACCACATTCAGGAAGGACCCGGAACCTTCTATTGACACCCGGATTACTGCCTTTGTGTCGAGCCTATATATAGCCTCGTGTTGTACCCTGGTGGATTCATTCGATTGATTTCTCTTTCCTGAACTAGATCCTCACAATTTGGCATGCTCATCGCCTACCACGCACTGAACTGTCAGTAGATCTGCACTGTGGATGCCCGATTGATCCTACAGGGGGTTACAGGCGCGTTTGCCTGGGGGGTTATGGGTGGACTCTGACCCGCTACTGAAACAAGCCCTTTTATCCCAATGGTCTAATGGTTGGGATTATGACATGTTATCAGAGCGGTCTCGGGTTCGATTCCCGGTGTATGCACATGTAGGCCGTTGCCGCTGTGCTTAGTCCTGGACCTCCCAGTATGGGGGGGTGTCAGTAGATTTGCACTGTGGATGCCCGATTGATCCTGGAGAGGGTTACAGGCGCATTCGCCTGGGGGGTTATGGGCGCACTGACCCGCTTCTGAAACAAGCCCTTCTATCCCAATGGTCTAGTGACTGAGATTTCTGACATGGTGTCAGAGTGGTCTCGGGTTCGAATCCCGGTGTATGCTCATGTAGGCCGTTGCCGCTGTGCTCAGTCCTGGGCCTCCCAGTGTGGGGGGGTGTCAGTAGATTTGCACTGTGGATGCCCGATTGATCCTACGGGGGGTTACAGGCGCGTTTGCCTGGGGGGTTATGGGCGCACTCTGACCCGCTACTGAAACAAGCCCTTTAATCCCAATGGTCTAATGGTTGGGATTCTGACATGAACAACGTAGCGGTATAATTGTGATATCCCATCCCCCGCGCCGACGATCTGATTGACCAACTGCGAACGGCCAGGGATTTTTTTGGACATTTACTTACATGGCGGTTTCCACTAGATTATAGTCGAGCCGACCGGCTACGCCAAGACAGCCCACCAAGGTGAAGGCCCCACCTGGCCTTCGGCGCTAGCTTACCAAAGCGCTGATGCTCGGGGACCAAGAACTACACCATGCAGACCCACACGTGCGCCAGCGTCAGGTCAGGCTCGTTGCCAGTCAGCAGCTGGTATGGCGTCGTCCCGGGCGACAGCGTCGACCTCTCCAAGCAATTGCGCACCCAGTTGGCCTGCCGCAGGGCGAGGTGCCACTAGTGGTGTTGCACGCCCATCTGCAGTAGCATCGTCCGCACAGACTCGACTACCGTGCGCTTGTCCTGCTCCGCCATGCCACCTACTATGGAGTGTAATGGTAGGTGAGGTTAAGGAGGATGCCCTTGCCGTCGACAAAGTCAGTAAGCTGCTTCCCGATGAACTCCCCACCGCGATTAGAGCGGGGCATCGGCACCGACTTCTTCGTCTGCTGCTCCGCCACCAGCAGCCACTTTTCGAATTCCCGCAGCACGTCAACTTCTTGGAGAGTGGCGTCACCAACATGTAGCAGGTCTTGCGATCGTTTAGCAGCAGCAGTACAGGCTGCCATCCTTGGTGGCCACCCGAAACGGTCGGCACATGTCGATGTGTGTCTGAATAATATATAACTCTATATATTGTTTTGTAACTGCCTGTGGTGTAGAATACTGTAGTCATATAACTTTCCGTTTGGTGGTGCACCTTTCTTCATTCTTGCCTATTTGTAATGCTCGCTCTATAGTGAACCTCTCTTTTTGGCTTGCACTTTTCTCTCGTCACTCTCGCCTAGGTCAGACCCTAGGCCTCAAACCCAGGCGAAGTTGCTCTTTGACAGCTTCACGTAGAACTTGTTCTCCCGCAGAATCTCGAAGACTATCCGAAGATGCTACACATGCTCCTTCATGTTTTTGGAGTAGATGAATATGTCGTCTAGGTACACCACTACGCACTCATCCAATAGGGGCCGTAGGATGTAGTTCAACTCTGTCTGGAATGTCCGGTGCGTTGCAGAGTCTGAACGGCATCACTAAGTACTCGTAGGAGCCGTATCTGGTACGGAACGCCGTCTTGTGAATCGAATTGTTTGCCATCTTGATCTGCTAGTATCCACTGGCGCCCCGCGCTACCCGCCTTGTCCCGAGCTGCCCCGCCCCTCGTCCCGTTACGAGCTGCCATAGCCACGCGCAGCCGCGCACAGCTGCGTACCGCCGATTGCAGCTGCGCACAGCCGCGCGCAGCTGCGTATGGCCGCTCCCCTGCCCCGCACCTGCTGCTCGTGCGCCAGTGAAAGGCGGGGGGAAGGGTGTGGGGTTGGCGCGTGGGTGACACTGCACCTGCCGTCGCTGTTCACCTTTTCCTCCCTCTCACTGCACCCGTGGGGGGAGGGGGAGTGTGAGAGGGTGGCGAGAGAGATTTTGCAATGCCAGCAGCTGCCCCTCCTCTCTCTCTCACTACCGCTCGTGCTGCTGTGGGGGGGAGGGTGAGAGAGGGTGGCGGAAGACAGCCGGGTATTTGCTGCTGTTGCCCGTTGCTGCCGTAGCACCTCCAGCTGCCGCCCCTGCTACCACCTGCCTTTGCTACCTTTGCTTTTGCTACCTGCTGCTAGGGCCTCCAGGTGCTGCCGTCGAGCCGCTGCTGTCCTGCTGCATGTTGCAGCCACAGAGCCTGCTCCTCAGGCGACCTGCCGCCCCAACACCTGCTACTGTTTCTACCTTGGTCAAGGGGTTGGTACAATTGGATCTGCCATCACTGCACCGGTTGCCACTGCACTTGCCTATTGCTATGATTTCCGCTGCGGCCTGTCTGGTGTACCCCATTATGGGGGCGTTGACTGCACATTCTTCCCTACAGACACTTATGGGGGCGTGTCAGAATAATATATAGCTCTATAATATTGTTTTGTAACTGCCTGTGGTGTAGAATACTGTAGTCATATAACTTTCTGTTTGGTGGTGCACCTTTCTTCATTCTTGCCTATTTGTACTGCTCGCTCTATAGTGAACCTCTCTTTTTGGCTTGCACTTTTCTCTCGTCACTCTCGCCTAGGTCAAACCCTAGGCCTCAACTACTATTCTTGATAATGTGCACGACAACGACGACGAGCATGCTGACGAGCAGGACGACGGCGAGCGCGGCGACGAGCGCGGCGTCAATCGCGATGGCGAGCATGACAGCGGAAGCAATGACAAGAACAATCTATTTCTTCATGTTTTTCAGTACTGTCGGACTCACTGGTGCACGTGAGACGGGTTTCGTACCTGGTTCCTCCACAATTCTGTGCTCGCGGGTGCGCGCTAGAGGTACTTCTGCAGGTAGGTCGTCGGACATTATATCCTTGTATTGCTCCAAGACCTCCTTCACTACTGCATGTAGCTCCAAACTCAGCTTCTCCTCCTCTTCTGCTGCCATAACCAGTGCTAAGTAACCTGCGTCACTCTCGTTCACTGTCTATTCGAACCGTGCCAGTGTCATTTCAGGAACGTCCCCTGTATCCATCCAGCTCCGCAACTCCACTTATTTCCCGTTGTTGTAGATGCACGCCTTCTTGTTGACCCAATCGATCTCAGGGTTGAACCGCTTCAAGAAATCTCGCCCCAAGATAAAGTCTAAACCTTTGATGTTCGTGATCGGCAACGTCGGCTTCCACCTTAGCGCCCCTGTGTGCAGCTGCAGTGATGCTTTGCCGTGGATGGGAAGCTTCATACCGTCCACCATCGTTGCCGTGAACTTGGTCTCTCCCGAAGGTTCTCCAATTTTCTCCAACATCTCGCGGTCATGTCAGACTTAAATGACATAGCCTATGTAGGCTATAGTGGGGTACAACACATTTCTAGGGTTTGTACTTGTACCCAAGCTTTCCCTTAATCATTCCTCATTTCTTCACATGGTATCAGAGCCTAGATCAAAGATAGCAACCCCCGACCTAAGCAGATCGCCCCAACGGGGGATCTCAGTGGCGCCAGGGAACTGGAGACACCAAGCGTTTGTCAGGCGGCCGAAGCAGCGCTGGGTGGTGTGCGGGCAACCGCACGGCTCACCAGTGCGGTCGCCAGTACGCACGACGTAGGCACAAGGACCAGCACCCCCACCCCGCTAACGCGCAGCGTACCACTCACGAAGCTGCTGGGGGGGCGGGGTCTCACGAGTGCGCTGCTGCTACTGGCGCTGACCACCACCGAAGCTGCCCCGCTGCGCAGAGCCACCCCGACCAGCTCCACCTCCGCCGACGCCACCTCCTCCACCGCCGCCACCGCCTCCTCCTCCGCTCCCACCGCCACCGCCGCCGCCGCCTCCACCGCCGCCACCGAAGCCCCCACCCCCGCCACCACTCCCACCGCCACCCCCACTCCCTCCGCCGCCTCCATCGCCACCTCCACCGCCCCCGCCAGCCCCTCCAGCGCCCTTGCCCCCCTTGCCCTTGCCAGTGCGACGTCTCCTGCTAGGGGCAGACGCAGCGCCGACCGACTCGGTGCCAACGAAGTTGACGGCAGCAGCAGAGGCAACAGAGGGCAAAAGAGGGGAGGGGGAGCACCCCTCAAAGAAGGGGGCACGAGGGTCACCACGAGAGGCTCCTACAGCGACTATACTCTTCTCAGCTGCTAGGAGGCGCTCCTCGAGGAGGTTAACGGTGAGTGTGGTGGGGCAAACAGAGAGGAAGTGGTCCCTGACCGAGCGAAGGGAGTCAGGGAGCCGGGTGAATATGTAGAAGAGGGTGATGTACATGGGGGGGGGGGTTCTTGGCGCAGAACTCAGCAGGAAGCGCAGCGCGGTAGCGGGTGTCACTAGTGCGGAGGTGCGTAATGAGGTCAGCGACTGTGGGAAAGGCGGCAAGGTCAGGAAACAAGTACGGCAGCATGAGGCGGCTAAGGGCAGCAGTGGCAGGGGAAGAGTAACGTGCAACTACAGCATCGTACAAGGTCTTAGCACTCTTGTACTGACTAAAGTGCGCGCGCTCAGTGGACGGTAAGTGACTACGCACAGCAAGACGGGCAGTATCATCGCGTGTGGCCCACTGTGAGCGAACAGTGCTGTCAGCATTGGCAGCAGGGGCAGCAGAGGCGCCAGACGTGAGATCAAACAGTGAGAGACCGTCCTTCCTATCGCACTGTAGGAAAAGCTGTAGATCATCGACCCAGACCTCAAAGTCAACAGCCCGACCCTCAGCATCAAAGACTAGAACGCTAGGGGTAGCCTTGACAGCAGTGGTAGCAGGCTAGGGGCGGCAGTAGCAGGCGTGGCTCGGCGGTACTCTTACCAGGGCTGGTAGGTAGGGGCTGTTAAGCGGTGGGGCAGGGCCGAGGCGCGCTGGCAGGGACAGAGCTGCGACCGCGGCGGCAGCTCCTGCTGTCAGTGGCGGCGGCAGTCGCGGCTGTCAGCGGCGACGGGTGCTGCTGGTGGCGGCCGCTGCTGCTGTCAACGGCGTCTGCTGCAGTCGGCTGCTGCTAGCGGCGGCGGTGGCTTCTGCTGGCGGCTGCTGCTGCTGGTGGCGGAGGAGCCGAGAAGGGGCCGGGAAGGGTGGCGACGAAGCCATGAAGGGCGGCAACGGGGCGCGAGGGGCCGTGAGAGGGGCCTCTAGGAGGGCGCGACTGGCCGCCAAGGGCAGGGGACGCAACGAGAGGGCGGCCCACGGGGCGCGCCTCGGGCAGGGGCGACTCGCACTCCGGGCAGAAAAAAAAAGTTTTCGATTTTCAGTGATGGGCCCTAGGAAGCGTTCCCACTGGGGAACCTGCTCTATACCATGTCAGAATCCTAGCCACTAGACCACTGGGATAAAAGAGCTTGTAGGGTACAACACATTTCTAGGGTCTGTACTTGTACCCAACCTTTCCCTTAGTCAATCATTCCTCATTTCTTCACAGGTCACACACCGAGTGATATGCACCGCTATCCACCAGTGCCTGGAGGCGTCTTCCTTTGCATAGCACCTCCAGCTGTTTCTCCAGTGCGATAGGGCAGACGGACTCTCTCTGTTCTATCTCACCTCTAGTGTCTCTCCCGCCCCGCCTGCTACTGCTGACAGCACTGTTCGCTCAAAGTGGGCCACACGCGATGCTGCTGCTCGCCTTGATGTGCGCCGCCACTTACCAACCGCTGAGCGTGCGCACTTTAGCCAGTACAAGAGTGTTAAGACCTTGTACGACACTATAGTTGCACGCTACTCCTCCCCTGCCACTGCTGCGCTTAGCCGCCTCATGCTACCGTACTTGTTCCCTGACCTTGCTGCCTTTCCCACAGTCGCTGACCTCATTACTCACCTTCGCACTAGTGACATTCGCTACTGCGCTGCGCTTACCGCTGAGTTCCGTGCCAAAACCCCCCCCCCCAATGTACATCACCCTCTACTACATAGTCACCCGCCTCCCTGACTCCCTTCGCTTAGTCAGGGACCACTTCCTCTCAGTTTGCCCACCACACTCACCGTCGACCTCCTCAAGGAGCGCCTCCTAGCAGTAGAGAAGAGCATAGTCGCTGTAGGAGCCTCTCTTGGTGACCCTCGCACCCCCGTCTTTGAGGAGTGTTCCCCCTCCCCCCTCTTGCCCTCTGTTGCTTCTGCTGCTGCGGCCGACCTTGTTGGTTTTGAGTCGGTCGCCGATGCGTCTGCCCGAGCAGGAGAGGCCGCACCGCCAAGGGCAAGGGAGGCAAGGGCGCTGGAGGGGCTGGCGGGGGCGGTGGAGGTGGTGGCAGTGGAGGGCGTGGGGGTGGTGGTGGGAGTGGTGGCGGGGGTGGAGGTGTCGGTGGCAGCAGTGGAGGCGGAGGAGGCGGCGGCGGTGGCGGAGGGAGCGGAGGCGGCGGAGGTGGTGGAGGCGGCGGAGGTGGCGGAGGCGGCGGCGGCAGCGGTGGACCTGGTCGCAGCTCTGCACAGAGGAGTGGCTCCGGTGGTGGTCCGCGCCAGCAGCAGCAGCGCAGTCGTGAGACTCTCTCCCCTCAGCAGCTTCGAGAGTGGTGCGCTGCGCGTCAGCGCGGTGGGGGTACTGGTCCCTGCACCTACGTTCTCCGTACCGGCGACCGCGCTGGTGAGCAGTGCGGGGGCCCGAACTCCACCCAACACTGCTTCGGCCGCCTGACGGACGCGTGGCATCACTAGCCCCCTGAGGCCTCTGAGATCCCTCGCTCGGGAGAGCTGTCTAGGGCGGGGGTAGCTATCTTTGATCTTGACTTTGATGCTATTCTTGCTACCATGTATGCTGTGTCTGATAGTGTTGAAGCTGACTGTTACCTGTGTGTTTTGCCTGACCCGGGCATTGAGACAGCTGCTCTAGGTAGTGGTGAGGCTGCTACTCTAGGTGCTAGTGCGTCTGCTGCTCCAGGTGCTGGTGAGTCTTCTCTCTCAGGCCTTACACACCTTCACCTTTGACTCGGGTGCTTCCCGCTCCTTCTTTCGAGACCGCACCACGCTTACGGCGCTTAGTCGGCCGGTTGCGGTCTCTTTGGCGGACCCCTCTAGGGGCCCTGTCCTTGCTCGCTTCTCCACTGTCTTACCGTGTCCGGCAGCCCCCTCTGGCACCCTGTCAGGTCTCTACCTCCCCTCTTTCTCTACAAACTTGGTGAGTGGAGCTGATCTAGAGGATAGGGGGGTTAACCAGTTCACTCCTGCGAGTCAGCGGGTGACCCACTATACGTGTGCTTGGACAAGCCAACACTTGGCCACCGCCCGTCGGCCGGGGTCGAGCCTGTACACACTGACTACTGAGTCTCCTCCGGTTGCTGAGTCTGGTCAGGTAGCTGCGTCGAGTCAGGTCTTTGCTGCAGCGTCCAGGTCTGGTCCTGAGTCTGCTCCCTGCTCGTGTCGTCTCCTGTCTCACCAGACTCTCCTTTGGCATCATCGCCTTGGTCACCCCTCCCTGCCTCGTCTCCGAGGCATGGCCTCCCGTGTCCTTCTCTCTGGTCTCCCCCGGTCTCTCCCTCCCCTACCTCCAGAGCCTGCCCCTACCTACGTCCCCTGCATCGAGGGGCGACAGCGCGCCGCCCCTCACACCTCCGAGTTTCCTCCGACACAGGTTTTGCTGCAGACTTTCCACATGGATGTGTGGGGCCCCGCCCGCGTCCGTGGACAGGGGCAGGAGCGTTACTTCCTGCTGGTGGTTGACGACTACTCGCGTTACACTACAGTCTTCCCCTTGCGCAGCAAGGGTGACGTCACGGAGGTGTTGATTGACTGGATCCGCGCAGCTCATCTCCAGCTTAGAGAGAGTTTCGGCTCGGACTTTCCTGTTCTGCATCTGCACTCTCACAGAGGCGGAGAGTTTTTCTCTGCCCGTCTGGGAGCCTTCTGTTGTGCACAGGGCATCCGCCAGACCTTCACGCTTCGGGCCTCTCCATATCAAAATGGGATTGCTGAGCGCCGCATTGGCATGGTCATGAACGTCGCTCGTACGTCCATGATCCATGTGGCTGCCCCCATTTTCTGTGGCCGTTTGAGGTTCAGTACGCGGCGCATCAGCTCAACGCGACTTGTCTGCGGACAAGCTGTCCCCTCGTGCTGCTCCCTGCATCTTTCTGGGTTTCCCCCCTGACGCGCGAGGGTGGCAGTTCTACCGCCCCACCTCTCGTTGTGTTCTGTCCTCCCAGGACGTCACGTTTGACGAGTCGGTCCCCTACTACCGCCTCTTCCCCTACCGCACTCCGTCCCTCCCCCCGCCGCCGCTCTTTCTTGTACCATGTCCCCCTCAAGTAGACCCCCTCCCCCCTCAGGGTCCGTCCCTTTCAGGTGTGTCCCAGGTAGACGCAGTCGAGCCTCTCGAGGTCACTGGTGACTCTGGTGCTGCTGAGGGTGCTGAGCCTGGGGGTGCTGACTCTTGGGGTGTTGTGCGTGTGCGTGCTACACCTGGGGGTACTGAGACTGGGGGTGCTGAGCCTGGGGGACTGAGCCTGGGGGTGCTGAGACTGGGGGTGCTGGGCCTGGGGGTGCTGAGCCTAGGGGTGCTGAGACTGTGGGTACTGAGCCTGGGGGTACTACGCGTGGGGGTGCTGAGCCTGGGGGTGCTACGACTGGAGGTACTGAGCGTGAGGGAGCTCGGCCTGCTTGTGAGGCGTTTGGCGGTGCTGGGCCTGGAGGTTCTCCGGGTGCTTTGTCTCGGCGGGAGCCCCTCTCTCCACAGGAGTTACGCGAGTGGTTTGGCCGCCGCTGGAGTCGTACTACTAGAGCTGGGGTTTCTCCGGCTGCTGAGGGTGCTGGTGCTGCCGGTCCCGGAGGTGCTCGTACGGGAGGTACTAGAGCTGCTGGGCCGGCGGGTGCGTCTGGAGGTGGAGCTGCTGCGGGTGTTGGCGCTGAGGCTACTGCTGTCGGTCCTGGTGGCGGTGCTGCTGGAGTTACTGGAGCTGGAGGTGCTGCTGGTGCTGGTGCTGCCGCTGGGGGTGTTGGTGCTGTCCCTGCTCTGTCTTGAGTCGCCGCGCGGCCTTGGCCGTACTTCATTCCGCTCCTTCAGCATGTTCTTGGTCTCCCGCCTTCTACTGGTCCTCCTCCTCCCTTAGAGTGTCCATAGCCTGTCCCGTCACAGTTACGGTTACAGCCGGCCTCCCCGCTGCCTGCCCCTTCTCCCTACACTGGTCGTACTGGAGGTCTTGCTGAGCGTCGTGAGCCTGCGTCTCGCCCTACGTCGCCAGTCCGTCCTGCTCGCGCTAGTGGTTGTAGTTCGCGTGAGCGTCCTCCTGCTGTCCTTGGCACGCACCGGATGTCTCTGCGTCCGTCCACTGCTCCTCTGCGTGCCCCGTTGCCTTCTCCTCTTGAGTCTTCTCTTCCTGCTCTTGCCAACCCTGAGTCGGACTCTCTTCGTACTGCAAGTCCTACTGTCACGCGTCTCCTTGCTACTGTCGTCACTGACCCTTCTTTTGAGTCCATTGCTGCGTCTGCCCTAGTTGCTGAGCTCGTCGACTTTGCTGCTCGCTGTCGTCTAGACTACGCTGCTAGTCTTGTGGCTGAGTCTGAGTCTGTCTGTCCTCCGTCCGTCCTTGAGGACAGGCAGGAGGAGTTCCAGTGTCTGGCTGCTGCTTCACCTTATCTCGTGTCCGTACTGCTTACCCCTGAGGGAGACCCGGATGCACTTGACATCCCGACTCCGCGCTCTTACGCGGAGGCGATAGAGGGTCCCTACTCCTCTCAGTGGCAGGCAGCTATGGATGCAAAGATGGCTTCTTGGAAGTCCACAGGCACCTACGTTGACGCGGTTCCCCCACCTGGGGCGAACATCGTCAGTGGCATGTGGATTTTCAGGGTGAAGTGGCCGCCGGGCTCCCCGCTTGTCTTCGAGGCACAGTACGTGGCCCGTGGTTTCAGTCAGTGGCAGGGAGTTGACTACTTTCATACCTTCTCTCCCACCCCGAAGATGACCACTCTTCGGGTGCTGCTGCACATAGCCGCTCAGCGCGACTACGAGCTTCACTCTCTTGACTTTAGCACTGCTTTCTTGCAGGGTAGCCTGCACGAGGAGATCTGGCTGCGCCGCCCACCTGGCTTCACTGGGACTTTTCCTCCTGGCACCCAGTGGAGCCTCGGGTTGACCATGAGTCAGTGCGTCGTATCGTTCAGCTCTACATACGATGTTGTAGTAGCTACTGTAGTTCGCGGCGATGACCTCTCAGTGAATCTCCAATCTTTACCCTTCTGTGTGTGCTTTGATTTTTCGCCTTCGGTCAGGTCGGTGATGGTGTTGAAAAGTTGCTCCATCTGCTGCGTGTGCAGTGCTAAACTCGCCAGTTGCTTGTGTCGGTGAATCTGCTGCCGCGCCATGTACACCGGATTAATGAGTTCAAGGTCTGCCCGAAACTGCGCCCACGTTTTCTCCCTGCGGGCCACGTCAATGTAGTAAGTCTACTCGAGTGCGGGTCCTCACAACAGTGTCGTTGCAAGCCAAATCTGTGCTGCATCATGTGTCGGGGTTGAACAACCCATGGTCTCGAAATAAATCTCGAGGG
Source organism: Closterium sp. NIES-65 (assembly GCA_948144175.1). NCBI lineage: Eukaryota > Viridiplantae > Streptophyta > Zygnematophyceae > Desmidiales > Closteriaceae > Closterium > Closterium sp. NIES-65. The sequence continues at coordinate 1,128,839 of CANXME010002232.1, read as the reverse complement.
TCGCCACGAATCGTCGAACGTCCGATCCCTTCTTGCTTGGATCGAGCGCTTCGGGGAGCCTCGGGCGAGCTGCTTCAAGGTTTGATGAAGGTGGTGCCACTGGTCCGTGAATTGTCGGTGTTGTCGCTGCTGCTACTACTGTCGCTGCTACGTTCGCTGTTGCATTCACTGCTGCTGTGGCGGCTACCAATTGGTTGGTCAGGAGGGCTTCGATTCGCTGGATCGCCGCCTTCGTTTGCTCCACGTCGGTGCAAAGTTTGGCGATGTTGGGGTGGTTGCGTAGTTTTCGCCTTGACCCTCCATCCCTGACATTGCACGTTCAAAAATCGAAATCGAGGGGGAGTGAAAAACATGGAACCGGTTTCACGTACCCAAAATTGGTGTTCAACAGTTGTCGCCCCCGCGTTTTTCAAGACTCGTTATTAGTGGTCGAAAAAACTTCGCGTGTAAACGGCTCTGATTACCAAATGTAAGGATCTAGGATCGAGCTCAGAAAACAGAGTTGTAATTCAATGCTCCACCTGCGTACAACACGAGGGAAAAAAAACAGTCTCAACACAAGGACTAGTAACGAGGTGTTACGCGAAGGTTCTGAGGGTCGCGAAGCGTCACGAACAAAGCCTTCCCGAATTCGATAGAAGGCAATTCGGTGGCAACCGAAAAGCCTGGAATTCGGTGCACGCAACCTAGCTCGGTGCTATAACTATGATAGAATATAGGAATGCACCTAGCCCAGGAAATCAAGCAAAAACATGCATGCAAATATAAACCTAAGCAAGAAAAAGCGTAATGAAGTAAATGCAAGCAAGCATAGCTGGCATAAGCCGTCGTACTCTCACACCAGCAAGTCGGCATCGACTTGCGCGACCGGATCCCTCCAACTACTTTAAGTGCCCATCGACCACCCAGGTCGACGGCCACCCACCGACTTCACCAAGCCCGCTACCCTATAGGTCGACAAAAGTCTTCGACGACCACACCAGCTGTTCGCCGACCCCTCCAAGTCGGCTTCGCCAAGACGTCGCTGTCAGAAAACTAAGCGAGAATGATTCATCGAGAATGGAACTGGGGACAAGTGCTAACCCTTATTGGGTTGTACCCCTTATGGGCTACCCCACTATAGGCTACACAATTAAGCATCATTATAGTTTGACACACCCCCATAGGCAAAGTGGGGGAGAACAAGTGGTCACAAGACTAGTCAAGAAAAGCAAAGCAAGCTTAGGGTGGATCACTAAGTCACCAAACACTCTGAGCACAAGCAAATGGCCACAAGGCCAATTCACATGCAGAGTTATATAAATGGAACAAGCAGTACAGTGACCACAACCTAGCAAGTGTAAGCATGCAGGTATAAGTATATAGATCACACTTTAAGCAAAGTCACGAATTGAGCAAGTGAGGCAAAGTAGGCACAAGGCCTAAAACAGTACAGTACAGGCTGAAGTGCCTTGGTGAATATACCAGCAGTGTTGGCCCAAGTGGCCACGAAAGTAAGAGGAAGCTGACCACGCTATGGCAACTCTCGAATAAGGAAGTAATGCAGAGCGATATGCTTCTTCCTGTGCTCTTATCTGTGCTCCTGACACAAGGCAAACATGGCCTTGTCTAAATACAGAACTGGAGGAGAATTAGGCCGCTCTCCCAAGTCGGTCAGAAGGTAGGTGAGCCAGCGTAACTCCTATGAAGCCATGGCCCGTGCGCAGATCTCAGCCTCACAACTAGAACTGAGAACAGAAGACGAGCGGGTAGACCACCAAGAAATAGAACCGGAGCCAAGGCTGAAGGTGTAACCCTGTGACGACCGCTGCGTAGCCAAGTCGTCAACCCAAGACGCGTCTGCGTGGCCAGTGAGAACAACTCGACCCCGTCCTCCAAGTACGAGCCCCATGCCCGATGTACTGCACAAGTAGTGTAATACCCTCTTAGCGGCCTCCCAGTGCTTCGGTCAGTGTCTCCCGAGCGTAACATAGCGTGCCAAGATGCTAAGAGGGTAGGCAAGGTCAAGTCGAGTGCAAGTCACCAGGTACATGAGGCAGCCCATAAGCACTGGATACAGGCCACTCGGCTCTACAGACTCGTCCCAAGGTGGAGCAGAGAGCGAGTGACCGGTAGGCAGAGGAGTGGACTGTGGCGAGGAGTATTGGAATCGGATGAGAAAATGTGAACGAGAATGGATAACTAAGGAATGGAAGTGATATAAATATGCAACCCATATAGGCTACCCCACTATAGCCTACACAATATGATAATTTGACACACCCCCATAGGCAAAGTGGGGAAGAACAAGGGGTCACAAGACCAGTCAAGCAAAGCAGACAAAGCTCAGGGTGGATCACAACGTCACCACACAGTCCGAGCACTAGGTCAAGGCCACAAGGCCAATTCACATGCAGGAGTACACATATATATATAAGGCTAAACAAGCAAGAGCAGGTATATATATATGTAAGAGTACAAGCAAGGTCAAGGGGTGAGCAAGTGAGGCAAGACAGGCACAAGATCCAACTGAGTGCAGAAGCGCTGATGATCACAAAACGGAAGTGCCTTGGTGAAAACATCAGCGGTGTTGGCCTCAGAGGCCACGTACACAAGTCGCAACTGACCACGCTACTGCAACTAACAAGCAAGAAAGTAGCGGAGAGCAATGTGCTTCGTTCTGTGCTCCAGGCACTGCTCCCGACACAAGACTAGCATGGCCTTGTTGTCTACGTACAGCACCAGAGGAGAACGAGGCGGCTCTCCGAGGCCAGTCAGCAGGTAGGTGAGCCAGCGAAGCTCCTGTGCAGCCATGGCCCTGGCGTAGATCTCAGCCTCACAACTGGATCCGAGAACAGAAGACGAGCGAGTAGCCCGCCACGAAACAGAGCCAGAACCAAGGCTGAAGGTGTAACCCTGTGACGACCGCTGTGTAGCCTGGTCCTCTGCCCAAGAAGCGTCCGCGTGTCTAGTGAGGACCACTGGACTCCGCCCTCCAAGCACTAGCCCCATGCCCGACGTACTGCACAAGTAGCCCAACACCCTCTTCGCTGCAGCCATGTGCTCTGGTCGGTGTCTTCCAGGAGCAACATAGCGTGCAAGAATGCTAAGAGGGTATGCAAGGTCAGGTCGTGTGCAGGTCATCAGGTACATGAGGCAGCCAACAAGCTCTGGGTACAGGCCACTCGACTCTACGGACTCATCCAAAGGCAGAGCTGAGAGTGAGTGGCGAGTAGACAGAGGAGTGGCCTGAGGCGAGGAGTACGTGAAGCCGAAGCGCTGAAGGACCTGCTGCACCATGTGTGACTGAGTCACGGTAATGGTGCGGCGTGCTCTGTCCCGGGTGATCTGCAAGCCAAGGTAGCTGCGCAGTTCACCCAGGTCTGTGCACGTGTGTCTCTTCTGCAGCTTGGACTTCACGTGGGCGAGTCCAGCAGTGTCTGCAGTGGCAAAGAGGTACATGAGGATGTCAAACGGCGGCAGAGAGGTGTCGGTGCGTAGAAACAGCGACGGGTCAGCAGTAGAGGGAGCAAACCCAAGAGCTGCAAGCGTAGTCCTCAGTGTGTTGTGCCACTCGCGCGGTGCCTGGCGGACACCGTAGACTGGCCGCCGGAGGCTCCACTGGGTGCCAGGAGGGAGAGTCCCAGTGAAGCCAGGTGGACGGCGCAACCAGATCTCCTCGTGCAGGCTACCATGCAAGAAAGCAGAGCTGAAGTCAAGGGAGTGAAGCTCGTAGTCACGCTGAGCGGCTACGTGTAGCAGCACCCGAAGAGTGGTCATCTTCGGGGTGGAAGAGAAGGTCTGAAAGTAATCAACTCCATGCCGCTGACTGAAGCCACGAGCCACGTACCGCGCCTTGAAGACAGGTGGAGAGCCCGGCGACCGCTTCACCCTGAAGATCCACATGCCACTGACGATGTTCGCCCTAGGAGGGGGAACCGCGTCAACGTAGGTGCCTGTGGACTTCCAGGAAGCCATCTCTGCATCCATAGCTGCCTTCCACTGAGAGGAGTAGGGACCCTCTACGGCCTCCGCGTAAGAGCGCAGAGTCGGGATGTCTAGTGCATCCGGGTCTCCCTCAGGCGTAAGCAGTACGGACGCGAGATGAGGTAAAGCAGCAGCCAGACACTGGAACTCGTCCTGCGTGTCCTCAAGGACGTCCGTGCCAAGAGCACACTCACCCCCGACAGACGGAGGCCAGACAGACGCAGACTCAGCAACAAGACTAGCAGCGTAGTCTATACGACAGTGAGCAGCAAAGTCGACGAGCTCAGCAACAAGAGCAGACGCAGCAGTGGACTCAAAGGAGGGGTTAGTGACGACAGTAGCAAGGAGACGCGTGACAGTAGGACTGGCAGCACGAAGAGAGTCCGACTCAGGGTCGGCAAGCGCAGAAAGAGAGGACTCACGAGGAGAGGGCAAAGGGGCACGCAGATGAGCAATGGACGGACGCAGAGACATCCGGTGCGTGCCACGGAGAGGAGGAGGACGCTAACGTGAACTGCGACCACTAGTACGAGCAGCACGAACAGGCGACGCAGGACGAGACGCAAGCTCACGACGCTCAGCAAGACCTCCAGTAGGACGAGTGTACGGAGAAGGAGAAGGCAGTTAGGAGGCCGTCGATAACTGTGACTGCGACAGGACAGGCGGTGGACACTCTAAGGGAGGAGGAAGACCAAGAACCTGCTGAAGGAGCGGAACAAAGTACGGCCGAGGCCGCGCGGCGACTCCAGACACAGCAGGGACAGCACCAGCACCCCCAACAGCAGCACCAACGTCAACAGCACCTCCAGCTCCAGTACCTCTAGCAGTACCAGCAGCACCCGCAGCAGGACCGCCGTCAGGACTGACAGCAGCAGCCTCAGCGCCAACACCCTCAGCAGCTCCGACTCCAGTAGCACTCGCAGGACTAGCACCTCCGAGACCGGCGGCACCAGCACCCTCAGCAGCCGAAGAAGCACCAACTCCAGTAGTACGCCTCCAGCGCTGGGCAAACCACTCGCGCAGCTCCTCTGGAGAGAGTGGCTCCCGCCGAGACGAATCACCTTGAGAACCACCAGGCCCAGCACCGCCAGACGCCACACGAGCAGGTCCAGCGGCCGCGGGCTCCGCACCCCCAGGCTCAATAGCTCCAGACTCAGCACCCTCAAGCTCAGCAGCTCCAAACGCAGCACCCCTATGCGAAGGACCCCTAGGCTCAGCACCCCCAGTCGTAGCACCCCCAGGCTCAGCACCACCAGGATCAGCACCCCCAGTCGCAGCACCCCCAGACTCAGCACCCCCAGGCTCAGCACCCACGCGTGTAGCACCCCAAGAGTCAGCAACCCCAGGCTCAGCACCCGCAGCACTACTAGAGTCACCAGCAACCTCGACCGGCTCGACTGCATCTACCAGGGATACACCTGAAGGGCAGGCTCCTGAAGGGGGAGGGGGTCTACCGGGGGGGGGGCCTGGCACAAGGAAGTGCGCTGACGGGGGGAGGGAAGGAGTGCGGTAGGAGAAGAGGCGGTAGTAGGGTACTGACTCGTCGAACGTGACATCCTGGGAGGACAGAACACGGCGAGAGGTGGGGTGGTAGAACTGCCACCCAGGGGCGTCAGGGGGGAAGCCAAGGAAGACATAGGGAGCAGCACGAGGGGACAGCTTGTTTGCAGACAAGTCGCGGACAAACGCCCGAGATCCCCAGACACGGAACGCAGACGCATCGCCGACCTTCCCCGTCCACAGCAAGGCTGGGGAGGTCTCCGGCCTAGAGACCCTGGGGTGAAGATTGATTTGATGCGCCGCGTACCGAACCGCAAACGGCCACAGAAAATGGGGGGCAGCCGCATGCATCATGGACGTACGAGCGACGTCCATGACCATGCCAATGCGGCGCTCAGCAATCCCATTTTGCTATGGAGAGTCCGGAAGCGTAAAGGTCTGGCGGATGCCTCGCGCACGACAGTAGGCTCGCAGAAGAACAGAGGAGAACTCTCCGCCTCAGTGAGAGTGCAGACGCAGAACAGGAAAGTCCGAGCCGAAGCTCCTCCTGAGCTGGAGACGAGCTGCGCGGATCCAGTCGATCAACACCTCAGCGACATCACCCTTGCTGCGCAAGGGAAAGACTGTGGTGTAACGCGAACAGTCGTCAACCACCAGCAGGAAGTAGCGCTCGTGACCCTGTCCACGGACGCGGGCCGGGCCCCACACGTCCATGTGAAGCGTCTGCAGCGGGGCCTCTGTCGGGGGAAACTGAGAGGAGTGAGGGGCAGCTCGGAGCCGCCCCTCGACACAGGGGACAGAGGAAGGACCAGGCCCCGGAGGAAGGGGAGGGAGTGACCGGGGAAGACCAAAGACAAGGACACGGGAAGCCATGCCTCAGAGACGAGGCAGGGAGGGGTGACCAAGACGGTGGTGCCAGAGGAGAGTCTCGTGAGACAGGAGGCGACACGAGCAGGGGGCAGACTCAGGACCAGACCTGGACGCTGCAGCAAACACCTGACCCGACGCAGCTACCTGGCCAGAAGCAGGAACAGGAGGGGACCCAGTGGTCAGGGTGTAGAGGCTCGACCCCGGCCGACGCAAAAACGTGGCCAGGTGTCGGCCCGTGTGTGCGTCCGAGCAGTGGGTCCCCCGCTGACTCGTAGGAGTAAACTGGTGAACCCCCGCATCCTGTAGGTCAGAACCACTCACCAAGTTCGTCGAGAAGGAGGGGAGGTAAAGACCAGACAAGGTGCCAGAGGGGGCAGCCGGACACGGGAGGACAGTATAGAAGTGAGAGAGGATAGGACCCCCAGAGGGGTCTGCCAGGGAGACTGCAACCGGCCGACCAAGCGGCGTGAGTGTGGTGCGGTCACGAAAGAAGGAGCGAGAAGCCCCCGAATCAAGTGTGAAGGTAAGGGAGGCCGAAGCCGACGCGGTACCTGAGAGCGCAGCCTCACCAGTACCTGAGGGCGCAGACACGCTGGCACCTAGAGCAGCAGCCTCACTAGCACCTAGCGCAGTAGTACCAATGCCCGGGTCGGGCGGGAAACACCGGTAACAGTCACCCTCATCACTAATAGTCACAGCATACATGGTAGCAAGGATAGCATCAAAGTCTAGATCATAGATAGCGACACCTACCCTAGACAGCTCCCCCCAGCGGGGGATCTCACTAGCCTCCGGGAACTGCTGACGCCAAGATCCGTCAGGCAGCCAAAGCAGCGCTGGGTGGGGTGGGCACCCCCACACTGCTCACACGCGCGGTCGCCGGAGCGAAGGACGTAGGTGCACGGACAAAAACCCCCACCACGCTGACGCTGCGTGTACCACTCACGGAGCTGCTGAAGAGGGGGGATGTCCCGATAACGCTGCTGTTGCTGCTGCTGCTGCTGGCGCTGACAGCCACCGGAACGGCTCCGCTGCAAAGCACCACCTCGCCTAGCTCCACCTCCTCCGCCACCGCCGCCTCCACCTCCACCACCACCGCCGCCTCCGCTCCCACCGCTGCCGCCTCCGCTGCCTCCGCCTCCGCTGCTGCCACCACCACCTCCACCCCCGCCACCTTTCCCACCGCCACCCCCACTCCCTCCGCCGCCTCCACCGCCACCTCCACCACCCCCGCTAGCTCCACCCGCGCCCTTGCCCCCCTTGCCCTTGCCAGGGTGGCGTCTCCCGCTAGGGGCAAACGCCGCACCGACCGACTCAAGACCAACGTGGTCGGCCGCAACAGTAGAGGCGACAGAGGGCAACAAGGGGGAAGGGGAACACTCCTCAAAGATGGGGGTGCGAGGGTCACCACGAGAGGCTCCTACAACGACTATGCTCTTCTTTGCTGCTAGGAGGGCCTTCTCTAGGAGGTCAACAGTGAGAGTGGTGAGACAGACTGAGAGGAAGTGGTCCCTGACTACGCGAAGGGAGTCAGGGAGGCGAGTGACTATATAATAGAGAGTGATGTACATGGGGGGGGGTGTTCTTGGCGCAGAATTCAGAAGGAAGTGCGGCGCGGTAGCGAGTGTCACTAGTGCGGAGGTGCGTAATGAGGTCAGCGACTGTGGGAAAGGCAGCAAGGTCAGGAAAGAGGTACGGTAGCATGAGGCGGCTCAGTGCAGCAGTGGCAGGGGAAGAGTAGCGCACAACTATAGCGTCGTATAAGGTGTGAGCACTCTTGTACTGACTAAACTGCACGCGCTCAGAGGTAGGCAGGTGGCAACGCACAGCAAGACGTGCAGCAGCATCGCGCGTGGCCCACTGGGAGCGAACAGTGGGGTCAGCATCAGCAGCAGGGGCAGGAGAGGCGCCAGAGGTGAGGTCAAAGAGGGAGAGACCGTCTGCCCTATCGCACTGTAAGAAGAGCTGCAGGTCATCTACCCAAACCTCAAAGTCAATGGCTCGACCCTCAGCGTCAAAAGCGAGAACACTAGGGGAAGCCATGACAGCAGTAGACTAGCAAGACCAACTGTAGGACAGGGGCAGTGCAGTGACAGAAGTGCTGGTCTCACCAGACAGGGCAAGCCGGGCAGCTCAGTAGTGCAGTAACACGGCAACACGGCTGCTCGGACGGCTCAGTAGCGAATGAGGCTCCGCGGCACCGGCGACTCGGCTGATCAGGCGGCTCTGGCGGCTCGAGTGGCTCGGGCGGCTCGGGCGGCTCGGGTGGCTCAAGCGGCTAGGGCGGCTGGGGTGGCTCGGGCGGCTCGGGCGGCTCCGGTGGCTCGGGCAGCTCAGGCGGCTCAGGCGGCTCGGGCTGTTCTGGCAGCTCGGGCGGCGCGGGCGGAGTAGGGCGGCAGGGCCGCTGGTGAGTGGTGGCGTGGCCGCTGAGTAGGGCGGCGGGGCCGCAGGAGTAGGGCGGCGGGGCCGTAGGAGTAGGGCAGCGAGGCCGTAGGAGTCTGGCGGCGGTGCCGCAGGAGTAGGGCGGCGGGGCTGCAGGAGTAGGGCGGCGGGGCCGCAGGAGTAGGGCGGCGGGGCTGCAGGAGTAGGGCGGCGGGGCCGCTGTAGAAGGGTGGCGGGGCCGCTGCAGAAAGGCGGCGAGGCCGCTGAGTAGGGCGGCTGGGCCGCTGCAGAAGGTTGGCGGGGCTACTGAGCAGGGCGGCGGGGCCGCGAGGTAGGGCGGCAGGGCCGTGAGGTAGGGCGGCGGGGCCGCGAGGTAGGGCGGCGGGGCCGTGAGGTAGGGCGGCAGGGCCGCGAGGTAGGGCAACGGGGCCGCGAGGTAGGGCGACGGGGCCGCGAGGTAGGGCGCCGGGGCCGCGAGGTAGGGCGGCAGGGCCGCGAGGTAGGGCGGCGGGGCCGCGAGGTAGGGTTGCGGGGCCGCGAGGTAGGGCGGCGGGGCCGCGAGTGACGGGCGGCGGGGCCGCTAGGGGAAAGGGCCGCTAGGGCGGCTCGACTAGGTGAGAGCCCGAAGTGCGACTCGGGCGGAGCGCGCTTCGGGCAGAAAAAACAAAGGTCGATGTGGTGGTGGGCCCTAGGCACAGTTCCCACGGGGGAACCTGCTCGATACCATGAGAAAATGTGAACGAGAATGGATGACTAAGGAATGGAAGTGATACAAATATGCAACCCTAGAAATGTGTACCCCATATAGGCTACCCCACTATAGCCTACACAATATTATAATTTGACATCGGAAGCTCTGAAGGACCTGGTGCACCATGTGTGACTGAGTTAAGGTGATGGTGCACCGTGCTCTGTCCCGGATGATCTGCAAGCCAAGATAGCTACGCAGCTTACCCAGGTCTGTATACGTGTGTCTCTTCTGTAGCTCCGACTTCACTAGGGCCAGTGCCTTTGTGTCAGTAGTGGCAAAAACCAAGTCTTCGACGTATATGAGGATGTAGAACACCGACAGCAAAGTGTCGGTGCGCAGAAACAGCGACGGGTCAGCAGTGGAAGGAGCAAACCCAAGAGCCGCAATCATCATCCTCAGTGTGTCGTGCCACTCGCTAGGTGCCTGGCGGAGATTGTAGACTGGCCGCCGGAGGCTCCACTGGGTACTATGAGGGAACGAACTAGTGAAGCCAGGTGGGCGACGCAGCCAGATCTCCTCGTGCAGGCTGCCCTGTAGGAAGGCTGTGCTGAAGTCAAGAGAGTGAAGCTCGTAGTCACTTTGAGCGGCGACGTGCAGCAGCACCCAAATAGTGGTCATCTTTGGAGTAGGGGAGAAGGTCTGGAAGAAGTCAACTCCCTTTCGCTGACTAAAGCCTTGAGCAACGTAACGAGCCCTGAAGACAGGCGGAAAGCCTGGCGGCCGCTTCACCCTGAAAATCCACATGCCATCGACTATGTTTGCCCCAGGAGGGGGAACTGCGTTGACGTAAGTGCCTGTGGACTTCCAGGATGCCATCTCTGCATCCATGGCTGTCTGCCACTTAGAGGAGTAGGGACCCGTAATTGCCTCTACGCAAGAGCGCGGGTTCGGGATGTCTGGTGCATCCGGGTCTCCCTCAGGTGCAAGCAGCATGGACACGAGATGAGGTAGAGCAGCTGCAAGACACTCAAAGTCCTCCTGTTTGTCCTCAAGAACGTTTGTGCCAAGAGCACACTCACCCCCGACGGATGGAGGATAGGCAGACTCAGACTCAGCAACAAGACTAGCGGCATAGTCAAGACGACAGGCGGCAGCAAAGTCAACAAGGTCAGCAACAAGGGCAGACGCAGCAGTGGACTGAAACGAAGGGTCAGTGACTTTAGTGGCTAAAAGACGTGTGACAGTAGGACTGGTAGCAAAAACTAAGTTAGACTCATAGTCTGGACTGTCAGGAAGAGAGGACGCAGGAGGAGTCAGCAAGGAAACTCGTAGTGGAACAGAGGAAGAATGAAGTGTCATAAGGTGTGTGCCGTGGACAGGAGGAGGATGCAGACGCAGAACACGACGACCAGTGCGACCAGCGCCAATAGGCGAGGCAGGGCGAGACGCAGGCTCACGACGCTCTCTAAGGAGAAGGAGCAGGCAGTGGGGAGGCTGGCTGTAAATGTAGCTGCGAATGGTCAAGCGGTGGACACAGTAGAGGTGGAGTAAGGTCAGTAGAAGATGGGAGACTAAGAACGTGGCAAAGCAGTGGAACGAAGTATGGTCGCGGCCGCACAGTGCCTCCAGCACCAGTACCGACAGCTCCAGCGACCCCAGCGCCAGCACCTCCAGCTCCAGGGTCTCCAGCTCCAGTGCCTGCAGCACCACCAGCTCCAGCAGCTCCAGTAACTTCAGTAAGAGCACCTTCAGGACCAGCAGCTCCAGCACCTCCTACACCAGCAGCACCACCAGCTCCGGCAGCTCCAGTACCTCCAGCACGAGCACCTCCAGGACCAGTAGCTCCAGCACCTCCAACACCTCCAACACCTCCAGCAGCAACAGCACCACCAGCTCAAGCAGCTCTAATACCTCCAGCACGAGCACCTCCAGGACCAGCAACTCCAGCACCTCCTGCGGCAGGTCCCCAAGCTCCAGCAGCGCCACTTCGAAGGCGGGTGCACCAAGCAAACCACTTTTGCAGTTGCAGTGGAGAGAGAGGTTCCAGCCGTGACGAGGCACCCGTAGTACCTCCAGCAGACACGATACCTTCAGGCTCAGCACCCCTAGGCTCAGAACCCCCAGGCTCCGCACCCTCAGGCTCAGCACCCCCAGGTTCCGCACCCTCAGGCTCAGCACCTCTAGGCTCCGCACGCTCAGGCTCAGCACCCCCACGCTCTGCACCCTCAGACTCAGCAACCCCACGCTCAGCACCCCCATGCTCCGCACGCTCAGGCTCAGCACCCCCAGACATAGCACCCCAAACACCACCCCCCCCAGCAGCACTAGAGTCGACAGCTACCTTTACAGGCTCAGCCAACGGGAGTGGGTCTACTTGAGACACACCTGAAGGAGCAGGACCCTGATGGGGGAGGGGATCTATCGGAGGGTAATTGGGAGCGAGGAAGAGCGGCGGGGGGGGGGGGAGAGGGGCAGTGCGGTAAGAGAAGAGACAGTAAAAGGGAACCAACTCATCAAAAGTGACACCACGAGAGGGCAGGACACGGAGCGAGGTGGGGTGGTAAAGCTGCCAGCCAGGCGCGTTAGGGGGAAAGCCAAGGAAGACACAGGGAATGGCGCGGGAGGAGAGCTTGTCCGCGGAGGTATCGCGGACAAAGGCACGACAACCCCAGACCCGGAACACCGATGCATTGCCAACCTCCCCCGTCCAATGCAGTGTAGGCGAGGTCTCTGGCAAGGAAACATGGGGCCAGAGGTTAAGCTGATGCACAGCGTACCGGACCGCAAACGGCCATAGAAAATGGGGAGCAGCCACATGGATCATGGAGGTACGAGCGACCTCCGTGACTAAGCCAATGCGGCGCTCAGCAACCCCATTCTGCTGCGGAGAGGCCGGGAGCATGAACGACTAGCGGATGCCCTCCCCACAACAAAAGTCCCGCAAGAGGTCGTAGGCAAACTCGCTACCTCCGTTAGAGTGTAGACGCAAGACAGAAAGGTCCGCATGGAACCGCGGCCTAAGCAGCTCTAGCCTGCGGGGGAGCTCAGTCGCGTCGGGAAACTCCACGTGCCAGGCGTCGTCAAGACGGGAGAAGTAGCGGGACTGTGTGTGACCAACCTTCCCGCATGTCTAACCAGCGCGATCACCTGTGCGAATGACGTACTGGAAGTGAATACTATCTCCAGACGCCCCACGTTGAGCAAGCCACTCACGAAGCTCCTGCGGCGTAGGGTTCTCACGCAGACGCTGCTGCTGTTGCCTCTGACCACCACTAGAACCTCCCCTTTGACCGGGTCCACCTCGACCGCCACCACTACTGCCGCCACCACTCCCACTGCCGCCACCACCGCCGCCACCAACACCTCCACTCCCAATACCACTCCCTCCGCCACCACCGCCACCCCCACTGCCTCCACCGCCTCCACCACCGCCTCCACCGCTGCCACCCCCACCGCCCTTGCCTCCCTTGCCCCTGCCGCTGCGGCGCCTCCTACTAGGAGCAGACGCAACCCCGACCTCCTTAGCACAAAGGAAGTCAACAGTAGCTGCAGAAGCGTAGGAGGGGGCAAGGGGAGAGGGGGAACACCCCCAAAGAAGGGAGTACGAGGAGTGCCATGTGCAGCACCTAAAGCAACTATGCTAGCCTCAGCTGCATGGAGGTGCTTCTTGAGCAGGTCGGGAGTGAGGCCCGTGGGGTCCATGGCGAGAAAGAGGTCCCTGACTGTGCTAAGAGAGTTAGGGAGGCGGGTGACGATGAAGTAGAGTGCGATGTACATGGGGGGGGGGTTCTTGTCTAGAAACTTGGTGGGTAGTGCGGCACAGTAGCGAGTGTCACTAGTGTGAAGATGGGTGACTAGGTCGTTGACATTCGCTTAGGCGGACAGCTTGGGAAAAAGGTCGGGCAGTATAAGGCGACCGAGAGAAGCAGTGGTAGGGGAGGAGTAACGAGCAACTACAACGTCGAACAGGGCTTTAGCAGTCTTGTGCTGGCCAACGGGAGCGCGTTTAGCTAACGGTAGGTGGTTCCGAACGGCTTGGCGAGCAGCAGCGCAACTGGTAGAGCAGTTGCAACAGGAAGCGCAGAGGGCAGGGCGGGGCAGCGCAACTGGTAGAGCAGGGCGGCGGCCAGCAGGCCGGCGCGCGGGTAGGGCAAGGCAGGGCGGCGGCCAGCAGGGCAGAACGGGGGCAGGGCAGGGAAGGGCAGCGGCCATCAGGGCGGCGCGTGGGCAAGGCAGAGCAGGGCGGCGCGTGGGCAAGGCAGAGCAGGGCGGCGGCCAGCAGGGCGGCACACGGGCAGGGCAGGGCAGGGCAACAGCCAGCAGGGCGGCGCACGGGCAGGGCAGGGCAGAGCGGTGGCTGGCAGGGCGGCGCGAGGGCAGGGTGTCAGAATGTGATGTTTGTCTAGCCTGCAGTGGGGTACACTATAGCAAGTACAACCCAATTAGGGTTTCCTATATGTATCTCAACTGCTGCTAGTCAAAATCCTCTTTCCTGTTTCTCGTTTTAGCCTGCTATTTCGACATGGTATCAAAGCAGGTCGACCCTCCTGGGTCGATCCTATGGATGGGCCCGCCACCTAATGCTTCCGCTACTGTCCTGCCTATCGCGCACCCTGGGCGCGCGACGAGTTCTGCTTGCCGCGCGCTCGGGTGCACGGCGTATTTTTCATCCCGTCGCGCGCTCGGGGCGCGCGGCGGTTTTCTGCCCGCCGTGCGCCCCGAGGCGCGCGGTAGTTTTCTGCCCCGTCGAACCGCGCGTCGCCCCCTGTCGACCGTCGTGTCGCCCCCCGTCGCCCGACGCGGCCCACGCGACCTGCGCTAGGCCCGCGCGCGACCCGTATGGGCTGCGCCAGGCCAGGGCAGCCCGCGTGCGGTTCGTCCCGAGCTTCTGACCGCGCCCCCACCCCGCTGCTGCCCGCGCTCCTGTGTTAGGGTTTGGGGGTGGAGAGTATGGGGGTGCCAGGTGTGTGAGCCGTCCCCTGCTCCTCCTCCTCCTCCTCCGTCTCCCACTGTTGCAGCTGCCGCAGAGGGGAGTGGATGTGTTGGAGCCGTCGGAGTGGTACGAGGGGGGTCGCGTGTAAGCGGTGCTAGTGGTTTAGCAGGGAGTGTGTGAATGGGGTGTGGGATAGTTGGGGGAGGTTAAGCGGAGGTAGCCGACTTGTCGTCCGCAGCGCTAAAAATCCAGGGAGCCACGACCCCTTGTGGCCTGAGTAGTCTGGGGCTCCGCGCCCGGTAGCTACAGTGTGAGCACTCCTGGGAGCACAATGAGCCAGCTACGTCTGTCGCCGTGTAGTCTGGGTTTAGCCTGGTAGCGACAGTGCAGCTTCAGCCGTCGTCTCGCATCTTCTCGCCCCCACAGTTTCTCCTCCTCCTCACTTGGCCTTTGTGATAGCATCTAGGTTTGCTTATCCTTGGAAACTATTGCTCTGCTTGCTTGTTGTGCTGATTGTACCCCACTTTGACAATGGGAGTGTGTCAAAATGTGATGTTTGTCTAACCTGCAGTGGGGTACTTTATAGCGAGTACAACCCAATTAGGGTTTCCTTTTTGTATCTCAACTGCTACTAGTCGAAATCCTCTTTCCTGTTTCTCGTTATAGCCTGCTATTTCAAAACACGGCAGGGCGGTGCGGTGGCCAGCAAGGCAATGCGTGTGAAGAAATGAGGAATGAATGAAATAGGAAAGAGGTGGGTACAAGTAGGAAAACCTAGAAATGTTGTACCCCATATTGTCTACCCCACTACAACCTACACAGCTTATAGCATATAAGTTTGACACACCCCCATAGGCAAAGTGGGGGAAACAAGAGGTCACAAAACTAGTCAAGCAAAGCAAAGCAAGCTCAGGGTGGATCACAACGTCACCACACATTCCAAGCACAAGACCAAGGCCACAAGGCCAGTTCACATGCAAGATCATATATAAAGGTAAACAAGCAAGTGCAGGTATAGAAAGATCACAGTACAAGCAAGGTCAAGAAGTGAGTAAGTGAGGCCAAGTAGGCACAAGACCTAGCATCGTACAGAAGCGCTGATGATCACAAAGCGGAAGTGCCTTGGTAAAGGTATCAGCAGTGTTGGCCTCAGAGGCCACGTAAGCAAGGCGCAGCTGACCACGCTACTGCAGCTCACGAGCAAGGAAGTAGTGAAGAGCAATGTGCTTCGTTCTGTGCTCCAGTCTCTGCTCCCGACATAAGGCCAGCATGGCCTTGTTGTCTACGTACAGAACTGGAGGAGAACGAGGCGGCTCTCCTAGGTTAGTCAGCAGGTAGGTGAGCCAGCGTAGCTCCTGTGCAGCCATGGCCCCCGCGTAGATCTCAGCCTCATAGCTGGAGCCGAGAACAGAAGACGAGCGGGTAGACCGCCACGAAACAGAGCCGGAGCCAAGGCTGAAGGTGTAACCCTATGACGACCGCTGAGTAGCTTGGTCGTCAGCCCAAGAAGCGTCTGCGTGACCTATGAGGACCACTGAACGTCGCCCTCCAAGCACTAGCCCCATGCCCGACGTACTGCACAAGTAGCGCAACACCCTCTTCGTTGCAGCCATGTGCTCTGGTCGGTGTCTCCCAGGAGCAACATAGCGTGCCAAGATGCTAAGAGGGTATGCAAGGTCAGGTCGTGTGCAGGTCATCAGGTACATGAGGCAGCCAACAAGCTCTGGGTATGGGCCACTCGGCTCTACGGACTCATCCGAAGGCAGAGCTGAGAGCGAGTGGCGAGTAGACAGAGGAGTAAGCGCTGAAGGACATGCTGCACCATGTGTGACTGAGTCAAGTTAAGGGTGCACTATGCTCTCTCTCGGGTGATCTGCAAGCCAAGGTAGCTGCGCAGTTCACCCAGGTCTGTGCACGTGTGACTCTTCTGCAGCTCGGACTTCACGTGGGCGAGTCCAACAGTGTCAGCAGTGGCAAAGCCCAAGTCGTCGACGTACACGAGGATGTAGAACGGCGGCAAAGAGGTGTCGGTGCGCAAAAACAGCGACGGGTCGGCAGTAGGAGGAGCAAACCCAAGAGCCGCAAATGTAGTCCTCAGTGTGTCGTGCCACTCATGGGGCGCCTGGCGGAGACCGTAGACTGGCCGCCGGAGGCTCCACTGGGTACCAGGAGGAAACGACCCAGTGCAGCCAGGTGGGTGGCGCACCCAGATCTCCTCGTGCAGGCTGCCCTGTAGGAAAGCTGTGCTGAAGTTAAGAGAGTGAAGCTCGTAGTCGCGCTGAGCGGCTATATGCAGCAGCACTCGAAGAGTGGTCATCTTCGGGTTGGGAGAGAAGGTCTGAAAGTAGTCAACTCCCTGCCGCTGACTGAAGCCTCGAGCCACGTAACGCGCCTTGAAGACAGGCGGAGAACCCGGCGGCCGCTTCACCCTGAAAATCCACATGCCACTGACGATGTTCGCCCCAGGAGGGGGAACCTCGTCGACGTAGGTGCATGTGGACTTCCAGGAAGCCATCTTTGCGTCCATGGCTGGCTGCCACTGAGAGGAGTAGGGACCCTCGATCGCCTCAGCGTACGATCGAGGAGTCAGGATGTCTGGTGCATCCGGGTCTCCCTCAGGGGCAATCAGTGTGGACACGAGATGTGGCAAAGCAGCCGCTATACACTGGAACTCCTCCAGCTTGTCCTCAAGGACGTCCATGCTAAGAGCACACTCACCCGTGACGGACGGAAGATAGACAGACTCGGACTTAGCAACGAGACTAGTGGCGTAGTCTAGACAACAAAGAGCAGCAAAGTCGACAAGCTCAGCAACTAAGGCAGACGCAACAGTGAACTCAAAGGAAGGGTCACTGACAACAGTGGCCAGGAGACGCGTGATAGTAGGAATGGCAGCACGAAGAGAGTCAGACTCTGGGTCAGCAAGAACAGGAAGAAAGGACTCTAGAGGAGACGGCAATGGGACACGCAGAGGAGCAGTGGAAGGACGCATTTCCATCTGGTGTGTGCCTGGGACCGCAGGAAGACGCGGACGCGGAGCACGACTACTAGTGCGAGCAGCACGAACAGGCAACGCAGGACGAGACGCAGGCTCACGACGCTCAACAAGACCTCCAGTAGGACCAGTGTAGAGAGAAGGAGCAGGTAGCGGGGAGGCGGGCTGTAACTGTGACCGCGACTGGACAGCCTGTGGACACGACAAGGTAGGAGCAGGACCTGTAGAGGGCGGGAGACCAAGAACCTGCTCAAGGAGCGGAACGAAGTACGGCCGCGGCCGTGCAGCGCCTGCAGGCACAGCAGGGACAGCACCAGTACCCCCAGCGGTAGCACCAGCGCTAGCAGCACCTCCAGCTCCAACAGCTTCAGAAGCACCAGCACCAGCAGCACCACCAGCGCTAACACCCCCAGCAACGCTAGCTCCACCAGCTCCAGCTCCAGCACGACCGTCAGCTCTAGTACCGCCAGCAGCCCCAGCAGCACCACAAGTCCTAGCAGCTCCAGTACCGCTAGTACGAGCACCTCCAGGACCTGCAGCAATAGTAGCACCTCTTGCTCCAGAAGAACGGCTCCAGCGCCGGGCAAACCACTCGCGCAGCTCCTGAAGAGAGAGTAGCTCCCGCCTCAACGAAGCACCGCCAGAAGCCACACGAGCAGACCCAGCACCCCCTGACTCCGCACCCTCAGGCTCCGTACCCCCAAGCTCAGCACCCCTACACTTCGCACCCCCAGGCTCAGCACCCCCAGGCTCCGTACCCCCAGGCTCAGCACCCCCAGGCTCCGCACCCCCAGGCTCAGCACCCCCTAGCTCAGCACCCCCAGGCTCAGCACCCCCAGACCTGGCACCCACAGGCTCAGCACCCCTAGTAGCACCAAAGTCAACAGCTACCTCGACAAGCTCGACTGCATCTACCTGGGACTCACTTGACAGGGCACGACCCTGAGGGGGGAGAGGGTCTACTGGGGGAGGACCTGGTGCAAGGAATAGCGGCGGCAGGGGGAAGGGCGCAGTGCGGTAGGGGAAGAGACGGTAGTAAGGCACCGACTCGTCAAAGGTGACGTCTTGGGAGGACAGAAAACGGCGCGAGGTGGGGTGGTAAAATTGCCAACCAGGCGCGTCAGGAGGGAAGCTAAGGAAGACGCAGAGAACAGCACGGGGGGACAGCTTGTCCGTCGACAAGTCGCGGACAAACGCCCGAGATCCCCGGACCCGAAACGCAGACGCATCGCCAACCTTCCACGTCCACCGCAAGGTGGGGGAGGTCTTTAGCAAGGTGACCCGGGGCAGAACGTTGAGCTGATGCGCTGCGTACTGAACCGCAAATGGCCACAGAAAACGGGGAGCAGCCGCATGGATCATGGACGTACGAGCGACATCCATGACCATCCCGATGCGGCGCTCAGCAATCCCATTTTGCCATGGAGAGGCCGGAAGCGTGAAGGTCTGGTGGATGCCCTGTGCACGACAGAAGGCTCCCATACGGGCAGAGGAAAACTCCCCGCCTCTGTCAGAATGCAGACGCAGAACAGGAAAGTCCGAGCCGAAACTCTCTCTGAGCTGGAGACGAGCTGCGCGGATCCAGTCGATCAACACCTCAGCGACGTCATCCTTGCTTCGCAAGGGGAAGACCGTGGTGTAACGCGAGTAGTCTTCAATCACAACCAGGAAGTAACGTTCGTGACCCTGGCCACGAACGCGGGCGGGGCCCCACACGTCCATATGAAGAGTCTACAGAGGAGCCTCTATCGGAGGAAACTCGGAGGAGTGAGGGGCGGCGCGCTGTCGCCCCTCGACGCAGGGAACGCAGGTAGGGGCAGGCCCCGGAGGGAGGGGAGGGAGGGACCGGGGGAGACCAGAGACAAGGACACGGGAGGCGATGCCTCGGAGACGAGGCAGGGAGTGGTGACTAAGGTGGTGGTGCCAAAGGAGAGTCTGGTGGGACAGGAGACGACACGAGCAGGGAGCAGACTCAGGACCAGACCTGGACGCTGCAGCAAACACCTGACTCGATGCAGCTACCTAACCAAACTCAGCAACCGGAGGAGACTTAGTAGTCAGTGTGTACAGGCTCGACCCCGGCCGACGGGTAAACGTGGCCAAGTGTTGGCTTGTCCAAGCACACGTACAGTGGGTCACCCGCTGACTCGCAGGAGTGAACTGGTCAACCCCCCTATCCTGTAAATCAGCTCCACTCACCAAGTTTGTAGAGAACAAGGGGAGGTAGAAACCTGACAGGGTACCAGAGGGGGCTGCCGGACACGGTAAGACAGTGGAGAAGCGAGCAAGGACAGGACCCCCAGAGGGGTCCGCTAGGGAGACCGCAACCGGCCGACTAAGCGGCGTAAGCGTGGTGCGGTCTCGAAAGTTGGAGCGGGAAGCACCCGAATCAAGGGTGAAGGTGTGTAAGGCCTGAGCCGACGTGGTACCTGAGAGAGCAGACTCACCAGCACCTAGGGCAGTAGACGCACTAGCACCTAGAGCAGCAGCCTCAATGCCCGGGTCAGGCTGAACACACAGGTAACAGTCACCCTCATCACTAGTAGACACAGCATACATGGCAGCAAGAATAGCATCATAGTCAAGATCAACGATAGCAACCCCCGCCCTAGACAGCTCTCCCCAGCAAGGGATCTCAATGGCGTAAGGGAACTGGTGATGCCAAGCGTCCATCAGGCGGCCAAAGCAGCGCTGGGTGGAGTGCGAGCCCCCGCAATGCTCACCAGCGCGGTCGCCAGTACGGAGGACGTAGGTACAGGGACCAGTACCCCCACCTCGCTGACGCGCAGCGTACCACTCACGAAGTTGCCGGGGGGATGGGATCTCACGACTGCGCTACTGCAGCTGGCGCGGACCACCACCGGAGCCACTCCTCTGTGCAGAGCTGCGACCAGCTCCACCGCCGCCGCCGCCGCCTCCGCCACCTCCGCCGCCTCCGCTCCCACCGCCACCGCCGCCGCCTCCTCCGCCTCCACTGCTGCCACCGACACCTCCACCCCCGCCACCACTCCCACCACCACCCCCACCCCTACCACCACCTCCACCGCCACCTCCACCGCCCCTGCCAGCCCCTCCAGCGCCCTTGCCCCCCTTGCCCTTGCCGGTGCGACATCTCCCGCTAGAGGCATACGCAGCGCCGACCGACTCGAAGCTAACGATGTCGGCCGCAGCAGCAGAAGCAACAGAGGGCAAGAGGGGGGAGGGGGAACACCCCTCAAAGACGGGGGTACGAGGGTCACCACGAGAGGCTCCTACAGCTACGATGCTCTTCTCTGCTGCGAGGAGCCGCTCCTCGAGGAGGTCAACGGTGAGTGTAGTGGGGCAAACCGAGAGGAAGTGGTCCCTGACTAAGCGAAGGGAGTCAGGGAGGCGGGTGACTATGTAGTAGAGGGTGATGTACATGGGGGGAGGGTTCTTGGCACAGAACTCAGCAGGAAGTGCAGCGCGGTAGCGATTGTCACTAGTACGAAGGTGCGTAATGAGGTCAATGACTATGGGAAAGGCAGCATGGTCTGGGAACAGGTACGGCAGCATGAGGCGGCTAAGAGCAGCAGTGGCAGGGGAAGAGTAGAGTGCAACTACAGCGTTGTACAAGGTCTTAGCACTCTTGTACTGACTAAAGTGCGCACGCTCAGCGGTCGGTAAGTGGCGACGCACAGCAAGACGTGCAGTAGCATGGCGTGTGGCCCACTGTGAGCGAACAGTGCTGTCACCAGTAGCAGGCGGGGCAAGAGAGGCACCAGAGGTGAGATCAAACAGGGAGAGTCCGTCTGCCCTATCGCACTGTAGGAAGAGCTGGAGGTCATCGACCCAGACAACAAAGTCAACAGCACGACCCTCAGCATCAAAGGTAAGGACATTGGGGGTAGCCATGACAGCAGTGGTCTAGCAGGGAGTGCCACTAGTCCGCGTGGGTAGGGCCGGTGCTCGCCTTTAGGAACACTAGCGGCTCGACGGCGGCTCGGCGGCTCGGTGGCTCGGCTTGGTGGCTCGCGGCTCGGCTGTTGGGCGGCTCGGCTGCTCGGCTGCTCGGGTGCTGGGCGGCTCGGCTGTTGGGCGGCTCGGCTGTTGGGCGGCTCGATTGCTGGGCGGCTCGGCTGCTGGGCGGCTCGGCTGCTGGGCGGCTCGGCGGTTCGGCTGCTTGGTAGCTGAAGGGGCCGTGAAGAGCGGCGACGGGGCCGCTAGAGGCGGCGATTGGGCCGCTATGGGTGGCGACGGGGCCGCTAGAGGCGGCAACGGGGCCACGAGGGGCGGCGACGGGGTCGCTAGAGGCGGCGATGGGGCCGCGAAGGGCGGCGACAAGGCCGCGAAGGGCGGCGACGGGGCCGCTAGGAGCAGCGATGGGGCCGCTAGGGGCGGCGACGGGGCCGATAGGGGCGGCGACGGGGCCGCTAGGGGCGGCGACAGGGCCGCAAAGGGGCCGCGAACTACGGCGACTGGGCCGCGAAGGGGCCGCGAGGGGCCTAGAGGGGGCGGCGACGGGGCCGCGAAGGGGCCGCGAGGGGCCTAGAGGGTCGGCGACGGGGCCGCAAAGGACGGCTACGGGGCCGTAAGGGGTTGCGACGGGGCCGCTAAGGGTGGTGCGAGGTGCTGTGAGAGGCGACGTGAGGGCGGCCAGTGGGGCGCGCCTCGGGAAGGGGCGACTCGCGCTCCGGTCAGGAAAAAAAGTCAATTTCAGTGGTGGGCCCTGAGAAGCGTTCCCACTAGGGAACCTGCTCTATACCATGTGAAGAAATGAGGAATGAATGAACTAGGAAAGAGGTGGGTACAAGTAGGAAAACCTAGAAATGTTGTACCCGATATTGTCTACCCCACTACAGCCTACACAGACTATAGCATATAAATTTGACAGTGGGCGGGCAGGGCAGGGCGATGCAGCGGCCACCAGGGCGGCGCGCAGGCAAGGCAGGGCAACGGGGCGGCCAGCAGGGCGGCGCGCAGGCAGGGCAGGGCAACGCAGCTGCCAGCAGGGCGGCGTGCGAGCAGGGCAGGGCGGCACGGCGCTAGCAGGGCAGCGCGACGGGCAGGGGAGGGCAGCGCGCGACCAGCAGGGGGTTGCTGCTGCTGGGGCGGCTGCTGTTGCAAGGCAGGCCGCTCCAGGGGCGGCTGCTTCAGGGGCGGCGGCTCCAGGGGCGGCTGCTGCAGCGGAAAGTAGGAGGGAGGGGAGGGGAAGGGCGCGGCCGCCATTGTGCCTTAACGGGCGATGTGCTAGGGAGCCGTGCAGGTCCCCAAAAGTGCCTCGACTGTCAACGAGAGGGGACCAAGCGCAGGCCCCTAAGGCGCCGCGACGAGGCAACAGGAGGGGCCGGCTCGCGGGCCCCGAAAGTGCCGCGACGAGGCGACGGGAGGGACCTGCGTGCGGGCCCCCAAAACGCCTCGACGAGGCGACGGTCGGGGTTAGTGCGCGGGTCCCTAAGACGCCGCGACGAGGTAGGAACCCGCCGTGCGCCCCGAGGCGCCACGGGGCGCGCAACACACAGTAGGGCAGCGGAATCGAGTGGGCCTACAGGCCAGGAACGTTAAGCTCTGATAACCTATCAACAATCTAGAACGAGTTGAGAAGATGTGAACGAGAATGAATGACTAAGGAATGGAAGTGATACAAATATGCAACCCTAGAAATGTGTACCCCATATGGGCTACCCCACTATAGCCTACACAATATTATAATTTGACACACCCCCATAGGCAAAGTGGGGGAGAACAAGGGGTCACAAGACCAGTCAGGCAAAGCAGACAAAGCTCAGGATGGATCACAACGTCACCACACAAACCGAGCACAAGGTCAAGGCCACAAGGCCAGTTCACATGCAGGAGTACACATATATATATATATAAGGCTAAACAAGCAAGAGCAGGTATATATATATGTAAGAGTACAAGCAAGGTCAAGGGGTGAGCAAGTGAGGCAAGACAGGCACAAGACCCAGCTGAGTGCAGAAGCGCTGATGATCACAAAGCGGAAGTGCCTTGGTGAAAACATCAGCAGTGTTGGCCACAGAGGCCACGTACGCAAGTCGCAACTGACCACGCTGCTGCAACTCACGAGCAAGAAAGTAGCGGAGAGCAATGTGCTTCGTTCTGTGCTCCTCGCGCTGCTCCCGACACAAGGCTAGCATGGCCTTGTTGTCTACGTACAGCACTAGAGGAGAACGAGGCGGCTCTCCGAGGTCGGTTAGCAGGTAGGTAAGCCAGCGAAGCTCCTGTGCAGCCATGGCCCCGGCGTAGATCTCAGCCTCACAACTGGAGCCGAGAACAGAAGACGAGCGAGTAGCCCGCCACGAAACAGAGCCGGAACCAAGGCTGAAGGTGTAACCCTGTGACGACCGCTGCGTAGCCTGGTCGTCAGCCCAAGAAGCGTCTGCGTGTCCAGTGAGGACTACTGGACTCCGCCCTCCAAGCACTAGCCCCATGCCCGACGTACTACACAAGTAGCGCAACACCCTCTTCGCTGCAGCCATGTGCTCTGGTCAGTGTCTCCCAGGAGCAACATAGCGTGCAAGAATGCTAAGAGGGTATGCAAGGTCAGGTCGTGTGCAGATCATCAGGTACATGAGGCAGCCAACAAGCTCTGGGTACGGGCCACTCGACTCTACGGACTCATCCGAAGGCAGAGCTGAGAGCGAGTGGCGAGTAGGCAAAGGAGTGGCCTAAGGCGAGGAGTACGTGAAGCCGAAGCGCTGAAGGACCTGCTGCACCATGTGTGACCGAGTCACGGTAATGGTGCGGCGTGCTCTGTCCCGGGTGATCTTCAAGCCCAGGTAGCTGCGCAGTTCACCCAGGTCTGTGCACGTGTGTCTCTTCTGCAGCTCGGACTTCACGTGGCGAGTCCAGCAGTGTCAGCTATGGCAAAGACTAAGTCGTCGACGTACACGAGGATGTAGAATGGCGGCACAGAGGTGTCGGTGCGTAGAAACAGCGACGGGTCAGCAGTAGAGGGAGCCAAACCAAGAGCCGCAAGTGTAGTCCTCACTGTGTTGTGCCACTCGCGCGGTGCCTTGCGGAGACTGTAGACTGGCCGTCGGAGGCTCCACTGGGTGCCAGGAGGGAAAGTCCCGGTGAAGCCAGGTGGACGGCGCAACCAGATCTCCTCGTGCAGGCTACCCTACAGGAAAGTAGTGCTGAAGTCAAGGGAGTGAAGCTCGTAGTCACGCTGAGCGGCTACGTGTAGCAGCACCCGAAGAGTGGTCATCTTTGGGGTGGGAGAGAAGGTCTGAAAGTAGTCAACTCCCTGCCGCTGACTGAAGCCACGAGCCACGTACCGCGCCTTGAAGACAGGTGGAGAGCCCGGCGGCCGCTTCATTTTGAAGATCCACATGCCACTGACGATGTTCGCCCAAGGAGGGGGAACCGCGTCAACGTAGGTGCCTGTGGACTTCCATGAAGCCATCTCTGCATCCAAAGCTGCCTGCCACTGAGAGGAGTAGGGACCCTCTACGGCCTCCGCGTAAGAGCGCGGAGTCGGGATGTCTAGTGCATCCGGGTCTCCCTCAGGGGTAAGCAGTACGGACGCGAGATGAGGTGAACCAGTAGCCAGACACTGGAACTCCTCCTGCCTGTCCTCAAGGACGTCCGTGCCAAGAGCACACTCACCCCCGACGGACGGAGGACAGACAGACGCAGACTCAGCAACAAGACTAGCAGCGTAGTCTAGACGACAGCGAGCAGCAAAGTCGACGAGCTCAGCAACAAGAGCAAACGAAGCAGTGGACTCAAAAGAAGGGTCAGTGACGACAGTAGCAAGGAGACGCGTGACAGTAGGACTGGCAACACGAAGAGAGTCCGACTCCGGGTCGGTAAGCACTGGAAGAGAGGACTCAGGAGGAGAGGGCAAAGGGGCACGCAGATGAGCAGTGGAAGGACGCAGAGACATCCAGTGCGTGCCAGGGACAGGAGGAGGACGCTGACGCGAACTACGACCACTAGTGCGAGCAGCACGAACAGGCAACGCACGACGAGACGCAAGCTCACGACACTCAGCAAGACCTCCAGTAGGACCAGTGTAAGGAGAAGGAGAAGGCACTGGGGAGACCGGTGGTAACTGTGACTACGACTGGACAGGCGGTGGACACTCTAAGGGAGAAGGAAGACCAAGAACCTGCTGAAGGAGCGGAACAAAGTACGGCCGAGGCCGCGCGGTGACTCCAGACACAGCAGGGACAGCACCAGCACCCCCAGCGGCAGCACCAGCGTCAACAGCACCTCCAGCTCCAGTACCTCCAGCAGCACCAGCAGCACCCGCAGCAGGACCGCCGCCAGGACTGACAGCAGTAGCCTCAGCGCCAAAACCTTCAGCAGCTCCGACTCCAGTAGTACTCGCAGGACTAGCACCTCCAAGACCGGCGGCACCAGCACCCTCAGCAGCCGAAGAAGCACCAGCTCCAGTAGTACGCCTCCAACGCTGGGCAAACCACTCGCGCAGCTCCTGTGGAGAGAGTGCCTCCCGCCGAGACGAAGCACCCGGAGAACCACCAGGCCCAGCACCGCCAGACGCCACACGAGCAGGTCCAGCGGCTGCGGGCTCCGCACCCCAAGGTTCAGTAGCTCCAGACTCAGCACCCCCATGCTCAGCAGCTCCAGACGCATCACCCCCAGGCGAAGGACCCCCAGGCTCACCACCCCTAGTTGTAGCACCCCCAGGCTCAGCTCCCCAAGTCGTAGCACCCCCAAGGCTCAGCACCCCCAGGCTCAGCACCCCTAGTCGCAGCATCCCCAGACGCAGCACCCCCAGGCTCAGCACCCACGGGCGCAGCACCGCGAGAGTCAGCACCCCCAGGCTCAGCACCCGCAGCAATACCAGAGACACCAGCAACCTCAACCAGCTCAACTGCATCTACCTGGAACACACCTGAAGGGGCAGGACCTTGAGGGGGGAGGGGGCCTACCGGGGGGGACCTGGCACAAAGAAGTGCGGTGGCGGGGGGAGGGAAGGAGTGCGGTAGGGGAAGAGGCGGTAGTAGGGTACTGACTCGTCGAATGTGACGTCATGGGAGGACAGAACACGACGAGAGGTGGGGTGGTAGAACTGCCACCCAGGGGCGTCAGGGGAGAAGCCAAGGAAGACACAGGGAGCAGTACGAGGGGACAGCTTGTCCGCAGACAAGTTGCGGACAAACGCCCGAGATCCCCAGACACGGAACACAGACGCATCGCCAACCTTCCCTGTCCACAGCAAGGCTAGGGAGGTCTTCGGTCTCGAGACCCTGGGGCGAAGGTTGATCTGATGCGCCGCGTACCGAACCGCAAACGGCCACAGAAAATGGGGGGCAGCCGCATGCATCATGGACGTACGAGCGACGTCCATGACCGTGCCAATGCGGCGCTCAGCAATCCCATTTTGCTGTGGAGAGTCCGGAAGCGTAAAGGTCTGGCGGATGCCTCGCGCACGACTGTAGGCTCGTAGAAGGCCAGAGGAGAACTCTCCGCCTCGATCAGAGTGCAGACGCAGAACAGGAAAGTCCGAGCCGAAGCTCCTCCTGAGTTGGAGACGAGCTGCGCGGATCCAATCGATCAACACCTCAGCGACATCACCCTTGTTGCGGAAGGGGAAGACTGTGGTGTAACGCGAGTAGTCGTCAACCACCAACAGGAAGTAGCGCTCGTGACCCTGTCCACGGACGCGGGCCGGGCCCCACACGTCCATGTGCTTGTCTGCAGCGGGGCCTCTGTCGGGGGAAACTGAGAGGAGTGAGGGGCAGCTCGGAGCCGCCCCTCGACACAGGGGACAGAGGAAGGACCAGGCCTCAGAGGAAGGGGAGGGAGTGACCGGGGAAGACCAGAGACAAGGACACGGGAAGCCATGCCTCGGAGATGAGGCAGGGAGGGGTGACCAAGACGGTGTTGCCAGAGGAGAGTCTCGTGAGACAGGAGGCGACACGAGCAGGGGGCAGACTCAGGACCACACCTGGACGCTGCAGCAAACACCTGACCCGACGCAGCTACCTGACCAGACGCAGTGATTGGAGGAGAAGCAGTGGTCAGTGTGTACAGGCTCGACCCCGGCCGACGTGTAAACGTGGCCAGGTGCGGCCTGTCCGAGCGTCCGTGCAGTGGGTCACCCGCTGACTCGCAGGAGTAAACTGGTGAACTTCCGTATCCTGCAGGTCAGCACCACTCACCAAGTTTGTTGAGAACGAGGGGAGGTAAAGACCAGACAAGGTGCCAGAGGGGGCAGCCAGACACGGGAGGACAGTGGAGAAGTGAGAGAGGACAGGACCCCCAGAGGGGTCTGCCACGGAGATTGCAACTGGCCGACCAAGCGGCGTGAGTGTGGTGCGGTCTCGAAAGAAGGAGCGAGAAGTCCGTGAGTCAAGTGTGAAGGTGAGGGAGGCCGAAGCCGACGTGGTACCTGAGAGCGCAGACTCACCAGCATCTGAGAGCTCGGACGCACTGGCACCTAGAGCAGAAGCTCACCAGTACCTAGAGCAGCAGTACCAATGCTAAGATCAGGCGGGAAACACCGGTAACAGTCACCCTCATCACTAATAGTCATAGCATACATGGCAGCTAGGATAGCATCAAAGTCAAGATCAAAGATAGCTACACCTGCCCTAGACAGCTCTCCCCAGTGGGGGATCTCACTAGCCTCCGGGAACTGCTGACGCCAAGCGTCCGTCAGGCGGCCAAAGCAGCGTTGGGTGGGGTGAGCACCCCCACACTGCTCACTCGCGCGATCGCCGGAGCGGAGGACGTAGGTGCACGGGCCAAAACCCCCACCACGCTGACGCTGCGTGTACCACTCACGGAGCTGCTGAGGAGGGGGGATGTCATGAGAACGCTGCTGCTGCTGCTGCTGGCGCTGACCACTCCCGGAGCCGCTCCGCTGAGAAGTACCACCCCGACCAGCTCCACCTCCTCCGCCACCGCCGCCTCCACCTCCGCCACCACCGCCGCCTCCGCTCTCACCGCTACCGCCACCGCCGCCTCCGCCTCCGCCGCAGCCACCGCCACCTCCACCCCCGCCTCCGCCTCCGCCGCAGCCACTGCCACCTCCACCCCCGCCACCACTCCCACCGCCACCCCCACTTCCCCCGCCGCCCCCACCGCCACCTCCACCACCCCCGCTAGCCCCACCCGCACCCTTGCCCCCCTTGCCCTTGCCAGAGCGACGTCTCCCGCTAGAGGCAGACCACGCATCGACCGACTCAAGACCAACGAGGTCGGCCGCAGCAGCAGAGGTGACAGAGGGCAACAGGGGGGAAGGGGAACACCCATCAAAGATGGGGGTGCGAGGGTCACCACGAGAGGCTCCGACAGCAACTATGCTCTTCTCCGCTGCTAGGAGGGCCTTCTCTAGGAGGTCAACAGTGAAAGTGGTGGGACAGACTGAGAGGATGTGGTCCCTGACTACGCGAAGGGAGTCACGGAGGCGAGTGACTATATAATAGAGTGATGTACATGGGGGGGGGATTCTTGGCGCAGAACTCAGCAGGAAGTGCGGCGCGGTAGCGAGTGTCACTAGTGCGGAGGTGCGTAACGAGGTCAGCGACTGTGGGAAAGGCAGCAAGGTCAGGAAAGAGGTACGGTAGCATGAGGCGGCTCAGTGCAGCAGTGGCAGGGGAAGAGTAGCGCGCAACTACAACGTCGTATAAGGTGTGAGCATTCTTGTACTCACTTAAGTGCGCGCGCTCAGAGGTAGGCAGGTGGCAACGCATAGCAAGACGTGCAGCAGCATCGCGCGTGGCCCACTGGGAGGGAACAGTGGGGTCAGCATCAGCAGCAGGGGCAGGAGAGGCGCCAGAGGTGAGGTCAAAGAGGGAGAGACCGTCTTCCCTATCGCACTGTAAGAAGAGCTGCAGGTCATCTACCCAAACCTCAAAGTCAATGGCTCGACCCTCAGCGTCAAAAGCGAGAACACTAGGGGAAGCCATTACAGCAGTAGACTAGCGAGACCAACTGTAGGACAGGGGCAGTGCAGTGACACAAGCGCTGGTCTCACCAGACAGGGCAAGTCGGGCAGCTCAGTAGTGCAGTAACACGGCAACACGGCTGCTCGGACGGCTTAGTAGCGAATGCGGCTCCGCGGCACCGGCGACTCGGCTAATCAGGAGGCTCGGGCGGCTCGGGCGACTCGGGTAGCTCAGGCGGCTCGGGCGGCTCGGGCGGCTCGGGTGTCTCGGGCGGCTCGGGCGGCTCGGGCGGCTCGGGCTGTTCTGGCAGCTCGGGCGGTGCGGGTAGTGTAGGGCGGCAGGGCCGCAGGGCAGTGGCGGGGCCGTTGAGTAGGGCGGCGGGGCCGCAGGAGTAGGGCGGCGGGGCCGTAGGAGTAGGGCGGCGGGGCCGCAGGAGTAGGGCGGCGGGTCCGCAGGAGTAGGGCGGCGGGGCCGCAGGAGTAGGGCGGCGGGGCCGCAGGAGTAGGGTGGCGGGGCCGCTAGGTAGGGCGGCGGGGCCGCGAGGTAGGGCGACGCGGCCACGATGTAGGGCGGCAGGGCCGCGAGGTAGGGCGGCGGGGCCGCGAGGTAGGGCGGTGGGGCCGCGAGGTAGGGCGGCGGGGCCGCGAGGTAGGGCGGCGGGGCCGCGAGGTAGGGCGGCGGGGCCGCGAGGTAGGGCGGCCAGTAGGGCCGCTAGGGGAAAGGGCCGCTAGGGCGGCTCGACGAAGTGCGACTCGGGCGGAGCGCGCTTCAGGCAGGAAAAAAAAAAATGGTCGATGTGGTGGGCCCTAGGCACAGTTCCCTGGCACAGCTCGATACCATGAGAAGATGTGAACGAGAATGAATGACTAAGGAATGGAAGTGATACAAGTATGCAACCCAAGAAATGTGTACCCCATATGGGCTACCCCACTATAGCCTACACAATATTATAATTTGACACGAGTTTGGCTTATGAGCCATAGTTTAGGAGCCTTGGTAGTTGAGTTCGAGTTTAGGAAAAGTATCGAGAGGAATGGGGTTTCACTAGCAAGAGTTGGGATACAAGTACAACACCCTAAATTGGGTTGTACTCATTACAGAGTACCCCACTGCTGGCTAGACAGCAAATACATTCTGACAGCACGGCGCTAGCAGGGCGGCGCGACGGGCAGGGTAGAGCAGCGCGCGGCCAGTAGGGCGGCGCGCGGGCAGGGCAGGGCAGCGTGAGGCCAGCAGGGCGGCATGACAGGCAGGGTAGGGAGGCGCGGTGGCCCGGAGGGCGGCGCGCAGGCAGGGCAGGGCGCGGCCAGCAGGGCGGCGCGACGGGCAGGGCAGGGCGGCGCGCGGCTAGTAGGGCAGCGCGACGGGTAGGGCAGGGCATCGTGATTGGTGGGGCAGCGCGACAGGTAGGGTAGGGCGCTACGGGCAGGGTAACGCGCTACAGTCAGCGAACTATACGGTGGGCCCTAAAAAAAACGGTCCTAGGACAGGACCTGCTCTGAAACCATTAGGTGTTACCGTCAGTTGTCTTGGATGTGCAGAGACATAGTCATTCGTGGTGAGCCTTCCCTGTTTTCCTAGTAGTTCTATTACCTCATTGCTCTTTTTCTCTTGCGCTTCATTTGTAGTTTCCTTGCGCTCATAATTATTTCTATCTTCCCCATCACCTCCTCTTTCACCTCGTTTCTTGCTGCCGTTCGTTTCCCCTCCGTAGCTTGTTTCTTTCTACCATGTTGTTCCTCCCTTAGATTTCCTTGTTTGTCATTCTTCTCTTTCCAGTGCATCTCATTATTTCATTCTTCCTTCGTCACTTTGTCATATACCTTTTATATTGTCTTTCCGTTGTTTGATGTTTAGCAATTGAACAATCACTAAAAGACCTAAAAAAATTCCTCTGTTTTCGTCTGTCTTTGACTTTGCAAAATTCTAGTTTCAACCTCCTCCTTGTCAGTAGATCTGCACAGTGGATGCTCGATTGATCCTGGAGAGGGTTACAAGAGCGTTTGCCTGGGGGGTTATGGGCGCACTCAGCCGCTACTGAAACAAGCCCTTTTATCCCAATGGTCTAGTGGTTGGGATTCTGACACTCCTTTCCTTTTCGTCTGTTTCGTTCCGTTCAGTTGCTTTTCCCTCCTATTCAATTTACTATCGAATGTCATTTTCTTGTCCGTTCCTTCTCTGGTTTTATTCACGATCGCAATTTGTCACTTTCTGTGCCTATCTATCTTTCCCTTTTTGTTTCTTATTTCTTTCTTCGTGTTGATTGAACTCCTATTCACTCCGCGCACTCTCCTCTCCCCATTTTTATCCCCCCCCCCCCCCACCTGTGCTGTCTATTATCATTATTTTTGCCTTTCTCCTTTTCAGATTCAACGTCATTATCATATTAACTTCCGGTTTCCCTTTTCGTCCTAATCTCTTTCTTTCTTTTGACTCCTTGTTTATGCACTTTACACGCTGATGTTATTATTTTCCTTCTTTTGATTCTTTTAATATTAAATAAACTCTACACATGTGAGAAAGTACGAACGAGAAGTGAAATGACTATGAACGAAGAGAGTACAAATAGGAAACCCTAATTGGGTTGTACCCCCTATGGGATACCCCACTATAGCCTACAGAAACAAGTAAGCTATATGTTCTGACACACCCCCATAGGCAAAGTGGGGGAGAACAAGGGGTCACAAGACCAGTCAAGCAAAGCAAAGCAAAGCTCAGGGTGGATCACAAAGTCACCACGCATTCCGAGCACAAGTTCAAAGGCCACAAGGCCAGTTCACATGCAAGATCATATATAGAGATATACAAGAGCAAGAGTATATATATATGTGAAGGTACAAGCAAGGTCAAGAGGAGAGCAAGTGAGGCAAGACAGGCACAAGACCCAACTGCGTGCAGCAACGCTGATGATCACAAGGCGCAAGTGCCTTGGTGAAGACATCAGCAGTGTTGGCCTCAGAGGCCACGTACGCAAGTCGCAGCTGTCCACGCTGCTGTAGCTCACGAGCAAGAAAGTAGCGAAGAGCAATGTGCTTCGTTCTGTGCTCCAGTCGCTGCTCTCGACACAAGGCCAGCATGGCCTTGTTGTCTACGTACAGCACTGGAGGAGAACGAGGCTGCTCTCCAAGGTCGGTCAGCAGGTAGGTGAGCCAGCGTAACTCCTGTGCAGCCATAGCCCCAGCGTAGATCTCAGCCTCACAACTGGAGCCGAGAACAGAAGACGAGCGGGTGGCCCGCCACGAGACAGAGCCGGAACCAAGGCTGAAGGTGTAACCCTGAGACGACCGCTGCGTAGCCTGGTCGTCAGCCCAAGAAGCGTCTGCGTGCCCAGTGAGGACCACTGGACTGCGCCCTCCAAGCACTAGTCCCATGCCCGACGTACTGCACAAGTAGCGCAACACCCTCTTCGCTGCAGCCATGTGCTCTGGTCGGTGTCTCCCAGGAGCAACAAAGCGTGCGAGAATGCTAAGAGGGTATGCGAGGTCAGGTCGTGTGCAGGTCATCAGGTACATGAGGCAGCCAACAAGCTCTGCAAACGGGCCACTCGACTCTACGGACTCATCCGAAGGCAGAGCTGAGAGCGAGTGGCGAGTAGGCAGAGGAGTGGCCTGAGGCGAGGAGTACGTGAAGCCGAAGCGCTGAAGGACCTGCTGCACCATGTGTGACTGAGTCAGGGTAATGGTGCGGCGTGCTCTGTCCCGGGTGATCTGCAAGCCAAGGTAGCTGCGCAGTTCACCCAGGTCAGTGCACGTGTGTCTCTTCTGCAGCTCGGACTTCACGTAGGCGAGTCCAGCAGTGTCAGCTGTGGCAAAGACCAAGTCGTCGACGTACACGAGGATGTAGAACGGCGGCAGAGAGGTGTCGGTGCGCAGAAACAGCGACGGGTCGGCAGTGGAAGGAGCAAACCCAAGTGCCGCGAGCGTAGTCCTCAGTGTGTCGTGCCACTCACGTGGCGCCTGGCGGAGACCGTAGACTGGACGCCGGAGACTCCACTGGGTACCAGGAGGGAAAGACCCAGTGAAGCCAGGTGGGCGACGCAGCCAGATCTCCTCGTGCAGGCTGCCCTGCAAGAAAGCTGTGCTGAAGTCGAGAGAGTGCAGCTCGTAGTCACGGTGAGCAGCAACGTGTAGCAGAACCCGAAGAGTGGTCATCTTCGGGGTGGGGGAGAAGGTCTGAAAGTAGTCAACCCCCTGCCGCTGACTGAAGCCACGAGCCACGTAACGCGCCTTGAAGACAGGCGGAGAACCCGGCGGCCGCTTCACCCTGAAAATCCACATGCCACTGACGATGTTCGCCCCAGGAGGGGGAACAGCGTCAACGTAGGTGCCTGTGGACTTCCAGGAAGCCATCTCTGCATCCATAGCTGCCTGCCACTGAGAGGAGTAGGGACCCTCTATCGCCTCCGCGTAAGAACGCGGAGTCGGGATGTCTGGTGCATCCGGGTCTCCCTCAGGGGCTAGCAGTACAGACGCGAGACGAGGTGAAGCGGCGGCTAGACACTGGAACTCCTCCTGCCTGTCCTCAAGGACGTCCGTGCCAAGGGCACACTCACCCCCGACGGACGGAGGACAGGCGGACTCAGACTCAGTGACAAGACGAGCAGCGTAGTCTAGACGACAGCGCGCAGCAAAGTCGACAAGCTCAGTGACAAGGGCAGACGCAGCAGACGACTCGAAGGAGGGGTCAGTGACAGCAGTAGCCAGGAGACGCGTGACAGTAGGACTGGCAGCACGAAGAGCGTCCGACTCCGGGTCGGCAAGAGCAGGAAGAGAGGAAGCAGGAGGAGAAGGCAAAGGGGCACGCAGAGGAGCAGTGGACGGACGTAGAGACATCCGGTGCGTGCCAGGGACAGGAGGAGGACGCTGACGCGACCCGCGACCACTAGCGCGCTCAGTACGAACAGGCGACACAGGACGAGACGCAGGCTCACGACGCTCAGTAAGACCTCCAGTCGGACCAGCGTAGGGAGAAGGAGCAGGCAAAGGGGAGGCAGGCTGTAGCTGTGGCTGTGACCGGACAGGCTGCGGACCCTCTAAGGGAGGAGGAGGAGGTGGAAGACCAAGAACCTGCTGCAGGAGCGGAACGAAGTACGGTCGGGGCCGCGCGGCGACGCTAGAAACAGCAGGAACAGCACCAGCAGCCCCGGCAGGAGCACCCACTCCAGCAGCACCTCCAGCAGCACCACCAGAAGCTCTAGAACCTCCAGCCGCAGCACCAGGAGCACTGTCAGTAGGGCCGCCAACGGCAGGCTCAGCGCCAACACCCTCAGTAGGACCAGCTCCAGGAGAACTCTCAGACTCAGCAGCTCCAGCACCCACAGTACGAGCGCCGGCGGGGCGCGCAGCAGCAGTACCCTCTGCAGTCGAAGAACCACCAGCACCAGCAGCACGCCTCCAGCGCCCGGCAAACCACTCACGCAGCTCTTGTGGGGAGAGTGGCTCCCGGCGAGACGAAGCACCCCCAGGCACAGCACCTCCAGGCTCAGCACCCCTAGACACAGCACCCCCAGGCACGGCACCCCCAGGCTCAGCACTCCCAGGCTCAGCACCCCCCGGCACAGCACCCCCAGACTCGGCACCTCCAGGCTCAGCACCCCCAGACTCGGCACCTCCAGGCTCAGCACCCCCAGACTCCGCACCCCCAGGCTCAGCTCCCGCAGCAGTACCAGAGTCACCAGTGACCTCGACAGGCTCGACCGCGTCTACCTGGGACACACCTGAAGGGGCAGGACCCTGAGGGGGGAGGGGGACTACCGGGGGGGGACCTGGTACCAAGAAGAGCGGGGGTGGGGGGAGGGACGGAGTGCGGTAGGGGAAGAGGCGGTAGTAGGGCACCGACTCGTCGAACGTGACGTCCTGGGAGGACAGAACACGTCGAGAGGTGGGGTGGTAAAACTGCCACCCAGGGGCGTCGGGGGGGAACCCCAGGAAGACGCAGGGAGAAGCACGAGGGGACAGCTTGTCCGCAGACAGGTCGCGAACAAACGCCCGAGATCCCCAGACCCGGAACGCCGACGCATCGCCAACCTTCCCGGTCCACAGCAGGGCTGGGGAGGTCTCCGGTCGAGAGACCCTGGGGTGGAGGTTGATCTGGTGCGCAGCGTACCTGACCGCAAACGGCCACAGAAAATGGGGAGCAGCCGCATGCATCATGGACGTACGAGCGACGTCCATGACCATGCCAATGCGGCGCTCAGCAATCCCATTTTGCTGCGGTGAGTCCGGAAGCGTGAAGGTCTGACGGATGCCTCGCACACGACAGTAGGCACTCAGGAGGCCGGAGGAGAACTCTCCACCTCTGTCCGAGTGCAGACGCAAAACAGGGAAGTCAGAGCCAAAGCTCCTCCGAAGCCGGAGACGAGCTGCGCGGATCCAGTCGATCAGCACCTCAGTGACCTCACCCTTGCTGCGCAAGGGGAAGACTGTGGTGTAACGCGAGTAGTCGTCAACCACCAGCAGGAAGTAGCGCTCCTGACCCTGTCCACGGACACGGGCTGGGCCCCACACGTCCATGTGAAGCGTCTGCAACGGGGCCTCTGTGGGAGGAAACTGGGAGGAGTGAGGGGCAGCACGCTGGCGCCCCTCGACGCAGGGGACACAGGTGGGGCCAGGGCCCGGAGGAAGGGGAGGGAGAGACCGGGGAAGACCAGACACAAGGACTCGCGAGGCCATGCCTCTGAGCCGAAGCAGAGAGGGGTGGCCAAGGCGGTGGTGCCAGAGGAGGGTCTCGTGAGACAGACGACGACACGAGCAGGGGGCAGACTCAGGACCAGACCTGGACGCTGCAGCAAACACCTGACCAGACGAAGGGACCCTACCAGACTCAGCACCTGGAGGAGAAGCAGTGGTCAGTGTGTACAGGCTCGACCCTGGCCGACGTGTAAACGTAGCCAGGTGGCGACCTGTATCCTCCTCCGTGCAGTGGGTCACCCGCTGACGAGCAGGGGTGAACTGGTGGACACCCGCATCCTGGAGGTCAGCACCACTCACCAAGTTCGTCGAGAACGAGGGGAGGTAGAGACCAGTCAGGGTGCCAGAGGGGGCCGCCGGACACGGGAGGACAGTGGAGAAGCGAGCCAGGACCGGCCCCCCAGAGGGGTCAGCCAGGGACACTGCAACCGGCCGACTCAGCGGCGTGAGAGTGGTGCGGTCCCTAAAGAAGGAGCGAGACGCTCCAGAGTCAAGGGTGAAGGTGTGAGAGGCCGAAGCCGACACAGTACCTGAGAGGGCAGACTCACCAGCACCTGAGAGAACAGACGCACTGGCACCTAGAGCAGCAGCCTCACTAGTACCTGACGCGGCAGTACCAATGCCCGGGTCGGGCGGGAAACACCGGTAACAGTCATCCTCATCACTACCAGTCACAGCATACATAGCAGAGAGAATAGCATCAAAGTCAAGATCATAAATAGCCACTCCAGCCCTAGACAGCTCTCCCCAGCGGGGGATCTCAGCGGCCTCCGAAAACTGCTGACGCCAGGCGTCGGTCAGGCGGCCAAAGCAGCGACGGGCTGTGTGGGCGCCTCCACACCTCTCCCCCGCACGGTCACCGGTGCGAAGAACGTAGGGGCAGGGACCAAGAGCACCACCGCGCTGACGCTGCAAGTACCACTCACGGAGCTGCTGAGGGCCGGGGACGGTGCGAGAGCGCTGCTGCTGCTGCGGCTGCTGCTGCTGCTGCTGCTGCTGCTGGCGCTGACCACCCCCAGAGCTGCTCCGCTGGGACGAGCCACTCCGACCCCCGCCTCGATCACCACCCCCGCCTCCACCGCCACCCCCGTCTCCACCGCCACCTCCCCCACCAGGACCGTCGCTCCCACCGCTCCCACCGCCTCCTCCGCTACCACCTCCGCCGCCACCTCCGCCTCCACCGCCGCCACTAGTACCTCCACTCCCGCCACCACCTCCACCGCCACCCCCACTCCCCCCGCCACCCCCACCTCCTCCGCCACTGCCTCCTCTAGATCCACCCGCTCCCTTGCCCCCCTTGCCCTTGCCAGAGCGGCGTCTGCCGCTGGGGGCAGACGCCGCACCGACCGACTCAAAACCAGCGAGGTCGGCCGTAGCAGCAGAGGCGACAGAGGGCAGCAGGGGGGAAGGAGAACACCCCTCAAAGATGGGGGTGCGAGGGTCACCCCTAGAGGCCCCTACAGCGACTATACTCTTCTCAGCCGCTAGCAGGGACTCCTCAAGGAGGTCGACAGTGAGGGTGGTGGGACAGACAGAGAGAAACTGGTCCCTAACGACACGAAGGGACTCAGGAAGACGGGTGACGAGAAAGTAGAGAGTGATATACATGGGAGGAGGGTTTGCGGCGCGGAACTCAGCAGGAAGGGCAGCGCGGTAGCGAGCGTCACTAGCACGGAGGTGGGTAACGAGGTCAGCGACAGTGGGAAAGGAAGCGAGGTCAGGGAAGAGAAACGGTAGCATGAGGCGGCTAAGGGTAGCGGAGGAAGGGGAGGAGTAGCGTGCAACTACAGCGTCGTACAAGGCCTGAGCGGTCTTGCACTGACTAAAGTGGGCACGCTCAGAGGAAGGGAGGTGGCGACGCACAGCAAGACGTGCAGCAGCATCGC
Source organism: Closterium sp. NIES-65 (assembly GCA_948144175.1). Taxonomy (NCBI): domain Eukaryota; kingdom Viridiplantae; phylum Streptophyta; class Zygnematophyceae; order Desmidiales; family Closteriaceae; genus Closterium; species Closterium sp. NIES-65. Next base: position 1,091,078 of record CANXME010002232.1, on the reverse strand, counting down.
GGGTCGCCCACTTGGAGCGAACGGCAGAGTCAGCATCAGCAGGCGGGGCAGGGACAGCTCCAGAGACAAAGTCAAAGAGAGAGACCTCATCTATCGCATCACACAGTAAGTACAGCTGTAGGTCTTCAATCCAGACGGCAAAGTCAATGGCCCTCCCCTCAGCGTCAAAAGTAAGAACATTGGGGGTGGCCATGGCAGCAGCTGAAAGTCTCACCGGGCTGGAGGAGTCGGGTAGGTCAGCAGCAGAGGAACACAGCTCAGGGACAGCAGCACGGCTCCTCAGGTGGCTCGCGTGGCTCAGGCGGCTCGGGCGGCTCGGGCGGCTCGGGCGGCTCGGGCGGCTCGGGCGGCTCGGGCGGCTCGGGCGGCTCAGGCGGCTCGCGCGGCTCGGGTGGCGTAGGGGCTCACGGGCGGCGCGGGCTGCTGGGGCTGCTCACGTGCAGCACGGCGGGCTGCAGCAGGGCCGGTGGCGGGCTGTAGCAGGGCCGGCGGCGGGCTGTAGCAGGGCCGGCGGCGGGCTGTAGCAGGGCCGGCGGCGGGCTGTAGCAGGGGCCGGTGGCGGCTGTAGCAGGGCCGGTGGTGGGCTGTAGCAGGGCCGGTGGCGGGCTGTGGCAGGGGCCGGTGGCGGCTGTAGCAGGGCCGGTGGCGGGCTGGGGGGCTGTAGGCGGGGCCGACGCGGGGTCGACGAGGTGTACGCGGGGCCTACGTGGGGTCGACGAGGTGTACGCGGGGTCGACGAGGTGTACGCGGGGTCAACGAGGTGTACGCGGGGTCGACGAGGTGTACGCGGGGCCTACGCGGGGTCGACGAGGTGTACGCGGGGCCTACGCGGGGTCGACGAGGTGTACGCGGGGTCGACGAGGTGTACGCGGGGTCGACGAGGTGTACGCGGGGTCGACGAGGTGTACGCGGGGCCTACGCGGGGCCGACGAGGGGTACGCGGGGCCTACGCGGGGCCTACGTGGGGCCGACGAGGGGTACGCGGGGCCTACGCGGGGCCGACGAGGGGTACGCGGGGCCGACGAGGGGTACGCGGGGCCTACGCGGGGCCGACGAGGGGTACGCGGGGCCGACGAGGGGCCTAAGCAGGGGCCGACGAGGGGCCTAAGCGGGGCCGACAAGGGGCCTAAGCGGGGCCGACGAGGGGCCTAAGCGGGGGCACGACTGGAGGGGCGACTCGGAGGGTCGCTAAAAAAAAATGCGCGCCTCGGGGCGCGCTTCGGTGGGCCCTAGGAACAGGCCCTAGGAAGGGACCTGCTCTGATTCCATGAGAAAGTACGAACGAGAAGTGAAATGACTATGAACGAAGAGAGTACAAATAGGAAACCCTAATTGGGTTGTACCCCCTATGGGATACCCCACTATAGCCTACTGAAACAAGTAAGCTATATGTTCTGACAACATGTGCAGGTCTACCTTTGGTTTTTCCTTAAGATTTTTTTTTATTAATTGTTCACTCTTTTCATTTTACCCATTCCTATTTCCTTCCCTGCGTTCAACTTCTGTCCATTTTTTCTATTAAAAATCATAGTTATCTTCCAATATTAGCTTTCCATACCATTCTTCTCAATGTTACACCATTTTCTTTGAAGCCTTTCTCCTTTCCTCTTTTCATTGTTTCTAACAAACATTTATTGAGAAAGTACGAACGAGAAGTGAAATGACTATGAACGAAGAGAGTACAAATAGGAAACCCTAATTGGGTTGTACCCCCTATGGGATACCCCACTATAGCCTACAGAAACAAGTAAGCTATATGTTCTGACACACCCCCATAGGCAAAGTGGGGGAGAACAAGGGGTCACAAGACCAGTCAAGCAAAGCAAAGCAAAGCTCAGGGTGGATCACAAAGTCACCACGCATTCCGAGCACAAGTTCAAAGGCCACAAGGCCAGTTCACATGCAAGATCATATATAGAGATATACAAGAGCAAGAGTATATATATATGTGAAGGTACAAGCAAGGTCAAGAGGAGAGCAAGTGAGGCAAGACAGGCACAAGACCCAACTGCGTGCAGCAACGCTGATGATCACAAGGCGCAAGTGCCTTGGTGAAGACATCAGCAGTGTTGGCCTCAGAGGCCACGTACGCAAGTCGTAGCTGTCCACGCTGCTGTAGCTCACGAGCAAGAAAGTAGCGAAGAGCAATGTGCTTCGTTCTGTGCTCCAGTCGCTGCTCTCGACACAAGGCCAGCATGGCCTTGTTGTCTACGTACAGGACTGGAGGAGAACGAGGCTGCTCTCCAAGGTCGGTCAGCAGGTAGGTGAGCCAGCGTAACTCCTGTGCAGCCATAGCCCCAGCGTAGATCTCAGCCTCACAACTGGAGCCGAGAACAGAAGACGAGCGGGTGGCCCGCCACGAGACAGAGCCGGAACCAAGGCTGAAGGTGTAACCCTGAGACGACCGCTGCGTAGCCTGGTCGTCAGCCCAAGAAGCGTCTGCGTGCCCAGTGAGGACCACTGGACTGCGCCCTCCAAGCACTAGTCCCATGCCCGACGTACTGCACAAGTAGCGCAACACCCTCTTCGCTGCAGCCATGTGCTCTGGTCGGTGTCTCCCAGGAGCAACAAAGCGTGCGAGAATGCTAAGAGGGTATGCGAGGTCAGGTCGTGTGCAGGTCATCAGGTACATGAGGCAGCCAACAAGCTCTGCAAACGGGCCACTCGACTCTACGGACTCATCCGAAGGCAGAGCTGAGAGCGAGTGGCGAGTAGGCAGAGGAGTGGCCTGAGGCGAGGAGTACGTGAAGCCGAAGCGCTGAAGGACCTGCTGCACCATGTGTGACTGAGTCAGGGTAATGGTGCGGCGTGCTCTGTCCCGGGTGATCTGCAAGCCAAGGTAGCTGCGCAGTTCACCCAGGTCAGTGCACGTGTGTCTCTTCTGCAGCTCGGACTTCACGTAGGCGAGTCCAGCAGTGTCAGCTGTGGCAAAGACCAAGTCGTCGACGTACACGAGGATGTAGAACGGCGGCAGAGAGGTGTCGGTGCGCAGAAACAGCGACGGGTCGGCAGTGGAAGGAGCAAACCCAAGTGCCGCGAGCGTAGTCCTCAGTGTGTCGTGCCACTCACGTGGCGCCTGGCGGAGACCGTAGACTGGACGCCGGAGACTCCACTGGGTACCAGGAGGGAAAGACCCAGTGAAGCCAGGTGGGCGACGCAGCCAGATCTCCTCGTGCAGGCTGCCCTGCAAGAAAGCTGTGCTGAAGTCGAGAGAGTGCAGCTCGTAGTCACGGTGAGCAGCAACGTGTAGCAGAACCCGAAGAGTGGTCATCTTCGGGGTGGGGGAGAAGGTCTGAAAGTAGTCAACCCCCTGCCGCTGACTGAAGCCACGAGCCACGTAACGCGCCTTGAAGACAGGCGGAGAACCCGGCGGCCGCTTCACCCTGAAAATCCACATGCCACTGACGATGTTCGCCCCAGGAGGGGGAACACCGTCAACGTAGGTGCCTGTGGACTTCCAGGAAGCCATCTCTGCATCCATAGCTGCCTGCCACTGAGAGGAGTAGGGACCCTCTATCGCCTCCGCGTAAGAACGCGGAGTCGGGATGTCTGGTGCATCCGGGTCTCCCTCAGGGGCTAGCAGTACAGACGCGAGACGAGGTGAAGCGGCGGCTAGACACTGGAACTCCTCCTGCCTGTCCTCAAGGACGTCCGTGCCAAGGGCACACTCACCCCCGACGGACGGAGGACAGGCGGACTCAGACTCAGTGACAAGACGAGCAGCGTAGTCTAGACGACAGCGCGCAGCAAAGTCGACAAGCTCAGTGACAAGGGCAGACGCAGCAGACGACTCGAAGGAGGGGTCAGTGACAGCAGTAGCCAGGAGACGCGTGACAGTAGGACTGGCAGCACGAAGAGCGTCCGACTCCGGGTCGGCAAGAGCAGGAAGAGAGGAAGCAGGAGGAGAAGGCAAAGGGGCACGCAGAGGAGCAGTGGACGGACGTAGAGACATCCGGTGCGTGCCAGGGACAGGAGGAGGACGCTGACGCGACCCGCGACCACTAGCGCGCTCAGTACGAACAGGCGACACAGGACGAGACGCAGGCTCACGACGCTCAGTAAGACCTCCAGTCGGACCAGCGTAGGGAGAAGGAGCAGGCAAAGGGGAGGCAGGCTGTAGCTGTGGCTGTGACCGGACAGGCTGCGGACCCTCTAAGGGAGGAGGAGGAGGTGGAAGACCAAGAACCTGCTGCAGGAGCGGAACGAAGTACGGTCGGGGCCGCGCGGCGACGCTAGAAACAGCAGGAACAGCACCAGCAGCCCCGGCAGGAGCACCCACTCCAGCAGCACCTCCAGCAGCACCACCAGAAGCTCTAGAACCTCCAGCCGCAGCACCAGGAGCACTGTCAGTAGGGCCGCCAACGGCAGGCTCAGCGCCAACACCCTCAGTAGGACCAGCTCCAGGAGAACTCTCAGACTCAGCAGCTCCAGCACCCACAGTACGAGCGCCGGCGGGGCGCGCAGCAGCAGTACCCTCTGCAGTCGAAGAACCACCAGCACCAGCAGCACGCCTCCAGCGCCCGGCAAACCACTCACGCAGCTCCTGTGGGGAGAGTGGCTCCCGGCGAGACGAAGCACCCCCAGGCACAGCACCTCCAGGCTCAGCACCCCTAGACACAGCACCCCCAGGCACGGCACCCCCAGGCTCAGCACTCCCAGGCTCAGCACCCCCAGGCACAGCACCCCGAGACTCGGCACCTCCAGGCTCAGCACCCCCAGACTCGGCACCTCCAGGCTCAGCACCCCCAGACTCCGCACCCCCAGGCTCAGCTCCCGCAGCAGTACCAGAGTCACCAGTGACCTCGACAGGCTCGACCGCGTCTACCTGGGACACACCTGAAGGGGCAGGACCCTGAGGGGGGAGGGGGACTACCGGGGGGGGACCTGGTACCAAGAAGAGCGGGGGTGGGGGGAGGGACGGAGTGCGGTAGGGGAAGAGGCGGTAGTAGGGCACCGACTCGTCGAACGTGACGTCCTGGGAGGACAGAACACGTCGAGAGGTGGGGTGGTAAAACTGCCACCCAGGGGCGTCGGGGGGGAACCCCAGGAAGACGCAGGGAGAAGCACGAGGGGACAGCTTGTCCGCAGACAGGTCGCGAACAAACGCCCGAGATCCCCAGACCCGGAACGCCGACGCATCGCCAACCTTCCCGGTCCACAGCAGGGCTGGGGAGGTCTCCGGTCGAGAGACCCTGGGGTGGAGGTTGATCTGGTGCGCAGCGTACCTGACCGCAAACGGCCACAGAAAATGGGGAGCAGCCGCATGCATCATGGACGTACGAGCGACGTCCATGACCATGCCAATGCGGCGCTCAGCAATCCCATTTTGCTGCGGTGAGTCCGGAAGCGTGAAGGTCTGACGGATGCCTCGCACACGACAGTAGGCACTCAGGAGGCCGGAGGAGAACTCTCCACCTCTGTCCGAGTGCAGACGCAAAACAGGGAAGTTAGAGCCAAAGCTCCTCCGAAGCCGGAGACGAGCTGCGCGGATCCAGTCGATCAGCACCTCAGTGACCTCACCCTTGCTGCGCAAGGGGAAGACTGTGGTGTAACGCGAGTAGTCGTCAACCACCAGCAGGAAGTAGCGCTCCTGACCCTGTCCACGGACACGGGCTGGGCCCCACACGTCCATGTGAAGCGTCTGCAACGGGGCCTCTGTGGGAGGAAACTGGGAGGAGTGAGGGGCAGCACGCTGGCGCCCCTCGACGCAGGGGACACAGGTGGGGCCAGGGCCCGGAGGAAGGGGAGGGAGAGACCGGGGAAGACCAGACACAAGGACTCGCGAGGCCATGCCTCTGAGCCGAAGCAGAGAGGGGTGGCCAAGGCGGTGGTGCCAGAGGAGGGTCTCGTGAGACAGACGACGACACGAGCAGGGGGCAGACTCAGGACCAGACCTGGACGCTGCAGCAAACACCTGACCAGACGAAGGGACCCTACCAGACTCAGCACCTGGAGGAGAAGCAGTGGTCAGTGTGTACAGGCTCGACCCTGGCCGACGTGTAAACGTAGCCAGGTGGCGACCTGTATCCTCCTCCGTGCAGTGGGTCACCCGCTGACGAGCAGGGGTGAACTGGTGGACACCCGCATCCTGGAGGTCAGCACCACTCACCAAGTTCGTCGAGAACGAGGGGAGGTAGAGACCAGTCAGGGTGCCAGAGGGGGCCGCCGGACACGGGAGGACAGTGGAGAAGCGAGCCAGGACCGGCCCCCCAGAGGGGTCAGCCAGGGACACTGCAACCGGCCGACTCAGCGGCGTGAGAGTGGTGCGGTCCCTAAAGAAGGAGCGAGACGCTCCAGAGTCAAGGGTGAAGGTGTGAGAGGCCGAAGCCGACACAGTACCTGAGAGGGCAGACTCACCAGCACCTGAGAGAACAGACGCACTGGCACCTAGAGCAGCAGCCTCACTAGTACCTGACGCGGCAGTACCAATGCCCGGGTCGGGCGGGAAACACCGGTAACAGTCATCCTCATCACTACCAGTCACAGCATACATAGCAGAGAGAATAGCATCAAAGTCAAGATCATAAATAGCCACTCCAGCCCTAGACAGCTCTCCCCAGCGGGGGATCTCAGCGGCCTCGGGAAACTGCTAACGCCAGGCGTCGGTCAGGCGGCCAAAGCAGCGACGGGCTGTGTGGGCGCCTCCACACCTCTCCCCCGCACGGTCACCGGTGCGAAGAACGTAGGGGCAGGGACCAAGAGCACCACCGCGCTGACGCTGCAAGTACCACTCACGGAGCTGCTGAGGGCCGGGGACGGTGCGAGAGCGCTGCTGCTGCTGAGGCTGCTGCTGCTGCTGCTGCTGCTGCTGCTGCTGGCGCTGACCACCCCCAGAGCTGCTCCGCTGGGACGAGCCACTCCGACCCCCGCCTCGATCACCACCCCCGCCTCCACCGCCACCCCCATCTCCACCGCCACCTCCCCCACCAGGACCGTCGCTCCCACCGCTCCCACCGCCTCCTCCGCTACCACCTCCGCCGCCACCTCCGCCTCCACCGCCGCCACTAGTACCTCCACTCCCGCCACCACCTCCACCGCCACCCCCACTCCCCCCGCCACCCCCACCTCCTCCGCCACTGCCTCCTCTAGATCCACCCGCTCCCTTGCCCCCCTTGCCCTTGCCAGAGCGGCGTCTGCCGCTGGGGGCAGACGCCGCACCGACCGACTCAAAACCAGCGAGGTCGGCCGTAGCAGCAGAGGCGACAGAGGGCAGCAGGGGGGAAGGAGAACACCCCTCAAAGATGGGGGTGCGAGGGTCACCCCTAGAGGCCCCTACAGCGACTATACTCTTCTCAGCCGCTAGCAGGGACTCCTCAAGGAGGTCGACAGTGAGGGTGGTGGGACAGACAGAGAGAAACTGGTCCCTAACGACACGAAGGGACTCAGGAAGACGGGTGACGAGAAAGTAGAGAGTGATATACATGGGAGGAGGGTTTGCGGCGCGGAACTCAGCAGGAAGGGCAGCGCGGTAGCGAGCGTCACTAGCACGGAGGTGGGTAACAAGGTCAGCGACAGTGGGAAAGGAAGCGAGGTCAGGGAAGAGAAACGGTAGCATGAGGCAGCTAAGGGTAGCGGAGGAAGGGGAGGAGTAGCGTGCAACTACAGCGTCGTACAAGGCCTGAGCGGTCTTGCACTGACTAAAGTGGGCACGCTCAGAGGAAGGGAGGTGGCGACGCACAGCAAGACGTGCAGCAGCATCGCGGGTCGCCCACTTGGAGCGAACGGCAGAGTCAGCATCAGCAGGCGGGGCAGGGACAGCTCCAGAGACAAAGTCAAAGAGAGAGACCTCATCTATCGCATCACACAGTAAGTACAGCTGTAGGTCTTCAATCCAGACGGCAAAGTCAATGGCCCTCCCCTCAGCGTCAAAAGTAAGAACATTGGGGGTGGCCATGGCAGCAGCTGAAAGTCTCACCGGGCTGGAGGAGTCGGGTAGGTCAGCAGCAGAGGAACACAGCTCAGGGACAGCAGCACGGCTCCTCAGGTGGCTCGCGTGGCTCAGGCGGCTCGGGCGGCTCGGGCGGCTCGGGCGGCTCGGGCGGCTCGGGCGGCTCGGGCGGCTCGGGCGGCTCGGGCCGCTCGGGGGGCTCGCGCGGCTCGGGTGGCGTAGGGGCTCACGGGCGGCGCGGGCTGCTGGGGCTGCTCACGTGCAGCACGGCGGGCTGCAGCAGGGCCGGTGGCGGGCTGTAGCAGGGCCGGCGGCGGGCTGTAGCAGGGCCGGCGGCGGGCTGTAGCAGGGCCGGCGGCGGGCTGTAGCAGGGGCCGGTGGCGGCTGTAGCAGGGCCGGTGGTGGGCTGTAGCAGGGCCGGTGGCGGGCTGTGGCAGGGGCCGGTGGCGGCTGTAGCAGGGCCGGTGGCGGGCTGGGGGGCTGTAGGCGGGGCCGACGCGGCGGGCTGTAGCAGGGGCCGGTGGCGGGCCTAAGCGGGGCCAGCGCGGGGCCGACAGGGCGTAGGTGGGGCCGGCGCGGGGCCGAATAGGGGCCTAAGCGGGGCCAACGGAGCCTACGCGGCCCCGACACGGGGCCGAGACGGGGCCTGGGCGGGGCCTACGCGGGGTCGACGAGGTGTACGCGGGGCCTACGCGGGGTCGACGAGGTGTACGCGGGGTCGACGAGGTGTACGCGGGGTCAACGAGGTGTACGCGGGGTCGACGAGGTGTACGCGGGGCCTACGCGGGGTCGACGAGGTGTACGCGGGGCCTACGCGGGGTCGACGAGGTGTACGCGGGGTCGACGAGGTGTACGCGGGGTCGACGAGGTGTACGCGGGGTCGACGAGGTGTACGCGGGGCCTACGCGGGGCCGACGAGGGGTACGCGGGGCCTACGCGGGGCCTACGTGGGGCCGACGAGGGGTACGCGGGGCCTACGCGGGGCCGACGAGGGGTACGCGGGGCCGACGAGGGGTACGCGGGGCCTACGCGGGGCCGACGAGGGGTACGCGGGGCCGACGAGGGGCCTAAGCAGGGGCCGACGAGGGGCCTAAGCGGGGCCGACAAGGGGCCTAAGCGGGGCCGACGAGGGGCCTAAGCGGGGGCACGACTGGAGGGGCGACTCGGAGGGTCGCTAAAAAAAAATGCGCGCCTCGGGGCGCGCTTCGGTGGGCCCTAGGAACAGGCCCTAGGAAGGGACCTGCTCTGATTCCATGAGAAAGTACGAACGAGAAGTGAAATGACTATGAACGAAGAGAGTACAAATAGGAAACCCTAATTGGGTTGTACCCCCTATGGGATACCCCACTATAGCCTACAGAAACAAGTAAGCTATATGTTCTGACAACATGTGCAGGTCTACCTTTGGTTTTTCCTTAAGATTTTTTTTTATTAATTGTTCACTCTTTTCATTTTACCCATTCCTATTTCCTTCCCTGCGTTCAACTTCTGTCCATTTTTTCTATTAAAAATCATAGTTATCTTCCAATATTAGCTTTCCATACCATTCTTCTCAATGTTACACCATTTTCTTTGAAGCCTTTCTCCTTTCCTCTTTTCATTGTTTCTAACAAACATTTATGCTTTAGTCTTTCTAGGCTGTAGCGAGGTAGACAGTATGGGGTACAGTTTTCTAGGGTTACATATGTGAGAATGAACGAGAATGAATGCACTATGAGAGAGTTGGGTACAAGTACTAACCCTAATTGGGTTGTAACCCATATAGGCTACCCCACTACAGCCTAGACAAAAGCATAAGCTATAATGCTCTGACACACCCCCATAAGCAAAGTGGGGGAGTACAAGGGGTCACAAGACCAGTCAAGCAAAGCAAAGCAAAGCAAGCTCAGGGTGGATCACAAAGTCACCACACATTCCGAGCACAAGGTCAAGGCCACAAGGCCAGTTCACATGCAGGAGTACATATATATATATATAAGGCTAGACAAGCAAGAGCACGTGTATATATATATATGTAACAGTACAAGCAAGGTCAAGAGGTGAGCAAGTGAGGCAAGGCTGGCACAAGACCCAGCTGTGTCGAGAGTAATAGAAATGAAGAGTTAAAAGGTGGGGCCTAGGCTTAGTAGCCTAGGCCCGAACTTAGGTATCGAGCGGTATTTTCCTTAGGAGCGATGTCGAGTGAGTTGAGAGAGAAATTGGTGAAAAGGTGGTTTCACTAAAGGTTCAGGGGTACATATAGCATAGAAACAAAATAAGGTGCACCACCAACAAAAGTTTACATAACTACACTAACTACAACTACAAGCAATTATAAAACATGACAAAATATTTCGACACGCCCCCATAATGCTTGTAGGTAGGTATGTAGTTACAGCAACAGCAGGTACCCCTACCATCTCCTCACCCTCCTCCATCCCCTCCCCCACACTGCTGCAGAAGCAGCAGAGAAAGGGGGAAGAGAGGAGAGGTGGAGGGACGGCTGCTTGTTGCCTCACACCCGCCACCCCGGTACCACTCCCCCTCCTCACCCACATCCTCACACCCTCCTCCCCCAGCGGCAGCTGCAGCGGTGGGACTGAAAGAAGGAGGAGGGAAAGGGAGAGAGTTGACCCCACGCTCCAACACCCTCCACCCCCATACCCTCCTCCCCACGGCTGCAGGGAGACAAGAGAAAGGGGGGGGTGGGAAGGAAGAAAGCCGCAGAGCGGCGAAGAGGCGTCGGTGCAGATGGGTCAGGGGCGGCAGCAGGGAGTGCAGGGGCGGAAAGGCCCGTCGCGGGCCAGTGCCACGGGGCGCACGACGGGTAGAATAAAAGGGCCCGATCGTTTGCCTCGGGGCACACGACGAGCAGGGCACCATCGTGTGCCACGGGGCGCACGATGGGCAGTAGAAGGGCACCGTCGCGTGCCACGGGGCGCGCGACGGGCAGGGAAGGAGTCACACGCCCGTGGGAGGGACAAGGTAAAAATAAAACCGTCACGCGCCCTAGCTGCGCGACCGTAAAATCTTAGCAGCGGAAGTAAAGCGGGCCCTCACGCCAGGACGAACACTAAGCTCCGTTAACATGTCGAGAGTAATAGAAATGAAGAGTTAAAAGGTGGGGCCTAGGCTTAGTAGCCTAGGCCCGAACTTAGGTATCGAGCGGTATTTTCCTTAGGAGCGATGTCGAGTGAGTTGAGAGAGAAATTGGTGAAAAGGTGGTTTCACTAAAGGTTCAGGGGTACATATAGCATAGAAACAAAATAAGGTGCACCACCAACAAAAGTTTACATAACTACACTAACTACAACTACAAGCAATTATAAAACATGACAAAATATTTCGACAAGCTGAGTACAGAAGCGCTGATGATCACAAGGCGGAAGCGCCTTGGTGAAGATATGAGCGGTGTTGGCCTCAGAGGCCACGTACGCAAGACGCAGCTGACCACGCTGCTGTAGCTCACGAGCAAGGAAATAGCGGAGAGCAATGTGCTTCGTTCTGTGCTCCAGTCTCTGCTCTCGACACAAGGCCAGCATGGCCTTGTTGTCTACGTACAGCACTGGAGGAGAACAAGGCGGCTCTCCCAGGTCAGTCAGCAGGTAGGTGAGCCAGCGAAGCTCCTGTGCAGCCATGGCCCCGGCGTAGATCTCAGCCTCACAACTGGAGCCGAGAACAGAAGACGAGCGGGTAGCCCCCCACAAAACATAGCCGGAACCAAGGCTGAAGGTGTAACCCTGTGACGACCGCTGCGTAGCCTGGTCGTCAGCCCAAGAAGCGTCTGCGTGCCCAGTGAGGACCACTGGACTCTGCCCTCCAAGCACAAGCCCCATGCCTGACGTACTGCACTAGTAGCGCAACACCCTCTTCGATGCAACCATGTGCTCCGGTGTGTGTCTCCGAGGAGCAACATAGCGTGCGAGAATGCTAAGAGGGTATGCAAGGTCAGGTCGAGTGCAGGTCATCAGGTACATGAGGCAGCCAACAAGCTCTGGGTACGGGCCACTCGACTCTACGGACTCATCCGAAGGCAGAGCTGAGAGCAAGTGGCGAGTAGGTAGAGGAGTGGCCTGAGGCGAGGAGTACGTGAAGCCGAAGCGCTGAAGGACCTGCTGCACCATGTGTGACTGAGTCAGGGTAATGGTGCGGCGTGCTCTGTCCCGGGTGATCTGCAAGCCAAGGTAGCTGTGTCCAACATTATGTATGTTGTTGTAGTTGTTTAGGCTATAGTGGGTTAGCCTATAGGGGGTACACATTCCTAGGTTTTGATACTTGTACTCATTTCACTCTTCTTTCATTCATTCTTGTTCAACATGGTATAGAGCAGGTCCTTTCTAGGACCGATTTTTTTAGGGCCCACCACTACCTACCTACCTACCTGCGCCCTAGGGCGCCTCGGCTTTCACGCCCCTAGAGGCCCCGTCTGCCCCGCGCTCTCGCACCTAGAGGCCTCGGTTGGCCCCGCGCTCGCTATTAGAGGCCCCGAATCGGCCCCGCGCTTACCCCTAGAGGCCCGCGTCGGCCCCGCGCTCGTCCTTACCGGCCCCGATCGGCCCCGCGCTCGTCCCTCACGGCCCCGATAGGCCCCGCGCTCGCCCTTAGCACCCACGTCGGCCCCGCGCTCGCCCTTAGCACCCACGTCGACCCCGCGCTCGTCCCTCACGGACCCACCCGCTCCCCGCGCTCGCCCTTAGTGGCCTCGAACGGCCCCACCCAAACCGAGCAGCCCGAACCGAGCCGACTCGAGCCGCCCAGCCCTAACGGAACTGAGCCGCCCGACCCAAGCCGCCAGCCCTAACCGATCCGAGCCGCCCGAACCGAGCCGCCCGAACCGAGCCGCGCCGCCCGACCCGAGCTGCCCGAACCGAGCCGCGCCGCCCGACCCGAGCCGCGCCGCCCTACCTATACCGAGCCGCGCCGCCCTACCTGTACCGAGCCGCGCCGCCCTACCTACCCTACTGCTCCTACTGTTTTTCCTAGTGCTGCTACTATGTCTAGCCCTCCTGTCCTAGCCTTCGATACTGAGGGCCGCCCAGTGAAGTTCGACACTTGGCTTGATGACCTACACCTCTTCCTACAGCTCACTGCCAAGGAAGACATCTCGCTGTACGATCATGCCTTAGGCCACGCTACTGCTCCTGCTGCTACTGCTGACAGCACTGCCCGCTCACAGTGGCAGACTCGTGACGCCCATACTCGCTTCGCTATTCGCAACTCTCTGCCGATAGATGAGCGCGAGCACTTTGGGCAGCACAAGACTGCACAGGCACTTTGGACACTGCTGTCGTTGCCCGCTACTCCTCGCCGGCCTCTGCCGCTCTAGGCCGTCTCTCTCTTCCCTACCTGTTCCCCAACCTAGCTTCCTTCCACACTGTCGCTGATCTCATTACCCACCTCCGCACTAGTGAGGCTCGCTTCCGCGCCGCCATGCCTGATGAGTTCCTTGCCAAGAACCCACCCCCACTCTGGCTCACTCTCTACCACCTAGTCACCCACCTCCCTGACACTCTGCGCTCAGTCAGGGACCACTTCCTAGCTCGCTGCCCCACCGAGCTCACCATTGCCCTCCTCGAGAAAGAGCTGCTTGCAGCTGAGGCTAGCATAGTCGCTGTAGGTGCCTCTCGTGGCGACCCCCGTACCCCGTTCTTTGAGGGGTGTTCTCCCTCCCCCCTTCTTCCCTCTGTCGCCTCTGCTGCTGCTGTCGACCTCCTTGGTGCTGAGAAGGTCGGGACCGCGTCTGCTTTGAGTGGGCGCCGCAGCGGCAAGGGCAAGGGGGGCAAGGGCGGTGGTGGTGAAAGTGGGGGTGGCGGTGGTGGGGGAGGTGGTGGTGGCGGGGGGGGTGGCGCAGGTGGGGGAGGTGGCAGCAGTGGGGGGGGTGGCGGCAGCGGCGGGGGAGGTGGCCGGGGCGGAGGAGGTGGTGGGGGTGGCGGTGGACGAGGCAGCGGCCGGGGTTGGGGTGGTCGAGGAGGTGGTAGCGGCGGTGGTGGTCGTGGAGGCACTGGCGGTGGCCAGGGCCAGCAGCACACTCCGTCGCCCCAGGAGGTCCGTGAGTGGTACTCTCAACACGGGGGGGGGGGGGGGGGTGGCCTTAGCTGCACGTACGTCATTCGCACTGGTGACCGCACTGGCCAGCCGTGTGGGGGACCACACGCCACACAACGTTGCTTCGCTCGTCTGAACGACGCTTGGCGTGTTTAGTTCCCTCAGGCCACTAAGCTGCCCCGCTGGGTTGATCTCCTCAAGAAGGGGATTGATATTTATGCTCTAGACTTTGATGCTATTCTCACTGCCATGTATGTGATGTCTACTAGTGGAGAGGGTGCTGAGTACCTGAGTGTCCCGCCCGACCCGGGCATTAGGACTAGTGCGTCTACCGCTCCAGGTACTCGCGTGTCCGCTACCCCAGGTGCTGGTGAGGCTGCTGCTCTAGGTGCGTGTACGTCTGCCCCCCCTAGTACTGTGTCGACTGCAGCACTGCACACCTTCACACTGGATTCAGGTGCCTCTCGCTGTTTCTTTCATGATCGCACTGCCCTTGAGCCCCTTGCTCGGCCAGATGCTGTCTCCCTCGCTGACCCCTCTGGGGTCCGGTCCTTGCGACCTCCTCCACTGTCCTTCCCTGTCCTGCGGTCCCGTCGGGCACACTGTCAGGTCTCCACCTCCCCTCGTTCTCTACGAACTTGGTGGCAGGTTGAGCACTACAGGACGCGGGTGTTCACAAGCTCACCCCTGCCTATGAGCGTGTCACACACTGCATGTGTGCCCGTATAGGCCGCCACTTGGCTACCTTCACCCGGCAGCCAGGATCGGATCTGTACACACTAACTACTGCCCCCCCTCAGGTCGCTGCGTCTGCGTCCGCGTCAGGTCAGCTGTCCGCCCCCTGCTCGTGTCGCTCTCTAGCGCACGAGACTGTCCTCTGGCACCACCGACTGGGCCACCCGTCTGTGCAGCGCCTTCGTGGCATGCACTCCCGGTACCTTGTCTCTGGTCTTCCCAGGGTCCTCCCTCCCCTCCCACCCTCGCCTGCTCCTCCCTGTCTTCCCTGTGTCGAGGGGCGGCAGCGCGCCGCTCCTCACTCCTCCTCGTTTCCCCCGACGACTGCTCCTTTGCAGACGCTCCACATGGACGTGTGGGGCCCAGCCCGCGTCCGTGGTCAGGGTCAGGAGAGGTACTTCCTGATCGTTGTTGACGACTACTCGCGCTACACCACGGTCTTCCCCTTGCGAGCCAAGGGTGATGTCCCTGATGTTTTGATCCCTTGGATCCGCAGAGCTCGTCTCCAGCTCAGCGAGCGTTTCCGCTCGGACTTTCCTGTCCTGCGCTTGCACTCTGACAGAGGTGGTGAGTTCTCCTCCGACCTCTTGGCAGCCTACTGTGCTGAGCACGGCATTGAGCAGTCGTTCACACTTCCGGCCTCTCCACAGCAGAATGGGGTTGCGGAGCGCTGCATTGGCCTGGTCATGAAGGTCGCTCGTACCTCCTTGATCCATGCGGCTGCCCCCCACTTTCTGTGGCCGTTTGCGGTCCAGTACGCTGCGCATCAGCTCAACCTCTGGCCCCGTGTCTCCTTGCCGGAGACCTCGCCCACACTCCTGTGGACGGGGGAGGTTGGCGATGCGTCGCGTTTCCAGGTCTGGGGATCTCGAGCTTTTGTCCGCGATTCGTCTGCGGACAAGCTCTCCTCTCGTGCTGAACCTGCGTCTTCCTCGGCTTTGTCTTGGACGCGTCTGGTTGGCACTTTTACCACGCCACCTCGCGTCGGGTCTTGCCCTCTCAGGACGTCACTTTTGACGAGTCTGTCTCCTACTACCGCCTCTTTCCCTACCGCACTGCCCCGCTACCACTTCCGCCTCTCTTCCTCGCGCCAGGTGCTGCTGTCGTAGACACCCTCCCCCCTCAGGGTGCTGCTCCCTCAGGTGTGTCTCAGGTAGACCCGGTCGAGCCTCTTGAGGTTGCTGTCGACTCTCGTCCTGCTGGGGGTGCTGAGCTTGGGGGTGTGGAGACTGGGGGTGCTGAGCCTGGGGGTGCTGACTCTGGGGGTGCTGAGCCTAGGGGTGCGGACTCTGGGGGTGCTGAGCCTGGGGGTGCGGACAGTGGGGGTACTGAGCCTGGGGGTGCTGAGCCTGGGGGTGCGGTGACTGGGGGTGCTGAGCCTTGCGGTGCTGGGCCTGAGGGTGCTACACCTGGACGCGACCTCTCCTCGGAGCAGTTGCGTGAGTGGTACTTACAGTACTGCAGCCTCCGGAGTGTAACCTCTAGGACCAGGCGCACTACAAGGACTGGGGCTGGTACTTCTCCTCCTAGTCGGGAGCTCCCCTCTCGTGAGCGGATCCGTGAGTGGTACGAGCGCCGTTGCACACTTCGGAGTGGTGCGCCTCGTCTCACGGACCCGGCTGCCCCTGGTGCTATGGACCCGGGCGTTGGAGCTGCTGCTGGTGCTACGGACCCTGGCGTTGGAGCTGCTGCAGGTGCTGCGGACCCTGGCGTTGGAGCTACTGCTCGTGCTGCGGACCCGAGGGTTGGAGGTGCTGCTGGTGCTGAGGACCCGGGCGTTGGGGCTGCGGCTGGTGCTGCGGACCCTGGCGTTAGAGCTAAGGCTGGTGCGGTGGACCCTCGTGTTGGAGCCACTGCTGGTGCTGAGGACTCGGGCGTTGGTGCTGAGGCTTAAACTGAGGACCTGGGCGTTGGAGCTGCTGCTGGTTCTGGTACTGCCGCTGGGGGTACAGGTGTGGGCGAGTCCAGAAGTGTCAGCTGTGGCAAAGACCAAGTCGTCGACGTACACGAGGATGTAGAACGACGGAATAGAAGTGTCGGTGCGCAGAAACAGCGACGGGTCGGCAGTAAAGGGAGCAAACCCAAGACCCGCAAGTGTAGTCCTCAGTGTGTCGTGCCACTCACGCGGTGCCTGGCGGAGACCGTAGACTGGCCGCCGGAGGCTCCACTGGGTGCCAGGAGGAAAAGACCTGGTGAAGCCAGGTGGGCGGCGCAGCCAGATCTCCTCGTGCAGGCTGCCGTGCAAGAAAGCTGTGCTGAAGTGAAGAGAGTGAAGCTCGTAGTCACGGTAAGAAGCTGTAGCAGTACCCGAAGAGTGGTCATCTTCGGGGTGGGAGAGAAGGTCTGAAAGTAGTCAACTCCCTGCCGCTGACTGAAGTCACGAGCCACGTAACGCGCCTTGAAGACAGGCGGAGAACCCGGCAGCCGCTTCACCCTGAAAATCCACATGCCACTGACGATGTTCGCCCCAGGCGGGGGAACCTCGTCAACGTAGGTGCATGTGGACTTCCAGGAAGCCATCTCTGCGTCCATAGCTGCCTGCCACTGAGAGGAGTAGGGACCCTCTATCGCCTCCGCGTAAGAGCGCGGAGTCGGGATGTCAAGTGCATCCGGTTCTCCCTCAGGGGTAAGCATTACGGACATGAGATGAGGTGAAGCAGGAGCCAGACACTGGAACTCCTCCTGCCTATCCTCACGGACGTCCGTGCCAAGGGCACACTCACCCCCGACGGACGGAGGACAGAGAGACTCAGACTCAGCAACATGACTGGCGGCATAGTCTAGGCGACAGCGAGCAGCAAAGTGGACGAGCTCAGCAACTAGGGCAGACGCAGCAGTGGACTCAAAGGAAGGGTCAGTGACAACAGTAGCAAGGAGACGCGTGACAGTAGGACTGGCAGCATGAAGAGAGTCCGACTCTGGGTCGGCAAGAGCAGGAAGAGAAGACTCAAGAGGAGAAGGTAAAGGGGCACGTAGAGTAGCAGTGGACGGACGCAGAGACATCCGGTGCATGCCAGGGACAGGAGGAGGACGCTGACGCGAACCGCGACCACTAGTGCGAGCAGCACGGACAGGCGACGCAGGGCGAGACGCAGGCTCACGACGCTCAGTAAGACCTCCAGTAGGACCAGTGTAGGGAGACGGAGCAGGCACTGGGGAGGCCGGCTGTAACTGTAACTGTGACGGGACAGGCTGTGGACACTCTAAGGGAGGAGGAGGACCAGTAGAAGGCGGGAGACCAAGAACCTGCTAAAGAAGAGGAACGAAGTACGGCCGAGGCCGCGCGGCGACTCTAGACACAGCACGGACAGCACCAGTACCCCCAGTGGCAGCAACAGCACCAGCAGCACCTCCAGCTCCAGTACCTCCAGCAGCACCAGTAGCACCCTCAGCAGGACCGCCTCCAGGACCGGCAACAGTAGCCTCCGCGCCAACACCCGCAGCAGATCCAACTCCAGAAGTACCCGCAGGCCCAGCAGCTCCAGTACTCCCAGTACGAGCACCTCCGGGACCCGCGTCACCAGCACCCTCAGCAGCAGCAGAACCTCCAGTACCCGCAGCACCTCCAGCTTCAGCAGCTCGCCTCCAGCGCTGGGCAAACCACTCGCGCAGCTCCTATGGAGAGAGTTGCTCCCGGCGAGTCGAAGCACTTGGAGAACCGCCAGGCACAGCACCGCGAGACGCCATACAAGCAAGCCCAGCTCCCTCAGGCTCAGCACCTCCAGGTTCAGCACCTCCAGGCGTAGCACCCCCAGGCGTAGCACCCCCAGGCTCAGCACCCCCAGGCTCAGCACTCCCAGGCTCAGCACCCCCAGGCTCAGCACCCCCAGGCGTAGCACCCACAGGCACAGCACCCCCAGAGTAAGCACCCCCAGGCTCAGCACCCTCAGCAACATCAGAGTCACCAGCGACCTTGACAGGCTCAACAGCGTCTACCTGGGACACACCTGAAGGGGCAGGACCCTGAGGGGGGAGGGGGTCTACCGGGGGGGGGACCTGGCACAAGGAAGAGTGGTGGGGGGGGGAGGGAAGGAGTGCGGTAGGGGAAGAGACAGTAGTAGGGGACCGACTCGTCGAACATGATGTCCTAGGAGGACAGAACACGGCGAGAGGTGGGGTGGTAGAACTGCCACCCTGGGGCGTCAGGGGGGAAACCCACGAAGACGCAGGGAGCAGCACGAGGGGACAGCTTGTCCGCAGACAAGTCGGGGACAAACGCTTGAGATCCCCAGACACGGAACCCAGACGCATCGCCAACCTTCCCCGTCCACAGCAAAGCTGGGGAGGTCTCCGGCATGGAGACCCTGGGTTGAAGGTTGATCTGATGCGCCGCGTACCGGACCGCAAATGGCCACAGAAAATGGGGGGCAGCCGCATGCATCATGGACGTACGGGCGACGTCCATGACCATGCCAATGCGGCGCTCAGCAATCTCATTTTGCTGTGGAGAGTCCGGAAGCGTGAAGGTCTTGCGGATGCCTCGCGCACGACAGTAGGCTCGCAGAAGGCCAGAAGAGAACTCTTCACCTCTGTCCGGGTGCAGACGCAGAACAGGAAAGTTCAAGCCGAAGCTCCTCCTGAGCTGGAGACGAGCTGCGCGGATCCAGTCGATCAACACCCCAGTGACATCACCCTTGCTGCGCAAGGGGAAGACTGTGGTGTAACGCGAGTAGTCGTCAACCACCAGCAGGAAGTAGCGCTCGTGACCCTGTCCACGGACGCGGGCCGGGCCCCACACGTCCATGTGAAGCGTCTGCAGCGGGGCCTCTGTCAGAGGAAACTAAGAGGAGTGAGGGGCAGCCCACTGCCGCCCCTCGACACAGAGGACGCAGGTAGGGCCAGGCCCCGGAGGAAGGGGAGGGAGGGACCGGGGAAGACCGGAGACAAGGACACGGGAGGCCATGCTTTGGAGACGAAACAGGGAGGGGTCACCAAGGCGGTGGTGCCAGAGGAAAGTCTCGTGAGAAAGGAGACGACATGAGCAGGGGGCAGACTCAGGACCGGACCTGGACGCTGCAGCAAACACCTGACCCGACGCAGCTACCTGACCAGACGCAGTGACTGGAGGAGACGCAGTGGTCAGCGTGTAAAGGCTCGACCCCGGCCGACGTGTAAATGTGGCCAGGTGTCGGCCTGTCCGAGCGTCCGTGCAGTGGGTCACCCGCTGACCTGCAGGAGTGAACTGGTGAACCCCCGCATCCTGTAGGTCAGCACCACTCACCAAGCTCGTAGAGAACGAGGGGAGGTAAAGACCAGACAGGGTGCCAGAGGGGGCCGCCGGACACGGGAGGACAGTCAAGAAGTGAGCAAGGACGGGACCCCCAGAGGGGTCTGCCAGAAATACTGCAACTGGCCGACCAAGCGGCGTGAGTGTGGTGCGGTCTCAAAAGATGGAGCGGGAAGCCCCCGAGTCAAGAGTGAAGGTGTGAGTGGCCGGAGCCGACGCGGTACCTGAGAGAGCAGACTCACCCGCACCTGAGGAAGCAGACTCACTAGCACCTAGAGCAGCTGCCGCACCTGTACCTGGAGCAGGAGACTCACTAGTACCCAGAGCAGCAGCCTCACCAGCAACTAGAGCAGTAGGCTCTATACCCGGGTCAGGCGGTACGCACAGGTGACCGACACGGTCAGCACTAGTAGGCAATGCATACATGGCAGTGAGAATAGCATCATAGTCAAGAGCAAATATATCTACCCTCTACCTAAGCAACTCCACCTAGTCGAGGAGCTCAGCCTCGTCACCAAACTCGGTACGCCAGGCGTCGCTCAGACGGGCAAAGCAGCGGGACTGTGTGTGACTAGGTGTCCCACAAGGCTGACCAATCCGAGCACTAGTGCGAATCACGTAAGAGCAGCGAACAGAACTGAGAGACCCTCTACTCTGAGCGTACCACTCACGAAGCTGCTGGGGCGTGAGAGACGTGCGTGGGCGTCGCTGGAGCTGCATCTGGCTCCGCCAGTAGTAGTAGCAGCAGTAGTGGTAGCAGTAGCAGCGCGGCCACCCCTACAACCCCAACCAGCGTACCACTCACGCAGCTGCTGGGGCTGCATCTAGCTCCGCAAGTAGAAGCAGGAGTAGGAGTAGCAGCAGTAAGGCGAGCAGCCGGGCAGGCCGAAAGGCAGGCAGGCGGCGGGCAGCACGCTAGCAGGGCAGGGGCTCACCAGTGGTGGGAAGAGCAGGCTCGGAGACTCGGCGACTCGGCGGTGCGGGCGGCTCGGGCGGCTTGGCGGCACGGCTGCTCGGCAGCAACTGCGGCTCGGCGGCTCGGGCAACTCGGGCGGCTCGGCGGCAACTGCGGCTCGGCGACTCGGCGGCTCGGGTGGCTCTGACGGCTCGGCGGTACGGCGGATCGGCAGCTACTGCAGCTCGGCGGCTCGTCGACCCGGCGGCTCGGGCGGCTAAGGTGGCGCTGCGGCTCGGGCGGCTCAGGTGGCTCGGGCGGCTCGGTAGCAGCTCGGCGGCGCCGGCGGCTCGGTGGTGACGGCAGGGCCGCTTGGGGACGGCAGCAGGGCCGGGTGGAGCGGCGACGGGGCCAGTAGAGGCGGCGCCGGGGCCGGTAAGGGCGGCGTCGGGGCCAGCAGTGGTTGCACCGGGGCCAGGAAGGGCAGCGCTGGGGCCGCAGGGGTAGGCGACGGGGCCACAGGTGGCGGGGCCGCAAGCGAGAGCGGCGGGGCCGCAGTAAAGGGTGGCGGGGCCGCAGGGAAGGGCGGCAGGGCCGCAGTTGCGGGCGGCGGGGCCGCAGTTGAGGGCGACGGGCCGCAGGAGAAGGGCGGCGACGGGCCGCTCTTGAAAGGGCGGCGCGACGCGGCTGTAAGGGCGGCGCGACGAGCCGCTAAGGGCGACGCGACGGGCCGCTAAGGGCGACGCGACGGGACGCTAAGAAGGGCGCGACCCTAGGCGCGCTTCGGGCAGGGGCAGGACGCGCCCCGGGCAAAAAAAAAGAAAGGAGGATCGGTGGGCCCTAGGAGCAGTTTCCACGAGGGAACTTGCTCTGATACCATGTGAGAATAAACGAGAATGAATGCACTATGAAAGAGTTGGGTACAAGTACGAGCCCTAATTGGGTTGAACCCCATATAGGCTTTCCCACTACAGCCTACACAACATATTTGTACCCAAATCATTTACTAGTCCACCATTTTGATAAGAAGTGAGAAATGAATGAACTAGCAAGCAGGTAGGTACAAGTAGGAAAACCTAGAAGTGTTGTACCCCATATTGTCTACCCCACTATAGCCTACACAGACTATAGTATAAGAGTTTGACACACCCCAATAGGCAAAGTGGGGGAGAACAAGGGGTCACAAGCCAGTCAAGCAAAGCAAAGCAAGCTCAGGGTGGATCACAACGTCACCACACAGTCCGAGCACAAGAGCAAGGCCAGAAGGCCAGTTCACATGCAAGATCATATATAAAGATAAACAAGCAAGTGCAGGTATAGAAAGATCACAGTACAAGCAAGGTCAAGAAGTGAGCAAGTGAGGCCAAGTAGGCACAAGACCTAGCATCGTAGAGAAACGCTGATGATCACAAGGCGCAAGTGCCTTGGTAAAGATATCAGCAGTGTTGGCCTCAGAGGCCACGTAAGCAAGGCGCAGCTGACCACACTGCTGCAGCTCACAAGCAACGAAGTAGCGAAGAGCAATGTGCTTCGTTCTGTGCTCCCGACACAAGGCCAGCATGGCCTTGTTGTCTACGTACATAACTGGAGAAGAACGAGGCGGCTCTCCTAGGTGAGTCAGCAGGTAGGTGAGCCAGCGTAGCTCCTGTGCAGCCATGGCCCTCGCGTAGATCTCAGCCTCACATCTGGAGCTGAGATCAGAAGACGAGCGGGTAGACCGCCACGAAATAGAGCCGGAGCCAAGGCTGAAGGTGTAACCCTGTGACGAGCGCTGCAGAGCCTGGTCGTCAGCCCAAGAAGCGTCACCGTGACCTGTGAGCACTGCACACATGTGAGCGTCACTCGACGTCGCTCTCCAAGCACTAGCCCCATGCCCGACGTACTGCACAAGTAGCGCAACACCCTCTTCGCTGCAGCCATGTGCTCTATTCGGTGTCTGCCAGGAGCAACATAGCGTGCCAAGATGCTAAAAGCGTATGCAAGATCAGGTCGTGTGCAGGTCATCAGGTACATGAGGCAGCCAACAAGCTCTGGGTACGGGCCACTCGGCTCTACGGACTCATCCGAAGGCACAGCTGAGAGCGAGTGGCGAGTAGACAGAGGAGTGGCCTGAGGCGAGGAGTACGTGAAGCCGAAGCGCTGAAGGACGTGCTACACCATGTGTGACTGAGTCAGGGTAGCGGTGCGGTGTGCTCTGTCCCTGGTGATCTGCAAGCCAAGGAAGCTGCGCAGTTCATCCAGGTCTGTGCACGTGTGTCTCTTCTGCAGCTCCGACTTCACGTGGGCGAGTCCAGCAGTGTCAGCAGTGGCAAAGACCAAGTCGTCGACGTACACGAGGATGTAGAATGGCGGCAAAGAGGTGTCGATGCGCAGAAACAGCGACGGGTCGGCAGTAGAAGGAGCAAACCCAAGAGCCGCAAGTGTAGTCCTCAGTGTGTCGTGCCACTCACGGGGCGCCTGGCGGAGACCGTAGACTGGACGCCGGAGGCTCCACTGTGTACGAGGAGGAAACGACCAAGTATAGCCAAGTCGACAAGCTCAGCCACTAAGGAAGACGCAGCAGTGGACTCAAAGGAAGGGTCAGTGACAGCAGTGGCTAGGAGACGCGTGACAGTAGAACTGGCGGCACGAAGAGAGTCAGACTCCGGGTCAGCAAGCACAGGAAGAGAGGACTCTCGAGGGGACAGAAACGGGACACGCAGAGGAGCAGTGGAAGGACGCAGTGCCATCTGGTGTGTGCCTGGGACCACAGGAGGACGCGTAGCACGACGACTAGTGCGAGCAGCACGAACAGGCGACGCAGGACGAGACGCAGGCTCACGACGCTTAGCAAGACCTCTAGTAGGACCAATGTTGGGAGAAGGAGCAGGTAGAGGGGAGGCGGGCTGTAACTGTGACTGCGACTAGACAGGCTGTGGACACTCTAGGGGAGGAGTAGGACTAGTTGAAGGCGGGAGACCAAGAACCTGCTCAAGGAGCGGAACGAAGTACGGCCGCGGTCGCGCAGCGCCTCCAGAACCAGGAGGGACAGCACCAGTACCCCCAGTGCCAGCACCAGTGCCAGCAGCACCTCCAGCTCCAACAATGCCAACTCCAGCACCCTCACACGCACCAGTGCGAGAAGAACCACCAGCGTCAACATCCCCAGCAGCTCCAGCTCCAGCAGCACCAACTCCAGCAGGACCGGCAGCTTCAGTACCACCAGTAGCTCCAGAAGGACCAACTCCAGTAGCCCCAGCAGCACCCCCAGGCCCAGCATCTCAAGCACCTCCAGTACGAGCACCTCCAGGAGCAGCAGCAACAGTAGGACCTCTAGCTCCTGCACCACGGCTCCAGCGCCAAGAAAACCACTCGCGCAGCTCCTATGGAGAGAGTGGCTCCCGCCTCGACGAAGCACCGCCGGCGGCCACACGAGTAGACCCAGCGCCCCCAGGCTCCGCACCCCTAGGCTCCGCACCCCCAGGCTCCGCACCTCCAGACTCAGCACCCCCAGGCTCAATACCCCCAGGCTCAGCTCCCCCAGTCTCAGAACCCCCAGTCTCAGCACTCCCAGTCTCAGCACCCGCAGGCTCTGCACCTCTAGCAGCAGCAGAGTCAACAGCTACCTCGACAGGCTCAACTGTTTCTACCTGGGACACACCTGACGGGGCAGGACCCTGAGGGGGGAGGGGGTCTACCGGGGGAGGACCTGGTGCAATGAAGAGCGTCGGCAGGAGAAGGGGCGCGGCGCGGCGGGGGAAGAGACGGTAGTAAGGCACCGACTCGTCAAAGGTGACGTCCTGGGAGGACAGAATACGGCGCGAGGTAGGGTGGTAAAACTGCCAACCAGGCGCGTCAGAGGGGAAGCCAAGGAAGACGGAGGGAACAGCACGGGGGGACTGCTTGTCCGCAGACAAGTCGCGGACAAACGCCCGAGATCCCCAGACCCGAAAAGCAGACGCATCGCCAACCTTCCCCGTCCACCGCAAGGTGGGGCAGGTCTCAGGCAAGGAGACCCGAGGCTGAAGGTTGAGCTGATGCGCTGTGTACTGAACCGCAAACGGCCACAGAAAATAGGGGGCAGCCGCATGGATCATGGACGTACGAGCGACATCCATGACCATGCCAATGCGGCGCTCAGCAATCCCATTTTGCTGTGGAGAGGCCGGAAGCGTGAAGGTCTGGCGGATGCCCTGTGCACGACAGAAGGCTCCCAGACGGGCAGAGGAAAACTCCCCGCCTCTGTAAGAGTGCAGACGCAGAACAAGAAAGTCCGAGCCGAAACTCTCTCTGAGCTGGAGACGAGCTGCGCGGATCCAGTCGATCAACACCTCATTGACGTTACCCTTGCTGCGCAAGGGGAACACCGTGGTGTAACGCGAGTAGTCGTCAACCACCAACACGAAGTAACGCTCGTGCCCCTGTCCACTGACGCGGGCGGGGCCCCATACGTCCATGTGAAGAGTCTGCTGCGGAGCCTCTGTCGGAGGAAACTCGGAGGAGTGAGGGGCTGCGCGCTGTCGCCCCTCGACGCAGGGGACGCAGGTAGGGGCAGGCCCCGGAGGTAGGGGAGGGAGAGACCGGGGAAGACCAGAGACAAGGACACGGGAGGGGATGCCTCGGAGACGAGGCAGGGAGGGGTGACCAAGGCGGTGGTGCCAAAGGAGAGTCTGGTGGGACAGGAGATGACACGAGCAGGGAGCAGACTCAGGACCAGACCTGGACGCTACAGCAAACACCTGACTTGACGCAGCTACCTGACGAGCCTCAGTAGTAAGTGTGTACAGGCTCGACCACGGCCGACGGGTGAACGTGGCCAAGTGTTGGCCTGTCTGAGCACACGTGCAGTGGGTCACCCGCTGACTCGCAGGAGTGAACAGGTCAACCCCCTTATCCTATAGATTAGCTCCACTCACCAAGTTCGTAGAGAACGAGGGGAGGTAGAGACCTGACACGGTGCCAGAGGGGGCTGCCGAGCATGGTAAGACAGTGGAGAAGCTAGCCAGGACAGGACCCCCAGAGGGGTCCGCCAGAGAGACCGCAACCGACCGACTAAGCGGCGTAAGCGTGGTGCGGTCTCGAAAGAAAGAGCGGGAAGCACCCGAGTCAAGGGTGGAGGTGTGTAAGGCCTGAGCCGACGTAGTACCTGAGAGGGCAGACTCACCAGCACCTCGGGCAGCAGACGCGCTAGCACCTAGAGCAACAGCCTCACCAGCACCTAGAGCAGCAGGCTTAATGCCCAGGTCAGGCGGTACACACAAGCAACACTATCAGCAAAAGCATACATGGCAGCAAGAATAGCATCAAAATCAAGGTCAAAGATAGCAACCGCTGCCCTAGACAGCTCTCTCCAGCGAGGGATCTCAGAGGCCTCAGGGAACTGGTGACGCAAGGTGTCCGTCAAGCGGCCGAAGCAGCGCTGGGTGGAGTGCGGGCCCCCGCACTGCTCACCAGCGCGGTCGCCGGTGCGGAGAACGTAGGTGCAGGGATCCATATCCCCACCGCGCTGACGGGCAGCGTACCACTCACGAAGCTGCTTAGGGGACAGGGTCTCACGGCTGCGCTGCTGCTGCTGGCGCGTACCACCACCGGAGCCACTCCTCTGCGCAGAGCTGCGACCAGGTCCACTGCTGCCGCCGCTGCCTCCGCCACCTCCGCCGCCTCCACCACCTCCGCCGCTTCCGCTCCCTCCGCCACCGCCGCCGCCTCCTCCGCCTCCACTGCTGCCACCGACACCTCCACCCTCGCCACCACTCCCACCACCACCCCCACCCCCTCCACTGCCGCCACCACCACCTCCACCGCCCCTGCCAGCCCCTCCAGCGCCCTTGCCCCCCTTTCCCTTGCCGGTGCAGCGTCTCCCGCTCGGGGCAGACGCAGCGCCGACCGACTTGAAACCAACGAGGTCGGCCGCAGCAACAGAGGCAACAGAGGGCAACAGGGGGGAGGGGGAACACCCCTCAAAGACGGGGGTGCGAGGGTCACCACGAGAGGCTCCTACAGCGACTATGCTCTTCTCTACTGCTCGGAGGGCCTTCTCGAGGAGGTCAACGGTGAGAGTGGTGGGGCAACTATGCGGAGAGAGTCACGGAGCCGGGTGACTATGAAGTAGAGGGTGATGTACATGGGGGGGGGGTTCTTGGTGCAGAACTCAGCAGGAAGCGCAGCGCGGTAGCAAGTGTCACTAGTGCGGAGGTGCGTAATGAGGTCGGCGACTGTGGGAAAGGCAGCAAGGTCAGAGAAGAGGTACGGTAGCATGAGGCGGCTCAGTGCAGTAGTGGCAGGGGAGGAGTAGCGTGCAACTACAGCGTCGTACAAGGTCTGAGCACTCTTGTACTGACTAAAGTGTGCACGCTCAGTGGTTGGTAAGTGGCGACGCACAGCAAGGCAAGCAGCAGTATCGCGTGTGGCCCACTGTGAGCGAACAGTGCTGTCAGCAGTAGCATACGGGGGAGGAGAGGCACCAGAGGTGAGATCGAACAGAGAGAGTCCGTCTGCCCTATCGTGCTGGAGAAACAGCTAGAGGTCATCGACCCAGACCTCAGAGTCAACGGCACGGCCCTCAGCATCAAAACTAAGGACACTGGGGGTAGCCATGACTACAGTGGCCTAGGAGGGAGTGAGCTCACCAGTCCGAGGAAGGAGGTCCGGGGCGCACCGGTAGGAACAGCAGCGGCTCGACAGTAGGGCGGCTCGGCGGCTCGGCGGCAAGGCGGCTAGGCTGCTGGGCGGCTCGGTTGCTGGGCGGTCGGCGGCTCCGCTGCTGGGCGGCTCGGCTGCTCGGCGGCTCAACCGCGGGGCGGCTCGGCTGCTGGGCGGCTCGGCTGCTGGTCGGCTCGGCTGGTGGGCGGCTCGGCTGCTCGGCGGCTCAGCTGCTGGGCGGCTCGACTGCTGGGCGGCTCGGCTGCTGGGCTGCTCGGCGGCTGGGCGGCTCGGCTGCTAGGCGGCTCGGCTGCTCGGTTGCTGGGCGGCTCGGCTGCTCGGCGGCTCGGCTGCTCGGTGGCTCGGGTGCTGGGCGGCTCAGCTCCTCGGCGGCTCAGCTGCTAGGCGGCTCGGCTGCTGGGCGGCTCGGCTGCTCGGCAGGTGGGCGGCTTGGCAGCTGGGCTGCTCGGCGGCTCGGTCGCTGGGCGGCTCGGCTGCTCGGCGGCTCGGCTGCAGGGCGGCTCGCCTGCTGAGCGGCTCGGCTGCTGGGCGGCTCGGCTGCTGGGCAGCTCGGCTGCTGGGCGGCTCGGCTGCTAGGTGGCTCGGCGGCAAGGCGGCTAGGCTGCTGGGCGGCTCGACTGCTGGGCGGCTCGGCGGCTCAGCTGCTGGGCGGCTCGGCTGCTCGGCGGCTCGGCTGCGGGGCGGCTCGGCTGCTGGGCGGCTCGGCTGCTGGGCGGCTCGGCTGCTGGGCGGCTCAGCTGCTCGGCGACTCAGCTGCTGGGCGGCTCGGCTGCTGGGCGGCTCGGCTGCTCGGCAGGTGGGCGGCTTGGCAGCTGGGCTGCTCGGCGGCTCGGTCGCTGGGCAGCTGAGCGATGACAGGGCCGCTAGGGAAGGGCGACGGGGCCGCAGGTGACGGCGACGCGGCCGTAGGTGGCGGCGACGGGGCCGCAGGTGGCGGCGACGGGGCCGCAGGTGGCGGTGACGGGGCCGCAGGTGGCGGCGACGGGGCCGCAGGTGGTGGCGACGGGGCCGCAAGGGGCCTAAACGGGGCCGCAAAGGGGCCGTAAGGGGCCTAGACGGGGCCGTAGAGGGTTCGCAAGGAGGCCT
This sequence comes from Closterium sp. NIES-65, assembly GCA_948144175.1. Taxonomy (NCBI): domain Eukaryota; kingdom Viridiplantae; phylum Streptophyta; class Zygnematophyceae; order Desmidiales; family Closteriaceae; genus Closterium; species Closterium sp. NIES-65. Next base: position 1,062,581 of record CANXME010002232.1, on the reverse strand, counting down.
AGACGGGGCCGAAGAGGGGCTGCAAGAGGCTTTTACGGGGCGGCAACGGGGCCGTAAGGGGCCGGAAAGGGCGCCGCGAGGGGCCGAAAGGGGCCGCGGGAGGGCCGTAAGGGCGGCGCGAGGGGCCTTAATGGGCCGTAAGGGCGGCGCGAGGGGCCGTAGAGGGCGGCTCGAGGGGCCGTAAGGGCGGCGCGAGGGGCCGTAAGGGCAGCGCGAGGGGCCGTAAGGGCGGCGTAAGGGGCCGTGAGAGGGGCCACTAAGGGCGGCGCGAAGGTAGGGAGGGCACACAAAGCGCGACTTGGGCAGGAGTGAAGCGCGCTTCGGGCAGGAAAAAAAATATTGTGGTGGGCCCTAGGTAGCGTTCCCACTAGGGAACCTGCTCGATACCATGATAAGAAACGAGGAATGAATGAACTAGCAAGCAGGTGGGTACAAGTAGGAAAACCTAGAAGTGTTGTACCCCATATTGTCTACCCCACTATAGCCTACACAGACTATAGTATAAGCGTTTGACACATTTTTCCTCATTCTCTTCACATGGTATAGAGCAGGTTCCCTAAAGGGAACGTTTCCAAGGGCCCACCACAAAATCGATATTTTTTTTTTACCTGCCCGTAGCGCGCTTCGCCCCTGCCCTAGTCGCGCCCCGTGTCCCTGCCCTCCCGTCGCGTCCCCTGCCCTTAGCGGCCCATCGCGCCCTCTTAAGGCCCCGTCGCGGCCCCTCTCAACGCCCTTCACGGCCCCTTCGCGGCTCCCTCGCGGCCACTCCGCGGCCCTTCGCGGCCCCTCTCAAGGCCCTTCGCGGCACCTCGCGGCCCCTCGCGGCCCCTTCGCCACTCTTCGCGGCCCCTCGCGGCCCCTTCTCGGCCCCGTCGCCGCCCTTCGCGGCCCCTCGCGGCCCTTCTCCGCCCCTTTGCCGCCCTTAGCGGCCCCTTTGCGGCTCCTCCACAGCCCTTCGCGGCCCTTCGCGGCTTTTTCACGGCCCCTCCGCGGCTCCTTCGCGGCTCGTCGCGGCCCCTTCACGGCCCCTCCCCGGCTCTTCAAAGGCTCTGCCGCCCCGGCGTCGCCGCCCCAGCAGCAGCTGCCGTCGCGCCGTGACAGCCGCCGCCGTCGCTGCCGGAGCCGTAGCCGCCGCCGCCGCCGACAGCAGCAGCCGCCGCCGCCGCCGATAACAGCAGTCGCCGCCGCCGCTGCCGTGACAGCCGCCGGTGCCGTCCAAGCCCTGCCCTGCGGCTGAGGCGCGGCTCTCCTCTGCCGCCCTGTCGCGGCCCTGTCCCTGCCGCCGCACCTCGGCCCTGCCCCACCACTTGCGGACCTCTACCCACCTTCCTTGGTAAGAGCACGGCCGAGCCGCGCCTCTGCTACTGAGCTGCTCCTAGCCTGCCACTGCTGTTGCTAGCCTACTGCTGCTGCTGTCATAGCTACCCCTAGGGCTCTCACCATTGATGCTGAGGGTGGGACTGTCGACTTTGAGGTCTGGGTCCATGATCTGCAGCTTTTCCTGCAGTGTGATAGGAAAGTCGGTCTCTCACTCTTCGATCTCACGTATAGCGCCTCAGCACTGTTCGCACTGTTCGCTCACAGTGGGCCACACACGATGCTGCTGCCCGTCTTCCTGTGCATAGTCACTTGCCGTCCACTGAGCGCGCGCACTTAGTCAGTACAAGAGTGCTAAGACCTTGTACGACGCTGTAGTTGCACGCTACTCTTCCCCTGCCACTGCTGCCCTTAGTCGCCTCATGCTGCCGTACCTCTTCCCTGACCTCGCCGCCTTTCCCACATTCGCTGACCTCATTACGCACCTTCGCACTAGTGACACCCGCTACCGCGCTGCGCTTCCTGCTGAGTTTTGCGCCAACAACCCCCCCCCCCCCAATGTACATCACCCTCCACTACCTAGTCACCCGGCTACCTGACTCCATTCGCTCGGTCAGGGACCACTTTCTCTCTGCTTGCCCCACCACACTCATCGTTGACCTCCTCGAGGAGCACCTCCTGGCAGCTGAGAAGAGTTTAGTTGCTGTAGGAGCCTCTCGTGGTGACCCTCGTACCCCCATCTTTGAGGGGTGCTCCCCCTCCCCCCTTTTGCCCTCTGTTGCCTCTGCTGCTGCGGTCGACCTCGTTGGCACCGAGCCGGTCGGCGCTGCGTCTGCCCCTAGCGGGAGACTCCGCAACGGCAAGGGGCTGGCGGGGGTGGTGGAGGTGGCGGCGGAGGCGGCGGAGGGGTGGGGGTGGCGGTGGGAGTGGTGGCGGGGGTGGGGGCTTCGGTGGCGGTGGTGGAGGCGGAGGCAGCGGCGGTGGTGGCGGTGGGAGCGGAGGAGGCGGCGGTGGCGGCGGTGGCGGCGGCGGCGGTGGAGCTGGTCAGGGTGGCGCTGTGCACCAGGGCGGCTTTGGTGGTGGTCAGTGCCAGCAGCAGCAGCGCCCCCCCAGTAGCTTCGTGAATGGTGTGCTGCGCGTCACCTGGGTGGGGGTGCTGGTCCCTATGCCTACGTCCTGCGTACCGGCGACCGCACTGGTGAGCCGTGCGGTGGCCCGCACACCACCCAGCACTGCTTCGGCCGCCTGACGGACGCTTGGCGTCTCCAATTCCCTGACGCCACTGAGATCCCTCGCTGGGGCAGGCTGCTTAGGTCGGGGGTTGCTATCTTTGATCTTGATTATGATGCTATTCTTGCTGCCATGTATGTTGTGTCTACTAGTGATCAGGGTGATTGTTACCTGTGTGTTGAGCCTGACCCGGGCATTGAGGCTGCTGCTCTAGGTGCTGGTGAGGCTGCTGCTCTAGGTGCTAGTGCATCTGCTGCTCCAGATGCTGCCGAGTCTGCTCCCCTAGGTGCTAGTGAGTCTGCTCTCTCAGGTACCATGTCGGCTCAGACCTTGCACACCTTCACCCTTGACTCGAGTGCTTCCCGCTCCTTCTTTCGAAACCGCACCACACTCACGCCGCTTCGTCGGCCGGTTGCAGTCTCCCTGGCAGACCCCTCTGGAGGTCCTGTGCTTGCTCACTTCACCACTGTCTTACCGTGACCGGCGGCCCTTTCTTGCACCCTGTCAGGTCTTTACCTCCCCTTGTTCTCTACGAACTTGGTGAGTGGTGCTGATCTACACAATGGGGGGGTTGACCAGTTCAATTCTGCAAGTCAGCGAGTGACCCACTGCACGTGTGCTCGGACGGGCCGACACTTGGCCACGTTTACCCGTCAGCCGGGGTAGAGCCTGTACACACTGACTATTGAGTCTCCTCCGGCTACTGAGTCTGGTCAGGTAGCTGCGTCGGGTCAGGTGTTTGCTGCAGCGTCCAGGTCTGGTCCTGAGTCCGCCCCCTGCTCGTCTCGTCTCCAGTCTCACCAGACTCCCTCTACCACCACTGCCTTGGTCAACCCTCCCTTCCTCGTCTCTGAGGCATGGCCTCCCGTGTCCTTGTCTCTGGTCTCCCCCGGTCCCTCCCTCCTCTTCCTCAGTGGCCTGCCCCTACCTGTGTTCTCTGCATCGAGGGGCGGCAGCGCGCCGCTCTTCATTCATCCAAGTTTCCTCCAACGGTGGCTCCACTGCAGACACTTCACCTGGACGTGTGGGGCCCCGTCCGCGTCCAAGGACAGGGTCACGAGCGTTGCTTCCTGCTGGTCGTTGACAACTACTCGCGTTACACCACAGTCTTCCCCTTGCGCAGCAAGGGTGAGCTCACTGAGGTGTTGATCGACTGGATTCGCGCAACTCGTCTCCAGCTCAGAGAGAGTTTCGGCTCGACTTTCATGTTATGAGTCTGCACTCCGATAGAGGCGGAGAGTTTTCCTCTGACCTTCTGCGAGCCTTCTGTCGTGCACGGGGCATCCGCCAGACGTTCACGCTTCCGGCCTCCCCACAACAAAATGGGATTGCTGAGCGTCGCATTAGCATGGTCATCGATGTCGCTCATACGTCCATGATCCATGCGGTTGCTCCCCAGTTTCTGTGGCCGTTCGCGGTTCAGTACGCGGCGCATCAGATCAACCTTCAGCCCTGGGTCTCCTTGCCGGAGACCTCCCCTACTCTGCAGTGGACGGGGAAGGTTGGCAATGCCTCTACGTCTCGTGTCTATGGATCTCGGGCCTTTGTCCGCAACTTGTCTGCGGACAAGCTGTCCCCCCGTGCTGTTCCCTGCATCTTCCTTGGCTTCCCCCCTGATGCGCCTGGTTGGCAGTTTTACCACCCCACCTCGCGACGTGTTATATTCTCTCAGGACGTCACGTTTGACGAGTCGGTTCCTTACTACCGTCTCTTCCCCTACCGCACTGCACCCCTTCCCCCGCCGCCGCTCTTCCTCGCTCCAGGTCCCCCCCTGGTAGAACCCCTTCCCCCTCAGGGTCCTGCCCCCTCAGGTGTGTCTCAGGTAGACGCAATCGAGCTTGTTGAGGTAGCTGTTGACTCTGGGGCTGCTAGGGGTGCTGAGCCTGTGGGTGCGGGGTCTGGGGGTGCTGAGCCTGGGGGTGCTGAGCCTATACGTGCGGAGCCTGGGGGTGCTGAGCCTGGGGGTGCTGCGTCTGGGGGTGTTGAGCCTGGGGTTGCTGCGACTGGGGGTGTGGAGCTTGAGGGTGCTGGGCGTGTTTGTGTAGAGTCTGGCGGTACTGGGGCTGGAGGTCCTTCGGGTTCTTCGTCCCGGCGGGAGCTAACCTCTCCCCAAGAGCTCCGCGAGTGGTTTGCTCGGCGCTGGAGCCGTGCTGCTGGAGCTGGAGGTGCTAGTGGAGCTGGAGGTTCTGCTGCTGCTAAGGGTGTTAGTGCCACGGGTCCCGGAGGTGCTCATACTGGAGGTAATGGAGCTGTTGGCGGTGCTGGAGCTGGAGGTGGTGCTGGGGTAGATGCTCCTGGAGCTACTGGAGCTGGAGCTGATGAGTCTCCCAGTGGTCCTGCTGGAGCTGGAGCTGCTGGGGGCGTTGGCGCTGTAGGTGCTGCTGGCGCTGGTGCTTCTGGGTGTGCTAGAGTTGGCGCTGCTGGAGCTGGGGGTGCTGGTGCTGTACCTGCAAGTTCTGTAGGCACTGCGCGGCCACACCCGTACTTCGTTCGGCTCCTTGAGCAAGTTCTTGGTCTCCCGCCCTCTACAGGTCCTGCTCCTCCCTTAGAGTGTCCACAACCTGTCCAGTCGCGGTCACAGTTACAGCCAACCTCCCCCCTGCCTGCTCCTTCTCCCTACACTGGTCCTACTGGAGGTCTTGCTGAGCGTTGGGAGCCTGCGTCTCGTCCTGCGTCGCCTGTTCGTGCTACTCGCACTAGTAGTCGTATTCCACGTCCGCGTCCTCCTGCGGTCCCAGGCACACACCAGATGGCACTGCGTCCTTCCACTGCTCCTCTGCGTGTCTCGTTGCCGTCTCCTCCAAAGTCCTCTTTTCCTGTTCTTGCTGACCCGGAGTCTCACTCTCTTCGTGCTGCCAGTCCTACTATCACGCGTCTCCTTGTTACAGTTGTCACTGACCCTTCCTATGACTCCACTGCTGCGTCTGCCTTAGTTGCTGAGCTTGTCGACTTTGCTGCTCGCTGTCGTCTAGACTACGCCGCTAGTCTTGTTGCTGAGTCTGAGTCTGTCTGTCCTCCATCCGTCGGGGGTGAGTGTGATCTTAGCACGGACGTCCTTGAGGACAGGCAGGAGGAGTTCTAGTGTTTCGCTACTGCTTTACCTCATCACACTGATTGCCCCTGAGGGAGACCTGGATGCACGAGACATCCCGACTCCTCGATCGTACGCTGAGGCGATCGAGGGTCCCTACTCCTCTCAGTGGCAGTCAGCCATGGACTCAGAGATGGCTTCCTGGAAGTCCACATGCACCTACGTCGACGAGGTTCCCCCTCCTGGGGCGAACATCGTTAGCGGCATGTGGATTTTCAGGGTGAAGCAGCCGCCGGGATCTCCACCTGTCTTCAAGGCGCGTTACATGGCTCGAGGCTTTAGTCAGTGGCAGGGAGTTGACTACTTTCAGACCTTCTCTCCCACCCCAAAGATGACCACTCTTCGGGTGCTGCTGCACATAGCCGCTCAGCGCGACTATGAGCTTCACTCTCTTGACTTCAGTCCTGCTTTCGTACAGGGCAGCCTGCACGAGGAGATCTGGCTGCGCCGCCCACCTGGCTGCACTAGGTTGTTTCCTCGTGGTACCCAATGGAGCCTCCGGCGGCCAGTCTACGGTCTCCGCCAGGCGCCCCGTGAGTGGCACGACACACTGAGGACTACGCTTGCGGCTCTTGGGTTTGCTCCTTCTACAGCCGACCCCTCGCTGTTTCTACGCACCGACACCTCTTTGCCGCCGTTCTACATCCTTGTGTACGTTGACGACTTGGTGTTTGCTACTGCTGACACTGCTGGACTCGCCCATGTGAAGTCCAAGCTGCAGAAGAGACACACGTGCACAGACCTGGGTGAACAGCGCAGCTTCCTTGGCTTGCAGATCACCCGGGACAGAGCACAGCGCACCATTACCTTGACTCAGTCACACATGGTGCAGCAAGTCCTTCAGCGCTACGACTTGACGTACTCCTCGCCTCAGGCCACTCCTCTGTCTACTCGCCACTCGCTCTCAGCTCTGCCTTCGAATGAGTCCATAGAGCCGAGTGGCCCGTACCCAGAGCTTGTTGGTTTCCTCATGTACCTAATGACCTGCACTCGACCTGACCTTGCATACCCTCTTAGCATCTTGGCACGCTATGTTGCTCTTGGGAGACACAGACCTGAGCACATGGCTGCAGCGAAGAGGGTGTTGCGCTACTTATGCAGTACGTCGGGCATGGGGCTCGTGCTTGGAGGGCGGCGTTCAGTGGTCCTCACTAGTCACGCAGACGCTTGTTGGGCTGACAACCAGGCTACGCGGCGGTCGTCACAGGGTTACACCTTCAGCCTTGGTTCCGGCTCTGTTTCGTGGCGGTCTACCCGCACGTCTTCTGTTCTTGGCTCCACTTGTGAGGCTGAGATCTACGCGGGGGCCATGGCTGCACAGGAGCTACGCTGGCTCACCTACCTGCTGAGCGACCTGGGAGTGCCGCCTCGTTCTCCTCCAGTTCTGTACGTAGACAACAAGGCCATGCTGGCCTTGTGTCGGGAGCACAGAGTGGAGCACAGAACAAAGCACATTGCTCTTAGCTACTTCCTTGCTCGTGAGCTGCAGCAGCGTGGTCAGCTGCGCCTTGCTTACGTGGCCTCTAGGGCCAACACTGCTAATATCTTTATGGGGGTGTGTCAAACATTTATGCTTTAGTCTATCTAGGCTGTAGTGGGGTAGACAGTATGGGGTATAATTTTCTAGGGTTACATATTTGTGCCCAACTCATTTCCTAGTCCACCATTTTTCCTCATTCTCTTTATTGTTTCCTCGTAAGATTGAAATCTTTTTATATCCCACTACCTTAGTTTTTCGGTTCGCCAATGTTCTCTTCCTCTCATTCTATTTGGTTTGTCCATGTCCTTCAATATCTCTGTTTCTGCCCTTCTTCTCTGTTTTTCATTTCATCTTGCTTCATCTACTTTGCCCCATTTTGTATGGTTGTTTGTTGTATTGCTTTCTTCGTTAATTCTGTTTCTCCAATATGTTTGGTTCTCTCCATCTTCTTCCTCTCCATTCCTTCTTTTTTAATCTCTTTTCTGTATCATTGTTCCAATTTTATATCCTGCTTTTTCTGTTCGTCTTCTTTTATTCGTTTTCTCCCATTCCATCTAACCTATTCCACATCCTCCCCTTGTGCCCCCGCCGCCCCTCTCACTCCCTTTTACTTTATCCTTTTCCTCATTGAGTTTGCTGTACCTTTTGGGAAGTCAAGATCAATGTGGGCAGTAGAAATAAGTTAGTGGTAAAAGTGATTGATGGTACTGAACTGTTTTGGTAGATTTATTTCTTCACTTCTTTTCTTTCCGTCTCAGCTTTGTGTGTCTTTTTGTGAATGTGTCAATGTGTGCGTGTGCATTGATCCATATGCATCTGCATTCATAATGCATATCTGTGGGTAAAAAAAAAAAAATGGTCAACTTTTCATATCCGAGAAGGCTCTTTGCCCATTCAGTGAGTGTATTCACTTGAACAGGATTTTGTCAAATATTATATGTGTTACTGTTCTGTAGGCTAAAGTGGATTTAGCCTTGTTAGAATAGTAGGAGGTGGGGCCTAGGCTTAGTAGCCTAGGCCCACACTAGGAGGTAGGCAAGGTGCTTTAGAACTAGGACTTAGGGTTTGGGAAGGAGAATTGGAAGGAAGGAATGATGGACTAGCAAGCAGCAGGACACACAAATAGAAAACCCTAAGGGGTTGTACTCAGTATTGAGCACCCCACTGCAGGCTAGACAAATAACATTCTGACAAGCCTTAGGGGGTACAATATTCTAGGGTTTCCTACTTGAACTCCCAATCTTGCTAGTCAAATCACTTCTCTCATTCTGACATGGTATTACAAGCCTAGGTTAGGAACCTAGGACCGAACGTTCCTAAGGGCCCACCATTCCGCTAGTAGCGCCCTCGTGCGCCTTCTCTTACTTGCGCCCTCGTGCGCCTCGCTCCTAGTGCGCCCTCGAGCGCCCCGCTTTTCGGTCGCGTCGCCCGCTAGCCGCCCGCGCGCGGTCTGTTTTTTGCCTGCGCAGCCCGCTAGCCGCCCGCGCGCGGCATGTTTCTAGTGCGCGCGACCCGGTAGCCGCCCATGCCGTCGACGCCGCCCACGCGTAGCCCGCCCTGGGCTCGCGCGGCCCCTAGAGCAGCTTGCGCACTGCCCGTCGACCGGCGCGTAGGCCGCCTCCTCGCCCACGAAGGCCGCCGCCCACGCGTAGGACGCCACCCGCGCGTAGGCTGCTGCCACCGCGTAGGCCGCCGCCCCCACGTAGGCCGCCGCCTCGAACAGTGCCTAGGCCCGCCCTCGCGCCGCCCTACCTGCCCGAGCCGCGCCGCCCGAGTCGCGCCGCCCTGATCGAGCCGCTCCGCCCCACCTGTCAGAATGTTATTATCTAGCCTGTAGTGGGGTGCTCTATAGCAGGTACGACCCAATTAGGGTTTGCTATATGTATCCCAACTGCTGCTAGTGAAATCTCGCCTTTGTTCATTTCTCTCTTGCCTAGCTAGCTAAACCATAGCTATGGCTCCTCACTGTGCTTACTATTGTAACATGGTTTCAGAGCATTTACGCTCCTGGCCTGTGGGCCCACCTAACTGCTTCCGCTGCTACTCTGTGTGATGCACGCCCCATGGCGTGCAACGGATTTTTCTGCCCGCCGCGCGCTCGGAGCGTGAGGCGGTTTTCTGCCAGCCGTGCGCCCCGAGGCGCGCGGCGGTTTTCTGCCCGCCATGCGCCCCGGGGCGTGCGGCGGCTCTCTGCCCGCCGTGCGCCCCGAGGCGCGCGGCGGCTTTCTGCCCCGTCGGTCCGTGCGTCGACCCCAGGGGGCGCTTCGACGGGCGACGGGGACCAGCCCGTCGTCGCCCGTCCCGGCCAGCGCGGGCTGCGCTAGCCCCGAGCGCGGCTCGTACGGGTTGCGCCCGGCCCGCGCGCGGCCCGTACGGGCTGCGCCAGGCCCGCACGTGGCTCGAGCCGCCTGCGCGCGGTTCGTCTGGCTGTGCCAGGCCCGTGGGCGGCTCGTTCCTCTCTGCCATTGAGCTGCCCGCTGTCCCCCGTGCTTCTGACGGTGCCCCACCCCTTCTGCTGCCCGTTCTTCTGAATTAGGGTTTGGGGGTGGGGGTATGGGGGTGCAGTTTCTGTGCGCCGTTCGACTACTCCTCCTCCTCCGCCGTCTCCCGCTGCTGCAGCTGCCGCTCAGGGGGGTGGGTGTGTGGGAGCCGAAGGAGTGGTGCTAGGGGGGTGTCGTGGGAGTGGAGCTAGGGGTGCAGCAGGGGGTGTGTGATAGGGGCGTGGGGCAGCTGGGGGAGGTTGAGTGGAGGCAGCCGTCGTGTCGTCAGCAGCGCCAGTAGTCTGGAGGCTACAATCTCCGGTAGTCGCCAGTCGCCTGTGGGTCAGTTGCTCCAGTGAGGAGGCTACAATCTCCGCGGAGCCAGTTTCTCCTGTAGCCCGGGCCTTTGCTTCGGTAGCCACTGAGCCAGCAGCTCCTGTCTGTCTGCACCTTCAGCAGTCGCCTCACATCTTCTTGCCCCCACAGTCTCTCCTCCTCCTCACTTGCCCTTTGTGATAGCCTCTAGCTTTGCTTGCAATTGTGCACTTGCTCTATGATTGCGTGCTCTGCTGATTACACCCCACTTTGGCTATGGGGTTGTGTCAAAATGTTATTATCTAGCCTGTAGTGGGGTGCTCTATAGCGGGTACAACCCAGTTAGGGTTTGCTATATGTATCCCAACTGCTGCTATTGAAATCTCTCCTTTGTTCATTTCTCTCTTGCCTAGCTAGCTAAACCCTAACTATGGCTCCTCACTGTGCTTACTATTGTAACACCACCTGCAGCAACTGCTGTTCCTGTTCCTACTATTATAGCTGTTCTTACTGCTACAGCTGCTACTGCTACTGCTCTTCTTGCTACTACTGCTACTGCTACTGCTGCTACTGCCACTATGGCCAGCCCTACTGTTCTCACTTTTGATGCTGAGGGCCGTCCAATTAAGTTTGATGTGTGGCTCGATGACCTGCACCTGTTCCTCCATATCACTTCCAAGGACGATGTTTCCCTGTATAACCACACGTCAGGCGCTGCTCCCGCACCTGCGGCTACTGCTATCAGTACTGCTCGCTCACAGTGGCAGACCCGTGATGCTCACGCTCACCTAGCCGTTCGCAGCCACCTGTCGTTAGATGAGCGCGAGCACTTTGGCCAGCATAAGACTGCTAATAACTGCACAATGCTGTAGTTGCGTGCTACTCCTCCCCTGCTACTGCTGCGATAGGCCGTCTCTCACTGCCCTATCTCTTCCCCGATCTGTTTGCCTTTGCCACTGTCGCTGACCTCGTCACCCACCTCCGTACTAGTGATCTCCGCTACCGTGCCGCTCTTCCCCCCGATTTCCTAGCCAAGAACCCTCCCCCGATGTACCTCACACTGTACCACCTAGTCACCCGCCTCCTTGACTCCCTTCGCACTGTCAGGGACCACTTTCTCGCCCTCTCCCCCACAGACCTCACTTTCGACCTGCTCGAGAAGGAACTCCTAGCAGCTGAGAAGAGCATTGTAGCTGTAGGTGCCTCTCGTGGCGACCCTCACTCTCCCTTCTTTGAGGGGTGCTCCCCCTCCCCCCTCCTCCCCTCCATTGCATCTACTGCTGATGTCAACTACTTCGGTGCTGAGGGGGTCGGGGCTGCGTCTGCTCCCAGTGGGAGGCGCAAGGGCGGCAAGGGCAAGGGGGGCAGGGGTGGCCGAGGTGGCGGCGGGGGCGGCGGCGGTGGAGGGTATGGAGGGGGCGGGGGTGGTGGCGGTGGTGGGAGTGGCGCTGGTGGTGGGGGGGTCAGTGGCGGAGCAGGGGGTGGTGGCGGCGGAGGTGGTGGGGGTGGTGGGGGTGGTGGTGGCAGTGGTGGCGGCGGTGGAGCTGGTGGCGGGCGCGGTGGAGCAGTGCAGCGTGGGAGGTTCGGCGGTGGCCAGAGGCAGCAGCAGCAGCGTCCTTGCGACCTCCTCCACTGTCCTCCCTTGTCTTGCGGTCTCGGCCGGCACCCTGTTAGGTCTTTGCCTCCCCTCGTTCTCTACAAACTTGGTGGCGGGCTCTGCTCTTCAGGACGGGGGTGTTCACCAGTTCACCCCTGCCTATGAGCGTGTGACCCACTGTACGTGTGCTCGGACGGGTCGCCACCTAGCTACCTTCACTCGGCAGCCGGGGTCGGACCTGTACACACTGACCACTGAGTCCCCTCAGGTAGCTGCGTCTACGTCTGCGTCAGCGTCACGTCAGCTGTCGGCCCCCTGCTCGTGTCGCTCCCTGTCGCACCAGACAGTTCTCTGACACCACCGTCTTGGTCACCCGTCAGTGCAGAGCCTTCGTGACATGCACTCCCGCTACCTTGTCTCTGGTCTTCCAAGGGTTCTCCCTCCCCTCCCACCCTTGCCTGCTCCTCCCTCTCTTCCCTGTGTCGAGGGGCGGCAGCGCGCCGCTCCTCACTCCTCCTCGTTCCCTCCCACAGAGGCTCCCCTGCAGACTCTCCACCTGGACGTGTGGGGCCCCGCCCGCGTCCGTGGACAGGGCCACGAGCGGTACTTCCTGCTGGTTGTCGACGACTGCACGCGATACACCACGGTCTTCCCCTTGCGCACCAAGGGTGAGGTCCCTGATGTTTTGATCCATTCCAGCGCCGCGAGCGGTTCCAGTCGGACTTTCCTGTCCTGCGTCTGCACTCTGACCGAGGTGGTGAGTTTTCCTCCGATCTCTTGGCAGCCTACTGTGCGGAGCACGGCATTCGCTAGACGTTCACGCTTCCGGCCTCTCCACAGCAGAATGGGGATGCTGAGCGCCGCATTGGCTTAGTCATGGAGATCGCTCGTACCTCCTTGATCCATGCGGCTGCCCCCCATTTCCTGTGGCCGTTTGCAGTCTGGTACGCTGCGCATCAGCTCAACCTCTGGCCCCATGTCTCTGCTCCGGAGACCTCGCCCACACTGTTGTGGACGGGGCAGGTTGGCGATGCGTCTGCGTTTCCGGGTTTGGGGTGCTCGTGCCTTTGTCCGCGATACCACCGCGGACAAGCTCTTCGCCTGCGCTGTGCCCTGTGTCTTCCTTGGCTTTGTCCCTGACGCGCCTGGTTGACAGTTTTACCACCCCACCTCGCGCCGTGTCTTCCCCTCTCAAGACGTCACTTATGACGAGTCGGTACCCTTTTACCGTCTGTTCCCCTACCGCACTACTCCGCTCCCTCCCCCACCTCCCTTCCTCACCCCAGGTGCCCCTTCGGTAGACCCCCTCCCTCCCCAGGGTCCTGCTCCCTCCGATGTTTCCCAGGTAGACGCAGTCGAGCCTGTCAAGGTAGCTGTCAACTCTCGTGCTGCGAGGGGTACTGAGCCTGGGAGTGCTGAGCCTGTGGGTGCTGAGGCTAGGGGTGCTGAGGCTGGGGGTGCTGAGACTGGGGGTGCTGAGCCTGGGGGTGCTGAGACTGGGGGTGCTGAGCCTGGGGGTGCTGAGCCTTTGGGTGCTGAGCCTGGGGGTGCTGAGACTGGGGGTGCTAAGCCTGTGGGAGCTGGGAGTGAGCGTGTAGTGCCTGGTGGCGCTCCCTCTTCACTGCGGCTACGTGATTGGTACTCTCAACGTTGCAGCCTCCGTCGTGGGGCTACTGGAGCTGGTGGTGCTGCGGGTACTGTGTCACAGCCGCAGCCTCCCTCCCCATAGTGGCTGCGTGAGCGGTACGCTTGGCGCTGCAGTCTCCGGAGCGGCGCTCCTAGCGTTGGGGTGCCGCCCACTGGAGGTGTTGGAGCTGCTGGAGATGCTGCTGGTCCTGGAGTTGGAGGAGGAGGTGCTGGAGCTGCTGGACCTCTTGGTGGAGCTAAGACCGCTTGGCTTGCTGGGGCTGGTGTCACTGCTGACCCTGAGGTTGGTGCTGCAGGGGCCGGAGCTGGGAGTGCTGCCGCTCGTCCTCCTGCAGGTGCTGGAGCAGCGGTCGACGAGGGGAGCTCGGCGACAACCGCTGACGGTTCTGGTCGACGGAAGGGGTCCGTCGACCAGGGGGTAGCTTGACGGGAGTTGTGGTCGACCAGAGGGACCTGGGGGTCGACTAGAAGCAGTGGTGGTCGACCGGAAGCACCTGGTGGTCGTCCGGGTCGACGGGGTAACCTGCTCGACGAGTTCCGCGGAGGCACGCGAACGTCGTCGAGGTCGCGATGGCGAAGGCGACTGCGGGCTGGTATCCCGAAGTTGATGTGGCTCGTCACGCGCAGACAATAGCTGACGGATGCCCAATGAGGCAAGTCGAGCCAATTGTCTGCTCGCACCTGCGAGCATGCGCATTGCTGTGTTCTACGCGGCAACGCTGGACAGCCGCTCCGCTGCTGCGTTGGCACGCTGTCGACCTGCTCTGTTCGCAGATCGCCTTTCTGCAGTGCTGGCGCGGCTCCTCTACGCAACGCTGGCAGGCGGTCGACCGAGCTGTGCTGGCGATCGACCAGGCTAGCTGCAGGGTTGCTAGGTGCCTGATGTAGTCATTCTGTCATTGCTTGTTCAATCATTGTGTAATTTCAACTTTGCCTAGTGGAAACTCTTGCCGATTTCTCCCGTGAATGCGCAAGCACTAAGGAACTAAGTAAAGCTTTGATCACCTCTAGTAGTTCGTGCCAACCCCCATAGTCTAACTCACTATAGTTGTAGAGTGACTCTCCGCACCGTCAATATTACTGGCCTGACTCCTCTAACGATGTGCAGCGATATGTGTCCTCATGCAGGGTGTGCCAAGCCATGAAATCGACACGTCAACGACCAACTGGGCTGCTGCAACCCCTCGAGCCACCCGAACGACCGTGGCAGCAAGTGACAATGGATTTCGTTACGGGGATGCCAGCTGGGCCGTCCGGCAACGACGTTGTGCTCGTCGTCGTCGATCGCTTCACGAAGATGGCGCATTTTGCCCCATGCAGAACAACAATCACAGCCGAGGAAACTGCGCGCCTCTTCATCTCAATGGTCGTGCGACTGCACGGAATCCCTTCGGCGATCATCACCGGCCGCGACCCAATGTTCACATCAAAATTTTGGAAGGAGACATGGGCACAGTATGGCACGAAACTACAGTTTTCATCGGCATACCACCCATAGACGGACGGACAGACCGAGAGGACCAATCAGACCATGGAGCAGTTGATCAGGACAAACTGCCCCGACCCTGCCCGCTGGGAAGAATCGCTCGCCATGTTGGAGTTCGCCTTCAACAACGCACCGTCCAGCACGACTAATCACTACCCGTTTTTCCTGAATTACGGGATGGATACGACGGTTCCTACAGTGACTACTCTCGACAACCCGGTCCCGAGGTCACAAACCTTTGTGACGGAACTTCAGGAAGTCCATGAAAAAGCAGCAGATGCAATTCGCGAGGCGAATATTACTTCCCGAAAATACACCGACCTTCTCCGACGGGAACTCGTCTTGACAGCTAGGCAACTAGTGCTCCTCGACACGAAGTACCTGCACTTGCCCGGCCCGTCGAAACTACGGCCACGATTTTGTGGACCCTTCAAGATTATCAAGATGGTGACACTTGTCACCGCGAAGCTGTTGCTACCCGACGACTAGCGCATTCATGACGCCTTCCACGTCAGCCTTCTTCGAAAGTTCATGCCAGCCACGACCGACATCGCGATGCAACAAGCTTCCCCAACTGCACGACCTGTCCCAGAGCCAACTCTTGTCCCTTCGAAGATTCTGGCACATCGGGTTCGCCTTGACGCAGCTGGACGCCACGTGGATTTCCTCATCCGTTGGACTGGTCGCACCAATGAAGACGACACGTGTGTGCACTCCGACTCGCTGGACGCCTCGTCAGTTGTTCGTGATTATTTGGCGCGCATGCGTGTTTCGGAAATTGACCGCCTTTCTTTAAGGGGGAGGTAATGTAAGGATTTTTTTCGAATTCCTTATCGGGGTTGACTGCTTCGCGTACAGCCCGATTTTCGGACTTTGCACGTTCGGCCGATTTCAACGCTGCCGAGGCTCCTCGCGTTGCCTTCGGCATTTTCCCATCACCAAACCTGCACCCAACATCGCTCGTCCGAGGTTCCCTCCTAGCTAGGCTAGTCCCTACATTAGTATGTGCCTTCGTTGTATTCTCAGATCATTCAATCACGGTTTAAGGAAAATTCCTTTTCCTTACTTCGCGTCCCCGCTCAGCGCGTACACCACTGTAGCACCACAGTCAGGACCGCTACCACTCGCAAAACCCTCGCATCGACAATCCTCCCGCCACCTTTGCACGTCGCACCCCGACCTCACGGCTCGGCGGGTAACCCGCGCTCCGGGTCTCCGCTTCGACATTTTCCCAAACCTCAGTCCCAGGCCCGTCGCACGACAACCACAGTCCATTACCGTTACCACTGTAGTTT
This sequence comes from Closterium sp. NIES-65, assembly GCA_948144175.1. Taxonomy (NCBI): domain Eukaryota; kingdom Viridiplantae; phylum Streptophyta; class Zygnematophyceae; order Desmidiales; family Closteriaceae; genus Closterium; species Closterium sp. NIES-65. The sequence continues at coordinate 1,046,643 of CANXME010002232.1, read as the reverse complement.
CGCTATGTAATCTTCGCTCATGCCTTCGCTCATTGTACTCTTGCTTAGATAGTGCAATTCTCGCTCGCTCATTCAATTGCACTCGTAACACACAGTCTCATAACAGCACGCCTCAATTTCGGGACGCCACTCATTGCGGTCTTCGCAAGCCGCATCGTGCTGCGATCGGGTAACAAAGCTTACCTCGTGCCCACCTCGCCATCGCACACCGCCCCCTCTTGTCTCACCCGTCGCGTTTGCTGCTTACACGTTTACTCCGCTTACCTTCTTGACTTCGCGATGGCGGGAGAATCCGCGTCTTTCGTCGTCCCGCCTCCTCCGCACGACGATGGCGGCGATAGCAGAGCAGCGCGCGCCGCGCCGGAAGCTACCGCTCCCGCTCCCCAGGCATCGGGAGCGCCAGGTGCATCTGGAGCGCCAGGTGCATCTGGAGCGCCCGACGCGCAAGCGTCGACTGAGTCATCAGAAGCGGCGGCAGAAGCGGCGGAGGACGCGGCGTTGGAAGCGGCGGTGGCGGCGCTGCCGTCGCTGCTGTTGACGCCGGAGCTGGCGGAGGCGGTGGATCATCCGGACATGGCGGCGATGCGCAGCCTCATGGAGGAGACGCCCGAGGAGGAGGTCACGTGGCTGAGGGTGAGTGGTGGGCTGGAGTCGGGGGGTGCGCATGCCCCGTGGCGTAGCGCGTGCGCGGTATCGTGTGTGCGTGCGGGATAATACAGCTGGTTGCGCGGGTAGGCGCGGGCTGAGAGGCGCACGGCCGATTTTCATCCTCCCGCTGCTGTCCTCCTCCACTCGCCCCCCTCTCCTTTCGACCTCTCCTGTCCTCCTCCGCCTGCTCCTTCCCGGCATCCGCTGCTTCCGCTCCCCCATCCCCCTCCCCTTCTCCCCATCGTACAGGTGCGCGCAGCGCTCGACAGCGCGGAGAGCAGGCGAAGACAGCGCGCGCGCGCTCTGGCTCGAGACGCGCGCATCCCCCTGTTACGCCTCCTCCCGCACGCCCTTCATAACTCATACTACACCCCCGCGCATCCCCGCGCGCACGTGCGCAGGAGCAAGGCAACATCGCGCTGAAGGAGGGGCAGGTGCTGGGGCGCAAGGGGCAGCGCAAGCAGCAGCGACAAGCGTACCTCAAGGCGCTGGACCTCTACTCGCAGGCGCTCTCCGTGCGCGACGCGCACCCGCGCGCAGACATCCCCGCCTCCGCGGTGGCGGTGCTGCGCGGCAACCGCGCGCAGGCGCACCTGCTGCTGGGGAACTATGGGCACGCGCTCGCGGACGCCGCCGCGTCCAGCCGCCTCGACCGCTCCAACGCCAAGGTGGGGGGAAGGGGGGCGGGGGTGCGGGGGGGCGAAGGGGCGGAGGGCTGAGGGCGGACGGCGGGAGGGGAGGAGGACGGAGGGCGGGTAATCAGGCGAGGGGGAAGGAGGCACTCGTTGTCATACTTGATGCCATCCATCATTGCCCACCATTACCAGATATTTTCGATAGAAGTTTTCTCTTGCTGCTTCGCTGGGTTCATCACGGGACTCTCCGCCCCTCCCCACCCGCCCTCCTGCATGCCTATCTTTTATCACCCCATTTCCACTCACCCCAGCCCCTCTACTCACAGCCAGTGGGGCATGTGGAAGAAGCGGGGCGGGGGTCTGCACCCCTGGCGCTCACCCCCTTTCAACCACGCACACCTCGTTGTTGCTTGCCTCCATGAGCGGGACTAGAAACGCATGCCACCTCTCTCTCGCCCTCGCCTGCCATCGTGCCGCATTCGATGCCACGATCCATCCTTGCTGTGACTCCTCCTTGCACACCAGCGTTGGACGGCGTGCTCCCCCATGTATCCCATCACCCCTGCGCTCACCTACCTGCACTTCCCTCTCCCACTTCTTCACAACCTGCACCACCCTCTCCCCACCTTCCCCTACCTTCCCTGCACATCCCGCCCCTTGCCACCTGTGCCACCCCCCTGCCAGGCGCCCTTCAGAGCGGCAAAGGCGTGCCTGGCATTGAAGCGCTATGCAGAGGCCATCACGTGGTGCGACGCTGCTCTAGCGCTGCCCAATGCCGCCCCGGCAGACCTGCTCAAGCTGCGCAGCGACGCAGAGAGCAAGCTGGCGGTGCTGCAGGCCGCAGCTGCGCGCAGCACCGCCATCCGCAGCAAGGCGGAGCGCCTCGCCGCGTGCATCACACAGCGCGGCGTGCGCATGGGGCGCAACGCGTACAAGGCTCTCAGCGGCGCGCGCAAGCCGTGGGTGGACGAGACAGGGGCAGTGCACTGGCCGGTAGTGGTGGTATACCCTGAAGTCATGGGGAGCGATTTGATCGAGGACGCGTGTGAGACGGACACGCTGGGAGCGCACGTGCGGGAGATGTTTGGCGCGCACACGCCGCCACTGGAGTGGGACTCAGCGGGCGCGTACAGCGCGGACGCCGTGCAGCTGTTCCTGCGCACCAGCGCCGTGCCTGCTGTTGCCAGCGCTGCCCTGCCACGCGCCCTGCTGGAGGACGCTGCCGGGCTGACGGACGAGGATAACCACGCCATGGCGGGCGCAGGCGAGGACGATGGGGATGACGGGCCTGATTGGTCGGGTGAGTGGAAGGCGAGGGGGCTCGGCCTTGCCATTCATGTGGTCCATCACTCACTATCCACTCAGAATTCCATCACTCTCCATCAGAATTCCTCCAGCCTGTGGTCCTTTCCTCTTCCATCTCTGCCGCTGAACCCTCCTCTCCCATTTTGTATTTCCATCTCTATGCCTCCCTTCCCTCTGAATCCCCTCTCCTTCTCTCTCCTTTTCATTCTCACTCTTCATGTTGGCTCTCATTTGCTCGCCACACCCCCACTCTCACCCACATGTGCTACCGTTGCAGCATCTGGCGAGCAGCAGTGGGTGCAAGTGCCTCTCGACCAGCCCCTCGCGAAAGTGCTCACAGTACCCAATCATATCGTTCCAGGTGTCCCTGGTGAGTCGTAGTTCTGCCTTTCATGTGTTGCACGAGTGCTTACTTGCCTCCTCGCCTGATGTTGCCCACTGACAAGTCCTCGTGCATATCTCGTGCCATTCATCTTTCATGTGAAGTTTTCACGGTCGTTGGTACTGCTCCCATCATAAGGTACTCAAACTTGGAGGACTTTGATTGAACTCATGTTTGTCATTTCAACAGTATGTTCCTCGTTTCCTTTGTCCACACTCCGAACCCCCGATTCCGCTCCCCGCTCCCCTCCCCTCGCCCCTCTCTCCCTACACATTATGCTGTGCCAACCGCATGCTTCAGTTTTTTATGCGGTGTCAGCAAGAAGCCCCTTCTATGGCACTTTCACATCAGGCAAATGGGTTCCACCTTAGCAAAGCGGTATGCAGATTGATAATACGCATCACAATGTTTTTGCAATAAGATTCTGTTCAGAGTCTTGGATCATGCATAACAGAATTCGGTTGCATTTGTCGGACTGTTTCATATGTGTTTTGTTTTCCTATACCATGATGCAATTAGGAGGTTGACTCAGATTTTGGTTGTAGTATAAAACCATCAAAATTACGGATTCTTTGGAAGTTCCAGCTCTCAATCCTGCAGACTAATCAGTGTACAGTACAATGCTCCACCGCAACTCTAAAATGCAAAATGAAAACTGTACGCAATAAGAACATCACACACGAGCCTGCCTTTCAACCAACTCCTGTAGTGGCCACACGAATGTACACTTTCACATCTCGTGCTCTAAGTCAAGAGCACGAACTTCAATAACGAAGCTTTTCCTTCAAGCAACTGGGATCTCTACGGCCGAGGGGCCAGCCTCTGGCGGAGTTTCCTTGGCCATGGTGACGGTGAGCACGCCGTTCTTCATCTCCGCCTTGATCTGATCCGTCAGAACGTTGTCTGGAAGAGCCAGAGTGGTCTGCAAACCAAGAACAATACAGATTTGAAACCAGATGCGAGTGAAACGACGGTTCAGAAGATCAAAACATTGAACTGATGATGACGTTCCTATTCGTAAATGCATACCAAATGATTGTCCTGCAAATTGATCACGACGGACGTGATAGCAACGTGAAGATGCGCCTCACCTGGTATGACTTAGCGATGCGCGCATCCCAGAGTCCCTCTCCCTCCTCCCCGCGGCCCTTCTCCTCCGCCTTGTGCTCTCCGCGAATCACCAGATTGCCATTCTCCAGCTTCACCGACACCTCCTCTTTGGACAGACCTGCATGCGTCATCACCAAAAACGCCGGCAGAGAAAATTTATAATGAACTTGTTGTTTGCCGGCGCGAATCAGCAGGAGGCAAAAAAAAAAAAAAAAAAAAAAAAAAAAAAATCGGGTTTGAGACCAGAGGCAGCGCAAGCGGCGCACCGGGCATGTCGAGGCGCATGTGGAAGGCGTCGTCCGTCTCGCGCACGTCCCACGGCGTCCTCACCGCCACACCCGGGCGCGTGGCAGCGCTGCTGGTGGCGAGCGGCGAGATGGCGCGGAAGAGAGAGGGGAAGCGCGGCATGGGAGGCAGGAGCGCGTCGTCGAACATGCGATCCACGGAGTCGAGCAGCTGCGTCAGCGAGCGGTTCGTCGGGAATAACGGGTCGAATAGGTCTGCCAGGCATACGGGCGACGACGAGAAACGTTACCGTCGTCGTCCTTGAAGATCAGCCGCACTCGGATGAAAAAACTTTATAAGACAGGAATTTGCAGTGGAAATGGAGATTCCGGATGTCATCGCGAATGCGTTCCATTCTCGCACTTCATACTACCTGAAAAGGCTCCAAGTGGAGCAACGGCACGGGATGATAGGTCCCTCTGTCCCCTCCTCTCTGTTGCCATGGGCATCGCCTCGTGCTGCACCATCTGCTTCTCATCCTGCGACTGCTGCTGCTGCTGCTGCTGCTGCTGCTGAGGCTTCTCCCCCGATGCGAAGATAGTGCGGAACCCTGAGACGCATCGAGGGGCCTTCAAAATGTCTGCGTCGGGAAGTGGAAGGAGTCGATGTTGAATAAGGGTGCATTTTTTCGATGCAAACTTCTATCGGCATGGTGCAAAAAATACCGAATTCATTGTTAAAGAAACACGCATGGCATACCTGGCTTCTTGAGAAGAAGAGGAGTTCGCAGAAGGCGAGGCATGCTGCGAAGCACAAGAGCAGTTGTGGAAGCCATGGTGACAATCGTCCGCAAAGATTCTAGAAGAAAGGGGCTCTCTACTCTCGCGACAATAAAAGAACCCACGGGCGTATTCGTCGTCTCTGGGTGATGAGAGTTGCAGGCTTTGCTGCGTTTATGTGGATGACAAATTCAAGCATCTGCATTGCCTCATATACTTTGTCACCACCACATTGCATGAATGCAGCATGCGATTCCATTCTCACGCGCCTCGTTGCTTCTAGAAGAATTGAGAAAAAGTAGATTGCGTCACAACATTCCTGCTTACGTGGTGCGATCTTTTTTGCCACATGACGCAAATCATTCACATGTCTGCATGATGTGACGCATGTTGTGGCTTTTCCCAAGTCAGATGCGAACACTCGAGAAATATCTCGATCGAGTTGGAGCAACATGTTTGCACCGTCAGACGGTGATGCATCGGTTTGCATGACGATGCTGTGTCAACATAAAATGTATTGCGTGTGTTGTGCGACATTACGTTACATGCTGAGTGCGACAAACATATTAGAGCGTGGAAGGAAGATCCCTGTGAACAAGACATTGGTTGCGCAGTTGCGACAGTAACACATGTTGCGACTCTCGCCATCAAGCATCGTTAGTAGAGTGACGACAAGATTCGACGTTAACGTCGGAAGGGTTGCGTAGTACGCCTTTAGTTTTAATATTTTGACGAGATACGTAGTATTTATTTCAAGCAATACACCCAATTACTTCCTACTTATCAAAACAAAATCAGTGTTTGTTTGTATTGTCGGATCAAGTTATATTAAAATTCTTGTTTTTGTTTTGATTTAGAAATATGTAGCGATTCAGAAACAATGTAATATTATTCCAGCACTAATGTTTGTAAGTAACTTATTATGTATTGCTATATCAGGTTCTTACAATAAGCTGTTTTGAAGATGACTCAAATGCTTGGATGGATATGTGATGTCATTATGCGTCTATTTCACATAACACTAGCTTCCAAATCTAGATGTCTGATTGTTTTTATTTACCCGGTGCCCAAAATTTGACTGGTTTGCAATTTGACCCCTAGTGTTTGTTTTAGACTCGATATAGAAATTTTTCATGCCACTTTTACTGATGGCTTGACTTTTTTGGCAGTTGCCCCAACTTCCAGATTTTGTTCGGCTCCAAGCAGCTTCAATTTGTGGCACCTTGTTGCAACTTCCTCAAACCCCAACCTTCACCTCCCTCCTTGCCTCTCATCCTGCCGTCGCAACCACCACCCATCTAGCCATCCACCTCTCCTCCTGTTTTGTTTTCTCGCCATCGCCTCTCCCTCTCACCGCCGTTGCCTCCTTCTGCCACCCCACCTTCTCCCTCCTGTCCCGCCATCGCCTCCCTCGTAGCCTGCTGTCGTATCCCTCTTAGCCTGCCGTTGCCCCCCCCCCCTCCCATCCCACCGTCGCCTCCCCCGCTCATCCCGCCGTCGCCACTGACTGCAGCTGCAGGAGCGCGAGCTGGTGGGCGAGCGCGAATCTACCTCTGATGCGCCGTGATTCTCAGGTACGTTGTCCTTTCCCGGTCCATTTCTCCTCCTCTTCGAAAAAATAATTTACTTTCGTACATTTTTTCATAAGTTCTCTGGAGAGAGAGGGAGAGAGGGCGAGCGAGGATAGAGTTCGCGCGGGAACTAGCACACTGGCGCGTATAGCGTTGGCGCCTAACGCGCTGGCATCTAGCGCACTGGCTGTTTGGGCGCTGGCGCAGTGCGCGCTGGCGCCGTGCACGCTGGCGCCTTGCCCGCTGGCGCCGTGCGCGATGGCGCCGTGCGCGCTGGCGCCGTGCGGGCTGGCGCCGTGCGCGCTGTCGCCTAACGCGCTCGCGCCTAACACGCTGGCGCCTAATGCGCTGGCGCCGTGCGTGCTGGCGCCTTGCGTGCTGGCGCCTAACGCGCTGGCGCCTAATGCGCTGGCGCCTTGCGCGATGGCGCCGTACGCGCTGGCGCCGTGCGCGCTGGCGCCGTGCGAGCTGGCGCCGTGCGCGCTGGCTCCTAACGCGCTGGCTCCTTGCGCGCTGGCGCCTATGCGCGCTGGCGCCGTGCGCGCTGGCGCCTTGCGCGCTGGCACCTTGCGCGCTGGCGCCGTGCACGCTGGCGCTGTGCACGCTGGCGCCTTGCGCGCTGGCGCCTTGCGCGCTGGCGCCGTGCGCGATGGCGCCGTGCGCGCTGGCGCCGTGCGCGATGGCGCCGTGCGCGCTGGCGCCGTGCGCGCTGGCGCCGTGCACGCTGGCGCCTTGCGCGATGGTGCTGGCGCGATGGCGCCGTGCCAAATGTAGGGCAGGTGGGGGAGCGCGTGAGAGAGCGCGTGAGAGGGCAGGGGAGGAAGCGCATGAGGCCGCATGGTGAGGGAGAGCGTGAGAGAGCGCTTGAGCGAGCGCGTGAGAGGGCGCGTGAGAGTGCGTGTGAATGAGCGCGTGAGAATGCGCGTGAGTGAGCGAGCGAGAGAGTGTGTGACAGTGAGTGTGCGCGTGAGAGTGCGCGTGAGAGAGCGCGTGAGAGGGCAGGTGAGGAAGCGCATGAGAGGGCAGGGGAGGGAGCGCGTGAGAGAGCGCATGAGAGAGCGCGTGAGAGGGTGCGTGAGAGGGCACGTGAGAGTGCGCGCGAGTGAGCGCGTGAGAGTGCGCGCGAGTGAGCGCGCGAGAGACGCGTGAGGGAGTGAGTGAGATAGGGCGTGAGAGTGCGTGTGAGAGTGCGCGTGAGAGAGCGCGTGAGGGAGCGCGTGAGAGAGTGCGTGAGAGTCCGTGTGAAAGTGCGCGTGAGAGTGTGCGAGAGAGTGCGTGTGAGAGAGCACGTGAGAGTGCGCGTGAGAGAGTGTGACAGTGCGTGTGCGCGTGAGAGTGCGCATGAGAGGCTGCGTGAGAGGGCAGGTGAGGGAGCGCGTGAGAGGCCGCGTGAGAGGGCAGGTGAGGAAGCGCATGAGAGGCCGCGTGGTGAGGGAGCGCGTGAGAGAGCGCTTGAGAGAGCGCGTGAGAGGGTGCGTGAGAGGGTGCGTGAGAGTGCGCATGAGTGAGCGCGTGAGAGTGCGCGTGAGTGAACGCGCGAGAGACGCGTAAGGGAGCGAGTGAGATAGGGCGTGAGAGTGCGCGTGAGAGTGCGCGTGAGAGTGCGCGTGAGGGAGCGCGTGAAAGAGCGCGTGAGAGTCCGCGTGAAAGTGCGCGTGGGAGTGTGCGAGAGAGTGCGTGTGAGAAAGCGCGTGAGAGAGCGGGTAGGTTTGTGTGTTTGTTTCTGAGAGAGTGTCTAAGAAAGTTGAGAGTCTTTGTGTGTCTGTGTGTGAGCGCGTGAGAGAGCGCGTGAGAGAGCACGTGAGAGGGTGCGTGAGAGGGCACGTGAGAGTGCGCGTGAGTGAGCGCGTGAGAGTGTGCGCGAGTGAGCGCGCGAGAGATGCGTGAGGGAGCGAGTGAGATAGGGCGTGAGAGTGCGCGTGAGAGTGCGCGTGAGGGAGCGCGTGAGAGAGCGCGTGAGAGTCCGCGTGAAAGTGCGCGTGAGAGTGTGCGAGAGAGTGCGTGTGAGAGAGCGCGTGAGAGTGCGCATGAGAGAATGTGTGACAGTGCGTGTGCGCGTGAGAGTGCGCATGAGAGGCTGCGTGAGAGAGCATGTGAGGGAGCGCGTGAGAGGCCGCGTGAGAGGGCAGGTGAGGGAGCGCTTGAGAGGCCGCGTGAGAGGGCAGGAGAGGAAGCGCATGAAAGGCCGCGTGGTGAGGGAGCGCGTGAGAGAGCACTTGAGAGAGCGCGAGGGTGCGTGAGAGGGCGTGTGAGAGTGCGCCTGAGTGGGCGCGTGAGAGTGCGCGTGAGTGAGCGCGTAAAAATGCGCGTGAGTGAGCGCGTGAAAATGCGCGCAGGTGCTGATTGCTGGTGTTGCTCGTAGAAGGACATGAAGGAGAAAAACTTCTCCATCATGCTCTGGTCGAAGTCTTCAGGTTGATTCGCGGAAGTCTCGGTAGATGTTCCTTTGGGTCTTGCTGCCGTGCCCTCCTCTTTCTGTAGGCCAAAGGCAGGAGGTGGAGTAGGAGTAGTTCACTGGGAGCCGTTGGAGTTGCTCCTTTCTTTTTGTGTAGCCATGCTGATTGATACTGTTGATATAGAAGTTGAATTCCCCCTGATAGCTCTCATACCATGTAGGGCTGAAAAAAGGCCCTAGGATCTTTGCAGGGGTGAACTCTGGGTAGAGTTGGTGTAATAGCGGAAGCGTTAATTAAGTGTTGTGAACCACCTTGCGCTAGTATGTGAGAGCAAAGTAAGTTGATTAAAACAAGGAGATACAAGATTATATATGAATACAGGGAATATGAAAAGACACAGTTATAACTACTTTACTGTTGCTGTTGCGGTTCGATACAGTGGCGACTCGGGCAACTACTCTGTAACGAGTTAGTTCTGTGTCCTTGCTGTCGCGCTGCACTTGTCAGGTCAAAGGTCACTGACCTTTGACTTTCGCGTAACCTCCAGCGGCTACTTCAACCCCCGAGGGTTGACTCGCTGGTTCCTCGATATGCTTTGCTTCGCTTGTGCCTTAGTGTTTCGATACGACAAAGGCGCTTAGTGTCAGAATCCCAACCACTAGACCATTGGGATAAAAGGGCTTGTTTCAGTAGCGGGTCAGTGCGCCCATAACCCCCCGGGCGAACGCGCCTGTAACCCTCTCCAGGATCAATCGGGCATCCACAGTGCAGATCTACTGACACTTAGGACTGATTGTTTCCAACACTCCCCTTCGCTTCTGGAGTGTCGCTGACGTGGCCCTGTCCAGTCAGCAGCATGCAGTATTCGAACTTCTGCTTTCCGAGCTTCTTCGTCAAGTAGTCAGCTAACATCTCGGACGTGGGGCAGTATGACAGCTCGAGCCTTCCTTTCTCGATCTCGTCCTTCACGAAGAAATATCGCAGGGCGATGTGTTTCGTCCTGTTCGCGAAGCCGTTCTTGTTGGCGATGCGAATTGCTGATTGGTTGTCGCTGTATAGGGTAAAGTTGGGTAACTCGGGTAACTTCACTGCTTCCAGCAGCTCGCGAAGATAGAGTTCTTCCTTGGTGGCTGAGTAGAGAGCAATATATTCTCTTCAGCTGACGAGAGAGCAGTTAATTCTTGCTTGCTCGATTGCCAGGAGATAGGTCCGATAGGTTCGAGGCGGTAGATGTAGCCAGTGCGGGAGCGCCTATTGTCTGAGTCGCCAGCATGATCAGCGTCGACATAGCCGATTAACTTAGTCGGTGTGGTTGCGTTCTTGTAGTAAGTTAGGCCGATCGTTGAGGTGCTGACAAAGTAGTGTAGAGCGGGGTCGAGCTCCGCCAGATGTTCTACTTCAGGCTTCTTGAGGTAGGTGGCGAGCTGGCTTGCGGAGTAGGATAGATCTGGGCGGCAGGTGACAGCTGTGAAGAGAAGGCAGCCCAGCTTTCTCTGGTAGTCGTGTATGCCGGCGGACTTGAGTAGAGCGGAGCCTTCCTTGTTGTTTGCTGTCATGTAGCGGTACGGTGTGGAGATGATAGTCGGTGTGAGTGCGAAACGCTTGGCGATGGTGTCGGCGTATTTCGCGGCGCTGAGGTAGATAGCGTCTTCCTCTTCCCGGATGTTGAGGCCGAGGTACTGTGTGACGGTAGATGAGACCGTGAGTGTGAGGTCTTGCTGTAGCTCCCCTTCGAACCAGGTTGTAATGCCGTCAGTTGAGCCGATGTAGAGTAGATCGTCTACATAGACGATTAGCAGGATGTAGTCGGTACCCTTCGTGAGCCGGTACATGCCCTGGTCGTGCGGCAATTGCTTGAAGCCGATGCGAATGAGGCGAGCGTGTAGGTATTGTTGCCATAGTCGCGGAGCTTGCTTGATGCCGTAGAGCGACTTGAGTAGTTGACAGACGTGGTTCGAGTCCGTGCTGGAGCCGTGTGGTAGCTCGACGAAGATCTCTGCATCAACAGGTGCGTAGAGGAATGCGTTAGCGACGTCGATTTGCCGCAACTTCTTCTTCTTCTTGGTGGCGATTGCGAGAAGGATGCGTAGCGAGGTGTGTCGGCTGACCGGAGCGAATGTTTAGGTGAATTCGCGTCCGTGCTCTTGGTCGAAGCCGCGTACGACCCCGATGGTGCCGTCAGCCTTCTTCACACGGAAGACCCACTTCCCGGTGAGCACTGTCTTGTTCCGTGCCACGCCGATAGGAACCACTTTCCACGTGTTGCGTTCCTCCAGTGCCTTTAGTTCCTTGTCCATGGCTTCGCGCCATTTTTCCTTATGTTCCCCCCCCAGAGCCTGCTGAACCGTCGCAGGCTCTTTAGGAGTGGCGGAGCCGTGGACTGCGGTGACGAGCCCGAGAATCTGCAGTCCACTCTACGAGTAGCGGGGAAGATTTACGTCCTCGGGATAAGCTGCTTCATCTCCCGCTTCTTGATCAGGTATGAAGTTCGGTCCTATTCGTTCTGCTTCATTGGTGTTGACTGTCGCAGGTGTTACGTAACCATTGTTGGCGAAATGGTAGAAGGTTTCGGCGTTGGCCCCTTTGCGAGGGTTGTCTTCGTCCATGGGAACGTCGACGGAGCAGAACGGGAGAGGTCCGGCTTCTTCTGATGCGTTATCCACATTCTGCTCATCCCACTCAGCTTCGTCCGCTGCTGAGGCGAAGGCTCGGTCACCACAAAAACCACCTCTGGGATCTTCGTCTTCTTGCATGTTCGCACGGTATGTCTGGAGCGTGAGTCGTTCGTAGAAAATTACGTCACGTGCTGCTACTGTTTCCTTGGAGTGGACGTCGAAGATTTTCCACGCGTTGTAGTTCTTTTCGATTCCCAGGTGTAGTCCCCACTGTGCTTGTTGAGAAAATCGGCCCGCTCGTGCTGCTGGGGGTCGGTACTGTACCATGCATCCGAAAACTCGTAACATTTTTGTGCTGCCTTGTTTCCCTGTCCATAGCAGATATGGTGATGCGTTGTTTGGAAGCGATGATGACGACAGCAAGTTGCGCAGCATGACGGCGTGGTCCATTGCTGCAGGCCACTGGTGGTTGGGTAGCCGCATGCCACGTAACAGTTTGCGCATGCTGTTCTGCAAGGTCCTGTTCATTCTTTCTGCTACACCTTGCTGCTGATGCGCGTAGGGAAGGGAGATGAGCTGTTTGATTCCCCTTTCCGCCAGGTACTGCTTGAATTGCTAAGAGGTGTATTCCCCTCCTCCGTCTGACTGGAAGCTTTTCAGTTGCACGCCCGATTCTCTCTCTGCTACTGGTTGGGAAAACTAGAACGAGAATGAATGCACTATGAAAGAGTTGGGTATAAGTACTAACCCTAATTGGGTTGTACCCCATATGGGCTACCCCACTGCAGCCTACACAAAAGCATAAGCTATAATTTTCTGACACATCCCCATAGGCAAAGTGGGGGAGAACAAGGGGTCACAAGACCAGTCAAGCAAAGCAAAGCAAAGCAAGCTCAGGGTGGATCAATAAGTCACCACACATTCCGAGCACAAGGTCAAGGCCTAAAGGCCAGTTCACATGCAGGAGTACATATATATATAAAAGGCTAGAAAAGCAAGAGCAGGTGTGTATATATATGTAACAGTACAAGCAAGGTCAAGAGGTGAGCAAGCGAGGCAAGGCAGGCACAAGACCCAACTGAGTATAGAAGCGCTGATGATCACAAGGCGCAAGTGCCTTGGTAAAGATATCAGCAGTGTTGGCCTCAGAGGCCACGTACGCAAGACGCAGCTGACCATGCTGCTGCAGCTCACGAGCAAGGAAGTAGCGAAGAGCAATGTGCTTCGTTCTGTGCTCCAGTCTCTGCGCTCGACACAAGGCCAGCATGGCCTTGTTGTCTACGTACAGCACTGGAGGAGAACGAGGCGGCTCTCCGAGTGGGGTAGAATGCAGGTGTGGCGAATGCCATGGGTCGTGCAGTAGGAGGAAAGGGTGTGATTGAGAAACTCACCACCACCGTCAGAATGAAGACGGCGAATGGGTCGTCCCAAGTGAGTTGCAGCTTTAGTTGCCCATGCAATATTAGCAGCAGGGGTCTCGGCTTTGGTGCGGAGGAGGGAGACCGAGGAGTACCTGCTGTGGTCATCCACAAGGATGAGCAGGTATCGGTGACCCTGGCGGGAGGGGGTGGGGTTGGGACCCTAGAGGTCCATATGGACTAGGTCAAGTGGTGCGGGTGAAAAGGTGGGATGACTGGGATGAGGGTGTTGTTTAAGTTTGCTCTGGACACAGACTGTGCAGGGTGGGGCAAGGGAGGGAGGAAGTGGGGGGAGAGTGGGAGGGAGACCATGAAGGAGAGATGAAATGACAGCTTTGGGAAGGGTGACAAAGCTGGGATGACCAAGACAATGATGGAGAAGAATGGATGGGTGGGAGAGGTCATGACACAGACAGGAGGGAGAGGGGGATGGTGAAATAGGTGGAGGGGGAATAGTGGTGGAAAATACCTGAGGGGGGGGGAGAGCGAGGAGTGCGGAAGGTGTACGTACGAGTGGATGGACACATGGAGATACGAGAGAGGAAACGTCCGGAGGTGGAGTGAAAGAGATCACAGTGAGAGGCATGAGCAGGGAAGATAGTGGTGACACCAGCTTGTTGAAGTGCACCTTGGGAGACTAGGTTGTAATGGAGGGAGGGAATGTGAAGACCAGTGACAGTGCCTGATGGAAAAAGTGGACAAGGGAGTGTGGATGAGTGATGGCTTTGGACAATGAAGGTGGAGTGAGCTCCAAGGATGGTAGGGAGGGGTGTGAGTGTGTCAGCATCGCGAAGGACGTTGCGAGAGGCTCCACTGTCAAGGATAAATTCAATGGGAGGTAAGGAGGCAGAGTACTGGAAAGATATTGTGTTAATAGTATCAGCATACATGGAGGGATCACTAGGCATAGGGGACTGCATGCTCTGTCCTACGAAGGCGGAGAACGGGAATGGGGTAAAGCCCGGGGGGAGGGAGGGGGGGGGGGAATGTTCAGTGTCCGGAGGCGGGGCAGTCGAGGGTACAGACGGGGGGGGGAACCTGAGGGGTGTAAAACGGGTAGGGGGGGTATGGGGTGGGAGACCAGGGGGGCGGGGGGAAACCTGGAGGTGGAGATGGAGGGGGGTAAAAGCCGGAGGGGGAGGGTGAGGGAGTTGGGGAATGCAGCAGGTGATGAGCCTGGGGGGGAGCATGGGGAGGGGTAGAGGGGGGGAGTACCTGAGGGTTGGAGGATGAAGGGGGGTGGTAGGTGGGGGAGGTGCGAATGTCATGAGGGGTGAGGAGGGGGTGCAGGAGGTGCCAGCGAGGGGGAGTACCAGTGTTACACCGTTCAAACCATTCGTCACTTGGAGCCTTGAAGCAGGTGGCGGTGGCGTGGGTCGTCTGGAGGCAGTGTTGTCCTTGGAGAGAGCCGTAACGAATGAGGTACTGGCACGGAGGGAGGGTGCCGGTTCCAGCAGCGCCACCACGACCACCACCTCGACCACCACTTCCAGGGGGGCGAGAACCAAAGCGACCACCGCTGCGTCCCGGAAAACTGCTTTGTCCGGTAGCGCGCCCTCCCCCATAGCCACCACTGAAGCCACCACGACCGCCACTTCCTCCACGAGCAAGCGCAACAGTAGAGAGAGAGGTGTGGAGGAGATCTGCTTCCGCGTCAAGTAGCCAAGTGATGATGTCGGAGGAGGAGGGAGTCTCGGGGCGGGTGGTGATGAAGGCAATCTTGTAAGTGGTGTAGGCGGGAGGAAGTCCATCGAGGATGCGAGCCATGAGAAGGGAATCAGTGATGGTGATGCCGCGATCAGTGAGGCGGCGAGCAGTATCAGTAAGGCGACGAGTAAATGTGGCAGCATTGGGAGAGGAGTCAAGGGAGAGAGCTTGGAATTCGCGGTAGAGGGAGAGGAGGGAGTTGATGTCCTGTCGGTCAAAGCGAGTGGTGAGGTCCTTTCAAAGTGTTGCAGAGGTGGTGGGACGGATCTCACGTTTGAGAGAGGTATGGATGGAGGCGAGGATGATGTTGAGCGCCCTGAGATCAGCAATGCGCCATGCAGAGGAGTTGAGGCAGTATGTGCGGTCATCCTCCATGTGCTTGGCGCGCAGGGTCTGGTATTCAATATCGGCGACTCGAGCGACTTCATGGGCAGCAAATGCCGCATTCCAGGTGGCTTGGTCAAGAACGTAAGCAGCATGCTCCCGAGTGTAATCGCAGAGGATGCGAGCCCAACGTTGGGGGGCATCATTGTGAACGGGTAGTTCCGGGGCAACAGGCGGTGGGCCTGGAGGAAGGGGCGGTTCACCAAGAGGGGGTGGAGGGGGGGCTGCGGGAGGAGAGGGAGCAACTCCGAAAGGAGTGTCGAGAACGAGATCAAGGAGATTATAGTTATGGATTGTGGTGGAGCCGAGAAGAATGTGCATACTTTCGGAAAACAAAGTCCAGTTCACCGGGGTGGTATCGTTAATGAGTTCGAGACGATCAATGGAACTTATGTCAGTCGGCATGGTGTCGGTAGCCATGATGAAGAGGGGGGGGGGGGGGGAGAAGGCAGCCACAGGAGGAGGGAGGATGAGAAAAATGAAGGATGGTGAGAATGAGGGGGGAGGGGAGGGATCAGCCACAAGAGGAGGAATGGGTGGGGATACGATGAGGTGATGTGAAGGGGAAAACATCGGCAGGAGGAGGAAGAATAAGGAGTGAGGGTGATGGAGTTGATGGTGAGGGTGGAGGAAAGAGGGAGAGAGAGCAGCCACAGGAGGAGGGTGGGAAGTGGGGAGAGGAAAGGAGGGAGGGAAGGGAGGGAAGAGGGCTTGCAAGAGCGATTGCGTGATCAGTAAACAGCGGGTCACGGGCGCCACGGGTAGTACGGAAGCGTGGGTCACAGTCAGCGGGAGGAGCGGGTCAGGGCGGAGGTGGCGCTGGTTGCAGGAGGAGGTGGAGCTGGTCGTGGGCATTGCAGGCAGCAGGTCACGGGCGTCAAATCCGCGAGAGCCGTGGGCAGGAGGAGGAAGGGGGGGGGGGGAGGGGGCAGCAGATGTCGCGAGGTCGCGGATGTCGCGAGCAGGAGGCGACGTGGGCCCGTGGTGCGTCGAGGGCGGCACGAGCGTCGAGGGTCGCGGGTCTAGGGGGTCGAGGGCGACGAGGGGCGTTCGTCGCAGGGGTCGCGACCCGCGTCGTTGGTTAGCAGGGGCAGCGGGTCGTGGATGTCGGGGGCATGCGCGATGGGCGGCGCCGGTCGAGGGTGTCGTGAGGAGCGAACGGGAGGAGACGGGGGTTGCGGAGGGCGAGCACTGGGGGCCGTGGGCGTCGCGAGTAGGGGGCGCTAAGGGTTGTGGGCGTTGCGAGTGGCGAGCGCCGTGGGCGTCGCGGGAAGTACGCCAATGGCCGTGGCCGTCGCGGGCTGGGGGCGCCAAGGGATGGGGCGCCGTGGGCGTCGCGAAGCAGGAGGCGCCAAGGGACGCGGGCGGCGCGGGCAGCGCGCCAAGGGCCGTGGGCGTCGCGAGCAGGGGGCGCCAAGGGACGGGGCGCCGTGGGTGTCGCGAGCAGGATGCGCCTGTTAGAAACTAAGGACGAGGTCTACGAAGATTAAAGTGCCTAAATTTCTCAAAATCGTTGGCTTAGAATTCTGGACAGAATTGTTGACTTCACAAGAAACGTCGTCGACGAAACTTTCACTGCCAAAACTTCACCAAACCCAGATATGTTGTAGCCCTAGTCTGTGGATACAATTCCCAATTTGAATTGTACAATAAGGTGAAGTATTTCATGAGTTATGAATTTCGGCGCACTAGGGGGTAAGCTGCCATAGAATCTTAACTCAATCACAATTGTCTCACAAGTACACAATAGAATTAGGGTAGCTAGAAACCAGGTAGGAGGAGATGATGAGGACGAGAGGGAAGGTCCCAAGGGAGTCCCCAACCAAAGAAACCCCATGCCACGCAATTCCCCTCTCTCTAGGCAACCCCAACTTTGACCTTTGTCACTTTCCCAACCTCCACAATCCACCTCACCCAAGTTGGCCACACTTGCCAACCTGGTTTGGCTTCTCCCAACCAATTGGCAGCATCTACAGTGATGGGGACGAATTTCCCAACCCCCAAAAGTCTGTACCCCATATTGAGTCAACCCGCAAAATTCCATAGTCGCCGCACCACAACCATAACTTCGAACAATCACAACTTTCTCGTTCGTGCTCCGATTGAAGCGATCCTTGGCTCGTCGGAAAGCTCTTGAGCAAAGGATGTGAAAAATAGAATGAGAATGAATGCACTATGAAAGAGTTGGGTACAAATAGCAAAACCCTAATTGGGTTGTACCCCCTATGGGATACCCCACTGTAGCCTACACAACAGCATAAGCTACATATATGTTCTGACACACCCCCATAGGCAAAGTGGGGGAGAAAAAGAGGTCACAAGACCAATCAAGCAAAGCAAAGCAAAGCTCAGGGTGGATCACAAAGTCACCACACAGTCCGAGCACAAGAGCAAGGCCACAAGGCCAGTTCACATGCAGTAGTACACACATATATATATAAAGCTAGACAAGCAAGAGCAGGTATATATATGTGACAGTAGAAGTAAAGTCAAGAGGAGAGCAAGTGAGGCAAGACAGGCACAAGACCCAGCTGGGTGCAGAAGCGCTGATGGTCACAAGGCGCGAGTGCCTTGGTGAACGCATCAACAGTGTTGGCCTCAGAGGCCACGTACGCAAGCCGCAACTGTCCACGCTGCTGTAGCTCACGAGCAAGGAAGTAGCGAAGAGCAATATGCTTCGTTCAGTGCTCCAGACGCTGCTCTCGACACAAGGCCAGCATGGCCTTGTTGTCTACGTACAGCACTGGAGGAGAACGAGGCGGCTCTCCAAGGTCAGTCAGCAGGTAGGTGAGCCAGCGAAGCTCCTGTGCAACCATGGCCCCTGCGTAGATCTCAGCCTCACAACTCGAGCTGAGAACCGAAGACGAGCGAGTAGCCCGCCACGAGACAGAGCCGGAGCCAAGGCTGAAGGTGTAACCCTCTGACAACCGCTGCGTAGCCTGGTCGTCAGCCCAAAGAGCGTCCGCGTGACCTGTAAGTACCACTAGACTCCGCCCTCCAAGCACTAGCCCCATGCCCGACGTACTGCACAGGTAGCGCAATACCCTCTTCGCTGCAGCCATGTGCTTTGGTTGGTGTCTCCCAGGAGCAACATAGCGTGCAAGAATGCTAAGAGGGTATGCAAGGTCAGGTCGTGTGCAGGTCATCAGGTACATGAGGCAACCAACAAGCTCTGGGTACGGGCCACTCGACTCTACGGACTCATCCGAAGGCAGAGCTGAGAGCGAGTGACGAGTAGACAGAGAAGTGGCCTGAGGCGAGGAGTACGTGAAGCCGAAGCGCTGAGTCAAGGTAATGGTGCGGCGTGCTCTGTCCCGAGTGATCTGCAAGCCAAGGTAGCTGCGCAGTTCACTCAGGTCTGTGCACGTGTGTCTCTTCAGCAGCTCGGACTTCACGTAGGCGAGTCCAGCAGTGTCCGCTGTGGCAAAGACCAAGTCGTCGACGTACACGAGGATGTAGAACGGCGGCAGTAAAGTGTCGGTGTGCAGAAACAACGACGCGGCAGCAGTAGAAGGAGCAAACCCAAGGGCCGCAAGCGTAGTCCTCAGTGTGTCGTGCCACTCACGTGGTGCCTGGCGGAGACCGTAGACTGGCCGTCGGAGGCTCCACTGGGTGCCAGGAGGGAAAGTCCCAGTGAAGCCAGGTGGACAGCGCAGCCAGATCTCCTCGTGCAGGCTCCCCTGCAAGAACGCAGTACTGAAGTCGAGAGAGTGAAGCTCGTAGTCGCGCTGAGCGGCTATGTGCAGCAGCACCCGAAGAGTGGTCATCTTCGGGGTGGGAGAGAAGGTCTGAAAGTAATCAACTCCCTGCCGCTGACTGAAGCCACGAGCCACGTACCGCGTCTTGAAGACAGGTGGAGAGCCCGGCGGCCACTTCACCCTGAAGATCCACATGCCACTGACGATGTTCGCCCCAGGAGGGGGAACCGCGTCAACGTAGGTGCTAGTGGAATTCCAGGAAGCCATCTCTGCATCCATAGCTGCCTGCCACTGAGAGTCGACCTCTACGGACCCTCTACGGCCTCCGCGTAAGAGCGTGGAGTCGGGATGTCTAGTGCATGCGGGTCTCCCTCAGGAGAAAGCAGTACAGACGCGAGATGAGGTGAAGCAGCAGCCTGACACTGGAACTCCTCCTGCCTGTCCTCTAGGACGTCCGTGCCAAGAGCACACTCACCCCCGACGGACGGAGGACAGACAGACGCAGACTCACCAACAAGACTAGCAGCGTAGTCTAGACGACAGCGAGCAGCAAAGTCGACGAGCTCAGCGACAAGAGCAGACGCTGCAGCGGACTCAAAAGAGGGGTCAGTGACGACAGTAGCAAGCAGACGCGTGACAGTAGGACTGGCAGCACGAAGGGAGTCCGACTCTGGGTCGGTAAGCACAGGAAGGGAGGACTCAAGAGGAGAAGGCAAAAGGGCACGCAGAGGAGCAGTGGACGGACGCAGAGACATCCGGTGCGTGCCAGGGACACGAGGAGGACGCGGACGCGAACCACGACCACTAGCGCGGGCTGCACGAGCAGGCGACGCGGGACGAGACGCAGGCTCACGACGCTCAGTAAGACCTCCAGTAGGACCAGTGTAAGGAGAGGGAGCAGGCAGTGGGGAGGTAGGCTCCAACAGTGACTGCGACTGGACAGGCTGTGAACACCCTACCGGAGGAGAAAGACCAAGAACCTGCTGCAGAAGCGGAACGAAGTACGGCCGAGGCCGCGCGGCAGCTCCAGACTCAGCAGGGACAGCACCAGCACCCTCAGCGGCAGCACCAGCGCCACCAACACCTCCAGCGGCAGTACCTCCTGCAGCACCAGCAGCAGAACCACCGTCAGGACAGACCGCAGCATACTCAGCACCAACGCCCTTAGCAGCCCCAGCTCCAGTAGGACCCGCAGGCATAGCACCTCCGGGACCGGCGGCACCAGCACCCTCGACGGTCGGAGAAGCTCCAGCTCCAGCAGTACGCCTCCAGCGGCGAGCAAACCACTCGCGCAGCTCCTGTGGAGAGAGGGGCTCCCGCCGAGACGCAGCACCAGGAGAAACCCCAGGCTCAGTGGCTCCAGACGTAGCACCCCCAGGCTCAGCAGCTCCAGACGTAGCACCCCCAGGCTCAGCAGCTCCAGACTCAGCACCCCCAGGCTCATCAGCTCCAGACTCACCACCCCCAGGCTCAGCAGCTCCAGCTCCAGTAGGACCCGCAGGCCCAGCAGCTCCGGGACCGGCAGCACCAGCACCCTCAGCAGTCGAAGGAGCTCCCGCTCCAGCAGCACGCCTCCAGCGGCGAGCAAACCACTCGCGCAGCTCCTGTGGAGAGAGCGGCTCCCGCCAAGACAGAGCAACCGGAGAGCCCCCAGGTCCAGCAGTCGCCGGCTCTGCACCTCCAGGCTCAGCACCCGCAGGCTCAACAGCTCCTGACGTAGCACCCCCCGGCTCACTACCCCCAGCAGCAGCACCCCCAAGCTCAGCACCCCCAGCAGCAGCACCCCCAGACCCTGCATCCGCAACAGGACCAGACTCAGCAGCAACCTCGACTGGCTCGACTGTGTCTACTTGGGACACACCTGAAGGGGCAGGAACCTGAGGGGGGAGGGGGTCTACCGGGGGGGGAACTGGCACCAGGAAGTCCGGTGGGGGGGGGAGGGAAGGAGTACGGTAGGGGAAGAGGCGGTAGAAGGGGACTGACTCGTCGAACGTGACGTCCTGGGAGGACAAAACACGACGAGAGGAGGGGTGGTAGAACTGCCACCCTGGAGCGTCTGGGGGGAAGCCAAGGAAGACACAGGGAGCAGCACGGGGGGACAGCTTGTCCGCAGACAAGTCGCGAACAAACGCCCGAGATCCCTAGACACGGAACGCAGACCCATCGCCGACCTTCCCCGTCCACAGTAACACTGGGGACATCGCGGGCCGAGAGACCCTGGGGTGAAGGTTGAGCTGATGCGCCGCGTACCGAACCGCAAACGGCCACAGAAAATGGGGGGCAGCCGCATGCATCATGGACATACGAGCGACATCCATGACCATGCCAATGCGGCGCTCAGCAATCCCATTTTGCTGTGGAGAGTCCGGAAGCGTAAAGGTCTGGCGGATCCCCTGTGCACGACAGTAGTCTCGCAGAAGGCGAGAGGAGAACTCTCCACCTCGGTCTGAGTGCAGACGCAGAACAGGAAAGTCCGAGCCGAAGCTCCTCCTGAGCTGGAGACGAGCCTCGCGGATCCAGTCGATCAGCACCTCAGTGACAGCACCCTTGCAGCGCAAGGGGAAGACTGTGGTGTAACGCGAGTAGTCGTCAACCACCAGCAGGAAGTAGCGCTCGTGACCTTGCCCACGGACGGGGGCCGGGCCCCACACGTCCATGTGAAGTGTCTGCAGAGGAGCCTCTGTCGGGGGAAACTGGGAGGAGTGAGGAGCAGCCCTGAGGCGCCCCTCGACACAGGGGACACAGGAAGGTCCTGGTCCCGAAGGAAGGGGAGGGAGAGACTGGGGAAGACCACAGACAAGGACACGGGAAGCCATGCCCCGAAGGCGGGGCAAGGAGGGGTGGCCAAGACGGTGGTGCCACAGGAGAGTCTCGTGAGACAGGAGGCGACACGAACAGGGGGCAGACTCAGGACCAGACCTGGACGCAGCAGCAAACACCTGACCTGACGCTGCTACCTGACCGGACGCAGGGACAGGAGGAGACTCAGTGGTCAGGGTGTAGAGGCTCGACCCTGGCCGACGCAAGAACGTGGCCAAGTGCCGGCCTGTGCGTGCGTCCGTGCAGTGGGTCACCCGCTGACTCGCAGGAATGAACTGGTGAACCCCCGCATCCTGCAGGTCTGCACCACTCACCAAGTTCGTCGAGAACGAGGGGAGGTACAGGCCAGACAGGGTGCCCGAGGGGGCAACCGGACACGGGAGGACAGTGGAGAAGTGAGCGAGGACAGGACCCCCAGAGGGGTCAGCCAGGGAGACTGCAACCGGCCGACCAAGCGGCGTGAGTGTGGTGCGGTCCCGAAAGAAGGAGCGAGAAGCCCCAGAGTCAAGTGTAAAGGTGAGGGAGGCCGAAGCCAACGCGGTACCGTAGAGCGCAGCCTCACCCGCACCTGAGGAAGCAGACTCACTAGCACCTAGAGCAGCAGCCGCACCTGTACCTGGAGCAGGAGACTCACTAGCACCCAGAGTAGCAGCAGCCTCACCAGTAGCTAGAGCAGCAGGTCCTATACCCGGGTCAGGCGGGACGCACAGGTGACCGGCACGGTCAGCACTAGTAGGCAATGCATACATGGCAGTGAGAATAGCATCATAGTCAAGAGCAAATATATCTACCCTCTGCCTAAGCAACTCCACCCAGTCGGGGAGCTCAGCCTCGTCGCCAAACACGGTACGCCAGGCGTCGCTCAGACGGGCGAAGCAGCGGGACTGTGTATGACTAGGTGTCCCACAAGGCTGACCAGTCCGAGCACCAGTGAGAATCACGTAAGAGCAGCGAACAGAACTGAGAGACCCTCTACTCTGAGCGTACCACTCACGAAGCTGCTGAGGCGTGAGAGACGCGTGGGGGGGTCGCGGGAGCTGCATCTGGCCGCCACCAGTAGTAGAAGCAGCAGGAGTGGTAGCAGTAGTAGCGCCACCACCCCTACAGCCCCAACCAGCGTACCACTCACGCAGCTGCTGGGGCGTGAGGGACTCACGCAGACGTCGATGGGGCTGCATCTGGCTCCACCAGTAGAGGCAGGAGCAGGAGTAGCAGCAGTAAGGCAGGCAGCCAGGCAAGCCAAAAAGGGAGGCAGGCAGGCAAGCAGGCGACGCGCAGCGTGCTAGCAGGGCAGGGGCTCACCAGTGGTGGGTAGAGTAGGCTCGGCGACTCAGCGGCTCGGCAGCACGGCGGCTCTGCGGCTCGGGCGACTCGGGCGGCTCGGCGGCAGGGCGGCTCGGCAGCAACTGCAGCTCGGCAGCTCGCCGACCCGGCGGCGCGGCTGCTGGGAGGCTCGGGTGTAGAGCGGCTCGGCTGCAGGGCGGCGCGGCTGCTGGGAGGCTCAGGTGTAGAGCGGCTCGGCGGCGAGGCGGCTCGGCTGCAGGGCAGCTCGAGACGAAGGAGGAGGAGAAGCAGCGGCCCCCTCAGGTCGCCTCGATAGGCGACGGGAAAAGGGGGGGGGGGGGGGGAGGCGGCTCGGGCGGCTCGGGCGGCTCAGACTGTCAGCGGCACAGGCGGCTCGGGCGGCTCGGCTCCTCAGCTGCGCAGACGGCTCGGGCGGCTCAGGCTGCACGGCGGCTAACGGGCGGCGTGGGGGGCCGGGACGGCGGCGTGCAGCAGGGACGGGCGGCGCACGGGCGGTGTGAGGCCGGGACGGGTGAGGGGCCAGGACGGGTGGCGTCCTGGCGCCGAGGGGCCGAGACAGGAGAGCGCGGCCGGGGCGGGCGGCACAGGGCGGCCTGGGGCCGGGTCAGGCGGCGCGCGGGCGGTGAGGGGCCGGGACGGGCGCGCGCGGGTGGCTAGGGGCCGGGACGGGTGCGCGCGGGTGGTTAGGGGCCGGGACGGGCGCGCGCGGGTGGCTAGGGGCCGGGACAGGCGGCGCGCGGGCGGCTAGGGGCCTGAACGGGCGGCGCGCAAGCGGCTAGGGGCCGGGACGGGCGGCGCGTGGGCGGCTAGGGGCCTGAACGGGCGGCGCGCGAGCGGCTAGGGGCCTGAACGGGCGGCGCGCGAGCGGCTAGAGCCCGGGACGGGCGGCGCGCGGGCGGCTAGGGGCCTGAACGGGCGGCGCGCGAGCGGCTAGGGGCCGGGACGGGCGGCGCGCGGGCGGCTAAGGGCCGGGACGGGCGGCGCGCGGGCGGCTAGGGGCCTGAACGGGCGCGCGCGGGCGGCTAGGGGGCCGCAGGGCAGGCCGAAAGAGTGAGAGCGAGGGCCCGGAGCGCGCTCCGGGCAGAAAAAAAAGTTTAAAAGTGGTGGGCCCTAAGCAAAGTTCCCACGGGGGAACCTACTCGATACCATGTGGAAAATAGAATGAGAATGAATGCACTATGAAAGAGTTGGGTACAAATAGCAAAACCCTAATTGGGTTGTACCCCCTATGGGATACCCCACTGTAGCCTACACAACAGCATAAGCTACATATATGTTCTGACAAAGGAGTCACTTCAGATATCTGCTCAAGCCAAATAACATTCACACACACTCAGACAGTCCAAACCACACCAAACACAAATTCTTGCACACGCTTACACCACGCATGCAACGCACGAACATGTGATGGGAGGCAGACAGACGTGAATGCGAATGAGAGCATCACTCAACAAACTCCCCCTCTGGCTGCCTACCATCATCCCACATACCATAGCTCAAGCGTGCACCCTCAATGCGCACTCATCCCAGTAAGCTTCATGCCCTTCCAATGCTCAGATTCAGCCAGGCACTTGGCGAGAATGTCAGCCGCATGCTGATGGGTCTTCACAATCTCCAGTCGCACCTCCTTGTCCAGGAGCCTCCTCACCCAGTGCCACTTAGGCCTGATGTGCTTTGTCAGCCCATGAAGGCAAGCGTTCTTTGCAAGCTTCACAGCCAACTCGTTGTCACAGAAAATCCTAGTTGGCTCCTTCTGGCACACTCCGATCTCTTCCAACAGACGCCTCAACCACACCACCTCCTTTGCCCCATGATGCAGGGCATGGACTCTATCTCACACGAGGATTGCCCCACCTCGTCCTACTTCTTGCTGCGCCAGCTCACTGCACCACCTCCAAATAGGCACACATAGCCTCCAATGCTGGTGCCATCCGCCTTCACAGAGTTGAAGCAAGCGTCGGTGTAGCAGGTTAGGAGCATCTCCCCCTTGCTCAAATCAGAAGCACCTCTCTGCAGCCTCTGTCTCAGAGCGCTGTACTCCAAGCCCACTGATGCCGTTGCACTCACATAGCGGACCAACCTCTTGGCCGCTTCCAGCTGCTCATGACTGGGCAAGAAACTACACTGGCAAGCTTGGATGTTGAAAACGCAATGTCAGGCCGTGTGTGGTTGGCCGCATAGTTAAGCGCCCCAACCATGGAATGAAAAAGTTTCCTGTCACTCTCACCCACCACCTCCTCATCAGCACTAAGCTCCACAGTGAACCCCAAAGGCAATGGGTTGGCTGGCTTTCCTCCATCTTGCAGCCCATACTTCTCAGCCAGCCCCTGACAATACTTCCTCTGGTGCAACCTTAACACTCCCTTGTCAAGGTCTCTTTCCACAAGCATCCCTGGGAAATACTTCACATCTCCCATCTTCAAGCACTTGAACTGCATCTCTAGCATCTCCTCCACTCGCTCAATCATCGCAGACGACTCCGAGAAGAGCAGGATGTCGTCCACATACACCAGGAGCATGAGGAATTCCTCCTTCTCTTGCAGCAGGAACAAGTTGTGGTCGCACTCACTCTTCTTGAACCCCCCAGCTAGCAGTGTCACCTCCAGCTTGTGGTACCATGCACGAGGAGCCTGCTTCAGGCCATAGATGGACTTCTTCAGCCTGCACACCCTGCCGCTCCCATCATCCAGTCCCTCAGGCTGTAACATGCACAGCTCCTCAAGAATGATCCCATTGAGGAAGGCGGTGGTTATGTCCATCTGCTTCACCTGCCATCCACGGTTTGCAGCCATTGCCAATGACACCCGCAGTCTTGTGCCTTTCCCCACAGGAGCAAAGATCTCGTCAAAATCCTTCCCCTTTGTCTGCTGAAACCCCTTAGCCACAAGCCTTGACTTGTAGCGGGTTAGTGCCCCACCAGGTCCGTACTTGTGATTGAAAATCAGCTTGGAAGAAATGGCCTTCCTCCCAGGAGGCTGTTCACATAGCTCCCAAGTCTCATTCTCCAGCAGAGAGTCATACTCCTCCTGCACACTCTGCTTCCACTTTTCAGCATCGAGCCCACTCAATGCCTCAGCTAGCGTCTTGGGCTCAGGGACGGCTGCCCAGTAGCAGTGTGCTATCTCATCCTCATCACACTGCTCAGCCACACTCCCAGCCCGCACCACCTTTGGCTTGCCAAAGCTCGGATAGGTCAGCCGGTTAGGAGGGCGCACATCCTTCCTAGGACAGTCAGCCGGACGTGCGGCACCTTGTGGAGCACCTTGCTGCTGCCGCTGCTACTGCTGCTCCTCCACCTCAGGTTCTCCCCCATCCTCACTCACCCCAGAAATCTCCTCCTTTGAGACAGTGACCTGCACTTGCCTCGAAGGCCGCTACACCTCATCAGCCTCAATGATCAGCAGTGTAGTAGGTAGCTTCTGCTGCTGCTGCTTCCACTCCTTGTAGTAAAATGACTCAAGGAACTTCACATCCCTTGACACAGTCAGCTGCTGGCTGGTCAAGTCCCAAATCAGCCAGCCCTTGTGATCCTTAGCAAGCCCCAAGTGCACACCCCATCTCCCAGAAGCTTCCAGTTTTCCCCTCTTCTCCTTAGGCACATGAAACACCCCCATGCAGCCGAAGGCTCTCAGCATGTTGACTGCTGGTGCACTCCCATACAACTTGGTGTAGGGGACCCACTGCTTGTCCCCCACAGTCGCCAGCACCCTGTTTTTCACAAGGGCGACCTGCCACAGTGCAGTCACCCAAAACGGATCCGGCAGCCCTGCACGCCCAAGAAGAGTGCGAGCACCTTCCTGCAGGGTCCGGTTGAACCGCTCAGCCACGCCGTTCTGCTGAGGGTTGTAGGGCACTGTGAGTTGATGCTGGATCCCCTTCTTCTTCAGCACCGCCTCAAAATCAGCACCAATGAACTCTCCCCCATTGTTTGTGCGGATCACCTTAACCTTGTGTCCGCTCTCCCTTTGAGCTCTCGGCATCCACTCCTTGAGAACAGCCACTGCCACCTACCCCTTAGTCTTCAGAGGGTACACCCACACCACACGCGTGTGGTCGTCCACAATGGTCAAGAAGTAGCGGCTGCCCGAGAGAGAAGGGGCCCTCGTGGGGCCCACCACGTCCATGTGCACAAGTGCAAGTGGAGCCTTCGCTGGTCCCGTGCTGCTGGTGAAGGGAAACTTCGTGAACTTGGTCTCAAGGCATGTAGGGCAGCTCCCAATCTCCTTTGCTGCCCCCTTCACCTCCAACCCCTTCAAGCTCCCATCCTTCACTAACTTCTGCAGCATAGGAATGTTGATGTGACACAGCCTCTCGTGCCACGTCTCCCAATCGGTATCACCATTCCCAGATGAAGCCTTTGCCCATGTAGCAGTTGCATCCACACCAGCAAGCACCTCACCATGTGGCTGCTGTAAATGCTGCACCTTCTTAACTGCATCCACGGCCCCACCAATTGGTGCAATATCCTCTCCTCCCGCAGTTGTTTTAGTCGTTGCCGCTGCCGATGCCGTTGCAGGTGGTTTCCCATTCCAAGGAATGATGGGCAGCTGCCAGAGGTCCTTGATGTAGCTGTTCTTCTCCTCCAAGTCCCATAGCAGCAACTTCCCAAGCTTTGCACGGCAAATGATCGGGCCGAAAGTCACTTTGTCCTTGCTTTTCTGCAGCCGGTGCACAGAGAGGAGGTTAGCGGACAAACCTTCAACCAACAGCACATTCCCTAGCCCCAAAAGCCCCCCATTAGCTCCTATTACCTTGGCATTCCCCACACCAATCACAGGGAGCAAAGCACCTGAAGCAGTAGCCACAAACTTGATCTTCGAGGGGGTTTCACCTTGTCAAGCAAATCTGCCCGTGGGATCATGTGACTTGTGCAACCTTAATCGATTACCCAGTGAGTGAGGGGGTGCATCACAACCTTCCCAGCTGAACCCACATCACCCTCACTCCCTTGCACATCCTCAACCATGAGGAACATCCTAGGGTCGGCTTTATCTTGTGCACCATCACCTTGTGCACCTATACCTTGCACAGCGCCACCTCGTGCACGTTCACCATTTGGCGGCTTCTTGCCTGGGGGCGCCCATCCCTCAGGCCGGCTGAAACACTTGAACCATGGGTGTCCAGCCTTCTTGCAGTACCAGCATGCACCCTCCAATCGGGTGCTCCCCCTGCCTCCAGAGCTCCCATGCCCCTCATTATAGTCACCTCGGCCTCTCCCTCTGCCAAAGCCTCTCCCTCGCCCTCTTCCTATGCTGCCTTTTGCAGCTCCATACCCCTCAGCAGTTTTGTTGGCAGCACCACCTCCAGTGTGGCGCCTGCGGAAGTCCTCCTACACGATCTGCTGCCGTAGCCACTCAGGCGTCCACTTTTCCTGCTGAACGTTGAGGGTGGGGATGAGGTTATCCCACGAGTTGTCGAGCACCGAGATGATCTTGGTGCATTGCTGCATCTGTGACACCTCGCTGCCCGCCGCTGCCATCCTCGCATATGTGTCCTTGATCTTGTCAAGGACCGGCATCACATCATCTCCCGATCGCATGGAGATGGCCGCCAGCTCCTTCTCGAGCACTATCACCATGGGCAGCGTGTTGGGCTGAATCACGTCGCGTAGTAGCTTCCATGCCTTTGGACCTGAGTCGTCCAACTCAACCAAGTCCTTGATGTGCTAGAACATGTCGTTGTTGACCGATTGCAAGATGAGGTCGAACAACACCGCGCTCCGCTCAATCCACCGATCCCGAGCATCTCCTTCCTCAGGCATCTTTTCTTCTCCCATTCCAAGTTTCAGCAGCTTGTAGCTCTTGAAGACGCTCCTCATCCGCCCGCTCCATTCTCATAGTTGGAGCCATCCAATGCCTCAATCTTGGATGGTGGCGGCTCACTCCTCTTCTCAGCTGCTTCTCCACTCCCTTGACTCATCTCCTCTGCTCCCAATCACAAATTTCAGCTCCTCCCTTGCTGTACGCACTGAAGTCCCACAATATTTTCACAAGTGTCGGCGCCAACGAAATTTCGGCAGAGTTTCCCGTTAGCGCAAGTCACATCAAGCCTCCAGAACTCCACTTAGGCACGCAAAAACGCCATGGTGGGTCTAGGACCCACAAGGTCCTTAATCAGCTCTGATACCACTTGTTAGAGACTAACGACGAGGTCTACGAATATTAAAGTGCCTAAATTTCTCAAAATCGTTGGCTTACAATTCTGGACAGAATTGTCGACTTCACAAGAAACGTCGTCGATGAAACGTTCATACTCAAAACTTCACCAAACCTAGATATGTTGTAGTTCTAGTCCGTGGCTACAATTCCCAATTTGAATTGTACAATAAGATGAAGTATTTCATGAGTTATGAATTTCGGCGCACTAGGGGGTAAGCTGCCATAGAATCTTAACTCAATCACAATTGTCTCACAAGTACACAATAGAATTAGGGTAGCTAGAAACCATGTAGGAGGAGATGATGAGGACGAGAGGGAAGGTCCCAAGGGAGTCCCCAACCAAGGAAACCCCATGCCATGCAGTTCCCCTCTCTCTAGGCAACCCCAACTTTGACCTTTGTCACTTTCCCAACCTCCACAATCCACCTCACCCAAGTTGGCCACACTTGCCAACCTAGTTTGGCTTCTCCTAAACCCAAAAGTCTGTACCCCATATTGAGTCGACCCGCAAAATTCCATAGTCGCCGCACCACAACCATAACTTCGAACGATCACAACATTCTCGTTCGTGCTCCGATTGAAGCGATCCTTGGCTCGTCGGAAAGCTCTTGAGCAAAGGAGTCACTTCAGATATCTCCTCAAGCCAAATAACATTCACACACACTCAGACAGTCCAAACCACACCAAACACAAATTCTTGCATATGCTCACACCACGCATGCAACGCACGAACGTGTGATGGGAGGCAGACAGACATGAATGCGAATGAGAGCATCTCTCAACAGCGCCAAGGGACGGGGCGTCGTGGGCAGCGCAGATAGGGGGCGCCAGGAGCCGTGGGCGCTGTGGAAAGGGCGCCTAGGTCTGTGGGTGACGTGGACAGAGGGCGCCAAGGGCCGTAGGTGCTGTGGGAAGAGCGCCAAGGGCCGCTAATGACGTGAGCAGGGGGCACCAAGGGCCGTAAGCGCTACGAGAGGGCTGTTTAAGGGCCATGTGTGATGAGTGACGGGTAAGCGAGAGAATTGTGGGTGTGTTGAGGATCGGAGAAGGCGTTAGCCTATGAATGCTCTGATTTCCATGTGAGAATTAGAATGATTGATTATTAGAGAAAGCATACAAGCTTACATAGGATAGGAGATGATGGGGATGGTCCTAGGCAAGATGCTTTGGCAAGATGCTTGGCTAGATGCTTGGCAAGATGCTTGGCAAGATGCTTGGAAAGATGCTTGGCAAGATACCTTGGCAAGCTGCTTTGGCAAGATGCTTGGCAAGATGCTTGGCAAGTTGCTTTGGCAAGATGCTTAGCAAGATGCTTGGCAAGATGCTTTGGTTGGGGGCTCCACTAAAGTGTGGATTAGCACTCCAACCAATGTACACCCAAAGGGGTGTATGATAATAGAGGATGTACAAGTCATTCTAGTCTATGTATGATATGAAAAGAGGAGTATTCTAACACTGACGTGCTTTACCAGGTTAAGAAATCCACGTGTCATCTAGAGACATCAAGCCAAACACGATGCGCCAAAACTTTGGACGGGTCGAGTGTCGGATTTGCAACAGGTCGAGCTGTTGGGGCGGCGTTCTAATGCGCTATGTTGGTCGTGCCAGTCACGAATTCGCAAAGGAGGCTGACATGGAAGGCGGCATACATACGCCACTCGTCAGGTAGCAGCACCTTCGCAGTAACAGGTGTCACCATCTGGATGATCTTTAAAGGCAAAATCGTGGCCGTAATTTCGACGAGCCGGTAGGCGAAGGTTCTTCGTGTTGAGTAGCACTAATTGCCCTGCTGTCATGATAATTTCCCGTCACAGCAGATCGGTGTATTTTCGGGCAGTAGTATTCGCCTTGCGAATTGCGTCGGCTGCCTTTTCGCGAATCTCCCGGAGTTCTGTCACGAAAGTATGTGACCTCGAGACCAGGTTGTCAAGTGTAATTGTTGTAGGTACCACTGGGTCCATCCCGTAATTCATGAAGAACAGTGAAAGACTAGTCGTGCTGGACGGGGCGTTGTTGAACCCGAACTCCAACATGGCGAATGAAGTTTCCCGGTGAGCGGGGTCGGGGCAGTTTTTCATGATCAGCTGCTCCATTGTCGGATTGCTTCGCTCGGTCTGACCGTCAGTTTGCGGGTGAAATGCTGATGAAAACTAGCTTCGTGCCGTACTACGCCCACGTTTCCTTCCAAAACTTCGACATGAACTTCGGGAACCTGTCATTGATGATTGCCGAGGGGATTCCGTGAAGTCACACGACCGTTGAGATGAAGTGGCGCACCGTTTCTTTGGCTGTAATTGTTGCACGACATGGTGCAAAGTGTGCCATTTTCGTGAGGTGATCGACGATGAGGAGAACGGCTTCGTTGCCGGTCGGCCCAGGTGGCAGCCCCATGACGAAATCCATCGTCACCTGTTGCCACGGTCGTTCGGGTTGCTCGAGGGGTTGCAACAATCCAGCTGGCCGTTGGTATGTCGATTTTATGGCTTGGCACACCCTGCATGGGGACACATAGAGCTGCACGTCGTTAGTGGAATCCGGCCAATAATATTGTCGTTGCAGCAGCTTCTGGGTTTTATCAATCACGAATTGTCCGGAGAGATTAGAATCGTGGACCTCTTGGAAAAGGAGTTCACGCAACAGTTGGTAAGCGAGAACCCAAATTTGGTCAGTTCCAGCTTTCAGGTAATAATTCCCCTTTTGCGTCGTTGCCTGCTGGTGATTTCTGGTCTTCGAAAATGTGCCCATAGTGCAGCCGTGGGTGAATAGTCCCATAAGAAGCGGATTCAAATGGGTGATGAGCAGTGCAGTGGATTGAACACTCGGTCGGGTAAGGGCATTGACGATGTTATTCGCCCCTTATTCGACATGCGGTAGGTGAAATGGCTCTCTATGTAGTCGAGCCAACGAACTTGACGCGAGTTACGGTTGGGCTAAGCTCGCAGGTACTGTAGGGACTTGTGGTCCGTGTGAACATTGACGTTGCCGCCTACCAGATAGCACCACAAGAGTTTAAACGCGTGTATAATAGTGAGCATCTCCTTGTCGTGTATCAGGTAGTTGCACTCGGTTGACTGCAGCTTGCGTGATTTATAGGCGATCGGCTGCAGCCCGTTCCCGAAATCCTACAGAAGTACAGCTTTGATGGCAAAATCTGAGGCGTTGGTGATAACTTCGAACGGCTTAGATGGGTCGGTTCTCTTGAAGCCGCTTAAACACTGCATCCAGGTTCCCCTCTAATGCTAAATTTCAATATTTTGTCCAAGTAGACGATTACTGACTTGTCCAGCAGATCTCAGAAGACCCCCCCCATTGTCAGTTGGAAAGTCGAAGGCTCATTTGTGAGGTTGAATGACATCACTATAAATTCGTAGCTCCCGTAGCGGATTTGGAACGCGGTCTTGTAGCAATCTTCCGCGAAGACCCGAATCTGATGGTAACCACCACGTAAGTCGATTTTCGAGAAATAGCTAGCGCCACAAAGTTGGTCGAGAGGGTTGTTGGTGCGTGGGATTGGATAGCGAGACTTGATTTGGTCTTTCCAGCAGTGCTTGATTTGGCTTCGCAACTCCTCCAGTTCCGGCTGGGTCAACCGCCACTATGTCCGAACCGTCGGTTGTGCGCCAGGCTCTAGCTGGATCCTGTGGTCCTTGGGTCTTTCGGTGGCAGTTTAGGTGGCAGGTCGTAGGGGATGATGTCCGGGTATTGTCGAATCAGCCCTGCTAAATCAGGTGGTACAGCTGCGCACAGCTTCTCGATGTATGTTCCGTCAGTGTCAACTGCCAACTTGCGCAAGCAAACGGCGAACAGCTGCGCGCCTCGGTTGAAGTGGTGAGTTATATGATGGCTTTGACGCACGGGGTCTGGATGTAGTCAGGTGTCCATGCAGGCAGTTTAATTAGCCCCTCGTGCTTGCTGATGCAGTACAATCCTGTTGTTTAGTCGATGATGGGGTTGTGCATTCGCAACCAATCACGTCCTAGCAGCACGTCACAGCCGTCCAGCGTCGTCGCGAGAAACTTCATGCTGAAGACGAAATTGTCGTTGCATTCGATCCACACCGTCCGTGTTTCCTCCAAAATTGCCAGAGGTG
Source organism: Closterium sp. NIES-65 (assembly GCA_948144175.1). Lineage (NCBI taxonomy): Eukaryota > Viridiplantae > Streptophyta > Zygnematophyceae > Desmidiales > Closteriaceae > Closterium > Closterium sp. NIES-65. The sequence goes on along the minus strand of CANXME010002232.1, from coordinate 1,013,397 downwards.
TCCCATCCACGAGGCGAGCGTCGATTTTGGATAAACACCTGTCAAATTGCAGCTTGCATTTTTTTGCTGTCGCCAAGTTGAAGAGGCTATGGCTGGCCCCTCCGTCGACGAACATTTTCAAATTATTTTTTAACACCTTACCAACAACCAGCATAAGGTGATCCACATGATTATCCATGTTATTTCTGCCGAGTGCAATCGATTGCATGAATCGGAACCACGACTCGGTGGGGATGGTGGTGTTCGGGCGACGGAGCATAGCCAGTAAGGGGCCCGTTAATTACTAACTCTTTCCATTTCCCTGCTCCTTCCTGTCGTCCCCCTTCGCCGACATTTTCTCGGCACAGTCGCTCATGTAGTGACCCATCTTCCCACACCGGTAGCATTGCCCCTTATAAGGGCGCCCAGGTGTATGGACGGCGTTGATTGTGACCCATTGGGTCTTTCCACGAGAACATATTCCGTCCCGGGAATCTGTTCTCGCATATTGCATGAGTGCATTCGTGGACTCTGCCAACCGTATTGCTTCAAGGAACGACGTCGGGTGGCATCGGCGCACCTTGTACTGTACTTCATATTTAAGGCCGCTGATGTATTCATAGTCCATTTGGCCGGCAAGTGCCATGAATGACGCTGCGTAGTCTTGGACAGATTCCATCTGCGACCAGGCACGCAACTCTATGCGAGCTTGCTCCGAGGCAGATACGTGCTCAAAGCGATCTCGTAAGCCTGCGCCCCACTCCTTCCACGTGCGTATCTTGGTCACTCCGAAGATTGATTCTGCCATTTGATTAGCCGGTGTTGAGGTCCCGTCTGCCGCATGTGTCACACCTGTCAGGGTTCCCGTTATGGAGAAAATTAAAGAAACGGGTGCTAGTCCACGGGCTAGGCACGTGTATGAGGGTGATGTCTGCGTTCGTTCCTTAGTCGTTCACTTGTGAGACATCCTGCAAGTAGAGAACGCACAAGTAGAGACCCGGATTCCCCTTGTAGAGCGACAGTGCCTTGGCCACGGACGTCTTGCAGCGCTTCATTGAAGCCGCGCACGTGCTTGTTGTCGCCGCTCGGCTCCAAGTCGACGAAGCCGTCCTTCATTCCCATCAGATGGTGCGAGTAGCCGTTGCCGAGCAGGACCACCGCCGGGTTCGACGGCACGGCTGCCGCTACCCCCTGGAAGTCCTCACCGGCCTCTGGTGCCAGTGAGACGGTCGGCTCCACGACGCTGACCAGCGAGCACGACGCCTCCCCATGGCCTCGCCCCTTGCCCCCAGAGGAGGAGTCGGCGTCCTTCGCCGAGGTCGACAATTTGGTCGACTGCTTCTCCTTGCGCGGCTTCCTCTCCCGACGAGGACGGCGGCCGGCCGACCTCTCTCGGCCTTCCTTGGTGTCCTCGTCGTCGGAGTCACTACGGTCGGGGCACTCGAAGGAGAGACGGTCGGGGTCGCCGCACAGCTAGAATTCCCAACGTCGACCTCCTCCACCATGACCACCGTCCTTGGCCGACTTCTTCGTGTCGGCGTTCCTCGCCGGCTTCCCGCCTCCGCTACCACTGCCGTCAGGCTTACCGCATTGCCCCGGTCGACTTCCTTGCTTCATTGGGGCGATGTAGTTCACATGCGGCAGGAGCTCTGTGGACCGCTTTGCCTCCTACATCGCCTCGTCCCTAAGGATGTACGGGAGCGACTCCCGTGTGCCCGCCACCACCATCAGGCGCTTCATCATGTTGAAGCTGCTCGGGAGCCCCTTGATGACGTGCGTGATGTACAACGCCGTCAAGTAAGTGACGCCGGCCATACGCATGTAAGCGAGGAGCCGCCGAGCTCGGTTCCAGTAGTCGGTCGCTGTCTTCTGCTCGCTCATCCTCAGGTCCGTGAATCACCCCTCTCAGCCTCGACGTGCCTCCTGCATTGCTGCCGACTTGGTCACTGGCGTTAACGCCCACGTCGACGCCGGTCGAACGGTCAAGGAGAGGCAGGCTGAGGGGGGTGCTACGCCGCCCACACGGCGCGGATGCCCGCCTCGACGACTGCCAAGGGGAGAGTCTCCCCGTACTCGCCAGCCAAGTGGTGTCTCCTCGCATCTTCCAGCTGTGCCTCCAATATGTCTAGTACGCCTGTGTCACCTACGCCCACCATGGTGATTAGCGCATAGCTACCGGCCTACGAACACAATAGGTAAGTGGAACTAAGTTGGCTAGACCAAAGGTAAGTCGCGGTGCCGTCCGCGCTCACTGCACCATGCGAAGCAACGAGAGCTAGTCCACGGGCTAGGCACATGCGTCAGGGTGATTGCTGCGTTCCTTCCTTAGTCGTTTGCTCGTGTTCACTCTACATGATCATTTACGGGGGAAATTGGCAAGAGTTTCACTAGCAAAGATTGACAATAATGGTAGGAACAACATTGGCAACAATGACTACATAAGAGCCAGCAAAAATGCTGGTCGACCTCCAGCACAACACGGTTGACCGCGATCCAGCGTTGCAAAGCTCGCAACGCTCTAGCGCTGCAGAGAGGCGCCTTGCCAACGTTGCAAGTTCACGGTATGCCAGCGCTGCAGCAAGGCGGCTGCACATCGTTGCAGCCATAGGACAGCGATGCACCCACTTCGCAGGTGCGCGCGGCCAGTTGGTGCACCACGCCTCGCCGTGTGCACAGCGCAGACAACAGGCTGAGAACACGCCATCGACTGCGCCCACCAGCCACGTCAACCTCGAGACACCACTTTCGAGGTCGGCCTCGTAGAAAACATTCCGACGACCATCGCGCAGGTCACCCGGGTAACTCTGTCAACCGGGCAACCACGCCTGGTCTGCCAGACCGATCGGTCCCCGGCTACCCAAGCTTCTGATGCCCGTCGCTCTAGGCTCGATATTCTTATAACTACCGGTGCTCCAGTTACTCCCAATTCTCCTAGGTCCAGCGTCCATGACTCGGCAGCCAGAGAAACTTTCTCTCCAACGGAGTCTCCCCGTCCTACCGCCTTTACTCTACCCCCGGCTGCTGCTGTCAGAATTATATAGCGTGCAGTGGGGTACTCTATAGCGAGTACAACCCAATTAGGGTTTCCTATATGTATGCCAACTGCTGCTAGTGCAAACACTCCTTTGCTCATTGCTGTTTCTCACTTCTCATTCTGACATGCTATCAGAGCAGGTCGACCCCCTTGGGTCGATCCTGTGGGTGGGCCCACCACCTAATGCTTCCGCTGCTTTACTTCCTGTCGTGCGCCTCGGGCGCGCGACGACTTCTTCCTGCCGCGCGCTCGGGGCGCGCGGCGGTTTTCTGCCCGCCGTGCGCCCCGAGGCGCGCGGCGGTTTTCTCCCCCTGTCGCCCGCCGAAGCACCCTCGGGGACCCGCGCGTCGCCCCCGTCGCCCGCGCGCGGCCCGTACTGCACAAGCACGGCCTGTATGGGCTGCGCCAGGCCCACGCGCGGCCTGTCTTGCACGCGCGCAACCTGTACGGGCTGCGCCAGGCCCGCGCGCGGCCCGTACGGCCTGCGCCAGGCCCGCGCGCGCCTCGGGCCGCCCACGCGCGGTTTGTACGGGCTGCGCCTAGCCCGCGGGCGCCCTGTCTCCTCTGCCCTTGAGCTGCACGCCGTCCCTCGCGCTTCTAACGGCGCCCCACCCCTGCTATTGCCCGTGCTCTTGTATTAGGGTTTGGGGGTGGAGGGTATGGGGGTGCCGTGTGTGTGAGCCATCCTCTGCTCCTCCTCCTCCTCCTTTGTCTCCCGCTGCTGCAGCTGCCGCTGAGGCGGGTGGATGTGTTGGAGCCGTCGGAGAGGTACAAGGGGGGTGACGTGGGAGTGGAGCTAGGGGTGCAGCAATGGGTGTGTGAAAGGGGTGTGGGATAGTTGGGGGAGGTTGCATGGAGGCTGCCGTCGTGTCGCCTGCAGCGCCAGTAGTCTGGAGCCGTCGTGCTCTCGGTAGCCCAGAGAGCCTGCTGTGCCTGTCGCCCGTGGGTCCGCTGCTCTTGCCGCTCCTCGTAGCCGCTGAGCGTGTTACTCCTGTAGTCCGGTGCCCTCGTGCGCTCGGTAGCCACTGTGTGCGTGCTCGTGTTGCCCGTGTGACTGCAGCTTCAGCCGTCGTCTCCCATCTTCTCTCCCCTCACAATTCCTCCTCCTCCTCACTTGCCCTCTGTGATCGCCTCTAGCTTTGCTTATAATTGTGAACTATTGATATGCCTGCTCATTGTGCTGTTTACACCCCAATTTGGCTATGGGGGTGTGTCAAAATGCTATTATTGTCTAGCCTGCAGTAGAGTACTCTATAGCGAGTACAACCCAATTAGGGTTTCCTATATGTATGCCAGCTGCTGCTAGTGCAAACGCTCCTTTGCTCATTGCTGTTTCTCACTTCTCATTCTGACAGTTGCTTCTTGCAGTAAAGATCCTGAGCTGGCCACGCCAAGTCCCCTGCCAAGCACGGTGCGAGTGTCCGTTGATCCCGCATCGGCTTCTTCCTGCTCAAAGCGAGCGCGATGTAGAAAGTGGGCGCAGAGTACCCTGCTCATTGGAGGCCGTCATATTCCACCGCCTGACAACTTGGCTGATCGACCACCCGATGTCGCTGAGATACCGGATGGGACTGACATACCTGTCCGCGCGGACACCAAGTCGCCCGCACTCACCAAGATGCAGCTGAGAGAGCAAATGTACCTTGAGGGGAGTATTAATTACGAGACGAAGTGGTCGGGCAAGTTTTCTTGGCTTGTTCTACGGAAAACCAAGGATGTATTTCCCTACGTGAAGTGCAGCGTCTGCATGTCGTACGGGAAGGAGAACACGAAGTACGACATGCAAGGTGATGACGGTGGCCGTGACTTGTAGACGCAGGCGTTCCGGGCTCACGAACACACGGACGCTCACACAACGGCAATTGAGCGGTAGCTGAAGATTGCAAGGGGAATCCGCAAGAGGCAGCAGGTGATTTTGAATTTCATAAACTCAAACATCAAGGGGAGACGCGCGATTCGTCTCCTGCGGTCGGTTCAGTTTCTGTGCCAGTGCGACGCGCCGATCAACTTGTTCCCGAAGCTGATGCGATATCTTGCGGATCAGTACACTCCCGACATATCGAGGCAATCCTATGGGGTCAATCTCACTCGGCAGGACGTTGGTATTTAGTATTGTTTGGGTACGCGTTTTGCGTTTATTGTTACCTTTAGTTGTATTAAACATCTATTTACTGGTGGCGCATGTGCAGGTACGGCTTCCAGCAGATGGTTCATAGCATCCATACTGTTATGTGATGCCATCATTTGCATTCAAGTTTGTCTGCCTCCCATCATATGTTTGTGCGTTGCATGTGTGGTGTGAGTGTGCGCAATAATTTGTGTTTGGTGTGGTTTGGATTTTCTGAGTGTGTGTGAATGTTATTTGGCTTGAGCAGATATCTGACGTGACTTCTCTGCTCAAGAGCTTTCCGATGAGCCAAGGATCGCTTCAATCGGAGCATGAACGAGAAAGTTGTGATCGTTCGAAGTTATGGTTGTGGTGCGGCGACTATGGAATTTTGCGGGTTGACTCAATATGGGGTACAGACTTTTGGGGGTTGGGAAATTCGTCCCCATCACTGTACATGCTGCCAATTGGTTGGGAGAAACCAAATTGGGTTGGCAAGTGTGGCCAACCTGGGTGAGGTGGATTGTGGAGGTTGGGAAAGAGACAAAGGTCAAAGTTGGGTTGCCTAGAGAGAGGGGAATTGTGTGGTATGGAGTTTTGTTGGTTGAGGACTCTCTTGGGACCTTCGCTGTCGTCCTCCTCTTCCCTCCTACCTGGTTTATTGGCACTCCCAACTTCCTTGTGTATGTATGATGAGACAATTGTGATTGAGTTAAGATTCTATGGCAGCTTACCCCCTAGTGCGCCGAAATTCATAACTCAAGAAATACTTCACATTATGGTATGATTCAAATTGGGAACTGTAGCCACAAACTAGGGCTACAACATATCTAGGTTTTGTGAAGTTTTGACAGTGCACGTTACATCCACGGCGTTTCTTGTGAACTCGACGTTTCTGTCCAGAAACTAGGCCCAACGATTTTGAGAATTTTTGGCACCTAATCTTCGTAGACTCCGTCCTAAGTCTCTAACAAGTGGTATCAGAGCTGATTAAGGACCTTGTGGGGAGTCTACTAAAATGTGAAGACCCTCCAAGACCCACCATGGCCTGTGGGCATGCCTAAGTGGAGTTCTGGAGGTTGGATGTGACTTCCGCTGAGGGAAACTCTGCAGAGATTTCGTTGGCGCCGACACTTGCGAAATTATTGTGGGACTTCGGTGTGGACATCAAAGGGGGAGCTGGAACCTGTGATTGGAAGCTGAGGAGATGAGTCAACAGAGTGGAGAAGAAGCTGAGAAGAGCAGTGAGCCGCCACCATCCAAGATTGAGGCGTTGGATGGCTCCAACTACGAGGAATGGAGCGGGCGGATGTGGAGCGCCTTCAAGCGCTATAAGCTGCTGAAACTCGCGATGGGTGTAAAGAAGATGCTGGAGGAGGGAGATGCACGCGATCGATGGATTGAGCAAAGCGCGGTGCTGTATGACTTGATTCTACAATCGGTCAACAACGACATGTTCCAGCAGATCAAGGATTTGGTGGAGCTTGACGACTCGGGACCAAAGGCATGGAAGCTACTACGCGACGTGGTTCAGCCCGACACGCTGCCGATGGTGATCGTATTGGAGAAGGAGCTGGCTGCCCTCTCCATGCGGCCGGGAGACGATGTGAAGCCGGTGCTTGACAAGGTCAAGGACACCTATGCGAGGATGGCAGCAGCAGGCAGCAAGGTGTCACAGATGCAGCAGTGCACCAAGATCATCTCGGTGCTCCACAACTCGTGGGACAACCTTATCCCAACCCTCAACGTTCAGCAGGACAAGTGGATGCTTGAGTGGCTACGGCAACAGATCGTGTAGGAGGACTTCCGCAGGCGCCACACGGGAGGTGGTGCTGCCAACAAAACTGCTGAGGTGTATGGAGCTGCAGGAGGCAGCAGAGGAAGAGGGGGAGGGAGAGGCAGAGGCCGTGGGAGAGGCTTTGGCAGAAGGAGAGGCCGAGGTGACTACAATGAGGGGCATGGGAGCGCTGGTGGCAGGGCAAGCACCCAAATGGAGGGTGTGTGTTGATACTGTAAGAAGGCTGGACACCCATGGTTCAAGTGTTTCAGCTGGCCTGAGGGATGGGCGCCTCAAGGCATGAAGCCGCCAAGTGGTGAACGTGCACGAGGTGGCGCTGTGCAAGGTTCAGGTGCACAAGGTGATGGTGCACAAGGTAAAGCCGACCCGAGGATGTTCCTCATGTTTAAGGATCTGCAAGGGAGTGAGGGTGATGTGGGTTCGGTTGGGAAGGTTGTGATGCACCCCTTCACTCACTGGGTGATCCATTCAGGTTGCACAAGTCACATGACCCCACGGGCAGATTTGCTTGACGAGGTAAAACCCCCTGGGAAGATCAAGTTTGTGGCTGCAGCTTCAGGTGCTTTGCTCCCTGTGATTGGTGTTGGGAATGCCAAGGTCATGGGAGCCAATGGGGGGCTTGTAGGGCTGGGGAATGTGCTGTTGGTTGAAGGTTTGTCCGCTAACCTCCTCTCTGTGCGCCGGATGCAGAAAAGCAAGGCCAAAGTGACTTTCGGCCAAACCAGCTGCCGTGCAAAGCTTGGGAAGTTGCTGCTGTGGAACTTGGAGGAGAAGAACAGCTGCATCAAGGACCTCTGGCAGCTGCCCATCATTCCTTGGAATGGGAAACCACCAGCAACGGCAGCGGCAGCGGCAACGACAAAAAACAACTGCGGGAGGAGAGGATATTGCACCAATTGGTGGGGCCCTGGATGCAGTCAAGAAGGTGCAGCATTTACAGCAGCCACATGGTGAGGTGCTTGCTGGTGTGGATGCAACCGCTGCATGGGCAAAGGCTTCATCTGGGAATGGTGATGTGGATTGGGAGACGTGGCACGAGAGGCTGTGTCACATCAACATTCCTATGCTGCAGAAGTTAGTGAAGGATGGGAGCTTGAAGGGGTTGGAGGTGAAGGGGGCGGCAAAGGAGACTGGGAGCCGCCCTACATGCCTTGAGACCAAGTTCACGAAATTTCCCTTCAGTAGCAGCACGGGACCAGCCAAAGCACAACTCGCGCTTGTGCACATGGATGTGGTGGGGCCTACGAGGGCCCTTTCTCTCTCGAGTAGCCGCTATTTCCTGACCATTGTGGACAACCACATGCGTGCGATGTGGGTGTACCCTCTCAAGACGAAGGGGGAGGTGGAAGCGGCTGTTCTAAAGTAGTGGATGCCGAGAGCTCAAAGGGAGAGTGGTCATAAGGTGAAGGTGATCCGCACCAACAACGGAAGAGAATTTATTGGCGCTGATTTTGAGGTGGTGCTGAAGAAGAAGGGGATCCAACATCAGCTCACGGTGCCCTACAACCCTCAACAGAACGGCGTGGCTGAGCGGTTCAACCGGACCCTGCAGGAAGGTGCTTGCACTCTCCTTGGGCGTGCAGGGCTGCCGGATCCATTCTGAGTGATTGCACTGCGGCAGGTTGCCCTTGTGAAGAACAGGGTGCTGGCGACTGTGGGGGACAAGCAATACGTCCCCTACACCAAGTGGTATGGGAGTGCACCAGCCGTCAACATGCTGAGAGCCTTCGGCTGCATGGTGGTGTTTCATGTGCCGAAGGAGAAGAGGGGAAAACTGGAAGCTTCTGGGAGATGGGGTGTGCATTTGGGGCTTGCTAAGGATCACAAGGGCAGGCTGATTTGGGACTTGACAAGCCAGCAGCTGACTGTGTCAAGGGATGTGAAGTTCCTTGAGTCCTTGTACTACAAGGAGTGGAAGCAGCAGCAGTAGAAGCTTCCTACAACACCGCTGATCATTGAGGTCGATGAGGGGCTGCGGCCTTCAAGGCAAGTGCAGGTCATTGTCTCAGAGGAGAAGATCTCTGGGCAGCCGTCTCTGAGCCCAAGACGTTAGCCGAGGCATTGAGCGGGCCCGACGCTGAAAAGTGGAAGTAGAGTGTGAAGGAGAAGTATGACTCTCTGCTGGAGAATGAGACGTGGGAGCTGTGTGAGCTGCCTCCAGGGAGGAAGGCCAATTCTCCCAAGCTGATCTTCAGGCATAAGTACGGACCAGATGGGGAGCTGACCCGCTACAAGTCAAGGCTTGTGGCTAAGGGATTTCAGCAGACAAAGGGGAAGGATTTTGACGAGATCTTTGCTCCTGTGGGGAAAGGCACAATACTGAAAGTGTCGGTGGCAATGGCTGCAAACTGTGGATGGCGGGTAAAGCAGATGGACATTACCACCGCCTTCCTCAATGGGATCATTCTGTAGGAGCTGTACATGTTATAGCATGAGGGGTTGGATGATGGGAGCTGCAGGGTGTGCAGGTTGAAGAAAGCCATCTTTGGCTTGAAGCAGGCTCCTCGTGCATGGTACCACAAGCTGGAGGAGACACTGCTGGCTGGGGGGCTCAAGAAGAGTGAGTGTGACCATAGCCTGTTCCTGCTACAAGAGAAGGAGCACTTTCTCATGGTCTTGGTGTATGTGGACGACATCTTGCTCTTCTCTGAGTCGTCTGCAATGATTGAGCGTTTGGAGGAGATGTTGGAGATGTAGTTCAATCATTCCAAGATGGGAGATATGAAGTATTACTTGGGGATGCATGTGGAGAGGGACGATGACAAGGGAGTGTTGAGGTTGCACTAGAGGAAGTACTGTGAGGGGCTGGCTAAGAAGTATGGGCTGCAAGATGGAGGAAAGCCAGCCACCCCATTGCTTTCGGGGCTCATTGTGGAGCCCTGTGCTGATGAGGAGGTGGTGGGTGAGAGTGACAGGAAGCGATTTCATTCCATGGTTGGGGCGCTCAACTATGCGGCCAACCACACACGACCTTACATTCCCTTTGCAACATCCAAGCTTGTCAGTGTGGTTTCTTGCCCCAGTCATGAGCAGCTGGAAGCGGCCAAGATGTTGGTCCGCTATGTGAGTGCTACAGCATCAGTGGGCTTGGAGTACAGTGCTGTGAGGCAGAGGCTGCAGAGGGGTGCTACTTATTTGAGCAAGGGGGAGATGCTCCTGACCTGCTACACTGACTCTAGCTTCAACTCTGTGAAGACGGATGGCACCAGCATTAGAGGCTATGTGTGCCTGTTTGGAGGTGGTGCAGTGAGCTGGCGCAGCAAGAAGCAGAATGAGGTGGGGCAGTCCTCATGTGAGACAGAATACATGGCCCGGCATCATGGGGCAAAGTAGATGGTGTGGCTGAGGCGTTTGTTGGAGGAGATTGGGGATGGTCAGAGGGAGCCGATTGTGATTTTCTGTGAGAATAAGTCGGCGGTGAAGCTAGCGAAGAATGCTTGTCTTCATGGGCTGACTAAACACATCAGGCCTAAGTGGCACTGGGTGAGGAGGCTCCTGGACAAGGAGGTGCGGCTGGAGATTGTGAAGACCCATCAGTAGGCGGCTGACATTCTCACCAAGCGCCTGGCTGAATCTGAGCATTGGAAGGGCATGAAGCTTGCTGGAATGAGTGTGCATTGAGGGTGCATGCTTGAGCTATGGCATCTGGGATGATGGTAGGCAGGCAGAGGGGGAGTTTGTTATGTGATGCCATCATTTGCATTCATGTCTGTCTGCCTCCCATCATATGTTTGTGCGTTGCATGCGTGGTGTGAGTGTGTGCAATAATTTGTGCTTGGTGTGGTTTGGATATTCTGAGTGTGTGTGAATGTTATTTGGCTTGAGCAGATATCTGAAGTGACTTCTCTGCTCAAGAGCTTTCCGACGAGCCAAGGATCGCTTCAATCGGAGCACGAACGAGAAAGTTGTGATCGTTCGAAGTTATGGTTGTGGTGCGGCGACTATGGAATTTTGTGTGTTGACTCAATATGGGGTACAGACTTTTGGGGGTTGGGAAATTCGTCCCCATCACTGTACATGCTGCCAATTGGTTGGGAGAAACCAAATTGGGTTGGCAAGTGTGGCCAACCTGGGTGAGGTGGATTGTGGAGGTTGGGAATGTGACAAAGGTCAAAGTTGGGTTGCCTAGAGAGAGGGGAATTGTGTGGTATGGGGTTTCCTTGGTTGGGGACTCTCTTGGGACCTTTGCTCTCGTCCTCCTCTTCCCTCCTACCTGGTTTATTGGCACTCCCAGGTTCTTTGTGTAGGTATTATGAGACAATTGTGATTGAGTTAAGATTCTATGGCAGCTTACCCCCTAGTGCGCCGAAATTCATAACTCAAAAAATACTTCATCGTATCGTACGATTCAAATTGGGAATTGTAGCCACAAATTAGGGCTACAACATATTTGAGTTTAGTGAAGTTTGGACCTTGAACATTTTGTCGACGACGTTTCTTGTGAACTCGAGTTTACTGTCCAGAAACTAGACCCAACGATTTTGAGAAATTTAGACACCTTATCTTCGTAGTTTCCGTCCTTAGTCTCTAACAAGTACCTACCTGACGAGGGTGTAGATGGACCACATCCAATCTTCCCCATTCCTGGGCCTCAGTTGTGACGAGAACACGTCCCACATCTGTTTTCCTATCACTGCATCTCTCACCGGTGACTTTGCCCGTAGTCAATATGTGCATTAATACCCCATTTGTTTAATCACACATCATGTTTTTTGTCTCCTGGGTCCCACAGGGAGGCTCTGGCTGTGAAGGATGTTGCGGAGTGAAATCCAGACCTGGACATGGTGGACAAGGTGGTATGCACCGTGGCTGTAGAGCTCGGCAAGTCTTGCGTATGGAGCCAGCGCTTCAAGTACCTGCAGCGAGTAATCTACAACACGAACCTTAAAATCTACACGATTCGGTGGCCGTCACGAGGGGATGCGGTGCGTAAGCTGTGCAAGGTCATAGGCGCGTGAGATTATGGCGATCTACAAGTTCCATTTCTGCATGTTCTTTCTCGCCGGCATCCTCACCAACATGAAAGACCTCAAACATTTTTTCCAGAAACGAGATGCAATTTTTTATGTTGCCGCGAGTTGGCCTCCGTCCATGGTTTGTAGTACTATTGCAGCTGTCTGACATGTGCTCCATTGTTGATCTTTGACAGCTGGATGTGACAGAAATTTCAAATACCATTGAGTCCACTACGACGAATCTGACGGAGAGGTACTTGGAGAGCGACAAGCAGTTCGGTGGCGAGAGCAAGTGTTGGCTGGTCAGCTTTTTGAAGCTGCACGGACAAGGTTGATGCAAAAATGTCAGTGTGCGAGGCGTGGACGGGGAGGGACGCCCAGTCAACTACCTCTACACCATGTACGAGAGGAAGCTCGCGGGGCACAAGCTCGGAAGCAACTACGCCGAGTGCATGAAGATGTGTCGCAGATTCGCCCGCGATTGCGTGGACAACCTCAACGAGTGCTTGGATGACCTGGGGAAGCAACGACCGACAAATCTGTTTCGGTCGGGGAAATGGCCCAAGATCAAGGCACAAAGGGAGAAGAAGTTCCAGGACTAGCTTCTGTGATGCAGCAAGCTGGCGGGCTTCGACCTCAAGGCCGCATAGAAGGAGCTGCTGACCTTCTGTGCAATAATGGAGACGCACCACGAGCTAGAGAGCTTCGCATAGGGCCTGAACAACTTTCTCATGAGTGCTGACTCTAAGAGGTACGCTCTCCTCTGGCCAACGCGAAAAGTCGCAAATAGTGTACATATTGTTAACGTATCTTCACGTTGTGAGTTGCTGTGTGAATGTACCTGGCAGAAGATGGCCCAACCTCATCCTTCTGTGGCAGGTGATCGCGGTGCTCCCCTTGTCAACCGTGGAGTGCGAGCGAGGTTTTTCCAGGCAAAACGCCATCAAGTCGTGGGTGCGCGGCGCGCTCTGCAACGCGCGACTAAGTGAGTTGATGCAGATCTTGCTCCTGAAATATGACATTGACTGACCGGAAGCACTAGAGGTCTGGAGAACCATAAGGAAGAGGCGCCTAGCGAAGAGTGCGAAGCTGGCTGCGTGACAGGAAGGGGAAAGCGAAGGAGGGTGAAGACAGGCTGTTGGAACGGCAAGGTAGAATGAGGAGGAGGGGGAGGAGGAGGAGGAGGAGGAGGAGGAGGAGGAGGAGGAGGAGGAGGAGGAGGAGGAGGAGGAGGAGGAGGAGGAGGAGGAGGAACAGGACTTGGGCGACAATCAGGAGCTCATGGGGGAGGAGGAGGACGAGTTGGACAGCCCCTTCCTCTCGGACAATGATGATATGGAGCAGGTGTTTCACATTGACAAGCCAGTGCACTAACTAGTTTAGTTAACTATCAAAGTTAGCAGGCAGAAACAGAATTGAAGAAAGGAGGGGTTTCACTAGCAGTAGTTGGGATACATATAGCAAACCCTAACTGGGTTGTACCTGCTATAGAGCACCCCACTACAGGCTAGATAATAACATTCTGACACACCCCCATAGCCAAAGTGGGGTGTAATCAGCACAATGAGCATGCATAGCAGGAGTTCTCAATAATAAGCAAAGCTAGAGGTAATCACAGCGAGCAAGTGAGGAGGAGGAGGAACTGTGGAAGGAGAGAAGATGGGAGGCAACGACTGAAGCTGCAGAGGCACGGGCACAGGAGCGGCTGACTCAGTGGCTACCGAAGCAAGGGCGACGAACTATTGGAGTGACTGGCTCCGCGGCAAAGACGAGCGGCAGGAGCAACGGACCCACTGGCGACTGGTGCAACAGGCTCACTGGCTACCGAAGCAAGGGCGACAGACTACAGGCACTGCAGGCGACACGACATCTACCTCCACACAACCTCCTCCAACTAACCCACACCCTTGACACACACCCCCTGCTGAACCCCTAACACCACTCCCACGTCACCCCCCTAGCGCCATTCCCCTCGGGTCCCACACCTCCACCCCCCTCAGCAGCAGCTGCAGCAGTGGGAGACAAACAAGGAGGTAGGGAGAGGGAAGGGGAGTACCCACACCGCGCACCCCCATGCTCGCCACCCCACACCCCCATGCTCGCCACCCCACACCCCCCACCACCGCGGAACGCACGGCAGCACGGGAGGAATGGGCAGCATGGGGGGGGGGGGATGGTACAGGAGGGGCCGCGCGTCTCTCCTCAGGGCGCCAAAACGGACGGAGGCGGGGGCGCGTGCGGCTCCCCAGGGCGCCGCGACGGACGGCGGGGGGCGCGCACGGCTCCCCAGGGCGCCGTGACAAGAAGGGCGGGGGCCGCGCGTGCTCCCCAGGGCGCCGCGACGAGCACGGCAGGGGCCGCGCGCGGGTCCCCAAAGCCGCGCGACGGGCAAACGGGCCGCGCGCGGCCTGCAGGCCCGTGCACGGCTTGCAGGGCGACGCGACGGGAAGGGCGGGGGGCTGCGCGCGGGTCTCCCACGGTAGGAAACCGCCGCGCGCCTCGAGGCGCACGGCGGGCAGAAAACCCTAAAAAAAAAATTCGCCATGCGGGTCCCCCACGGCACGAAGAAGGCGTCGCACGCCATGGGGGGTGCAACAGACAGAGTAGCAGCGGAAGCAGTTAGGTGGTGGGTCTACCCACAGGATCGACCCAAGGGGGTCGACCTGCTCTGAAACCATGTCAAAGTTAGCAGGCAGAAACAAAATTGAAGAAAGGAGGGGTTTCACTAGCAGTAGTTGGGATACATATAGCAAACCCTAATTGGGTTGCACCCGCTATAGAGCACCCCACTACAGGCTAGATAATAACATTCTGACATTAACTTCATCCATGCTATAAACCGTTGTGAAAATCATAGTGCATAAAAAAAACAAAAAAAAAAAACAAACAAACCAACCTTGACTTCAAGCTGTGAATTCTGACGCATCAGGGTGATACTTTGTTGGACACTGTGTCAAACTCATATTATAAAGCTTGTGTAGGCTACAGTGGGGTAGACACTATGGGGTACAGTTTCCTAGGGTTTCCTACTTGTACCCAACTTTGTGCTAGTTCATTTCATTCCTCAATTCTCACATTGTATAGAGCAGGTTCCCTTGTGGGAACTTCCTAGGGCCCACCACTGAACTTCGACTTTTTTTCCTGCTCTGAGATCGAGTCGCTCCTGACCGAGGCGCGCCCAGTGTGCCGCCCTCCCCTTAGCGACCCGTCGCGCCGCCCTTAGCAGCCCTCCCCCTCTCTCACGGCCCCTTTGCGACCCCGTCGCCGCTCTCCTAGCGGCCCGCCGCGCCGCCCTCAGCGGCCCCTCCTCTTGCGGCCCCGTCGCCGCCCTCTCGAGGCCCCATCGCCGCCCTATTGCGGCCCCGTCGCCTCCCTCTCGCGGCCCCGTCACCGCCGTTCGCGGCCCCGTCGCCGCTCGTAGCGACCCTGCAGCCGCCCCTCGCGGCCTCGTCGCCGCCCTCTAACGGCCGCGTCGCCGCCTTCTAGCGGCCCCCGTCGCCGCCCTCTTGCGGCCTCGTCGCCACCCCTCCGCGGCCCCGCTACCGCTCCTAAGCGGCCCCGACGCCGCCTCCTACGCGGCCTCGATGCCGCCTCTACCGAGCCGCCCAGCAGCCGAGCCGCCTGACAGCCGAGCCGCCGAGCCGCCCGATCGCCGAGCCGCCCAGCAGCCGAGCCGCCCAGCAGCCGAGCCGCCTAGCCAACGAGCCGCCTAGCCAACGAGCCGCCCGATAGCCGAGCCACCCAGCAGCCGAGTCGCCGAGCCGCCCGACTGCCGAGCCGCCCAGCAGCCGGGCCGCTGAGCCGCTACCAGTCCTACCGACGCGCCCCGGCCCTACTTACTTGTACTGGTGAGCCCACTACTTGCTAGACCTCTGCAGTCATGGCTACCCCCAGTGTTCTTACATTTGACACTGAGGGCCGTGCTGTTGACTTTGAGGTCTGGGTCGATGACCTCCAGCTGTTCCTCCAGTGCGATAGGGTAGACGGCCTCTCTCTGTTCGACCTCACCTCTGGTGCCTCCCCTGCCCCGCCTGCTACTACTGACAGCACTATTCGCTCACAGTGGGCAACACGCGATGCTGCTGCCCGTCTTGCTGTGCGTCGCCACTTACCGACCACTTAGCGTGCACACTTTAGCCAGTACAAGAGTGCTTAGACCTTGTACGACGCTGTAGTTGCACGCTACTCTTCCCTTGCCACTGCTGCACTGAGCCGCCTCATGCTACCGTACCTCTTCCTTGACCTTGCTGCCTTTCCCACAGTCGCTGACCTCATTACGCACCTCCGCACTAGTGACACTCGCTACCGCGCTGCGCTTCCTGCTGAGTTCTGCGCCAAGAACCCCCCCCCCCATGGACATCACCCTCTACTACATAGTCACCCGGCTCCCTGACTCTCTCCGCATAGTCAGGGGCCACTTCCTCTCAGTTTGCCCCACCACTCTCACCGTTGACCTCCTCGAGAAGGGCCTCCTAGCAGCAAAGAAGAGCATAGTCCTTGTAGGAGCCTCTCGTGGTGACCCTCGCACCCCCGTCTTTGAGGGGTGTTCCCCCTCCCCCCTCTTGCCCTCTGTTGCTTCTGCTGCTGCAGCCGACCTCGTTGGTTTCGACTCGGTCGGCGCTGCGTCTGCCCCTAGCGGGAGACGCCACACCGGCAAGGGCAAGGGGGGCAAGGGCGCTGGAGGGGCTGGCGGGGGCGGTGGAGGTGGTGGTGGAGGTAGTGCAAGGGGTGGGGGTGGTGGTGGAAGTGGTGGCGGGGGTGGCGGTGTCGGCGGCAGCAGTGGAGGCGGAGGAGGCGGCGGTGGTGGCGGAGGGAGCGGAGGCGGCGGAGGTGGCGGAGGAGGCGGAGGTGGAGGAGGCGGCGGAGGCGGCGGCAGCGGCGGTGGTGGAGTGGGTCGCGACTCTGTGCAGAGGAGTGGGACAGGTGGTGGTCCACGCCAGCAGCAGCGGAGTGGTGTGACCCTGTCCCCTCAGCAGCTTCGTGAGTGGTACGCTTCGCGTCAGCGCGGTGGGGGTACTGGTCCCTACACTTACGTCCTCCGTACCGGCGACTGCCTAGTGAGCAGTGCAGGGGCCCGCACTCCACCTAGCGCTGCTTCGGCCGCCTGAAGGACGCGTGGTGTCACCAGTTCCCTGAGGCGTCAGAGATCCCTCGCTGGAAAGATCTGTCTAGGGCGGGGGTTGCCATCTTTGATCTTAACTATGATGCTATCCTTGCTGCCATGTATTCAGTGACTACTAGTGTTGAGGGTGACTGTTACCTGTGTGTACCGCCTGACCCGGGCATTGAGGCCACTGCTCTAGGTGTTGGTGAGGCTGCTGCTCTAGGTGCTAGTGCGTCTGCTGCCCCAGGTGCTAGTGCATCTGCTACCCCAGGTGCTGGTGAGTCTGCTCTCTCAGGTACTTTGTCGGCTCAGGCCTTGCACACCTTCACCCTTGACTCTGGTGCGTCCCGCTCCTTCTTTCGAGACCGCACCACTCTTACGCCGCTCAGTCGGCCGGTTGCAGTCTCCCTAGCGGACCCCTCTGGGGGTCCTGTCCTTGCTAACTTCTCCAATGTCTTACCGTGCCCGGCAGCCCCCTCTGGCACCCTGTCAGGTCTCTACCTCCCCTCGTTCTCTACGAACTTGGTGAGTGGAGCTGACCTACAGGATAGGGGGGTTGACCAGTTCACTCCTGCGAGTCAGCGGGTGACCCACTGCACAGACGCTCGGACAGGCCGACATTTGGCCACGTTCACCCCTCAGTCAGGGTCGAGCCTGTACACCCTTACTACTGAGTCTCCTTTGGCTGCTGAGTCTGGCCAGGTAGCTGCGTCGAGTCAGGTGTTTGCTGCAGCGTCCAGGTCTGGTCCTGAGTCTGCATCCTGCTCGTGTCATCTACTGTCCCACAAGACTTTCCTCTGGCACCACCGCCTTGGTCTCCGAGGCATGGCCTCCCGTGTCCTTGTCTCTGGTCTCCCTCGGTCTCTCCCTCCCCTTACTCCGGGGCCTGGCCCTACCTGCGTCCCCTGCGTCGAGGGGCGACAGCGCGCCGCCCCTCACTCCTTCGAGTTTCCTCCGACAGAGGCTCCGCTCCAAAAGGCCAGCAAAGCCTTGTTGTCTACGTACAGCACTGGAGGAGAACGAGGCGGCTCTCCGAGGTAAGTCAGCAGGTAGGTGAGCCAGCGTAGCTCCTGTGCAGCCATGGCTCCAGCGTAGATCTCAGCCTCACAACTGGAGCCGAGAACAGAGGACGAGCAGGTAGCGCGCCACGAAACAGAGCCGGAACCAAGGCTGAAGGTGTAACCCTGTGACGACCGCTGCGTAGCCTGGTCGTCAGCCCAAGAATTGTCTACGTGCCCAGTGAGGACCACTGGACTCCGCCCTCCAAGCACAAGCCCCATGCCCGACGTACTGCACAAGTAGCGCAGCACCCTCTTTGCTGCAGCCATGTGCTCTGGTGTGTGTCTCCCAGGAGCAACATAGCGTGCTAAGATGCTCAGAGGGTATGCAAGGTCAGGTCGTGTGCAGGTCATCACATACATGAGGCAGCCAACAAGCTCTATGTACGGGCCACTCGGCTCTACGGACTCAACCGAAGGCAGAGCTGAGAGTGAGTGGCGAGTAGGCAGAGGAGTGGCCTGAGGCGAGGAGTACGTGAGGCCGAAGCGCTGAAGGACCTACTGCACCATCTGTGACTGAGTCAGGGTAATGGTGCGGCGTGCTCTGTCCCGGGTGATCTGCAAGCCAAGGTAGCTGCGCAGCTCACCCAGGTCTGTGCACGTGTGTCTCTTCTGCAGCTCGGACTTGATGTGGGCGAGTCCAGCAGTGTCAGCTGTGGCAAAGACCAAGTCGTCGACGTACATGAGGATGTAGAACGGCAGCAAAGAAGTTTCGGTGCGTAGAAACAGCGACGGGTCGGCAGTAAAGGGAGCGAACCCAAGAGCCGCAAGTGTAGTCCTCAGTGTGTCGTGCCACTCACGCGGTGCCTGGCGGAGACCGTAGACTGGCCGTCGGAGGCTCCACTGGGTGCAAGGAGGAAAAGACCCAGTGAAACCAGGTGGGCGACGCAGCCAGATCTCCTCGTGCAGGCTGCCCTGCAAGAAAGCAGTGCTAAAGTCAAGAGAGTGCAGCTCGTAGTCACGGTGAGCAGCTATGTGCAGCAGTACCCGAAGAGTGGTCATCTTTGGGGTGGGAGAGAAGGTCTGAAAGTAGTCAACTCTCTGCCGCTGACTGAAGCCTCGAGCCACGTAACGCGACTTGAAGACAGGCTGGGAACTCGGCGGCCGCTTCACCCTGAAAATCCACATGCGAGTGACGATGTTCGCCCCAGGCGGGGGAACCTCGTCAACGTAGGTGCCTGTGGACTTCCAGGAAGCCATCTCTGTGTCCATAGATGCCTGCCACTAAGAGCGCGGAGTCGGGATCTCAAGTACATCCGGGTGTCCCTCAGGGGTAAGCAGTACGGACACGAGATGAGGTGAAGCAGTAGCCAAACACTGGAACTCCTCCTGCCTGTCCTCAAGGACGTCCGTGCTAAGGGCACACTCACCCCCGACGGACGAAGGACAGATAGACTCAGACTCAGCGACAAGACTAGCAGCGTAGACTAGACGACAGCGAGCAGCAAAGTCGACGAGCTCAGCAACTAGGGCAGACGCAGCAGTGGACTCAAAGGAAGGGTCAGTGACGACCGTCGCAAGGAGACGCGTGACAGTCGGACTGGCAGCACTAAGAGAGTCCGACTCCAGGTCGGCAAGAGAAGGAAGAGAGGACTCAGGAGGAGAAGGCAATGGGGCACGCAGAGGAGCAGTGGACGGACGCAGAGACATCCGGTGCGTACCACGGACAGGAGGAGGACGCTTACGTGAACCACGACCATTAGTGCGAGCAGGACGGACAGGCGACGCAGGTCGAGACGCAGGCTCACGACGCTCAGCAAGACCTCCAGTAGGACCAGTGTAGGGAGAAGGAGCACGCAGTGGGGAGGCCAGCTGTAACTGTAATTGTGACAGGACAGGCTGTGGATACTCTAAGGGAGAAGGAGGACCAGTAGAAGGCGGAAGACCAAGAACCTGCTGAAGGAGCGGAACGAAGTACGGCCGAGGTCGTGCGGCGACTCTAGACCCAGCAGGGACCGCACCAGTACCCTTAGTGGTAGCACTAGTACCAGCAGCACCTCCAGCTCGAGCACCCTCAGCAACTCCAGTAGCTCCAGTAGCACCCCCAGCAGGACCACCTCTAGGACCGACAGTAGTAGCTTCAGCGCCAACACCCTCAGCAGCTCCAGCTGCAGTCGTACCCGCAGGCCCAGCAGCTCCTGTACTCCCAGTACGAGCACCTTCTGGACACGCGACACCAGCACCCTCAGTAGCCGAAGAACCTCCAGCTCCAGCAGCACGCCTCCAGCGCCGAGCAAACCACTCGCGCACCTCCTGTGGAGAGAGTGGCTCCCGCCGAGATGAAGTATCCGGAGAACCCCCAGGCACAATACCGCCAGACGCGAGACGAGCAGGCCCAGCTCCTTCAGGCTCCGCACCCCCAGGCTCAGCAACTCCACGCGTAGCACCCTTAGGCTCAGCACCCCCACTCGTAGCACCCCCAGGCTCAGCACCCCCAGGCGTAGCACCCCTAGGCTCAGCACCCCCAGGCTCAGCACCCCCGGTAGTAGCACCCTCATGCTTAGCACCCCCAGGCGTAGCACTCACACGCTCAGCACCCCAAGGCTCAGCACCCTCAGCAGCACCAGAGTCACCAGCAACCTCGACAGGCTCGACTGCTTCTACGTGGGACACACATGAAGGGGCAGGACCCTGAGGGGGGAGGGGGTCTAGCGGGGGGGGACCTGGTGCAAGGAAGAGCGGTGGCGGGGAGAGGGACGGAGTGCGGTAGGGGAAGAGGCGGTAGTAGGGGACCGACTCGTCAAACGTGACGTCCAAGGAGGACAGATCACGGCAAGAGGTGGGGTGGTAGAACTGCCACCCAGGCACGTCACGGGGGAAGCCAAGGAAGACGTAAGGAGTAGCACGAGGGGACAGCTTGTGCGCAGATAGGTCGCGAACAAACGCCCGAGATCCCCAGACACGGAACGTAGACGCTTTGCCAACCTTCCCAGTCCACAGCAAAGCTGAGGAGGTCTCCGGCATGGAGACCCTGGGGTGAAGGTTGATCTGATGCACCGCGTACCGAACCGCAAACGGCCACAGAAAATGGGGGGCAGCCGCATGCATCATGGACGTACGGGCGACGTCCATGACCATGCCAATGCGGCACTCAGCAATCCCATTTTGCTGTGGAGAGTCCGGAAGCGTGAAGGTCTAGCGGATGCCTCGTGCACGACAGTAAGCTCGCAGAAGGCCAGAGGAGAACTCCCCGCCTCTGTCAGAGTGCAGACGCAGAACAGGAAAGTCCGAGCCGAAGCTCTGCCTGAGTTGGAGACGAGCTGCGCAGATCCAGTCGATCAACACCTCAGTGACATCACCCTTGCTGCGCAAGGGAAAGACTGTGGTGTAACGCGAGTAGTCGTCAACCACCAGCAGGAAGTAGCGCTCGTAACCCTGTCCACGGACGCGGGCCGGGCCTCACACGTCCATGTGAAGCGTGTGCAGCGGGGCCTCTGTCGGAGGAAACTGGGAGAAGTGAGGGGCAGCACGCTGCCGCCCCTCGACACAGGGGACGCAGGCAGGGGCAGGCCCCGGGGGAAGGGGAGGGAGGGACCTGGGAAGACCAGAGACAAGGACACAGGAGGCCATGCCTCGGAGACGAAGCAGGGAGGGGTGACCAAGGCGATACGAGCAGGGGGCAGACTCAGGACCAGACCTGGATGCTGCAGAGAACACCTGACCCGACGCAGCTACCTAACCAGACGCAGGGACAGGACGAGACGCAGTGGTCAGTGTGTACACGCTCGACCCCGGCCGACGTGTAAACGTGGCCAGGTGTCGGCCTGTCCGAGCGTCCGTGCAGTGGGTCACCCGCTGACTCGCAGGAGTGAAGTTGTGAACCCCCGCATCCTGTAGGTCAGCACCACTTACCAAGTTCGTAGAGAACGAGGGGAGGTAAAGACTTGAGAGGGTGCCAGAGGGGGCCGCCGGATATGGGAGGAGAGTGGAGAAGTGAGCAAGGACAGGACCCCAAGAGGGGTCTGCCAGAGAGACTGCAACTGGCGGACCAAGCGGCGTGAGTGTGGTGCGGTCTCGAAAGAAGGAGCGAGAAGCCCCCGAGTCAAGGGTGAAGGTGTGGGAGGCCGAAGCCGGCGCGGTACCTGAGAGAGGAGGCTCACCAGCACCTGAGGAAGCAGATGTACTGGCACCTACAGCAACAGCCTCGCTAGCACCTAGAGCAGCAGCCTCACCAGTACCTAGAGCAGTAGTCTCAATGCCCGGGTCAGGCGGAAAACACCGGTAACAGTCACCCTCATCACTAATTGTGAGAGTACGACGGCTTATGCCAGCTATGCTTGCTTGCCTTTACTTTATCATGCTATTTCTAGCATAGGATAATCATATGCATGCATGAATTGCTTGATTTCCTAGGCTAGGTGCTTTCCTATATGTTATTATAGTTATAGTACCGAGCTAGGTTGCGTGCACCGAAATCTGGCTTCTCGGTTGCCACCGAATTGCCTATTACCGAATTCGGTAAGGACCTGTTCGGGACACTTCGCGACCCGCGGAACCTTCGCGTAACACCTGGTTACGGGGCCTTGTGTCGAGCCTATGTAACCTTTGCGTAACACCCAGGTAATCATTCATTTCAATTTGAATCATCTTTTCTGAGCTCGATCCCAGATCCTCACACTATTAGTCACAGCATACATGGCACCAAGAATAGCATCAAAGTAAAGGTCAAAGATAGCTCACCCCAGCAAGGGATCTCAGTTGCCTCAGGGAACTGGTGACGCCAAGCGTCCGTCAGGCAACCAAAGCAGCGCTGGGTGGAGTGCGCACCCCCGCACTGCTCACCCGCGCGTTCGTCGGTGCATAGGACGTAGGTGCACGGACCAGTACCCCCACCCCGCTGCGTACCACTCACGAAGCTGCTGAGGGGGGGGGATGTCACGAGTGCGCTGCTGCTGCTAGCGCTGACCACCACCGGAGCCGACCCTCTGCGCAACGCCACCCCGACCAGCTCCGCCTCCTCCGCCGCCGCCTCCTCCTCCACCGCCACCTCTGCCACCTCCGCCCCCACCGCCACCGCCGCCTCCGCCTCCGCCTCCACTGCCGCCACCGACACCTCCACCCCCGCCACCACTCCCACCACCACCCCCACCCCCTCCACTGCGGCCACCGCCACCTCCAACGCCCCCGCCAGCCCCTCCAGCGCCCTTGCCCCCCTTGCCCTTGCCGGTGCGGCTTCTCCCGCTCGGGGGAGACGTAGCGCCGACCGACTCGAGACCAACGAGGTCGGCCGCAGCAGAAGAGGCAACAGAGGGCAAAAGGGGAGAGGGGGAACACCCCTTAAAGACGGGGGTGCGAGGGTCACCACGAGAGGCTCCTACAGCAACTATGCTCTTCTCTATCGCTAGGAGGGCCTTCTCGAGGAGGTCAACGGTGAGAGTGGTGGGGAAAACTGAGAGGAAGTGGTCCAGACTACGCGGAGAGAGTCAAGGAGCCGGGTGACTATTTAGTAGAGGGTGATGTACATGGGGGGGGGGGGGTTCTTGGCGCATAACTCAGCAGGAAGCGCAGCGCGGTAGCGAGTGTCACTAGTGCGGAGGAGCGTAATGAGGTCAGTGACAGTGGGAAAGGCAACAAGGTCAGGGAAGAGGTACGGTAGCATGAGGCGGCTCAGTGCAGCAGTGGCAGGGGAGGAGTAGCGTGCAACTACAACGTCGTACAAGATCTGAGCACTCTTGTACTGGCTAAAGTGGGCACGCTCAGAGGTAGGCAGGTGGCGACGCACAGCAAGACGTGCAGCAGCATTGTGTGTGGCCCACTGTGAGCGAACTGTGGCGTCAGCATCAGCAGCAGGGGAAGGAGAGGCACCAGAAGTGAGGTCAAAGAGGGAGAGACCGTCTGCCCTATCGCACTGTAGGAAAATCTGCAGGTCATCTACCCAGACGTCAAAGTCAATGGCCCGACCCTCAGCGTCAAAAGCAAGGACACTAGGGATAGCCATGACAGCAGTAGACTAGCAGCGTGAAGAGTAGGGTAAGGGCAGTGCAATGATAGAGGCGCTGCTCTTACCGGACAGGGAGGCTCGGGCGGCTCGGCGGCTCGGCGGCTCGACAGGAAATGCAGCTCGGCGATTCGGCGGCTCTGGCGGCTCGGGCGACTCGGCGGTACGGCGGCTCGGCAGCAACTGCGGCTCGGCGACTCGGCGGCTTGGCGGTATGGCGGCTCGGCGGTATGGCGGCTCGGCAGCTTGGCGACCCGGCGTCTCGGGCGGCTCAGGTGGCGCGGCGGCTTGGGCGGCTCAGGTGGCTCGGGCGGCTCCGCAGTAGCTCGGCGGCGCGGTGGTGACGGCGAGGCCGCGTGGGGACGGCAGCGGGGCCGGTAGAGGCGGCGCCGGGGCCGGGAAGGGTAGCGCTAAGTCCGCAGGGTAGGCGACGGGGCCGCAGGGTAGGCGACGGGGCCAGCAGAGGCGGCGCCGGGGCCGCAGGGTAGGCGACGGGGTGAGCAGAGGCGGCACCGGGGCCGCAGGGTAGGCGACGCGGCCAGCAGAGGCGGCGCCGTGGCCCCGCAGGGTAGTGCCGGGGCCGCAGGGTAGGCGACAGGGCCAGCACGGTAGGCGACGGGGCCAGCAAAGGCAGC
This sequence comes from Closterium sp. NIES-65, assembly GCA_948144175.1. Lineage (NCBI taxonomy): Eukaryota > Viridiplantae > Streptophyta > Zygnematophyceae > Desmidiales > Closteriaceae > Closterium > Closterium sp. NIES-65. The sequence continues at coordinate 988,789 of CANXME010002232.1, read as the reverse complement.
TAGGAGAGGGGGTCGCGAGGGCGGCTTGAAGAGGCCGCGAGTGCGGCACAAAAGGGCCGCGATGGCGGCGCGAACGGGCTGCGAGGGCGGCGCGACGCGACGGAGCCGCGAGGGCGGCGGATCGGGGCTGCGAGGGCGGCGCGACGCGGCTGCTAGGGCGGCGCGACGTGACGGGGCCGCGAGGGCGACGCGACGGGGCCGCTAAGGCGGCGCGACAGGGTCAAAAAAGGGGAGCGCGACTCGGGCAGAGTAGAGCGTGCTCCGGGCAGGAAAAAAAAGGTGGTGGGCCCTAGGAACAGTTCCCACAGGGGAACCTGCTCTATACCATGAGAAAATGAACGAGAATGGATTAACTAAGGGAAAGTTGGGTAAAAGTACAAAACCTAGAAAGTGGTACCCCATATGTACTACCCCACTATAGCCTACAATAGCTATGTCATATAAATCTGACAGCGTCTGCGTTTCGGGTTTGGGCATCCAGGGCGTTTGTCCGCGACTTGTCTGCGGACAAGCTGTCCCCCCGAACTGTTCCTTGCGTCTTCCTTGGCTTCCCCCCTGACGCGCCTGGATGGCAGTTTTACCACCCCACCTCACGCCGTGTTCTGTCCTCCCAGGACGTCACCTTTGACGAGTCGGTGCCTTACTACCGTCTCTTCCCCTACCGCACTGCGCCCCTCCCCCCGTCGCCGCTCTTCCTTGCGCCAGGTCCTCCCCCGGTAGACCCCCTCCCCCCTCAGGGTCCTGCCTTGTCAGGTGTGTCCCAGGTAGACGCAGTCGAGCCTGACGAGGTAGCTGTTGACTCTGGTGCTACTAGAGGTGCTGAGCCTGCGGGTGCCGGGTCTGGAGGTGCTGAGTCTAGGGGTGCTGAGACTGGGGGTGCTGAGTCTGGGGGTGCTGAGCCTGGGGGTGCTGGGTCTGGGGGTGCTGAGCTTGGGGGTGCGGAGCCTGGGGGTGCGGAGCCTGGGGGCGGTGGGTCTGCTTGTGTGGCCGCCGGCGGTGCTTCGTCGAGACGGGAGCCACTCTCTCCACAGGAGCAGCACGAACGGTTTGCCCGCCGCTCGAGCCGTGCTGCTGGAGCTGGATGTACTACTGTTGCTGCTGGTCCCGGAGGTGCTCGTACTGGCATTCCTAGAGCTGCTGGGACTGGGGGTGCTGCTGGGGCTACTAGAGTTGGTCCTGCTGGAGCTGCTGGCGGTGCTGGTGCTGCTGAAGCTGGAGCTGCTGGGGGTGTTGGCGGTGGTGTTTCTGTTGGCGCTGGTGCGTCTGGGGGTGCTGGAGTTGGCGCTGTTGGAGCTGGAGGTGCTGCTCGCGCTGGTGCTGCTGCTGGGAGTATTGGTGCTGTCCTTGCTGGTTCTTGAGGCGCTGCGCGGCCGAGGCCGTACTTCGTTCCGCTCCTGGAGCAGGTTCTTGGTCTACCGCCTTCTACTGGTCATGCTCCTCTCTTAGAGTTTGAACAGCCTGTCCAGTCGCAGACACAGTTACAGCCCGCCTCCCCCCTACCTGCTCCTTCTCCCTACACTGGTCCTACTGGAGGTCTTGCTGAGCGTCGTGAGCGTGCGTCTCATCCTGCGTCGCCTATTCGTTCTGCTCGCACTAGTGGTCGTACTACGCATCCGCGTCCTCCTGCGGTTCCAGGCACACATAAGATGGCGGTGCGTCCTTCCACTGCTCCTCTGCGTGTCCCGTTGCCGTCTCCCCCAGAGTCCTCTCTTCCTACTCTTGCTAACCCGGAGTCCGACTCTCTTCGTGCTGTCAGTCCTTCTGTCACGCGTCTCCTGGCTACTATTGTCACTGACCCTTCCTTTGAGCCCACGTGAAGTCCGAGCTGCAGAAGAGACACACGTGCACAGACCTCGGTGAACTGCGCAGCTACCTTGGCTTGCAGATCACCCGGGACAGAGCACAGCGCACTATTACCCTGACTCAGTCACACATGGTGCAGCAGGTCCTTCAGCGCTTCGACTTCACGTACTCCTCGCCTCAGGCCACTCCTTTGTCTACTCGCCACTCGCTCTCAGCTCTGCCTTTGGATGAGTCCGTAGAGCCGAGTGGCCCGTACCTAGAGCTTGTTGGCTGCCTCATGTACCTGATGACCTGCACATGACCTGACCTTGCATACCCTCTTAGCATCTTGGCACTCTATGTTGCTCCTGGCAGACACCAACCACAGCACATGGCTGCAGCGAAGAGGGTGTTGCGCTACTTGTGCAGTACGGCGAGAATGGGGCTAGTGCTTCGAGGGCGACGTCGAGTGGTCCTCACAGGTCACGCTGACGCTTCTTGGGCTGACGACCAGGCTCTGCAGCGGTCGTCACAGGGTTACACCTTCAGCCTTGGCTTCGGTTCTGTTTCGTGGCGGTCTACCCGCTCGTCTTCTGTTCTCAGCTCCAGCTGTGAGGCTGAGATCTACGCAGGGGCCATGGCTGCACAGGAGCTACGCTGGCTCACCTACCTACTGATTGACCGAGGAGAGGCGCCTCGTTCTCCTCCATTTCTGTACGTAGACAACATTGCCATGCTGGCCTTGTGTTGGGAGCACAGACTGGAGCACAGAGCGAAGCACATTGCTCTTCGCTACTTCCTTGCTCGTGAGCTGCAGCAGCGTGGTCAGCTGCGCCTTGCTTACGTGGCCTCTAAGGCCAACACTGCTGATATCTTTACCAAGGCATTTCTGCCTTGTGATCATCAGCACCTTTGTACGATGTTAGGTCTTGTGCCTACTTGGCCTCACTTGCTCACTTCTTGACCTTGCTTGTACTGTGATCTTTCTATACCTGCACTTGCTTGTTTGCCTTTATATATGATCTTGCATGTGAACTGGCCTTTTGGGCTTTGCTCTTGTGCTCGGATTGTGTGGTGACTTTGTGATCCACCCTGAGCTTGCTTTGCTTTGCTTGACTGGTCTTGTGACCTGTTGTTCTCCCCCACTTTGCCAATGGGGGTGTGTCAAACTCATATTATATAGCTTGTCTAGGCTATAGTGGGGTAGACACTATGGGGTACAGTTTCCTAGGGTTTCCTTCTTGTACCCAACTTTGTGCTAGTTCATTTCATTCCTCAATTCTCACACACTGAGCAATCAAGGTAGCAAACCTTTGAAAAATGTGCACCCATAATAAAAGGTGTTTTTTCCCCTGAATCAGGGAGGCCTTATATGAAACGTCAGCCCTGCTTTATTTCAATATCAATTGCAGATTACAATCTGCTGATATAACCGGGAATTGTAGTGGATAGGATAAGACTGTTGAGTTATAAGAAGATGATGAACTCTTGGTGGTGACCTTGTTGATAACTGAAAGAGAACAAGTTTATTATAAGATAGGAGTACAAGTGTATAAACAGCAAACTAGCTTGCCATCTACTCTGAGGGGTACATTCCCTTATTAACTATATTGCATATCTACAAAAGCTACGACTATTGCCATTCTCGACAGTTAACTGGTTGCATCGTGTAACCTCAGATACGGTTGCAGGTCGGTCAACAGTCACGAACGTTGACTTCATGTGACTGTTGACCTTCATGTGACTTTCTGTCTACCGCGTGCTCTACATGAGTTGTTGCGGTACTCGTACAGCAGCGGTGCTTCGTTTTGGAGAGGACGCTAGGGAAGAGTCTTCAGGAATGTTACAATAACCTTTCTGTTATTCCAACACTCCCCTTCATTCCTAAAGGTGAGCCTCACGGGATTTCTTGGAGATCCCGCACAGGTCAGAGCACTGTTGGAACTTCTGAGGTGGCAATTTCTTTGTCACAAAATCGTCTGCCATTGTGAGAGTACGCCGACTTTCGACATATTTCTCATTTCCATATTTTTACTCCATCTTATTCTCCTTATTTTCTTCTTTCATTTGCACTTTATTTCATCTCAATCGAACAACTATTCTATTTTCTAGAGCTTTCCGATTATTTCACTTATTTGGTATTTTCGGCACCAACATTTATATTATACGGCACCGACAGCACCGATAGTGGTGTACAAGGCGTAATCTCGCCATAATCTAAAGTGCCAATGGGCTTGCGTGCTTATGCGCACTTGTGATATCTATTCTAGAAGAGCTTGTTCCCGAAGGTTCGGATTATCTGTTGCTTCTATGTATTTCCGAAGATAAATACGCCTACTCACCTTTATAGAACATTCTCGAGTAGAAATTCGATCCTGTGACACTTGGTAATCAGAACCGTTTTCACTCGCGGAGTTTCAGCTAAGCAGCGCGCTCAAGATATTCCTGCTTCGAAAAACCGCCAGGGGCGACCAATTCGGCGCCGACGCTGGTAAGCACCAGATCCCGCATTTTTGGAATAACCCCCCTTGCACGTTTTTTGAACAAGATAATGAGTTCGATTGTTGGCGAAAACGTTTGCGATACAACGACGACATTTGCGAATTGTCGAGACCTGCATCGAGTGGTGCAAAAGTAGCAAGACCGACGCGCGACAGATCGAACGACTTCAGGTGAAAGTGTCATAACATCATAGCTTATGCATTTTGTGTAGGCCATAGTGGGGTAGCCCATAAGGGGTACAACCCAATTAGGGTTAGTACTTGTACCAGCTCTTGCATAGTCCATTTCATTCTCGCTCTAGTTTTCTCATGGTATCGAGCAGGTTCCATCGTGGGAACTGTTCCTAGAGCCTGACGAGAAGTGAGAATGGAATGAATGAACTATGAAACAGTTTGGTACAAGTACTAACCCTAATTGGGTTGTACCCCTTATGGGCTACCCCACTACAGCCTACACAAATGTATGAGCTATTATGTTTTGACACACCCCCATAGGCAAAGTGGGGGAGAACAAGTGGTCACAAGACCAGTCAAGTAAAGCAAAGCAAGCTCAGGGTGGATCACAAAGTCACCACACAGTCCAAGCCCAAGAGTAAGGCCACAAAGCCAATTCACATGCACGATCATATATATGAAGGTAAAACAAGCAAGGGCAGGTATAGAGAGAAGACAGTACAAACAAGATCAAGAAGTGAGCAAGTGAGGCCAGGTAGGCACAAGACCTAGCACAGTACAGAAGCGCTGATGATCACAAGGCGGAAGGGCCTTGGTGAAGATATCAGCATTGTTGGCCTCAGAGGCCACGTAGGTGAGGCGGAGTTGACCACGCTGCTGCAGCTCACGAGACAAGAAGAAGCGGAAAGCAATGTGCTTCGTTCTGTGCTCCAGTCGCTGCTCCCGACACAAGGCCAGCATGGCCTTGTTGTCTACGTACAGAACTGGAGGAGAGCGAGGCGGCTCTCCTAGGTCAGTCAGCAGGTAGGTGAGCCAGCGTAGCTCCTGTGCAGCCATGGCCCCTGCGTAGATCTCAGCCTCATAGCTGGAGCCGAGAAAAGAGGACGAGCGGGTAAACCGCCACGAAACAGAGCCGGAGCCAAGGCTGAAGGTGTAACCTAGTGACGACGCTGCGTAGCCTGGTCGTCAGCCCAAGAAGCGTCAGCATGACCTGTGAAGACTACTCGACGTCGCCCTCCAAGCACTAGCCCCATGCCCGACGTACTGCACACGTAGCTCAACACCCTCTTCGCTGCAGCCATGTGCTTCGGTCTGTGTCTTCCAGGAGCAACATAGCGTGCCAAGATGCTAAGAGGGTATGCAAGGTCAGGTCGTGTGCAGGTCATCAGGTACATGAGGCAGCCAACAAGCTCTGGGTACGGGCCACTCGACTCTACGGACTCATCCGAAGGCAAAGGTTAGAGCGAGCGGCAAGTAGACAGAGGAGTGGCCTGAGGCGAGGAGTACGTGAAGCCGAAGCGCTGAAGGACCTGCTGCACCATGTGTGACTTAGTCAGGGTAATGGTGCGCTGTGCTCTGTCCCGGGTGATCTTCAAGCCAAGGTAGCTGCGCAGTTCACCCAGGTCTGTGCACGTGTGTCTCTTCTGCAGCTCGGACTTCACGTGGGCGAGTCCAGCAGTGTCAGCAGTGGCAAAGACCAGGTCGTCGACGTACACGAGGATGTAGAACGGCGGCAAAGAAGTGTCGGTGCGTAGAAACAGCGACGGGTCGGCTGTAGAAGGAGCAAACCCAAGAGCTGCAAGTGTAGTCCTCAGTGTGTCGTGCCACTTACGGGGTGCCTGGCGGAGACCGTAGACTGGCCGCCGGAGGCTCCACTGGGTGCCAGGAGGAAACGACCTAGTGAAGCCAGGAGGGCGGCGCAGCCAGATCTCCTCGTGCAGGCTGCCCTGCAGGAAAGCAGTGCTGAAGTCAAGAGAGTGAAGCTCGTAGTCGCGCTGAGCGGCTTTGTGCAGCAATCTTCGAGGTGGGAGAGAAGGTCTGAAAGTAGTCAATTCCCTGCCGCTGACTGAAGCCTCGAGCCACGTAACGCGCCTTGAAGACAAGCGGAGAGCCCGGCGGCCGCTTCACCCTGAAGATCCACATCCCACTGACGATGTTCGCCCCAGGTGGGGGAACCTCGTGAACGTAGGTGCCTGTGGACTTCTAGGAAGCCATCTCTGCGTCCATGGCCGACTGCCACTGAGAGGAGTAGGGACCCTTGATCGCCTTAGCGTACGATCGAGGAGTCGGGATGTCTGGTGCATCCGGGTCTCCCTCAGGGGCAATCAGCGTGGACACGAGATGGGGCAAAGCTGCCGCAAAGCACAGGAACTCCTTGTGTATGTCCTCAAGGACGTCCGTGCTAAGAGCACACTCAACCTCAATGGACGGAGGACAGACAGACTCAGACTCAGCAGCAAGACTGGCAGCGTAGTCTAGACGACAGCGAGCAGCAAAGTTGACAAGCTCAGCAACGAGAGCAGACGTAGCAGCAGACTCAAAGGAAGGGTCAGTGACGACAGTAGCAAGAAGGCGCGAGACCGAAGGACTAGCAGCACGAAGGGAGTCAAACTCCGGGTCAGCAAGAGAAGGAAGAAAGGACTCTGGAGGAGACGGCAACGGGACACGTAGAGGAGCAGTGGAAGGACGGAGTGCCATCTGGTGTGTGCCTGGGACCGCAGGAGGACGCGGACGTGTAGTACGACCACTAGTGCGAGCAGCACGAACAGGTGACGCGGGACGAGACGCAGGCTCACGACGCTCAGCAAGACCTTCAGTAGAACCAGCGTAGGGAGAAGGAGCGGGTAGAGGGGAGGCGGGCGGTAACTGTGACCGCGACTGGACAGGCGGTGGACACTCTAGGGGAGGAGCAGGACCAGTAGAGGGCGGAAGACCAAGAACCTGCTCCAGGAGCGGAGCGAAGTACGGCCTCGGCCGCGCAGCGCCTCTAGAACGAGCAAGTACGGCACCAGTACCCCCAGTGGCAGCACCAGCACCAGCAAAAACTCCAGCTTCAACAGCGCCAACTCTAGTACCCTCAAAAGCACCAGCGCCAGCAGCATCGCCAGGGCCAACACCCCCAGTAGCTCCAGCTCCAGCAGCACTAACTCCGGTAGGACCGTCAGCACCAGCTGCCTCAGCAGCACCCCCAGACGCAACAGCCTCAGTAGAAACACCAGCTCCAACACCCCCACCAGTTCCAGCTCCAGCACCACCAACTCCAGTAGGACCGTCAGCACCAGCTGCCTCAGCAGCACCCCCAGACACACCAGCACCAGTAGAAACACCAGCGCCAACACCCCCAGCAGCTCCAGCTCCAGCAGCACCAACTCCAGTAGGACCGTCAGCACTAGCTACCTCAGCAGCACCCCCAGACGCACCAGCACCAGTAGAAACACCAGAGCCAACACCCACAGACTCAGCAGCACGTCTCGAGCGGCGGGCGAACCACACGCGCAGCTCCTATGGAGAGAGCCATTCTTGCCTCGACGAAGTACCGCCGGTGGCCACACGAGCAGACCTAGCACCCCTAGGCTCCGCACCCCCAGACTCAGCACCCCCAAGCTCAGCACCCCCAAGCTCAGTACCTCCAGTCTCAGCACCCCAAGACTCAGCATCCCAAGAGTCGGCACCCGCAGACCCGGCACCCGCAGGCTCAGCACCTCTAGCATCACCAGAGTCTACAGCTACCTCGACAGGGTCGACTGCGTCTACCTAGGACACACCTGAAGGGGCAGGACCCTGAGGAGGGAGGGGGTCTACCTGAGTAGCACCTGGTGCAAGGAAGAGCGGTGGCGGGGGGAGGGTCACAGTGCGGTAGGGGAAGAGACGGTAGTAAGTCACCGACTCGTCAAAGGTGACGTCCTGGGAGGACAGAACACGGCGCGTGGTGGGGTGGTAAAACTGCCAGCCAGGCGCGTCAGGGAGAAGCCAAGGAAGACGCAAGGAACAGCACGGGGGGACAGCTTGTCCGCAGACAAGTCGCGGACAAACGCCCGAGATCCCCAGACCCGAAACGCAGACGCATCGCCAACCTTCCCTGTCCACCGCAAGGAGGGGGAGGTCTCTGGCAAGGAGACCCGGGGCTAAAGGTTGAGCTGATGCGCGGCGTACTGAACCGCAAACGGCCACAGAAAATGGGGGGCAGCCGCATGCATCATGGACGTACGTGCGACGTCCATGACCATGCCAATGCGGCGCTCAGCAATCCCATTTTGCTGTGGAAAGGCCGGAAGCGTGAAGGTCTGTCGAATGCCCTGTGCAGGACAGAAGGCTCCTAGACGGGCAGAGGAAAATTCCCCTCCTCTGTCCGAGTGCAGACACAAAACAGGAAAGTCCGAGCCGAAACTCTCTTTGAGCTGGAGACGAGCTGCGCGGATCCAGTCGATCAACACCTCAGTGACGTCACCCTTGCTGCGCAAGGGGAAGACTGTGGTGTAATGCGAGAAGTCGTCAACGACCAGCAGAAAGTACCGCTCTCTCCCCTGCCCAGTGACGCGGGCTGGGCCCTACACGTCCATGTGTAGAGTCTGCAGCGGAGCCTCTGTCGGAGGAAACTCGGAGGAGTGAGGGGCGGCGGGCTGTCGCCCCTCGACGTAGGGGACGCAGGTAGGGCCAGGCTCCGGAGGATGGGGAGGGAGAGACCGAGGAAGATCAGAGATAAGGACACGTGAGGCCATGCCTCAGAGACGAGGCAAGGAGGGGTGACCAAGGCGGTGGTGGCAAAGGAGAGTCTGGTGGGACAGCAGACGACACGAGCAGGGGGCATACGCAGGACCAGACCTGGACGCTGCAGCAAACACCCGACTCCACGCAGCTACCTGGGCAGACTCAGCACTAGGAGGAGACTCAGTAGTAAGGGTGTACAGGCTCGACTCTGGCCGACGGGTGAACATGGCCAAGTGTCGGCCTGTCCGAGCACACCTGCAGTGGGTCACTCGCTTACTCGCAGGAGTGAACTGGTCAACCCCTCGATCCTGTAGGTCTGCTCCACTCACCAAGTTCGTAGAGAACGAGGGGAGGTAGAGACCAGACAGGGTGCCAGAGGGGGCTGCAGGGCACGGAAGGACAGTGGAGAAGCTAGCAAGGACAGGACCCCCAGAGGGGTCTGCTAGGGAGACTGCAACCGGCCGACTAAGCAGCGTAAGAGTGGCGCGGTCTCGAAAGAAGGAGCGATACGCACCCGAGTCCAGGGTGAAGTTGTGGAAGGCCTGAGCTGACGTAGTACCTGAGAGAGCAGACTCACCAGCACCTGGGGCGGCAGACGCACTGGCACCTGGGGCAGCAGACGCACTAGCACCTAGAGCATTAGTCTCACCAGCACCTAGCGCAGCAGCCTCAATGCCCGGGTCAGGCGGTACACACAGGTAACAGGCACCCTCAACACTATCAGCAACAGCATACATGGCAGCAAGAATAGCATCAAAGTCAAGATCAAAGATAGCAACCCCGGCCTTTGCCAGATCTCCCCAGCGAGGGATCTTTGACGCCTCAGGAAACGGGCGACGCCACGCGTCCGTCAGGCGACCAAAGCAGCGCTGGGTGGAGTGCGGACCTCCGCACTGCTCACAAGTGCGGTCGCTGGTACGGAGAACGTAAGAGCAGGGAACCAAACCCCCACCGCGCTGGCGTGCAGTGTACCACACACGAAGCTGCTGAGGGGACAGGGTTACACCACTCCACTGCTGCTACTGGCGCTGACCACCACCGGCGCCACTACTCGGCGCAGAGTCGCGACTCGCTCCACCACTGCCGCCTCCGCCGCCGCCGTCGCCTCCTCCACCTCCGCCTCCACCACTTCCTCCGCCGCCTCCGCTCCCTCCGCCACCTCCACCGCCTCCGCCGCCTCCACTGCTGCCGCCGCCGCCACCCCCAGCACCACTCCCACCTCCACCCCCACTCCCTCCACCGCCTCCACCACCACCTCCACCGCCCCCTCCACCTCCTCCAGTGCCCTTGCCCCCCTTGCCCTTGCCGGTGCGGCGTCTCCCGCTCGGGGCAGACGCAGCGCCGACCGACTCGAAACCAACGAGGTCCGCCGCAGCAGCAGAGGAAACAGAGCGCAAGAGGGGGGAGGGAGAACACCCCTCAAAGACGGGGGTGCGAGGGTCACCACGAGAGGCTCCTACAGCAACTATGCTCTTCTCTATTGCTAGGAGGGCCTTCTTGAGGAGGTCAATGGTGAGAGTGGTGGGGCAAACAGAGAGGAAGTGGTCCGTGACTACACGGAGAGAGTCAGGGAGACGGGTGACTATATAGTAGAGGGTGATGTACATGGGGGGGGGGGGGGGTTCTTGGCGCATAACTCAGCAGGAAGCGTAGCGCGGTAGCGAGTGTCACTAGTGCGGAGGTGCGTAATGAGGTCAGCGACTATGGGAAAGGCAGCAAGGTCAGGGAAGAGGTACGGTAGCATGAGGCGGCTCAGTGCAGCAGTGGCAGGGGAAGAGTAGCGTGCAACTACAACGTCGTACAAGGTCTAAGCACTCTTGTACTGGCTAAAGTGTGCACGCTCAGTGGTCGGTAAGTGGCGGCGCACAGCAAGGCGAGCAGCAACGTCACGTGTGGCCCACTGTGAGCGAACAGTGGCGTCAGCATCAGCAGCAGGGGCAGGGGAGGCACCAAAAGTGAGGTCAAACAGGGAGAGGCCGTCTGCCCTATCGCACTGCAGGAAAAGCTGCAGATCATCTACCTATACCTCAAAGTCCACTGCCCGACCCTCACCGTCAAAGGTGAGAACGCTAGGGGAAGCCATAACAGCAGGAGGCAGGGTAGTGCAGTGGCAGAGACTGTGCTCTTACGAGGTAGGTGGAGCGATCGGGCTGCTCGGCTGTCGGGCGGCTCGGCTGCAGGGCGGCTCGGCTGCTGGGCGGCTCGGCTGCTGGGCGGCTCGGTTGCTCGGTGGCTTGGCTGCACGGTGCTAGGCGGCTCGGTTGTCGGGCGGCTCGGCTGCTGGGCGGCTCGGCTGCTGGGCGGCTCGGCTGGTGGGCGGCTCGGTTGCTGGGTGGCTCGGCTGCTCGGTGCAGGGCGGCTTGGCTGTCGGGCGGCTTGGCTGCTGGGCGGCTCGGGCGGCTCAGTTGGCCGGCGGTACGGCTGCTCGGCGCTGCGGGCACTGAGAGGCGGGGTCGCAGGTGGTGGCGAGGTCGCAGGTGGCGGCGGGCCGCAAGGGTGGGCGGGGCCGCTGTGGCGACGGGGCTGAAGTGGGCGACGTAGCGGGGCTGCGACTGGGCCGTAGCGGGGTCTAACTAGGGCCGTAGAGGGGCCGACGGGGCCGAAGCGGGGCCTAAGTGGGGCCGTAGAGGGGCCGACGGGGCCGAAGCGGGGCCGCGACGGAGCCTTAGCGGGGCCGTAGCGGGGCCGACGGGGCCGTAGCGGGGCCTAAGCGGGGCCGACGGGGCCGAAGTGAGGCCTGAGCGGGGCCGCGACGGGGCCGACGGGGCCTAAGCGGGGCCGACGGGGAACCTGCTTGATACCATGACGAGAAGTGAGAATGGAATGAATCAACTATGAAACAGTTTGGTACAAGTACTAACCCTAATTGGGTTGTTCCCCTTATGGGCTACCCCACTACAGCCTACACAAATGTATAAGCTATAATGTTCTGACAGAGCCCACCGATTTGAAATATTTTTTTCCTTCCTGGATCGCGCTCACCCCTTGCCCGAATCGCGCTCCCCTCTCTCGATCTCATCATACCGCCCTAGCGGCTGCGTCGAGCCGTCCTTGCGGCCCCGATCCGCCGCCCTAGCGGCCCCGTCGCCTACCTCTGCGGCCCCGGCGCCGCCCTTCCCGGCCCCGATCCGCCGCCCTAGCGGCTCCGTCGCCTACCCCGCGGCCCCTGCGCCGCCCTTCCCAGCCCCGATCCGCCGCCCTGCGACCCCGTTGCCTTCCCCGCGGCCCTGGCGCCGCCCTTCCCGGCCCCGATCCGCCGCCCTGCAACTCCGTCGCCTACCCCGCGGCCTTGGCGCCTCCCTTCCCGTCTCCGATCCGCCGCCCTGCGGCCCCGTCGCCTACCTCGCGGCCCCGACGCCGCCCTTCCCGGCCTTGGCGCCGCCCTTCCCGACCCGGCCCCGCCTCTGCTGGCCCCGTCGCCTACCTGTGGCCCCGGCGCTCCCCTTCCCGGCCCCGTCGCCTACCTTTGCGGCCCCGGTGCCGCCTCTGCCGGTCCTGCCGCCGTCCCCACGCGGCCCCGCCGTCACCACCGAGCCGCCGGCGCCGCCACCTGCTGCCGAGCCGCCCGCCACCCGAGCCGCCCGAGCCGCCGCACCACGCCAAGCCACCCAAGCTGCCGAGTTGCCGAGCCGCCCAAGCGCCAGAGCCGCCCGAGCCGCCCAAGCCGCCCGAGCCGGCGAGTCTCCCGAGCCGCCCGAGCCGCCAAGCTGCCTGTGCCTCCGAGTCACGAAGCCGCAGTTGTTGCCGAGCCGCCGAGCAGCCGAGCCGCCGAGCCGCCCGAGCCGCCCTATCCGTTAAGAGCAGCGCCGCTATTACTGCTTTGCCCCTACCCTACTGTTCGCGCTGCTAGTCTACTGCTGTCATGGCTACCCCTAGTGTCCTCGCTTTTGACGCTGAGGGTCGGGCTATTGACTTAAACGTCTAGCTAGATGATCTACAGCTTTTCCTACAGTGCGATAGGGCAGACGGTCTCTCCCTCTTTGACCTTACCTCTGGCGCCTCTCCTGCCCCTACTGCTGATACTGACGCCTGTTCGCTCACAGTGGGCCATACGCGATGCTGCTGCACGTCTTGCTGTGCGTCGCCACCTGCCTACCTCTGAGCGTGCGCACTTTAGCTAGTACAAGAGTGCTCAGACCTTGTACGACGTTGTAGTTGCACGCTACTCCTCCCCTGCCACTGCTGCACTAAGCCGCCTCATGCTACCGTACCTCTTCCCTGACCTTGCTGCCTTCCCCAAAGTGACACTCGCTACCGCGCTGCGCTTCCTGCTGAATTCTGCGCCAAGAACCCCCCCCCCCCCCCCCATGTACATCACCCTCTACTACATAGTCACCCGGCTCCCTGACTCCGAAGCATGGCCTCCCGCGTCCTTGTCTCTGGTCTTCCCCGGTCCCTACCTTCCCTTCCTCCGGGGCCTGGCCCCACCTACGTCTTCTGTGTCAAGGGGCGGCAGCTGGCTGCCCCTCACTCCTCCCAGTTTTCTCCGACAAAGGCCCCGCTGCAGACGCTTCACATGGACGTGTGGGGCCCGGCCCGCGTCCGTGGACAGGGTCACGAGCGCTACTTCCTGCTGGTGGTTGACGACTACTCGCGTTACACCACAGTCTTCCCCTTGCGCAGCAAGGGTGATGTTACTGAGGTGTTGATCGACTGGATCTGCGCAGCTCGTGTCCAGCTCAGGCGGAGCTTCGGCTCGGACTTTCTTGTTCCGCGTCTGCACTCTGACAGAGGCAAAGAGTTCTCCTCTGGCCTTCTGCGAGCCTACTGTCGTGCACGAGGCATCCGCCAGACCTTCACGCTTCCGGACTCTCCACAGCAGAATGGGATTGCTAAGCGCCGCATCTGCATGGTCATGGACGTCGCGCGTACGTCCATGATGAATGCGGCTGCCCCCCATTTTCTGTGGCCGTTTGCGGTCCGGTACGCGGCGCATCAGATCAACCTTCAGCCCAGGGTCTCCATGCCGGAGACTTCCCCAGCTTTGCTATGGACGGGGAAGGTTGGCAATGCGTCTGCGTTCCGTGTCTGGGGATCTCGGGCGTTTGTCCACGACTTGTCTGCGGACAAGCTGTCCCCTCGTGCTGCTCCTTGCTTCTTCCTGGGTTTCCCCCCTGACGCGCCAGGGTGGCAGTTCTACCACCCCACCTCTCACCATGTTCTGTCCTCCCAGGACGTCACGTTCGACGAGTCGGTCCCCTACTACCGACTCTTCCCCTACCGCACTCCGTCCCTCCCCCCGCCACTGCTCTTCCTTGTGCCAGGTCCCCCCCCGGTAGACCCCCTCCCACCTCAGGGTCCTGCCCCTTCAGGTGTGTCCCAGGTAGACGCTGTTGAGCCTATCGAGGTCGCTGGTGACTCTGGTGTTGCTGAGGGTGCTGAGCCTGGGGGTGCTGACTCTGGGGGTGCTGAGCGTGTGGGTGCTACGCGTGGGGGTGCTGAGCCTGACGGTACTGCGACTAGGGGTGCTGAGCCTGGGGGTGCTGAGTCCGGGGGTGCTACGCCTGGGGGTGCTACACCTGGAGGTACTGAGCCTTGGGGTGCGGAGCCTGAGGGAGCTGAGCCTACTCCTGTGGCGTCTGGCGATGCTGCGCCTGGCAGTTCTCCGGGTGCTTCGTCTCGCCGGGAGCCACTCTCTCAACATGAGCTGCGTGAGTGGTTTGCCCGGCGCTGGAGGCGAGCTGCTGGAGCTGGATGTGCTGCGGGTACTGGAGGTTCTGCTGGTGCTGAGGGAGCTAATGCCGCGGGCCCCGGAGGTGCTCCTTTTGGGAGTACTGGAGCTGCTGGGCCTGCGGGTACTTCTGGAGCTGGAGCTACTGAGGGTGTTGGCGCGGAGACTGTTGCTGTGGGTCCTGGAGGCGTTCCTGCTGGGGGTGCTACTGGTGCTACTGGAGGTACTGGAGCAGGAGGTGCTGCTGGTGCTGCCGCTGCTGGTATTGGTGTTGTCCCTACTGTATCTGGAGTTTCCGCGCGGCCTCGGTCGTACTTTGTTATGCTCCTTCAGCAGGTTCTTGGTCTCCCGCCTTCTACTGGTCCTCCTCCTCCCTTAGAGTGTCCACAGCCTGTCCCGTCACAGTTACAGTTACAGCCGGCATCCCCACTGCCTGCTCGGTCTCCCTACACTGGTCCTACTGGAGGTCTTGCTGAGCGTCATGAGGCTGCGTCTCGCCCTGCGTCGCCTGTCCCTGCTGCTCGCACTAGAGGTCGCGCTTCGCGTCAGCGTCCTCCTTCTGTCCATGGCACGCACCGGATGTCTCTGCGTCCGTCCACTGCTCCTCTGCGTGCCCCTTTGCCTTCTCCTCCTGAGTCCTCTTCCTACTCTTGCTGACCCGGAGTCGGACTCTCTTCGTGCTGCCAGTCCTACTGTCACGCGTCTCCTTGCTACTGTTGTCACTGACCCTTCCTTTTAGTCCACTTCCGCGTCTGCCCTAGTTGCTGAGCTCGTCGACTTTGCTGCTCCCTATCGTCTTGACTACGCTTCCAGTCTTGTTGCTGAGTCTGAGTCTGTCTGTCGTCCGTCCGTCGGGGGTGAGTGTGCCCTTGGCACGGACGTCCTTAAGGACAGGCAAGAGGAGTTCCAGTGCTTGGCTGCTGATTCACCTCATCTCGTGTCCATACTGCTTACCCCTGAGGGAGACCCGGATGCACTTGACATCCCGACTCCGCGCTCTTACGCGGAGGCGATAGAGGGTCCCTACTCCTCTCAGTGGCAGGCAGCTATGGACGCAAAGATGGCTTCCTGGAAGTCCACAGGCACCTATGTTGACGCTGTTCCCCCTCTTGGGGCGAACATCGTCAGTGGCATGTGGATCTTCAGGGTGAAGCGGCCACCGGGTTCTCGGCCTGTCTTCAAGGTGCGTTACGTGGCTCTTGGCTTTAGTCAGCGGCAAGGATTTGACTACTTTCAGACCTTCTCTCCTACCCTGAAGATGACCACTCTTTGGGTACTGCTACACGTAGCTGCTCACCATGACTACGAGCTACACTCTCTTGACTTCAGCACTGCTTTCCTGCAGGGCAGCCTGCATGAGGAGATCAAGTTGCGCCGCCCACCTAGCTTCACTGGGACTTTTCCTCCTGGCACCTAGTGGAGCCTCCGTCGGCCAGTCTACGGTCTCCGCCAGACGCCGCGTGAGTGGCACGACACACTGAGGACTACACTTGCGGCTCTTGGGTTTGCTCCCTTTACTGCCGACCCGTCGCTGTTTCTTTGCACCGACACTTCTCTGCCGCCGTTCTACATCCTTGTATACGTTGACGACTTGGTCTTTGCCACAGCTGACACTGCTGGACTCGCCCACGTGAAGTCCGAGCTGCAGAAGAGACACACGTGCACTGACCTTGGTGAACTGCGCAGCTACCTTGGCTTGCATATCACCCGGGACAGAGCACACCACACCATTACCCTGACTTAGTCACACATGGTGCAGCAGGTCCTTCAGCGCTTCGGCTTCATGTTCTCCTCACCTCTGACCACTCCTCTGTCTACTCGCCAATCGCTCTCAGCTCTGCCTTCGGATGAGTCCGTAGAGCCGAGTGGCCCGTACCCAGAGCTTGTTGGCTGCCTCACGTACCTGATGACCTGCACACGACCTGACCTTGCATACCCTCTTGGCATTCTCACACGCTATGTTGCTCCTGGGAGACACAGACCAGAGCACATGGCTGCAGCGAAGAGGGTGTTGCGCTACTTGTGCAGTACGTCAGGCATGGGGCTTGTGCTTGGAGGGCAGAGTCCAGTGGTCCTCACTTGGCACGCAGACGCTTCTTGGGCTGACGACCAGGCTACGCAACGCTCGTCACAGGGTTACACCTTTAGCCTTGGTTCCGGCTCTGTTTCGTGGCGGGCTACTCACTCTTCTTCTGTTCTCGGCTCCAATTGTGTGGCTGAGATCTACGCAGGAGCCATGGCTGCTCAGGAGCTTCGCTGGCTCACCTACCTACTGAGTGACCTCGGAGAGCCGCCAAAATTCTCCTCCAGTACTGGAGCACAGAACGAAGCACATTGCTCTCCGCTACTTTCTTGCTCGTGAGCTGCAGCAGCGTGGTCAGCTGCGTCTTGCGTACGTGGCCTCTGAGGCCAACACTGCTGATTTCTTCACCAAGGCGCTTGCGCCTTGTGATCATCAGCGCTTCTGTACTCAGCTGGGTCTTGTGCCTGCCTTGCCTCACTTGCTCACCTCTTGACCTTGCTTGTACTGTTACATGTATATATATATGCACCTGCTCTTGCTTGTCTAGCCTCTTATATATATATATATATGTATATATATATTTATATCTGTACTCCTGCATGTGAACTGGCTTTGTGGCCTTTGAACTTGTGCTCGGAATGTGTGGTGACTTTGTGATCCACCCTGAGCTTGCTTTGCTTTGCTTGACTAGCCCTTGTTCTCCCCCACTGTGCCTATGGGGGTGTGTCAGAACATCATAGCTTATGCATTCTCTGTAGGCCATTGTGGGGTAGCCCATAAGGGGTACAACCCAATTAGGGTTAGTACTTGTACCAACTCTTGCATTGTCCAATTCATTCTCGTTCTAGTTTTCTCAGAAAGCGCGCGCCATGGCGAAATTGCGACAGGATCAGAATCGATCGTGACTTTGCAGCAGTCGCGAAATTTTCCCAAGGCCCAAGAAATTCGAGCCCCCAACACCTTTGATGGGGAAATTGACGCTAGGCGCTGGCTTTTGGCGATCGAATTTTATTTCGCCGCCATTGAATGGACAAAACCAGCACTCGACAGAAACAGAGTTGAGTTTGCAGCAACACTACTGCATGGACCAGCAATTGAATGGATAAGCGAAAGCGGTTTATTAAACCAAGGTGATGCGACGTGGCAGCAGTTCCGTGATGAATTGCAACAACGTTTTGAGTCGATTAATACATCGTTAATCCCCCGCGACAAAATGCATCGTCATCGACAAATCGGGAGCGACACAAACTACACACAACAAATAGAGGAGTTGTTCAACCGCATCCCCAACGTCACGGAAGGCAAAAAAATTAGAGCATTCATTGCGGGGCTGAAAAAAGAAACACGGCAACATGTTGCGGCCGCAAATTGGAGCACCTACAACAACGTCATTTCGGTAGCAGAACGTTTCGACGTAACCATGATCGCAACACGACAACTTCATGGACGAGCTAGACGACATGGAGGATGCTTGGCTACCCCCACGTGCGCCGACCCGATGGAACTCGATCGAATCGACGCGAAGGGAAGATCAAGTTTGTGGCTGCCGCTTCAGGTGCTTTGCTCTCTGTGATTGGTGTTGGGAATGCCAAGGTAATGGGAGCCAATGGGGGGCTTGTGGGGCTGGGGAATGTGCTGTTGGTTGAAGGTTTGTCTGCTATCCTCCTCTCTGTGTGCCGACTGCAGAAAAGCAAGGCCAAAGTGACGTTTGGCCCAACCAGCTGCTGTGTAAAGCTTGGGAAGTTGCTGCTGTGGGATTTGGAGGAGAATAGCAGCTGCATCACGGACCTGTGGCAGCTGCCCATCATCCCTTGGAATGGAAAACCACCAGCAATGGCAAAGGCAGCGGCAGCGGCTAAGGCAACTGCGGGAGGAGAGGAGACTGCACCAACTACTGGGGCCCTAGATGCAGTCAAGAAGGTGCAGAAGCCACAACAATCACCTAGTGAGGTGCTTGCTGGTGTGGATGCGACAGTTGCATGGGCAAAGGCTTCATCTGGGAGTGGTGAGGCCGATTGGGAGACGTGGCACGAGAGGCTGTGCCACGTCAACATTCCTATGCTGCAGAAATTGGTGAAGGATGAGAGCTTGAAGGGATTGGAGGTGAAGGGGGCAGCAAAGGAGATTGGGAGCTGCCCTACATGCCTTGAGACCAAGTTCACCAAATTCCCTTTCAGCAGCAGCACGAGACCAGCAAAGGCTCCACTTGCACTTGTGCATATGGATGTGGTGGGCCCCACGAGGGCCCCTTCTCTGTCGGGCAGCCGCTACTTCTTGACCATTGTGGACGACCATACGTGTGCGGTGTGGGTCTACCCTCTCAAGGCGAAGGGAGAGGTGGCAGCGGCTGTTCTCAAGGAGTGGATGCCGAGAGCTCAAAGGGAGAGCGGACATAAGGTTAAGGTGATCCGCACAAACAATGGGGGAGAGTTCATTGGTGCTGATTTTGAGGCGGTGCTGAAGAAGAAGGGGATCCAGCATCAACTCACAGTGCCCTACAACCCTCAACAGAACGGCGTGGCTGAGCGGTTCAACCGGACCCTGCAGGAAGGTGCTCGCAATCTTCTTGGGCGTGCAGGGCTGCCGGATCCGTTTTGGGTGACTGCACTGTGGCAGGTCGCCCTTGTGAAGAATAGGGTGCTGGCGACTGTGGGGGACAAGCAGTGGGTCCCCTACACCAAGTTGTATGGGAGTGCACCAGCAGTCAACATGCTGAGAGCCTTCGGCTGCATGGTGATATTTCATGTGCCTAAGGAGAAGAGGGGAAAACTGGAAGCTTCTGGGAGATGGGGTGTGCACTTGGGGCTTGCTAAGGATCACAAGGGCTGGCTGATTTGGGACTTGACCAGCCAGCAGCTGACTGTGTCAAGGGATGTGAAGTTCCTTGAGTCATTTTACTACAAGGAGTGGAAGCAGCAGCAGCAGAAGCTACCTACTACACCGCTGATCATTGAGGCCGATGAGGTGCAGCGGACTTCGAGGCAAGTGCAGGTCACTGTCTCAGAGGAGGAGATTTCTGGAGTGACTAAGGATGGGGGAGAACCTGAGGTGGAGGAGCTGCAGCAGCAGCAGTAGTAAGGTGCTCCACAAGGTGCCGCACGTCCGGCTGACCTTCCTAGGAGGGATGTGTGCCCTCCTAACCGGCTGTCCTATCTGAGCTTTGGCAAGCCAAAGGTGGTGCGGGCTGGGAGTGTGGCTGAGCAGTGTGATGAGGAGGGGATAGCGCACTGCTATTGGGCAGCCGTTCCTGAGCGGAAGTCGCTAGCTGAAGCATTGAGCGGGCCGGATGCTGAAAAGTGGAAGCAGAGTGTGAAGGAGGAGTATGACTATCTGCTTGAGAATGAGACGTGGGAGCTGTGTGAGCTGCCACCTGGGAAGAAGGCCATTTCTTCCAAGCTGATCTTCACGCATAAGTACGGACCAGATGGGGAGCTGACCCGCTACAAGTCAAGGCTTGTGGCAAAGGGGTTTAAACAGACAAAGGGAAAGGACTTCAATGTGCTCTATGCTCCTGTGGGGAAAGGCACAACATTGAAAGTGTCACTTGCAATGGCAGCAAACCGTGGATGGCGGGTGAAGCAGATGGACATCACCACCGCCTTCCCCAATGGGATCATTCTGGAGGAGCTGTACATGTTACAGCTTGAGGGATTGGATGATGGGAGCGGCAGGGTGTGGAGGCTGAAGAAGGCCATCTGTGGCCTGAAGCCAGCTCCTCGCGCATGGTACCACAAGCTGGAGGAGACACTGCTAGCTGGGGGGTTCAAGAAGAGTGAGTGCAACCACAGCTTGTTCCTGCTACAAGAGAAGGAGCAGTTCCTCATACTCCTAGTCTATGTGGACGACATCCTGATTTTCTTTGAGTCGTCTGCAATGATTGAGCGTGTGGAGGAGTTGCTGGAGATGTTGTTCAAGTGCTCCAAGATGGGAGATGTGAAGTACTATTTGGGGATGCATGTGGAGAGGGACCTTGACAAGGGAGTGTTGAGGTTGCACTAGAGGAAGTATTGTGAGGGGCTGGCCGAGAAGTATGGGCTGCAAGATGGTGGAAAGCCAGCAACCCCACTGCCTTCGGGGCTCACTGTGGAGCCCTGTGCTGATGAGGAGGTGGTGGGTGAGAGTGAGAGGAAGCTGTTTCATTCCATGGTGGGGGCACTCAATTATGCGGCTAACCACACGCGGCCTGACATTGCCTTTGCTACATCCAGGCTTGCAAGTGTGGTTGCACGCCCCAGTCATGAGTAGCTGGAAGCGGCCAAGAGGTTGGTCCGCTATGTGAGCGCTACGGCATCAGTGGGCTTGGAGTACAGTGCTGTGCGACAGAGGCTGCAGAGGGTTGCAGCTGATTTGGGCAAGGGGGAGATGCTCCTGACCTGCTACACCGACGCCAGCTTCAACTCTGTGAAGGCGGATGGCACCAGCACTGGAGGCTGTGTGCGCCTGTTTGGAGGTGGTGCAGTGAGCTGGTGCAGCAAGAAGCAGAACGAGGTGGGGCAGTCCTCGTGTGAGACATAGTACATGGCCCTGCATCATGGGGCAAAGGAGGTGGTGTGGCTGAGGCGTTTGTTGAAGGAGATCGGAGTGTGCCAGAGGGAGCCGACTGTGATTTTCTGTGACAATTAGTGAACTATGAAGCTGGCCAAGAATGCTTGTCTGCATGGGCTGACCAAGCACATCAGGCCTAAGTGGCATTAGGTGAGGAGGGTACAAATGTAGGGTACAAATGCATGTTATTTGCATGTTATATCTGGTTAATGTAGGGTACAACCCCTTAGGGTTCTCATCCTTGTACGCAAACTTTCTCGATAGTGCACCAACCTACTCTAACATGGTATTAAGAGCACTAGGTCTTAGAACCTAATTTCCTAGTGGACCCACCGTTAAATCTCGTGTATTGGGGTTTCTCCTGCGTGTCGAGCTGCCCCACCCGTCGCGCCGCCCTGCTGGCCGCGCGACGCGCGTTTTTTTTTTTTTTTTTTTTTTTCTCGTCACGCCGCCCTAGGGCCCGGCCCCGCCCGTTGCCTCGCCTTAAGGCCTTCCCGCCACCCACGGAAGCCAGTCGCGCTGCCCTGCTGGCAGCGCGCGACCGCGCCTGACCCGTCGCGCACCTGTAGAGCCCGCGAGCCGCCCCTCCCTGCCCGCCGCGCCGCCGCTTTTTAGCAGCACGCAGCTCAGCCCCGCCCTCGCGCAGCCGCCCCTGGACCCAGAGCAGCCGCCCCTGGTCCCTGAAGGAGGCACCCCTGGTGCAACCGCCCCTGGACCCTAGAGCACCCCCACCTGGCCCCTGAAGCAGCCAACCCTGGTGCAGCCGCCTTTGGACCCTCGAGCAGCCGCCCGTGGACCCAGAGCAGCCGCCCCTGGCCCCTAAAGCAGCCGCCCCTAGTGCAGCCGCCCCTGGACACTCGAGCAGCCGCCCTTGGACCCTGAGCAGCCGCCCCTGGCCCTTGAAGCAGCCACCCCTGGTGCAGTCGCCCCTGGACCCCAGAGCAGCCGCACCTGGCCCCTGAAGCAGCCGTCCCTGGTGCAGCCGCCCCTGGACCCTCGAGCAGCCACCCCTGGCCCCTGAAGTAGCCACCCGTGGTGCGTCCACGCGAGACACTCACGTCCCAGCAGCTTCACGAGTGGTACGCTCAGAGTAGAGGGTCGAGGAGTACCGTTCGCTGCCCGTACGTCATTCGTACAGGTGCTCGGACTGGTCAGGCTTGCGGGACGCTTAGTCATACACAGTCCCGCTGCTTTGCCCATCTGAGCATCGCCTGGCGTACACAGTTTGGTGACGACGCTGCGCTACCCGACTGGGTGGAGCTGCTTAGGCAGCGGGTAGACATCTTTGCTCTTGACTCCGATGCTATCCTCACTGCCATGTATGCATTGCCTACCAGTGCTGACGGTGCCTGTTACATGTGCGTACCGCCTGACCCAGGTATAGAGCCTCCTGCTCTAGGTGCTTGTGAGGCTGCTGCTCTATGTGCTAGTGCGTCTCCTGCTCTAGGTGCTGGTGAGGCTGGTGCTCTAGGTGCTCGTGCGTCTCCTGCTCCAGGTGCTGCTGAGTCTGCTCTCTCTGGTACTGCGCCTGATGAGGCCTTGTACACCTTCACATTTGACTTTGGTGCTTCCCGCTCCTTCTTTCGCGACAGCACTACCCTCACGCCGCTCAGTTAGCCGGTCCCAGTCTCCCTGGCAGACCCCTCTGGGGGTCCAGTCCTTGCGCACTCCTCCACGGTTCTGCCGTGTCCGGCGGTCCCGTCTGGCTCCCTGTCAGTTCTTCACCTCCCCTCGTTCTCTACGAACTTGGTGGCGGGTTCTGCGCTCCTGGACGCGGGTGTTCACCAGTTCACCCCAGCCTATGAGCGTGTCGCACACTGCACGTGTGCTCAGACGGGTCGTCACCTGGCTACCTTCACTCGGCAGCCGGGGTCGAACCTGTACACACTGACCATTGAGTCCCCTCAGGTAGCTGCGTCTGCGTTTGCGTCAGGTCACCTAGCAGCCCCCTGCAGGTTTCGCGCTTTGTCGCACCAGACCCTACTTTGACACCACCGCCTTGGTCACCCCTCAATGCAGCGCCTTCGTAGCATGCACCGCCATGTCCTTGTCTCTGGTCTTCCCAGGGTTCTCCCTCCCCTCCCACCTAACTCTTTCATAGTTCAAACATTCCTACTGCCAGATTCTAACACCTGAGTCACCAATGACCTCAACCGGCGCAGTCAAGGGAGGAGGGTCTACCTGAGACACACCTGAAGGAGCAGGACCGGGAGCGGGGAGGGGGTCTACCTGGGGAGCACCTGGAGCGAGGAAGAGCGGCGGGGGGGGGGGGGGGGGGGGGGGGGGGAAAGGGGCAGTGCGGTAGGGGAAGAGACGGCAAAAGGGAACCGGCTTGTCAAACGTGAGGTCCTGAGAGGGGAAGACACGGCGCGAGGTGGGGTGGTAAAACTGCCAACCAGGCGCGTCAGGGACAAAGCCAAGGAAGACACAGGGAACAGCGCGGGTGGAGAGCTTGTCCGCGGTGGTATCGCGGACAAAGGCAGGAGCACCCCAAACCCGGAAACGCGACGCATTGCCAATCTTCCCCGTCCACAGCAGTGTGGGCGAGGTCTCCGGCAAGGAGACACGGGGCTAGAGGCTGAGCTGATGCACGGCGTACCGGACCGCAAACGGCCACAGAGAATGGGGGGCAGCCGCATGGATCATGGAGGTACGAGCGACCTCCATGACTAAGCCAGTGCGGCGCTCAGCAACCCCATTCTGCTGCGGAGAGGCCGGAAGCGTGAACGTCTGGGTGATGCAGTGCTCCGCACAGAAGGCTGCCAAGAGGTCAGAGGAAAACTCCCCACCTCTGTCAGAGTGCAGACGCAGGACGGGAAACTCCCTCCCCAACCGCTCGCGGAGCTGGAGACGGGTAGCACGGATCCAAGGGATCAAAATAGCAGGGACCTCACCCTTGGTGCGCAAGGGGAAAACCGTGGTGTAACGCGTGTAGTCGTCAAGGACCAGTAGGAAGTACCGCTCGTGGCCCTGTCCACGGACGCGGGCTGGGACCCACACGTCCAGGTGGAGAGTCTGCAGGGGAGCCTCTATGGGAGGGAACGAGGAGGAGTGAGGAGCGGCGCGCTGGCGCCCCTTGACACAGGGAAGACAGGGAGGAGCAAGCGAGGGTGGGAGGGGAGGGAGAACCCTGGGAAGACCAGAGACAAGGTACCGGGAGTGCATGCTGCAAAGACAGGGAGGGATGAACAAGGCGGTGGTGCCAAAGGAGGGTCTGGTGCGACAAGGCGCGACACAAGCAGGGGGCCGAGAACTGACCTAATGCAGACGCAGACGCAACTACCTAAGGGGACTCAGTGGTCAGTGTGTACAGGTTCGACCCCGGCTGTCGAGTGAAGGTAGCCAGGTGACGACCCGTCTGAGCACACGTACAGTGTGTCACACGCTCGTAGGCAAGGGTGAACTGGTGAACACCCACGTCCTGGAGCGCAGAACCCGCCACCAAGTTCGTAGAGAACGAGGGGAGGTAAAGACCCGATAGTGTGCCGGACGGGACAGCAGGACAAGGGAGGACAGTGGAGGAGGTTGCACGGACTGGACCCCCAAAGGGGTCTGCCAGGGAGACTGGAACCAGCCTTTTGAGCAGTGTGAGGGTGGTGCTGTCGCAAAAGAAGGAGCGGGAAGCAGCAGAGTCAAGCGTGAAGGTGTACAAGGCCTCAGCAGGCGCAGTACTAGAGAGAGCAGACTCACGAGCACCTGGAGCAGCAGCCTCACCCGTACCTAGAGCAGGAGACACACTAGCCCCTAGAGCAGCAGCCTCGATACCTGGGTTAGGCGGTACGCAGAGGTAACAGGCACGGTCAGCACTAGTAGACAATGCATACATGGCAGTGAGAATAGCATCATAGTCAAGAGCAAATATATCTACCCTTTGCCCAAGCAGCTCCACCTAGTCGGGGAGCTCAGCCTCATCGCCAAACTCGGTACGCCAGGCGTCGCTCAGACGGGCGAAGCAGCAAGACTATGTGTGACTAAGCATCCCGCAAGCCTGACAAGTCCGAGCACCAGTGCAAATGACGTACGGGCAGCGAACGGTACTGAGAGACCCTCTACTCTGAGCGTACCACTCACGAAGCTCCTGGGGCGTGAGAGACTCGCGCGGATGTTGCTGAAGCTGCATCTAGCCACCGCCAGTAGCACCAGTAGCAGTAGTAGCACCAGTAGCAGTAGTAACAGATGTAGCAGCAGTAGCAGCGCGGCCACCCCTACAACCCCAACTAGCGTAGCACCCACGAAGCTGCTGGGGCGTGAGGGACTCACGCGGACGTCGCTGGAGCTGCATTTGGCTGCTGCCAGCAGCAGCAGTAGCAGTAGTAGTAGCACTAGCAGTAGAAGCAGCAGCAGTGCATGCAGGGCAGGCGCGACAGGCAGGGAAGCAAGCAGTCAGGCCAGCCGGCAGGCAGGCAGGCAAGCAGGCAAGCAAGCAGTCAGGTAGGCAGGTGGGCAGGCAGGCAAGCAGGTGGCAGCGCACAAACAAGGCAGGTGCTCACTAGTGGCAGGCAGGGCCGGCGCTCGGCAGGGCCGCAACAGCGGCTGCAGAGTAGGGCCGCGGCAGCTGTAGGGCGGGGTCGCGCCAGCAGCAGGTCGGGGCCGCGTTAGCAGCTAGGCGCGGCCACGTCAGCTGCAGGGCTGGTGGGGCCGCGTCAGCAGCTGGGCGCGGCTGCGTCAGCTGCAGGGCTGGCGGGGCTGTGTCAGCAACAGGGCGCGGTCGTGTCAGCTGCAGGTCTGGCGGGGCTGCGTCACGGCAGGGCGGGGCCGCGATCGCGGCAGGGTGGGGCCGCGTCCGCTTCGGCGACAAGGCGGAGCCGCGACCGCGGCAGGGTGGGGCCGCGTCAGCGGCAAGGTGGGGCCGCGATTGCGGCCTGACGCGGCCGCGACAGCGACCTGACGGGGCCGCGCGCTGGCGTGACGGGCCTGCAGAGGCTGCGCGCAGGCGGCGAGGGCCTGCAAGGGCGGCGCGCGGTCGGGCAGAGGCTGCGCGCGGGTGGCGAGGGCCTGCAGGAGCGGCGCGCGGTCGGGCAGAGGCTGCGCGCGGGCTGCGAGGGCCTGTAGTGGCAGCCCGCAGTCGGACGAAAGCTGCGCGCGGGCGGCAAGGTCCTGCGGGGGCAGCGCGCCGGCCTGACGGGCCTGCACGGGCGGCTCGCGGGCCTGATGGGCTTGCAGGTGGCGGATCGGGGGGCTAACGGGCCTGCAGGGGCGGCTCGGGGGCCTGACGGGCCTGTGGAGGCGGCTCGGGGGCCTGACGGGCCTGCAGAGGCGGCTTGGGGGCCTGACGGGCCTGCAGAAGCGGCGCACTGGCCTAGGGCAGCAGGAGGCAGTGCGAGGGCTGCAAGACGGCGCGCGCAGCGCAGCACGTCACGAGGCAAGGCATAGGACAACACGTGGGGTAGCGCGGTAACCGCGACGGTAGGTGGGCCAAAAAAATACGGTCCTACAGACCTAGTGCTCTGAAACCATGTTCGAATCTGGCAGTAGGAATGATTGAAATATGAAAGAGTTGGGTACAAATATGAAACTCTAAAGTGGGTTGTACCCCATATTGGCTACCCCACTACAGCCTAAACATATATAACATATATAACATTTGACATCAGGTCTTGTGAGGGTGGCCCTGCTCGGGGTGCTGCTTCTGGGGGTGCTGAGCGTGGGGGTGCGGAGCTTGGGGGTGCTGGTCTTGGGGGTGTGGAGCCTGGAGGTGCTGAGCCTGGGCGTGAGGATTCTGGGGGTGTTGAGCCTAGGGGTACTGAGTCTGGGGGTGCTGCACCTGGAGGCGCTGCGGTGACTGGTGAGCAGTCTCCCTAGAGCGGCCATCTCCGTAGTTGCTCTGCTGGTGCCTCGCCGCTGCACTCTCGTCGTCATCTCCCTATCTTCACACAGCAGCTACGTGAGTGGTACGCTAGTTGTTAGGGTCGTGCTTCTGGAGGTAGGGGCCCTGCTGCGGGAGGCGCTGGAGCTGGTGACCCTGCTACTGGAGTTGTTTCTTCTGGGGTTCCTGGAGGTGCTGCTGTCAACTCTGAGGCTGGTCGCGCTGGAGCTAGAGGTTCTGGAGCTGTTGGAGGTGCTGGCACTGTAGGTTCTGGAGCTGCTGGAGATGCTGGCGCTGGTGGCGCCGGAGCTGGAGTTTCTGGAGCTGCTGCAACTGCTGGTGCTAGAGGTTCAAGAGCTGTTGTAGTTCTGGCACTTGTGGCCCTGGAGCTGGAGGTTCTGGAGCTGCTGCGGGTGGTGGCGCTGGAGGTTCTGGAGCCATTGGAGGTGCTGGCACTGGTGGCACTGGAGCTGGAGGTTCTGTAGCTGATGCGGGTGCTGGCGCTGGAGGTTCTGGAACTGCTGGAGGTGCTGGCGCTAAGGGTTCTGAGTCTGCTGTTGCGCAGTCTCCTTGGAGTAGCCGCCTTTCGTCCGCGTGTGCCTCTCACCTCTCAGCAGCTGCACGACTGGTACGGTCGCCGTCAGGGTCGCACTACTGGAGCTCGGCGCTCTACCGCTGGAGGTAAGTCTGCTAACGTCACTGGAGCTGGGAGTGGTGCTGGTCCTAGAGGTGCTCGTACTGGAGCTGCTGGGACTGGAGGTGCTGAGCCTGAGGGTGCTACTGTTGGAGACCCTGGACCTGGAGATGCTGCTGCTGGAGACCCTTGGACTGGAGGTGTCGGTTCTGGGGGTGCTGCTGCTGGTGGAGCTGGTCTTGGAGGAGCTGGCGCTCAGGGTTCTGGAGCTGCTGGGGGTACTGGAGCTACTGGTACTGGTGGCAATGCATGGCCGTGTCTGTTCTTTGCTCCACCATCTCCGTCGTCTCAGCCACCGCCTGACTCTCTGCTTCGCCAGGTTCTTCGTCTCCCTTCGTCTACTGGTCTTCCGTTATAGCCTGGCTCACCGCTGCCTGCTCCTTCTCCGTACACTGAGCACACAGGGGGTCTTACTGAGCGCCGTGTGCCTGCGTCGTGTCCTGTCTCGCTTATCCGTTCTGGTCGTTTCGCTCGTAGTGTTCCTCGTCCGCGTCAGCCGGCTGTCCCCGGCACCCACCTTGTAGTCCGTTGTCCTTCCTCTCCTCCACATCGTGTTTCTCTGCCGTCTCCTCCTGCGTCTTCTCTGCCTACCGTTCCAGAGCCTGAGTCTGGCCGCGCCCGTGCTGCTCACCATACTGTCACGCGTCTGCTAGCCACAGTTGTCACTGACCCGTCGTTTGAGTCTTCTGCTGCGTCTGCCTTAGTCGCTGAGCTTGTTGACTTTGCTGCTGTCTGTCGACTAAACTACGCCGCTAGTCTTGTTGCAGAGTCTGATTCTGTCTGTCCTCCGTCCATCGGGGGTGAGTGTGCTCTTGGCACGGACGTCCTTGAGGACAGGCAGGAGGACCTTGAGTGCTTTGCAGTCGCTGCGCCTCATTTCGTGTCCATGCTGCTTGCCCCTGAGGGAGACCCGGATGCTCCAGACATCCCGACCCCGCGCTCTTACGCTGGGGCGATCGCGAGTGAGTACTCCTCTCAGTGGCAAACAGCCATGGACGCAGAGATGGCATCCTGGAAGTTCACAGGCACCTACTTTGACGAGGTTCCCCCTCCTGGGGCGAACATCGTCAGTGGCATGTGGATTTCCAGAGTGAAGCGGCCGCCAGGTTCTCCACCTGTCTTCAACGCTCGTTATGTTGCTTGAGGTTTCAGTCAGCGAGAGGAAGTTGACTTCTTCCAGACCTTCTCCCCCACCCTGAAGATGACCACTCTTTGGGTGCTGCTGCACGTTGCCGCTCGGCGTGACTACGAGCTCCACTCTCTTGAATTCAGCACAGCTTTCATACAGGGCACCCTGCACAAGGCGATCTGGCTGCGCCGCCCTCCTGGCTTTACTGGGTCGTTCCCTCCTGGTACCCAGTGGAGCCTTCGGCGGCCAGTCTGCGGTCTCCGCCAGGTGCCACGTGAGTGGGACGACACACTGAGGACTACACTTGCAGCTCTTGGGTTCGCGCCATCTACTGCTGACCCGTCGTTGTTTCTGCGCACCGACACTTCGCTGCCGCCGTTCTACATCCTCGTGTTTGTCGACGACTTGGTCTTTGCCACTGCTGACACTGAGGCTCTCGCCCTGGTGAAGTCGGAGCTGCAGAAGAGACACACGTGCACAGACCTGGGTGAGCTGCGTAGCTACCTTAGCTTGCATATCACCCGGGACAGAGCACGTCACACCATCACACTGACTCAGTCACACATGGTGCAGCAGGTCCTTCAGCGCTTCGGCTTCACCTGGTCCTTGCCACAGCACACTCCTCTGGCTACAGGCCACTCGCTCTCAGCTCCACCTTTGGACGAGTACGTAGAGCCGAGTGGCCCGTACCCAGAGCTAGTGGGCTGCCTCATGTACCTGATGACCTGCACTCGACCTGACCTTGCGTACCCTCTTGGCCTTCTGGCTTGCTACGTGGCTCATGATAGGCACCGAAAGGTGCACATGGATGCTGCTAAGAGGGTACTGCGCTACTTGTGCAGCACATCGGGCATGGGGCTCGTGCTTGGAGGATGGGGCGACGTTGTCCTCACTGGGCACTTGGACGCTTCTTGGTTTGACGACCTAGCTATGCAGCGGTCGTCACAGGATTACACCTTCAACCTTGGCTCTAGTTTTGTTTCCTAGCGTTCTACACGCTCGTCTTCAGTTCTCGGCTCCAGTTGTGAGGCTGAGATCTACGCCACATCCATTGTTGCGCAGGACCTACGTTGGCTCACCTACTTGCTGACCGACTTGGGAGAGCGGCCTTGTTCTCCTCCAGTGCTGTACGTCGACAACAAGGCTGCCATTGCCTTGTGTCAGGAGCATAGACTAGAGCACAGAACAAAGCACATCGCTCTGCGTTACTTCCTGGCTCGAGAGTTGCAGCAGTGTGGTCAACTTCCTCTTGCTCACGTGGCCACTCGGGCCAACACTGCTGATATATTCACCAAGGCACTTCAGTCTGATGATCATCAGCGTTTTTATACTTTGTTAGGCCTTGTGCCCACGTTTCCTCACTTGTTGTAGACTTTGCTTGTACTGTGATGTACATGTATATAAATATATGTATATATAAAAACACCTGCATCCTTGCTCTGCTAGGTAGAGATCACTGTGCTGCCGTTGTTTCATATATATCTCTGCATGTGAACTGGTCTTGTGACCCCTTGTTCCCCCCCACTTTGCCTATGGGGTTGTGTCATTTATATACATGTTATATCTAGTTAGGTTGTAGTGGGGTAGCTAATGTAGGGTACAACCCCTTAGGGTTCTCATCCTTGTACCCAAACTTCCTCGATAGTGCACCAACCTACTCTAACAGACGATCGACTTTGTCACGGGGTTACCGGCCAGGGCGAGTGGGAACGACGCGATCCTGGTCGTCGTCCATCGACTGACGAAAATGGCAAACTTTGCAGCCTGCAAAAAATCAATCACAGCCGAAGAAGCAGCACGCCTCTTCATCTCCACTATTGTTCGACTGCACGGGATACCAACAACGATAATCAGCGACCGCGACACGAAATTCACCAGCAACTTCTGGCGGAACCTGTGGCAGCAGTTCGGCACGCGACTACAGTTCAGTTCTTCGTACCACCCTGAAACCGACGGACAGACAGAACGGACAAACCAGACTATGGAGCAACTCATCTGAGCCACGTGCGACGACCCAACCACCTGGGAACAACAGCTACCACTCATTGAGTTCGCATACAACAACTCACCATCCGCCACGACCCAACAGTCACCGTTTTATCTGAACCACGGACAAGACCCGACAGTACCCATGACCCCGAATCCTGACAACCCGGTGCCACGAGCACAACAGTTCGCCGAAATTTTACAAGCAGTACGGACCCGGGCAGCAGACGCGATAAAAAAATCAAACATCATCGCTAAACGTAACGCCGACCGCCACCGCCGACCTGTCATTTACCAACCTGACGACCTAGTTTTACTCGACACTCAGAACCTCGAACTGCCCATCACCCCAAAACTCTGTCCCCAATATTGTGGGCCATTTCGCATAAGCCACATGATTACGCCCGTCACCGCCCACCTCCTCCTCCCCGCTGACTGGTACGTCAGCCCCTCATTCCACGTCAGCCTGCTTCGCCCTTACGTCCCGTCCACGAGCCAGCTGCCACGAAATCGCCCAGCCAGCATGGCACGACCACCGACTGAACCAATCATCACACCCGAGAAAATTCTGAGCCACAAAGTTCGTGACCCTCGAGGAGCCCGAAGGATCGAGTTCCTGATCCGCTGGAAAGACCGTACACCCACCGAAGACAACTGGGTTCCCCTGGACAGAGTCAAAAACCACCCCGTCCTCACAGAGTATCTGCGCAGCCGAAACTTCAGGGATGTACACGCACTTTCGTAAGGAGGACCTCCTTAGGGGGGGGGGGGGGGTAGTGTAAGGAAAATTCCTTTTCCTTACTTCGCGTCCACGCTCAGCGCGTACACCACTGTAGCACCAGATTCAGCACCGTTACCACTCGCAAACATGGCCCAAAATTGGTTTTGGGGCACCCTACCATATCAGGGTCCCCCAAAGCCCTTTGCTTGACAATCAGGGTAGATTTTTTTTTGTCCGGTGCTAGTCAGTGTGTTTTGGCTAGTATCCTGTCTTTGTAAGGCTATTTATGAAATCACCCTATGTGCTAGGGAAAATCAAAATGCCACTACTACTTCCGGTACATGCAACCATGCATAACCCACCACTTACAAAAGATTGCATCACTCATTATCTGGTCCCTCCTGGTGCTCTGCACTTGAAGTTGTGTCAGGGACTGCTGCAGGGTTAAACTGAGCATCACTTGGGTTGCTGCCAGTGAAGTCTCGGATTGGCCGCCACGGAAGATGCGTGCGACCTCGAACCAGTCCACGGTGTACTCAAGGAGAGAGCAGCGCATGAGGTGTCCCA
The DNA here is from genome assembly GCA_948144175.1 of Closterium sp. NIES-65. NCBI lineage: Eukaryota > Viridiplantae > Streptophyta > Zygnematophyceae > Desmidiales > Closteriaceae > Closterium > Closterium sp. NIES-65. The sequence goes on along the minus strand of CANXME010002232.1, from coordinate 956,702 downwards.
GTGATGTGTCTAAGATGCTCCCCCGGCCCCACGTCTTGATAATGTTCTGCTTGCTGAACCCCCTCTCGCACTCCACCGTGCTCAGAGGCAGCACAGCGAATGCTTGCCGCAGGAGCACGATGTTGGGGTAGGAGCGCTGCCACTGGTCGTCGCGCAGAGTGTTGCTGAGCGCCTGATGGAAATCTTCATCATGGTGTTGGGAATGCATAGTGTCGGAAACTTGGTCTCTTTTTCACTCCTCCTGCTTTGTCCCTCCCTGCTCCGTACTTTCTTCTGTCCCACCCTTGGTCTCATAGCAGCTCCTCCTACCCTGTCCCTCCTTTCTCTGTACCTCCCTTCCTCGGTCTCACCCCATCAAGTTCCTCAGCTCTCTCTTCATGCGTTGGGTTGCTGCTTCTGCCTTTCTCACTTGTTGTGTACTCCGGGCTCCTTGGACTCTCTCTCTGGGTCTTCCTAACTCGACTGACTGCCGGAAAGCAATGAGTGGAAACCCACAAAAGGCTTGCTGGGATTGGCTCCTCCCCTTTGTGCAAATACGAGTATGGTTGTAGGTAGCTCTTAGCTGATAGAGGAAACATACAAGCAAGCAAATGATACTGCTCGTGTTGCTTGCCTAAGTATGTGCACTTGGTTACCGTTGCACGGCAACGGTTGGTTTTGTTTCGTCCGTTCCCGATCTGGCGCTATTCGCCTCTGCCTCCCCCGCTTGAGTACTACTCACTACGGTACCCTGTCATGCATTTATATTGATATGCCCTACTCACTATTCTTCAATTAAATGTATGACAGCTGTTGGAAACTTGGTCTCTTTGTCACTCTTCCTGCTTTGTCCCTCCTTGCTCCGTACTTTCTTCTGTCTCACCCTTGGTCTCGTAGCAGCTCCTCCTACCCTGTCCCTCCTTTCTTTGTACCTCCCTTCCTCTGTCTCACCCCATCAAGTTCCTCAGCTCTCTCTTCATGCGTTGGGTTGCTTCTCCTGCCTTTCTCACTTGCCCCCTCCTCGGCGCTGGCTCTTGCTCTGGCATGTATCGCCGATGGACTCTTTGGGTGAAAGGCTCCTCCCTTGCCTGCTCCCTTTGCTTTGCTGGGCCTGGGGATACTCGCTGGGGCCATGCCTTCGCCACATTCGTCTGATGGTCCCTCTTCTCTTGCTCCTTGTCCCCTACTAGCACTACCACTCCAGAATCCTTGACCTCTTTCACTTTCCACCTCTCAGTGCTGAGCCCTATATCCAGCATATCTTGCCTTGTCTGCTTGACATATACTTCTTCCCCCACCCTCAACGATGCACCCTTCGACCCTGCCTGTCCTTCTCTCCTTCGTTTGTAGCGCTGTGCATCTCTAACCTGTGTCACATGCAGGTTCTCCAACGCCACTGGCAGCATCTCTCGTAGGTACCTTGCCCTAACCTCGGCCAGCCCCACCCAGGCGTCTACTAAGCTCACTGTGACCACATCGGTCAGTACCCGTGGCGCGTCTATGGGCAAGATAGGCTCCCTTCCCAGCAGCAGGTAGTACGGCGAGAAGTCCTTTAACGCCGCCTGCTTACTGAAGCGGTAGCCTGCGACCACCCACGGGAGTCTCGTGTCCCAGTCCCTCTTGAATTGTTCCCTGTAAGCTCTCAACCCTCTCTTCACAGTCTGCACAAACCGCTCCGTGAGCCCGTCGCTCTGCGGGTGATACCTTGAGGTCCGCCGATGAGTAATACTGCTGGTTTTCAGTAGCTTCTCGAATTCTCCCAAGAATTTCGTGCCCTGATCTGTCAGTACTTCCCCACATGCTCCGAAGCGAGTCAACACTTGATCCTCAAATACCTCAGCGATCCGGGCCAAGCTCTTGCTCGGCAGCGCCTTCACCTCCACCCATTTACTGCCGTGCTCGATCATGATGAGTATGAACCGCTTCCCCCTTCGACTGAGCGGCATTTCTCCGGCCAGGTCTAATGACCACCGGAACCTAGGCCTCTGATAGGCAGCGAGTGCAGCTCTTCCCTCCCTCTCTCCATCTCCGCTTTGTTCCTGTTGCATAGATCGCAGGAGCCCACCCACTCTTTAATGTCTCCTCTCATTCCGACCCACCACCAGCCCGTCTCTATTAACTGGCTCGTCCGTAGGTTGCCATAGTGCCCAAGCTGCCGATGCACCCTTGCTATGATCTCTTCCCGCTCCTCTCGCCTCGGGACCAGCTTCCATCCTTCCTTAGTGTTTTTCTGAAGCTGATCCTGGAACCACCGGTAATGTAGGCCCCTGGCTCTGGCCCTCTCGCTTGCAGATTCTGCTTCCGAGGTCTTTCCTTCGATCCACCTCAGAGTCTCTTCATCCTCCCAGACGTCTTCGGCTCCCTTCTGAGCTTTCCGTTTGGCTCCTTCCCCATCGATTTCTCTTGCCAATGCCACTAGGCACGCCTCTGGGCTCAAGGGTGGCGGGTTGCGCGATAGGCCGTCCACATGCTGCAATGTCTTCCCCGCTCGGTGGCAAATAGTGAACTCATATTCCTGCAGCCGCATGGCCCATCAAGCGTTCCGGCCTGTCAGGGCCTGGTTGGTTATCAGCCACGTCAGCGGCTGATGATCTGTGACTAACATGAACGGCCTCCCCTGTAGGTACACTCGGAAGTGGGTGATAGCCCAAACTGCCGCGAGCCCTTCCCCTTCGTATGAGCTATAATTGGCTTCTGCAGGGTTACACCTTCGGCTCGCAAAGGCCACCACCATCTCCTGTCCATCCATCTCCTGTCCATCCCTCTCCTGGCATAGAATCCCACCCATGCCTGCGCTGCTCCAGTCGGTGTAGAGTACGAACGGGTCCTCCTTACTGGGGAGGGTAAGGACGGTCCCTGTCTTCACCGCCTTGAGGAGGTCTTTGAATGCCCCCTGTTCTTCCTCTCCCCATTGCCATGCCTGGTCCTCTCGCAGTAACCTGTTCAGTACCGAGGCGGTGCGGCTGAAATTGGGTACAAACTTCCTGTAGTAGTTCAAGAAGCCCAATACCGCCCTCAGTGTACTGCGGTCCTTAGGAGCGGGGACTCGATCCAGCACCTCCACTTTCGCCTGCTGGATGCTCAGCTGCCCCCCTTGTACTTCGAAGCCCAAGTACTTCACCGTGCTGTTCCCGAAGCTGCATTTCTTCGGGTGGCATGTCAGCCCTGCTGATCGAATGGCGTCCAATGTGTCGCTCACGTCCTTCACGTGCTGCTTTGCGGAGGCACTGAACACGACTACGTTGTCGATGTAGCAGGCTGCCGCTCGCACGTGCCTCAGCACGGAGTCCATCACCCGCTGAAATAGTGCTGGTGCGTTCTTCATGCCGAAGGGCATGAACTTCCACTCATACAGCCCGTCGGGACCATGAAAGGCCGTTTTCTTCCGGTCCTCCTCCTTGATCGGTATTTGATTAAATCCCTGCCGGAGGTCCAGCTTGCTAAACACCACTGCTCCTTGCACCTGATCGAATATCTCTTCCGCCGATTGCATGGGGTGCCTGTCCGCCACCGTCACTTTATTAAGCCCTCGGTAGTCCCCACACATTCTCCTGGTTGATACCTCTCCAGTGAGATCCTTCCGCGCCGCTACCACTGTCGCCGCTGCGTAATCACTGTCAGAAACCTGGATGAGGCTTGCTGCTAACAGCTCCGCACACTTCTCCCGGCAGATGTCCAAGTTGTCTGGGCTCATTCTCCGTTTCCTTATGTGTATAGGCATCTCCGTATTCAGCTTCACCTGCATTTGATGAGAGTTGCATTGCCCCAGTTCGGCTAAGGTGTAGGCGAACGTCTTGCGGTGCTGCTTCAGCACTTCCTATAGTGCCTGTGCTGCCTCTGCCCCCATTCCGGAGCCTATGGGCCAGGCGTCCTCTGGTCCCCTCTCCTGGCTTGGCTTTTCCGTCATAACTCTATTCCCCCCGTCGAGCGGCGGTACTCCTTGGCCCGTAGACCTGCTCCCTGCTTCCACGGCCATGTAGGCCCATCCTTCCAAGATACGAGCCTCCTGTTGCTCCTCTATGGCTCTCAGTTGGCGTTTCCGCTCCTCTGTCTCTTCCTCCTCCTGGTACAGCTCACTGACTTCAATGCCACGTTGGAGCTCTTTCCTCTTTAGGTGCACGCGAATGGTCTCCACCAGCCACGCCATGATGTTCAGGTCCATGGCTCTACCCAGCGCTGCCCTCCTTTGCGGCTCCGTCACTCGGGGGTGGGCGGTAGCTCCCAGCTGATGCCCCATGGCTAATTCCCGCTCCTCGGCCGTTGGTTGCTCCCACCTTTTTCCGATGACGTCGTAGATCATTCCGGGCCCGGGCAAGTCTCCCTCCATCACGAAGCCGTAGGCGTCCACGTAGGACACGAGTGTCGGCAGCGCCTATCTCGGCTTCCCAGGCACATTACACTGGTACTGGGACGGGTGGTCTGGCACAATGACCGGCGCTGGCAGACGGTTGGGGCCCAGAATGTCACTAACCAGTCTCGGTTCCGGCCGCTACATCTGAGCCAGCGAGTGGCGTAAACTTGCTTCTGAGATCCTTTTCTGCCAGTACCTCCTAGGCCGGTGCGCTCTGGACCCCAGTTGCGCCGCGTCAACCGCTTACCCCCTGCTGACAGCAGCTTCTACTTCGGCGAACGCCCTGCGCACGTGTTCCCTGCGATTGTCAGCAAAGTCCACGTTCTCCAAGATGTAGGGCACTTCTCCCTACTTCGACTGGACCATCTCCAGTACCCGCTTTAAGTCCCTGAAAGAGGCCCCGCGAATGTCTTCCATTCCCATCCCCTCTCTGGCCCGAGAATAACCCTGACATTCCCATCCAGCCACAATGACGTCGATCTGCCCCCACATCTCGAGTGTCTCCTCCGAGCGGGTAGGGCGGATTCGGCCAGCTGATCGGGATATTCAGCTAGCAGCCACCGGGCGTGATGCTGAGCCATCCGGCGCACCACTGGATCTCTCTCGACGTGAATCCACTTCCACACCCTGCAACCAGCTCGCAACACCGCTGCCAATCCGGTGCCGATGCCGCCGTACAGCTCCATGATGCACACTGCTCCTTCCAAGGTCCAGAGCCGTGTCACTCTTTCTTTCAGCGAGGTCGGTTCTCGCCCTTGCCTCCTCCTCTCTATTCGCCGTTCGTACTCCTCCGCATATCTCTTCCAGCTCCAGTCGTCCAGCTCTGGTCCCAGGTCAGCCGCCCGCGCTCCGTAAGCTTCTCGAGGCTCTTGCTTAACGAACTTCACGGGCAGAGTACCCACGGAGCTTGCAGCGTCCCAGTAGTGCACGCGGTACAGCACTTTCTCCTGCCAGGTACAAATGGTGGCGCCAACTCGGTAAAGCAAATCCATGCCCACTAGCGCATCATAATCCTCGGACTCTGACACGCCACAAGTCACGCGGATGCAGCATTCTTTGTCGGTGCCGGGAAGCAGTACTATCTCGATGGGTCTTACTGTCCGCGGCATCCATTTTGGCTCCCCTCCCTCAGCGGTCATGAGCAGGATGCCCCTCGGCACGAGCCTCTCGGGCATGTCTAGCTTCAGTTGCCTCGCTAGTCCCTTCCCGATCAACACGTGGTGAGCTCCGGTGTCAATGATCGCTTGCCCCACTGGCAACCCACCCACCGTCATGCTCCCCTTTTCGGCTATCAGGACGGAGGCCTGGCACACGAGTCTCTCGTTAGGGTGGCGCCTCTGTTTGGAGGTACTGCTTCCCTCATGCACGTTGCCGCGTGGCTCACGCACTCTGCTCGTACGGCTCTCGGACGACTGGCTCCCTCGGAGCCGAAGATCGAGGTCCTCTCTCTCCCTTGGGAACGCCATAAAGCCGCTTGCTCGCAAATACTCGCCCTCGCCTTCTTCCTCCCCCTCGACCTCCTCGTATGCCAGCATAGCTCGGGCTTTCGGCTCCACTTTAGGCTTCGCCTCCAACTGTAGTTGTAACCGTTTAATCTCCGCCTGTAACTCTTCTTTACTGGGGGTCTCCTCGGGGCGGCGCTGGCTATAGCATGCGTCGTCCTTGTGCCCCTTCCGTCCACAGTTCCCACACACTGGCAGCTTCGGGCAATCTCGCTTCAAATGGCCCACTTTCCCACATTCGTGACACCGCCGTGCGTCGGCCCGCTGTAGTCCACCGAGAGGCGATACCGCCAGCGCCGCCGCCGCCCATGAAGACTTCGTTTTAGGACGCACTTCCCCGTCTTCCAAGTCCAACATCCTCTGCGCGTGCTCCGTCCTTTTAGCCAATCCGTAGACGTCCTTCAGAGTAATATCTACACCCATGCCGTACACTGTGTTCTACACCACATTCCGCAGATCTTCATCTAAGCCTCGGACGAACTTGCGCACCAGTAGCCGTTTGTCTCGGCTTTCCAGATCATCCGCAAGCTCCCTTAGTCGACAGTAGTAGGCTAGCAAGGACTCGTCTTTTCCTCGGCGGAACTCGCAGAATTCCTCGACTCTCGCTTTAGTTTGCCTCAGAAATTCCTTCTTCAGCAGCTCGACAAACCGTGTGGTCGGGTTTCCGATCTCTCCGCACACCAGCTCCTCAAGCACTTCGTCTCGCGTCATGCGATAAAAGGTCTCAGCCTCGCCCGCTAGCGTTACTACCATCCGCCGGAAGAATTCTGCCGGTTCCAGCCCGTCCCGTTCCCAACAGTACTGCACCGTCTCCAACTGCATCAGATAGTTCTTCAGGGTGGGACCCACGCCGGGAATTCCGGTGAACCGCTCGGCTACCTCCAGCTTCGGCAGGGATCCTGTCTGCCATCTCTTGTCGGTAGACCGGTCTGGTGGGGCGGCTGTTGAGGGTAGCTCCGCAGCTCGACTCGCTATAATCTCTTGATGCATCGGCAACCGGAACTCTCCTTCCGGTTGGCGCCGCAGCCACGTCGTCTGTGCCCGCGTTCGGTCGGATTCCATCCCCGGCATCAACCCAAGGGAGTTACTAGCTGGGCGGCTCGCCCACCGTGCTCTCGCTTCCCGAGCCCAGCGCGGATCGTGAGGTGTCTCTCCTGGATCCGACGCGACGGTCCGCGAAGGCTCCATATCCTCGCGCCGCCCTCGTTCCCGTTGGTGCAGGGTCCGGTACACTCCGGTAGTCGGAGCTGGCGAGCGCCTTGTCTCCACCGCTGACACTCGGTCCAAAGAGGTCGTCGCAGCGGCGCGCCAGCTTGGTTCAGCTGAAATATCTTCTTTTCGGTAGCTCTGCCCCGATCGTAGTCTAAACCTATCGTTCATCCTAGTTTGAGAACAGCGATCGGTCGCAGTTCTTGCTTGTATGTTGTGTACTCCGGGCTCCTTGGACTCTCTCTCTGGGTCTTCCTAACTCGGCTGACTGCCGGAAAGCAATGAGTGGAAACCCACAAAAGGCTTGCTGGGATTGGCTCCTCCCCTTTGCGCAAATACGAGTATGGTTGTAGGTAGCTCTTAGCTGATAGAGGAAACATACAAGCAAGCAAATGATACTGCTCGTGTTGCTTGCCTAAGTATGTGCACTTGGTTACCGTTGCACGGCAACGGTTGGTTTTGTTTCGTCCGTTCCCGATCTGGCGCTATTCGCCTCTGCCTCCCCCGCTTGAATACTACTCACTACGGTACCCTGTCATGCATTTATATTGATATGCCCTACTCACTCTCAGAATCCCAACCACTAGATTATTGGGATAAAAGGGCTTGTTTCAGCAGCGGGTCAGTGTGCCCATAACCCCCCTGGCAACCGTGCCTGTAACCCTTCCCTAGGATCAATCGGGGATCACCAGTGGACCTCTGACACCCCCCCTCACTGGGATGCCCGAAGTGCACACACCGGGATTCGAACCCGAGACCTTCACTCTGGATACCATCTCAGAATCCCAACCACTAGACCATTGGGATAAAAGGGCTTGTTTCAGTAGCGGGTCAGTGCGCCCATAACCCCCCAGGCAACCGTGCCTGTAACCCTTCCCTAGGATCAATCGGGGATCACCAGTGGACCTCTGACACTCACTATTCTTCAATTAAATGTATGACAATAGTCGATGTAAACATCCAGAGCTCAGCGACAGCCTTCGTGTAGTTGAAGCCTGAGGCATAGGGGAAGTGATTCTCAAAGGAGTACAAAGCGGCAGATTAGCGTTGGGAGGGTGAAGGGGGGGGGGGGGGGGGGGGGGGGAGAGGTGGTGGTCATTAAGTCATGGGAAGCAGGCCGTGTGCAGGCTATTACACCAGGGTGTGACATTCATCCGTGCGCATAATGAAATATCACAGACTCAACGGGGCACAAACCGGGCAGGGTCTCGCGGAAGAGCACATGGAGCTGCTTCAGCCAGAGCTTGAACGCCGCGACACGCTTGTCATCGTCGAGAAGGTACTTCGATGACAAGAAGAGCTTCGAGCCATCGAGGTGAGACAGATCTCTCAGGCGCTTCTCAAGCTGCTTCACAACCTCCCGCACAAACTTGGTCGACAGCTCGTAGCATGCTGTTGCGTCACCTGCTGTCGCATCACCGTCTGGGTCTTCATCGGCCAGAGGTCGCTCGTGGAGCACGAACTCATGAGAGGATGGGGTCCCATCTCTATCGACCCCTTCCACCTTCATCTTCCGCTTGTCCGGGTCCGACTTCCTATGTGTCAGAATCCCAACCACTAGACCATTGGGATAAAAGGGCTTGTTAAGTAGCGGGTCAGTGCGCCCATAACCCCCCAGGACAACGAGCATGTAACCCTTCCTTAGGATCGATCGGGGATCACCAGTGGACCTCTAACACCATGTGCACAGATGAAGGCAGGCAGATGCATCTTGTCGCCATGACCGAATGTGTGTCCCTCGGGGACACGGAGGTAGCGTTGGGTCAGGCGCATCCTTGTCTGCTCCGCAAGGTGTGCCACCAGAGTCATGTCCACCTGTGACGCACGTGCAATATGGAATGAGTGTGTGCCTGTTTTTATGACAAAAATTCACATGCAAACCAAGCGTAGAGCTGACTGTGATACATCAACATAAAGCGTACTAACCTGGCGTTGCTGGAACCGAAGGTTGAGCTGATTGAGCTCAAACAGGACGTCCGCCAAGAGCCGCAGAAGCCAATGAAACTTGAACGACGTTGCCACTTGGTACAACTTCGGCGACTGGTCCTTCATTAAAACAATGGCAGCCGGGAGCACTTCCAGCAGACGAGACAAGGCTTCCCCGCGAGATAACTACCAAGCTGTATGGATGCCTTGGACTTCAAGGTTGGTTTGACAGAAGGTAAGCTGTAGATTCATGAAACGCGCGTGCTGGACGTTGCTGTTGGAAAGAAGGGAGGCAAACCCGCGCACGACGTCGTCGACCATGTTGAGTTCCTTCACCGCAGTCGCAGCATCTTTCGCCGCCAGAGCTTCACTGCACGACAGTGGGTGGATCGGGGAAGAAGGGAACATATTGCCCACGCATTAGGATAAAACATGGATTGAAGCAAAAACACAACCAAACAGAGGGGTAAGGCGGAAAAATCAACACATCATAAAGACGAACCGATGCGCTATGCAATGTGTGGAAACGAGATGAGGAATCTTAGCGCGGAGACGCGCGACCACGCCATTGTGAACCCCGACCATCACGCTCGCGCCATCCGTGGCGATGCCGACCATCTTCTGCAGGTCCATACCAATATGCTGCAGGAACTGAACAACGACTGATGTGAGCGAGGCCGCGTCAGTCCGCTCAACCGTGAGAAGAGTTAAGAACTCAGTCGCGACCACCATTCCCTTGAAGAAGGTGGCATAGATGATCAGGTGCTTCCCGTGGATGCGATCCGTGCTCTCGTCGATGCCAATCCCGAACCACGGTGAGGTCAGGAGGTGCTGTAGCTGCAGGTCCTGGAGGTAAGTCGACATCGATCTGATCTTCTCTTTGAAAATGTAGCTGCAAACACGACGGACAAATGTGGAAGTATCAGTAGCTGCCGATATGACAGGCAATACAACATGCTAGAAAATAACAGATGCGCGTACTTACTCCGTATAGTACGCACCGTAGCCACCTGTGGGCGGTAGATCAGGAAGTCCCTCTCTAGCTAGGAATCAGCAGAGAGGAACAAAGAGGGCGATTGGAGCATCCGCCTTACAGATGAACATGGCGATGTGCAGACAGCAGATAATGTGACGTGTTGATGCGTCCGTGGCTTGCCAACACATCAGAGTCAGTTGACGCTCACGATGCGACTCAGCCTCAGCTTCCACCTTCAAGGCGGCCTTGTGCGCCCAAGTCGCAACATGGGCGCGCATGCTGCCAAGCTGAAGATCGCGGCCACCCTCGCCCTTGACGCCGTACGTCGTGTTGGCAGCGGGATCGCCATGCAGCATGCAAATGTTGCACTTCAACAACGGGCGGCCTGCTTTCGTGCGATGCAAACGAAGCCACGGAAAACGGGAGGCCCAGCCAGAATCACAACGGTGTTTCATAATAGCATACTCAGTGTCAGCATCCGATTTGGGTAACTCCTCATCAGCATCCACGAGCGGTGCTGCACGAGGCGGACTTGGTGGTTGGCGTGGGGGCTTTGCACCCCACAGAAGCTGCTGGGTGTATTTCACACCACCGGTGCGAGAACGCTTGGCAGGAGCGCTATTCACCGTTGACGGAGTGCTCTCGCCGAGGTTTGAAGGGCCCTCGTCACCACCAGGCACAAGATTCACGGACGGGTGTGGCTCCAAGACAGTCGGCGAGCTCGGTGCCCCCCACGCATACACCATGCCGACTGAACGGACTGGTGATTCGGGGCAAGGAGGTTCGTTGACAGGAGTGGCATAAGCTTTGCCCAGGCGGGGGAAAACCCCGATCACAGAAAGTCCATTGCGAGGAGAAGCAGGAGCTTCTCTTGATTCCTCGTCTGGCATGGTAAGGTGGTGCTAGTGGATCTGAGAGGCGGATGGAAGACAAGGTGGAAGAGAAGGTGTGTATAAAAGAGAAGGCTGTAGATCAAAGGGTCTGTCCTTTCACAAAGCGCATCCAGAAAGTGTGGCGCTGCACATGCAGGCAATAAGCCAAGGAAGCCCCACCACCGACAGTCTGCAAGGACAGTCCGTGGCATGGTGGTGTGAGCTCCCTTGCCGTGCTGAATGTAAATGCTGTAGAGGCAACGAATCACATCTTCTGTGGCGTGGTCTGTTTTGGCGAGCTGGCAGCGTGACAGCAACTGGTGGGGCTTGTTAGAGACTAAGGACGGAGTGTACGAAGATTAGGTGCCAAAAATTCTCAAAATCGTTGGCTTAGAATTCTGGACAGAAAACGTCGACTTCACAAGAAACGCCGTCGACGAAAGATGCACTGTTAAAACTTCACTAAACTTAGATATCTTGTAGCTCTAGTCCGTGGCTACAATTCCCAATTTGAATCGTACGATAAGGTGAAGTATTTCTTGAGTTATGAATTTCGGCGCACTAGGGGGTATGCTGCCATAGAATATTAAATTCACTCACAATAGTTTCACAAGTTCACAAGAGTTGCACACAAGAGAGTTGGAGTAGCACTAAACCAGGTAGGAGGAAAGAGCAGGACGAGAGGGAAGGTCTCAAGGAGTCCCCAACCAAAGAAAACTCCATGCCACACAATTCCCCTCTCCATAGGCAACCCCACTTTCACTTTTGTCACTTTCCCAACCTCCACAATCCACCTCAACCCAACTTGGCCACACTTGCCAACCTGGCTTGGTTTCTCCCAACCAATTGGCAGCAACTACAGTAGTAGTGACGAGTTTCCCAACCCCCAAAATTCTGTACCCCATATTGAGTCAACCCCACAACTCTCCATGGTCACCACAACCAAATATAAAAAGCATACGAACTCCAACGTTCGTAACTTTCTTGTTCGTGCTCCGATTGAAGTGATTCTTGGTTCGTCGGAAAGCTCTTGAGCAGTGGAGTCACTTCAGATATCTGCTCAAGCCAAATAACATTCACACACACTCAGAAAATCCAAACCACAGAAAAACACAAATTCTTGTGCACGCTCATTTCACACATGCAACGCCCGAACACATGATGGAAGGCAGACAGACGTGAATGCAAATGATAGCATCACATAACAAACTCCCCCTCTGGCTGCCAACCATCATCCCACATGCCATAGCTCAAGCATGCACCCTCAATGCACACTCATCCCAGCAAGCTTCATGCCCTTCCAATGCTCAGGTTCTGCCAGGCGTTTGGTGAGAATGTCAGCCGCCTGCTGCTGGGTCTTCACAATCTCTAGCCGCACCTCCTTGTCCAGGAGCTACCTTGTCCAATGCCACTTTGGCCTGATGTGCTATGTCAAGCCATGAAGACAGCCATTCTTCGCAAGCTTCACCGCCGACTCATTGTCACAGAAAATCACAGTCGGCTCCCTCTAACACACTCCAATTTCCTCCAACAAACGCCTCAGCCACACCACCTCCTTTGCCCAATGATGAAGGGCCATGTACTCGGTCTCACACGAGGACAGCCCCACCTCGTTCTGCTTCTTGCTGCGCCAGCTCACTGCACCACCCCCAAAGAGGCACACATAGCCTCCAATGCTGGTGCCATCCGCTTTACCGAGTTAAAGCTAGCGTCAGTGTAGCAGGTCAGGAGCATCTCCCCCTTGCTCAAATCAGCTGCACCCCTCTGCAGCCTCTGCCTCACAGCACTGTACTCCAAACCCACTAATGCCGTTGCACTTACATAGCGGACCAACCTCTTGGCCGCTTCCAGCTGCTCATGACTGGGGCGTGAAACCACACTGGCAAGCCTAGATGTTGCAAAGGCAATGTCAGGCCGTGTGTGGTTAGCCGCATAGTTGAGTGCCCCAACCATGGAATGAAAAAGTTTCTTTTCACTCTCACCCACCACCTCCTCATCAGCACAGGGCTCCACAATGAACCCCGAAGGCAGTGGGGTGGCTGGCTTTCCTCCATCTTCCAGCCCATACTTCTCAGCCAGCCCCTCACAATACTTTCTCTGGTGCAACCTCAACAGTCCCTTGTCAAGGTCCCTCTCCACATGCATCCCAAGGTAGTATTTCACATCTCTCATCTTGGAGCACTTGAAATGCATTTCCAGCATCTCCTCCACACGTTCAATCATTGCAGACGACTCAGAGAAGAGCAGGATGTCGTCCACGTATACCAGGAGCATGAGGAACTGCTCCTTCTCTTGCAGCAGGAACAGGCTGTGATCACACTCGCTCTTCTTGAACCCCCCGGCCAGCAATGTCTCCTCCAGCTTGTGGTACCATGCGCGAGGAGCCTGCTTAAGGCCATAGATGGCCTTCTTGAGCCTGCACACCCTGCCGCTCCCATCATCCAACCCCTCAGGCTGTAACATGTACAGCTCCTCCAGAATGATCCCATTGAGGAATGCAGTGATTATGTCCATCTGCTTGATCTTCCAGCCACGGTTTGCAGCCATTGCCAACATCGTCCTCAGTGTAGTGCCTTTCCCTACAGGAGCAAAGATATCATCAAAATCCTTCCCCTTTGTCTGTTGGAACCCCTTAGCCACAAGCCTTGACTTGTAGCGGGTCAGCTCCCCATCGGGTCCGTACTTATGCCTGAAGATCAGCTTGGAAGAAATGGCCTTCTTCCCAGGAGGCAGCTCACACATCTCCCACGTCTCATTCTCAAGCAGAGAGTCATACTCCTCCTTCACACTCTGCTTCCACTTCTCAGCGTCGGGCCCGCTCAATGCCTCGGCTAACGTCTTGGGCTCAGGGACGGCTGCCCAGTAGCAGTGTGCTATCTCATCCTCATCACACTGCTCAGCCACACTCCCAGCCCGTACCACCTTTGGCTTGCCAAAGCTCGGATAGGTCAGCCGGTTAGGAGGGCGCACTTCCCTCCGGGGACGGTCAGCCGGACGCGTGGCACCTTGTGGAGCACCTTGCTGCTGCTGCTGTGGCTGCTGCTGCTGCTGCGGCTGCTGCTGCTGCTCCTCCACCTCAGGTTCTCCCCCATCCTCAGTCACCCCAGAAATCTCCTTCTCTGAGACAGTGGCCTGCACTTGCCTCGAAGTCCGCTGCACCTCATCAGCCTCAATGATCAGCGGTGTAGTGGGAAGCTTCTGCTGCTGTTGCTTCCACTCCTTGTAGTACAAGGACTCAAGGAACTTCACATCCCTCGACACAGTAAGCTGCTGGCTGGTCAAGTCCCAAATCAGCCAGCCCTTGTGATCCTTAGCAAGCCCCAAGTGCACACCCCATCTCCCAGAAGCTTCCAGTTTTCCCCTCTTCTCCTTAGGCACATGAAACACCACCATACAGCCAAAGGCTCTCAGCATGTTGACTGCTGGTGCACTCCCATACCACTTGGTGTAGGGAACCCACTGCTTGTCCCCCACAGTTGCCAGCACCCTGTTCTTCACAAGGGCCACCTGCCGCAGTGCAGTCACCCAAAACGGATCCGGCAACCCTGCACGCCCAAGGAGAGTGCGAGCACCTTCCTGCAGGGTCCGGTTGAACCGCTCAGCCACGCCATTCTGCTGAGGGTTGTAGGGCAGCGTAAGCTGATGCTGGATCCCCTTCTTCTTCAGCACCGCCTCAAAATCAGCGCCAATGAATTCTCCTCCATTGTCGGTGCGGATCACCTTCACCTTATGTCCGCTCTCCCTTTGTGCTCTCGGCATCCACTCCTTAAGAACAGCCGCTGCCACCTCCCCCTTAGTCTTGAGAGGGTACACCCACACCGCACGCGTGTGGTCGTCCACAATTGTCAAGAAGTAGCGGCTGCCCGAGAGAGAAAGGGCCCTCGTGGGGCCCACCACATCCATGTGCACTAGTGCAAGTGGTGCCTTTGCTGGTCCTGTGCTGCTGCTGAAGGGAAACTTCGTGAATTTGGTCTCAAGGCAGGTAGGGCAGCTCCTAATCTCCTTTGCTCCCCCCTTCACCTCCAGCCCCTTCAAGCACCCATCCTTTACCAACTTCTGCAGCATAGGAATGTTCACATGGCACAGCCTCTCATGCCACGTCTCCCAATCAGCCTCACCACTCCCAGATGAAGCCTTTGCCCATGCAGCTGTCGCATCCACACCAGCAAGCACCTCACCATGTGGCTGTTGTGGCTGCTGCACCTTCTTGATTGCATCCACGGCCCCATCAGTTGGTGCAGTCTCCTCTCCTCCCGCTGTTGCTTTAGCCGCTGCCGCTGCCTTTGCCGTTGCTGGTGGTTTCCCCTTCCAAGGGATGATGGGCAGCTGCCACAAGTCCTTGATGCAGCTGCTCTTCTCCTCCAGATTCCACAGCAGCAACTTCCCAAGCTTTGCACGGCAGCAGGTTGGGCCGAACGTAACTTTGGCCTTGCTTTTCTGCAGCCAGCGCACAGAGAGGAGGTTAGCGGATAAACCTTCAACCAACAGTACATTTCCCAGCCCCACAAGCCCCCCATTGGCTCCCATCACCTTGGCATTCCCAACACCAATCACAGGGAGCAAAGCACCTGAAGCGGCAGCCACAAACTTTATCTTCCCAGGAGGTTTTACCTCATCAAGCAAATCTGCCCGTGGAGTCATGTGACTCGTGCAACCTGAATCGATCACCCAGTGAGTGAGGGGGTGCATCACAACCTTCCCAACTGAGCCCACATCACCCCCACTCCCTTGCACGTCCTCAACCATGAGGAACATACCAGGGTCGGCTTTACCTTGTGCACCATCAACTTGTGCACCTGAACCTTGCACAGCACCACCTCGTGCACGTTCACCACTTGGCGGCTTCATGCCTGGAGGCGCCCATCCTTCAAGCCGGCTGAAACACTTGAACCATGGGTGTCCAGCCTTCTTGCAGTACCAGCACGCACCCTCCATTCGGGTACTCCCCCTGCCACCAGAGCTCCCATGCCCCTCATTGTAGTCACCTCGGCCTCTCCCTCTGCCAAAGCCTCTCCCACGGCCTCGGCCTCTCCCTCCCCCTCTCCCTCTGCTGCCTCCTACAGCCTCATACCCCTCAGCAGTTTTGTTGGCAGCACCACCTCCAGTGTGGCGCCTGCGGAAGTCCTCCTGCAGGATCTGCTGCCGTAGCCACTCAGGCGTCCATTTGTCTTGCTGAACGTTGAGGGTGGGGATGAGGTTGTCCCACGAGTTGTCGAGCACCGAGATGATCTTGGTGCACTGTTGCATTTGCATTCAGTCAAGGGAAACAAGCGTTATACTGCAAATGTGAAAAGTACTAATCGCGGAGGGACTCGGCTACAACTTACTGAGTGTCAGTCAGCTAATGGCGAAGGGGATTCACCTCGAAGCAGACAGCACCACCCAAGAATTCAAGCTGTATCACAGGAGAGGAGGACTTTACATCGGCAAGGCGGTCCTCAAGAACAACGTCTTCGTTCTTGATTTCGTTCCTGACCTTGGCACTGCCGACGGCGACGCCATCGTCAACTTCACCAACTGAACACACCCTCCAGACCTTGATTCAGACTTCAGTCCAGAAGGCTTCTGGTATTCACACACCATCCCCGAAGCAGAAAGAACAAGGGCGTTAGCAACAATTCAAACAACATCGGCACCAGCAGAGACAACATCGGCAGCAGCAGAGACAAAATCGGCAGCAGCAGAGACAACATCGGCAGCAGCAGAGACAACATCGATAGTAGCAGAACCATCAACGGCAGCAGTAGGAACGTCAACACCAATTGCTGGTCCTTCAACGACACCGCTCCTCATCTCCACCAACACCCGCGCAACAACTACACCCAGCACCACGAGAAGTTCATCGTAGCGCCAACTTCACCGCCAACTTCTACTCCAACTCCGATATGTACCGACGATCTCCCGGACATCGCGCCGACGAAAGCACCTGGCACGCAAGGATGGGACACCCAAGCAACACAGTATTAAACAATACGATAAGAGCAGGAGTACTCGACAAGGACTCACTCCTACTGACCGACGGACGAGAACTTCAACGAGTACGCTGAACGTGCTTCACCTACCCTTAAGGTGACTTACCACATCGACCGTTTGCACCTCATCACAACCCGAGCGCACCCGCGTACGCACCACTCAAGAAGGTGTATAGCGACATCCTGTTCAATCAGTAACCAGGACAAGTAACATACAACTACACGATCACCTTCATCGACGCCGCCACCCGTTACGTCTGGCACCTAAACCTCCCTAGCCGCGACATGGCATTCGCAGCCTTCGATGCCTGGCTACCAGTGTCAGAACATTATAGCTTATGCTTTTGTGTAGGCTGCAGTAGGGTAGCCCAGATGGGGTACAACCCAATTAGGGTTAGTACTTGTACCCAACTCTTTCATAGTGCATTCATTCTCGTTCTAGTTTTCTCATGGTATCAAGCATGTTCCCTCGTGGGAACTGTTCCTAGAGCCCACCAACTCTATTTTTTTTTCTTGCCCAGAGCGCGCTCAGTTCCTGCCCGAGTCGCGCTCCCCTCTCTCGCCCCTCTTGTGTTGTGTTAGAGGCCCCGTCGCGTCGCCCTCGCAGCCCCATCCCGTCGCGCCGCCCTAGCGGCTGCGTCCCGCCGCCCTAGCGACCCCGATCCGCCGCCCTAGCGGCCGCGCCGCCTACTCTTGCGGCCCCGACGCCGCCCTTCCCCGCCCCGATCCGCCGCCCTAGCGACCCCGACGCCTACCCCGCCACACCAGCGCTGCCCTTCCAGGGCCCTGACGACGCCCTTCCCGGCCCAGCCCAGCCTCTGCTGGCCCCGTCGCCCGCCCTTCCCGGCCCCGGCCCCGCCTTCACGCGGCCCCGCCGAGCTACTGCCGAGCCGCCAGCGCCACCCGAGCCGCCCGAGCCGCAGCGCCACCTGAGCCGCCCAAGCCGCCGTACCACCGAGCCACCCGAGCCACCGAGTCGCCAGACCGCGGTTGCCGCCGAGCCGCCCGAGCCGTCGAGTCGCCGAGCCGCCGAGCTGCAGTTCCTGCCGAGCCGCCGCGCCGCCCGAGCCGCCCTGTCCGGTAAGAGTAGAGCCTCTGTCACTGCACTGCCCTTACCCCACTGTTCGCGCTACTAGTCTACTGCTGTCATGGCTACCCCTAGTGTCCTCGCTTTTGACGCTGAGGGTCGGGCCATCGACATTGACGTCTGGGTAGATGACCTGCAGCTTTTCCTACAGTGCGATAGGGCAGACGGTCTCTCCCTCTTTGACCTCACCTCTGGTGCCTCTCCTGCCCTTGCTGCTGATGCTGACGTCACTGTTCGCTCACAGTGGGCCACAAGCGATGCTGCTGCATGTCTTGCTGTGCGTCGCCACCTGCCTACCTCTGAGCGTGCGCACTTTAGCCTAACAAAAGAGTGCTCAGACCCTGTACGACGCTGTAGTTGCACGCTACTCCTCCCCTGCCACTGCTGCACTGAGCCGCCTCACGCTACCATACCTCTTCCCTGACCTTGCTGCCTTTCCCACAGTCGCTGACCTCATTACGCACCTCCGCACTAGTGACACTCGCTACCGCGCTGCGCTTCCTGCTGAGTTCTGCGCCACGGACCCCCCCCCCCATGTACATCACTCTCTACTTCATCGTCACCCGCCTCCCTGACTCCCTTCGCGTAGTCAGGGACCACTTCCTCTCAGTTTTCCCCACCACTCTCACCGTTGACCTCCTCAAGAAGGCCCTCCTAGCAGCGAAGAAGAGCATAGTCGCTGTAGGAGCCTCTCATGGTGACCCTCACACCCCCATCTTTGAGGGGTGTTCCCCCTCCCCCCTCTTGCCCTCAGTTGCCTCTGCAGCTGCGGCCGACCTCGTTGGGCTTGAGTCGGTCGGTGCGGCGTCTACCCCTAGCGGGAGACGCCACCTTGGCAAGGGCAAGGGGGGCAGGGGCGCTGGAGGAGCTAGCGGGGGCGGTGGAGGCGGCGGAGGGAGTGGGGGTGGCGGTGGGGGTGGTGGCGGGGGTGGAGGTGTCGGTGGCGGCAGTGGAGGTGGAGGCGGCGGCGGTGGCGGTGGGAGCGGAGGTGGCGGAGGTGGCGGAGGTGGAGGAGGCGGTGGCGGAGGAGGTGGAGCTGGTCGGGGTGGCGCTGCGCAGAGGGTCGGCTCCGGTGGTGGTCAGCGCCAGCAGCAGCAGCAACAGCAGCAGCGCACTCGTGACATCCCCCCCCCTCAGCAGCTCCGTGAGTGGTCCGCTGCACGCCAGCGGGGTGGGGGTACTGGTCCGTGCACCTACGTCCTACGCACCGGCGACCGCGCGGGTGAGCAGTGTGGGGGTGCGCACTCCACCCAGCGCTGCTTTGGCCACCTGACGAACGCTTGGCGTCACCAATTCCCGGAGGCCACGGAGATCCCCCGCTGGGGTGAGCTGTCTAGGGCGGGAGTATCTTTGACCTTGACTTTGATGCTATTCTTGTGCCATGTATGCTGTGACTGTTAGTGATGAGGGTGATTGTTACCGGTGTTTCCCGCCCGACCCGGGCATTGAGACTGCTGCTCTAGGTACTGGTGAGGCTGCTGCTCTAGGTGCTAGCAAGGCTGCTGCTCTAGGTGCTAGTGTGTCCGCTTCCTCATGTGCCGGTGAGTCCGCGCTCTCAGGTACCGAATCGGCTTTGGCCTCCCTCACCTTCACCCTTGACTCGGGGGCTTCTCGCTCCTTCTTTCGAGACCGCACCACACTCACGCCGCTTGGTCGGCCATTGGTAGTCTCTCTGGCAGACCCCTCTTGGGGTCCTATCCTTGCTCACTTCTCCACTGTCCTCCCGTGTCCGGCGGCTCCCTCTGGCACCCTGTCTGGTCTTTACTTCCCCTTGTTCTCTACGAACTTGGTGAGTGGTGCTGACCAACAGGAGGGGGAGTTCACCAGTTCACTCCTGCGAGCCATAGGTGACCCACAGCACGGACTCTCGGACGGGCCGACGCTTGGCCACATTTACTCGTCCGCCGGGGTCGAGCTTGTACACACTGACCACTGCGTCTCCTCCTGTCCCTACGTCTCGTCAGGTAGCTGCGTCCGGTCAGGTGTTTGCTGCAGCGTCCTGGTCTGGTCCCTGCTCGTGTCACCTCCTGTCTCACGAGACTCTCCTCTGGCACTGATTCTCCTCCGGATGCTGAGTCTGGTCAGGTTGCTGCGTCAGATGAGGTGTTTGCTGCAGCGTCCAGGTTTGGTCCTGAGTGTGCTCCGTGCTCGTGTCGTCTCCTTTCCCACCAGACTCTCCTCTGGCACCACCGCCTTGGTCACCCCTCCCTGCTCCGTATCCGAGGCATGGCCTCCCGTGTCCTTGTCTCTGGTCTTCCCCGGTCCCTCCCTCCCCTTCCCCCGGGGCCTGGCCCTTCCTGCCTCCCCTGTGTCGAGGGACGGCAGCAGGCTGCCCCTCACTCCTCTCAGTTTCCTCCGACAGAGGCCCCGCTGCAGACACTTCACATGGACGTGTGGGGCCCCGCCCGCGTCCGTGGGCTGGGTCACGAGCGCTACTTCCTGCTGGTGGTTGACGGCTACTCGCGTTACACCACAGTCTTCCCCTTGCGCAGCAAGGGTGATGTCACTGAGGTGTTGATCGACTGGATCCGCGCAGCTCGTCTCCAGCTCAGGCTGAGCTTCGGCTCGGACTTTCCTGTTCTGCGTCTTCACTCTAACAAAAGCGGAGAGTTCTCCTCTGGCCTTCTGCCAACCTACTGACGTGCACGAGGCGTCCGCCAGACCTTCACGCTTCCGGACTCTCCACAGCAAAATGGAAATGCTGAGCGCCGCATTGGCATGGTCATGGACGTCGCCCGTACGTCCATGATGCATGCGGCTGCCCCCCATTTTCTGTGGTCGTTCGCGGTTAGGTACGCAGCACATCAGATCAACCTTCACCCTAGGGTCTCCATGCCGGAGACCTCCCCAGCCGTGCTGTGGACGGGGAAGGTTGGCGATGCGTCTGCGTTCCGTGTCTGGGGATCTCGGGCGTTTGTCCTTGACTTGTCTGCGGACAAGCTATCCCCTCGTGCGGCTCCTTGCGTCTTCCTTGGCTTCCCCCCTGACGCGCCAAGGTGGCAGTTCCACCACCCCACCTCTCGTCGTGTTTTGTCCTCCGTGGACGTCACATTTCACGAGTTGGTCCCCTACTACCGCCTCTTCCCCTACCGCACTCCGTCCCTTCCCCCGCCGCCGCTCTTTCTCGTACCAGGTCCCCCCCGGTAGACCCCCTCCCCCCTCAGGGTTACTGCCAGCCTCCCCACTGCCTGCTCCCTCTCCCTACACAGGTCCTACTGGAGGTCTTGTTGAGCGTCGTGAGCCTGCGTCTCGCCCTACGTCGCCTGTTCGTCCTGCTCGCACTAGTGGTCGTAGTCCGTGTCAGCGTCCTCCTCCTGTCTCTGGCACGCACCGAATGTCTCTACGTCCGTCCACTGCTCCCCTGCGTGCCCATTTGCCTTCTCCTCCTGAGTCCTCTCTTCCTGTTCTTGCCAACCCGGAGTCGGACTCTCTTTGTGGTGCCAGTCCTACCGTTACGCGTCTCCTTGCTACTGTTGTCACTTACCCTTCTTTTGAGTCCACTACTGCGTCTGCCCTCGTTGCTGAGCTCGTCGACTTTGCTGCTCGCTGTCGTCTAGACAACGCTGCTAGTCTTGACGCTGAGTCTGAGTTTGTCTGTCCTCCGTCTGTCGGGGGTGAGTGTGCCCTTGGCACGGACGTCCTTGAGGACAAGCAAGAGGAGTTCCAGTGTTTGGCTACTGCTTCACCTCATCTCGTGTCCGTACTGCTTACCCCTGAGGGAGACCCGGATGCACTTGACATCCCGACTCCGCGCTCTTACGCGGAGGCGATAGAGGGTCCCTACTCCTCTCACTGGCAGGCAGCTATGGACGCAGAGATGGCTTCTTGGAAGTCCACAGGCACCAACGTTGACGAGGTTCCCCCGCCTGAGGCGAACATCGTCAGTGGCATGTGGATTTTCAGGGTGAAGCGGCCGCCGGGTTCTCCGCCTGTCTTCAAGGCGCGGTACGTGGCTCGTGGCTTCAGTAAGCGGCAGGGAGTTGACTACTTTCATACCTTCTCTCCCACCCCGAAGATGACCACTCTTCGGGTGCTGCTGCACATAGCCGCTCAGCGCGACTACGAGCTGCACTCTCTTGACTTCAGCACTGCTTTCTTGCAGGGCAGCCTGCACGAGGAGATCTAGCTGCGTCGCCCACCTGGCTCCACTGGGTCGTTTCCTCCTTGCACCTAGTGGAGCCTCCGGCGGCCAGTCTACGGTCTCCGCCAGGCACCGCGTGAGTGGCACGACACACTGAGGACTACACTTGCGGCTCTTGGGTTTGCTCCCTCTACTGCCGACCCGTCGCTGTTTCTGCGCACCGACACTTCTTTGCGGCCGTTCTACATCCTCGTGTACGTCGACGACCTGGTCTTTGCCACAGTCGACACTGCTGGACTCGCCCACGTGAAGTCCAAGCTGCAGAAGAGACACACGTGCACAGACCTGGGTGAGCTGCGCAGCTACCTTGGCTTGCAGATCACCCGGGACAGAGCACGCCGCACCATTACCCTGACTCAGTCACACATGGTGCAGCAGGTCCTTCAGCGCTTCGGCTTCACGTACTCCTTGCCTCAGGCCACTCCTCTTCCTACTCGCCACTCGCTCTCAGCTCTGCCTTCGGATGAGTCCGTAGAGTCGAGTGGCCCGTACCCAGAGCTTGTTGGCTGCCTCATGTACCTGATGACCTGCACTCGACCTGACCTTGCATACCCTCTTAGCATTCTTGCACGCTATGTTGCTCCTGGGAGACACAGACCAGAGCACATGGCTGCAGCTAAGAGGGTGTTGCGCTACTTGTGCAGTACGTCGGGCATGGGGCTTGTGCTTGGAGGGCAGAGTCCAGTGGTCCTCACTGGGCACGCAGACGCTTCTTGGGCTGACGACCAGGCTACGCAGCGGTCGTCACAGGGTTACACCTTCAGCCTTGGTTCCGGCTCTATTTCGTGGCGGGCTACCCGCTCGTCTTCTGTTCTCGGCTCCAGTTGTGAGGCTGAGATCTACGCCGGGGCCATGGCTGCACAGGAGCTTCGCTGGCTCACCTACCTGCTGACTGACCAGCAAAATGGTGTTCCTGAGAGTCGAGTCCGAGAGATTACCAAAACTGCCCGGTGTCTCTTGGTTCATGCCTCCTACCCTTCTCACCAACCTTTATCCCCATCCCATCCGCCCCTCCACCACCCCCACCGAACTATGGACCTCCACCAAGCCTAATATCTCACCTCGTCGCATTTGGGGCTCCAAAGCCCACGTCCTTATACACCCTACTGATCGCTCCCGCGCAACCGGCAATCTGGCTGCTAGGACCCTCCCCTGCGTCTTCCTTGGTCATAATCCTTCTTCTCCCGATTACCTATTTCTTCACCCTCCCTCAGGCCGCCTTATCCGCAGCCGTGATGCAGTGTTTGACAAATCCTCACCCTATTACTCCTCCCCCCCTCCCACTGATCCTCTCACCCTCCCTCTCCGCCCCCTTCTTTGGACTGACACTACTGCCCCCCCTCTCCTCCCCCCTCCCCCAGTTCCCCCCCCCGGTGACATCCTTAACCCTGTACTCCCCCCCTCCCCCTCCCACTCCACGCCCCCCCCCCCCCCCTCTCTCCTCCCACCTCCTCCGCTCCCCCTCCCTCAACTCACCCTTCTTCTCCCCTTCGTACCCTCCCCCCCCCCCCCCTCCCGCCCCCACACTCGCTCCCTTGGTCCCCCCCCCCCTCCACATACCTTGTCTTGCACTTCCCTCCTTTCCCCGTCAGTATCCCCACCCTTCCCCCCAGTACCCATCCTCCTCACCTGCACATTCACCCTTCCCCGGCTGCCCACACTAGAGCTTTTACGCAGCCGTATCGCAGTGTAGCCGAGCAGCTGCGCCGCACTGCAGCTGCACAACAGAGTCCCAACCGTGACCTCTCTCTGCGTAGCAGTCTTGCAACTCCACCACCCCCCTCTCTTCCTCCTCCCATCTCTCTCCTCCTCTCTGAGGACACTCACGATGAGCTTCTCCTCCTCCACCTCTGTCAACCCTCCCACACCCCCATCGTCCGCACCTTGACTGGCGCCCCGGTCCTCCTCTTCTCTGGGGTGCCTACCGTCTTCGAGCCCTCAACCTATGAGGAAGCCATCGCCTGTCTCGATGCCCCTCTTTGGATCAAGGCAATGGCCAAGGAGACATCTTCCTTCATCCACAATGGCACCTTCATCGACGTTTCCCGCCCCCACTCATCCAACGTCGTCAAAGGCAAATGGGTCTTCAGGGTGAAGCTGCTTCCCGACGAGTCTCCTGTCTTCAAAGCTCGCTACTGCGCCAAAGGGTTCACCCAAACCCATGGCTCCAACTTCTTCGATACATACTCACCTACAGCTACCCCCCCCCCCCCCCCCTCGTTGTCTGCGTGTTCTTGGACTTCGTCGCTCGCAGTGGGTTGCTCCTCCACTCTAAGGACGTCACCACTGCGTTCCTCCAAGGCGACCTCCACGAAATTATCTTCATGGAGCGCCCAGAGGGGTTCCAGGGCTCCTTCGACCCCTCCACTGTTTGGCAGCTGCGTCACCCTGTCTATGGCCTCAAACAGGCTCCGCGTGAATGGCACGCCAAACTCTCCTCCACGCTCCGCGACCTTGGATTTCGCCCCTCCAAGGCCGCCCCCAGCCTCTTCCTCCGCACCTCCCCCTCCCCCTTCTACATCCTCGTCTACGTGGATAGCATGCTGCTGGCTGCTGACTCTCCAGCTGCTCTCCAGTCCGTCAAAGACCAGCTTCATCAGCGTCTTGCCTGCTAAGACCTGGGAGAGGTCTGCAACTACCTTGGCATGGAGATTACTTGGGACTTGGAGGCACGAACTATCTCTCTGTCACAACGCTTTTACATCGAGAAAGTCCTCGAGCGTTTCGACATGGCCACTGCGAAGCCCATTTCCACACCGCTTCCCGTCGGCCATCAGCTCGCTCCACCCTCCTCCCCATCCTTCTCCTTTGACCCATACGGTGAGCTTGTTGGGGCCTTGATGTACGTCATGACCTGCACTCGCCCCGACCTTGCCTACCTGATTAGTGTACTAGCTCGCTTCATCGGTTCCGGCAAGCATGCTGCCAAACACTGGCGGGCTGCCAAGCGCGTCCTTCGCTACCTACACGGTACCAAGGAATTTGTGCCCACGCTAGGGGGTTCCACCCCCCCCCATCCTCACCGGATACAGTGACTCCTCCTGGGCAGATTCCCAACCCGACCGCCGCAGCATTCAGGGATATGGTTTCTTCCTCGGCAGCGGCCTCATCAGCTGGCGTTCCACTCGCTCCTCTTCCATCACTCTCTCCTCCTGCAAAGCAGAGCTTTGCGCCGTGACGATGGTCGCTCAGGAGGCTCGCTGGCTCTCATTCCTCCTTGATAACCTGGGTGCTCCTCAGCCATGTCCCACTATCTGGTGCGACAACTCGAGCACCATTCATCTCACCAAGGAAGCCGTTTTTCATGGTCGCTCCAAGCACATCGAGCTTTGTCACTACTACGTTCGCGACCTTGTCAACGACGGCCACATCACCGTTCACAAGATCGACTCCTCTGCGAACCTCGCTGACATCTTCACAAAGGCACTGTCTCGCCTAGCGCACTCTGCTCTTCTTCATCTTCTTGGCCTTGCACCTTGCTCGATCCCCTCCCGTGGCTGACTCAGGGGTTGCATCCTCTCCTGTCCAAGTCCTCTCATCTTCTGTATGCTAAGAGGTTGTGTTAGAATACTCCTCTATTCATATCATACATAGACTAGAATGACTTGTACATCCTCTATTATCATACACCCCTTTGGGTGTACATTGGTTGGAGTGCTAATCCACACTTTAGTGGAGCCCCCAACCAAAGCATCTTGCCAAGCATCTTACCAAGCATCTTGCTAAGCATCTTGCCAAAGCAACTTGCCAAAGCATCTTGCCAAGCATCTTGCCAAGCATCTTGCCAAAGGAACTTGCCAAGGCATCTTGCCAAGCATCTTGCCAAGCATCTTACCAAGCATCTTGCCAAGCATCTAGCCAAGCATCTTGCCAAAGCATCTTGCCTAGGACCATCCCCATCATCTCCTATCCAATGTAAGCTTGTATAATTTCTCTAATAATCAATCATTCTAATTCTCATAGTCAAGAGTCGCCCGATGAAGAAGGCGAGGGCAACAGTTAGGCGGTGAGCAACCGGTTGGACCGACCGCACATATGAAGATGACACCTGGGTGCCATCTTCGCTCGTTGGTGATTATCTCGCCCACAAGCGAGCTGCGAATATTGACCATCTTTCTTAAAGGGGGGGGGGGGGGGTAGCGTAAGAAATTTTCCCGAATCTCTTATCGGGCTTGACTGCTACACGTACAACCCGATTTTTGGACTTGGCACTTTCGGCCGACATCCACGGTGCCGAGGCTCCTCGCGTCGCCTTCAGTCCTTCGATCGCCAAACCTGCACCCAACCTCGTTTCCCAAGGTTCCCTCCTAGCTAGGGTATTGTATTGTCAGTTCGTTCGCTAAACCCTTCATTGTATTGTCAGTTCATTTGTTATTCCGCGCACTCTTTTTTACAACTCATAACAGTACTCCTCAAAGTACATGGCTAGCTAGATTGCTATTTATACTCTTGCACTACTATCTTAAAATCATCTTCTGTTAGAATCATAAGAGAAGTAGAAGTGTCGATTAGGGTGGGGAGGAGGGTACAAGTGAGAATGACGAGGTGATTTGTGTACCCCCTAAGGCTAGTCCCTTTATAGCCTACATAACATAGAACATATATGTTTTGACACACCCCCATAGACGAAATGGGGGATAGCCAGAGCAAACCACGGTAACAAGACCAGTCAAGAGAAACAAACAAAGCAAAGCTCAGGTGGATCTCAAGATCACCACGCATTCTGAGCACAAGCAAGCGGCCACAAGGCCAGTTCACATGCAGAGTTTATAATAGCAATTGCAATACACTGATCACAACCTAGCGTGCAGACATGCAGGTATGATCATATATATCTCAGAGTACAACAAGTGCAAGGTAGGATCAAGAGACAAGCAGGTGCGGCAGATTGGGCACAAGCCCAAGAGCAGTACAGAAACGCTGATGATCACTAGACCCAAGGGCCTTGGTGAAGACATCAGCAGTGTTGGCCAGTGTGGCTACGTAAGCAAGACAAAGCTAACCATGAAGCTACAGCTCTCACGTGAAGAAGTAACGGAGAGCAATGTGCTTCGTTCTGTGCTCCAGTCTCTGGTCTAGACACAAGGCAATCATGGCCATGTTGTCGACGTATAGAACTGGAGGAGAACGAAGCAGATCACCCAAGTCGGCCAGCAGGTAGGTCAGCCAGCGGAGCTCCTGTGCAGCCATAGCCCCAGCGTGGATCTCTGCCTCACAGCTAAAACTAAGTACAGAAGAAGAGCGAGTGGACCTCCTCGAGACAGGACCAGTGCCAAGGTTGAAACTGTACCCCTGTGTCAACCCGTGAGTCGTCAACTGGACCGGGTCCTCTAAGCACGAGCCCCATGCCTGATGTATTGAACAAGTAACGCAATACCCTCTTTGCAGCATCCCTGTGCACCTTTCGGTGTCTACCAGGAGCCATATAGCGAGCCAGGAGGCTGAGAGGGTCCGCGAGGTCAGGTCGTGTGCAATTCATCAGGTACATGAGGCAACCCACAAGCTCTGGGTACGGACCACTCGGCTCTACGTACTCATCCGAAGGTGGAGCTTAGAGCCAGTGGCCGATAGACAGAGGAGTGGGCTGTGGCGAGGACCACGTGAAGTCAAAGCGCTGAAGGACCTGCTGCACCATGTTTGACTGAGTGAGGGTGATGGTGCGGCGTGCTCTGTCCCGGGTGATCTGCAAGCCAAGATAGCTCCGCAGCTCACCCAGGTCAGTGCAAGTGTGTCTCTCGTGCAGCTCCGCCTTCACCAAGGCCAGAGCCTCAGTGTCAGCAGTAGCAAAATCCAAGTCGTCAAGGTACACGAGAACGTAGAACGGCGGTAGAGAAGTGTCTGTACACAGAAACAGTGAAGGGTCAGCAGTAGAGGGAGAGAAGCCAAGAGCCGCAAGTGTAGTCCTCAGTGTGCCATGCCACTTGCGGGGCGCCTGTCGTAGGCCGTAGATTGGTCGCCGAAGACTCCACTGGGTACCCTTAGGAAACGACCCAGTGAAGCCACCTGGACGGCGCAAACAGATAGCCTCGTGAAGGCTGCCCCGACAGATAGCCTCGTGAATCCCCGCGGGGAGCCAGGCAGTAGCTGTGGCTGAGACTGGCCAGTCGGTGGGAACAGTAACGGGGGAGTAGTACCAACAACCGGGAACTCAGTAGCAGCAAACGGGAGACTGAGATGGTGACAAAGCGCAGACCGTCACAGCTGAGTAGTTGCACCCCCAGAACCTCCGGCTCTAGTAGCAGCAGCACCCCTAGAACCAGTACCACCAGCTCTACCACCGGGACTGCCCCAACGGACAGCCCACTCGCGAAGCTGCAGCGGCGAGAGCGACTCCTACCGACTAGCACCACTAACTCCAGTACCTCCAGTAGTACCTCCAGAGTTAGCACCGCCTCCAGTACCAGTACCTCCAGCACGGCCAACTCCAAGACCACTAGTGTTAGCGCCTCTAGGGCCAGCACCTCGAGTACGTCCAGCAGCACCTGCGCCTCCAGTACCTCCAACAGCACCTGTGTCTCCAGTACCATGAACACCAGCACTAGCACCTCCAGGGCCAGCACCTCCAAAATCTGCAGCTCCAGCACGTCCAGCGCCACCACCAGGACTGCCCACAGCAGCAGCACCTCCAGCAGCACCAGGAGCCCCAGCACCTCCAGCTCTAGTAGTACGAGCATAGCTAGCTCCACCACCAGGGCTGCCCCACTGGACAGCCCACTCGCGAAGCCGCTCCGGCGAGAGAGTCTCCTGCTGACGTGCACCAATACCACCAGTAGCAGAACCTCCAGCTGTACCAGCACCTGCGCCTCCAGTACCTCCAGCAGCACCTGTGTCTCCAGTACCATGAACACCAGCACTAGCACCTCCAGGGCCAGCACCTCCAAAATCTGCAGCTCCAGCACGTCCAGCGCCACCACCAGGACTGCCCACAGCAGCAGCACCTCCAGCAGCACCAGGAGCCCCAGCACCTCCAGCTCTAGTAGTACGAGCATAGCTAGCTCCACCACCAGGGCTGCCCCACTGGACAGCCCACTCGCGAAGCCGCTCCGGCGAGAGAGTCTCCTGCCAACGTGCACCAATACCACCAGTAGCAGAACCTCCAGCTGTACCAGCACCTCCAGCTCTAGTAGTCCAAGCACCTCCTGCTCGAAGACGGCTAGCTCTACCACCAGGGCTGCCCCACTGGACAGCCCACTCGCAAAGCCGCTCCGGCGAGAGAGGCTCCTGCTGACTCGTACCAAGACCACGAGCACCAATACCTCCAGTACCTCCTGTACCCAGAGGGCACTCAGCAACCCCAGAACCAGCACCCCCAGTGGTACCACCTCCTGCAGCACCAGAGTCCACAGCAACAGGCTGCAGCGGCGGTGAAGACGGTCGAGGTGGAAACCCAGGAGGGACCGCCAAGCGCGCAGAGTGGCGAGGGGTCACGGTGGCAGCAAGAGTTGGGTCACCCCCCTCAGCTGGGCTAGAGGTGTCAGAGGAGACCTCAATAGGCTCAACCAAGGGAGACGGGTCAACCTGAGACACACCTGAGGGAGCAGGACCGTGCGGGGGAATTGGGGCTACCAGGGGAGGGTCGGAGACTAGTGCAAGAGGCGGGAGGGGCACAAGGGAACTGCGGTGGGGGCGGAGGCGGTAGAAACAGACAAACTCGTCAAAGTTGACGTCTTGGGAGGAGAGAACACGACAGGAACCCGGGTGGTAAAACTGCTGCTCGAGGCGTCGGTAGGGAAGCCAAGGAAGACGCAGCGAAGAGTGCGGGGAGAGAGCTTCCCCACGAGGGGGGTCGTGAACAAGCGAGAGGGCACCCCAGATCCGAAACGGCGACGCATCACCAACCTCGCCCGTCCACCGCAGAGTGGGAGAGGTCTCCAAGTGGGAGACACGGGGCCAGAGGTTGAGTTGCTCAGCAGCGTATCGGACCGCAAACGGCCACAAAAAATGGGGAGCAGCCGCATGGAAGATGGAGGTGCGAGCAACCTCCATCACCAGGCCAATGCGGCGCTCTACAATCCCATTCTGCTGTGGAGAGGTCGGAAGCGCGAACGTCTCGCGGATGCCCTCAGCACCACAAAACTCTTCAAGGAGACCGGAGGAAAACTCACCACCTCGGTCAGAGTGCAGTCGCAGGACCGGGAGGTCCTGCTGTAACCGAGCCCTGAGCTGGCGACGGACAGCACAGATCCAGCGGATCAGAACGCTGCGGACCTCCGCCTTGCTCTGCAAGGGGAAGACCATGGTGTAGCGCGTGTAGTCGTCTACAACCAACAAGAAGTAGCACTCTCCGCCCAGTCTAGGGACTCGGGCTGGACCCCACACGTCCATGTGGAGGGTCTGCAGAGGAGCTGTGGTCGGAGGAAACGAGGAGTGAGGAGCGGCGCGCTGCCGCCCCTCGACGCAGGGAAGACACCGTGGCGCAAGCAACCTGGGGAGCGGGGGCAAGGACCCGGGAAGCCCAGAGACAAGGAGACAGGAGTGCACGCCACGAAGGTGTGGCAAGGAGGGGTGGCCAAGACGGTGGTGCCAGAGGAGAGTCTGGTGCGTGAGGAGACGACACGAGCAAGACGCAGCGACCTCAACCGACACAGCTACCTGACCTGACTCAGCTACCAGTGTAGACTCAGTGGTCAGTGTGTACAGGCCAGACCCAGGCCTCCGAGTGAACGTGGCAAGGTGCTCACCAGTGCGCTAGTCCGTACAGATTGCCACTAGCTCGCCTCCAGGCTGGGTGACAGTGACCCACTGGTCCTGGAAGACAGAGGTAGCCACCAAGTTCTTAGCGAACGAGGGGAGGTGGAGACCTGTGAGGAGGCTCGAAGGAGCCCCCGGACAAGGGAGAACAGTGGCGCCACGCGCGACTACCGGACCCCCAGAGTTGTCGGCCAGTGTGACAGGGACAGGGACTGTGAGCGGTGTGACTGTGGTGTTGTAGCGGAAGAAGCAACGAGACGCCCCTGAATCGAACGTAAAAGTGCAAGGCCTACTCAGGCTCTTCACCTGTACTAGCTGAGTCAAAAGCACCGAGACTAGCAGCCTCTACTCTAGCAGCTCTAGGCACACACGAATATAATCCCCCTCAACACTAGCAAGAGCAGCATACATTGCATACATGTCAGCATGGATCACGTCCCAATCACAAGCAAAGACATCGATGTCCTTCATAAGATAACCAGTCAGGATTCTTCATCTGCTCACCATGCTCCGCACGATACAGGTCGTCGAGGCGAAAGAAGCAGCGAGACTCCGTGTGATCAGTACGGGTGAAAGCCGCGCCAGGGTGACCTGTGCGACGGATGTACCCACAGCGAGCTGGGCCACCCAAGCTGCCACGCCTGACTGCCCACTTCCGAAGTTGCTGCGACGAGAGCTGCACCTGTCCACCCCCAGCACCGCCTCCACCACCGGCTGCACTACCAGACGTAGCAGTGCGCGTAGTCGAGCCTCCACCTCCACCTCTAGTGCCACCCCCGCCCCCTCCACAACCCCCACTGCTCCCACCACCCCCTCCACCTCCATTGCCGCCACCGCCCCCTCCTTCCCCACCACCTCCACCACGATAGCCCCTTCCACTACCACCGCCACCCCAAGCTCCCCCACCACCCCCACCCTTGCCCCCTTTGCCCTTGCCGCTCTTGCGCCTCAGCAGGAGCGGACGCAGCACCAACATCCTCAACACCAAGGAAGTCGACAGCAGCAGCAGAGGCCACAGAGGACACGAGCAAGGAGGGGGATCACCCCGCAAAGACGGAGGGGAGGGGAGTGCCACGGGAGGCAGCTACAGCCATGGCAGCAGACTCAGCCTTTAAGAGGCGTTTCTCAAACGAGTCTATGGTGACTTTGGTGGGGTCGAGAGAGAGGAAGTGATCATGAACAGCACGAAGTGTGTCAGGGAGGCGAGTCGTGAGAAAGTAGAGGGTGAGATACATGGGGGATTTGTTCTTGTGAAAATTTAGAAAGAAGAAGAAGAGGGTTTGACTAGCAGCAGTTGGGATACATATAGCAAACCCTAACAGGGTTGTACTCGCTATAGAGCACCCCACTACAGGCTAGATAAGAACATTCTGACACACCCCCATAGCCAAAGTGGGGTGTAATCAGCAGAGCAAGCAGGCATAGAACAAGCTCAGGGTGGATCACAATGTCACCATACATTCTGAGCACAAGTACAAGAAGCAACAGTTTAAAGTTCACAATTATGAGCAAAGCTAGTGGTAGTCACAGCGGACAAGTGAGGAGGAGGCGACAACTGAAGCTGCAGACACACTGGCAATAGGAGACACACTGGCACAGCGGCTAGTGGAACAACGCTCCGGACTACTGGAGTAACTGGCCCCGCGGCTAAAAGTAGCGGCAGACGAGCAACGGACCCTCGGGCGACTGGCACAGCTGGCTGCGACTGGGCTACCGGAGCAACTCCCCGGACTACAGGTGCTGCTGGCGACGACGGCAACCTCCGTTCAACCTCCCCAAACAGTCCCACCCCCCTCGACACACACCCCCTGCTTCACCACTAGCTCCACTCCCCCTTCACCCCCCTTAGTACCATTCCGACGGCTCCAGCAGGTCCACCCCCCTCAGCGGCAGCTGCACCACTGGGAGACGGAGGAGGAGGAGGAGCAGGGGACGGCACGGAGAGGTTTCACCCCCATACCCCCCACACCCCCAAACCCTAATGTAGGAGAACGGGCAGTAGCAGGGGTGGGGCGCCTTCACAGGTACGGAGGACATTGGGAAGCGCAGAGGCAGGGCAGAACGGGCCGCCGACGGGCCTGGCACAGCCGCCCGAGCCGCCCGCAGGCGGCCCGAGCCGCGCGCGGGCCTGGCGCAGCCCGTACGGGCCGCGCGCGGGCCTGGCCTGACAATTCTCAGCTAGAAAGTCGGCATCTAGAGCAGCACGGTAACGGGTGTCAAGAGAGCACAGGTGCGTAATGAGGTCGGCTACAGTGGTGAAGTCGGTGAGCTCAAGAAAGAGAAACTGTAGTACCAGGCAGCCTATCGTGGCAGAAGACGGGGAGGAATAGCGTTTGACTACTGCGTCGTAAAGTGCTTTGGTTGTCTTAAGCCGGCAAAAATGAGAGCGGTCGGGCGGAATGTGGTTACGGACAGCAAGGGCTGCACTGGCATCATGAGCGGTCCACTGAGAACGAACTTTCTGGTCTGTGGACTTAGTATGGCTACCGACAGACCCAGAATTATGCTCAAACAGTGAGATATCCTCCCCAGTAATTCCTCGAGCCAGTTCTCAAAATCCATCGGGTGCCCCTCGGCATCAAAGGTGAGCAAAGTAGGAGTAGCCATAGCAGCAGTAGCGGTAGTGGCAGCAGCAACAGCGCTTAGGAGCAACAGCATGGCAGTGCTTCTACGTAAGGGCAGGGTAGCGCGGCTTGGGCAGGGTAGCGCGGCTTGGGCAGGGCACAGCGCAGCAGCGTGTGCAGTCGCAGCAGTGGCAGCAACGCGCTTAGCAGCATCAGCAGCGCTTAGCAATAGCAGCAGCTCTGGACAGCAGTGCGCTTAGTAGCAGCAGCAGTGCTTAGCAGTAGCAGCAAAGCATGCAGCAGTGGCAGCAGTACGCTTAGCAGCAGCAGTAGCAGCAGCAGCAGCGCTTAGCACCAGCAGCAGTGCATGCAGTAGTAGCAACTGCAAAAGTGACAGCAGCAGCAGCGCGCAGCAGCGCGAACGGGCAGGGAGCAGGCAGGATGCACGTGGGGTGCGCGCGGGCAGGGCGTAGGCCGGGCGCAGGCTGCTGGCGGGCAGCGCGTTTGCGGGGCAGAGCGCACTGGCAGGGCCGGCAAAATGCGTGCAGGCAGCGCGCGTGTGGGCAGCAGGGTGTGCGTGTAGTGCACGTGGGCAGGCAGAGTGGCGCAGCTGCAGACAAAGCGCGCGCGGGCAGGGCGGCGCTCAGGCAGGGCAGTGGGGCACGCGGATTGGGCAGCGAGGCTAGGCAGTAAAACAAAAAACGTCACGCTGTAAGAATCCTAGCATAAGTGGTAGTTGAGATTTAAGGCGGGCCTAGGCTTAGTAGCCTAGGCCCAGAGGAAGACGAGGAGTTTGTGCCAAGGTGAGAGTGTCGAGAGAATTGGAAAGGTGAATGTTCACTATAGTGCTAGGGTACATATAGTAAACAGAGCATGCAAAGAAGGTGCACCGCCAACAGTTTATAATAACTACACTAAAGTACAGCTACAGGCAGTTACATATAAATTCTGACACTCCCCCATAACTGCCTGCAGCAGGAGTTTGTGCAGAACACAACCTGCAGGGGTACACAAGCAACAGCAACAGCAGGTACGGTAACAGAGCAGGTACAGCACCAAAGGGACAGGCGACAGCAAGAAATTTCTGCCACCCCCTTACTCTCTTCCCCCCCCAACCACAGGAGGGGCAGCAGGGAGAGTGAGGAGGCGGGCTGGCTCTGGCTGGTCACCCCCTCCATCTCCTCACCCTCCCCCTCCCCCTCCCCCCCACACTGCTGCAGGAGCAGCAGAGGGGGGAAGAGAGGAGAGGTGGAGGGACGGCTGCTGGTTGGTCTCACACCCGCCACCCCAGTGCCACTCCCCCGGCTCCCCCACACCCTCACACCCTCCCCCCCAGTAGCAGCTGCAGCAGTGGGAACGAAAGGAGGAGGAGGGGAAGGGAAGCACACCACCCATCACCCCAACACCTGCCACCCCCATACCCTCTCCCCCACGGCTGCAGGGAGACGAAGGAGGAGGGGGTGGGCGGGGAGAAAGCCGCAGAGCGGCTACAGAGGGTCGGCGCAGGTAGGTCAGGGGCGGCTGCAGGGAGTGCAGGCGCGGGGTGAGGCAGAGGCACCGCCGAGTGCGCCAGGGGCGGGTACTTGGCGGTTCAGGACACTGTCGCAGGCGCCAGAGGGCGGTTCCGCGGCGGCTCAAGGGCACCGTCGCGCATGCCACGAGGCGCACGTTGAGCAGGGCACCGTCGCGTGCCACGGGGCGCACGACGGGCAAGTTTAGGGCACCGTCATGTGCCACAAGGCGCACGACGGGCAGAGCAGCGTCTCGTGCCACGGGGCGCGCGACGGGCAGAGAAGATGTCATTCGCCACCCGGGGGCGGGACAGGACGAAAATCACCACGCGCCCGAGGCGCGCGACCGGAAAAACAGCAGCGGAAGCATAAGGCGGGCCCACAGGCCAGGACGAAACACGCTCTAATGCCATGTCAGAATCCTAGCATAAGTGGTAGTTGAGATTTAAGACGGGCCTAGGCTTAGTAGCCTAGGCCAAGAGGAAGACAAGGAGTTTGTGCCAAGGTGAGAGTGTCGAGAAAATTGGAAAGTTGAATGTTCACTATAGTGCTAGGGTACATATAGTAAACAGAGCATGCAAAGAAGGTGCACCACCAACAGTTTATAATAGCTACACTAAACTACAGCTACAGGCAGTTACATATAAATTCTGACACACGCGCCTAGGGGCGCGATTCGGGCAGGAACGAACGGTGGGCCCTTTTAAAAATTAGGTCCTAAGGACCTACTAGCTCTTAATACCATGTTAGAATCATGTGAGAAGTAAAAGTGTCAATTAGGTTGGGGAGGGGGGTACAAGTGAGAATGACGAGGTGAATTGTGTACCCCCTAAGGCTAGTCCCTATATAGCCTAGATAACATAGAACATATATGTTTTGACATCTTGTTCTCTTTCAACCACTATTGAACAATGTCATTACAAGACTTTATTGTCTTCCTACGACTTAGCAACTCTTATTCTATCCACTATGATTCCCGGTTATATCAACAGGACGAAACCTCTTAAACGAGTTCAATACATAATTTATAATGAAAAGGTCCTCTCAAACGGTTTGTTAGTAGATGAACAGAATCACGAATCTTAGAGGCCTCCGCGAGAGTCCCTTTTAGATTAAATATGCAAGAGTTACGTCTCAAGAAATATAAATTCCTATAGTTACCATTCACGTGATTATTTCGTAATACGAATAGTGAAATATGATTGCGCACTCCTAACCGCAGCTAAGTGAAGCACGCATTATCGAGAATGAACGTGAAGAGTCCGAATTGACTCGAAGCGACCCAGACAGTTGGAATGGATATGGACCGTCGGAGCAGATGACATCGGGCAGCTGCCGGAGCGAGAGAACTAGCGGGAACAAATTTGTAATTGTACGCGCCGCACGGGTGGGTTTGAATTTGAATACATGGCTAGCTAGGTCGTTTCGTATTCCCTTGTACTACTTCTTATATGTTTGTATTTGCATGTTTTTATTATCTCAAACATTTTACATTCACTCTGTTTGAGGTCAAGGGCCCACCACTACCAAGCAGTTGAGTGCGAACCTTACCGAGGTGATCCTAGGGTCGATCAACTTCTGATCGTAGCATGGTATCAGAGCGACTCGAGAATCCTTCGCACTGCCTCCTCCGAAACCTTCGGCGAACGAAAGGTGCCGCCCGACACACGATCGCGTATAAGGATGCCAGGGGATTTGGTGGTCAGACGAAACTGGCGCTGAAGCGCAGTCCAACCTGGCTGCGACAAACGAGGAAATGACGACGATCGTGACGAGAAGTGAGAATGGAATGAATGAACTATGAAACAGTTGGGTACAAGTACTAACCCTAATTGGGTTGTACCCCTTATGGGCTACCCCACTACAGCCTACACAAATGTATAAGCTATAATGTTCTGACACACCCCCATAGGCAAAGTGGGGGAGAACAATTGGTCACAAGACCAGTCAAGCAAAGCAAAGCAAGCTCAGGGTGGATCACAAAGTCACCACACAGTCCAAGCACCAAAGTAAGGCCACAAGGCCAGTTCACATGCAAGGTCATATATATAAAGGTAAAACAAGCAAGGGCAGGTATAGAAAGAAGATAGTACAAACAAGATCAAGAAGTGAGCAAGTGAGGCCAGGTAGGCACAAGACCTAGCACAGTACAGAAGCGCTGATGATCACAAGGCGGAAGGGCCTTGGTGAATATATCAGCAGTGTTGGCCTCAGAGGCCACGTAGGTGAGGCGGAGCTGACCACGCTGCTGCAGTTCACGAGACAGGAAGTAGCGGAGAGCAACGTGCTTCGTTCTGTGCTCCATTCTGTGCTCCTGACACAAGGCCAGCATGGCCTTGTTGTCTACATACAGAACTGGAGGAGAACGAGGCGGCTCTCCTAGGTCGGTCAGCAGGTAGGTAAGCCAGCGTAGCTCCTGAGCAGCCATGGCCCCTGCGTAGATTTCAGCCTCACAGCTGGAGCCGAGAACAGAGGACGAGCAGGTAGACCGCCACGAGACAGAGCCGGAGCCAAGACTGAAGGTATAACCCTGTGACGACCGCTGCGTAGCCTGGTCGTCAGCCCAAGAAGCGTCAGCGTGACCTGTGAGGACTACTCGACGTCGCCCTCCAAGCACTAGCCCCATGCCCGAACTACTGCACACGTAGCGCAACACCCTCTTCGCTGCAGCCATGTGCTCTGGTCTGTGTCTCCCAGGAGCAACATAGCGTGCCAAGATGCTAAGAGGGTATGCAAGGTCAGGTCGTGTGCAGGTCATCAGGTACATGAGGCAGCCAACAAGCTCTGGGTACGGGCCACTTGACTCTACGGACTCATCCGAAGGTAGAGCTGAGAGCGAGTGGCGAGTAGACAGAGGAGTGGCCTGAGGCGAGGAGTACGTGAAGCCAAAGCGCTAAAGGACCTGCTGCACCATGTGTGACTGAGTCAGGGTGATGGTGCGCTGTGCTCTGTCCCGGATGATCTGCAAGCCAAGGTAGCTGCGCAGTTCACCCAAGTCTGTGCACGTGTGTCTCTTCTACAGCTCGGACTTCACGTGGGCGAGTCCAGCAGTGTCAGCAGTGGCAAAGACCAGGTCGTCGACGTACACGAGGATGTTGAACGTCGGCAAAGAGGTGTTGGTGCGTAGAAACAGCGACGGGTCGGCTGTAGAAGGAGCAAACCCAAGAGCCACAAGTGTAGTCCTCAGTGTGTCGTGCCACTCACGGGGCGCCTGGCGGAGACCGTAGATTGGCCGCCGGAGGCTCCACTATGTGCCAGGAGGAAACGACCCAGTGAAGCCAGGAGGGCGTCGTAGCCAGATCTCCTCGTGCAGGCTGCCCTGCAGAAAAGCAGTGCTGAAGTCAAGAGAGTGAAGCTCGTAGTTGCGCTGAGCGGCTATGTGCAGCAGCACCCGAAGAGTGGTCATCTTTGGGGTGGGAGAGAAGGTCTGAAAGTAGTCAACTCCCTGCCGCTGAGAGAAGCCTCGAGCCACGTAACGCGCCTTGAAGACAGGCGGAGAGTTCGGCGGCCGCTTCACCCTGAAGATCCACATCCCACTGACGATGTTCGCCCCAGGTGGGGGAACTTCGTCGACGTAGGTGCCTGTGGATTTCCAGGAAGCCATCTCTGCGTCCATGGCTGACTGCCACTGAGAGGAGTAGGGACCCTCGATCGCCTCCGCGTACGATCGAGGAGTCGGGATGTCTCGTGCATCCGTGTCTCCCTCAGGGGCAATCAGCGTGGACACGAGATGGGGCAAAGCAGCCGCAAAGCACTGGAACTCCTCCTGCCTGTCCTCAAGGACGTCCGTGCTACGAGCACACTCACCCCCGACGGATGGAGGACAGACAGACTCAGACTCAGCAACAAGACTGGCAGCGTAGTCTAGACGAGAGCGAGCAGCGAAGTCGACAAGCTCAGCAACTGAAGCAGACGCAGCAGCAGACTCAAAGGAAGGGTCAGTGACGATAGTAGCAAGAAGGCGCGTGACCGAAGGACTAGCAGCACGAAGGGAGTCAGACTCCGGGTCAGCAAGAGAAGGAAGAGAGGACTCTGGAGGAGACGGCAACGGGACACGCAGAGGAGCAGTGGAAGGACGCAGTGCCATCTGGTGTGTGCCGGGGACCGCAGGAGGACGCGGACGTGCAGTACGACCACTAGTGCGAGCAGCACGAACTGGTTACGCGGGACGAGACGCAGGCTCACG
The DNA here is from genome assembly GCA_948144175.1 of Closterium sp. NIES-65. Classification (NCBI taxonomy): domain Eukaryota; kingdom Viridiplantae; phylum Streptophyta; class Zygnematophyceae; order Desmidiales; family Closteriaceae; genus Closterium; species Closterium sp. NIES-65. Next base: position 917,735 of record CANXME010002232.1, on the reverse strand, counting down.
ACGCTCAGCAAGACCTCCAGAAGGACCAGTGTACGGAGGAGCAGGTAGAGGGGAGGCGGGCGGTAACTGTGACTGCGACTGGACAGGCGTTGGACACTCTAGGGGAGGAGCAGGACCAGTAGAGGGCAGGAGACCAAGAACCTGCTCTAGGAGCGGAACGAAGTATGGCCTTGGCCGCTCAGCGCCTCCAAAACCAGCAAGTACGGCACCAGTACCCCCAGCGGCAGCACCAGCGCCAGCAGAACCTCCAGCTTCAACAGCGCCAACTCCAGTACCCTCAGAAGCACCAGCGCCAGCAGCACCGCCACCGCCAACACCCCCAGCAGCTCCAGCTCCAGCAGCACCAACTCCAGTAGGACCGTCAGCACCAGCTGCCTCAGCAGCACCCCCAGACGCACCAGCACCAGTAAAAACACCAGCGCCAACACCCCCAGAAGCTCCAGCTCCAACAGCACCAACTCCAGTAGGAATGTCAGCACCAGCTGCCTCAGCAGCACCCCTAGACGCACCAGCACCAGTAGAAACACGAGCGCCAACACGCCCAGAAGCTCCAGCTCCAACAGCACCAACTCCAGTAGGACTGTCAGCACCACCTGCCTCAGCAGCACCCCGAGACGCACCAGCACCAATAGAAACACCAGCGCCAACACCCCCAGCAGCTCCATTAGTACCCCCAGACTCAGCAGCACGTCTCCAGCGGCGAGGGACCCACACGCGCAGCTCTTGTGGAGAGAGCGGCTCCCGCCTCGACGAAGTACCGCCGGCGGCCACACGGGCAGACCCAGCACCCCCAGGCTCCGCACCCCAAGGCCTAGCACCCCCAGGCCCAGCACCCCCAGGCTCAGCACCCCCAGACTCAGCACCCCCAGACCCGGCACCCGCAGACCCGGCCCCCGCAGGCTCAGCACCTCTAGCAGCACCAGAGTCAACAGCTACCTTGGCAGGCTCGACTGCGTCTACCTGGGACACACCTCAAGGGGCAGGACCCTGAGGAGGGAGGGGGTCTACCTGGGTAGCTCCTGGCGCAAGGAAGAGCGGCGGGGGGGGGGAGGGGCGCAGTGCGGTAGGGGAAGAGACGGTAGTAAGGCACCGACTCGTCAAAGGTGACGTCCTGGGAGGACAGAACACGGCGCGTGGTGGGGTGGTAGAACCGCCACCCAGGCGCGTCAGGGGGAAGCCAAGGAAGACGCAAGGAACAACACGGGGGGACAGCTTGTCCGCAGACAAGTCGCAGTCAAACGCCCGAGATCCCCAGACCCGAAACGCAGACGCATCGCCAACCTTCCTAGTCCACCGGAAGGCGGGGAAGGTCTCTGGCAAGGAGACCCGGGGCTGAAGGTTGAGCTGATGCGCGGCGTACTGAACCGCAAACGGCCACAGAAAATGGGTGGAAGCCGCATGCATCATGGACGTACGCGCGACGTCCATGACCATACCAATGCGGCGCTCAGCAATCCCATTTTGCTGTGGAGAGGCTGGAAGCGTGAAGGTCTGGCGGATGCCCTGTGCCCGACAGAAGGCTCCCAGACGGGCAGAGGAAAACTCCCCTCCTCTGTCTGAGTGCAGACGCAAAACAGGAAAGTCCGAGCCGAAACTCTCTCTGAGCTGGAGACGAGCTGCACGGATCCAGTCGATCAACACCTCAGTGACGTCACCCTTGCTGCGCAAGGGGAAGACTGTGGTGTAACGCGAGTAGTCGTCAACGACCAGCAAAAAGTACCGCTCTCTCCCCTGCCCACTAACGCGGGCTGGGCCCCACACGTCCATGTGTAGAGTCTACAGCGGAGCCTCTTCAAAGGAAACTCAGAGGAGTGAGGGGCGGCGCGCTGTCGCCCCTCGACGCAGGGGACGCACGTAGGGCCAAGCCCCGGAGGTAGGGGAGGGAGAGACCGAGGAAGACCAGAGACAAGGACACGGGAGGCCATGCCTCGGAGACGAAGCAAGGAGGGGTGACCAAGGCGGTGGTGCCAAAGGAGAGTCTGGTGGGACAGCAGACGACACGAGCAGGGGGCAGACTCAGGACCAGCCCTGGACGCCGCAGCAAACACCTGACTGGACGCAGCTACCTGGGCAGACTCAGCAGTAGGAGGAGACTCAGCAGTAAGGGTGTACAGGCTCGACCCTGGCCAACGGGTGAACGTGGCCAAGTGTCGGCGTGTCCGAGCACACCTGCAGTGGGTCACTCGCTGACTCGCAGGAGTGAACTGGTCAACCCCTCCATCCTGTAGGTCCGCTCCACTCACCAAGTTCGTAGAGAACGAGGGGAGGTAGAGACTAGACAGGGTGTCAGAGGGGGCTGCAGGGCACGGAAGGAAAGTGGAGAAGCTAGCAAGGACTGGACCCCCGGAGGGGTCTTCTAGGGAGAGTGCAACCGGCCGACTAAGCGGCGTAAGACTAGTGCGGTCTCGAAAGAAGGAGCGGGACGCACCCGAGTCCAGGGTGAAGGTGTGGAAGGCCTGAGCCTACGTAGTACCTGAGAGAGCAGACTCACCAGCACCTGGGGCGGTAGATGCACTGGCACCTGGGGCAGCAGACGCACTAGCACCTAGAGCAGCTGTCTCACCAGCACCTAGCGCAGCAGCCTCAATGCCCGGGTCAGGCGGTACACACAGGTAACAGGCACCCTCAACACTATCAGCAACAGCATACATGGCAGCAAGAATAACATCAAAGTCAAGATCAAAGATAGCAACCCCGGCCTTAGCCAGATCTTCCCAGCGAGGGATCTCTGACGCCTCAGGGAACGGGCGACGCCACGCGTCCGTCAGGCGACCAAAGCAGCGCTGGGTGGAGTGCGGACCTCCGCACTGCTCACCAGTGCGGTCGCCGGTACGGAGAACGTAAGAGCAGGGACCAAAACCCCCACCGCGCTGGCGTGCAGTGTACCACTCACGAAGCTGCTGAGGGGACCGGGTCACACCACTCCGGTGCTGCTGCTGGCGCTGACCACCACCGGTGCCACTCCTCGGCGCAGAGTCGCGACTTGCTCCAACACCGCCGCCTCTGCCTCCGCCGCGCCTCCGCCGCCTCCTCCACCTCCGCCTTCTCCACTACCTATGCCGCCTCCGCTCCCTCCCCCACTTCCACCGCCTCCGCCGCCTCCACTGCTGCCGCCGCCGCCGCCACCCCCAGCACCACTCCCACCACCACCCCCACTCCCTCCACCGCCTCCACCACCACCTCCACCGCCCCCTCCACCCCCTCCAGTGCCCTTGCCCCCCTTGCCCTTGCCGGTGCGGCGTCTCCCGCTCGGGGCAGACGCAGCGCCGACTGACTCGAAACCAACGAGGTCGGCCGCAGCAGCAGAGGCAACAGAGGGAAAGAGGGGGGAGGGAGAACACCCCTCAAAGACGGGGGTGCGAGGGTCACCACGAGAGGCTCCTACAACAACTATGCTCTTCTCTATCGCTAGGAGGGCGTTCTCGAGGAGGTCAACGGTGAGAGTGGTGGGGCAAACAGAGAGGAAGTGGTCCCTGATTACACGGAGAGAGTCAGGGAGACGGGTGACTATGTAGTAGAGGGTGATGTATATGGGGGGGGGGGGGGTTCTTGGCACAGAATTCAGCAGGAAGCGCAGCGCAGTAGCGAGTGTCACTAGTGCGGAGGTGCCTAATGAGGTCAGCGACAATGGGAAAGGCAGCAAGGTCAGGGAAGAGGTACGGTAGCATGAGGCGGCTCAGTGCAGTAGTGGCAGGGGAAGAGTAGCGTGCAACTACAGCATCGTACAAGGTCTGAGCACTCTTGTACTGGCTAATGTGTGCACGCTTAGTGGTCGGTAAGTGGCGGCGCACAGCAAGGCGAGCAGCAGCGTCACGTGTGGCCCACTGTGAGCGAACAGTGGCGTCAGCATCAGCAGCAGGGGGAGGGGAGGCACCAGAAGTGAGGTCAAACAGGGAGAGGCCGTCTGCCCTATCGCACTGCAGGAAAAGCTGCAGATCATCTACCCAGACCTCAAAGTCCACTGCCCGACCCTCAGCGTCAAAGGTGAGAACGCTAGGGGAAGCCATAACAGCAGTAGGCAGGGCAGTGCAGTGGCAGAGACTGTGCTCTTCCGAGGTAGGTGGAGCGATTGCGCTACTCGGCGGCTCTGCTGTCGGGCGGCTCTGCTGCAAGGCGGCTCGGCTGCTGGGCGACTTAGCTGCTGGGCGGCTCGGCTGCTGGGCGGCTCGGCTGCACAGTGGTGGGCGGCTCGGCTGTCGGGCGGCTCGGCTGCTGGGCGGCTCGGCTGCCGGGCGGCTCGGTTGCTGGGCGGCTCGGGCGATCAGGCGGCTCAGCTGGCTGGCGGTTCGGCTGCTTGGCGCTGCGGGCGCTGGGAGGCGGGGTTGCAGGTGGTGGCGAGGTCGCAGGTGGCGGCGTAGCGGGGCCACAACCGGGCCGTAGCGGGCCTAAGCGGGGCCGTAGCGGGGCTGACGGGGCCGAAGCGGGTCCCAAGTGGGGCCATAGAGGGGCCGACGGGGCCGAAGCGGGGCCGCGACGAGGCCATAGCGGGGTCGTAGCGGGGCCGCAGCGGGGCCTAAGCGGGGCCGACGGGGCCGAAGCGAGGCCTGAGCGGGGCCGCGACGGGGCTGACGGGGCCTAAGCGGGGCCGACGGGGCCTGCGCGGGGCCACGACGGGGCCGACGGGGCCTAAGCGGGGCCGACGGGGCCGTAGCGGGGCTGTAGTGGGGCCGACGGGGCCGACGGGGACGTAGCGGGGCCGTAGCGGGGCCTGAGCGGGGCCGATGGGGCCGACAGGGCCGTAGCGGGGCCGTAGCGGGGCCGTAGCGGGGCCTAAGCGGGGCCGACGGGGCCGTAGCAGGGGCCTAAGCGGGGCCGACGGGGCCGTAGCAGGGCCGTTGCAGGGCCGTAGCGGGGCCGTAACGGGGCCGTAGCGGGGCCGTAGCGGGGCCTAAGCGGGGCCGACGAGGCCGTAGCGGGGCCTAAGCGGGGCCGACGGGGCTGTAGCGGGGCCGTAGCGGGGCCGTAGCGGGGCCTAAGCGGGGCCGTAGCTGGGCCGACGGGGCCTAAGCGGGGCCGTAGCGGCCTAAGCGAGGCCGTAGAGGGCGGCTCGAGGGGCAGTAAGGGCGGCCAATAGGAGCCACTAAGGCGGCTCGAGGTGCTACTCGGGTTAGGAGCTAAGCGCGCTCCGGGCAGGAAAAAAAAGTTCGTGGTGGGCCCTAGGCAGTATTCCCACTCGGGAACCTGCTTGATACCATGACGAGAAGTGAGAATGGAATGAATGAACTATGAACTAACCTTACTTGGGTTGTACCCCTTATGGGCTACCCCACTACAGCCTACACAAATGTATAAGCTATAATGTTCTGACAGATCGGGACCGCCGCCCTCGCACAATTGCTTCAGCGACTCACCAGTCTGGAGCAAGGACTCCAAACATTGTGGAATGGCAACGTGGTAACATCCTCCCAACCGCCTCAACCAGCCTCGAATGGCCAGAACACCGCCCTGCACACCTTCTCTCTTGACACAAATGGCTAAACTCCCAAGACCCCCCGTCTCAGCGAAATGGCAATTCCCTCTGCGCAATCAAGGTTTCTGAGTATATCAAAAATATAGACAAGTGTCTATTTTTACGGCAGAGATTTTTATTCCTGGAGCTTCGAGCTGGAGCTTTTGCTGCAGAACGCGCAGATATCCACTATTTCGACAGGAGCTGCGCGGAACCTGCCGAGGACACCGCTGACGCCAGGACCCATTACTACAACGACTCCTTGATGGCGTACGGCGTTCTCCTACTGTACATGTCGCCGGCAGAGCAGTTGAGCATTTGCTCATACAAGACATCACCTGCTCTAGCTCTCGACGCTTGGCACCACCTAAACGGTGTTTATCAACCAAAGAATTCGGTTTCTCCGAGCCGCCTGCTCTAGCAGCTACTGGAGACGAAAATGGCCCCAGGGGAGAAGGCCAATAGCTACATCATGTCAACGGGAGTTGTATGTTGGCCCCGTCCTCGCTTGGGCGGAGCCGACTTCGTGGTCGGGTGTGAGGGGAGCAGCCGACCTACGGCAGTGGGCGAGCTGGTTGACGAGGAGGTCGAACTGCACGGGGACCACTGCATGGGCGCCGACTTTAGGGTGGCGCCGACTTCAGGGAGGTCGACCTGGTAGTTGGTCGACTGACTGGTCGGCTGACTTGGGTGGCCGGCTGACAGGACTACTGGTCGACCTGGTAGTTGGTCGACCAGACCTGCTGGTCGACTTGCTCGTGGTCAAACTAACCTGGTGGTCGACGAAGGAGGGGCCGATGTCGACCTCGACTTAGGACGTCGAGCAATTGGGCGTCGAGTAGCTGGGCGTCAACTTGGTGACGCCGACTTCAGGTAGCCGACTCGGGTGGTCGAATGACAACTGCACTGATCAACATGAAGTTGGTCGACCAAGAGTGCTGGTCGACGTGGAGCTGGTCGACCAGGAGTGACGTCGACCTGGAGTTGGTCGACCAGGGGCGTGGTCGACCTGGTGAGGTCGACTTGGGGTGGTCGTCGACTTAGGAGGTCGACGAGCACATACGGGAGCATCTGGTCGACGTGGTTGCCCAGTCGACCAGGTTACCTGGGTGATGAGGTTTTGTGGAGGAGTGCGACGGTCGCCCAGGCAAAGTTGGCGAGTCCGACCTCGGTGGTGGTATCCCGAGGTCGACATGGCGGATCGGGTGGAGTCGTCAGCACGAGGATGACTTGGTGTGTGCGTTGTGCAGGTGACGAGGCTCAGCCCGCCAATCATCTGCGAGCACCTGCGAAGCGGGTGTGCTGCTGTTCTGCGGGAGCAATGTTGGCACGCCGTCAACCTGCGAGGTTGGCACGCCGTCGACTTTGCACTATTGGAACGCGGTCGGCCGTGCTACGCTGGCAGCCGACCGACCTAAATGCTAGCTCCGATGTAGTCTTGCCATGCCAACTTCATTGTATCATTGTCGTCGGCTTTTTCTAGTGAAACCCTTGCCAATTTGCCCCGTGAACTAGCAAGCAGTGTGTGCACTAGGAAAACGACAAAGGACCAACGAACGCAGAGATCACATGAGCACCCGTGCCTAGCCCGTAGTCTAGCTCCCGTTGTAGTAGTTATCTCCGAACATCAATCGCTGTTGGAGCCTCCGCGATCAAATCGCGAAGTTAGGAAGCAGTTTTTCCGAAGAAATATTCGTAAATATTGTGCTTCAAGGGCTTGGCCCAGAGTGGCGGCCCTGCAAGGCGCTTCTCTGACAGCAGGGGGTCATCTCGGAGGCCGCTCTTTGCGCCGCCTTTTTCGTCGAACAGAGGAACATGGACTAGCAGCGACCAGCGCCGCGACGAGACCGGGAATGCCTCACCTTCTACGCTAATAATGCTGAAGAGCGACGGTCGCGGCGCCTTTACTGCAAAATTTGCTGAAACTTTGGGCACCTGGCAGATCGATGCAAGTCCCGTCTCGCACTCGCCAGACAAGACACATGAAGTGACATGCAACCAGCCCAGGGGTACCAACCCCCATCGCGTAATCTAAACCCAGCGGTTCAGCATCAGCAGCGGCAGCCGTCGCCGCATACCCCAGCGCGCAACGTAATGAGGAATATGTCCATGACAGGCGGATCTCGTCGCCGCGTACGCTCACCGTCACCAGAGCCAGCACCTCACCTAATCAGCGCGTTCTCCAACAACAACCCATTCAGCACGCGCCACGACTTCAGCGACGACGACAATCAAGATTGGAACCTCCCAATTCTGCTGCTTGAAAGCCCCCCACACGTACCTGATACGCGGGCGGCGCCACTCGATTGGCTCTTCCGCGAGCGATTCTTGAAGTTTAACACACCGCACATCGTCACGCCGCGTCTGGCGCTGCTCGCACATGACGACAACAAGCGCTACAACACTTGGTACCTGGACTGCTGTTGCGTCCAACACATGGTGGGCTCCGAGCTTTCCTCTCCAACGCCGTCCCAGCTCCCACGGTCACCTACGTCACCGTGGCGAACACGCCTACGCGCAAGCGCGCAAGGTATCGTCGTGCTCAAAACACGGGGAAGGCGCACGCACATCACACTCAACGATATGCACATCGTCCAGAACCTGCGCTTCAACCTGCTTTCCGCCGCTCAACTCTTGGATTGCGGCGTCAAACTCAGCACGGACTGCGAAACACGCAACATCCTACTACACTACGCATCGTTGACCTCAAATCGCAGGCAGATTGGAAGAGCGCACTCTGAAAACAGAGTATATATTATTGATTTCAACATTCCCGACAGCAGCAGCGATTCGAACGAGCTGATTGATCTCGTTTCACTGCACTTCGAGCATTTTCACCGCATGGACTGGAAGCATCCTGACAAGAGGCCGCAGGTGCCGCATCACCCTCACCCACGCGAGTCGGCGCTGCACGATCCTGACCCAGATGGCATCTTCAGAGACTGCCAGACGCCACCGCCTCAACTAGCGCGATTACTGGCCGCGGTCTCGCCGCCATCGCCGAAGCTCAGCGCGACGCGCCACTAGAAGAAGGCATGTCTAATTTGGAGCTCGAAATCCCAACGCGCGGTGTGTTCGGAATGGCGAAACATCCCATCACCTGACCAGCTTCACAACACATTTTGGGCATGTTGCGGGGCACTGGTGTTGGCACCTTCGATGCACACGGCGAGCCGTGACCTTACACAAAGAAGAAGTGTATGGAGATCTACTCCCATTGGCGCGAATCCACGAAGAAACTTACTGTGGAGCAGGAAGAGGAATTGGCACGCCGCGAAGCAGAAGAGCTTCGCCGACAGAGCATCGCCGAAGCGCGCGGCACTTTTGCATGTGACGCATGGGGCGTAGAAGAAGAGAGCGCCTTCAATGAAGGGGGGTGAGGAAGCGTTGGCGGATGGGGAATGAGCGACACTGGTGGATGGGGCAACACCGCCGGTACCTGGGCTAGCGCTAGTGGCGGATGGGGCACCGCATTTGGCGGCGAAGGCAGCGGCTGGGGCACTTCTGGAAGAAATTGGGGAACTTCCCGCGAAGAACAAAGGGGGGAAGAAGAAGTAGAGACCGAACCTCCTACTGTTCCCCTTGGTCATCCCCCGCGCCGGTCTGCACCTACGTTACCTCCACCTGACATCCAGCCGCACCGCGATCCCTGGGACACCATCGATTGGGGCAACGAACCATCGACTCCGCATCGCACCGTCTACGGACCCACTCCCGAACCGTGAGAACCAATGGAACCATCCCTGGGACTAACATTCCCTTTAACATGATATTGACCACAGCCAACGACGAGGAAGCGGCAGAAGAAGCAGCAACAGAACCTGCCCCAGCACCTGACGAAGACCCCAAAGCAGCTCGCGCACGCTACATCCGCACCTCTGGATTCCGCGCCAGCGAGGACCTCTAGCCCCTGGTGCCTCGGACACCCCTCGCGCGCAACGCTGGAAAACTGCACCGACACAGGAGTATTCGCACCTGGCGCACTCCTCCAGACGGTATTGAAGTGAGAGGCACAAAACATCTTTGCGATTGCACTATCTGTCCTGAAGCTGCGCTGAGTCACCAGCCGTTTCCGCTGCTCGAACCAGGAACCAACCGCTATCCCAAGCTGTACAAAGTAAATATCGACTTCCTCAACGTGCGGCACTACGGAGTTAATGACGAGCTGTATACACTCACCTTCATCGACGCTGGAACATGCTTTGTGTGGGTCGTAGACGTAGAAGCGCGCAGCAGAGCGTTTGAAGTGTTCTGCATGTGGTTGGTGCACGCGCAGCGGCAATCAGGGGAGAAGCTAAAATTTTGGCAATCTGACGGCGCAGCGGAGTTCAGGAGCAAGGAGCTGCATGACTACCAGTCGCAAAAGGGGATCGAGCACCATATTTCTCTCCCCTATGTGCATCAGCAGCAAAGCGTAGCCGAGTGGACGAATCGCACGCTCATGACAAAGGTGAGGGCGCTGATGAAGTAGTCCAAGCTCCCGCCGATCTACTGGACCTACGCGATGCACCACGCCGTGCGGGTGCACAACCTGCTGTCAACCACCGCCATCACCGGCAACCTATCCCCGCACCTGTAGTGGACCGGGACGAAAGGGGACACCTCCATGCTCCACGTGTGGGGATGCATGGTGCAGGTTCCGCCCGCCAACGTCAACTTTCGGAAAACTCGCTAGCCGCACGCGCTGGGGAATTTATCTCGGCATCAGCCACGAGCGCAAGGCATGGATCATCTTGGATCTACTCAGCCATAAAACTACCCACGCACGCGACGTCATCTTCTACGAGCGGCTCTTCCTTGAGAAGTTCCGCCACGACGAGCAAACGAACGCGAATCGCGTTTACGAGAATGACAAGCACAGCTACGCAATATCTAAGGATGAAGCCGCTGCAGCAATCCTGGAGCAAGATACTAGAGGCAAGTTCACAAGAGGAGATCAACACAGCATCGACGAGGACGATGATGATTCCTCTTGGGGGAGGAATGGGTGGAAAAGGAGGAAGCGGCAGAGGCGCAGCGCCACCAGCACCACCTGAACCAGAGAGTGACGACGAAGACGTGCAGGAGGTTATCCCGCAGTATCGCCACGACAGCACCGTCTCCGGTCTGCAGCTTCTCGGGCTTCACACTGCCACCTCAACGGCGCCACGTGTCACCGAGCTGAAAAATCCGCGCCAAGCTCTCACGGGACCACACAACAAGGGATGGCGCGAGGCGAAGGATGTGGAAATTATGGTGCTCGAATCCCGAGACAAGTGGGTGCTCGTCGATCGCGTTGCAATCAAGGGAGCAAGGATCATCTCTGGAAAGTGGGTCTTCAGCGTGAAGACCGCAGCAGACGGCACGATCGAATGGTTCAAAGCACGCTGGGTGGTGTGCGGCTACGATCAGAGGCACGGGATCGATTTCGATCAAACATTGCGCCGATCAGCCGTCACACCTCCGTCAGTATTTTACTCGACATCGCCGCTGCAAGGCACCTGCCGCTACGTCAAATCGACGTGAAGAACGTGTTCCTGTACGTTTTAGTAGACGCAGTCATCTATGTGGAGAAGCCACATGCGTACGAGGAAGGAGATTCGCGCGTATGCCAACTGCGCAAATCCCTTTGCGGGATCAAGCAGGCTCTAAGGCTCTGGCAACAGTTCCTGCACAACATTCTGCTCAAAATAGGCTTCAAGCAAATGCCTCATGACCCTGAGATGTGTGAGAATAACGAGGAAGTGAGTTTAGAAACAGAAAGAGGAGGGGCACTAGCAAGCAGTTGAGTACATATAGGAAACCCTAGATTGGGCTGTACTCGCTATAGAGTACCCCACTGCAGGCTAGACAAATACAACATTCTGACACACCCCCATAGCCAAAGTGGGGTGCAATCAGCAGAGCACGCAGTCATAGAGCAGGTTCACAAATGCAAGCAAAGCTAGAGGCTATCACAGAGGGCAAGTGAGGAGGAGGAGAGACTGTGGGGGCGAGAAGATGGAAGGCGACTGCTGAAGCTGCAGACACACAGAAGCTGCTGGCTCAGTGGCTACCGAAGCAAAGGCCTAGACTACAGGAGTAACTGGCTCCGCGGAGATTGTAGCCTCCTGACTGGAGCAACTGACCCACAGGCGACTGGCGACTACCGGAGATTGTAGCCTCTGGACTACTGGCGCTGCTGACGACACGACGGTTGCCTCCACTCAACCCCCCCCTAGCTGCCCCACGCCCCTATCACACACCCCCTGCTGCACCCCTAGCTCCACTCCCACGACACCCCCCTAGCACCACTCCTTCGGCTCCCACACACCCACCCCCCTGAGCGGCAGCTGCAGCAGCGGGAGACGGAGGAGGAGGAGGAGTAGGGGACGGCGCACACAACCGGCACCCCACAACCGCCACCCCCACACTCCCCACCCCCAAACCCTAAAACGGGTGGCAGGGGGTAGGAGTGCAGGGGACGGCTAGGGGGACGGCGCGCGGCTCCCCAGGGCGCCGCGACAAGGTAGCAAGGGGTCGCGCGCAGCTCCCAAGGCTCCGCGACAGGATGGTAGGGGCCGCGCGCGACACCAGAGCGCCGCGACGTGACGGCAGGGGCCGCGCGCGCCTTGCCTGGGCGCCGCGACAGGACGGGAGGGGCCCCGCGCGACACCTCAGGGCGTCACAACGGACGGGCGGGGGGGGCGCGTGGCTCCCTAGGGCGCCGCGACGAAACAGCGGGGGCGGCGCGCCAGGAAGGAAAGGGGTAGCGCGCCCCGGGGCGCGCGCCAGAGAGTAAACCGCCGCGCGCCGAGGTTGCACGCCACGGGGCGTGCGACAGATCAAGTAGCAGCGGAAGCAGGTTGGTGGGCCCACAGGCCAAGGAAGGACACGTTCTGATAGCATCTGAAAGAATGAGGAATTGAGTTTAGAAGCAGAAAGAGGAGGGGCACTAGCAAGCAGTTGAGTACATATAGGAAACCCTAGATTGGGCTGTACTCGCTATAGAGTACCCCACTGCAGGCTAGACAAATACAATATTCTGACAAGATGTACCGCCGCGATTTCCGCGGGGAATACATGCTGCTCACCGTCTATGTCGACGACTTGCTCTACACGGGGTCAAGCAGCGAACTGCTTGAGCAATTTGGGAAGAATCTGGCGGGGCGCATTGACATTACCTGCAACAACGAAGTGAAGCAGTTCTTAGGACTCAATATCTCCTACGCGCCATAAGCTATTCACCTCTCAGCGGCTAAGTACACAGAGAAGCTAGGGAAACGTTTCAACATTTCACCTACGCCGCTCTCCACCCCTTACCGCACTCCCGAATCGAGCCACAAACCCGACAACAAAGCCCTATCCCTTGCTAAAATCCAGACCTACCAACAGCAGCTAGGATGCTTGCTCTTCGCCTCAGTTACCTGCATGTCTGACCTCTCTTACATGACGAGCCAACTAGCTCAGTACTCACGCAAATCAACGGCTGAGAATCTTCTGGATCTGCAGCGCGCTCTTCAGTTCTTCATCTCCACGCCCAAAGTTGGGCTCTGCTACACCATTGTACCAACCCCATCGGCTACATGGACGCCGATCACGCAGCAGACCTTGACAATCGCCGGTTCAGGACTGGGTTCCTGTTTCGCCTCGAGCCGACTGGACCAATTTTGTCAAAAGAGCAGCTAGAACGCAGGAGCCATAGCTAGGGTTTAGCTAGCTAGGCAAGAGAGAATAGGCAAAAGAGGGTTTGACTAGAAAGGAGGGAGGTACAAATAGCAAGCCCTAAAAGGGTTATACTCACTATTGAGTACCCCACTATAGACTACACAAGCATTATATTCTGACACACCCCCATAGTCAAAGTGGGGTATAATCAGCACAGCAAGTAGTCACAGAGCAGATTTACAAGTAGAAGCAAAGCTAGAGGCAGTCACAAAGGGCAAGTGAGGAGGAGGAGGGACTGTGAGAGGAGAGGAGATGGGAGGCGACAGCAGAAGCTGCAGACATACAGGAGCGACTGGCTCAGCGGCTACTGAAGCAATGGCCCAGACTATAGGAGTAACTGGCTCCGCGGCTACGCCGAGCGGCTGGAGCAACTGACCCACGGGCGACTGGCGACTACCAGAGATTGTAGCCTCCAGACTACTGGCGCTGCTGGCGACATGACGGCTACCTCCGCTCAACCTCCCCCAACTGTCCCACTGCCTTTCTCTCACCCCCTGCTGTACCCCTAGCTCCACTCCCACGTCACCCCCCTAACACCACTCCCTCGGCTCCGACACACCCACCCCCCTCAGCGGCAGTTGCAGCAGTGGGAGACGGAGGAGGAGGAGGAGCATGGGACGGCTCACGCACCCGCCACCCCCATACTCGCCACCCCACACCCAAAACGCAAGTGGCGCACGGGTCCCTGGGGCGCTACGACGGGCGACGAGAAGGGCGGCGCGCAGCCCCCGGGGCGCTTCGACGGGCGACGGGAGGGAGGGGCGACGCGCGGGCCCCCAGGGCGCCGCGGAGGGCAACGGGCAGGGCTGCGCGCAGGCCCCCGGGGGCGCTTCGACGGGCGACGAGAGGAGGGGCGACGCGCGGGCCCTCGGGACGCCACGACAGGAGACGGGAGGAGGGGCCTCGCGCGGGCCCCCGGCACGCCACGACGGGCGACGGGAGGAGGGGCGAAGCGCGGGCCTCCGGGGCGCCACGAAGGGCGATGGGAGGGGACAGCGCGCAGGCCCCCAGTGCGCCACAACAGGCCACAAAACGGCCGCACGATCCCGGGGCGCGCGACACGTAGGAAACCGCCACGGGGCACGCAACAGACAGTATGGCAGCGGAAGCAGGCGGGCCCACAGGCCAGGAGCGTAACCGCTCTGATAGCATGTCAAAAGAGCAGATAGAACGCAAGAGCCATAGCTAGGGTTTAGCTAGCTAGGCAAGAGAGAATAGGCAAAAGAGGATTTGACTAGAAAGGAGGGAGGTACAAATTGCAAGCCCTAAAAGGGTTATACTCACTATTGAGTACCCTACTACAGACTAGACAAGCATTATATTCTGACAAATTTCATGGAATTCGCTAAAGCAGGAGTTGGTTGCCCTGTCATCGGCTAAAGCTCAATTCATCGCCGCGACAGTAGCAGTTTGCGAATGCCTTAACCTACAAGAACTCTTGCACGAAGCAAAAATCCCATTTTCGCCCACCTTTCGCCTACAATGCGACAACCAGAGGGCGATCCGCATCGCGAACAAACATGGATTCGTTAACCGCACCAAACACATTGCGCTGCGGTACTTCTTCATGAAGGACGAAGTGGACAAGGGGAAGGTGGACTTGACTTACTGCCCGACAGGTGACATGGCAGCTGATTTCCTGACGAAGCGAGTGCCACATCAGCAGTACCAGCATTGCGCCAAACTCAGCGGACTAGACAAGCAGGTCAAGACGAGCTACGGCCAGGAGTGAAGGGGGGTGCTACGAATAGTGAAATATGATTGCGCACTCCTAACTGTCAGAACATTATAGCTTATGCATTTGTGTAGGCTGTAGTGGGGTGGCCCATAAGGGGTACAACCCAATTAGGGTTAGTACTTGTACCCAACTCTTTCATAGTTCATTCATCCTCATTCTAGTTTTCTCATGGTATCGAGCAGGTTCCCTCGTGGGAACTGTTCCTAGGGCCCACCGATTCGATTATTTTTTCCTGCCCGGAGCGCGCTCAGCCCCTGCCCGAGTCGCGCTCCCCTCTCTCGAGCCTGTCGCGCCGACTTAGCGACCCCGTCGCGTCGCGCTAGCGGCCGCGTCGCGCCGCCATCCCGGCCCCGACGCCGCCCTTCCCGACTCGGCCCCGCCTCTGCTGGCCCCGTCGCCTAGCCCTGCGGCCTCGGCGCCGCCCTTCACGGCCCCAACGCCGCCCTTCCCGACCCGGCCCAGCCTCTACTGGCCCCGTCGCCTACCCCGCGGCCCCGGCCCCGCCCTTTCCTGGCCCCGACACCGCCCTTTCCTGACCCGGCCCCGCCTCTGCTGGCCCCGCCGCCTACCCCTGCGGCCCTGACGCCGCCCTTCTCGGCCCCGGCGCTGCCCTTCCCGGCCCCGCCCCAGCCTCTGCTGGCCCCGTCGCCCGCCCTTCCCGGCCCCGGCCCCGCTTTCACGCGGCCCCGCCGTCACCAACGAGCCGCCGGCGCCGCCGAGCTACTGCCGAGCCACCAGCGCCACCCGCGCCGCCCGAGCCGCCGGGCCACCTGAGTTGCCCGAGCCGCCGGGGCGCCGCATGCCGAGCCGCCGTACCGCCAAGCCGCCCGAGCCACCGAGTCGCCGGGCCGCAGTTACTGCCGAGCCGCCCGAGCCACCCGAGCCACCGAGTCGCCGAACCGCCGAGCTGCAGTTCCTGCCGAGCCGCCGAGCCGCCCGAGCCGCCCTGTCCGGTAAGAGCACCGCTTCTTTCACTGCACTGCCCTTACCCCACTATTCGCGCTACTAGTCTACTGCTTTCATGGCTACCCCTAGTGTCCTCGCTTTTGATGCTGAGGGTCGGGCCATTGACTTTGACATCTGGGTAGATGACCTGCAGCTTTTCCTACAGTGCAATAGGGCAGACGGTCTCTCCCTCTTTGACCTCACCTCTGGTGCCTCTCCTGCCCCTACTGCCGATGGTGACGCCACTGTTCGCTCACAGTGGGCCACACGCGATGCTGCTGCACGTCTTGCTGTGTGTCGCCACCAGCCTACCTCTGAGCGTGCGCACTTTAGCCAGTATAAGAGTGCTCAGACCTTGTACGACACTGTAGTTGCACGCTACTCCTCCCCTGCCCTGTCCGGTAAGACAACGCCTCTTTCACTGCACTGCCCTTACCCCACTCTATGCGCTACTAGTCTACTGCTGTCATGGCTACCCCTAGTGTCCTCGCTTTTGACGCTGAGGGTCGAGCCATTGACTTTGACATCTGGGTAGATGACCTGCAGCTTTTCCTACAGTGCGATAGGGCAGACGGTCTCTCCCTCTTTGACCTCACCTCTGGTGCCTCTCCTGCCCCTACTACCGATGGTGACGCCACTGTTCGCTCACAGTGGGCCACACGCGATGCTGCTGCACGTCTTGCTGTGTGTCGCCACCTGCCTACCTCTGAGCGTGCGCACTTTAGCCAGTACAAGAGTGCTCAGACCTTGTACGACGCTGTAGTTGCACGCTACTCCTCCCATGCCACTGCTGCACTGAGCCGCCTCATGCTACCGTACCTCTTCCCTGACCTTGCTGCCTTTCCCACAGTCGCTGACCTCATTACGCACCTCCGCACTAGTGACACTCGCTACCACGCTGCGCTTCCTGCTGAGTTCTGTGCCAAGAACCCCCCCCCCCATGTACATCACTCTCTACTACATAGTCACCCGCCTCCCTAACTCCCTTCGTGTAGTCAGGGACCACTTCCTCTCGGTTTGCCCCACCACTCTCACCGTTGACCTCCTCGAGAAGGCCCTCCTAGCAATGGAGAAGAGCATAGTCGCTGTCGGAGCCTCTCGTGGTGACCCTCGCACCCCCATCTTTGAGGGGTGTTCCCCCTCCCCCTTTTGCCCTCTGTTACTTCTTCTGCTGCGGCCGACATCGTTGGTCTTGAGTCGGTCGGTGCGGCGTCTACCCCTAGCGGGAGACGCCGCCCTGGCAAGGGCAAGAGGGGCAGGGGCGCTGGAGGCGCTAGCGGGGGCGGTGGAGGCGGCGGTGGTGGCAGCGGAGGGAGTGGGGGTGGCGGTGGGGGTGGTGGCGGGGGTGGAGGTGTCGGCGGCGGCAGTGGAGGCGGAGGCGGCGGCGGTGGCGGTGGGAGCGGAGGTGGCGGAGGTGGCGGCGGTGGAGGAGGCGGTGGCGGAGGAGGTGGAGCTGGTCGGGATGGCGCTGCGCAGAGGGTCGGCTCCATGGGTGGTCAGCGCCAGTAGCAGCAGCGCAGTCGTGACATCCCCCCCCCTCAGCAGCTCCGTGAGTGGTACGCTGCACGCCAGCGGGGTGGGGGTACTGGTCCGTGCACCTACGTCCTACGCACCAGCGACCGCGCGGGTGAGCAGAGTGGGGGTGCCCACTCCACCCAGCGCTACTTTGGCCGCTTGACGGACGCTTGGCATCACCAGTTCCCGGAGGCCACTAAGATCCCCCGCTGGGGTGAGCTGTCTAGGGCGGGAGTAGCTATCTTTTACCTTGACTTTGATGCTACTCTTGCTGCCATGTATGTTGTGACTAGTAGTGATGAGGGTGACTATTACCGGTGGTTCTTGCCCGACCCGGGCATTGAGACTGCTGCTCTAGGTACTGGTGAGGCTGCTGCTCTAGGTGCTAGCGAGGCTGCTGCTCTAGGTGCCAGTGCGTCTGCTTCCTCAGGTGCTGGTGAGTCTGCGCTCTCAGGTACCGCGTCGGCTTCGGCCTCCCTCACCTTCATCCTTGACTCGGGGGCTTCTCGCTCCTTCTTTCGAGACCGCACCACGCTCACGCCGCTTGGTCTACCAGTTTAGTCTCTCAGGCAGACCCCTCTGGGGCCCTGTCCTTGCTCACTTCTCCACTGACCTCCCGTGTCCGGCGGCTCCCTCTGGCACCCTGTTTGGTCTTTACCTCCCCTCGTTCTCTACGAACTTGGTGAGTGGTGCTGACCTACAGGATGGGGGAGTTCACTAGTTCACTCCTGCGAGCCAACGGGTGACCCACTGCATGGACGCTCGGACGGGCCGACTCGTCTGCCGGGGTCGAGCCTGTATACAATGACCACTGCGTCTCCTCCTGTCCCTGCGTCTGGTCAGGCAGCTGCGTCGGGTCAGGTGTTTGCTGCAGCGTCCAGGTCTGGTCCTGAGTCTGCCCCCTGCTGGTGTCGCCTCCTGTCTCACGAGACTCTCCTCTGGCACCACCGCCTTGGTCACCCCTCCCTGCTTCGTCTCCGAGGCATGGCCTCCCGTTTCCTTGTCTCTGATCTTCCCCGGTCCCTCCCTCCCCCTCCTCCGGGGCTGGCCCTACCTGCGTCCCCTGTGTCGAGGGGCGGCAGCGGGCTGCCCCTCACTCCTCCCAGTTTCCTCCGACAGAGGCCCCGCTGCAGACGCTTCACATGGACGTGTGGGGCCCCGCCCGCGTCCGTGGACAGGGTCAAGAGCGCTACTTCCTGCTGGTGGTTGACGACTACTCGCGTTACACCACAGTCTTCCCCTTGCCCAGCAAGAGTGATGACACTGAGGTGTTGATCGACTAGATCCGAGCAGCTCATCTCCAGCTCAGGCAGAGCTTCGGCTCGGACTTTCCTGTTCTGCGTCTGCACTCTGACAGAGGCGGAGAGTTCTCCTCTGGCCTTCTACGAGCCTACTGTCATGCACGAGGCATCCGCCAGACCTTCACGCTTCCGGACTCTCCACCACAAAATGGGATTGCAAAGTGCCGCATTGGCATGGTCATGGAAGTTGCCCGTACGTCCATGATGCATGCGGCTGCCCCCAATTTTCTGTGGCCGTTTGCGGTTCGGTACGCGGCGCATGAGATCAACCTTCACCCCAGGGTCTCCATGCAGGAGACCTCCCCAGCTTTGCTGTGGACGGGGAAGGTTGGCGATGCGTCTGCGTTCCGTGTGTGGGGATCTCGGGCGTTTGTCCGCGACTTGTCTGCGGATAAGCTGTCCCCTCGTGCTGCTCCTTGCGTCTTCCTTAGCTTCCATCCTGACGCGCCCGGGTGGCAATTCTACCACCCCACCTCTCGCCGTGTTTTGTCCTCCCGGGACGTCACGTTTGACGAGTCAGACGCCTACTGTTGAAATGAACGAACAGGAATGATTGAACTAACACTGAAATCAGTACAAGTACCTAACCCTAGAATTGTGTACCCCCTATAGGCTTACCCACTGTAGCCTAAACAAGCACAACATATATAATGTTTGACACACCCCCATAGGCGAAGTGGGGGAGAACTAGGGGTGGATCACAAAGTCACCACACATTCTGAGCACAAGTTCAAGGCCACAAGGCCAGTTCACATGCAGGAGTACATAGATATATAAGGCTAGACAAGCAAGAGCAGGTATATATATATGTAACAGTACAAGCAAGATCAAGAGGTGAGCAAGTGAGGCAAGACAGGTACAAGACCAAGCAGGGTGCACAAGCGCTGATGATCACAAGGCGCAAGTGCCTTGGTGAAGACATCAGCAGTGTTGGCCTAAGAGGCCACGTACGCAAGCCGCAACGAACCACGCTGCTGTAGCTCACGAGCAAGGAAGTAGCGGAGAGCAATGTGCTTTGTTCTGTGCTCCAGTCTCTGCTCTCGACACAAGGCCAGCATGGCCTTGTTGTCTACGTACAGGGCTGGAGGAGAACGAGGCGGCTCTCCAAGGTCGGTTAGCAAGTAGGTGAGCCAGCGAAGCTCTTGTGCAGCATTGGCCCCTGCGTAGATCTCTGGATGTCAAGTGCATCTGGGTCTCCCTCAGGGGTAAATAGTACAGACACGAGATGAGGCAAAGCAGCGGCCAAGCACTGGAACTCCTCCTGCCTGTCCTCAAGGACGTCCGTGCCAAGGGCATACTCACCCCCGACAGACGGAGGACAGATAGACTCAGACTCTGCGACAAGACTAGCAGCGTAGTCTAGACGACAGCGAGCAGCAAAGTCGATGAGCTCAGCAACTAGGGCAGACGCAGCAGTGGACTCAAAAGAAGGGTCAGTGACGACAGTAGCAAGGAGACGCGTAACAGTAGGACTAGCAGCACGAAGAGAGTCGGACTCCGGGTCGGGAAGAGCAGGAAGAGAGGACTCAGGAGGAGAAGGCAAAGGGGCACGCAGAGGAGCAGTGGACGGACGTAGAGACATCTGGTGCGTGCCAGGGACAGGAGGAGGACGTTGACGCGAACCGCAACCACTAGTGCGAGCAGTACGGATAGGCCACGTAGGGCGAGTCGCAGGCTCACGATGCTCAGCAAGACCTCCAGTCGGACCAGTGTAGGGAGAAGGAGCAAGCAGTGGGGAGGCGGGCTGTAATTGTTACTGTGAGTGGACAGGCTGTGGACACTCTAAGGGAGGAGGAGGATCGAGAGAAGGGGGGAGACCAAGAACCTGCTGAAGGAGCGGAACGAAGTACGGCCGCTGCCGTGCACCGACTTTAGAACCAGCACAGACACCAGCGCCAGTGTCCTCCGCACCAGCAGCAGCTCCAACGTCCGACTCCACAGCACCAGCAGCAGCACCAGCTCCAGGGTCTTCAGCACCAGCAGCAGCTCCAACGCCCGGGTCCTCAGTACCAGCAGCACCTCCAACGCTCGGGTCCTCAGCACCAGCAGCAGCACCAGCGCCCGGGTCCGCAGCACCAGCCGTAGCTCAAACGCCCGGGTCCGCAGCACCAGAAACAGCTCCAATCTCTGGGGCTGCAGCACCAGCAGAACCAGTAGAGTCTCCAGCACCAGTAGCACCACCAGCAGCAGCGGGGTCCGCGACACCAGGCGCGCCACTCCGAAGAGTGCAACCCCGCTCGTACCACTCACAGATCCGCTCACGGGAGGGGAGCTCCCGGCTAGGATGAGAAGCACTAGCACTAGTCCCAGTAGTACGCCTGGCTCCAGAGGTACCTCTTCTAAGGCTGCAGTACTGTAAGTACCACTCACGCAGCTGCTCCGAGGAGAGGGCTCCGCCAGGTGTAGGACCCTTAAGCTCAGGACCTCCAGACTCAGAACCCCCAGACTCCGGACTCTGCGGCTCAGCACCCCCAGGCTCAGTACTCCCAGGCTCACCACCCCCAGGCTCTGCACCCCAAGGCTCAGCACCCCCAGGCTCCGCATCCCCAGGCTCCGCACCCCCAGGCTCCGCACCCCCAGGCTCCGCACCCCCAGGCTCCGCAACCCCAGGCTCAGCACCCCCAGGCTCCGCACCCACAACAGGACGAGAGTCGACAGCTACCTCATTAGGCTCAACCGGGTCTACCTGAGACACACCTGAGGGAGCGGCACCCTGAGGGGGGAAGGGTCTACGACACCAGCATGTGGCGCGAGGAAGAGAGGCGGGGGGGGGAGCGGGGCAGTGCGGTAGGGGAAGAGGCGGTAGTAGGGCACGGACTCATCAAAAGTGACGTCCTGAGAGGGCAAGACTCGGCGCGAGGTGGCGTGGTAAAACTGCCAACCGGGCGCGTCCGCGACAAAGCCGAGGAAGACGCAGGGAACAACACGGGAGGAGAGCTTGTCCGCAGACGTATCGCGGACAAAAGCTCGAGATCCCCAGACCCGGAAACGCGACGCATCGCCAACCTCCCCCGTCCACAGCAGTGTGGGCGAGGTCTCCGGCAAGGAGACACGGGGCCAGAGGTTGAGCTGATGCGCAGCGTACCGGACCGCAAACGGCCACTTAAAGTGGGGGGCAGCCGCATGGATCAAGGAGGTACGGGCGACCTCCATGACCAGGCCAATGCGGCGCTCTGCAATCCCATTCTGCTGTGGAGAGGCCGGAAGCGTGAACGACTGCTCAATGCCATGCTCAGCACAGTAGGCTGCCAAGAGGTCGGAGGAGAACTCACCACCTCTGTCAGAGTGCAAGCGCAGGACAGGAAAGTCCGAGTGGAAACGCTCGCTGAGCTGGAGACGGGCTCTGCGGATCCAAGGGATCAAGACATCAGGGACCTCACCCTTGGTGCGCAAGGGGAAGACCATGGTGTAGCGCGTGTAGTCGTCAACAACTATCAGGACGTACCTCTCCTGACCCTCACTACGGACGCGGGCTGGGCCCCACACGTCCATGTGGAGCGTCTGCAAAGGAGCAGCCGTAGGGGGAAACGAGTGAAGGTAGCCAAGTGGCGGCCCGTACGAGCACACGTGCAATGTGTCACGTGCTCGTAGGCAGGGGTGAACTGGTGAACACCCCTGTCTTGGACTGCACTACCCGCCGCTGCCGCCACCACCCCCACCGCTGCCACTAGCCCCTCCAGTCGCGCCACCACCCCCACCGCCGCCATCGCGCTCACCACCGCCTCCCCCGCTGTCACCGCCACCGCCCTTGCCCCCTTTGCCCTTGCTACTGCGGCGCCACCTCGAAGAAAACGCAGTCCCGACCTTCTCAGCACCAAGGATGTCGACAGCACCAGCAGAGGCGACAGAGGGAAGAAGGGGGGAAGGAGAACACCCCTCAAAGAACGGGGAACGGGGGTCGCCACGAGAGGCACCTACAGCGACTATGCTAGCCTCAGCTGCAAGGAGTTCCTTCTCGAGGAGGGCAATGGTGAGCTCAGTGGGGCAGCGAGCTAGGAAGTGGTCCCTGACTGAGTGCAGAGTGTCGGGGAGGCGGGTGACTAGGTGGTAGAGAGTGAGCCAGAGTGGGGGTGGGTTCTTGGCAAGGAACTCATCAGGCATGGCGGCGCGGAAGCGAGCCTCACTAGTGCGGAGGTGCGTAATGAGGTCAGCGACTGTGTGGAAAGAGGCTAAGTCGGGGAACAGGTAGGGAAGAGAGAGACGGCCTAGTGCGGCAGAGGCCGGTGAGGAGTAGCGGGCAACGACAGCAGTGTACAGTGCCTGTGCGGTCTTGTGCTGCCCAAAGTGCTCGCGCTCATCTATCGGTAGGGAGTTGCGAATAGCGAAGCGAGTGTGGGCGTCACGAGTCTGCCACTGTGAGCGGGCAGTGCTGTCAGCAGTAGCAGCAGGAGCACGAGCATGGCCTAGGGCGTGATCGTACAGTGAGATGTCCTCCTTGGCAGTGACCTGTAGGAAGAGGTATAGGTCATCTAGCCAGGTTTCGAACTTCACTGGGCGGCCCTCAGCATCGAAAGCTAGCACAAGAGAGCTAGCCATAGCAGTAGTAGGAGTAATAGCAGTAGGGGCACCCCAAAAACAGTAGGCAGTGCGACTCAGGTAGGGCGGCTCGGTCCAGTATGGGCAGCGCGGCTCGGTTCAGGTAGGGCGGCGTGGCTCGGGAAGGGCGGCGCGGCTAGGTTCGGGCGGCGCGGCTCGGTTTGGGCTGGGCGGCTCGGTTCGGGCGGCTCGGTTCGGGCGCCTCGGTTCGGGCGGCTCGGTTCGGGCTGGGCGGCTCGGTTCGGGCTGCTCGGGTCGGGCGGCTCGTTCGGGGGGGGCGCTCGGGGCCTCTAGGGGCGAGTGCGGGGCCATAAGGGGCCGCTAAGGGCGAGAGCGGAGCCGATCGGGGCCTCTAAGGGCGAGCGCGGGGCCGTAAGGGGCCGCTAAGGGCGAGCGCGGGGCCGTTCGGGGCCTCTAGGGGCGAGCGCGGGGCCGTAAGGGGCCGCTAAGGGCGAGCGCGGGGCCGTTCGGGGCCTCTAGGGGCGAGCGCGGGGCCGTAAGGGGCCGCTAAGGGCGAGCGCGGGGCCGACGGGGTCCTCTAGGGAGGTGAGCGCGGGGCCGACGGGGCCGTTAGGGGCGATCGCGGGGCCGACAGGGTCGCTAAGGGGCGAGCGCGGGGCCGTAAGGGGCGAGCGCGTGGGCCGACGGGGTCTTAAGGGGCGGCGCGCGAGTCGCTAAGGGGCGGTTCGCGGGTCGCAGGGCCTTAGGGGGGCGTGAAAAACGAGGCGCCCTATGGCGCAGGTAGGTAGGTAGGTAGGTAGTTAGTGGTGGGCCCTAAAAAAAAAAAGGTCCTAGCGAAGGACCTGCTCTATACCATGTTGAAATGAACAAACAGGAATGATTGAACTAACAGTGAAATCAGTACAAGTACCTAACCCTAGAAATGTGTACCCCGTATAGGCTAACCCACTGTAGCCTAAACAAGCACAACATATATAATGTTTGACACCTACTACCGCCTCTTCCCCTACCGCACTCCGTCCCTCCCCCCGCCACCGCTCTTCCCTGTGCCAGGTCCCCCCCCGGTAGACCCCCTCCCCCCTCAGGGTCCTGCCCCTTCAGGTGTGTCCCACGTAGATGCAGTCAAGCCTGTCAAGGTTACTGGTGACTCTGTTGCTGCTGAGGGTGTTGAGCCTGGGGGTGCTAACTCTGGGGGTGCTGAGCCTAGGGGTGCTGAGGCTGGGGGTACTACGCCTGGGGGTGCTGAGCCTGGGGGTGCTACGTCTGGAGGTGCTGAGCCTGGGGGTGCCACGTCTGGAGGTGCTGAGCCTGGGGGGAAGGAGCCTGCGGGAGCTGGGCCTGCTCGTGTGGCGTCTAGCGGTGCTGGACCTGGAGGTTCTCCGAGTGCTTCGTCTAGACGGGAGCCACTCTCTCCACAGGAGCTGCGCGAGTGGTTTGCCCGGCGCTGGAGGCGTGCTGCTTGAGCTGGAGTTTCTTTGGTTGTTGAGGGTGCTTGTGCCGCGGGTCCTGGAGGTGCTCGTACTGGGAGTACTGGAGCTGCTGGGCCTGCGGGTACGACTGGAGCTGGAGCTGCTGAGGGTGTTGGTGCTGAGGATACTGCTGTCGGTCCTAGAGGCAGTCCTACTAAGGGTGCTACTGGTGCTGCTAGAGGTACTGGAGCTGGAGGTGCTGTTGGCACTGGTGCTGCCGCTGGGGGTGCTGGTGCTGTCCGTGCTGTGTGTGGAGTGGCCGCCCGGCCTTGGTCGTACTTCGTTCCGATCCTACAGCAGGTTCTTGGTCTTCCGCCTTCTACTAGTCCTCCTCCCCCGTTAGAGTGTCCACAGCCTGTCCCGTCACAGTTACAGTTACAGCCGGCCTCCCCACTGCCTGCTCCTTCTCCCTACACTGGTCCTACTGAAGGTTTTGCTGAGCGTCGTGAGCCTGCGTCTCGCCCTGCGTCGCCTGTCCGTGCTGCTCGCGCTAGTGGTCGCGGTTCGCGTCAGCGTCCTCCTCCTGTCCCTAGCACGCACCGGATGTCTCTGCGTCCGTCCACTGCTCCTCTGCGTGCCCCTTTGCCTTCTCCTCCTGAGTCCTCTCTTCCTGCTCTTGCCGGCCCGGAGTCGGACTCTCTTCGTGCTGCCAGTCCTACTATCACGCGTCTCCTTACTACTATCGTCACTGACCCTTCCTTTGAGTCCACTGCTGCGTCTGCCCTAGTTGCTGAGCTCGTCGAATTCGCTGCTCGCTGCCGTCTAGACTACGCTGCTGGTCTTATTGCTGAGTCTTCGTCTGTCTGTCGTCCGTCCGTCAGGGGTGAGTGTGCTCTTGGCACGGACGTTCTTGAGGAGAGGCAGGAGGAGTTCCAGTGTCTGGCTGCTGCTTCACCTCATCTCGTGTCCGTACTGCTTACCCCTGAGGGAGACTCGGATGCACTTGACATCCCGACTCCGCGCTCTTATGCGGAGGCGATAGAGGGTCCCT
This sequence comes from Closterium sp. NIES-65, assembly GCA_948144175.1. Classification (NCBI taxonomy): domain Eukaryota; kingdom Viridiplantae; phylum Streptophyta; class Zygnematophyceae; order Desmidiales; family Closteriaceae; genus Closterium; species Closterium sp. NIES-65. The sequence goes on along the minus strand of CANXME010002232.1, from coordinate 892,144 downwards.
ACTCGTCTCAGTGGCAGGCAGCTATGGACGCAAAGATGGCTTCGTGGAAGTCCACAGGCACCTACGTTGATGACGTTCCCCCGCCTGGGGCGAACATCGTCAGTGGCATGTGGATTTTCAGGGTGAAGCGGCCGCCGGGTTCTCCGCCTGTCTTCAAGGCGCGTTACGTGGCTCATGGCTTCAGTCAGCGGCAGGGAGTTGACTACTTTCAGACTTTCTCTCCCACCCCAAAGATGACCACTCTTCGGGTACTACTACACATAGCTGCTCACCGTGACTACGAGCTACACTCTCTTGACTTCAGCATTGCTTTCTTGCAGGGCAGCCTCGACGAGGAGATCTGGCTCCGTCGCCCACCTGGCTTCACTGGGTCTTTTCCTCCTGGCACCTAGTGGAGCCTCCGGCGGCCAGTCTACGGTCTCCGCCAGGCACCGCGTGAGTGGCACGACACACTGAGGACTACGCTTGCGGCTCTTGGGTTTGCTCCCTCTACTGCCGACCCGTCGCTGTTTCTGCGCACCAACACTTCTTTGCCGCCGTTCTACATCCTCGTGTACGTCGACGACTTGGTCTTTGCCACAGCTGACACTACTGGACTCGCCCACGTGAAGTCCGAGCTGCAGAAGAGACACACGTGAACAGACCTGGGTGAACTGCGCAGCTACCTTGGCTTGCAGATCACCCGGGACAGAGCACGCCGCACCATTACCCTGACTTAGTCACACATGGTGCAGCAGGTCTTTAAGCGCTTCGGCTTCACGTACTCGTCGCCTCAGGCCACTCCTCTGCCTACTCGCCACTCGCTCTCAGCTCTGCCTTCGGATGAGTCCATAGAGTCGAGTGGCCCGTACCCAGAGCTTGTTGGCTGCCTCATGTACCTGATGACCTGCACACAACCTGACCTTGCATACCCTCTTAGCATCTTGGCGCGCTATGTCGCTCCTGGGAGACACACCGACCAGATCACATGGCTACAGCGAAGAGGGTGTTGCGCTACTTGTGCAGTACGTCGGGCATGGGGCTTGTGCTTGGAGGGCAGAGTCCAGTGGTCCTCACTGGGCACGCAGACGCTTCTTGGGCTGACGACCAGGCTACGCAGCGGTTGTCACAGGGTTACACCTTCAGCCTCGGTTCCGGCTCTGTTTCGTGGCGGGCTACTCGCTCGTCTTCTGTTCTTGGCTCCAGTTGTGAGGCTGAGATCTAGGCGGGGGCCATGGCTGTCAGAACATATCTATAGCTTATACTGCTGTGTAGGCTGTAGTGGGGTATCCCATAGGGGGTACAACCCAGTTAGGGTTTCATATTTGTACTGCTTTCATTCATAGTTCATTCCATTCCTGCTTACTCATTTCCAGATTTTGAGGTCTGGCTAGACGACCTGCAGCTGTTCTTACAGTGCGACAGGGCTGATGACCTTTCTCTCTTTGACCTCACCTCTGGCGCCTCTCCTGCTCCTGCTGCTGATGCTGATCCCGCTGTCCGCTCTAAGTGGGCCACCCGCGATGCTGCTGCACGTCTTGCTGTGCGTCGCCACCTCCCTACCTCTGAGCGTGCGCACTTTAGTCAGTACAAGAGTGCTCAGACCTTGTACGACGCTGTAGTTGCGCGCTACTCCTCCCCTGCCACTGCTGCACTGAGCCGTCTCATGCTTCCCTACCTCTTTCCTGCCCTCTCTGCCTTTCCCACTGTCGCTGACCTCATTACGCACCTCCGCACTAGTGACACTCGCTACCGCGCCGCCCTTCCTGCTGAGTTCTGCGCTAGGAACCCCCCTCCCATGTACATCGCTCTCTACTACGTAGTCGCGCGCCTCCCTGACTCCCTTCGCGTCGTCAGGGACCACTTTCTCGCAGTCTGTCCCACCACTCTCACCGTCGACCTCCTCGAGAAGGCCCTCCTTGCAGCGGAGAAGAGCATAGTCGCTGTAGGTGCTTCTCGTGGTGACCCTCGCACCCCCATCTTTGAGGGGTGCTCTCCTTCCCCCTTGCTGCCCTCTGTTGCCTCTGCTGCTGCTGCCGACCTGCTTGGTCTTGAGTCGGTCGGCGCGGCGTCTGCCCCTAGTGGGAGACGTCGCTCCAGCAAGGGCAAGGGAGGCAAGGGCGCGGGTGGAGCTGGGGGGGGCGGTGGCGGTGGCGGCGGTGGCGGCGGAGGGAGTGGGGGTGGCGGCGGGACAAGTGGCGGGGGTGGTGGTGGTGGTGGTGGCAGCAGCGGCGGAGACGGTGGTGGTGGTGCCAGCGGTGGTGGTGGAGGCAGCGGCGGAGGTGGAGGCGGCGGAGGTGGAGGCAGTGGAGGCGGCAGCGGCGGAGGCAGTAGTGGTGGAGGAGGTGGAGCTGGTCGGGGTGGTACCCAGCAGCGTAGCGGCGGTGGTGGTGGCCAGCGCTCGCAGCGACAGCAGCAGCAGCGCTCACGGGACATCCCTTCGCCTCAGCAGCTTCGTGAGTGGTACGCTGGGCGTCAGAGGGGTGGGGGTACTGGTCCCTGCACCTACGTTCTTCGTTCCGGCGACCGCGCGGGTGAGCAGTGTGGGGGTGCCCACGCCACCCAGCGCTGCTTTGGCCGCCTGACGGACGCTTGGCGTCAGCAGTTCCCTGGGGCTAGTGAGATCCCTCGCTGGGATGAGCTTCTCAGGGCTGGTGTAGCGATCTTTGATCTTGATTTTGATGCTATCCTTACTGCTATGTATGTTGTGGATTATAGTGAGGAGAATGAGGGTTACCGGTGTTTCCAGCCCGACCCGGGCATTGGTACTGCTGCGCTAGGTACTTGTGAGGCTGCTGCTCTAGGTGCCAGTGCGTCTGCGCTCTCAGGTACTGGTGAGACTGCGTTCTCAGGTACTGAGTCGTCCTCGTCCTCCCTCACTTTCACACTTGACTCTGGAGCTTCTCGCTCCTTCTTACGAGACCGCACTACCCTTTCGCCGCTCGCCAGGCCGGTTGCGGTCTCCCTTGCTGACCCCTCTGGGGGTCCTGTCCTGTCTCACTTTTCCACTGTCCTCCCGTGTCCGGCTGCCCCTTCGGGCACCCTGTCGGGTCTGTACCTTCCCTCGTTCTCTACGAACTTGGTGAGTGGAGCGGACCTGCAGGATGGGGGTGTTCACCAGTTCACTCCTGCGCGTCAGCGGGTGACCCACTGCACGGAGGCTCGCACAGGCCGACACCTGGCCACGTTCTCGCGTCGGCCGGGGTCGAGTCTCTACACCCTGACCGTTGAGTCTCCTCCTGTCCCTGCGTCTGGTCAGGTGGCTGCGTCGGGTCAGGTACTTGCTGCTGCGTCCCGGTCAGGTCCTGAGTCTGCCCCCTGTTCTTGTCGCCTCCTGTCTCACGAGACTCTCCTGTGGCACCACCGTCTTGGCCACCCCTCCTTGCCCCGTCTTCGGAGCATGGCTTCCCGTGTCCTTGTCTCTGGTCTTCCCCAGTCTCTCCCTCCTCTCCCCTCCGGGCCAGGACCTTCCTGTGTCCCCTGTGTCGAGGGTCGCCTCCGGGCTACTCCTCACTCATCCCACTTCCCCCCGACAGAGGCTCCCCTGCAGACGCTTCACATGGATGTGTGGGGCCCAGCCCCCGTCCGTGGGCAGGGTTACGAGCGATACTTCCTGTTGGTGGTTGACGACTACTCGCGTTACACCACAGTCCTCCCCTTGCGCAGCAAGGGTGCGGTCACTGAGGTGCTGATCGACTGGATCCGCGAGGCTCGTCTCCAGCTCAGGAAGAGCTTCGGCTCGGACTTTCCTGTTCTGCGTCTGCACTCGGACAGAGGCGGAGAGTTCTCTTCTCGCCTTCTGCGGGACTACTGTCGTGCACGGGGGATCCGCCAGACCTTCACGCTTCCACACTCACCACAGCAAAATGGGATTGCTGAGCGCCGCATTGGCATGGTCATGGATGTCGCTCGTACGTCCATGATGCATGCGGCTGCCCCCCATTTTCTGTGGCCGTTTGCGGTGAGGTACGCGGCGCATCAGCTCAACCTTCACCCCCGGGTCTCTCGGCCTGCGATGTCCCCAGCCTTGCTGTGGACGGGGAAGGTTGGCGATGCGTCTGTGTTCCGTGTCTGGGGATCTCGGGCGTTTGTCCGCGACTTGTCTGCGGACAAGCTGTCCCCTCGTGCTGCTCCCTGTGTCTTCCTTGGCTTCCCCACTGACGCCCCAGGGTGGCAGTTTTACCACCCCTCCTCTCGTCGTGTTCTGTCCTCCCAGGACGTCACGTTCGACGAGTCAGTCCCCTTCTACCGTCTCTTCCCCTACCGCACTCCTTCCCTCCCCCCTCCCCCGGACTTCCTTGTACCGGTTCCCCCCCCGGTAGACCCCCTCCCCCCTCAGGTTCCTGCCCCCTCAGGTGTGTCCCAGGTAGACGCCGTTGACCCGGTCGAGGTTACTGGTGACTCTGGTGCTGCTGCGGGTGCTGAGCCTGGGGGTGCTGACTCTGGGGGTACTGTGCGCGGGGGTGCTGTGCCTGGAAGTGCTACTGCTGGGGGTGCTGGGTCTGAGGGTGCTACTGCGGTGGGTGCGGAGCCTGGGGGTGCTGAGCCGGGGGGTGCTGTGCCTGGAGGTGCTGGGTCTGGGGGTGCTGGGTCGGGAGCTGCTGAGCCTGGGGGTGCTGAGCTGGGAGCTGCTGAGCCTGGGGGTGCTGCGTCTGGAGCTGCTGAGCCTGGGGTTTCTCCTGCTGCTGCGTCTCGCCGGGAGCCCCTCTCTCCACAGGAGCTGCGCAAGTGGTTCGCTCGCCGCTGGAGGCGTGCTGCTGAGTCTGGAGGTGCTGCTGGTGCTGGAGCTGGAGCTTCTTCGACCGTCGAGGGTGCGGGTGCTGCCGGTCCCGGAGCTGCTGGACCTGCGGGTCCTCCTGGAGCTGGAGCTGCTGAGGGCGTTCGTGCTGAGCCTGCTGCTGTTGGTCCTGCCGCTGGAGGTGTGGGTGGCGCTGGTGCTGTCGCTGAGGGTGCTGGTGCTGTCCCTACTGAGACTGGAGCTGCCGCGCGGCCTCGGCCGTACTTCGTTCCGCTCCTTCAGCAGGTTCTTGGTCTTTCTCCTCCAGTAGAGGGTCCACCGCCTGTCCAGTCGCAGTCCCTACTGGAGCCTTCCTCTCCACTGCCTGCTCCCTCTCCTTACACTGGTCCTACTGGAGGTCTTGCTGAGCGTCGTGAGCCTGCGTCTCGCCCCGCGTCGCCTGTTCGTGCTACTCGCGCTAGTGGTCGCAGTTCGCGTCAGCGTCCTCCTCCTGTCCCTGGCACGCACCGGATGTCTCTGCGTCCGTCCACTGCTCCTCTGCGTGCCCCTTTGCCTTCTCCTCCTGAGTCCTCTCTTCCTGCGCTTGCCGACCCTGAGTCGGACTCTCTTCGTGCTGCGAGTCCTACTGTCACGCGTCTGCTTGCTACTCTCGTCACTGACCCCTCTTTTGAGTCCACTGCTGCGTCTGCTCTAGTCGCTGAGCTCGTCGACTTTGCTGCTCGCTGTCGTCTCGACTACGCTGCTAGTCTTGTTGCTGAGTCTGCGTCTGTCTGTCCTCCGTCCGTCGGGGGTGAGTGTGCTCTTGGCACGGACGTCCTAGAGGACAGGCAGGAGGAGTTACAGTGTCTAGCGGCTGCTTCACCTCATCTCGCGTCTGTACTGCTTGCCCCTAAGGGAGACCCGGATGCACTAGACATCCCGACTCCGCGTTCTTACGCGGAGGCCGTAGAGGGTCCCTACTCCTCTCAGTGGCAGGCAGCTATGGATGCAGAGATGGCTTCCTGGAAGTCCACAGGCACCTACGTTGACGCGGTTCCCCCTCCCGGGGCGAACATCGTCAGTGGCATGTGGATCTTCAGGGTGAAGCGGCCGCCGGGCTCTCCACCTGTCTTCAAGGCACGGTACGTCGCTCGTGGCTTCAGTCAGCGGCAGGGAGTTGACTACTTTCAGACCTTCTCTCCCACCCCGAAGATGACTACTCTTCGGGTGCTGCTACACATAGCTGCTCAGCGCGACTACGAGCTTCACTCTCTCGACTTCAGCACTGCGTTCTTGCAGGGTAGCCTGCACGAGGAGATCTGGCTTCGCCGTCCACCTGGCTTCACTGGGACTTTCCCTCCTGGCACCCAGTGGAGCCTCCGACGGCCAGTCTACGGTCTCCGCCAGGCACCGCGTGAGTGGCACGACACACTGAGGACTACGCTTGCGGCTCTTGGGTTTGCTCCTTCTACTGCTGACCCGTCGCTGTTTCTTCGCACCGACACTTCCCTGCCGCCGTTCTACATCCTCGTGTACGTCGACGACTTGGTCTTTGCCACAGCGAACACTGCTGGACTCGCCTACGTGAAGTCCGAGCTGCTGAAGAGACACACGTGCACAGACCTGGGTGAACTGCGCAGCTACCTTGGCTTGCAGATCACTCGGGACAGAGCACGCCGCACCATTACCTTGACTCAGTCACACATGGTGCAGCAGGTCCTTCAGCGCTTCGGCTTCACGTACTCCTCGCCTCAGGCCACTCCTCTGCCTACTCGTCACTCACTCTCAGCTCTGCCTTCGGATGAGTCCGTAGAGTCGAGTGGTCCGTATGCAGAGCTTGTTGGCTGCCTCATGTACCTGATGACCTGCACACGACCTGACCTTGCATACCCTCTGAGCATTCTTGCGCGCTATGTTGCTCCTGGGAGACACAGACCGGAGCACATGGCTGCAGCGAAGAGGGTATTGCGCTACCTGTGCAGTACGTCAGGCATGGGGCTAGTGCTTGGAGGGCGGAGTCCAGTGGTCCTTACCGGCCACGCGGACGCTTCTTGGGCTGACGACCAGGCTACGCAGCGGTCGTCACAGGGTTACACCTTCAGCCTTGGTTCCGGCTCTGTCTCGTGGCGGTCTACTCGCTCGTCTTCGGTTCTCGGCTCCAGTTGTGAGGCTGAGATCTACGCCGGAGCCATGGCTGCACAGGAGCTTCGCTGGCTCACCTACCTGCTGACTGACCTTGGAGAGCCGCCTCGTTCTCCTCTAGTGCTGTACGTAGACAACAAGGCTATGCTGGCCTTGTGTCGAGAGCAGCGCTTGGAGCACAGAACGAAGCACATTGCTCTCCGCTACTTCCTTGCTCGTGAGTTGCAGCAGCGTGGTCAGTTGCGACTTGCGTACGTGGCCTCTGAGGCCAACACTGCTGATGTGTTCACCAAGGCACTTGCGCCTTGTGACCATCAGCGCTTCTGCACCCAGCTTGGTCTTGTGCCTGTCTTGCCTCACTTGCTCTCCTCTTGAGTTTACTTGTACTGTGACATATATATATACCTGCTCTTGCTTGTCTAGTTTTATATACATATGTCTGTACTCTTGCTTGTGAACTGGCCTTTGGCCTTGCTCTTGTGCTCGGACTGTGTGGTGACTTTGTGATCCACCCTGAGCTTTGCTTTGTCTTGCTTGACTGGTCTTGTGACCCCTTGTTCTCCCCCACTTTGCCTATGGGGGTGTGTCAGAACATATCTATAGCTTATACTGCTGTGTAGGCTGTAGTGGGGTATCCCATAGGGGGTACAACCCAGTTAGGGTTTCATATTTGTACTGCTTTCATTCATAGTTCATTCCATTCCTGCTTACTCATTTCCACAATGGCTGCACAGGAGCTTCGCTGGCTCACCTACCGGCTGACTGACCTAGGAGAGCCGCCTCGTTCTCCTCCAGTGCTGTACGTAGACAACAAGGCCATGCTGGCCTTGTGTCGAGAGCAGCGACTGGAGCACAGAACAAAGCACATTGCTCTTCGCTACTTCCTTGCTCGTGAGCTACAGCAGCGTGGTCAGCTGCGTCTTGCGTACGTGGCCTCTGAGGCCAACACTGCTGATATCTTCACCTAGGCACTCGTGCCTTGTGATCATCAGCGCTTATGTACTCAGCTGGGTCTTGTGCTTGCCTTGCCTCACTTGCTCACCTCTTGACCTTGCTTGTACTGTTACATATATATCTACGCCTGCTTTTGCTTTTCTAGCCTTTTATATATATATGTACTCTTGCATGTGAACTGGCCTTGTGGCCTTGAACTTGTGCTCGGAATGTGTGGTGACGTTGTGATCCACCCTGAGCTTGTTTTGCTTTGCTTTGCTTGACTGGTCTTGTGACCCCTTGTTCTCCCCCAGTTTCCCTATGGGGGTGTGTCAGAACATTATAACTTATGCATTTGTGTAGGCTGTAGTGGGGTAGCCCATAAGGGGTACAACCCAATTAGGGTTAGTACTTGTACCCAACTCTTTCATAGTTCATTCATCCTCGTTCTAGTTTTCTCACTAACCACAGCTAAGTGAAGCACGCAGTATCGAGAATGAACGCGAAGAGTCAGAATTGACTCGAAGCGACACAGACAGTTGGAATGGATCTGGACCGTCAGAGCAGATGACGTCGGACAGCTGCTGGAGCGGAATTGGCGGGAACAGTTTGGTAAATATACGCACTGTACGGTTGGGTTTGAATTTGAATAAGAGAATATACCCCTTAGGGTGTGTTTCTACGCTCTTATCAGGCAAACCTCTTGTCAGCCTTGCCTGGTAAAAGTAGCGAGGGTTTTCGGGTTTAGGGAATTTTCAGGGGTAAAATTAGCGAGCTTGATAAGAGGTAGCCCTGATAAGGGGCCGTAGGAACACGCCCTTAGAGTACATGGCTAGCTAGGTCGTTTTGTATTCCCTTGTACTACTACTTTTATGCTTGTATTTGCATGTTTTTATGATCTTAAACATTTTACATTCACTCTGTTTGAGGGCCCACCACTACCAAACAGCTGCGTGCGAACCTTCCCGAGGTGATCCTAGGATCGATCAAATTTTGATCGTAGCAGTTCCCAGTTTTCAGTTACCATTCCCATGAAACTAGCTACCAAACGCGCGATAAAAAATTCAAATGGTTAATGTATACAATTGATTTCTTTTAGAGCCTACAGACCAAACCAGCAATTCAAGCGGTCAACGCTCTGCACCTTACTAGAACACAGTAAGAGGGGGATCTACCGTGTATATTCCCTAAGCTTATGTGGAGTACATTTGTTATCGTTAACTGCCACGTCGCTCGTTATGGTACTTGTGATTGTCAACTCCTGTAAGGGCACTCTAAGCTAATTTCGTTGAAGCTTTTTCATAGATTGGCAGTTACTACGTACCCTGGTCTTAGTTATATCGCTGCCACAGCGGGCCAGTCGCGGATCGCCGTTGCGTATGCGGCAACGGCAGGGACGGGGGGCGGCGGCGGCGGCTGAGGATTGCTGGCCTGTTTGCGAAAGCGGGTGCGACCGGGCGGTTTTTATCGGATGTCGGCTCGAGTGTTTTTTTCGCCATGTCGCTCCGCCACACTCACTCGCCGTCCTCTCGCCAGTAATCCGTCGACAGCTCATGACGTGCTAACACATGGCGGATTAACGCTATTCGGCGAGTCGGCACGTGACGTGCACCCATGTGGTCATGGCAGGTCAAGAGAGAACGCTCCCCTTCACCCCACGCCGCTTCGCTGCTGCCGTTCTCTACATCTCTTACCATCTCCGTCTCACATCAAGCAATATGTCAGGAGATCGCACAGTTCGCACTCTCGGGAGGTTAGATTCTGCGAAAGCTTGACGACGGGTAACCAGAGGGCCAGGGTTGGGGTTTTCACCCACTCGCCGCAGATACCTACCCGCGCGGCGCTCCATGGCCGTCACATTGCCGCCGCTGACTGGTCGAGTAGAAGGAGGATTCGTGGCACCGACTGCTCTGCGGGTAACATTTACAGCAGAGGTGAAAGCGAGGCGGTAGACAGCAGTGGTCGACGGGGCAGCCATCGGTGGCGCGTGCGCGTGGCAGCGGGCAGCGCGGGGGGTAGCAGCGGCGATGACGGCGCGGGGAGAAGCCGCGGCTCAGACGGGGCCTCGCGCCCGTTGTCTGCTCCTGTGCCGCCGCTCGTTGTCCCCTCACCCGCAGCGGCGGCGGCGGCAGGGAGAGGGCAGCACGCCGCGGGCGCGGACAGGGACGATGGCAGCGCAACTCCCGGGAGGGGTGCCGCCGCCGCGTTGAACCAGGCAGAAACCGCTTCGGAACCTCCGCCGCACGGGGGCAGTACAACAGCGGCGGGAAGAGAGGGCGCAGGCGCGGATGCGCGCGCGGAGAGCGGGGACTGCATCGCGGACGAAGCCGCGGAGGCAGGTCCGGATATGGGCGCGGAGGCGGAGGGCGGAAGCAGCGCGCGGTTCCGCGAGACGCTGCAGATGGTGGAGACGGCGATGCTGGCGGCGACGTCGGGGCTGGCGTTCTTCCTGGCGAACTCGCTGCGCGTGGAGGGCTACCTCGGATTCTTCTTCCCGCTCCCCGCCGTCGTCGCCTCCATGCGCTGGGGCGCCACCGCCGGCCTGCGCACCGCGGTACGGGGGGGGGGGGGGATGGGGGGGGGGAAAGGGGGAGGGGAGGGAGGGGTGGGAGAGAAGGAGGGGCGAGATTGGGGTGAGAGGGGGACGAGGTGGGGGAATGGGAGTTGAAGGGGAATTGAAGATGGGGGGTTGGGAAAAGGATCAGCAGGGAAGTGGGGGTGGGGAGAGATGAGGAGAGTGTCGAACGGAAAGAGTGGGGGAAAGGAAAGAAGGGAGACTCGGGAGATTAAACGGGGGAGAGAGGGGGAGCTGAAGAGGGAGAGTGAGGGAGGGGAGGGAGGGAGAAGGGGAGGGGAAAGTGGATGAGAGAAAAGGGGAGCGAGATTAGGGGGAGGAGTGGGCGAGAAGTGGGAGGGGGGAGAGTGGACAGTCAAGGATATGGGATGGGAAAGGGGGGAATGGGAAGGAGGGGGCTCGGAAGAGGAGAGGAGGTAAACAGGGGGTGAATGAGAGGAGGTAAAGAGGGGGTGAATGAGAGGAGGGACTGGGATTGCAAGGGAGATGAATAGGCAGTGGAGGCATAGCATTGCAAGAAAGGCGTGAGTTTCTGGCATGAGAGCCGTGCCAAGCCACGTGTGTTGTGTGTCTTGCCCATGCATTGGCCCTCTTGTGACAGCATCCCAGCATGCTCTGCTCCTCCATGCCCATGCGCGCTCCCCCTTGCCTCGCCTTGCCCCCATCCCTCCCTCCTTCGCCTTCCTCTCCCTCTCTCCCCCGACCCCACCATCCAACTCACAAATTTCTTCTCCCCTCCCTTTCTCTCTCTCCCCCGCCCTCCTTTCCCGATGCCAACCTGCATGTTCCTCTCTCCCCTCCCGCTGGTTCACACAGATATCGGCAGCGTTTCTGCTGCTCGTCCTCGCTGGGCCCATCAAAGCAATCACCTTTCTCGTAAGCCCCTCACTCATTGGTGTCCTCACCTCACCATTCTCCTGCCACCCGTATGGGCCGTTTCTCCTCCTCTCTCTCGTGTGAACTGCCCACGTTCTCCACTAAACTGTTGTGAATTCCCCTTTTGCTTGTCTGAACACCTGTTTGTTCTCTTTACCCTCCCCTCCCCACTCACTCCGTTCTCCTCTCTCCGGCACTCCCTGCCTGCCTCACGTTTCCTCTTCACCCCTCTTTCTCTCGCTCACGTCCATCCCCTGCCCCTCTTCCCATTTGATTCGCCCCCCTTCTGCCATTCTCGTCTCAGCTGCTGCACGGCTTTCTTGGCTCCACGCTCGGTCTCTGCTGGGGGTGAGCGCTCTTATGTGCACGTGTGTGTGGCTTGCACGTTCATCGTTCACGCGATCGTGTGCTCCTTCGGTGTGTGTGTGGTAGCTATGAGCCGGTCTGTGTATCCTGGAATTGACTGAGCACCTGCCATCTCTGCTTATCTGATCTTAGATTCTGATCGCCTTACCGCTCACTGCAAGGCACTGTCCCTGCATGCTATGCTTCCTCTCTTCTCCCATCTTTCCTCAATGCCCTGCAAACCCCCCCCCCCCCCCTCTGCAGTCTCGGTTTGTCTTGGCCCATCTCCATCCTCGCCTGCACATTTGTAAGCCTGCGTCGCAACCCATCACCCTTCCACTCTCGTTCGCATCGCTCCTCCTCGCCAGCACTCTCTCTGCCCTGTGATTCTTCCCATGTGCCTGTGCGAGCCAACATGCCCAATTTGCAGCTGTGGTGATTCTGTGGCATTTGTACTTGTGCTGCTGGTATGCCCTTGGGTCGCCATCCTCTTTCCACCCAACCACTCCCTCCCTCTGCCGTCCCCGTCTCTCGTGCCGCAGGTGCGGGCAGCAGGCGCAGTGTCCTTTGTGCTGCTCTCCTCATGGCTCATTCGAGAAAACATTCTCAAACTGGTCTGTGCTGCACAGCCGCTCTCTTGCCAATCATCTTCCTCCTATCAGTTTGCATCTGTGTCCCAACGTACGTCCATGCACACCATGATGGCAAGCACCCACTCTGCTCTCCAATTCATGTCTCCTGTTTCCCCGTCTCCTCCCCTCCCTACCCCTTCTCCGCCAACTCGTTCATACCCGCCCTCTCCTCACCCCCCCCTGTACTCCGCCTGCCACCCATCTCTGTGCACCGCCTCGCAGATTCTCATGAACGTGCAGGCGTCGCTGTCGCATGTGTTTGCGGGCATCAGTGCCAGCCTCGTGCCCTCCTTCTCGCTCATCACCGTCATCTTCACCACCCTCGTGCGTGCCCCTCTCACTCCCTCACCCCGCCACTAAACCAAGTGCTTGCGGACCGGGGCATTGGGTTTAGCCACGGCTCCATGTGTCGTGTCAAGCTGACTTATCCGTGAGCCATGCTCTCCACGTCAACAAGTCTCCTTGCTGTGTCGCTATGTGGGAATTGTTTGTCAGGTGCATGATCTTGCTTTGTCCCTCCCAAACCCCTCCTGTTTTGGTTGTTTGTCCGTGTAAGTTTCTGAAAGGCTTCCTAATGCTCTTTTTTTTGTGACTTCCCCTCCACTCAACTTCCTCCTTTTCCCCTTTGCGGTCCCCTTCTCTTCCTTCCCCGCACGCGATGTGGTCGGTTGGACAAATCGCCCCACCAGTTGCTGTTCAACTCAGCATCCTTCTCGCTTCTCCTCCACATTCTTTACACACTTTTCCTGCGGCGACTTGGGATTGCAACACCAACACAGTTACCCAATTGGATGGAACGGTCACTGTAGCAGTGCAACGTAGTCACAGGAACCTGTGTTTTGAAGAATAACCTAGAGGGCACTAACCTTTCGAGGATTGGTATTTCGTTGTCAGAAGTGAGTCAGGCGCCCCTCAATATTAGAGCGTGTTCCTACAGGCCCCTATCAGGCCAGCCTCAAACACCAGAATTTCGGAAAAAACGCATTGTGTATTAGACGATTTGTGGAGTGCGCGACAAAATGCGTTTGGTGACGTGGCACTGCGCAACGGTCCCGAAAGGTTGCAAAAGAACAAATTGAGAAAGCTTGCTTTCTTTCTTATCAATTGGCATCGTTCTCATTACAAATGGCGTATTACAACATTTGCATCATCGTTCGACATAAGCTAGTGCGGACTAATAACACTAGCTATTATGTACCCTATCCAAGTGGCATTAGCAAGGCGGTTTACACTGGGGTGGGTGGTGGGAATGTTGAGTGAGCCGTTTGAAAATTGAGAAACGTGGGTGGAGGGAAATGAGCTCCAACCCACGGTTTTTGTAGTTGGATAAGGGCGTTTAGCGCGCTTCGACGATGCCAATTGTGCAGTACAAGCAGCTTCGCTTTCACAATACACAATTTTAAAAAACACTACATGTGTGTTTAAAAATTATAATATTGAGAAAGCTTGCTTTCTTTCTTATCAATTGGCATCGTTCTCATTACAAATGGGGTCTCTGAGACATGGGCAGCGGGGGCCTCCGGTTGCGTACGAGTGCCTCTGTGTGTTGCGCCGATGACACCGCATGCGTCGAATCTTGTAGGGTACGGGAGGCTTCGATGAGGGGCTCGACGTATGGCGTAACATACATTTCATTTGCTGTGTCGCTTCGCCATCTGCCCAGCCGTTTGAAGACTCTGTCTGGCACTCCCGTGTTGGCTGCTACTGTGGCTGCACCTTTTCGGAAAGAATGGGTGCCTAGCTGCAACTCTCCAAGGCCAACCTTTGCGAAGGCTTCCTTGCACCAGTTCCGGATCGTAGTGTATGAAGGTGGCCTAGCCTGGCCCTCGCTGGTTGAACCGTGACCGAAGACACGAATCAATGGTCCCTCTAACCGTGGGCCATAGCCAGCGAGTCGGATGAAGCGTCGGGTGCAGCGCACTGGGCAGCAGGGGTCCGCCGTTGCTGCAATGGGTATCCAAGTGCCGTGACCAGCGTGATCGGTCTTGGAGTGTGGTATGAGAATCCACATGACCTCGTCGTCGAATTGGATGTCTTGCCATTTTATGGCTACTAGGTCAGAGTATCGCAGGAATCCGGAGTACATGAGGATGGGTATCAACCCTTTCTGAAATTGCGCAGGATCGTCGGACTGCAAGTAGCTCGCGGCCATTTCCTGGACTTGTTGGATCGAGACGGGTTCCTTCAGACGAGTAGGGCGTGGGCAGTGTCGCTTTGCATAGTCACGGACTTGGGTGGTGAACGGTCCGGTTGTCGGGCATTTGCTCCCGGTCATGCGATGGGCGAAGCTGACCGCCGAGCAGGTTAGCTGCACTACGGACAGGGTGGCTTTGCGTCGGATTGCGTGTACCAGGTATAGCGCGAGGGTCATGTCGGATGCCGGGAGGAATGGAAGGTTCACTTTTGTGCAGAAGGCTCGAAACTTGGCCCAGTATGGTTCATATGTCCGGATCGTAGAATCGGCGCGGGACTACGCGAGCATGTTGATCAGTTGGTCGTGTAACTTTGGGAGCAAATCTGAACACAAGGTGTATATATTTTGAATTAGTCAAATGCCACTCGCAGTGCAATGATTGGGCTGTGCGGTAGTCCCATGCCCGAAAAAGCAGTTGAATGGGACCCTACGTCTAGGCATTGGCTTCCGTGTGTCAGAGGGATGTGCGCGTGGATGTGTGGTGCCCAAGTGCGTGGGGAGGGTTGCAAGAGTGGCCACCAGCTTGCGCCTGGCCAGTGCGGAACTATCAGTGTGAGTGATGCATGGGTGCGTTGTGCGTGATGGAGGACGGCTGGGACCAGTTGAGGTGGGGGGAAGGCGAAGTTGTTTTCAGGTGTCCACGCGATCGAGAACGCATCAACTGCAATGGCTGCCGGGTGGGGAATCTTTGAACAGAAGCGCGGCAGTTGGGTGTTGCGGGAGTTTGCGAAAAGGTCGATGGAGTGAGGGCCCCAACGACGTTCCAAGATCCGGAACCACGGCGTTTTCAGCGCGTAATCGTCGTGGTCGACCATTTTTGAAAGCTCGTCGGCGTGTGTGTTGAGCTCGCGCGGAATCCATTCAATGATCAAGCGCGTGCCAAGCGCCATGCATGTTCGGATGATGCTCTTGCATGCCGTTGTGAGGTCGGAGCTGTGAGAGCCGCCTTTGCGAAGGATGAAGAATACCCCCTGGTTGTCCACCCGCACGAGAACGTGTTTTTGCTTGATCTTGTTCGCGTACGTTTGTAGCGCCCAAAGGACGCCTTCGATCTCCCGTCGCGTGCTGGACGTTCCTCGTAGCGGCTCTGACATGGTTGCGCTAGCTTCTTCGATGCCACCCGGAAATGTGGTCAGAGTGGCGCCCCAACCATGAGAGCTGGCATCCACGTGGATTACCGCGTCGTAGCTGTTCTTGACGTGAAAAGGTGCGCCGTTGAAACGGTCGAACTCCTCGAGCCAAAATTGGAGCTCTTCTGCTGCAGATGGGGGGATAACGACGCTGCTTTTCCATGACGGTGCGTCGTCGATCACTTGTAACATAGCATGGCTGAATGCGCGAGCTGTCGCGCCAAGTGCGACACCCATCGATGCGAGCATGCCAGTGATTCTGGCCACGTGGCGGACCGGGACTGGTCGGCATGCCTTGCTTGCGCTCAGGAGGTTTCGGATGGTTGCATGTAGTGAGGCTCGTCGGTCCGGACCGATGGAGAATCGGCCGGTATCGGTCTCGAGTTCTACGCCCAGGAATCGGAGACGCTGTGATGGTGACAGTTGTGATTTCTTCGCGTTTATCACAAGGCCTGCCTCTTTAAGATCCAATATCACCCGCTGGCAAGTTGCTTGCGCGTCCTCTTTCGACTGGCAGAGAAATAAGATGTCGTCCACGTAAGGTACGACTCGGATGCCT
The DNA here is from genome assembly GCA_948144175.1 of Closterium sp. NIES-65. Taxonomy (NCBI): domain Eukaryota; kingdom Viridiplantae; phylum Streptophyta; class Zygnematophyceae; order Desmidiales; family Closteriaceae; genus Closterium; species Closterium sp. NIES-65. The sequence goes on along the minus strand of CANXME010002232.1, from coordinate 876,062 downwards.
TGTTCTCGCCAACGCCGAGCTAGTTGCTTGATGAGCTGCGTGAAAACGAATGGAGCTGTCGCGAGGCCAAATGGTAGTGAACGGAATGCGTATGTGCGCTTATCAAATTCAAAGCCAAGGAACTTCCAGCACGATGGGTGGATGTCGATGTGGTGGTAACCAGATTTGAGGTCAATGGAGAACATCCAGTCCCCAATGCGCGCGAGGTCGGCGACGCGGCTGAGCCCTTCGTACTTGAACTTGGGGATGATCAAGTTGGCGTTGACTTTCCTCAGATCAAGAATGAGCCTGCATTTGTCTTTTTGCTCGACCACGTTGAGTGGACTTATGCATGTAAGCTCCGTTGCGGCCATCGGAATTGCCGCTCCCGTCTCTATGAGTTCTTGGATGGCGGTACGTGTGAACGTGGCATGCGTGTTTGCCCCGACATGATTGCGATCGTGGAAATGTTGCGGTGGGCCGTGGCTCCATGGCAACCAGTAACCCTTGGCGATGACGGAGAGGACAAGGCTGCTGGGGCACCATGAGCTCCACCACGCAAATGTCGCGCGAAGACGACCGCGCATGTGTGTAATAGTTCTGTCTGTAACGGCAAATTCGTACGGATCGTCGTGGCATGCCGCCTCGCACCGTCGTGCTCCTGTACATTTGAGGCCAAGTGGTATAAGCTTTGAGTATTCCACGTTAAAGCATGCGTGTGCATGTACTTGTACGGGCAACCATTGATCGAAGGTGTGAAGAGAATGAAATGTCAACGAATGTGTCGGGAATGTTAACGCATGTCAACGCATGTCTCTTCTTCTCCTCGTTTCCCCCCCCTTTTTTTTTTTTTTTTTTCTTGCCCCGTCGTCCACTTGGTAGGACATGGTTGTGCCTGCCCTTAGTGCGTAGGGGCTGATGCCTAGGGCCATGGACACCGTTGTCCATTGTGCTTTCTCTCATTCTCTCTTATCTCTCTCTCTCTCTCTCCCATCTCTCTCTCTCTCTCTCTCTCTCTCTCTCTCTCTCTTTCTCTCTCTCTCTCTCTCTCTTTCTCTCTCTCTCTCTCTCCCTCTCTCTCTCTCTCTCTCTCTCTCTCTCTCTCTCTCTCTCTGTCTCTCTCTCTCTCTCTGCTCCTCCTCTTGATTTTCATAGTCTCTTTGCCAAAACCATAGGCCTTTAGGAAGGTAGTTTTTATTAAATCAACCAACACACATAGCAATGCTTTCCTAGCATGCCACCAAGTGGCCAACATATGGGACCGAGGGGTTGTTGTTCCCCTTCCCTATCCTAGGCCCAAGCCTATCCCACCCTTTACTAGGGCTGGCCTCTTGCCATCGCAAACCCCTAGGGTTGCCCACGGTTTTCGCACTCAAGAGTGCACCGTGCCTAGCGCCCAAGCGCCTAGTCTCATGGCCCGCTCCTACACCACCGGAGCGGGTCCCTGGCCTCCATGCCCGTTCCGAGGGCAGGCACTTGCCACGTGGCCCGGCTGGCCGCAGCGGAAGCATGAGCCCCGGAACCCACGGCAATTGGCCGTGGGCGGGGGGCCTCGCTTGGGTAAGAACGGCATCGGCCCGTTGTTTCCGCCGCGGTTGACACGAGCGTATCCGCTTGCCGCACGGTCCATCGCCGCCATGTCCGCGACCGCCTGCTTGAAGGGTCGAGAAGTCAGCAGGCTCTTCTGCTGGTACAGCTTAAAGCGCTTCGCCGTGCGAAAGTCGGAGGCGTCCTCCACTTGAAGCACCTTGAAACGCCCCGCGATGAGGTTGAGAGCGTGTGAGATGAGTTCGAGTCCGCCCGCCGGATCACCGCGCTGCGCCTTGTATTCGGCGTGCAGCAGGTACGCCCGCAGGTCCTCCAGTAGCTCCGCTTGCTCTCGCACGGAGTCGTTGACGAAGGTTGCCGCCGAGAAGGTAAGATTAGAAGAAGGGAGGGGGGGAAGGTTTTCCGTGCCAATAAAATTAACATTGTTGACTGGAGCCTCACCGGCTTCATCTTCAGAGTCGTCGGTGTCGTTGTCGACCGCTGGAGCAGGGGGAGCGGCAGTCGCTGCGTCGTTGTCATGCCGGTTCGTCCGTGCTCCCCGTGTGCCTTTCTCCTTTTTTGCTGTTTCTTTTTTAGCCGACGCAGATGCGGCGGGTAGTGCAGTTTCCGCGGCTGTAACGCTGACGGGTTGCTGCTGTAGAAGGGACAGCAGCGCGTTGACCTGGTCCGGGGTCAACGCCTGCGTCAGCGCAGGGGCGGCGGTCGCGTCAGACGAGGAGACTGCAGTCCGCCTCCTCTGACGCTGACGCGACGGTCCAGCAGTGGGTGCTGGCGTGTGCTCGGCGTCAGTCGCGTGTGCCGCGCCAGTCCCCGTCGCCACTTGCGCCACAGGTGCCACTAGCGCCACAGGCGCCACTGGCGCCACAGGCGCCACTGGCGCCACAGGGACCGAAGGGTGCTGCTGGGTTTCGGCGTTTTTGTGGACCTCGAGCCCGCCCAGCAGCACGTCCACTGCAGTCGGGGCGGAAGGTCCGTCTTCTGCCCGACGCTTGTTACGGCGTTCGCCCGCAGAATCGCGGGCGTTACGGTCGGAGTCGGAAGCGGGGGTTGACGAGTTCCCGTTGTTAAGTGTCGGCGTAGGTGCCATCGTTGAGCGATTGAAGTTGAAAATGTCGCTGAGTAAAGTAGAGGGTGACTCGCCTCTAGGAAGCGATTTAATCCTAGCCAGCTTGGAGGGAAAAACTACTCGAGCGGAAAATGTTGAGTGAGCCGTTTGAAAATTGAGAAACGTGGGTGGAGGGAAATGAGCTCCAACCCACGGTTTTTGTAGTTGGATAAGGGCGTTTAGCGCGCTTCGACGATGCCAATTGTGCAGTACAAGCAGCTTCGCTTTCACAATACACAATTTAAAAAAACACTACATGTGTGTTTAAAAATTATAATGTTTCCGAGTTCAGACAAATTTAAAGCCCAGGTACAGCATGGTAATTTTGAAGTTCAAGATTCTTGAACTTGAAATCGCAAAAAACAGGGTTACCCTACTTGTTTTGAAGAAACTCTCGCAACCCCAGGCAATCGTCCTGCGACAACGGAACCCGAGTGCCCAAAAACAGAACTGACGCGATGATCGCCAACCATATGCACTGTTCACCACTCACATAACTTGCTTACCAAGTTGTACTCATAGAGTAGGAGGCTCCAAGACAAAAACTAGCGCTAGTTGGCAAAAACGAGTCGTTGTTAGGGCTTTTTTTTTGTACGGAAAAAAAAATAGGTATCCACCTCAACCATCTTAGTCAGTGCACGCTCCGATTTCCCCCTCACGTCGCCGGTGTCGTGTTACAACCCGTTCACCCGCAGCACTTACGTTAGTGAACAATCGTCGCGTTACTCGCGCCTTGCTTTCAAGCTCGCGTCGCACAAGATGCTCTTTTCACACTTGCTGCGGTTCAGCCTCGCGTCCCGATCGTACCGTTTTAGGCACGGGTCGCTCACGCGAATGCCGTACAGGGTCGCTAGACGCACGCTGCCGTTAGTCTCATATGTTCCCCCTCGTCGGCCGCTCTTTCCCACGTCATACCGCTTTCCTCGTCGCACGCAATTTCCCTCATCTCCCTCGCCCACCCTCGCCGCCCTCGCCTCTGCTTGTCGCCCGCGTTTCCCGTCGTCGCCCTTGCTTCCCCGTCACCCGTGCTTCCCGTCGTCGCCCTTTCTTCCCCGTCACCCGTGCTTCCCGTCGTCGCCCTTGCTCTCCCGTCACCCGCGCTTCCCGTCATCGCCCTTGCTTCCCCGTCACCCGCGCTTCTTCTCATCTCTCGCTCTCCTCCTCAACGTCTTCGTTTTCCTCGTCGCCATAACGCCCTCGCTTCTGCCCGTCGCCCTCGCCTCCCCACATACCCGCCTCCATCTCCCCCACATACCACCCGCCTCCCTCCCCAGATTCTATTCCGCTTGTCATACGCTCTTCTCCTCTTCCTCCCTTCAATCTCTCCCTCCCTCCCTCTCCCTCTCTCTATCTCTCTTTCTTTGAACCTCTCTCTCACCCTTTCTTCCACCCTTCTTCCTCCTGAGGGGAAGGGACTGAATGAGAGACACAGAGGGGATAGGACAGAAGGGTATGCAGATGTTCTTTTCCCCCACGCGCTTCCCCTCATCGCCCTCACTTCCCCCAAATTATTGCCCCCTGTCTCTGTTTTTCCCAACCACCCGTTCTCCCACCAGCCCTGCTTCCCCCTTTGCCCTGATTCCTTCCACCCTCTGCCCTGCTCCCCCCCATCCCGTTCCTTGCTTCCCCCCACCCTTTGCCCTGCTCCCCCCCATCCCCTTCCCTGCTCCCCCCCACCCTCTGCCCTGCTTCCCCTCATCCCATTCCCTGCTTCTCCCCACCCCCTGCCCTGCTTCTCCCCATCCCCTTCCCTGCTTCCCCCCATCCCCTTCCCTGCTTCTCCCCATCCCCTTCCCTGCTTCCCCCCATCCCCTTCCTTGCTTCCCCCCATCCCCTTCCCTGCTTCCCCCCATCCCCTTCCCTGCTCCCCCCCATCCCCTTCCTTGCTTCTCCCCATCCGCTTCCCTACTTCCCCCCATCCCCTTCCCTGCTTCCCCCTACCCTCTGCCCTGCTCCCCCCCATCCCCCTCCCTGCTTCCCCCCATCCCGTTCCCTGCTTCTCCCCATACCCTTCCCTGCTTCCCCCCATCCCGTTCCCTGCTTCCCCCCATCCCCTTCCCTGTCTCCGTGTTACCCGTTTCCTTGTCCCTTTTCCCTGTGTCTCCCCACCCTCTGTTCTTATTCCTTCACCCTCGCACACCTTACCGCCTGCCGACCTTACTGCCTGCCCACCTTACCACCTTCCCTTCTCATCCGCGCGCAGGTGTGCCCGGAAGGTGCACGTGCTGCCTTGTGCCTGCCGCTTGCTGTCCACGCCTTCCATCCCACCTCTCCCAAACCACGTCTTTTTCTATATGTGCCTCCCCTGCTGGCCAATACCCTCTGCTGATCTGCGCCCTATGAGGCCGTGCCCTCTCTGTTCCCCGCCCCTGCATGTACGGAGGGATTGGGAGCCGCTTTACCTAGCAGCCAGCACTGTGCAGAGAAGGATTCGAACTGGTGGATCATGGGGCAAGGGTAAGGGAGTGTGTTGTGCGGCATGGTCAATGCAGAGTGGCGTGGGAGGGAGGCAAAATGGCAAGCACAGGGTGAAGGCAGGCAGGGGCCGTGGCAAAAATATGGAGATTGGCAGTGTCAGCAGGATGTGCGGCAGGATGCTGGCGGCAGCGCACGTCAGGGCATGTGCGGTGGGGCAAGGCTGGTCTGCACTACGGTGGGCCGAGGGAGTGCAGATTGGTGCAGGGAAAGGCACGACATGTTCCTATGTGGCCGGCCAAGACCCTTATGAGTTGCGGGATCTGAGCTTGAGAGTGTACGCTTGGAAATGCATTGCTAATGTGTTTCTTGATATGTAATTTTCATGATTCACAATTTGCTTTTCTATGCCAATTCAGCACTTAAATTTTATATGTTATTCTGAAATGAAGTCTCAAACTTATCCAAATATTTTAGTCGATTAGTAATCACAGGAAATATTGTTAACTGTACTGCTGAGAAGAAACAAGGAATGAATGAACTATGAATGAATTGAGTACAAGTACTAACCCTAATTGGGTTGTACCCCTTATGGGCTACCCCACTATAGCCTACACAATATGCATAAGCTATAATGTTCTGACACACCCCCATAGGCAAAGTAGGGGAGAACAAGGGGTCACAAGACCAGTCAAGCAAAGCAAAGCAAAGAAAGCTCAGGGTGGATCACAAAGTCACCACACATTCCGAGCACAAGTTTAAGGCCACAAGGCCAGTTCACATGCAGGAGTACATATATATAGAAAGCTAGACAAACAAGAGCAGGTGTATATATATGTAACAATACAAGCAAGATGAAGAGGTGAGCTAGTGAGACAAGACAGGCACAAGACGAAGCCGAGTACAGAAGCAGTGATGATCGCAAGGCGCAAGTGCCTTGGTGAAGATATCAGCAGTGTTGGCCTCAGAGGCCACGTACGCAAATCGCAGCTGACCACGCTGCTGCAGCTCACAAGCAAGAAACTAGCGGAGAGGAATGTGCTTCGTTCTGTGCTCCAGTCGCTGCTCCCGACACAAGGCCAGCATGGCCTTGTTGTCTACGTAAAGCACTACAGGAGAACGAGGCGGCTCTCCAAGGTCAGTCAGCAGGTAGGTGAGCCAGCGAAGCTCCTGTGCAGCCATGGCTCCTGCGTAGATCTCAGCCTCACAACTGGAGCCGAGAACAGAAGACGAGCGAGTAGCCCGCCACGAAACAGAGCCGGAACCAAGGCTGAAGGTGTAACCCTGTGACGACCGCAGCATAGCCTGGTCGTCAGCCCAAGAAGCGTCTGCGTGCCCAGTAAGGACCACTGGACTCTGCCCTCCAAGCACAAGCCCCATGCCCGACGTACTGCACAAGTAGCGCAACACCGTCTTCCCTGTAGCCATGTGCTCTGGTCTGTGTCTCCCACGAGCAACATAGCGTGTGAGAATGCTAAGAAGGTATGCAAGGTCAGGTCTTGTGCAGGTCATCAGGTACATGAGGCAGCCAACAAGCTCTGGGTACGGGCCACTCGACTCTACGGACTCATCCGAAGGCAGAGCTGAGAGCGAGTGGCCAATAGGCAGAGCTGAGACGGAGGAGGAGAGTCTGGCGTGTGAGTCGTCAACAACCAGCAGGAGGGGTAACTGAGACGGTGGTGCCAGAGGAGAGTCTGGTGGGAGAGTACCCGACACGAGCAAGACGATGCGAGCTGACAAGACGTAGACACTTGATTCGACGTAGCCACCTGACTCGACGTAGCCACCTGACCTGACTCAGCCACTTGTGCAAACGCAGTGGTCAGTGTTTACAGACTAGACCTAGGCCGTCGAGTGAACGTAGCAAGGTGACGGCCAGTCCGGGAGCATGTGCAGATGACTACACGCTGCCCTCCAGGAATAAAGGTATCAACCTAGACATCCTGAATGGCAGCGTTGCTTACCAAGTTCGTCGAGAACGTGGGGAGGTGGAGACCTGACAGAGAACCGGAGGGGACTGCTGGACACGGGAGGACAGTGGATGCTCGTGCGACTACTGGGCCCCCAGTGGGGTCAGCCAGTGAGACTGGTACCGGTGCAGCAAGTGGTGCGAGTGTTGTGCAGTCATGAAAGAAGCAACGTGACGCGTCTGAGTCAAGAGTGAAAGTGTGCAAAGGCCTCAGCTGAGGTAGGACTTGTGGCGGGAGACGCACGAGCACCTAAAGCTGCAGCAGACTCACTAGCACCTGGAGCGGCAGCAGACTCACTAGCACCTAGTGCGGCAGCAGACTCACTAGCACCTAGAGCAACAGCCTCTACAGAACCAGTGACACATCACTGAGAAACCAACTCACTAAGCTTCTGCGAAGAGAAGGTCTCTTTCTGACTTTGCTGCCGCACCTGTGCGGTACGCAGAAAACCAAAGCCTCAACCACCTGGATGGGCTTGCTAAAGAACTCACTCGATAAGTTGCTGCCGGGATAGCGTGTCCGGCTGAGGCAGTGGCTGCTTCTGTCCACCCCTAGCTGCTGCGACTACTGTGATAGTGGCCATGACAGGAAGTGGTAGTCAGTAGCAGCAGCGCAAGGGCAGTAGTAGCGTCTGCTGTAGTGACTGTGGAGGCCAGTAGAGTACGTGGACAGCAGGGCACATGCTAGCGCAGTAACAGCAGTAGTGCCAGCAGTGGCAGCACGAGCAGCAGCAGCACCAGTAGTAGCAGCAGCCGTAGCAGTAGTAGTAGCTCATGCAGCATCGGCGCGTTGGGCAGCAGGGCGCGCTGGCGCTTTTAGGGTTGCGGGGCACGTTGGCACGCTTGGCTGCAGGGCACGTTGGCGCGCTTAGGGCTGCGGGGCGCGCTGGGGCGCTTAGCAGCGGGGCGCGCTGGCGCGCTGGGCCGCAGGGCACGCTGGCGCGCTTCGCAGTGGGGCGCGCGTAGGGCTGCAGGGCGCGCTGACGCGCTTAGCAGCGGGGCGCGCTGGCGCGTGTAGGGCTGCAGGGCGCGCTGGCGCGCTTAGCAGCGGGGCACGCTGGCGCGCTGGGCTGCAGGGCGCACACGCGCGCTAGGCTGCGGGGCGTGTTGGCTTGTTAAGCAGCGTGGCCCGCTGGCGTGCGGGACGCGCTGGCGCGCTTAGGGCTGTGGGGCGTGCTGGGCTGCGGGGTGCGCTAGGGCAGAGGCTGCTTGCGAACAGAAGGGGCGCGCAGGGCAGGGGCTGCTTGCGGGCAGCAGTGGCGCACGGGGCAGGGGCTGCTCGCAGACAGCAGTGGCGCACGGGGCAGGGGCTGCTCGCGGGCAGCAGGGGCGCGTGGGGCAGGGGCTGCTCGTGGGCAGCAGGGGCGCGTGGGGCAGGGGCTGCTCGCGGGCAGTAGGGCGCGCGAGGCAAGGGCCGCTCGCGGGCAGTAGGGGCACGCGGGGCAAGGGCCGCTCGCGAGCTGTGGGGGCGCACGGGGCAGTAGCCGCTCGCGGGCTGTGGGGGCGCACGCGGCAGTAGCCGCTCGCGGGCAGGAAGGGCGAGCGTGACAGCTGGGCGGCGCACTAGGGCAGGTAGCTGCAGGGCAGCGCGACACTGAGCGAGCAGGGCCGGACAGCGCAAGGGCGCTTCGGGCATGAGAGAGCGGAACTATCGGTGGGCCATAAAAACCTATCAGTTTTCCTTCTCTGAATATCATGTCAGAATAACTATGCAGGAATGAATGAACTACGAATAAGTTGGGTAAAAGTACTAACCCTAAAGTGTTGTACCCCTTGTAGGCTAACCCACTATAGCCTAGAGAGAACACAAACGCATAGTTTGACAACAGTGATTGTGACTAATGCCATTCTCAACGGTTACCTGGTTGCATCGCGTAACCTCCGATACGGTTGCTGGTCAGTCAACAGTCATGACCGTTGACTTCCTATGACTGTTGACCTTCAAGTGACTTTCTGTCTGCCGCGTGCTCTATATGAGCTATTGTGGTACTACCGTATTCTCCGGGATAAAACACCCTAGGGTATTATGAAAACCACTGGAAAAAAATGGGGGGGCTCTCCTCAAAGGAAAATCCTATATAATACCCATGTCTTATGATATGGTATATTTTTTATAAAACAGAAAAGATGTGAAACAAAATCAGGGGTCTGACTTCACTTCAAGATTGTTGATCAATGCCGCAAAACTGAGTACGAGGATATTGTGGGCCACTTGGGCCACTTCACCTCTTGGACCACTTGCAGTGGAAGATTCGCCAGCGTGGCGACAACGAGATTTTGGGATTCACCAGCGTGGCGACAGCGAGATTGCGGGAGGGGGGATATCTCGGCTGATTCTAAGTGAAAGTACATGCGAAATTTCTTCTAGGGAGTGATTTTCGCGATATCCTCCCGTAAGGAATTGGACTCGATAACAGCTATAATAGGAATCTATAAGAAAAGGGGGGTGTTATAGAGAATCACCCCAAAAAGGGGGGTATAGTACTAACGGGGTCGGATATAACACCCACCCCGTATTAGCTACCCGGGGGTGTACAATTACGGGGGGGTGTTTTATCCGGGAGAATACGGTAATACCGGTACAGCAGTGCTGCTTCGTTATGGAGAAGTACGCTCGGGGAGAGTCTTTACAATAACCTTTCGATTATTCCAACACAATTGGCCAGCTCAGCGTTCCCAAGACACTATAATAGAAGTGGACTACGCGTGTAAAGGTTTTCTCGTTACACTATTCAAAGACTTACAATAAAAAGTATATGCACATAAGGTAAAAGCAATGTATCGGTATTAGTACTCTGGCCTATCCAGCACAGGCATATGCAAGCGGAAGATCTTGCTGAGAAACACCATGTTTTTTTGCCAAAAAGCCGCTCACAAACTCCACCTTTCCCTTCTCAACAGAATTACTTCTCCTCACCTTGGCAACAGATGCCGCATGCGTTTCCACACAAATCATCCTGATGACATCGAATCCCTCTTCAGTGAGGGACACTGCTTCCAGAAGCTTCCAGGCCCAGGATTCGGAAGCATTGTCATAATCCTCCCGGCGCTTGCACACGACATGACCAGCAATTTCAAAAGACGCAGGGTTCACTAGAGTGTCAAGGAGCTCTTGGCTAATCTCGCCCCTTGCCTGCCTCTCTGCATATCTCTGCAAAGGGAAACGGAGGGGGAAGGGGCGGAATTAGATCAGCTTTAAACAACTGAGCAAAAAGGCATAAAAGAAAACGATAGATAACATCCAGCCTCATAATTTGACAGGGAGACACCATTTCAGGATGAAAAACGCAGAGGAGGAAACGACTAACGACACCACAATGGTCAAGGAGAATAAACGCACCTGTGGAATGAGGAACAGCCGGGTGCCTCTGTCAACGATAAACAAGTTCAAGGGAATATTCCTTTCCTGGAGCTCGCAGCATGCCGCCGCAGCAGCTGACGCCATCTGCTCGAGGCACGCACCCGCCTGAAAAACCAGCGTCTTCACCGGGTAATCAGTCAACTCTTCAACCTTGCACCCATTTGTTGAAACTGCAATTTCCTTCGAAGATGCACACTCAATGGCAAAGGGCAGGTCGAGAAAGTAGGCCTGGAAGTGCAGGTGGTTGATTGTTGCAAAGGCGCCGAGGCTATTGTATCCGATCCTAAAGGCAGGTTCGTTGACTTCCGAGGCTAGCCGGAGAGCCATGAGGAGACTCGGCTTGTCTATACGTTGGGGAATTGTGTCGAGAATGCGGGGAATCAGCAGCACGTGGCCGTAGTCAATGGGAGACACCTGAGGGTAACAAGAACAAGCACAAACGGAATGAGTAAGCCCACAACTCCTGAAGGAATGTTCACAAGCATACAATCCCACTGAGAGGCTGCTTTTGCTGGACCTTAGTGACATCAACAAACTTTTCAACTTGGAAGGAGAAACAAAAATTGCTGGAAACAGAATCTCAAGGATTGGATTTCAATCTAGGCTTACATTGATGGCAACGATGCTGGGGCTCTCCTCTTCCCCGCCTTCTTCAAATCGGAAGAGCATTTCGTTCTGGCCGGCCTTGGTGAAGTTGAATTTCGAGGGGTCAAACGGCTGCAACACCTTGTCCATAGGGAATTCGGAGGGGCGCTTCTTGGAGTGCCGCCCCTCGTTCAGCTGTGCAATGAAGCCCAGACGTCCCTCGATAACCTACACCATGAACAACGAAATAACCGCACGTATAAAAGTCATTGCAAAATCCGGCAAATGCCTCTTGCACATTCACTTCATGTTTCCCTACGTACAGCAGTCTGCACCTTTGGATGCAATGCGTTGATCTGCTTCTTCCATCGGACATACCTTTGACTCGCACGCCGTCACGTCGTAACGGAACAACCCTTCCTGGAACTTCCTGTTCCACTGAACACGGGAGGAGAAAACATCAGGGAAGGGGAAAAGGAGGGGAAAGGGTGGAACAACAATATCAGGACAAAACACCACAGAGCTCTCTAAAAGGCAACGAAACATATATGCTTCAGGACCATCAAATACGATGAGCTTGCAGGAGGTCCTACCTCGGAGGTGATGTGCTTGCGAAGCGAGAAAGCCGCCGTGTCTTGGTCGTCGTCGTGAATGTCGCTCGCGCCGCCGGACGATAACGACAGCGAGTCGTCGTCCGACGATGACGACAGCGACTCGCGGATCCACTGCAGGTCGTCGTACGACGCGAAGCTCGAGGTGCTTTCCGAATGCCTGGATCCTGAGTCTAGAAACCCGGGTTGGGAGGCATGCGAGCACCTGGAGATAAAGACATGGAAGCAAGAGCACGGAAGGTGAAGACATTGAGAGTCACTTTTGAGAATTCGCAGAAGCGAACACCAGATGAAGACATGGGAGCAAGAGCACTGACGCTGGGCGTACGCTTACAGGCACAGAATCAGCATGCAACAATGCTGAAAGAGAGTTCGTAGGAGAAAGGATATCAAGCCTCTGAATGTGGGGTCTGGACTGAGCGCGAAAGTAAACCAGCGAACGAGAGCAGGCTGTTAGGGGAGAGCAGCGTGTAACGAGACTCCCCCCTGAGGGAGGAATCTGAACGTGGGGACTGGAGGTGGTATCGGGAGGTGAAATCGAAGGGGGGTAGCAGAGCAGGCATTCAGTGAGCGGCAACTTTTAACCAGGGTCGGGAGGTGGGGACGTACCAATGGTGCAGCAGGTATTTAGACAGCGGCGACCGCAGCCCGCGGGCTGGTCCCCCTCCTGGTTAGTCTTCGTCAGCATCTTGACGTGGAATTTCGGGATGGACGACGACGAATGAGCCGCGACTGACTCCCCCACTTAACGGGTTAAGCTGACTCCCCACTTAGGCTGTTCCGTAACAGGTCACCTCCTTAAACTGCACGTCAGGGAATTCCAAGCAGGCTAAACAGCGACTCGAGCGCCTGCGGCTCAGTCTGCTACGAACACGGGGAGTGACGCCGCTACCACTACTATTCCTGACAGAGGATCGCGAGCCGAAACGGGACCCAGACACAGCCCTGGAACGTGTGTGCGTGGTAGTAGTAACGGTTTCCCCGTGTTATCCGCTGAAACGCGGTAGCCAATGTGTGGCTCGGACGGGAGATCTGGAGCGACGGCAGTGCAATCGCGAGTGGCCCACTCCCCGGGGAGTCACAAGCAGCCGCTAATCTGAGTAACGCGCAGTCATCTCTCCGGATCTGCCCGGCAGAGTAACGGGATCTCTCCCGGATCTGAGCAACGGGACGTTGATCACGGCGACGAGAATCGCAGACGCGGCGGCGAGAGATGGCTGGGCGTGCTCGAGTGAAAGGGATCTCAAAGCATCAGCAGCAGCCTCCGAATGTGACTTCTCCCGTTCGTTGCACTCACCAGGGAGGTCAAAATTGAAGGCTTCAGGAAAGCGTGTTGGTGAGCGGGAGGTGGTACGGGGAAGAGCTGGGGGGAATGTTGTAAGAAACGAGTAGATGGTGATCGGAGACTGTGGTTGCTGCTGGGATGTGGATGGATGTGTACAGTACTACGAGTGGATGTCGGGACGAGCGGCAGTTGGCGGGACGATTTCGTCAAATCAGGTGGCAGGCAGGAAACATAACTAACGCGGTACGTAGCGGTACGTCGCGAGGAAATGAATGGATCCTTTTTAGCCGTTGGATGCACAAGGTGTCCTTTCCGCAAAGGTAAGTGCACAATTTGCACATTTTCGCACGTCTCGGATCATGGGGTCGTTATTGATTGGGGCCACTCGTTTCTTGGCCGGGCAGAGCGGCAGAGTAGCCGGAGCAGTAAAGCCGAGCGCGCCGGTCGTGCAGCCCGAGCGGCAGGGCGGGCTGCAGTGCCCGGAAGGAGGCCAAGAAGCGTCCGAAAGTGACATGACGAGCACATGATTCTCGACATGACGGTCCAGAAATGTCCTAACATCTAACCGTCCGAATTGACATCGGAGAGCTGACATTTGTCCTGGGATGTCGACGACTACTTCAGGCAACTCTGCCGACCACAGTGGTGGCCTTCAGTCCCCAGGTGGGGAGGGAGAGCTCATTCCTGACCTAGGATTTCATTTCTTATACGATAGGCGATAGCTCAGCTTCATCCTTAGTCCAGTGGGTTGCTGAAGAATGGCATCAATGCTTTGTTTCCCAACAAATACAAACAGTTTCACTGAAAATAATCATTGGCTCTAGTAAAAAGGATTAAAAAACGGTCCTAGCGAAGGACCTGCTCTTTATCTGGTTTGAGAATATATCAGATAAATTCGTTGTGCATGTAAAAAGACATGGGTGGTTAGAGAATATAATCGAAGGAGAGTGCTAATCCCCCTCCCAGACAGAAGATAGGTTAATTCAACATGGTACAGAGCAGGTCCTTCGCTAGGACCGTTTTTTTAGGGCCCACCACTACCTACCTACCTACCTACCTACCTGCGCCCTAGGGCGCCTCGTTTTTCACGGCCCCCTAAGGCCCCGCGACCCACCCCTTATCGACTCGCGCGCCGCCCCTTAAGGCCCCGTCGGCCCAAGCACTCGCCCCTTACGGCCCCGCGCTCGCCCCTTAGCGACCCTGTCGGCCCCGCGATCGCCCCTAACGGCCCCCTCGGCCCCGCGCTCACCTCCCTAGAGGCCCCCGTCGGCCCCGCGCTCGCCCTTAGCGGCCCCTTACGGCCCCGCGCTCGCCCCTAGAGGCCCCGAACGGCCCCGCGCTCGCCCTTAGCGGCCCCTTACGGCCCCGCGCTCGCCCCTAGAGGCCCCGAACGGCCCTGCGCTTGCCCTTAGCGGCCCCTTACGGCCCCGCGCTCGCCCCTAGAGGCCCCGATCGGCTCCGCGCTCGCCCTTAGCAGCCCCTTATGGCCCCACACTCGCCCCTAGAGGCCCCGAACGCCCCCCCCCGAACGAGCCGCCCGACCCGAGCAGCCCGAACCGAGCCGCCCAGCCCGAACCGAGCCGCCCGAACCGAGGCGCCCGAACCGAGCCGCCCGAACCGAGCCACCCAGCCCAAACCGAGCCGCGCCGCCCGAACCTAGCCGCGCCGCCTTTCCCGAGCCGCGCCGCCCTACCTGAACCGAGCCGCGACGCCCAACCGAGCCGCCCTACCTGAGTCGCACTGCCTACTGTTTTTGGGGTGCCCCTACTGCTATTACTCCTACTACTGCTATGGCTAGCTCTCTTGTGCTAGCTTTCGATGCTGAGGGCCGCCCAGTGAAGTTCGAAACCTGGCTAGATGGCCTATACCTCTTCCTACAGCTCACTGCCAAGGAGGACATCTCACTGTACGATCACGCCCTAGGCCATGCTCGTGCTCCTGCTGCTACTGCTGACAGCACTGCCCGCTCACAGTGGCAGACTCGTGACGCCCACACTCGCTTCGCTATTCGCAACTCCCTGCCGATAGATGAGCGCGAGCACTTTGGGCAGCACAAGACCGCACAGGCACTGTACACTGCTGTCGTTGCCCGCTACTCCTCACCGGCCTCTGCCGCACTAGGCCGTCTCTCTCTTCCCTACCTGTTCCCCGACTTAGCCTCTTTCCACACAGTCGCTGACCTCATTACGCACCTCCGCACTAGTGAGGCTCGCTTCCGCGCCGCCATGCCTGATGAGTTCCTTGCCAAGAACCCACCCCCACTCTGGCTCACTCTCTACCACCTAGTCACCCGCCTCCCTGACACTCTGCGCTCAGTCAGGGACCACTTCCTAGCTCGCTGCCCCACTGAGCTCACCATTGCCCTTCTTGAGAACGAACTCCTAGCAGCTGAGGCTAGCATAGTCGCTGTAGGTGCCTCTCGTGGCGACCCCCGTACCCCGTTCTTTGAGGGGTGTTCTCCTTCCCCCCTTCTTCCCTCTGTCGCCTCTGCTGCTGCTGTCAACCTCCTTGGTGCTGAAAACGTTGGGACTGCGTCTGCTTCAAGCGGGCGCCGCAGCGGCAAGGGCAAAGGGGGCGAGGGCGGTGGCGGTGACAGCGGGGGAGGCGGTGGTGGGGGCGGTGGCGGCGGTGGGGGTGGTGGCGCGACTGGAGGGGCTAGTGGCAGCGGTGGGGGTGGTGGCGGCAGCGGCGGGGGAGGTGGCAGGGGCGGAGGCGGTGGTGGGGGTGGCGGTGGACGCGGCGGCGGCAGGGGCTGGGGTGGTCGAGGAGGTGGCGGCGGCGGTGGTGGTCGTGGAGGCGCTGGCGGTGGCCAGGGCCAGCAGCACACTCCGTCGCCCCACGAGGTCCGTGAGTGGTACTCTCAGCACGTGGGGGGGGGGGGTGGCTTAAGCTGCACGTACATCATTCGCACTGGTGACCGCACTGGTCAGCCGTGTCAGGGACCGCACGCCACACAGCGCTGTTTCGCTCGTCTCAATGACGCTTGGCGTGTTCAGTTCCCTCAAGCCACTGAGCTGCCCCGCTGGGTTGATCTCCTGAAGAAGGGGATTGATATCTATGCTCTAGACTTTGATGCTATTCTCACTGCTATGTATGTGATGTCTACCAGTGGAGAGGGTGCTGAGTACCTGTGTGTGCCGCCCGACCCGGGCATTAGGACTAGTGCGTCTGCCGCTCAGCGAGCGTTTCCACTCGGAATTTCCTGTCCTGCAGCTTTCACTCTGACAGAGGTGGTGAGTTCTCCTCCGACCTCTTGGCAGCCTACTGTGCTGAGCACGGCATTGAGCAGTTGTTTACGCTTCCGGCCTCTCCACAGCAGAATGGGATTGCAGAGCGCCGCATTGGCCTGGTCATGGAGGTCGCCCGTACCTCCTTGATCCATGCGGCTGCCCCCCACTTTCTGTGGCCGTTTGCGGTCCGGTACGCTGCGCATCAGCTCAACCTCTAGCCCCGTGTCTCCTTGCCGGAGACCTCGCTCACGCTGCCGTGGACGGGGGAGGTTGGCGATGCGTCGCGTTTCCGGGTCTTGGGGTCTCGAGCTTTTGTCCGCGATTCGTCTGCGGACAAGCTCTCCTCCCGTGCTGTTCCCCGCGCCTTCCTCGGCTTGTCCCGGACGCGTCTGGTTGGCAGTTTTACCACGCCACCTCGCGCCGAGTCTTGCCCTCCCAGGACGTCACTTTTGACGAGTTCGTCCCCTACTACCGCCTCTTCCCCTACCGCACTGCCCCGCTCCCTCCCCGCCTCTCTTCCTCGCGCCAGGTGCTGCTGTTGCAGACCCCCTCCCCCCTCAGGGTGCCGCTCCCTCAGGTGTGTCTCAGGTAGACCCGGTTGAGCCTGTTGAGGTAGGTGTCGACTCTCGTCCTGCTGTGGGTGCGGAGCCTGGGGGTGCTGAGCCTGGGGGTGCGGAGCCTGGGGGTGCTGAGCCTGGGGGTGCGGAACCTGGGGGTGCGGAGCCTGGAGGTGCGGAGCCTAGGGGTGCGGAGCCTAGGGGTGCTGAGCCTTGGGGTGCAGAGCCTGGGGGTGCTGAGCCTGGGAGTACTGAGCGTGGGGGTGCTGAGCCGCAGAGTCCGGAGTCTGGGGGTTCTAAGTCTAGAGGTCCTGAACTTGAGGGTCCTACACCTGGCGAAGCCCTCTCCTCGGAGCAGCTGCGTGAGTGGTACTTACAGTACTGCAGCCTCAGGAGAGGTAACTTTGGAGCCAGGCGTACTACTGGGACTGGTGCTAGTGCTTCTCCTCCTAGCCGGGAGCTCCCCTCCCGTGAGCGGATCCGTGAGTGGTACGAGCGGGGTTGCACTCTTCGGAGTGGCGCGCCTGGTGTCGCGGACCCCGCTGCTGCTGGTGGTGCTACTGGTGCTGGAGACTCTACTGGTTCTGCTGGTGCTGCGGCCCCAGAGGTTGGAGCTGTTTCTGGTGCTCCGGACCCGGGGGTTGGAGCTACGGCTGGTGCTGCGGACCCGGGCGCTGGTGCTGCTGCTGGTGTTGAGGACCCAGGCGTTGGAGCTGCTGCTGGTACTGAGGACCCGGGCGTTGGAGCTGCTGCTGGTGCTGAGGACCCAAGCGCTGGTGTCTCTGCTCGTTCTGGAGTCGCTGCACGGCAGCGGACGTACTTTGTTCCGCTCCTTCAGCAGGTTCTTGGTCTCCTGCCTTCTCTCGGTCCTCCTCCTCCCTTAGAGTGTCCACAGCCTGTCTAGTCACAGTTACAGTAACAGCCCGCCTCCCCACTGCCTGCTCCTTCTCCCTACAGTGGTCCTACTAGAGGTCTTGCCGAGCGTCGTGAGCCTGCGTCTCGCCCTGCGTCGCCTGTCCGTACTGCTCGCACTAGTGGTTGCGGTTCGCGTCAGCGTCCTCCTCCTGTCCCTGGCACGCACAGGATGTCTCTACGTCCGTCCATTGCTCCTCTGCGTGCCCCTTTGCCTTCTTCTCCTGAGTCCTCTCTTCCTGCTCTTCCCGACCCGGAGTCGGACTCTCTTCGTGCTGCCAGTCCTACTATCACGCGTCTCCTTGCTACTGTAGTCACTGACCCTTCTTTTGAGTCCACTGCTGCGTCTGCCCTAGTTTCTGAGCTCGTCGACTTTGCTGCTCGCTGTCATCTAGACTACGCTGCTAGTCTTGTCGCTGAGTCTGAGCTGTCTATCCTCCGTCCGTTGGGGGTGAGTGTGCCCTTGGCACGAACGTCCTTGAGGACACGCAGGAGGAGTTCCAAAGCTCGGCCGCTGCTTCACCTCATCTCGTGTCCGTACTGCTTACCCCTGAGGGAGACCCGAATGCACTTGACATCCTGACTCCGTGCTCTTACGTGGAGGCGATAGAGGGTCCCTACTCTTCTCAGTGGCAGGCAGATATGGATGCACACATGGCTTCCTGGAAGTCCACAGGCACCTACGTTGACGCTGTCCCCCCTCCTGGGGCGAACATCGTCAGTGGCATGTGGATTTTCAGGGTGAAGCGGCCGCCGGGTTCTCCTCCTGTCTTCAAGGCACGTTACGTGGCTCGTGGCTTCAGTCAGCGGCAGGGAGTTGACTACTTTGAGACCTTCTCTCTCACCCTGAAGATGACCACTCTTTGGGTACTACTGCACGTAGCTGCTCACCGTGACTATGAGCTGCACTCTCTTGACTTCAGCACTGCCTTCCTGTAGGGCAGCCTGCACGAGGAGATCTGGCTATGCCGCCCACTTGGCTTCACTGGGTCTTTTCCTCCTGGCACCCAGTGGAGCCTCCGGCGGCCAGTCTACGGTCTCCGCCAGGCACCGCGTGAGTGGCACGACACACTGAGGACTACGCTTGTGGCTCTTGGGTTTGCTCCCTCTACTGCCGACCCGTCGCTGTTTCTACGCACCGACACTTCTCTCCTGCCGTTCTACATCCTCGTGTACGTCACTTGGTCTTTGCCACAGCTGACACTGCTGGACTCGCCTACGTGAAGTCCGAGCTTCAGAAGAGACACACGTGCATAGACCTGGGTGAACTGCGCAGCTACCTTGGCTTGCAAATCACCCGCGACAGAGCACGCCGCACCATCACCCTTACTCAGTCACACATGGTGCAGCAGGTCCTTCAGCGCTTCGACTTCACGTACTCCTCGCCTCAGGCCACTCCTCTGCCTACTCGCCACTCGCTCTCAGCTCTGCCTTCGGATGAGTCCGTAGAGTCGAGTGGCCCATACCCTGAGCTTGTTGGCTGCCTCATGTACCTGATGACCTGCACACGACCTGACCTTGCATACCCTCTTAGAATTCTCGCACGCTATGTTGCTCCTGGGAGACACCGACCAGAGCACGTGGCTGCAGCGAAGAGGGTGTTGCGCTACTTGTGTAGTACGTCGGGCATGGGGCTAGTGCTTGGAGGGCGGATTTCTGTGGTCCTCACTGGTCCTCACTGGTCACTGGTCTAGTGATCCACCCTGAGCTTGCTTTGCTTTGCTTTGCTTGACCGGTCTTGTGACCGCTAGTTCTCCCCCACTTCGCCTATGGGGTTGTGTCAAACATTATATATGTTGTGCTTGTTTAGGCTACAGTGGGTTAGCCTATAGGGGGTACACAAGTCTAGGGTTAGGTACTTGTACTGATTTCACTGTTTGTTCAACCATTCCTGTTCGTTCATTTCAACAAAATAATGTTCAACGAGACGTTTTTTCAATCTTTCTATCACGCATATGAATACTTTAAAACCTTGACTCTGCGATGTGGCAATTCCCTGCAAGAACATACCCTAAACTAGAGGGTTTCAGTGTGTTAAAAATTGGATGCAGGGCAGTGGGTGCTGGGCATGGCCGTTCGCGTCATATCATCTTTTGTTTTGAGAGTGCAACGGACATGCATCACATATACGATGTATATGTGTAGGCCGTTAGCGGCTGCGTTTGAAACGCTGTATTTTGAGTTGTGGTGCAGATTGCTATTGTGCTTGATCTTTAGGTGCTTTCTTGCTTTTTTCTCCCATTCTCCTCTTCTCGTCTTTCCACCTCTTTCTTTCCCTTCTTTCCTTTGATAAGAAACGAGGAATGAGAATGACTAAGGGAAAGTTGGGTACAAGTACAAATCCTAGAAATGTGTTGTACCCCATATGTGCTACCCCACTATAACCTACATAGCCTAAGTCATATAAGCCTGACACACCCCCATAGGCAAAGTGGGGGAGGACAAGGGGTTACAAGACCAGTCAAGCAAACCAAAGGAAGCTTAGGGTGGATCACAACGTCACCACACAGTCCGAGCACAAGAGCAAGGCCACAAGGCCAGTTCACATGCAAGATCATATATATAAAGGTAAACAAGCAAGTGCAGGTATAGAAAGATCACAGTACAAGGAAGGTTAAGAAGTGAGCAAGTGAGGCCAAGTAGGCACATGACCTAGCATCGTCAAGAAGTCTGATGATCACAAGGCGCAAGTGCCTTGGTAAAGATATCAGCAGTGTTGGCCCGAGAGGCCACATAAGCAAGGCGCAGCTGGCCACGCTGCTCCAGCTCACGAGCAAGGAAGTAGCGAAGAGCAATGTGCTTCGTTCTGTGCTCCACTCTATGCTCCCTACACAAGGCCAGCATGGCCTTGTTGTCTACGTACAGAACTGGAGGAGAACGAGGCGGCTCTCCTAGGCCACTCAGCAAGTAGGTGAGCCAGCGTAGCTCCTGTGCAGCCATGGCCCCCGTGTAGATCTCAGCCTCACAGCTGGAGGTGAGAACAGAAGACGAGTGGGTAGACCGACACGAAACAGAGCCGGAGCCAAGGCTGAAGGTGTAACCCTGTGACGACCGCTGCGTAGCCTGGTCATCAGCCCAAGAAGCGTCTGCGTGATCTGTGAGGACCACTTGACGTCGCCCTCCAAGCACTAGCCCCATGCCCGACGTACTACACAAGTAGCGCAACACCCTCTTCGCTGCAGCCATGTGCTCTGGTCGGTGTCTCCCAGGAGCAACATAGCGTGCCAAGATGCTAAGAGGGTATGCTAGGCCAGGTCCTGTGCAGGTCATCACGTACATGAGGCAGCCAACAAGCTCTGGGTACAGGCCACTCGGCTCTACGGACTCATCCGAATGCAGAGCTGAGAGCGAGTTGCGAGTAGACAGAGGAGTGGCCTGAGGCGAGGAGTACGTGAAGTCGAAGCGCTGAAGGACCTACTGCACCATCTGTGACTGAGTCAGGGTAATGGTACGCTGTGCTCTGTCCCGGGTGATCTGCAAGCCAAGGTAGCAGCGTAGTTCACCCAGGTCTGTGCACGTGTGTCTCTTCTGCAGCTCGGACTTCATGCGGGCGAGTTCAGCAGTGTCAGCAATGGCAAAGACCAAGTCGTCAACGTACATGAGGATGTAGAACGGTGGCAAAGAGGTGTCGGTGCTCAAAAACAGGGACGAGTCGGCAGCAGAAGGAGCAAACCCAAGAGCCGCAAGTGTAGTCTTCAGTGTGTAGTGCCACTCACGGGGCGCCTGGCGAAAACCGTAGACTGGCCGCCGGAGGCTCCACTGGGCAATCAGCGTGGACACGAGATAAGGCAAAGCAGCAGCAAAATACTGGAACTCCTCCTGCTTGTCCTCAAGGACGTCCGTTCTAAGAGCACACTCACCCCTGACGGACGGAGGACAGACAGACTCAGACTCAGCATCAAGACTAGCGGCGTAGTCTAAACGACAGCGAGCAGCAAAGTCGACAAGCTCAGCAACCTGGGCAGACGCAGCAGTGGACTCAAAGGAAGGCTCAGTGACAACAGTAGCCAGGAGACGCGTGATAGAAGGACTGGCAGCACGAAGAGAGTCAGACTCCAGGTCAGCAAGAGAAGGAAGAGAGGACTCTGGAGGAGATGGCAACGGGACACGTAGAGGAGCAGTTGAAGGACGCAGTGCCATCTGGTGTGTGCCCGTGACGGCATGAGGATGCGGACGTGAAGCACGACCACTAGTGCGAGCAGAACGAACAGGCGATGTAGGACGAGACGCAGGCCGACGACGCTTAGCAAGACCTCCAGTAGGACCAGTGTAGGGAGAAGGAGCAGGCAGGGGGGAGGCGGGTCGTAACAGTGACCGCGACTGGACAGGCTGTGGACAATCTAAGGGAGGAGCAAGACCAGTAGAGGGCAGGAGACCAAGAACCTGCTCAAGGAGCGGAGCGAAGTACAGCCTCGGCCGCGCAGCGCCTCCAGAACCAACAGGGACAGCACCAGTTCCCCCAGCGGCAGCACCAGCGCCAACAGCACCTCCAGCTCCAACAGCGCCAACTCCAGCACCCTCAGACGCACCAGCGCCAGCAGAACCAACAGCGCCAACACCCCCAGTAGTTCCAGCTCCAGCAGCTCCATCGGCACGAACTCCAGCAGGACCAGCAGCTCTAGTACCGCTAGCAGCTTCAGTAGTAGTTCTAGCAGGACCAACTCCAGTAGCCCCAGCAGCACCCCTAGTCACAGCAGCTCCAGTACCGCCAGTAGGAGCAACTCCGTGACCAGCAGCAACAGTAGTACCTCCAGCAAGAGCAGCAAGGCTCCAGCGGTGGGCAAACCACTCGTGTAACTCTTGCGGAGAGAGTGGCTCCCATCTCGACAAAGCACCGCGAGAGGCCACACGAGCAGACCCAGCACCCCCAGGATCCGCACCCCTAGGCCAGCACCTCCAGGCTCAGCACCTCCAGACTCAGCACCCCCAGGCTCACCACCCCCAGGCTCACCACCCCAAGACTCAGCACCCCCAGGCTCAGCACCCCCGGGCTCCGCACCCCTGGACTCAGCACTCCCAAGCTCCACACCCCCAGGCTCAGTACCTCCAGACCCGGCACCCGCAGGCTCAGCACCTCTAGCAGCACCAGAGTCAACCGCTACCTCGATAGGCTCGACTGCGTCTACCTGGGACACACGTGACGGGGCAGGACCCTGAGGGGTGAGGGGGTCTACCGGGGGAGGACCTAGCGCAAGGAAGAGCGGCGGCGGGGGAAGGGGCGTAGCGCGGTAGGGGAAGAGATGGCAGTAAGGCACCGACTCGTCAAAGGTGACGTCCTGGGAGGACAGAACACGGTGCGAGGTGGGGTGGTAAAACTGCCACCCAGGCGCGTCAGGTGGGAAGCCAAGGAAGACGCAGGGAACAGCACGGGGGGGACAGCTTGTCCGCAGACAAGTCGCGGACAAACGCCCGAGACCCCCAGACCCGAAATGCAGAAGCATCGCCAACCTTCCCCGTCCATCGAAGGGTGGGGGAGGTCTGTGGCACGAAGACCTGGGGCTGAAGGTTGAGCTGATGCGCTGCATACTGAACCGCAAATGGCCACAGAAAATGGGGCGCAGCCGCATGGATCATGGACGTACGAGCGACGTCCATGACCATGCCAATGCGGCGCTCAGCAATCCCATTTTGCTGTGGAGAGTCAGGAAGCGTGAAGGTCTGGCGGATGCCCTATGCTTGACAGAAGGCCCCCAAACGGGCAGAGGAAAACTCCCCGCCTTTGTCAAAGTGCAGACGCAGAACAGGAAAGTCCGAGCCAAAACTCTCTCTGAGCTGGAGACGAGCTGCGCGGATCTAGTTGATCAACACCTCAGTGACGTCACCCTTGCTGCGCAAGGGAAAGACTGCGGTGTAACGCGAGAAGTCGTCAACCACCAACAGGAAGTAACTCTTGTGCCCCTGGCCACAGACGTGGGCGGGGCCCCACACGTCCACGTGAAGAGTCTGCAACGGAGCCTCTGTCAGAGGAAACTCGGAGGAGTGAGGGGCGGCGCGCTGGCGCCCCTCGACGCAGGGGACGTAGGTAGGGGCAGGCCCTGGAGGTAGGGGAGGGAGAGACCGAGGAGGACCAGAGACAAGGACACGGGACGCCATGCCTTGGAGACAAGGCAGGGAGGGGTGACCAAGGCGGTGGTGCCAAAGAAGAGTCTAGTGAGACAGGAGACGACACGAGCAGGGAGCAGATTCAGGCATAGACCTGGACGCTGCAGCAAACACCTGACTAGACTCAGCAGGCGGAGGAGACTCAGTAGTAAGGGTGTACAGGCTCGACCCCAACCGACGGGTAAACGTGGCCAAGTGTCGGCCTGTCCGAGCACACGTGCAGTGGGTCAACCGCTGACTCGTAGGAGTGAACTGGTCAACCCCCCTATCCTGTAGGTCAGCTCCACTCACCAAGTTCGTAGAGAACGAGGGGAGGTAGAGACCGGACAGGGTGCCAGAGGGGGCTGCCGGGCACAGTAAGACAGTGGAGAAGCTAGCAAGGACATGACCCCCAGAGGGGTCCGCCAGGGAGATTGCACCCGACCGACTAAGTGGCGTGAGCGTGGTGCGGTCTCGAAAGAAGGAGCGTGAAGCACCTGAGTCAAGGGTGAAGGTGTGTAAGGCCTGAGTCGACGTAGTACCTGAAAGAGCAGACTCACCAGCACCTGGGGCAGAAGACGCACTAGCACCTAGAGCAGCAGCCTCACCAGCACCTAGAGCAGCAGTCTCAATGCCCGGGTCAGGCGGAACACACAGGTCACACTCACCCTCAACACTATCAGATACAGCATAGATGGCAGCAAGAATAGCATCATAATCAAGATCAAAGATAGCAACCCCCGCCCTAGACAGCTCTCCCCAGCGAGGGATCTTAGAGGCCTCAGGGAACTAGTGACGCCATGCGTCCGTCAGGCGGCCAAAGCAGCGCTGGGTGGAGTGCGGGCCCCCGCACTGCTCACCAGCGCGGTCGCCGGTACGGAGGACGTAGGTGCAGGGACCAGTACCCCCACCGCGCTGACGCGCAGCGTACCACTCACAAAGCTGCTGAGGGGACAGGGTCTCACAACTGCGCTGCTGCTGCTGGCGCGGACCACCACCAGAGCCACTCCTCTGCGCAGAGCCACGACCAGCTCCACCTCCGCCGCCGCCGCCTCCGCCACCTCCGCCACCTCCGCCGCCTCCACCACCTCCGCCGCCTCCCCTCCCTCCGCCACCGCTGCCGCCTCCACTGGTGGCACCAACACCTCCACCCCCGCCACCACTCCCACCACCAACCCCACCCCATCCACTGCCTCCACCACCACCTCCAGCGCACCCGCCAGCCCCCCCAGCGCCCTTGCCCCCCTTGCCCTTGCCGGTGCGGCGTCTCCCGCTAGGGGCAGACACAGCGCCGACCGACTCGAAACCAACGAGGTCAGCCGCAGCAGCAGAAGCAACAGAGGGCAAGAGGGGGGAGGGGGAACACCCCTCAAAGATGGGGGTGCGAGGGTTACCACAAGAGGCTCCTACAGCAACTATGCTCTTCTCTCCTGCTAGGAGACGCTCCTAGAGGAGGTCAACGGTGAGTGTGGTGGGGCAAACTGAGAGGAAGTGGTCCCTGACTAAGCGAAGGGAGTCAGGGAGGCGGGTGATTATGTAGTAGAGGGTGATGTACATGTGGGGGGGGTTCTTGGCACAGAACTCAGCAGGAAGTGCAGCGCGGTAGCGAATGTCACTAGTGCGAAGGTGCGTTATGAGATCAGCGACTGTGGGAAAGGCAGCAAGGTCAGGGAACAGGTACGGCAGCATGAGGCAGCTAAGCGTTGCAGTGGCAGGGGAGGAGAAGCGTGCAACTACAGCATTGTACAAGGTCTTAGCACTCTTGTACTGGCTAAAGTGCGCATGCTCAGTGGTCGGTAAGTGGCGACGCACAGGAAGGCGAGCAGCAGCATCGCGTGTGGCCCACTGTGAGCGCACAGTGCTGTCAGCAGTAGCAGGCGGGGCAGGAGAGACACCAGAGGTGAGATCGAATAAAGAGAGTCCGTCTGCCCTATCGCACTGTAGGAACAGTTGGAGGTCATCGACCCAGACCTCAAAGTCAACAGCACAACCCTCAGCATCAAAGGTAAGGACACTATGGGTAGCCATGGTAGCAGTGGCAGCAGTGGCAGCAGTGGCAGCAGTGGCAGTAGGAGCAGTAGTGGCAGCACTTACAGCGCAGTGCAGCGACACTCTTACCAGAGCAGAGAGCCGCAAGGGTGGGGTAGGGCCGACGCGGACCGGCAGGGATGGGCCGAGGCGCGCAGGAGGGGCCGAGGCACGCCGGTAGGGCCGAGGCGCACCGGCGGCTGCAATCAGCGGTTGCGGCGGCTGCGGCCTTGAGGGAGGTGGCGGCGCCTGCTGCTGGTCACGGCTGCGGCAGCTGCGGCTTTCGCTGCAGGGATGGCGGCAGCTGCTGCTGCAGGGACGGCGGTGGCTGCTGCTGCAGGGACGGCGGCAGTTGCTGCTGCAGGGACGGCGGCGGCTGCTACTGCAGGGACGGCGGCGGCTGCTGTTGTAGGGACGGCGGCGGCTGCTGCTGCAGGGGCGGCAACGGCGGGCCGCGAAAGGCGGCGACAGGGCTGCAAGAGGCCGCGAAGGGCGGCAAAGGGGCCATGAAGGGCGGCGCGAGGTGCCGCGGAGGGCGTCGACGGGCCATAAAGAGGACGCGAGGGGCCGCGAAGGGCGGCGCAAGGGGCCGTAAGGGCGCCGCGAGGGGTCGGAAGGGGCCGCGCGAGGGGCCGTAAGGGGCCGTTAAGGGCGGCGCAAGGGGCCGACGGGCGGCGCGAGGGGCCTTAAAGGGCCGTAAGGGCGGTGCTAGGGGCCGACGGGCGGCGTGAGGGGCCGTAAGGGGCCATAAGGGCGGCGCGAGGGGCCGGTAGGGGCCGTAAGAGCAGCGCGAGGGGCCGTAAGGGCGGCGCGAGGGGCCGTAAGGGCGGCGCGAGGGGCCGTAAGAGGGGCCGCTAAGGGCGACGTGAAGGGGCCGTGAGAGGGCGCGACAGTAGGGAGGGCACACGGGGCGCGACTCAGGCAGGAGCAAAGCGTGCTCCGGGCAGGAAAAAAAATATCGTGGTGGGCCCTAGGAAGCGTTCCCACTAGGGAACCTGCTCGATACCATGATATGAAACGAGGAATGAGAATGACTAAGGGAAACTTGGGTACAAGTACAAATCCTAGAAATGTGTTGTACCCCATATGTGCTACCCCACTATAGCCTACATAGTCTAAGTCATATAAGCCTGACATCCTTCTCTTCTTTTCTCTTTTTACAACACTAATATCTTTTCATTCTTTTCCTTTAACACACATCATCTTCAAGTCCATGACTTTGTAGCTTTTCTTTAATGTAAATATATTAGCAAAAGCATAGGTACATCCGCATTCGTAACTGTATCGTATAAGTTTGTATTGTACTTAATCTATGACTGAACCAAGTCAAATTGGAGAAAGAGGAGATTGATGAATTTTGGTATACAGATGTTCACGTTTAGAAGCTCTTCCTAGAAGAGCCCATTTTTCTCGTCGAATAGATTTTCAATAAATGTCACGAGTGTAGCACCCCCTCTAGAGTCCCGTTTTTCGTGGAAAATTTTACAACTTGACCACGTTCATTGCACTAATCAGTTCCGCAGCCAATCGAACTGTCAAACTTATATGCTATAGTCTGTCTAGGCTGTAGTGGGGTCGAAAATATGGGGTACAACACTAGTAGCTTTTCCTACTTGTACCCACCTGTTTCCCAGTGCATTCACTTCCTCGTTCTTTCACATGGTATAGAGCAGGTTCCCTAGTGGGAACGTTTCCTAGGGCCCACCACGAACGAATTTTTTTTTTCCTGCCCGGAGCGCGCTTCGCTCCTACCCGAGTCGCGCCCCGTGTGCTTGCCCTCCCGTCGCGTCCCCTGCCCTTAGCGGCCCGTCTCTCACTGTTCGATCTCACGTCTGGCGCCTTTGCTGCCCCTGCTGCCGATGCTGACAGCACTGTTCGCTCACAGTGGGTCACACGCGATGCTGCTGCCCGTCTTGCTGTGCGTAGTCACTTGCCGTCCACTGAGCGCGCGCACTTTAGTCAGTACAAGAGTGTTAAGACCTTGTACGACGCTGTAGTTGCACGCTACTCTTCCCCAGCCACTGCTGCCCTTAGCCGCCTCATGCTGCCGTACCTGTTCCCTGACCTCGCCGCCTTTCCCACAGTCGCTGACCTCATAACGCACCTTCGCACTAGTGACACCCGCTACCGCGTTGCGCGACCTGCTGAGTTCCGCGCCAAGAACCTGCCAAACATTATATATGTTGTTGTAGTTGTTTAGGCTACAGTGGGTTAGCCTATAGGGGGTACACATTCCTAGGTTTTGATACTAGTACTTATTTTCACTCTTAGTTCATCCATTTTCTTGTTCAACATGGTATAGAGCAGGTCCTTTCTAGGACCGATTTTTTTTAGGGCCCACCACTTCCTACCTACCTACCTGCGCCCTAGGGCGCCTCGGCTTTCACGCCCCTAGAGGCCCCGTCGGCCCCGCGCTCTCGCACCTAGAGGCCTCGGTCGGCCCCGCGCTCGTTATTAGAGGCCCCGAATCGGCCCCGCGCTTACCCCTAGAGGCCCGCGTCGGCCCCGCGCTCGTCCTTACCGGCCCCGCGCTCGTCCCTCACGGCCCCGATAGGCCCCGCGCTCGCCCTTAGAGGCCCACGTCGGCCCCACGCTCGTCCCTTACGGCCCCGATCGGCCCCGCGCTCGTCCCTCACGGCCCCGATAGGCCCCGCGCTCGCCCTTAGCACCCACGTCGGCCCCACGCTCGCCCTTAGCACCCACGTCGACCCCGCGCTCGTCCCTCATGGCCCCACCTGCTCCCCGCGCTCGCCCTTAGTGGCCTCAAACGGCCCCACCCAGACCGAGCAGCCCGAACCGAGCCGACCCGAGCCGCCCAGCCCTAACGGAACTGAGCCGCCCGACCCGAGCCGCCAGCCCTAACCAACCCGAGCCGCCCGAACCGAGCCACCCGAACCGAGCCGCGCCGCCCGACATGAGCCGCCCGAATCGAGCCGCGCCGCCCGACCCGAGCCGCGCCGCCCTACCTATACCGAGCCGCGCCGCCCTACCTGTAACAAGCCGCGCCGTCCTACCTACCCTACTGCTCCTACTATTTTTCCTACTGCTGCTACTGTTTTTCCTACTGCTGCTACTATGGCTAGCCCTCCTGTCCTAGCCTTCGATACTGAGGGCCGCCCAGTGAAGTTCGACACCTGGCTTGATGACCTACACCTCTTCCTACAGCTCACTGCCAAGGAAGACATCTCGCTGTACGATCATGCCTTAGGCCACGCTACTGCTCCTGCTGCTACTGCTGACAGCACTGCCCGCTCACAGTGGCAGACTCGTGACGCCCATACTCGCTTCGCTATTCGCAACTCTCTGCCGATAGATGAGCGCGAGCACTTTGGGCAGCACAAGACTGCACAGGCACTTTGGACACTGCTGTCGTTGCCCGCTACTCCTCGCCGGCCTCTGCCGCTCTAGGCCGTCTCTCTCTTCCCTACTTGTTCCCCGACCTAGCTTCCTTCCACACTGTCGCTGATCTCATTACCCACCTCCGCACTAGTGAGGCTCGCTTCCGCGCCGCTATGCCTGATGAGTTCCTTGCCAAGAACCCACCCCCACTCTAGCTCACTCTCTACCACCTAGTCACGAGCCTCCCTGAAACTCTGCGCTCAGTCAGGGACCACTTCCTAGCTCGCTGCTCCACCGAGCTCACCATTGCCCTCCTCGAGAAGGAACTGCTTGCAGCTAAGGCTAGCATAGTCGCTGTAGGTGCCTCTCGCGGTGACCCCCGTACCCCGTTCTTTGAGGGGTGTTCTCCCTCCCCCCTTCTTCCCTCTGTCGCCTCTGCTGCTGCTGTCGACCTCCTTGGTGCTAAGAAGGTCGGGACTACGTCTGCTTCGAGTGGGCGCCGTAGCGGCAAGGGCAAGGGGGGCAAGGGCGGTGGTGGTGAAAGCGGGGGTGGCGGCGGTGGGGGAGGTGGTGGTGGCGGGGGGGGGTGGCGCGGGTGGGGGAGGTGGCAGCAGTGGGGGGGGTGGCGGCAGCGGCGGGGGAGGTGGCCGGGGCGGAGGAGGTGGTGGGGGTGGCGGTGGACGAGGCAGCGGCCGGGGTTGGGGTGGTCGAGGAGGTGGTAGCGGCGGTGGTGGTCGTGGAGGCACTGGCGGTGGCCAGGGCCAGCAGCACACTCCGTCGCCCCAGGAGGTCCGTGAGTGGTAATCTCAGCACGGGGGGGGGGGGGGGGTGGCCTTAGCTGCACGTATGTCATTCGCACTGGTGACCGCACTGGCCAGCCGTGTGGGGGACCACACGCCACACAGCGTTGCTTCGCTCGTCTGAACGACGCTTGGCGTGTTCAGTTCCCTCAGGCCACTGAGCTGCCCCGCTGGGTTGATCTCCTCAAGAAGGGGATTGATATTTAGGCTCTAGACTTTGATGCTATTCTCACTGCCATGTATGTGATGTCTACTAGTGGAGAGGGTGCTGAGTACCTGAGTGTCCCGCCCGACCCGGGCATTAGGACTAGTGCGTCTGCCGCTCCAGGTACTCGCGTGTCCGCTACCCCAGGTGCTGGTGAGGCTGCTGCTCTAGGTGCGTGTACGTCTGCCCCCCCTAGTACAGTGTCGACTGCAGCACTGCACACCTTCACACTGGATTCAGGTGCCTCTCGCTGTTTCTTTCGTGACCGCACTGCCCTTGAGCCCCTTGCTCGGCCAGTTGCTGTCTCCCTCGCTGACCCCTCTGGGGGTCCGGTCCTTGCGACCTCCTCCACTGTCCTTCCCTGTCCTGCGGTCCCGTCGGGCACACTGTCAGGTCTCCACCTCCCCTCGTTCTCTACGAACTTGGTGGCAGGTTGTGCACTACAGGACGCGGGTGTTCACCAGTTCACCCCTGCCTACGAGCACGTCACACACTGCACGTGTGCCCGTACAGGCCGCCACTTGGCTACCTTCACCCGGCAGCCGGGGTCGGATCTGTACACACAAACTACTGCCCCCCCTCAGGTCGCTGCGTTTGCGTCTGCGTCCGCGTCATGTCAGCTGTCCGCCCCCTGCTCGTGTCGCTCTCTAGCGCACGAGACTGTCCTCTGGCACCACCGACTGGGCCACCCGTCTGTGCAGCGCCTTCGTGGCATGCACTCCCGGTACCTTGTCTCTGGTCTTCCCACGGTCCTCCCTCCCCTCCCACCCTCGCCTGCTCCTCCCTGTCTTCCCTGTGTCGAGGGGCGGCAGCGCGCCGCTCCTCACTCCTCCTCGTTTCCCCCGACGACTGCTCCTTTGCAGACGCTCCACATGGACGTGTGGGGCCCAGCCCGCGTCCGTGGTCAGGGTCAGGAGAGGTACTTCCTGATCGTTGTTGACGACTACCCGCGCTACACCACGGTCTTCCCCTTGCGAGCCAAGGGTGAGGTCCCTGATGTTTTGATCCCTTGGATCCGCAGAGCTCGTCTCCAGCTCAGCAAGCGTTTCCGCTCGGACTTTCCTGTCCTGCGCTTGCACTCTGACAGAGGTGGTGAGTTCTCCTCCGACCTCTTGGCAGCCTACTGTGCTGAGCACAGCATTGAGCAGTCGTTCACGCTTCCGGCCTCTCCACAGCAGAATGGGGTTGCGGAGCGCCGCATTGGCCTGGTCATGGAGGTCGCTCGTACCTCCTTGATCCATGCGGCTGCCCCCCACTTTCTGTGGCCGTTTGCGGTCCGGTACGCTGCGCATCAGCTCAACCTCTGGCCCCGTGTCTCCTTGCCGGAGACCTCGGCCACACTGCTGTGGACGGGGGAGGTTGGCGATGCGTCGCGTTTCCGGGTCTGGGGATCTCGAGCTTTTGTCCGCGATTCGTCTGCGGACAAGCTCTCCTCTCGTGCTGTTCCCTGCGTCTTCCTCGGCTTTGTTCCGCACGCGCCTGGTTGGCAGTTTTACCACGCCACCTCGCGCCGGGTCTTGCCCTCTCATGACGTCACTTTTGACGAGTCTGTCCCCTACTACCGCCTCTTTCCCTACCGCACTGCCCCGCTCCCACCCCGGCCTCTCTTCCTCGCGTCAGGTGCTGCTGTCGTAGACCCCCTCCCCCCTCAGGGTGCCACTCCTTCAGGTGTGTCTCAGGTAGACCCGGTCGAGCATGTTGAGGTTGCTGTCGACTCTCGTCCTGCTGGGGGTGCTGAGCCTGGGGGTGTGGAGACTGGGGGTGCTGAGCCTGGGGGTGCTGACTCTTGGGGTGCTGAGCCTGGGGGTGCGGACTCTGGGGGTGCTGAGCCTGGGGGTGCGGACACTGGGGGTACTGAGCCTGGGGGTGCTGAGCCTGGGGGTGCCGTGACTGGGGGTGCTGAGCCTTGTGGTGCTGGGCCTGAGGGTGCTACACCTAGACGCAACCTCTCCTCGGAGTAGTTGCGTGAGTGGTACTTACAGTACTGCAGCCTCCGGAGTGTTACCTCTGGGACCAGGCGCACTACAGGGACTGGGGCTGGTACTTCTCCTCCTAGTCGGGAGCTCCCCTCTCGTGAGCGGATCCGTGAGTGTTACGAGCGCCGTTGCACACTTCGGAGTGGTGCGCCTCCTCTCACGGACCCGGCTGCCCCTGGTGCTACGGACCCGGGCGTTGGAGCTGCTGCTGGTGCTGCGGACCCTGGCGTTGGAGCTGCTGCTGGTGCTGCGGACCCTGGCGTTGG
This sequence comes from Closterium sp. NIES-65, assembly GCA_948144175.1. Lineage (NCBI taxonomy): Eukaryota > Viridiplantae > Streptophyta > Zygnematophyceae > Desmidiales > Closteriaceae > Closterium > Closterium sp. NIES-65. Next base: position 843,810 of record CANXME010002232.1, on the reverse strand, counting down.
AGCTGCTGCTGGTGCTGCGGACTCGAGGGTTGGAGGTGCTGCTGGTGCTGAGGACCCGGGCGTTGGGGCTGCGGCTGGTGCTGCGGACCCTGGCATTGGAGCTGCGGCTGGTACTGTGGACCCTGGTGTCGGAGTCCCTGCTGGTGCAAAGGACCCGGGCGTTGGAGCTGCGGCAGGTGCTGTGGACCCTGGTGTTGGAGCCACTGCTGGTGCTGAGGACTCGGGCGTTGGTGCTGAGGCTAGTACTGAGGACCTGGGCGTTGGAGCTGCTGCTGGTTCTGGTACCGTTGCTGGGGGTACAGGTGCTGTCCCTGCTGTGTCTGGAGTCCCCGCGCGCCCTCAGCTGTACTTCGTTCCGCTCCTTCAGCAGGTTCTTGGTCTCTCGCCTCCTCCTGGTCCTCCTCCCTTAGCGTGTTCACAGCCTGTCCCGTCATAGTTATAGTTGCAGCCGGCCTCCCCACTACCTGGTCCTTCTCCTTACACTGGTCCTACTCGCGGTGTTACTGAGCGTCGTGAGTCTGCGTCTCGTCCGGCATCGCCTGTGCGTCCTCCTAGCGCTAGTGCTCGTAGTTCGCGCCAGCGTCCTCCTCCTGCCCCTGGCACGCACCGGATGTCTCTACGTCCGTCTACTGCTCCTCTGCGTGCCCCTTTGCCTTCTCCTCCAGCGTCCTCTCTTCCTGCTCTTGCCGACCTTGAGTCGGACTCTCTTCGTGCTGCCAGTCCTACTGTCACGCGTCTCCTTGCTACTGTTCTCACTGACCCTTCTTTCGAGTCTACTGCTGCATCTGCTCTCGTTACTGAGCTCGTAGACTTTGCTGCTCACTGTCGCTTAGACTACGCTGCTAGTCTTGTCGCTGAGTTTGAGTCTGTCTGTCCACCGTCCGTCGGGGGTGAGTGTGCTCTTGGCACGGACGTCCTTGAGGACAGGCAGGAGGAGTTCCAGTGTCTGGCAGCTGCTTCACCTCATCTCGTGTCCGTACTGCTTACCCCTGAGGGAGACCCGGATGCACTTGACATCCCGACTCCGCGCTCTTACGCGGAGTCGATAAAGGGTCCCTACTCCTCTCAGTGGCAGGCAGCTATGGATGCAGAGATGGCTTCCTGGAAGTCCAGAGGCACCTACGTTGACGCTGTCCCCCCTCCTGGGGCGAACATCGTCAGTGGCATGTGGATCTTCAGGGTGAAGCGGCCGCCGGGTTCTCCGTCTGTCTTCAAGGCGCGTTACGTGGCTCGTGGCTTCAGTCAGCGACAGGGAGTTGACTACTTTCACACCTTCTCCCCCACCCCGAAGATGACCACTCTTTGGGTACTGCTGCACGTTGCTGCTCACCGGGACTACGAGCTGCACTCTCTCGACTTCAGCACAGCTTTCTTGCAGGGCAGCCTGCATGAGGAGATCTGGCTGCGCCGCCCACCTGGCTTCACTGGGTCTTTCCCTCCTGGTACCCAGTGGAGTCTCCGGCGTCCAGTCTACGGTCTCCGCCAGGCGCCACGTGAGTGGCACGTCACACTGAGGACTACGCTTGCGGCTCTTGGGTTCGCTCCGTCTACTGCCGACCCGTCGCTGTTTCTGCGCACCGACACCTCTCTGCCGCCGTTCTACATCCTCGTGTACGTCGACGACTTGGTCTTTGCCACAACTGACACTACTGGACTAGCCTACGTGAAGTCCGAGCTTCAGAAGAGACACACGTGCACTGACCTGGGTGAACTGCGCAGCTACCTTGGCTTGCAGATCACCCGGTACAGAGCACGCCGCACCATTACCTTGACTCAGTCACACATGGTGCAGCAGGTCCTTCAGCGCTTCGGCTTCACGTACTCCTCGCCTCAGGCCACTCCTCTGCCTACTCGCCACTCGCTCTCAGCTCTGCCTTCGGATGAGTCCGTAGAGTCGAGTGGCCCGTACCCAGAGCTTGTTGGCTGCCTCATGTACCTGATGACCTGAACTCGACCTGACCTTGCATACCCTCTTAGCATTCTTGCACGCTATGTTGCTCCTAGGAGACACAGACCAGAGCACATGGCTGCAGCAAAGAGGGTGTTGCGCTACTTGTGCAGTACGTCGGGCATGGGACTAGTGCTTGGAGGACGGAGTCCACTAGTCCTCATTGGACACGCAGACGCTTTTTGGGCTGACGACAAGGCTACGCAGCGGTCGTCACAGGGTTACACCTTCAGCCTTGGTTCCGGCTTTGTTTCGTGGCGGGCTACTCGCTCGTCTTCTGTTCTTGGCTCCAGTTGTGAGGCTAAGATCTACGCAGGGGCCATGGTTGCTCTGGATCTTCGCTGGCTCACCTACCTGCTGACCAACCTTGGAGAGCCGCCTCGTTCTCCTCCAGTCCTGTACGTCGACAACAAGGCCATGCTGGCCTTCTGTTGGGAGCAGAGACTGGAGCACAGAACAAAGCACAATGCTCTCCGCTACTTCCTTGCTCGTGAGCTACAGCAGCGTGGTCAGATGCGACTTGCGTACGTGGCCTCTGAGGCCAACACTGCTGATATCTTCACCAAGGCACTTGCGCCTTGTGATCATCAGCGGTGCTGTACCCAGCTGGGTCTTGTGTCTGTCTTGCCTCACTTGCTCTCCTCTTGACCCTCTTTGTACTGTTACATATATATATCACTGCTCTTGCTTGTTTAGTCTTATATATATATCTGTACTCCTGCATTTGAATTGGCCTTGTGGCCTTGCACTTGTGCTCGGATTGTGTGGTGACCTTGTGATCCACCCTGAGCTTGCTTTGTTTTGCTTTACTTGGCTGGTCTTGTGACCCCTAGTTCTCCCCCACTTCGCATATGGGGGTGTGTCAAACATTATATATGTTGTTGTAGTTGTTTAGGCTACATTGGGTTAGCCTATAGGGGGTACACATTCCTAGGTTTTGATAGTTGTACTCATTTTCACTCTTAGTTCATCCATTTTCTTGTTCAACAGAACCCCCCCCCCCCCCCCCCCCCCATGTACATCACCCTCTACTACATAGTCACGCGGCTCCCTGACTCCCTTCACTCGGTCAGGGACCACTTCCTCTCTGTTTGCCCCACCACACTCTGTCAGAATCCCAACCACTAGACCATTGGGATAAAAGGGCTTGTTTCAGTACCGGGTCAGTGCGCCCATAACCCCCCAGGCAAATGCGCCTGTACCCCCCCCTTAGGATCGATTGGGGATCTCACAGTGTACCTCTACTGACACACTCACCGTTGACCTCCTCGAGGAGCGCCTCCTGGCAGCTGAGAAGAGTAAAGTCGCTGTAGGAGCCTCTCGTGGTGACCCTCGTGCCCCCTTCTTTGAGGGGTGCTCCCCCTCCCCCCTTTTGCCCTCTGTTGCCTCTGCTGCTGTCGTCGACTTCGTTTGCACCGAGTCGGTCGGCGCTGCGTCTGCCCCTAGCGGGAGACGCCGCACTGGCAAAGGCAAGGGGGGCAAGGGCGCTGGAGGGGCTGGCGGGGGCGGTGGAGGTGGAGGTGGAGGCGGCGGAGGGAGTGGGAGTGGCGGTGGGAGTGGTGGCGGGGGTGGGGGCTTCCGTGGCGGCGGTGGAGGCGGAGGCGGCGGCGGTGGTGGCGGTGGGAGCGGAGGAGGAGGCGGTGGCGGCGGTGGCGGAGGTGGCGGCGGCGGAGGTGGAGCTGGTTGGGGTGGCTCTGCGCAGCAGAGCGGCTTCGGTGGTGGTCAGCGCCAGCAGCAGTAGCGCACTCGCCCCCCCAGCAGCTTCGTGAGTGGTAGGCTGCGCGTCAGCGGGGTGTGGGTGCTGGTCCTTGTGCCTACGTCCTGCGTACCGGTGACCGCACTGGTGAGCCGTGCGGTGGCCCGCACACCACCCAGCGCTGTTTCAGCCGCCTGACGGATGCTTGGCGTCTCCAGTTCCATGACGCAAGTGAGATCCCCCGCTGGGGCGAGCTGCTTAGGTCGGGGGTTGCTATCTTTGATCTAGATTATGATGCCATTCTTGCTGCCATGTATGTTGTGTCTACTAGTGATGAGGGTGACTCTTACTTGTGTGTTCCACCTGACCCGGGCATTAAGGCTGATTCTCTAGGTGCTGGTGAGGCTGCTGCTCTAGGTGCTAGTGCGTCTGCTGCCCGAGGTACTGGTGCGTTTGCTCTCTCAGGTACCACGCCGGCTCAGGCCTTACACACCTTCACCCTTGACTCGAGTGCTTCCCGCTCCTTCTTTCGAGACCGCACCACGCTTACGCCGCTTAGTCGGCCTGTTGCGGTCTCCCTGGCGGACCCCTCTAGGGGTCCTGTCCTTGCCCGCTTCTTACCATGTAAGGCGGCCCCCTCTGGCACCCTGTTAGGTCTTTACCTCCCCTCGTTCTCTACAAACTTGGTTAGTGGTGCTGATCTACAGGATGGGGGGGTTGACCAGTTCACTCCTGCGAGTCACCGGTTGACCCACTGTACGTGTGCTCGGACGGGCTGAGACTTGGCCACGTTTACCCGTCAGCCGGGGTCGAGCCTGTACACACTGACTACTGAGTCTCCTCCGGTTGCTAAGTCTGGTCAAGTAGCTGCGTCGGGTCAGGTGTTTGCTGTAGCGTCCAGGTTTGGTCCTGAGTCTGCTCCCTGTTCGAGTCGTCTCCTGTCCAACTGGACTCTCCTCTGGCACTACCGCCTTGGTCACCCCTCCCTGCCTCGTCTCCGAGGCATGGCCTCCCGTGTTCTTGTCTCTGGTCTCTCCCGGTCCCTCCCTCCCCTCCCTCCGGGGCCTGCCCCTACCTGCGTTCCCTGCGTCGAGGGGCGAAAACGCGCCGCCCCTCACTCCTCCGAGTTTCCTCCGAATGAGGCTCCGCTGCAGACTCTTCACATGGACGTGTGGGGCCCCGCCCGCGTCCGTGGACAGGGTCACGAGCGTTACTTCCTGTTGGTGGTTGACGACTACTCGCGTTTCACCACGGTGTTCCCCTTGCGCAGCTAGGGTGATGTCACTGAGGTGTTGATAGACTGGATCCACGCAGCTCGTCTCCAACTCAAAGAGAGTTTCGGCTCGGACTTTTCTGTTCTGCGTCTGCACTCTAACAGAGGCGGGGAGTTTTCCTCTAGCCTTCTGGGAGCCTTCTGTCGTGCACAGGGCATCCGCCAGACATTCACGCTTCCGGCCTCTCCTTAGCAAAATGGGATTGCTGAGTGCCGCATTGGCATGGTCATGGACGTCGCTCGTACGTCCATGATCCATGCGGCTGCTCCCCATTTTCTGTGGCCGTTTGCGGACCGGTACGCATCGCATCAGATCAACCTTCAGCCCCGGGTCTCCTTCCCAAAGACCTCCCCCACCTAGCGGTGGACGGGGATGGTTGGCGATGCGTCTGCATTTCGTGTCTGGGGATCTCGAGCGTATGTCCGCGACTTGTCTGCGGACAAGCTGTCCCCCCCGTGCTATTCCCTGCGTCTTCCTTTGCTTCCCCCCCGATGCGCCTGGTTGGCAGTTTTACCACCCCACCTCGCGCCGTGTGCTGTCCTCCCAGGACGTCACCTTTGACGAGTCGGTACCTTACTACTGTCTCTTCCCCTACCGCACTGCGCCCCTTCCCCCGCCCCCGCTCTTCCTTGCGCCAGGTCCTCCCCTGGTAGACCCCCTCCCCCCTCAGGGTCCTGCCCCGTCAGGTGTTTCCCAGGTAGACGCAGTCGAGCCTGTCAAGGTAGCTGTTGACTCTGGTGCTTCTAGGGTTGCTGAGCCTGGGGGTGCTGAGTCTGGGGGTGCTGAGCCTGGAGGTGCTGAGCCGGGGGTTGCGGAGCCTGGGGGTGCAGAGCCCGGGGGTGCTGAGCCTAGGGGTGCGGCACTGTCAACGGGAGTTGGGTATTGGCCCCGTCCTCGCTTGGGCGGAGCCGACTTCGTGGTCGGGTGTGAGGGGAGCAGCCGGCCTTCAGTAGTGGGTGAGCTGGTCGACGAGGAGGTCGACCTGCACGGGGGACCACTGCACGGTCGCCGACTTCAGGAGGTCGACTTGGGTGTCGACCTGCGGAGGACGTGAACTTGGTGACGTCGACTTGGGGAAGCCGACTTCGGCAGTCGGCTAACGGACTGCTGGTCGACCTGTTAGTGGTGGACTGGACCTGGTGGTCGACGAAGGAGGGGCCGACGTTGACCTCGACTCAGGACGCCGAGCAGTTGGGCGTCGAGTAGCGGGGCGTCAACTTTGTGACGCCAGCTTCGGGTGGCCGACGTGGGTGGTCGGCCGACGACTGTGCCGGTCGACGAGGAGCAGGTCGACCAGGAGTGCTGGTCGACGTGGAGCTGGTCGACCAGAGGGGATGTCGACCTGGAGGAGGTCGACCGATGGTGTCGTCGACCTGGTGAGGTCGACGTGGAGGTGGTCGTCGACTTGGGAGGTCGACGGGCACGTACGGGAGCTGCTGGTCGACGTGGTTGCCTGGTCGACCAGGTTACCTGGGTGACGAAGTGCTGCGGAGGAGTGCGACGGTCGCCCAGGCGAAGTTAGCAAGCCCGACCTCGGTGGTGGTATCCCGAGGTCGTCGTGGCGGATCAGAGGCAGTCGTCAGCTCGAGGTTGACGTGGTGTGTGCGCTGTGCAGGTGACAAGACTCTGCGCGCTAATCATCTGCGCACAACTGCAAAGCAGGGTGCACTGCTGTCCTGCGTGAGCAACGCTGTCACGCCGTCAACCTGCGACGTTGGCACGCCGTCGACCTTGCCTTGCTGGAGCGCGGTCGACGAAGTCGTGCTGGAACGCGGTCGACCAAGCTGCGCTGACAGTTGGCCGACCTGAATGCTTGCTCTGATGTAGTCTTGCATTGCCAACTTCATTGCACCATTGTTCTGAACTTTTCCTAGTGAAACTCTTGCCAATTTTCCCCGTGAACTAGCAAGTAGTGTGTGCACAAGGAAAACGACTAAGGACTAACGAACGCAGAGATCACACGAGCACACGTGCCTAGCCCGTACTCTAAGCTCCCGTTGCTGCAGTTATCTCCGCATGGTGCGGTGAGCGTGGAAGGCACACGACTTACCTTTCAGTCAGGTCGACGTAGACACCACTTACCTATTTTGTAGTTGCAGGCTGGCAACTGTGCTGTAGTCACTATGGTAGGAGCCGTAGGTGACGTGTAGGTGGTGGACACCCTAGAGGCACAGTTGGAGAACGCGAGGAGGAAGCACGAGGCCAATGAGTATGGCGACTTGCCCTGGCTGGTCGTCGAGGCTGGACTCCGCTCCATGTGGGCGACGGAGCACCCGTCCCGACCTGCCTCTCCTCGTCCGGTGAACAACGAAGGCGGCGTCGACGTGGGCGTCAACGCCGGTGGTGGTCAAGTCGGCAGCAGTGCTGGAGGCACGTCGAGGCAACGAGGTGTGATACACGCCGGTGAAGTTGGCGGCGTTCAGGCGCGAGGGATGCAGTCGTCGGCGACTGCAGGCTCTTCGCGGGGTGACGTCGGAGGTCGACGGAGTGGGGTGTCGCCGATGTCGGCGTCCCAGGTGACGGCAGGTGGGATTGCGCCGAGCTACGGCTACTTCAAGTTTATGCCGGACAGGATCTCGGTCACCCCTCCGCTGGTCGGTCGACCCGACATTCTCACCTGGAAGGAAGCCATCGAGCCCCAGTTGGAGATGGCCGGGCTGATCGGCTTCGCCCGAGGGACCGTGGCGACGCCGGGGGAGCACCACCCCGACCTGCGTGCGGAGTTTCGCGCCGTGCAGCTGTTGACCTTCACGGTCATCTCGCGGTGCTGCTCGCCGGGCGTGCAGATCGCCTTGAAGTGGTGCCGGGAGTACCTCGACGCCGGCCACCGGGCGTGGCACTTCATTGAGTCGACGTACCAGGTCACCGACGACCTGTTCATCGCCCAGCTGGAGGGACAGCTGACACACCTGCGTATGGGCGACGAGGAGAGTGCGACCGACTACTGCAACCGAGCCAGGCGAATTCTCGCCACCATCAGGATGGCCGGCGCGCAGTACTCCACGGCGTCGTACATCACCCATGTCATGCAGGGACTGTCTAGCAGCTATAACCTGCTGAAGCGGCTGTCTATGGCGCCGAGCACGAGGTCGACGCTCAACGAGGACAACCTGACCTCGTACATCCTGCAGGACGAGGCGCAGCAGGAGAATGAGCGATCGCAGGTCTTGGCGCAGGCCAACTTCGTCGCTCCGGCAAAACAAGGAGGCCAACCAGGACAGCACGGACAGTCTGGGGGCGGCGGGAGCGGTGGCTGGAAGTCGACCAAGGAGGTCGAGAAGAAGTCGACCAAGGACGGCGGTCGAGGAGGAGGAGGTCGACGTCGGGAGTGCTGGATCTGCCACAGCCCCGATCATCTCTCCTTCGAGTGTCCCAACCGCAGCGACTCCGACGACGACGATGCTAAGAGAGGCCGTGGGAGGTCTGGCAGCCGTCGTCCTCGTCGAGGAGGAAACAAGCCGCGCAAGGAGAACCAGTCGACGACATCGACCTCGGCGAAGGACGCCGACTCCGTTGCACGCGGCAAGGGGCGAGACGACACGGTGGCGTCGTGCTCGCTGGTCGGCGTCGTGGAGCCGACCATCTCTCTGGCACCGGAGGCCGGAGAGGACTTCCAGGCGGTGGCGGCAGCTGTGCAGGCGAACCCGGCGGTGATCCTGCTCGACAGCGGTTGCTCCCACCACCTGATGGGAACGAGGAAGCCTTCGTCGACTTGCAGCCGAGTGGCTCCATCAAGCACGTGCGCGGCTTTAATGGGGCGCTGCAGGACGTTCAGGGCTATGGCACCGTCACCCTGCAAGGAGAGGCCGGGAAGCAAATGTTCATCCCCGACGTGCTGTACGTCCCGGGTGTGCGGGCCAACCTGCTGTCGGACGGCCAGCTGAAGGAGCATGGCGTGAAGCTGCAGGAGGACGGAGACGGCATGCTGCTCGTCTCGGCAGCAGGGGAGGTGCTCGGGCGGGCGACGTACTCTGGGCGAGTCCTCTGCACCGACCTGCGTCCCTGCGCTACGAGATCGACGCCGCCCACGACGTAGGTGGTGGCTCTGCGGGCGATCGTCTCGAAGACGAAGTCGACGCCGGACCGGATGCATGCACGGCTGGCGCACGTTGGCATGGACACCATATGGAGCTCGGCGAAGAACGAGGTCGCCATTGGGCTGGACCTCAAGTCGGCGACGGACGCCGACTCCCCCTGTGTCTCGTGCGTCGGCGGGAAACTGGCGCGGCACACCTTCCCCGACCAAGGCTCCGACGCCGACGACGTGCTGGCCGTCGTGCACATTGACCTGTGCGGGCCGTTTCGCGTGGCTGCCAAGGATGGCAGCCTGTACTTCTTGCTGCTGAAGGACCGCAAGACCCGCTACGTGTGGGTGAAGCCGGTCACCAAGAAGTCATGTGCGTTGCAGGCGTTCGTGCAGTGGCTGGCGGTGGCTGAGCGGCAGATGAAGAAGTCGGTGTTGATGCTGCGCTCTGACCGGGGAGGGGAGTTCCTCGGGAAGCAGTTCACCGACTTCGTGAACGGCAAGGGGATCGTCCACGACCTGACCTGCCCATACACCCCGCAGCAGAACGGCATGGCGGAGCGGGAGATGAGGACGGTGGTGGAGTCGGTGCGGACAATGCTGCTGCACATGGGTGTGCAGCACCACTGGTGGCACCTCGCTCTGCGGCAGGCCGTCTGGGTCTGCAACTGCCTTGAGAGGTCGACGCTGCCGCCGGGGACGACGCCGTACCAGCTGCTGACCGGGAAGAAGCCCGACTTGTCGCTGGCGCGGGTGTGGGGCTGCATGGCGCAGTTCCTTGTCCCTGAGCTGCAGCGTGGTGGGAAGCTGAAGCCGAAGGCAAGGTGGGGCCTACACCTTGGCGTGTCAGAAGCGAGCAAGGGCTGGGAGCTCCTTGACGTTGCCACTGACCGGGTGGCCACCACGTCGGACGTGGTGATTTACGAGGAGATGTCGCTGGCCGAGTGGAAGATAGAGCATGGGCCAGTGTCCGGCCGGTCGCCGTCCACCCCGCCCTCTAACACCTCGTCGGCGACGCAGCCGTTGCTTGCCGAAGTCGGTGAGCTTGCTCCTGCGGACATCGAGGACGTCCGCACCCCTGCCCCTCACCCTCTGACACCTGCCCCTCCCCTCGTGGCCGACCTGCATGGGCTGACCCTGGTGTCGGCCTCCGGCGATGAGGGGAGTAGTGGGACGCCGCCTTCGGCGCCGGCCAAGTGCATCGCCGGTGGCCGACGTGACGAGCGGCGAATCGACGTGGGATTACAGTCGACAGGGGAGGAGCAGGTCGAGGAGCAGCAGCCGACAAGGAAGCAGGCTGCTGTGAAGCCGACCACGGAGCAGTCGGCGACCGGGCCGTTGGCAGGGGAGCCGACCACAGGGGAGAAGTTGGCTGGGAAGCCGGACGCAGTGGAGCAGTCGGCTGGGATGCCGGCTGAGGAACAGCAGGACGCCGAGGGCAGCGACAAGAGTGACGATGGAGGGGATGCCGAGGAGGTCCAGCAGGGACCACGGCATTCAGGCCGACTTCGGAGGCTGCCTGACTTCTTCGTCCCCGCTGCCTTCACCACGGTGTATGACGTGGACGGTGATGACGACCTGCTGTACGATGACGCCAAGAATGATGAGGAGTTTCCGGAGCTCGACCCCGACATGCTAGTCGATCCCGAGCACCGTTGGGACATCTCGACGATGACGGTGAAGGAGGCGTTGGCAAGCTGGAAGGGCCCGGCGGTGAAAGCCGCCATGGAGGAGGAGATTCGTAGCCTCATCAACATGGGCACTTGGGAGCTTGTCGAACGTCCGCCGGGAGTGAACGTCATGAAGAACCGGTAGGTGTTGACGACGAAGTACCACATCGACGACACCGTCGAGCGCGAGAAGGCGAGGCAGGACGTGAAGGGCTTCACACAGGTGTATGGCGCCGACTACGACAAGACGTTCGCGCCGGTGAGCAGCTACGTCACGTTGAGGATCTTCCTCAGCATCGTCGCTGTCCTCAACCTCAACCTGATGCAGCTCGACATGAAGAACGCCTTCTTGCAGAGCAAGCTCGACCGGGTGCTGTACATGTCTCAGCCGGACTACTTCAACGATGGAACCGGCCGGGTATGTAAGGTGCTGAAGAGCCTGTACGGGTTGAAGCAGTCGCCGCTATTGTGGTACTTGGCGCTCAACGATGTGCTGGTCGGCGCCAGGTGGAAGAAGAGCCAGGTCGACGAGGCTCTCTACCTCAAGGTTGGCGAGGATGGAGTGGCCTCCTGGGTGCTGGTCTACGTCGACGACCTGCTTGCCGCCAGCAGCAGCACCACGATGCTGAAGGAGCTGAAGGAGCTGCTGGAAGCTGCCTTCGAGCTGCGCGAGATCTCGCCGGTGCAGAAGTATCTCGGGCTGGAGATCGTGCGCGACAGGTCGGCGGGGAAGCTGTGGCTGCACCAGCAGGGCTACGCGGACAAGCTTCGTAGGCACTTCATCGACGAGGAGCAGACCGGGCGCACCCCGAAGACGCCGGTCTCGGCCGATGCCTACGCCGAGCTCACGTTCGATGACGAGGAGGCACAGGAGCGGCAGGAAGAGGAGTACCGGCAGAAGGTCGGCTCGCTGCAGTTCGCGGCGACGACGACGAGGCCGGACATCGCCTTCGCCTGCACCAAGCTGGGGAGCGGCCTCACGGTGAGGAGCGACCAGCACTGGCGCGAGGTCGACCGCTGCCTCGCCTACCTCGCCAATACGCGCGACACTGCACTGGAGTTCGGCGGTGGACCTGAGTCGCTGGAGCTGGTCGGCTACGTGGACGCCGATGACGCCGGTGACAAGCAGAACAGGACAAGCACGGGTGGCTACGTGTTCGTCTATGGAGGGGCCGCAGTCTCCTGGTCGAGCCAGCGCATCAAGTGTGCGGCGTTGTCATCGATTGAGTCGGAGTACGTGGCAGCCACCGAAGCCGGCAAGGAAGGACGCCGACTTCGCTTCCTCCTTGCAGAGTTCCGGCAGCTGGATGCCGGGAAGCCGACCGTCCTTCGGGTGGACAACAAGTCGGCCATCACGGTCGCCGATGGCATGGGGTTGACGGGCAACCTCAAGCACATGGAGCGGCGACAGGCCTGGCTGCAGCACATGGTGAAGCGCGGGAAGTTCTCGCTGCAGTACATCCCAACCGCTGAGCAGCCGGCCGACTTCCTGACGAAGGCGCTGCACTATCCGGCCTTCAACCGGTGCTCCGTCGCAATCGGCCAGGTGCGCTTGGCCGACATGAGCGACGGCGACAACGACGTGCAGCAGTAGGTGCCATGCCCTCTTGCATGGCTGGTGCGGTGACCGGTGTGCTGTGTGTTGGGTGCACGCCGCGGGCTATTCCCGGAGCTGTACTGCCGTGTCGGCTGGGGGCCCAAGCGTGAACGCGGTAGGAGAGTGTCAACGGAAGTTGGGTATTGGCCCCGTCCTCGCTTGGGCGGAGCCGACTTCGTGGTCGGGTGTGAGGGGAGCAGCCGGCCTTCAGTAGTGGGTGAGCTGGTCGACGAGGAGGTCGACCTGCACGGGGGACCACTGCACGGGCGCCGACTTCAGGAGGTCAACTTGGGTGTCGACCTGCGGAGGACGTGAACTTGGTGACGTCAACTTGGGGAAGCCGACATCGGCAGTCGGCTAACGGACTGCTGGTCGACCTGTTAGTGGTGGACTGGACCTGGTGGTTGACGAAGGAGGGGCCGACGTCGACCTCGACTCAGGACGCCGAGCAGTTGGGCGTCGAGTAGCGGGGCGTCAACTTCGTGACGCCAGCTTCGGGTGGCCGACGTGGGTGGTCGGCCGACGACTGTGCCGGTCGACGAGGAGCAGGTCGACCAGGAGTGCTGGTCGACGTGGAGCTGGTCGACCAGAGGGGATGTCGACCTGGAGGAGGTCGACCGATGGTGTCGTCGACCTGGTGAGGTCGACGTGGAGGTGGTCGTTGACTCGGGAGGTCGACGGGCACGTACGGGAGCTGCTGGTCGACGTGGTTGCCTGGTCGACCAGGTTACCTGGGTGACGAAGTGCTGCGGAGGAGTGCGACGGTCGCCCAGGCGAAGTTAGCAAGCCCGACCTCGGTGGTGGTATCCCGAGGTCGTCGTGGCGGATCAGAGGCAGTCGTCAGCTCGAGGTTGACGTGGTGTGTGCGCTGTGCAGGTGACAAGACTCTGCGCGCCAATCATCTGCGCACAACTGCGAAGCAGGGTGCACTGCTGTCCTGCGTGAGCAACGTTGTCACGCCGTCAACCTGCGACGTTGGCACGCCGTCGACCTTGCCTTGCTGGAGCGCGGTCGACGAAGTCGTGCTGGAATGCGGTCGACCAAGCTGCGCTGATAGTTGGCCGACCTGAATGCTTGCTCTGATGTAGTCTTGCATTGCCAACTTCATTGCACCATTGTTCTGAACTTTTCCTAGTGAAACTCTTGCCAATTTTCCCCGTGAACTAGCAAGTAGTGTGTGCACAAGGAAAACGACTAAGGACTAACGAACGCACAGATCACACGAGCACACGTGCCTAGCCCGTACTCTAAGCTCCCGTTGCTGCAGTTATCTCCGCAGGCGCCTGGGGGTGCTGGGTCTGCTCGTGTGGCCTCTGGCGGTGCCGGGTCTGGGGGTCCTTCAGGCCCTCCGTCTTGACGGGAGCTACCCTCTCCACAGGAGCTGCGCGAGTGGTTTGCCCGGCGCTCAAGCCGTGCTGCTAGAGCTTGAGGTGCTACTGTTGCTGCTGATCTTGGGGCTAGAGGTACTGGAGCCACTGGTCCTGGAGGTGCTCGTACTGGCGGTACTGGAGCTGCTGGGACTGGGGGTGCTGCTGGGGCTGCTAGAGTTGGTCCTGCCGGAGGTGCTGCTGGTGCTGCTGGAGGTACTGGAGCTGCTAGGCGTGTTGGCGCTGGAGGTGCTGCTGGCGCTGGTACTTCTGAGGGTGCTGGAGTTGGCGCTGCTAGAGGTAGAGGTACTGCTTGCGCTGATGCTGCCGCTGGGGGTACTAGTGCTTGAGAAAACTGAAACGAGAATGAATGCACTATGAAAGAGGTGGGTACAAGTACTAACCCTAATTGGGTTGTACCCCATATGGGCTACCCCACTACAGCTTACATAAAAGCATAAGCTATAATGTTCTAACACATCCCCATAGGCAAAGTGGGGGAGTACAAGAGGTCACAAGACCAGTCAAGCAAAGCAAATCAAAGCAAGCTCAGGGTGGATCACAAAGTCACCACACATTCCGAGCACAAGGTCAAGGCCACAAGGCCAGTTCACATGCAGGAGTACATATATATATAAAAGGCTAGACAAGCAAGAGCAAGTGTATATATATATGTAACAGTACAAGCAAGGTCAAGAGGTGAGCAAGTGAGGCAAGGTAGGCACAAGACCCAGCTGAGTACAGAAGCGCTGATGATCACAAGGCGCAAGCGCCTTGGTGAAGATATCAGCATTGTTCACCTCAGAGGCCACGTACGTAAGACGCAGCTGACCACGCTGCTGCAGCTCACGAGCAAGGAAGTAGCGGAGAGCAATGTGCTTCGTTCTGTGCTCCAGTCTCTGCTCTCGACACAAGGCCAGTATGGCCTTGTTGTCTACGTACAGCACTGGAGGATAACGAGGCAACTCTCCGAGGTCAGTCAACAGGTAGGTGAGCCAGCGAAGCTCCTGTGCAGCCATGACCCCGGCGTAGATCTCAGCCTCACAAATGGAGCCGAGAACAGAAGACGAGCGGGTAGCCCGCCACAAAATAGAGCTGGAACCAAGGCTGAAGGTGTAACCCTGTGACGACCACTGCGTAGCCTGGTCGCCAGCCCAAGAAGCGTCTGCGTGCCCAGTGAGGACCACTGGACTCTGCCCTCCAAGCACAATACCCATGCCCGACGTACTGCACAAGTAGCGCAACACCCTCTTCGCTGCAGCCATATGCTCCGGTCTGTGTCTCCCAGGAGCAACATAGCGTGCCAAGATGCTAAGAGGGTCTGCCAGGTCAGGTCGAGTGCAGATCATCAGGTACATGAGGCAGCCCACAAGCTCTGGGTACGGGCCACTCGGCTCTACGGACTCATCCAAGGCAGAGCTGAGAGCGAGTGGCGAGTAGGCAGAGGAGTGGCCTGAGGCGAGGAGTACGTGAAGCCGAAGCGCTGAAGGACCTGCTGCACCATGTGTGACTGAGTCAGGGTGATGGTGCGGCGTGCTCTGTCCCGGGTGATCTGCAAGCCAAGGTAGCTGCGCAGTTCACCCAAGTCTGTGCACGTGTGTCTCTTCTGCAGCTCGGTCTTCACGTGGGCGAGTCCAGCAGTGTCAGTTGTGGCAAAGACCAAGTCGTTGACGTACACAGGGATGTAGAACGACGACAAAGAGGTGTCGGTGTGTAGAAACAGCGACGTGTCGGCTGTAGAAGGAGCAAACCCAAGAGCCGCAAGTGTAGTCCTCAGTGTATCGTGCCACTCACAGGGTGCTTGGCGGAGACCGTAGACTGGCCGCTGGAGGCTCCACTAGGTACCAGGAGGAAACGACCCAGTGAAGCCAGGTGGGCGGCGCAGCCAGATCTCCTAGTGCAGGTTGCCCTGCAAGAAAGCTGTGCTGAAGTCAAGAGAGTGCAGCTCGTAGTCGCGGTGAGCAGCTATGTACAGCAGTACCCGAAGAGTGGTCATCTTCGGGGTGGGAGAGAAGGTATGACTGAAGCCACGAGCCACGTAATGCGCCTTGAAGACAGGCGGAGAACCCAGCGGCCGGTTCACCCTGAAAATCCACATGCCACTGACGATGTTCGCCCAAGGCGAGGGAACCTCGTCAACGTAGGTGCCTGTGGACTTCCAAGAAGCCATCTCTTTGTCCATAGCTGCCTGCCATTGAGAGGAGTAGGGACCCTCTACCGCCTACGTGTAAGAGCGCGGAGTCGAGATGTCAAGTGCATCCGGGCCTCCCTCAGGGGTAAGCAGTACGGACACGAGGTGAGGTGAAGCAGCAGCCAAACACTGGAACTCCTCTTACTTGTCCTCAAGGACGTCCGTGCCAAGGGCACACTCACCCCCGACGGACACAGGACAGACAGACTCAGACTCAACGAGAAGACTAGCAACGTAGTCTAGGCGACAGCGAGCAGCAAAGTTGACGAGCTCAGCAACTAGTGCAGACGCAGCAGTGGACTCAAAAGAAGGGTCAGTGACGACAGTAGCAAGGAGACGCGTGACAGTAGGACTGGCAGGACGAAGAGAGTCCGACTCCGGGTCGGCAAAAGCAGGAAGCGAGGACTGCGGAGGAGAAGGCAAAGGGGCATGCAGAGGAGCAGTGGACGGACGCAGAGACATCTGGTGCGTGCTAGGGACAGAAAGAGGACGCTGGCGTGAACCACGATCACCAGTGCCAGCAGCACGGACAGGCGACGCAGGGCAAGACGCAGGCTCACGATGCTCAGCAAGACCTCCAATAGGACCAGTGTAGGAAGAAGGAGCAGGCAGTGGGGAGGACGGCTGTAACTGTAACTGTGACGGGACAGGCTGTGAACACTCTAAGGGAGGAGGACCAGTAGAAGGCGGGAGACCAAGAACCTGCTGAAGGAGCGGAACGAAGTACGGCCGAGGCCGCGCGGCGACTCCAGACACAGCAGGGACAGCACCAGCACCCCCAGCGGTAGCACCAGCGCCAGGAGCACCTCCAGCTCCAGTACCTCCAGCAGCACCAATAGTACCCCCAACAGGACCGCCTCCAGGACCAACAGTAGTAGCCTCAGCGCCAACACCCTCAGCAAATCCAGCTCGAGTCGCACCCGCAGGCCCAGCAGCTCCAGTACTCCCAGCACGAGCACTTCCGGGACCCGCGGCACTTGCACCCTCAGCAGCCGGAGAACCTCCAGCTCCAGCAGCACGCCTTCAGCGCCGGGCAAACCACTCTTGCAGCTTCTGTGGAGAGAGGGGCTCACGTCGAGACGAAGAACCCGGAGAACCTCCAGGCCCAGCACCGCAAGACGCCACACGAGTAGGCCCAACTCCCTCAGGCTCCGCACCTCCAGGCTCAGCACCTCCAGGCATAGCACCCCCAGGCTCACGACCCCCAAGCGTAGCACCCCCAGGCTCAGCACCCCCAGGCTGAGCACCCCCAGGCTCAGCACCCCCAGGCTCAGCACCCCCAGTAGTAGCACCCGCAGGCTCAGCACCCCCTGGCGCAGCACCCACACGCTCAGCACCCCTCGAGTCAGCACCCCCAGGCTCAGCACCCTCAGCATCACCAGAGTCACTAGTAACCTCGACAGGCTTGACTGCGTCTACCTAGGACACACGTGAAGGGGCAGGACCCTGAGGGGGAAGGGGATCTACCGTGGGGGGACTTGGTACAAAGAAGAGCGGTGGAGGGGGGAGGGACGGAGTGCGGTAGGGGAAGAGGCGGTAGTAGGGGACCGACTCGTCAAACGTGACGTCCTGGGAGGACAGAACACGGCGAGAGGTGGGGTGGTAGAACTGCCACCCTTGCGCGTCAAGGGGGAAGCCAAGGAAGACACAAGGAGCAACACGAGGGGACAGCTTGTCCGCAGACAAGTCACGAACAAACGCCCGAGATCCCCACACACGGAATGCAAACGCATCGCCAACCTTCCCCGTCCACAGCAAAGCTCGGGAGGTCTCCAACATGGAGACCCTGGGGTGAAGGTTGATATGATGCGCCGCGTACCGAACCGCAAACGGCCACAGAAAATGGGGGGCAGCCGCATGCATCATGGACGAACGAGCGACATCCATGACCATGCCAATGCGGCGCTCAGCAATCCCATTTTGCTGTGGAGAGGCCGGAAGCGTGAAGGTGTGGCGGATGCCTCGTGCACAACAGTAGGCTCGCAGAAGAAGAGAGGAGAACACTCCGCCTCTGTCAGAGTGCAGACACAGAACAGGAAAGTCCGAGCCGAAGCTCTGCCTGAGCTGCAGACGAGCTGCGCGGATCCAGTAGCTCAACACCGCAGTGACATCACCCTTGCTGCGCAAGGGGAAGATTGTGGTGTAACGCGAGTGGTCGTCAACCACCAGCAGGAAGTAGCGCTCGTGACCCTGTCCACGGACGCGGGCCGGGCCCCACACGTCCATGTGAAGCGTCTGCAGCGGGGCCTCTGTCGGAGGAAACTGAGAGGAGTGAGGGGCATCTCGCTGCCGCCCCTCGACAGAGGGGACGCAGGTAGGGGCAGGCCCAGGAGGAAGGGGAGGGAGGGACCGGGGAAGACCAGAGACAAGGACATGGAAGGCCATGCCTCGGAGACAAAGCAAGGAGGGGTGACCAAGGCGGTGGTGCCAGAGGAGAGTCTCGTGAGACAGGAGGCGACACGAGCAGGGGGCAGACTCAGGATCAGACCTGGACGATGCAGCAAACACTTGACCCGATGCAGCTACCTGACCAGACGCAATGACTGGAGGAGACGTAGTGGTCAGCGGGTACAGGCTCGACCCTGGCGGACGTGTAAACGTGGCCTGGTGTCGGCCTGTCCGAGCGTCCGTGCAGTGGGTCACCTGCTGGCTCGCAGGAATGAACTGGTGAACCACCGCATCCTGTAGGTCAGCACCACTCACCAAGTTCGTAGAGAACGAGGGGAGGTAAAGACCAGACAGGGTGCCAGAAGGGGGCCGCTGGACACGGTAGGGCAGTGGAGTAGTGAGCAAGGACTGGACCCCCAGAGGGGTGTGCCAGAGAGACTGCAACTGGCCGGCCAAGCGGCGTGAGTGTGGTGCGGTCTCAAAAGAAGGAGCGAGAAGCCCCTGAGTCAAGGGTGAAGGTGTGGGAGGCCGAAGCCGACGCAGTACCTGAGAGAGCAGACTCACCAGCACCTGAGGGAGCAAACGCACGAGCACCTAGAGCAACAGCCTCGCTAGCACCTAGAGCAGCAGCCTCACCAGTACCTAGAGCGGCATTCTCAATGCCCGGGTCGGGCGGTAAACACCGGCAAGAGTCACCCTCATCACTATTAGTCACAGCATACATGGCAGCAAGAATAGCATCAAAGTCAAGGTCAAAGACAGCTACTCCCGCCCTAGACAGCTCACCCCAGCAGGGGATCTCCGTGGCCTCCGGGAACTGGTGACGCCAAGCGTCCGTCAGGCGGCCAAAGCAGCGCTGGGTGGAGTGTGCACCCCCGCACTGCTCACCCACGCGGTCGCCGGTGCGTAGGACGTAAGTGCAAGGACCAGTACCCCACCCCGCTGACGTGCAGCATACCACTCACGGAGCTGCTGAGGGGAGGGGATGTCACGAGTGCGCTGCTGGTGCTGCTGCTGCTGGCGCTGACCACCACCGGAGCCAACCCTCTGCGCAGCGCCACCCCGACCAGCTCCACCTCCTCCGCCACTGCCTCCTCCACCGCCGCCACCTCCGCCCCCACCTGTGCTCGCGGCGCCACCGCCGCCGCCTCCGCCTCCAGTGCCGCCACCGACACCTCCACCCCCGCCACCACCCCCACCGCCACCCCCACTCCCTCCGCCGCCTCCACCGCCCCCGCTAGCTCCTCCAGCGCCCCTGCCCCCCTTGCCCTTGCCAGGGCGGCGTCTCCCGCAAGGGGTAGACGCAGCACCGACCAACTCAAGCCCAACGAGGTTGGCCGCAGCAGGAGAGGCAACAGAGGGCAAAAGGGGGGAGGGGGAACACTCCTCAAAGATGGGGGTGCGAGGGTCACCACGAGAGGCTCCTACAGCGACTATGCTCTTCTCCGTTGCTAGGAGGGCCTTCTCGAGGAGGTCAACGGTGAGGGTGGTGGGGCAAATTGAGAGGAAGTGGTCCCTGACTACGCGAAGGGAGTCAGGGAGGCGAGTGTCTATGTAGTAGAGAGTGATGTACATGGAGGGGGGGGGGGTTCTTGGCACAGAACTCATCAGGAAGCGCAGCGCGGTAGCGAGTGTCACTAGTGCGGAGGTGCGTAATGAGGTCAGCGACTGTGGGAAAGGCAGCAAGGTCAGGGAAGAGGTACGGTACCATGAGGCGGCTCAGTGCAGCAGTGGCAGGGGAGGAGTAGCGTTCAACTACAGCGTCGTACAAGGTCTGAGCACTCTTGTACTGGCTAAAGTGCGCACGCTCAGAGGTAGGCAGGTGGCGACGCACAGCAAGACGTGCAGCAGCATCGCGTGTGGCCCACTGTGAGCGAACAGTGGCGTCAGCATCAACAGCAAGGGCAGGAGAGGCACCAGAGGTGAGGTCAAAGAGGGAGAGCCCGTTTGCCCTATTGCATTGTAGGAAACACTGCAGGAGGTAGGCAGGTGGCGACGCACAGCAAGACGTGTAGCAGCATCGCGTGTGGCCCACTGTGAGCGAACAATGGCGTCAGCATCAACAGCAAGGGCAGGAGAGGCACCAGAGGTGAGGTCAAAGAGGGAGAGCCCGTCTGCCCTATTGCATTGTAGGAAAAGCTGCAGGTCATCTACCCAGACATCAAAGTCAATGGCCCGACCCTTAGCGTCAAAAGCGAGGCCACTAGGGGTAGCCATGTCAGCAGTAGACTAGTAGCGCGAACAGTGGGGTAAGGGCAGTGCAGTGACGGAGGCGTTGCTCTTACGGGACAGGGCGGCTCGGGTGGCTCGGCCGCTCGGCAGCTCGGTAGGAACTGCAGCTCGGTGGCTCGGCAGGAACTGCAGCTCGGCGGCTCGGCTAATCTACGGCTCGGGCGGCTCGGGCAGCCCGGGCGGCTAAGGGGACTCGGGTGGCTCGGGCGGCTCGGCGGGATGGCGGCTCGGGCGGCTCGGGCGGCTCGAGCGGCTCAGGCGGCTCGGTGGGACGGCGGCTCGGGCGGCTCAGGTGGCGCGGCGGCTCGGGTGGCGCTGGCGGCTCGGCAGTAGCTCGGCGGAGCCGCGTAAAGGCGGGGTCGGGGCCGGGAAGGGCGTGCGACGGGGCCAGCAGGGGCTGAGCCGGGGCCGGGAAGGGGCGGCGCCGGGGCCCTAGGGTAGGCGACGGGGCCAGCAGAGACTGGGCCGGGTCGGGAAGGGCGGTGTCGGGGCCGAGAAAGGGCAGCGCCTGAGCCGGGAAGGGCAGCGACGGGGCCGCAGGTAGGCGACGGGGCCGCAGGTAGGCAGCGGGGCCGCAGGTAGGCGGCGGGGCCGCAGGTAGGCGACGGGGCCGCAGGGTCGGGGTCGGGTCGCAGGTAGGCAGCGGGGCCGCAGGTAGGCGGCGGGGCTGCAGGTAGGCTATGGGGCCGCAGGGTCGGGGCCGGGTCGCAGGTAGGCGGCGGGGCCGTAGGTAGGCGACGGGGCCGCAGGTAGGCGGCGGGGCCGCAGGAAGGCGACGAGGCCGCAGGTTCGGGGCCGGGTCGGGAAGGGCGGCGCGAGGGCCGCGGGGTAGGCGACGGGGCCGAAAGGGCGGCAAATCGGGGCCAGGAAGGGCGGCTCGAGGGCCGCGGGGTAGGCGACGGGGTCGCTAGGGCGGCGGATTGGGGCTGTCAAGGGCGGTGCGACACCGTGAGAAAGGGGGGAGCGCGACTCGGGTAAGGGCTGAGCGTGCTCCGAGCAGGAAAAAAAAAATCGAATCGGTGGGCCCTAGAAACAGTTCCCACGGGGGAACCTGCTCGATACTATGAGAAAACTGAAACGAGAATGAATGCACTATGAAAGAGTTGGGTACAAGTACTAACCTAATTGGGTTGTACCCCATATGGGCTACCCCACTACAGCCTACACAAAAGCATAAGCTATAATGTTCTGACAGTGCTGTCCCTGCTGTTTCAGGAGGCACTGAGCGGCCGCGGCCGTACTTTGTTCCGCTCCTTGAGCAGGTTCTTGGTCTCCCGCCTTCTACTGGTCCTGCTCCTCCCTTAAAGTGTCCACAGCGTGTTCAGTCGCAGTCACAGTTACAGCCCGCCTCCCCCCTGCCTGCTCCTTCTCCCTACACTGGTCCTACTGGAGGTCTTATTGAGCGTCGTGAGCCTGCGTCTCGTCCTACGTCGCCTATTCGTGCTGCTCGCACTAGTAGTCGTGTTCCGCGTCCGCGTCCTCCTGCGGTCCCAGGCACACACCAGATGGCACTGCATCCTTCCACTGCTACCTCTGCGTGTCCCGTTGCCGTCTCCTCCAGAGTCCTCTCTTCCTGTTCTTGCTGACCCGGAGTCGGACTCTCTTCGTGCTGCCAGTCCTACTATCACGCGTCTCCTGGCTACTATTGTCACTGACCCTTCCATTGAGTCCACTGCTGCGTCTGCCTTAGTTGCTGAGCTTGTCGACTTTGCTACTCACTGTTGTCTAGACTACGCCGCTATTCTTGTTGCTGAGTCTGAGTCTGTCTGTCCTCCGTCCGTCGGGGGTGAGTGTGCTCTTAGCACGGACGTCCTTGAGGACAAGCAGGAGGAGTTCCATTGTTTTGCAGTTGCTTTGCCTCATCTCATGTCCATGCTGATTGCCCCTGAGGGAGACCCAGATTCACCAGACATCCTGACTCCTCGATCGTACGCTGAGGCGATCGAGGGTCCCTACTCCTCATAGTGGCAGTCAGCCATGGACGCAGAGATGGCTTCCTGGAAGTCCACAAGCACCTACGTCGACGAGTTTCCCCCACCTGGGGCAAACATCGTCAGTGGCATGTGGATTTTCAGGGTGAAGCGGCCGCCGGGTTCTCCGCCTGTCTTCAAGGCGCGTTACGTGGCTCGAGACTTCAGTCAGCGGTGGGGAGTTGACTACTTTCAGACCTTCTCTCCTACCCCGAAGATGACCACTCTTCGGGTGCTGCTGCACATAGCCGCTCAGCGCGACTATGAGTTTCACTCTCTTGACTTCAGCACAGCTTTCTTGGAGGGCAGCCTGCACGAGGAGATCTGGCTGCGCCACCCACCTGGCTTCACTGGGTCGTTTCCTCCTGGTACCCAGTGGAGCCTCCGCCGGCCAGTCTATGGTCTCCGCTAGGCGCCCCGTGAGTGGCACGCCACAGTGAGGACTACACTTGCGGCTCTTGGGTTTGCTCCTTCTACTGCCGACCCGTCGCTGTTTCTACGCACCGACACCTCTTTATCACCGTTCTACATCCTCGTGTACGTCGACGACTTGGTCTTTGCCACTACTAACACTGCTAGACTCGCCCACGTGAAGTCCGAGCTGCAGAAGAGACACACGTGCACACACCTGGGTGAACTGCGCTGCTACCTTGGCTTGCAGATCACCCGGGACAGAGCAAAGCGCACCATCACCCTGACTCAATCACACATGGTGCAGCAGGTCCTTCAGCGCTTTGACTTCACGTACTCCTCGCCTCAGGCCACTCCTCTGCCTACTCGCCATTCGCTCTCAGCTCTGCATTCGGATGAGTCCGTAGAGCCGAGTGGCCCGTACCTAGAGCTTGTTGGCTGCCTCATGTACCTTATGACCTGCACTCAACCTGACCTTGCGTACCCTCTTAGCATCTTGGCACGCTATGTTGCTCCTGGGAGACACCAACCAGAGCACATGGCTGCAGCGAAGAGGGTGTTGCGCTACTTGTGCAGTACGTCGGGCATGGGGCTAGTGCTTTGAGGGCGGAGTTCAGTGGCCCTCACAGGTCACGCAGACGCTTCTTGGGCTGACGACCAGGCTACGCAGCGGTCGTTACAGGGTTACACCTTCAGCCTTGGTTCCGGCTCTATTTCGTGGCGGTCTACCCGCTCATCTTCTGTTCTCGGCTCTAGCTGTGAGGCTGAGATCTACGCGGGAGCCATGGCTGCACAGGAGCTACGCTCGCTCACCTACCTGCTGACTGACCTACGAGAGGCGCCTCGTTCTCCTCTAGTTCTGTATGGAGACAACAAGGCCATGCTGGCCTTGTGTTGGGAGCACCGACTGGAGCACAGAACGAAGCACATTGCTCTTCGCTGCTTCCTTGCTCGTGAGCTACAGCAGCGTGGTCAGCTGCGCCTTGCTTACGTGGCCTCTTAGGCCAACACTGCTGATATCTTTACCAAGGCACTTGCGCCTTGTGATCATCAGCGTTGCTGTACAATTCTAGGTCTTGTGCCTACTTGGCCTCACTTGTTCACTTCTTGACCTTGCTTGTACTGTTATCTATCTATACCTGCACTTGCTTGTTTACCTTTATATATGATCTTGCATGTGAACTGGCCTTGTGATCTTGAACTTGTGCTCGGAATGTGTGGTGACGTTGTGATCCACCCTGAGCCTGCTTTGCTTTGCTTGACTGGTCTTGTGACCTCTTGTTCTCCCCCACTTTGCCTATGGGGGTGTGTCAAACTTAGATGCTATAGTCTGTGTAGGCTGTAGTGGGGTAGACAATGTGGGGTACAACATTTTTAGGTTTTCCTACTTGTACCCACTTGTTTCCCAGTGCATTCACTTCCTCGTTCTTTCACACGAACCAACCCAAGATTTACAAAACATGCTAGTGAAGGAAGTTTTTTTTTTTATATTTACATTCAAATCTTTTTTTTATCATCTTGAGCGCGGTTGCTGTCAAACCTATATGCTTTAGTCTGTGTAGGCTGTAGTGGGGTAGACAATATGGGGTACAACATGTGAAAAGTAATAGGCTAAGTTGAAAGGAAGGGCCTAGGCTTAGTAGCCTAGGCCCGTACTTAGGTATCGAGCGGGTTTTGCCCTAGGCGAGGTGTCGAGTGAGTTGAGAGAGGAATTGGTGAAAAGGGATGGTTTCACTATAGGTTCAAGGGTACATATAGCATAGAAACCAAATAAGGTGCACCACCAACAACAGTCTAAATAACTACACTAACTACAACTACAAGTAGTTATAAAACATGACAATATATTTCGACACGCCCCCATAATGCTTCTAGGTAGATATGTAGTTACAGCTCAGCAAGCAACAGCAAGTACCCCTTCCATCTCCTCACCCTCCTCCTTCCCCTCCCCCACACTACTGCAGAGCAGCAGAGAAGGGGGGGGGAAGTGAGGAGTGGTGGAGGGACGGCTGCATGTTGCCTCACACCCGCCACCCCGGTACCACTCCCCCTGCTCCCCCACATCCTCACACCCTCCCCCCCCCAGCGGCAGCTGCAGCGGTGGGACTGAAAGAAGGAGGAGGGGAAGGGAGAGAGGTGACCCAACACTCCAACACCCTCCACCCCCATACCCTCCTCCCCACGGCTGCAGGGAGACAAAGGAAGAAGGGGGGTGGGAAGGAAGAAAGCCGCAGAGCGGCGAAAAGGTGTCGGTGCAGATGGGTCAGGGGCGGCTTCAGGGAGAGCAGGGGCGGAAAGGCCCGTCGCGTGCCAGTGCCACGGGGCGCACGACGGGTAGAAGAATAAAAAGGGCCCGATCGTGCGCCTAGGGGCGCACGACGAGCGAGGCACCATCGTGTGCCACGGGGCGCACGATGGGCAGATGAAGGGCACCGTCGCGTGCCACGGGGCGCGCGACGGGCAGAGTAGGAGCCACACACCCGTGGGCGGGACTAAGTAAAAATCGTCACGCGCCCTAGGCGCGCGACCGAAAAATCATCGCGGAAGCGTAAGGCGGGCCCACAGGCCAGGTCGTAAAAAGCTCTGATACCATGTGAAAAGTAATAGGCTAAGTTGAAAGGAAGGGCCTAGGCTTAGTAGCCTAGGCCCGTACTTAGGTATCGAGCGGGTTTTGCCCTAGGCGAGGTGTCGAGTGAGTTGAGAGAGGAATTGGTGAAAAGGGATGGTTTCACTATAGGTTGAAGGGTATATATAGCATAGAAACCAAATAAGGTGCACCACCAACAACAGTTTAAATAACTACACTAACTACAACTACAAGCAGTTATAAAACATGACAATATATTTCGACACAACACTTTTAGGTTTTCCTACTTGCACCCACCTGTTTCCTAGTGCACACATTCCTCGTTCTTTCACACTTGCTTCTAAATCCTGTTGCGCATTCAATAGCGCGTTCGAATGACATCCCATTAATCTCGCAAGCAACGCTTACTGTTATTAAGGCCAAATATATTGATCAACGTGGAGAACTCTGCGACAAGACATCATGCGACATTGATCAATGTGGAGAAATGTGCGATGCGAAGCAAGCGCAATCCGAATGTATGTATATGAGAGAAAACAACTAGTTGCGAAAAAACAGATTTTCATGCAATATTACTGAATTTAGGACTATAAGGTCCCGTTTACCCAGGGTTTGTAGGTTTTGCCACAAAGGTCCGCGGCGAGTGTGTTTTTTCGGGGATTCTAAGAAAGTACATCTGTACTGCTTTCTTGGTGGTTTGTTGCCACGACAAGGTTTTCGCGACACGTTACCGCTTTCCTGCTCTCACGAATCATAACACACTTTCACGGAATCGCAAAATGAGTAAAGATGTGAAAATACACCCTAATGCTCACAAAACCGCCCATTCTGAACGTGCCCATTGGTCGTGTCAGATATATATGACATAGCTGTTGTAGGCTATAGTGGGGTAGCACATATGGGGTACAGCTCTCTAGGGTTTGCATTTGTACCCAACTTTCACTTAGTCATTTCATTCCTGTTCTACTAATCTCACATGGTATAGAGCGGGTTCCCTGTGGGAACTTCGCGTAGGGCCCACCGAAGCGCGCCCCGAGGCGCGCTAACCTTTTTTTTCCCTCTCTTGAGCGACCCTCCGTGTCGCCCTTCCCTCGCGGCCCCGCCGCCCTTTCAGACGCAACCCCGCCGCCCCCTTTCGAACGCGGCCCCGCCGCCATTTCAGACGCGGCCCCGCCGCCCACTTCGGACGCGGCCCCGCCCGCCTCTTCAGACGCGGCCCCGCCGCCCGCTCCGACGCGGCCCCGCCGCCTGCTCAGACGCGGCCCCGCCCCCCGCTCAGACGCGGCCCCGCCGCCTGCTCAGCCGCGGCCCCGCTGCTCGCTCCGACGCGGCCCCGCCGTCTGCTCAGACGCGGCCCCGCCGCCCACTCGGACGCGGCCCCGCCTCCTGCTCAGCCGCGGCCCCGCCGCCCGCTCCGACGCGGCCCCGCCGCCTGCTTAGACGCGGCCCCGCCGCCTGCTCAGCCGCAGCCCCGCCGCCCGCTCCGACGCGGCCCCGCCACCTGCTAAGCCGCGGCCCCGCCGCCCCCCCTCCGACGCGGCCCCGCCGCCTGCTCAGACGCGGCCCCGCCGCCCGTTCCGACGCGGCCCCGCCGCCATCACTCGCGGCCACCCCGCCCTTGCGCGGCCCCGCCGCCTCCTACCTGCGGCCCTACGGCCGCCTCTACTGCGGCCCGTCGCCGTCCCTGCAACCCGGCCCCGCCGCCCCTTCCTCTCGCGCCGCCCAACTGCAGCAGCCGAGCCGCCTACCTGCAGCAGCCGAGCCGCCCACCTGCAGCAGCCGAGCCACCCACCTGCAGCAGCCGAGCCGCCCACCTGCAGCAGCCGAGCCGCCAGACCACCGAGCAGCAGTGCACCCGAGCCGCCCTGCACCCGAGCCGCCCTATTGCCGAGCCGCCCGGGAGCCGAGCCGCCCAGTAGCCGAGTCGGTGAGTCGCCGAGCCGCCCTTCTGCAGAGCTGCCCGACCTGCCCTGCCCGGTGAGCACAGTACCGCTGTCACTGCGTGCTCTTCCCCTACTGCTTGCACTGCTTTGCTGTCATCGTCATGGCTACCCCTAGTGTCCTAGCTTTTGACGCTGAGGGTCGCGCCATTGACTTTGAGGTCTGGGTAGACGACCTGCAGTTGCTTTTACAGTGCGATAGGGCAGACGGCCTCTCTCTCTTTGACCTCACTTCTGGCGCCTCTCCTGCCCCTGCTGCTGATGCTGATCCCACTGTGCGCTCTCAGTGGGCCACCCGCGGTGCTGCTGCACGTCTTGCTGTACATCGCCACCTCCCTACCTCTGAGCGCGCGCACTTTAGTCAGTACAAGAGTGCTCAGACCTTGTACGACGCTGTAGTTGCGCGCTACTCCTCCCCTGCCACTGCTGCACTGAGCCGTCTCATGCTTCCCTACCTCTTTCCTGACCTCTCTGCCTTTCCCACTGTCGCTGACCTCATTACGCACCTCCGCACTAGTGACACTCGCTACCGCGCCGCCCTTCCTGCTGATCTCTGCGCTAAGAACCCCCCCCCCCCATGTACATCACTCTCTACTACGTAGTCGCGCGCCTCCCTGACTCCCTTCGCGTGGTCAGGGACCACATTCTCGCAGTCTGTCCCACCACCCTCACCGTCGACGTCCTCGAGAAGGCCCTCCTCGCGGCGGAGAAGAGCATCGTCGCTGTAGGAGCTTCTCGTGGTGACCCTCGCACCCCCATCTTTGAGGGGTGCTCTCCTTCCCCCCTCCTGCCCTCTGTTGCCTCTGCTACTGCTGCCGACCTGCTTGGTCTCGAGTTGGTTGGCGCGGCGTCTGCCCCTAGTGGGAGACGCCGCTCTGGCAAGGGCAAGGGGGGCAAGGGCGCTGGTGGAGCTGGAGGGAACGGTGGAGGTGGCGGTGGAGGCGCTGAGGAAGTGGGGGTGGCGGCGGGAGTGGTGGCGGGGGTGGTGGTGGTAGTGGTGGCAGCGGCGGAGGAGGCGGCAGTGGTGGCGGCGGCGGTGGTGGTGGCGGCAGTGGTGGCGGTGACAGTGGGGGAGGCGGCGGCGGAGGAGGCGGTGGTGGCGGAGGAGGTGGAGCTGGTCGAGGCGGTACCCAGCAGCGGAGCGGCGGTGGTGGTGGTCAGCGCTCGCAGCATTAGCAGCAGCAGCGTTCGCGTGACGTCCCTCTGCCCCAGCAGCTCCGTGAGTGGTACACTCGGCGTCAGAGGGGTGGGGGTACTGGTCCTTGTACCTACGTCCTTCGCTCTGGCGACCGCGCGGGTGAGCAGTGTGGGGGTGCCCACTCCACCCAGCGCTGCTTTGGCCGCCTGACGGACGCTTGGCGTCAGCAGTTCCCCGGGGCTAGTGAGATCCCTCACTGGGATGAGCTTCTTAGGGCTGGTGTAGCGATCTTTGATCTCGATTTTGATGCTATCTTTGCTGCTATGTATACTGTGACTATTAGTGAGGAGGGTGACTGTTACCGGTGTTTCCCGCCCGACCCGGGCATTGGTACTGCTGCGCTAGGTGCTTTTGAGGCTGCTGCTCTAGGTGCCAGTGCGTCTGCGCTCTCAGGTGCTGGTGAGACTGCGCTATCAGGTACGGCGTCGCCTCCGTCCTCCCTCACTTTCACACTTGACTCCGGGGCTTCTCGCTCCTTCTTTCGAGACCGCACTACCCTCACGCCGCTTGGCCGGCCCGTTGCGGTCTCCCTGGCTGACCCCTCTGAGTGTCCTGTCCTCTCTCACTTCTCCACTATCCTCCCGTGTCCGGCTGCCCCTTCGGGCACCCTGTCTGGTCTGTACCTTCCCTCGTTCTCGACGAACTTGGTGAGTGGTGCGGACCTGCAAGATGCGGGGGTTCACCAGTTCACTCCTGCGAGTGAGCGGGTGACCCACTGCACGGACGCACGCACAGGCCGACACCTGGCCACGTTCTCGCGTCGGCCGAAGTCGAGCCTCTACACCCTGACCACTACGTCTCCTCCTGTCCCTTCGTCTGGTCAGGTAGCTGCGTCAGGTCAGGTGTTTGCTGCTGCGTCCCGGTCTGGCCCTGAGTCTGCCCCCTGTTCGTGTCGCCTCCTTTCTCACGAGACTCTTCTGTGGCACCACCGTCTTGGCCACCCCTCCCTGTCCCGTCTTCGGGGCATGGCTTCCCGTGTCCTTGTCTCAAGTCTTCCCCGGTCTCTCCCTCCCCTTCCTTTGGGACCGGGACCTTCCTGTGTCCCCTATGTCGAGGGGCGCCTCCGGGCTCCTCCTCACTCCTCCCAGTTCCCCCCGACAGAGGCTCCTCTGCAGACGCTTCACATGGACGTGTGGGGCCCAGCCCCCGTCCGTGGGCAGGGTCACGAGCGCTACTTTCTGTTGGTGGTTGACGACTACTCGCGTAACACCACAGTCCTCCCCTTGAGCAGCAAGGGTGCTGTCACTGAGGTGCTGATCGACTGGATCCGCGAGGCTCGTCTCCAGCTCAGGAAGAGCTTCGGCTCGGACTTTCCTGTTCTGCGTCTGCACTCGGACAGAGGCGGAGAGTTCTCCTCGCGCCTTCTGCGAGACTACTGTCGTGCACGGGGGATCCGCCAGACCTTCACGCGTCCTGACTCTCCACAGCAAAATGGGATTGCTGAGCGCCGCATTGGCATGGTCATGGATGTCGCTCGTACGTCCATGATGCATGCGGCTGCCCCCCATTTTCTGTGGCCGTTTGCGGTGAGGTACGCGGCGCATCAGCTCAACCTTCACCCCCGGGTCTCTCGGCCCGCGATGTCCCCAGTCTTGCTGTGGACGGGGAAGGTTGGCGATGCGTCGGCGTTCCGTGTCTGGGGATCTCGGGCGTTTGTCCACAACTTGTCTGCGGACAAGCTGTCCCCTCGTGCTGCTCCCTGTGTCATCCTTGGCTTCCCCACAGACGCTCCCGGGTGGCAGTTTTACCACCCCTCCTCTCGTCGTGTTCTGTCCTCCCAGGACGTCACGTTCGACGAGTCAGTCCCCTTCTACCGCCTCTTCCCCTACCGCACTCCTTCCCTCCCCCCTCCGCCGGACTTCTTTGTGCCGGTTCCCCCCCCGGTAGACCCCCTCCCCCCTCAAGTTCCTGCCCCCTCACGTGTGTCCCAGGTAGACGCAGTTGACCCGGTCGAGGTTACAGGTGACTCTGGTGCTGCTGCGGGTGCTGAGCCTGGGGGTGCTGACTCTGGGGGTGCTGTGCGCGTGGGTGCTAAGCCTAGAGGTGCTACTACTGGGGGTGCTGAGCCTGGCAGTGCTGAGCCGGGGGGTGCTGTGCCTGGAGCTGCTGAGCTAGGGGGTGGTGGGTCTGGGGGTGCTGGGTCGGGAGCTCCTGAGCCTGGGGGTGCTGAGTCTGGAGCTGCTGAGCCTGGGGGTGGTGCGTCTGGAGCTCCTGAGCCTTGGGTTTCTCCTGCTGCTGCGTCTCGCCGGGAGCCCCTCTCTCCACAGGAGCTGCGCGAGTGGTTTGCTCGCCGCTGGAGGCGTGCTGCTGGAGGTGGAGCTTCTTCGACCGTCGGGGGTGCTGGTGCTGCCGGTCCCGGAGCTGCTGGGCCTGCGGGTCCTACTGGAGCTGGAGCTGCTGAGGGTGTTGGTGCTCAGACTACTGCTGTCTGCCCTGGCGGTGGTTCTGCTGCTGGTGCTACTGGGGGTCCTGCCGTTGGAGGTGGTTGTGGCGCTAGTGCTATCGGTGAGGGTGCTGGTGCTGTCCCTGCTGAGTCTGGAGCTGCCGCGCGGCCTCGGCCGTACTTCGTTCCGCTCCTGCAGCAGGTTCTTGGTCTTTCTCCTCCGGTAGAGTGTCCACAGCCTATCCAGTCGCAGTCACTGTTGGAGCCTTCCTCTCCACTGCCTGCTCCCTCTCCTTACACTGGTCCTACTGGAGGTCTTGCTGAGCGTCGTGAGCCTGCGTCTCGTCCCGCGTCGCCTGTTCGTCCTGCTCGCGCTAGTGGTCGCGGTTCGCGTCAGCGTCCTCCTCCTGTCCCTGGCACGCACCGGATGTCTCTGCGTCCGTCCACTGCTCCTCTGCGTGCCCCTTTGCCTTCTCCTCCTGAGTCCTCTCTTCCTGCGCTTGCCGACCTTGAGTCGGACTCTCTTCGTGCTGCCAGTCCTACTGTCACGCGTCTGCTTGCTACTGTCGTCACTGACCCCTCTTTTGAGTCCCCTGCTGCGTCTGCTCTTGTCGCTGAGCTCGTCGACTTTGCTGCTTGCTGTCGTCTAGACTACGCTGCTAGTCTTGTTGCTGAGTCTGCGTCTGTCTGTTGTCCGTCCGTCGGGGGTGAGTGTGCTCTTGGTACGGACGTCCTAGAGGACAGGCAGGAGGGGTTACAGTGTCTGGCTGCTGCTTCACCTCATCTTGCGTCTGTACTGCTTGCTCCTGAGGGAGACCCGGATGCACTAGACATCCCGACTCCGCGCTCTTACGCGGAAGCCGTAGAGGGTCCCTACTCGTCTCAGTGGCAGGCAGCTATGGATGCAGAGATGGCTTCCTGGAAGTCCACAGGCACCTACGTTGACGCAGTTCCCCCTCCTGGGGCGAACATCGTCAGTGGCATGTGGATCTTCAGGGTGAAGCGGCCGCCGGGCTCTCCACCTGTCTTCAAGGCGCGGTACGTTGCTCGTGGCTTCAGTCAGCGGCAGGGAGTTGACTACTTTCAGACCTTCTCTCCCACCCCGAAGATGACCACTCTTCGGGTGCTGCTGCACATAGCCGCTCAGCGCGACTACGAGCTTCACTCTCTCGACTTCAGCACTGTGTTCCTGCAGGGTAGCCTGCACGAGGAGATCTGGCTGCGCCGTCCACCTGGCTTCACTGGGACTTATCCTCCTGGCACCCAGTGGAGCCTCCGACGGCCAGTCTACGGTCTCCGCCAGGCACCGCGTGAGTGGCACGACACACTGAGGACTACGCTTGCGGCTCTTGGGTTTGCTCCTTCTACTGCTGATCCGTCGCTATTTCTGCGCACCGACACTTCACTGCCGCCGTTCTACATCCTCGTGTACGTCGACGACTTGGTCTTTGCCACAGCGGACACTGCTGGACTCGCCTACGTGAAGTCCGAGCTGCTGAAGAGACACACGTGCACAGACCTGGGTGAACTGCGCAGCTACCTTGGCTTGCAGATCACTCGGGACAAAGCACGCCGCACCATTACCTTGACTCAGTCATACATGGTGCAGCAGGTCCTTCAGCGCTTCGGCTTCACGTACTCCTCGCCTCAGGCCACTCCTCTGTCTACTCGTCACTCACTCTCAGCTCTGCCTTCGGATGAGTCCGTAGAGTCGAGTGGCCCGTACCCAGAGCTTGTTGGCTGCCTCATGTACCTGATGACCTGCACTCGACCTGACCTTGCATACCCTCTGAGCATTCTTGCACGCTATGTTGCTCCTGGGAGACAACGACCAGAGCACATGGCTGTAGAGAAGAGGGTATTGCGCTACCTGTGCAGTACGTCAGGCATGGGGCTAGTGCTTGGAGGGCGGAGTCCAGTGGTCCTTACTGGCCACGCTGACGCTTCTTGGGCTGACGACCAGGCTACGCAGCGGTCGTCACAGGGTTACACCTTCAGTCTTGGTTCCGGCTCTGTCTCGAGGCGGGCTACTCGTTCGTCTTCGGTTCTCAGCTCCAGTTGTGAGGCTGAGATCTACGCCGGGGCCATGGCTGCACAGGAGCTTCGCTGGCTCACCTACCTGCTGACTGACCTTAGAGAGCCGCCTCGTTCTCCTCCAGTGCTGTACGTAGACAACAAGGCCATGCTGGCCTTGTGTCGAGAGCAGCGTCTGGAGCACAGAACGAAGCACATTGCTCTTCGCTACTTTCTTGCTCGTGAGCTACAGCAGCGTGGACAGTTGCGGCTTGCGTACGTGGCCTCTGAGGCCAACACTGCTGATGTGTTCACCAAGGCACTCGCGCCTTGTGACCATCAGCGCTTCTGCACCCAGCTGGGTCTTGTGCCTGTCTTGCCTCACTTGCTCTCCTCTTGACTTTACTTGTACTGTGAGATATATATACCTGCTCTTGCTTGTCTAGTTTTATATATATATGTCTGTACTCCTGCATGTGAACTGGCCTCTGGCCCTGCTCTTGTGCTCGGACTGTGTGGTGACTTTGTGATCCACCCTGAGCTTGCTTTGCTTTACTTTGCTTGACTGGTCTTGTGACCCCTCGTTCTCCCCCACTTTGCCTATGGGGGTGTGTCAGATATATATGACATAGCTGTTGTAGGCTATAGTGGGGTAGCACATATGGGGTACAGCTCTCTAGGGTTTGCATTTGTACCCAACTTTCACATAGTCATTTCATTTCTGTTCTACTATTCTCACAGGTCGACATTCCCAGCCAACGGCCCGAACGTTACAGGCCCACGACAAAGGCAAGATACTCTTGACCTCGAATAAGTTATTCGAGTTTCCCAGACAAGACACGCAAGGCTACCCAAATACAGTGCCATTCTCCCCATGGGAGCGCTTGTACGAAAGAGAAGCACAGGAAAATATGAGAAAGGGAACTGAAATATGTCAAATTGTATATATGCCATATATGTTTAGGCTAAAATGGGGTAGCCAATATGGGGTACAACCCCTCGGGTTTCATATTTGTACCCAACTCTTTCATAGTTCATTCATTCCTGTTCACTCTTCTGACATGGCATCAGAGCACGTCCTAGCCAAGGACCGATTTCTTAGGGCCCACCGAGTAGCGCTACCCCACCGGTTGCGCCACTGTGATCGCGCCACCTGCTGCAGCGCGCCCTGCAAAGTTGCGCGCCACCTGCAGCAGCGCGCTCTGCCTTGCCCTGCCTGCGCGCCGCACCGCCGCGCGCCCTGCTCTGCTTGCGCGCCGCGCCGCTGCGCGCCCTGCCCTGCCTGCGAGCCGCGCCGCCGCGCGCCCTGCTCTGCTGCGCGCCGCGCCGCCGCGCGCCCTGCCCTGCCTCCGCACCGCGCCGCCGCGCGCACTGCCTTGCCTGCGCGCCGCGCCGCCGCGCGCCCTGCCCTGCCTGCGCGCCGCGCCGCCGCGCGCCCTGCCCTGCCTTCGCGCCGTGCCGCCGCGCACCGTGCCCTGCCTGCGCGCCGCGCCGCCGCGCCGCCGCGCGCCCTGCCCTGCCTGCGAGCCGCGCCGCCGCGCGCCTTGCCCAGCCTGCGCACTGCGCCGCCGCGCGCCCTGCTCTGCCTGGGCGTTGTGCCGCCGCGCGCCCTGCCCTGCCTGCGCGCCGCGCCGCTGTGCGCCCTGCCCTACCTGCGCGCCGCTCCGCTGTGCGCCCTGCCCCGCCTGCGCGCCGCGCCGCCCACACCCTGCTGCGCCGCCCGCGCCCTACAGTACCGCCCGCGCTTTGCAGCGCCACCTGCACGCCCTGCTGCTCGTCACCGCCTCGCTCTATGGCCACCCTTTGGGTTCTTTCCTTCGACACTGAGGGCCGCCCTGTAGAGTTTGACGCCTGGCTCGATGACTTGCAGCTCTACCTCATTAGCACGAGGGTTCACTAACAAACATTGGGATACATATAGCAAACCCTAAAGGGTTGTACTCACTATAGAGTACCCCACCGTAGACTAGAGGAAACATAATATTCTGACACACCCCCATGGTCAAAGTGGGGTGTAATCAGCACAGCAAGCAAAGCAGAGCAAGATCAGGGTGGATCACAATGTCACCACACATTCTGAGCACAAGCACAAGATGCAAAAGTTTAAAGTTCACAAATGTAAGCAAAGCTAGAGGCTATCGCAGAGGGCAAGTGTGGAGGAGGAGGGACTATGAGAGGAGAGGAGGTAGTGGGCGACAGCTGAAGCTGCTGGCACACCGCGCAACTGGAGCAACTGGCACACGGGCAACCGGAGCAACTGGCACACTGGCAACTGGAGCAACTGGCACACGGGCTACTGGAGTAACTAGCTCCGCGGCTAAAAGTAGCGGCAGACGAGCAACGGACTCACGGGCGACTGGAGCAACGGGCTCACGGGCGATTGGCGCAACGGGCTCACGGGCGACTGGCGCAACGGTCTCACGGGCGACTGGAGCTGCTGGCTTCACGGCGGCCACCCCCTTCAACCTCCCCAAACTATCCCACCCCCATCTCACACACCCCCTACTGCACCCCTAGGTTCACTCACACCCCACCCCCTAGCACCACTCCGTCGACTCCCACACACCCACCCCCCTCAGCGGCAGCTGCAGCACTGGGAGACAGAGGAGGAGGAGGAGCAGGGGAGACCACACACCCGCCACCCCCCACTCGCCACCCCCAAACCCGAACACAGGGCAGGGCGGGATGGTGGGTAGGGAGGTTACGGGGGGGGGGGGGGGGGCGACACGCGGCCTCCCAGGGCGCCAAAGCAGGCGGCAGAAGGGGCGACGCTCGCCCCCCCCCCCCCCGGCCCCCTCAGGTCGCCTTGACAGGCGATGGGAGAAGGGGGGGGGGGGGGGGGGGGGGGGGGGGGCGGTGCACGTGCCTCAGGTGCGCCGCGGCTGGCGACGGGGCATGGCCGGGGCCGGGCCGGGGCCGCAAGTGGCGGCGACGGGGCCGCTGGCGACGACGACGGGGCCAATAGGAGCGGCGACGGGGCCGTTAGGGTCGGCGACGGGGCCGCTGGCGGCGGCGACGGGGCCGCTGGCGATGGCGACGGGGCCGATAGGAGCGGCGACGGGGCCGCTAGGGCCGGCGACGGGGCCGCTGGCGGCGTCGGCGGGGCCGCGAAGGGTCGGCGTCGGGGCCGCTGGCGGCGTCGACGGGGCCGATAGGGGCGGCGACGGAGCCGCGAAGGGGCCGCGAGGGGCCTGGAAGGGCGGCGACGGGCCGCGAAAGGGGCGGCGACGGGGCCGCGAAGGGGCCGCGAGGGGCCAGGAAGGGCGGCAAAGGGGCCGCAAAGGGGCCGCGAGGGGCCTGGAAGGGCGGCAACGGGGCCGCTAAGAGTAGCGCGAGGGGCACGCCACGAGGCGTGTCGAACACAGAGTAGCAGCGGAAGGAACAGGCCAGGAACGTAGTTTGCTCTGATAGCATGAGAAAATGAACGAGAATGAGAAATTAGAGAAGAGAGGGTTCACTAGCAAACATTGGGATACATATAGCAAACCCTAAAGGGTTGTACTCACTATAGAGTACCCCACTGCAGGCTAGAGAAACATAATATTCTAACATAGACATCTTTGCTCTTGATTATGATGCTATTCTTGCTGCCATGTATGCATTGTCTGTTAGTGCTGAGGGTGACTGCTACCTGTGTCTGCCGCCTGATCCAGGTATAGAGCTAGCAGCTCTTGGTACTTGCGAGTCTGCGCTTTGAGGTACCACGTCTGCTGCCTTAGGTGCGGGTGAGTCTGCGCTGTCAGGTACCGCGCCTCCTACTGCCTTGCACACCTTCACTCTTGACTCAGGTGCTTCTAGGTTTTTCTTCCATGACAGCACAGCCCTCACACCACTCCCTGCACCTGTTGTAGTCTCCCTGGCTGACCCCTCGGGGGGTCCAGTCCTTGCACGGTCTACCACTGTGCTTCCTTGCCCAGCGGTCCTGTCTGGATCACTGTCAGGTCTCCACCTCCCCTCGTTCTCTACGAACTTGGTGAGCAACGCTGTCCTTCAGGACCACTGGGTTGATACCTTCACCCCTGGAGGACAGCGTGTGGCGATCTGTACGTGCTCCAGGACTGGGTGACACCTGGCCACGTTCACGCGTGCGCCAGGGTCGAGCCTTTACACACTGACCACTGTGTCTCCCCAGGTCGCTGTTGTCGGTCAGGTGTCCGCGTCAGGTCAGCTAGACTCCCCTTGCTTGTGTCGCTCCCTGTCACACCAAACCGTTCTCTGGCACCACCATCTGGGCCACCCCTCCCTGCCCCGTCTTCGCGACATGCACCGTCGCCTCCTTGTGTCTGGTCTGACAAAATAGGCATCAGGTGTACATGGAACGGCTCCAACTTCTCTGTACAAGGAATGTATTGAACTTGTTTGTTGTGAAAAGGGCGGAAGGCCTCAGTTCGACACGCTGGCTGGCAGTACTGTCAGAAGCACAATCACGACTGCCACCTTGATTCTGCCGGAGGGCTGTTGAATTTGTCACTGAGTACAGTAATAAAACAACAAACTGTGCGTTCACGTATGCGAAATCCGAATGTGTTAGGACTGCCCACATGCGTCCAGAGTTGGCTAGTTGGCCATGTTGGAAATGACGCTGCCCATTCATACACTTGATTCCCTGTTTTGGAAGTACCCAACAGATCCCAAAATTTTGACCAAATTCCTAAAGGCTTGACTGAAATGATTGCGTGCTTAAAAATATACAAAACTAGTGTCAATAAAACTAGTGCAACTGCCCTCAGAAACGCAACTTCAACGAAACACAACAGCTTCGCGCAAATTAGCCATAGCCAATCGCTGCAGCTCGCTGCTAAGTCGGGCGCAAAATTGCGAGTTGGTTTGGCTGCACTATACAATCACTGCTCGTTACTAGAGTACTAAGTAGCAGCGCGGCGGGTGCTTGAAATGTGTTTTAGCATTTCGCCCATCTTTGACAAAAGTTAGAAGAAAGAAAGAGGATTGAACTAGCAAGAATGAGGATACAAATAGCAAACCCTAGAAGGGTTGTACTCGCTATAGAGCACCCCACTACAGGCTAGAACAATAAGATAATATTCTGACACACCCCCATAGCCAAAGTGGGGTGTAATCAGCAGAGCAGGCAAAACAGTACAAGCTCAGGGTGGATCACAATGTCACCACGCATTCTGAGCACAAGGTCAAGAAGAAATAGTTCAAAGTTAACAATTATGAGCAAAGCTAGCAGTGGTCACAACGGGCAAGTGAGGAGGAGGAGGGAGAGTGAGAGGAGAGGAGATAGAAGGCGGCGGCTGAAGCTGTAGACACACGGGCAACAGGAGTGGCGAGCACAGTGGCTACCGGGACAGCGCCCCGGACTACGGGAGTAACAGGCCCCGCGGCTCAAGTAGCGGCAGACGGGCAACGGACCCACAGGCGACCGGCTCAGCGACAAGCTCACTGGGCTACCGGGACAGCGCCCCGGACTACAGGTGCTGCGGACGACAAACTGGCAACCTCCGCTCAACCTCCCACACACAGTCCCACCCCCCTCATACACACCCACTGCTACACCGCTAGCTCCACTCCCACGCACCCCCCTTAAACCCTAAACCCAGTCTCCCACACAACCACCCCCCTCAGCGACAGCTGCAGCAGTGGGAGACGAAGGAGGAGGAGGAGAAAGGGAGGAAGGCACACCGGCCACCCCCATACCCGCCACCCCGCAAGCGGCCCCCTCAGGTCGCCACGACGGACGACAGGAAATGGCAGGGGGGGGGGAGGCGGTGTGGTGAAAGGGGCCCACAACGTACCTGGTTGGAGGGCGGGGCCGCGACAAGGGGCCGGGCCGCGACGAGCGGGGCGGGGCCGCGACGTAGGGCGGGGCCGAGCCGGGCAGGCGCACGGGCGGCGACGGGCCGGGGCGGGGCCGCGACGAAGGGCGGGGCCGAGCCGGCAGGCGCACGGTCGGCGACGGGCCAGGGCGGGGCCACGACGTAGAGCGGGGCCGCGTCGAGGGGCGGGGCCGCGACGATCGGGGCGGGTCGCGACGTAGGGGAGAAGCCCGCCGCGGGCCTCGGGGCGCACAGCGGGCAATGAACCGCCGCGCGCCTCGGGGCGCACGGCGGGCAGAATACCGCCGCGCGCCTCGGGGCGCACGGCGGGAAGGGAAAGGTAGCAGCGGAAGCGAGGTGGTAACCCACCCACAGGATCGATCCAAAGGGATCGACCTGCTCTGATACCATGACAAAAGTTAGAAGAAAGAAAGAGGATTGAACTAGCAAGAATGAGGATACAAATAGCAAACCCTAGAAGGGTTGTACTCGCTATAGAGCACCCCACTACAGGCTAGAACAATAAGATAATATTCTGACAATTTTCGCCCTTGGCGCCAGTGGCAAAAATGTGATGGTAAAATGCAAATGGAATATGAATATTTCATCTTTGTAACCAGTTAAACTTGTATGTGATAACGTATGCGATGAGCAAATGCTGTCGTTTATAAGCTGTAGATATTTGCTTTCGCAACTTGATGATTGTACCACGAATTTAGAATGACACTCAATTTAATAACTCGCAGGATAAAACTTTAGCAAGTGCTTAATTTTCTGTGTTTTTTATTTATTATTTTTTGTAGCCGCGGGAAAAAACTTTAGCGAGTGACTAATTTTCTGTTTTTTTATATGTTTTGTAGCTAGATGTGCATTGACTTTATACCAGCACAACCTTCAATGGTGGCACCGATACAATCCGGCAAGGTGACAAAAGTGACAATTGGTTACAGTGTGGATGGTTGTCTGTCAGTTGGCCCCGCCCTCGCATGGGCGACGCCGACTTCTTAGTCGGGTGTGTAGAAGTCGCGATGGACTACTTATGCGGTCGACGCCGAACACCGGTGAGCAGCTCGACCTCTGCGAAGCCGTCGATGAGGGTGACGAGTTTGTCGATGAGTTTTTTTCGATGAGACCTGGTCAATGACAGTGGTCGACGGGCTCCTCGACGAAGTCGGATGAGGAGCACCATACAACAAATTCTGTTTGGCTGGCTCGTCTCGGCGAACACTATTTGACGGAGCAGTGTCAAAGTGGTCGACCGAAGCTGCTCGGTGGCGAAACTCAGCAAGTGTGCGGGTTTCGATTCTGCAGGTTTTGGCAAACCCGACCTACGGCCAAGTATCCCCAGGTCGACGTGAAGCATCTGGCACGATCGTCGGCATGTGGCCGACTCGGCATGTCAAACATATATGACATAGTCTGTGTAGGCTGTAGGGGGGTAGACTATATGGGGTACAACACTGCTAGGTTTTCTCACTTGTACCCATCTCCTTGCTACTTCAGTAATTCCTTGTTTTGCAATTCTCACATGGTTTCAGAGCAAGTTCCCTAGTGGGACCGGTTTTTTTTTAAGGGCCCACCACAAACTTTTTTTTCTGCCCTGCCCTAATCGCACTGTCATGCCTGCCTGCCATGTCACGTCTCTTGCGCCTGACTACCCGCGCCCTCGAGCGCCTGCCTATCCGCACCCTCGAGCGCCCGCCTATCCGCGCCCTCGAGCGCCTGCCTACCCACGCCCTCGAGCACCTGCCAACCCGCGCCCTTGAACGCCTACCTACCCGCGCCCCTGGCCTCTGGAGCAGCCGCCACTGCAGCAGCCGCCCCTGGCCCCTAGAGCAGTCGCTCGTGCAACAGCCGCCCCTGGCCCCTGGACCAGCCGCCCCTAGAGCAGCAGCCCCTGGCCCCTGGAGTAGCCGTCCCTGCCCTGCACCCGCGCAGCCGCCCCTAGACCCCGCCGCGCGGCCCCTGGACCCCGCGACGCGTCGCCCTGCCTCTGCCTCGTCGCGACGCGTCGCCCCTGCCTCATCGCGACGCCCATGCCGGACCCGCGCGTCGCCCCTTGCCTCGTCGCGACGCCCCTGCGGGACCCGCGCGTCGCCACCGCCTCGTTGCAACGCCCCTGCGGGACCCGTGAGGCGCGGCTCCTGCGCGTCGCGCCGCCCCAACATGACCCGGGCGTCGCCCCAGCTGGTTGCGACGCCCCTGCGGGACCCGCGCGGCGTCGCCCTTGCCCGCCGCGGCGCCCTGCCCTACCCCGCGCCCGCCCTTTGGACGGCCGCCCCTGCACCGCCCTGCAGCAGCTGCCGTCGCGGCCCTGCCCCGCCCTTCAGCAGCGGCTGTCGCGGCCTGCCCCGCCCTGCAGCAGCTGCTGTCGCGGACTGCCCCGCCCTGCAGCAGCTGCCGTCGCGGCCCTGTCCCCGCCCTGCACCAGCTGCCGTCGCGGCTCGGCCCCGCCCTGCACCAACTGCCGCGGAGCTTCCTGCCACGGTCGCATCCCCGCCCTGCCGCTGTAGCGACCCCGCCGTCGCCGCCGTCGTGCGCCTGCCCTTCCCTCCACTGGTGAGCACTGCCCTGCCCACGCTGCTACCGCTACTACTGCCGCTACTACTGTTACTGCTGTTTCTACTGCTACTGCTTCTACTGCTGCTCCTGGCGCGGCCAGACGCAACTCCAAGGCCATCCGCGTGAGTCCCTCACGCCCCAGCATCTTCGTGAGTGGTACGCTAGTTGGGGTTGTCGAGGTGGCCGTAGTGGGAGTCGCCCTGGAGTGGGTAGTTTGGGAGCTTCTGGTAGTGGCCAGGTGCAGCTGCAGCGTCGTCCGAGCGAGGCTCTTTCGCCCCACCAGCTTCGTGAATGGCACGCTCAGAGTAGAGGGTCGCTGAGTACTGTTCACTGCCCGTACGTCATTCGCACGGGTGTCCATAATGGTCAGCCTTGAGGGACGGTTGGTCACACAGAGTCCCGCTGCTTTGCCTGTCTGAGCGACGCCTGGCGTACTGAGTTTGGCGACGACGCAAAGCTCCCCGACTGGCCGGAGCTGCTTAGGCAGAGTGTAGATATCTTTACTCTTGACTATGATGCTATCCTGATTGCCATGTATGCATTGTCTACTACTAATGAGGGTGCCTGTCACCTGTGTGTGCCGCCTGACCCCGGTATCCAGTCTGCTGCCCTAGGTGCCGGTGAGGCTGCGGCTCTAGGTGCTGGTGCGTCTCCTGCTCCAGGTGTTGGTGAGGCTGCTGCTCTAGGCGCTGGTGAGTCTACAGCTCTAGATGTTGGTGAGTCTGCTCTCTCGGGTGCTGCGCCTCCTACGGTCTTGCACACCTTCACCCTTGACTCGGGTGCTTCCCGCTCCTACTTTCGAGACCGCACCACACTCACGCCGCTTAGTCGGCCGGTTGCAGTCTCCCTGGCAGACCCCTCTGGGGGTCCTGTCGTTGCCCACTACTCCACTGTCCTACCGTGTACGGCGGCCCCGTCTGGATCCATGTCAGGTCTTTACCTCCCCTCGTTCTCCACGAACTTGGTGAGTGGTGCTGATCTACAGGATGGGGGGGTTGACCAGTTCACTCCTGCGAGTCAGCGAGTGACCCACTGCACGTGTGCTAGGACGGGCCGACACTTGGCCACGTTAACCGGTCAGCCGGGGTCGAGCCTCTACACACTGACTACCCAGTCTCATCCAGTTGCTGTGTCTGGTCAGGTAGCTGCGTCGAGTCAGGTGTTTGCTGCAGCGTCCAGGTCTGGTCCTGAGTCTACTCCCTGTTCGTGTCGTCTCCAGTCTCATGAGACTCTCCTCTGTCACCCCTCCCCGCCTCGTCTTCAAGGCATGGCCTCCCGTGTCCTTGTCTCTGGTCTCCCCCGGTCCCTCCCTCCCTTCCCCCGGGGCCTGCCCCTACTTGCGTTCCCTGCGTCGAGGGGCGGCAGCGCGCCGCTCCTCACTCCTTCGAGTTTCCTCCGACAGAGGCTTCACTGCAGACTCTCCGCATGGACGTGTGAGGCCCAGCCCGTGTCCGTGCACAGGGTCACGAGCGTTACTTCCTGCTGGTGGTTGACGACTACTCGCGTTACACCACGCTGTTCCCCTTGCGCTGCAAGGGTAAGGTCACTGAGGTGTTGATCGAGTGGATCCGCGCTGCCCGTCTCCAGCTCAGAGAGAGGTTCGACTCTAACTTTCCTGTTCTGCGTCTGCACTCCGACAGAGGTTGAGAGTTTTCCTCCGACCTTCTGCGAGCCTTCTATCGTGCGGAGGGCATCCACTAGACGTTCACGCTTCCAGCCTCTCTGCAGCAAAATGGGATTGCTGAGCGCCGCATTGGCATGGTCATGGACGTCGCTCGTACGTCTATGATCCATGCGGCTGCCCCACATTTTCTGTGGCCGTTCACGGTTCAGTACGCGGCGCATTAGATCAACCTTCAGCCCCGGGTCTCCACGCCGGAAACCTCCCCTGCTCTGTGGTGGACAGGAAAGGTTGGCGATGCGTCTGCGTTCCGTGTCTGGGGATCTCAAGCTTTCGTCCGCGACTTGTCTGCAGACAAGCTGTCCTCCCGTACTGTTCCCTGTGTCTTCCTTGGCTTCCCCCCTGACGCGCCTGGTTGGCAGTTTTACCCACCCACCACGCTCCGTGTTCTGTCCTACTACCGTCTCTTCCCCTACCGCACTGCTCCCCTTC
This sequence comes from Closterium sp. NIES-65, assembly GCA_948144175.1. Taxonomy (NCBI): domain Eukaryota; kingdom Viridiplantae; phylum Streptophyta; class Zygnematophyceae; order Desmidiales; family Closteriaceae; genus Closterium; species Closterium sp. NIES-65. The sequence goes on along the minus strand of CANXME010002232.1, from coordinate 800,466 downwards.
CCCCCCCGTCGCTCTTCCTCGCGCCAGGTCCCCCCTTGGTAGACCCCCTCCCCCCTCACGGTCCTGCCCCCTCAGGTGTGTCCCAGGTAGACGCAGTCGAGCCTGTTGAGGTAGCTGTTGACTCTGGTGCTGCTGGGGGTGCTGAGCCTGCGGGTGCTGGGTCTGGGGGTGCTGAGCCTGAGCGTGCGGAGCCTGGGGGTGCTGAGTCTGGGGGTGCAAAGCCTAGGGGTGCTGAGTCTGGGGGTGCAAAGCCTAGGGGTGCTGAGTCTGGGGGTGCTAAGCTTGGGGTTGCTGAGTCTGGGGGTGCGGAGCCTGAGGGTGCTGGGCTTGCTCGTGTGGAGTCTGGCGGTTGTGGGCCTGGAGGTCCTTTGGGTGCTTCGTCCCCGCGGGAGCTACTTTCTGTGCAGGAGCTGCGCGAGTGGTTTGCTTGGCGCTGGAGCCGTGCTGCTGGAGCTGGTGGTGCTTCTGGTGCTGGAGGTTCTGCTGCTAATGGAGGTCCTTTTGCTGCTGGGACTACTGGGGGTTCTGGAGCCACGGGTCCCGGAGGTGCTCGTACTGGAGGTATTGGAATTGCTGGACCTAGTGATGCTACTGGTACTTGAGCTGCTGGCGGTGCTGAAGCTGGCGGTGCTGCTGGCGTGGGTGCTGTTGGAGGTACTAGAGCTGGAGCTTCTTCGTCTTCCGGTAGTCCTGCTGGAGCTGGAGCTGGTGAAGGTGCTGGAGCTAGAGGTGCTGCTGGAGCCGGTGCTTCTGTGGGTGCTGGAGTTGGCGCTACTAGAGCAGCTGGTGGTGCTGCTAGAGTTGCTAGAGCTGACGCTGGGGGTGGTGGTGCTGTCCCTGCTGGTTCTAGAGGTGTTGCGCGGCCGCGGCCGTACTTCGTTCCGCTACTTGAGCATGTTCTTGGTCTCCCACCTTCTAATGGTCCTGCTCCTTCCTTAGATTGTCCACCGCCTATCCAGTCCGAGTCACAGTTACAGGTGGCCTCCCCACTGCCTGCTCCTTCTCCCTAAACTAGTCCTACTCGAGGTCTTGATGAGCGTTGTGAGCCTGAGTCTCGTCCTGCGTCGCCTGTTTGTGCTGCTCGCACCGGTCGTTGTGTTCCGCGTCAGCATCCTCCTACAACCCCAGGCACGCACTAGTTGGCACTACGTCCTTCCACTGCTCCACTGCATGTCCCGTTGCCGTCTCCTCGAAGAGTCCTCTCTTCCTGCTCTTGCTGACCCGAAGTCTGACTCCCTTCGTGCTGCCAGTCCTACTGTCACGCGTCTCCTGGCTACTGTTGTGACTGACCCTTCCTTGAGTCCACTACTGCGTCTGCCTTAGTTGCTGAGCTTGTCGACTTCGGTGCTCACTGTCGTCTAAACTACGCCGCTAGTCTTATTCTTGAGTCTGATTCTGTCTGTCCTACGTCCGTCGGGGGTGAGTGTGCTCTTAGCACGGACGTCCTTGAGGACAGGCAGGAGGATTTCCAATGTTTTGCTGCTGCTTTACCTTCTCTCGTGTCCATGCTGCTTGCCCTTGAGGGAGACCCGGATGCACCAGACATCCCGACCCCGCGCTCTTACGCAGAGGCGATAGAGGGTCCCTACTTCTCTCAGTGGCAGAGAGCCATGGACGCAGAGATGGCTTCATGGAAGTCCACAGGCACCTACATCGACGAGGTTCCCTGACCTGGGGCGAACATCGTCAGTGAAATGTGGATCTTCAGGGTGAAGCGGCCGACGGGTTCTCCACCTGTCTTCAAGGCACGTTACGTGGCTGAAGGCTTCAGTCAGCATTAAGGAGTAGACTTCTTCCAGACCTTCTCTCCCACCCGGAAGATGACTACTCTTCATGTGCTGCTGCACATAGCCGCTCAGCGCGACTACGAGCTTCACTCTCTTGAATTCAGCACTCCTTTCCTACAGGGCAGCCTGCACGAGGAGATCTGGCTACGCCGCCCACCTGGCTTCACTGAGTCGTTTCCTCCTGGTGCCTAGTGGAGCCTCCGGCGGCCAGTCTACGGTCTCCGCCAGGCGCCCTGTGAGTGGCACGACACACTGAGGACTACGCTTGCAGCCCTTAGGTTTGCTCCATTTACTGCTGACCCGTCGCTGTTTCTACGCACCGACACCTCTTTGCCGCCGTTCTACATCCTCGTGTACGTCGACGACTTGGTGTTATCTACTGCTGACACTGCTGGACTGGCCCACGTGAAGTCAGAGCTGCAGAAGAGACACACGTGCACAAACCTGGGTGAACTGCGCAGCTATCTTGGCTTGCACATCACCCGGGACAGAGCACGGCACACCATTACGTTGACTAAGTCACACATGGTGTAGCAGGTCCTTCAGCGCTTCGACTTCATGTACTCCTCGCCTCACGCCACTCCTCTGTCTACTTGCCACTCACTATTAGCTCTGCCTTTGGATGAGTCCGTAAATTCGAGTGGCCCGTACCCAGAGCTTGTTGGCTGCCTCATGTACCTGATGACCTGCACTCGACCTGACCTGGCATACCCTCTTAGCATCTTGGCATGCTATGTTGCTCCTGGGAGACACCGACCAGAGCACATGGCTGCAGCGAAGAGGGTGTTGGGTCGACGACTTGGCTACGTTGCAGTCGTCACAGGGTTACACCTTCAGCCTTGACTCCGGCTTTGTTTCGTGGCGGGCTACTCGCTCGTCTTCTGTTCTCAGCTCCAGCTGTGAGGCTGAGATCTATGCAGGGGCCATGGCTGCACAGGAGTTACGCTGGCTCACCTACCTGCTGACTGACCTAGGAGAGCCGCCTCGTTCTCCACCAGTTCTGTACGTAGACAACAAGGCCATGCTGGCCTTGATTCGGGAGCACAGTCCGGAGCACAGAACGAAGCACATTGCTCTTCGCTACTTCCTTGCTCGTGAGCTGCAGCAGCGTGGTCAGCTGCGCCTTGCTTACGTGGCCTCTCGAGCCAACACTGCTGATATCTTTACCAAGGCACTTCCGCCTTGTGATTATCAACGCTTCTGTACGATGCTAGGTCTTGTGCCTACTTGGCCTCACTTGCTCACTTCTTGACTTTCCTTGTACTGTGATCTATATATACCTACACTTGCATGCTTACACTTGCTAGGTTGAGATTACTGCCTTGCTTGTTCACCTTGATATATAACTCTGCATTTGAACTGGCCTTGTGGCCTTGTGCTTATGTTCAGATTGTGTGGTGACGTTGTGATCCACCCTGAGCTTGCCTTGCTTTGCTTGACTGGTCTTGTGACCTCTTGTTCTCGCCCACTTTGCCTATGGGGGTGTGTCAAACATATATGACATAGTCTGTGTAGGCTGTAGTGGGGTAGACTACATGGGGTACAACACTGCTAGGTTTTCTCACTTGTACCTATCTCCTTGCTACTTCAGTCATTCCTTGTTCTGCAATTCTTACACGGCATTTACGAGACGGGCGGGACGAACCACAATGTGCTCAACCGCATACAAGCACCCACAATGCGGATGCGAGTTCGCGCTATTGTTATTTGCAGTTGCAACGATGGCTATGTTAACGGGAATGGTGTGTTGGGCCCGCCCTTGGTTGGGCAACGCCGACGTCATGGTCGGATGTACCGGAGAAGCAGCCGGCCTGTTGTAGTGAAAGAGCTGCTCAACGGGCTTCTTCGGGTTGCAGGGCATCGCTTCGGTGTTGTCGTCGACCAAGGAGACCGACGACCTTCTTCGACGGGGCAGTTAGACGAGGTGGTCATTGACATCACTGTAGCAGGGCTGGAGCCGTCGACTAGGGGTGCTCGACGTTTGCAGCTGACCAAGCTGGACGACGGGCGGGCTATCGACCAGGAGGAGCAGTTCGACGGGGAGGTCGACGGAGCAACATGTGAGCAGCAGTCGATGAGGGGAGCTCGACAAGAGAAGCTGATAGTGCTCGCCGACGGAGGCGTGTGTCGACTAGGGTGTTGCTCGACATGAGCTGTGGTTGACAAGTGAGTCGTCGACTGGAGCATTAGGTGGTCGACGATCATGTAAAACTTTCGATTGACTTTTCCCAAGGAAGTCGACGCCGACCTGGTGGTATCCGGGTCGCCCAAGTCACCTGGGTGATGAGGTTCTGCGGAGGCACTCGAACGTCGTCGAGGTCGCAATGACGAAGGCGAATTTGGGCTGGTATCTCGAAGTTGATGTTGCTCGTTAGACGCAGACAACAGCCGACGGATGCACAACGATGCAAGTCGGGCCAATCGTATGCGTGCACCTGCCTACGTACGCACTACTGTCTTCTACGGGTGCAACGCTGGACAACCGCTTTACTGTAGCATTGACACCCTGTCGACCTGCTGCGTTGGCAGGTCGCCTTTTTGCAGTGTTGGCACGGCTCCTCTATGCAACGCTGGTAGACGGCCGACCATGCAGTGCTGGCGGTCTACTAGGATAGCTGCAGAGCTGCTAGGTGCCTGATGGAGTCATTTCTGTGATTGTCATTGCAACCATTCTGAAATGCAACCTTTGCCTAGTGAAAACTCTTCCCAATCTCTCGTGAATGTGCCAGTGCTAAGGAGCTACGCAAAGCTACAATCACTCCTAGAAGTTCGTGCCAACACCCAATAATCTAGCTCACAACTGTTGTGAAGTGACTCTCTGCATGGTGCGGTGAGCGTGGACGGCCCCGCAAATTACCTTAAGATAGGAGCCGAATTTTGCACCTACTAAGTCGTTCGTAGGTCGGTAGCCGTTTTAATTGCCATGGTCGACCCCGTTATAGAAGCGGGCGTAGTGGACAACTTGGAGCCACGCTTAGCTGATGCGCGGAAACGCATTGAGGATGGCGAGTACGGGTCCCCTTGGCGATCGTTGGGTTTGGCATCCGAGCGTAGTGGGCGACGAAGCACCCTTCCCTTCTTGCATCTCCTCGATCATTACAAAACTAAGGTAGCGTCGACGATGTGGTCGACGTCGATGCACGAGACAGCGGCAGCGATGGCACGAAAAAGAGAGGGGTGATTATGGTCGACGGTGCCGTTGACACGGGTCAGGCGTGAGTGCAGCGGTCGACGGCAACCGCAGGTAGCTCGCGGGTCAAAGTCGATGGTCAACATTCCTCTCCTCTACGAAGCGGTGGAGGGCTCTCGGCGATGACGCATGTGACGGCGGAAGGGATCGCACCGGGGTATGGCTACTTCAGTTTTTTGCCGGACAGGATCACTGTCACACCGATGCAAGGTCGACGGGATCTCATCACCAGGAGGGAGTCGATAGAACCTCAGCTGGAGGTCGCCGAGCTGAAGGGCTTTGCCAACGGCACCCTGCCAATTCCGCCCGAGGACGATGCCGAGCTGCGGGGGGGGTTTCGTGCGGCTCATTTGCTCACCTTCATGGTCGTCTCGAGGTGCTGCTTGCCGATGGTGCAGCTAGCGCTCAGGTCCTGTCGAGAGCGACAGGATGCTGGTCACGAAGCATAGCACTTCATCATATCGACGTACGAGGCGAAGGACAACCTGTACATCGGACAGCTGGAGGAGCAGATGACACACCTTCGGATGGGCAAGCAGGAGTCGTTGACGGACTACTGCAACAGTGCTCGATGGATCCTGCCTGAGATGCGGATGGCGGGCGTCGAATACTCGATAGCATCCTACATCACCCACGTCGTCAAGGGCCTGCCGCACAACTACAACCTCATAAAGAAGATGATGATGGCGCCCGGCACGCGTGAGTCCCTCGACGAGGACTCCCTTACCAGCTACGTCATTCAAGACAAGGCCTTGCAAGAGGCAGAGCAGCCCACGGAGCTCCTTCCGCAGGCGAGTTACGATGCACCGGCAAAGCCGAATCGTCAGCAAAAAGCAGCGCGGGAAGCCGGGCGGAGATGGTAGCGGAGGTGGGGGGTCGACGAAGGACATCAACGAGAAGAGGTCGACTCGGGGCAAGGGCCGTGGAAGTGGTGGTCGACGGCGGGAGTGCTGGATCTGCCACGATCCCGACCATCTCTCCTACAAGTTCCCCGACCGCGACGACCGCGACGAGGATGACAACAAGGGAGGCCGTGGTCGGTCGACCAGTCGTTGCCCCTGTTGAAATGAGAAGCCGCGCAAGGAGAAGCATGTCAGTATCAACAAGAGTGATTGAACTAGGAAAGAGTTGGGTACAAGTAGGAAACCCTAAATTTACTGTACCCCATAGTAACTACCCCACTACAGCCTAAACAAACTGCAGCAGATATGACATTTGATACACCCCCATAGGCAAAGTGGGGGAGAGCAAGGGGTCACAAGACCAGGCAAGAAAGGAAAAGCAAGCTCAGGGTGGATCACAACGTCACCACACACACTGAGCACAAGCAAAGGGCCACAAGGCCAGTTCACATGCAAAGGCATATATGCAACACAAACATCACAGTGATCTCTACATAGCAAAGCAAGCATGCAGGTATATATATATGGATCACGGTACAAGCAAAGCCTACAGCAAGTGAGGAAAAGTGAGCACAAGCCCTAGCATAGTGTAGAAACGCTGATGATCACCAGACTGAAGTGCCTTGGTGAATATATTAGTAGTGTTGGCCCGAGTGGCCATGTAACGCAGACGAAGCTGACCACGCTGCTGCAACTCTTGAGCCAGGAAGCAACGTAGAGCGATCTGCTTTGTTCTCTACTCCAGTCCGTGCTCCTCACACAAGGCAATGGTAGCCTTGTTGTTGACGTACAGCACTGGAGGAGAACGAGGCCGCTCTCCCAAGTCAATCAGCAGGTAGGTGAGCCAGCGTAACTCCTGTGCAGCCATGGCTACGGCGTAGATCTCAGCCTCACAACAGGAGCTCAGAACTGAAGCGAGCGTGTAGAACGCCAAGAAATAGAACCAGAGCCAAGGCTGAAGGTGTAACCCTGTGACGACCGCTGAGTAGCCTGGTCGTTAACCCAAGAAGCGTCTGAATGCCCAGTGAGGAGAACGGAGCTCCTCCCTCCAAGCACAAGTCCCATGCCTGATGTACTGCACAAGTAGCGCAGTACTCTCTTAGCAGCATCCATGTGCATCTTTCAGTGCCAACCAGGAGCCACGTAGCGAGCCAGAAGGCCAAGAGGGTACGCGAGGTCAGGACGAGTGCAAGTCATCAGGTACATGAGACAGCCAACTAGCTCTGGGTAAGGACCACTCGGCTCTACGGACTCGTCCGAAGGTGGAGCTGAGAGCGAGTGACCTGTAGCCAGAGGAGTGGCCTGTGCCGAGGACTAGGTGAAGCCAAAGCGCTGAAGGACCTACTGCACCATGTGTGACTGAGTCAGTGTGATGGTGCGGCGTGCTCTGTCCCGGGTGATCTGCAAGCCAAGGTAGCTGCGCAGTTCACCCAGGTCTGTGCACGTGTGTCTCTTCTGCAGCTCCGACTTCACCAGGGTGAGAGCCTCAGTGTGAGCAGTGGCAAAGACCAAGTCGTCGACGTACACGAGGATGTAGAACGGCGGCAGCGAAGTGTCGGTGCGCAGAAACAGCGACGCGTCAGCAGTAGAAGGCGCGAACCCAATAGCCGCAAGTGTAGTCCTTAGTGTGTCGTGCCACTCACGTGGCGCCTGGCGGAGACCGTAGACTGGCCGCCGGAGGCTCCACTGGGTACCAGGAGGAAACTACCCAGTGAAGCCAGGAGGGCGGCGCAGCCAGATCTCCTCGTGCAGGCTGCCCTGCAAGAAAGCTGTGCTGAAGTCAGGAGAGTGAAGCTCGTAGTCACGCTGAGCTGCAACGTGCAGTAGCACTTGAAGAGTGGTCATCTTCGGGGTGGGGGAGAAGGTCTGGAAGAAGTCAACTCCCTCTCGCTGACTGAATCCTCGGGCAACGTAACGAGCCTTAAAGACAGGCGGAGAACCTGGCGGCCGCTTTACCTTGAAAATCCACATGCCAGTGACGATGTTTGCCCAAGGTGTGGGAACCTCGTCGACGAAAGTGCCTGTGGACTTCTAGGATGCCATCTCTGCGTCCATGGCTGACTGCCACTGAGAGGAGTACTCGCCCGTGATCGCCTCAGCATATGAGCGCGGGGTCGGGATGTCTGGTGAATCCGGGTCTCCCTCAGGTGCAATCAGCATGGACACAAGATGAGGTACAGCAGTGGCAAAGCACTTAAACTCCTCCTGCCTGTCCTCAAGGACGTCCGTGACAAGAGCACACTCACCCCCGACGGACGGAGGACAGACAGACTCAGACTGAGCAACAAGACTGGCAGCGTAGTCTAGACGACAGTGAGCAGCAAAGTCGACAAGCTCAGCAACTAAGGCAGACGCAACTCTCACAATGTAAAAATTGACTAGAACCTGAAAGTACTAACAAGATATATGCAAAACCTAACCCTAGTGCAAGTACAAAATAACACAAGGGACAACACCTAGACTAGAACTACACAAGCTATAGAAATATAGTTTGACACACCCCCATAGTCTAGGTGACGGTAGTCCTGTAGAAACAACAAGAGCAAGCAACGGTCACAAGACTAATCCACAAGAACAAGACAAATCTCAAGGTGGAGCTCAAAGTCACCACACTCTCCGAGAGCAAGCAAGAGGCCACAAGGCCGGTCCACATGCAGGTATACAGCAAATATATATAGATGCAAGAGTACAAGACATGCAGGACAAGGCATCTCTACGTAAGCAGGTGAGGACGGGCAGGCACAAGGCCAAGCTGGGTGCAGAAACGCTGGTGGTCACAAGGCGGCAACGCCTTGGTGAAGATATCTGCAGTGTTGGCCTCAGAGACCACACGGACGACGCGGGCCTGGCCACGCTGCTGCAACTCACGCAGAAGGAAGTAACGAAGCTGGATGTGTTTCGCCTTCCCAACCATTCGGGGCTCCTCACACAACAGGACGGCAGACCTGTTGTCGGCGAACATGACTGGGGGAGAGCGAGGCCGCTCACCAAGGTCGGTGAGAAGGAAAGACAGCTAGCGAAGCTCCTGAGCGGCCATGGCCGCAGCGTACACCTCGGCCTCACAACTGGAACCGGCGACAGACGACGCCCGAGTCGACCGCCACGAAACAGCACCTGCCCTGAGGCTAAAGGAGTACCCCTGTGTAGACCGGCGCGTCTCTGCGTTGTCGGGCCACGACGAGTCCGAGTAACCTGTAAGTGTAACTGGCTGCTTCCCTCAAAGGACAAGTCCCATGCTTGATGTACTCGCCATATACTTCGCCACCCTCTTAGCCGCGTACCAGTTGGAAGGTCGGTGTCTCCCAGGCGCAACAAAGCGCGCAAGGACGCTAAGAAGGTAAGCTAGGTCTGGGCGAGTGCAGGTCATCAGGTAAATGAGACAACCCACCAGCTCAGGATATGGACCGCTGGACTCAAATGGCTCGTCCGAAGGTGGAGCCGTGAGCCGATGATCCCCACCAAGAGGGGTGAGCTGTACCTTGGAGAACGGGAAGCGAAACCGCTTGAGGATCTGCTCGACCATATGCGACTGAGTCAGCAGACCAAGGTAGTGCTGCAGCTCACCAAGGTCAGTGCAAGTGTGTCTCCTCAGCAGTTCCTCCTTCACGGAGGCCAGCGCGTGTCGGTCGGGAGTGGCGAACACCAGGTCGTCAATGTAGACCAGGACAAAGAATGGGGTCGAGCCACGGCGAACGAATAGTGACGGGTCAGCAGACAACGGAAAGAAGTCAAGAGCTGCAAGGGTCGAGCGAAGTGTGTCGTGCCACTCACGTGGAGCCTAACGCAGGCCGTCGACTGGTCGACGCAGTTGCCACTGGGTCCTAGGTGGGAAAGAGCCAGTGAAGCCAGGCGGGCGACGCAGCCAAATCTGCTCGTGCAGGCTCCCCTGAAGGAATGCGGTGGAAAAGTCCAAGGAGTGCAACTCATAGTCGCGCTGGGTTGCAATATACAGCAACACCCGAAGGGTACTCATCTTTGGCGTGGGAGCGAAGGTCTGGAAGAACTCCACCCCCTCTCGCTGACTGAAGCCTCTCGCCACATAGCGCGCCTTGAACACAGGTGGTGATCCAGGCGGCCGCTTCACCTTGTAGAGCCATCGGCCACTGACGACGTTCGTCCCAGGTGGTGGGACTGCGTCGACATAAGTGCCTGTGGACCTATAAGATGCCATCTCTGCCTCCTCAGCTGCTATCCAGTACAAAGCCCAAGGTCCCAAGACCGCCTCGGCGTGAGTGCGAGGGATCGGGATGTCAAGGGCGTATGGATCCCCCTTAGGGGCAAGTAGCATGGCGCAGAGATGAGGAACAGCGGCCGCAAGGAAACCAAGCTCAAACTGCCTGTCCTTGAGGACCTACAGGGGAAAGACAGGAGCACCCCCAGAGAACGGAGAACGAGCAGGGCCACTCACCAAGTGAGCGGCGTAGTCAAGGCGGTGGGAAGAGACAAAGCCATCGTCAGTGGTAACAAGTGCTGAGACAGACGACAAGGGTGCAGTCGGGTGAGTGACCAACGCGGACAAAACACGGGAGACAACAGGACGGGAGGCACGAAGGTAGTCGTACAACGGGTCGTGAAGCACAGTGAGGGACGACTCAGGAGGCTGTGGAAGGACAGGAGGAGGTGGAACAGGAGAGCGAAGGACAAGGTGGAACGGACCGTCTGCACGGTAACGGGACAGACGGCGCTCTGGGGACACAGCACGACTGAGGGGAGAACGACGAGTCCACTGGGACAAGGACAGGGACTCAACAGGGGGAACAGGAGGGGACGGTAGGGGACCACGAACAAAGCGTGCAGGTGCTGGGTCAGGGAGGTCGCGTAGTCGCAGTCGCTGCTGCTCCGCCTCCTCTGGCGTCTGCTGCAACGGTACCGGCCCCTGCTGCTGCTCCTGTGGCTCCGCCTCTGCCCTCTCCTGCTGCGTCTGCAGCTGCACCCGCTGCTGCGGCCGGGACTTCTGTGGTACCCTCTCCTGCTGCGGCCGTGACTCCTCCTCTACTCTCTCCTGCTGTGTCTGTAACTGCACCTGCTGCTGCGGGTGGGATTCCTGCTCTACCCTCTCCTGGTGCGGCCGTGGCTGCTCCTCTACTCTCTCCTGCTGTGTCTATAACTGCACCTGCTGCTGCGGGCGGGACTCCTCCTCTACCCTCTCCTGGTGCGGTCGTGACTCCTCCTCTACCTTCTCTTGCTGTTGCTGCTGCTGCTGCTGCTGCTCCTGCTGTTGTGCCCTCTCAAACCTCTCATGCTCCTCTCTCTCCAACCTGAGGAGACGCTGCTCACGGGTCAGGAAACGTACAGTGCGCGGTGTAGGCACCACAGTGCCAGTGCCTCCAGCTCCAGCACCCCCCGAACCAGCACCTCCACCACCAACACCCCCGGGGCCTCCAGTACCTCCCGGAGGAACACCCCCAAGCTCCGCAGCAACCGGCCGCAGAGAAGAACGAGGAGGAAACTGCGGGACGGATGGGAAGCCAGGGGGTGAGGCGGGGCGAGGCCGCCGAGTCGAGGCTGCCGTGTCCTCCATAGGAGTGACCTCCACGCCCACAACCCCTGCACCCCTAGAGCCGACACCACCAGCTTCTACAGCCCCAGTACCCTCACCCTCCGTAACTGCACCTCCCGCACCCCCAGACACGACAGGGACTAGACGCTGCGGGGGGGACGACTGCGGAGTGACGTGCGACACACCTGACGGGGCGGGACGCGAAGGGGGGGGGGGCTACCGGGGCGACTGGTGGCGGCTCAAGGGTGAGGAACAGCGGGGGGGGGAAGGCCTCAGTACCTCGGTGGGGGCGACTCCTGTAGTAACAGACAGACTCGTCGAACGTGACGTCCTGAGAAGCGAAGAATTGGTAGGTGACCGGGTCGTAGAATACCCAGCTGGAGGCGTCCAAAGGGAAGCCAAGAAAGACGCAGGCACGAGTGCCCGGAGACAACTTGTTCGCGCCAGGGGCGCGAACATGAGCCAGACAACCCCAGACACGGAAGTCAGCTGCTACGCCCGGAGAACCTGTCCAAAGGGAGACCGGTGTCACCCGTGGCCGTGCGTCACTGGGCCACAGGTTGAGCTGGTGCGCAGCGTAGCGGACTGCCTGAGGCCACAAAAACTGGGGGACACCGGCATAGCACATGGAGGTCCGCGCAACCTCCATGACCAGGCCGATGCGTCGCTTGGCTACCCCGTTCTACTGAGGTGAGGCTGGTAGTGTGTAAGACTGGATGATCCCCCAACCCTGACAGAACGTCTCCAGGCGAGTGGAAGAAAACTCACCACCACGGTCTGAGTGTAGGCGAAGCCCACACATGCCTTGGGCGCCACCCCACACTAGTAGCCACGGCTCGAGGACGGTAGGCACGTCGGCCTTCCGTCGCAAGGGGAAAACTGTGGTGTAGCGGGAGTAGTCGTCCACCACAATCAGGAAGTAGCACTCCTAACGTGGCCCAAGGACCGGGGAGGGGCCCCAGACGTCCAAGTGCAGGGTCTGGAAAGGAGCCGTGGTGGGGGGGAACGAGGAGGAGTGAGGGGCAGCGCGCTGCCGACCGTCGACGCAAGGAGTGCACAGTGGCGCAGGCGAGCGGGGAAGCGGTGCAAGCGACTCTGGGAGACCTGAGACCAGACGGTAACGTGCCATCCTACTGAGACGCGGGAACGACGGGTGACCTAGACGGTGGTGCCAGAGGACCGACGGGTGGGTGAAGGACCGACAGTCACACAACACAGCAGCTACCTGACCTGACCTGACCAAGTGTGGTGGGACCTAGTGTGTAGTGAGTACAGACCAGAGCCCGGCTCCCTGTGAAAAGTGGCCAGAGGGACCCCAGTGGTACCGACTGTGCAGGAGGCAACAGGCTTGTCAGCTGGGAAAGTAGTGACTACACCTAGGTCGTGGAGGTGACTGATACCCACCAGGTTCCTGGAGAACGAGGGGGTGTAGTAACCTGTGAGAAAACCTGAGGGAGCCGCCGGACACGGGAGAGTGGTGGTGCTGCGAGTACCTACACGTCCCACAGAGGGGTCAGCCAAGGCGACAGTGACTGGAGTGCGCAGTGGTGTGAGGTCAGTACAGTCGCGAAAGAAACAGCTCGACGCTCCAGAATCTAGGGTAAAGGAAAGTCGTGCAGTCTGTGGGGTCGCACCCGAACTAGCTACAAAGGCTGGTGCTAGACTAGTGGTAGCTGCAGCTCCTACACAAAGACCCTCAGAGGCGCCTGGACTGGAAACAACACACGCACCAAGACTGGAAACACATGTCTCTACTAGTGCAGCCGGGAACGGTCCTAAACCAGGTAGGTGAGACTCAACTGGTGCAGCAGTGCGCTGGCGAAGTCGTGAGGGCCAGTGCGGTGTAATAGCGTGAGGACAAAAACGCTCACAGTGGAGGTCGTCGAGTCGACGGTAGCAGCTAGACGCAGAGTGGGCAGGACTCCAACAGGTGGTGCCAGCACTAGGGCCTGTCAGGGCCCGGTACCCGCAGGGGCCGACGTCTCGCCCACTGCTAGCTGAGCAACTGCTGGGGGCTCCACCCTTTGGACCCGCAGGTCCCCACTGCCGGAAGTGCTGCGGCTGGCCCTGCTGTTGTAGAACTTGAGTACACGCCATGTGAGCCTATGCTGCTGCTGGTTCTGCTGAGGGCAGCCTTAGCTGCTACTGGTGTGCTGGGGGCAGCCTAAGCTGCTGATGATGCGCTGGCGGTAGCCTAAGCTGCTGCTCGAGCGCTGGGGCAGCCTATGCTGCTTATGGTTTGTTGGGGGGCAGCCTAAACTGCTGCTACTGGTGCTGCTGGTGGCGGGTTTCAGGGCATGGGGGGCAGCTCTGACTAGTACAGGTGGGACAATGGGTGCAGTTCGGTGCGGTTCAGTGTAACTCACTGCGCTTCTGCGCGGTTCTGTTCGGTTCTGTGTGGTTCTGCGGGGTGGAGAGTACCGGGTGGGGCGGCTGAGTCCGGGTGAGATGACTGGAACGAGTGGGGCAGCAGCTCTGGCTAGAATGGGTGGGGCAGCGGGTGCGGTTCTGTGCGGATCTGTGCAGTTCAGTGCGGTTCTGCGCGGTTCTGTGCGGTTCTGCAGGGTGGAGAGTACTGGGTGGGAAGGCTGATTCTGGGTGAGGTGACTAGAACGGGTGGGGCAGCAGCTCTGGCTGGAATGGGTGGGGCAGCGGGTGCGGTTCTGTGCGGTTCTATGCAGTTCAGTGCGGTTCTACGTAGTTCTGTGCAGTTCAGTGCGGTTCTGCGCGGTTCTGTGCGGTTCTGTGCGGTTCTGCGGGGTGGAGAGTAACGGGTGGGGCGGCTGATTCCGGGTGAGGTGACTAGAACGGGTGGGGCAGCAGTTCTGGCTGGAACGGGTGGGGCAGCGGGTGCGGTTCTGTGCAGTTCAGTGCGGTTCTGCGCGGTTCTGTGTGGTTCTGTGCGTTTTTGCGGGGTGGAGAGTAATGGGTGGGGCGGCTGATTCCGGGTGAGGTGACTAGAACGGGTGGGGCAGCAGTTCTGGCTGGAACGGGTGGGGCAGCGGGTGCGGTTCTGTGCAGTTCAGTGCGGTTCTGCGTGGTTCTGTGCGGTTCTGTGCGGTTCTGCGGGGTGGAGAGTACCGGGTGGGGCAGCTGATTCCGGATGAGGTGACTGGAACGGGTGGGGCAGCAGCTCTGGCTTGAACGGGTGGGACAGTGGGTGCGGTTCTGTGTAGTTCAATCCAATTTCTAGTGTGGCGGCGGATTTCTGCTCGTGGGGCGGCAGATCGCTGGTGAGGCGACGGCTAACAGATCGGGGGCGAGTGAGGCAGCGGGTAGGGCCGTGTCTAAAGGGTGGGGCGGCGGTTATGACGGTGGGAAATAGGTGGGGCGACGGGTCGCTCGTGCGCGCGGCTGCTGCTGTGCGTGCGTGCAACTAACGACGGGGCCGCGGGGCCCGCTAGCGAAGGAGCCTCGGGGCCCACAAACGAAGGGCCGCGGGGCCGGCTAACGAAGGGCCGCGGGGCCCGCTAACGAAGGGCCGTAGGGCCCGCTAAGGAACAGCCGCGTCAGATGACGGGCGACGGGAAAAAAAAGGGAAATGGCCGCGATCGACGGGGGGAAACGGGCGACAGGCGACTGGCGACAGCGGGGGGGGGGGGGGGGGGGGGGGGGTCTACAGGCGACGGGGCTAAGGTAAGCGTGCTACGGGCGGTCTAGGACGGGGCGCGACTAGGTGGGCCCATAGTCGAGTGATTTTTCCTAAGGGGAAAATCTCGCTAGGGTTAACCTAGCTCTATACCATATCACAATGTAAAAATTGACTAAAACCAGAAAGTACAAACAAGATATATGCAAAACCTAACCCTAGTGCAAGTACAAAATAACACAAGGGACAACACCTAGACTAGAACTACACAAGCTATAGAAATATAGTTTCACAGCAGCAGCGGACTCACAGGAAGGGTCAGTGACAACTGTGGCCACGAGACGCGTGACAGTAGGACTAGCAGTACGAAGAGAGTCAGACTCCAGGTCAGCAAGGGCGGGAAGAGAGGACGTAGGAGGAGAAGGCAGAGAGACACGCTGCGGAGCAGTGGAAAGACGAAGCGTCATCTGGTGAGTGCCTGGGACAGCAGAAGGACGCTGACGCGGGACACGACGACCAGTGCGAGCAGCACGAGCAGGCGACGCAGAACGAGACTCAGGCGACACAGGACGAGACTCAGGCTCACGACGCTCCGTAAGACCTCCTGTCGGACCAGTGTAGGGAGAAGGACTAGGAAGTGGCGAGGCAGGCTGTAACTGTGCCTGCGACTGAACAGGCGGAGGACACTCTAAGGAGGGAGCAGGACAAGGAGGAGGAGGCTGACCAAGAACCTGCTGAAGGAGCGGAACGAAGTACGGTCGCGGTCATGAAGCGCCTGCAAAACCAGCAGACACAGCACCAGAACCCCCAGCAGCAGCTCCAACTCCCGTAGCACCACCAGCTGCTCCAGTAGTGCCAACTCCAGGACCCCCAGTAGTACCAGCTCCAGCCGCACCGTCGGCTCCAGCACCTGCAGGAGGACGAGTGTCAGCACCTCCAGCTCCAGCCCCTGCAACACCAACCCCAGGGTCAGCAGCTACACCAACTCCAGTAGGCCCAGCGGCCTCAGCTCCACCGGCAGCTCCAGTAGCTCTAGCACCTCCAGCTCCAAATCCAGCACCAGCAATACCTCCAGCAGCTCCAGCACCAGCAGCACCTCCAGTAGCACCAGCTCGAGCAGCTCCAGTCTAGCTCCAGCAGAACCCCCAGTCCCAGCAGCTCAAGTACCGCCTGTACGAGCACCTCCAGGACCTGAGGCTCCAGTACCTCCAGCAGCACCAGGGCTTCCAGCGGGCGACACCCCAGTGCTAGGAGCGCCGCTCCGGAGGCTGCAGCGTCGAGCGTACCACTCACGCAACCGCTGTGGGGAGGGAGGCTCCGGCCGCGACACAGCACCCGCAGCACCACCACCTCCAACTCCGGCAGAACCCCCAGCTCCAGCAGCCCCACGCTAGAGGCTGCAACGCTGAGAGTACCATTCACGCAGCTGCTGTGAAGAGGGAGCGCCACCAGGCGCAGCACGGTCAGTCTCAGCTCCCCCAGGCTCAGCACCGCCAGTCTCAGCACCCCCAGGCTCAGCACCCCCAGTCTCAGCACCCCCAGGCTCAACACCCCCAGGCTCAGCACCCCCAGACGCAGTACCTCACGCAAGACCAGAGTCGACAGCTACCTCGACAGGCTCGACCGGGTCTACCTGGGAAACACCTGAGGGAGCAGGACCCTAGGGAGGTAGGGGGTCTACCAAAGCAGCACCTGGTGTGAGGAAGAGCGGCGAAGGGGGGAGCGGGGCAGTGCAATAGAGGAAGAGACGGTCAAAAGGGGACCGACTCGTCAAACGTAACGTCCTGAGAGGGCAGGACACGGCGCGAGGTGGGGTGGTAAAACTGCCAGCCAGGCGCGTCAGGGACAAAGCCAAGGAAGAAACAGGGAACAGCGTGGGCGGAGAGCTTGTCCGCGGTGGTATCGCAGACAAAGGCACGACATCCCCAGACCCGGAACACCGACGCATCGCCAACCTCCCCCGTCCAACGCAGTATGGGCGAGGTCTCCAGAGCAGAGACACGGGGCCAGAGGTTGAGCTGATGCACAGCGTACTGCATTGCAAACTGCCACAGGAAATGGGGGGCAGTCGCATGGATCATGGAGGTACGAGCGACCTCCATGACTAAGCCAATGCGGCGCTCAGCAACCCCATTCTGCTGTGGAGTGGCCGGAAGTGTGAACGTCTGGCGGATGTCGTGCTCGGCACAGTAGGCTGCCAAGAGGTCGGAGGAAAACTCACCACCCCTGTCGGAGGAGACGCACGAGCACCTAGAGCAGCAGCCTCACCGGCACCTGAGTAGCAAACTGGATACCGGGGTCAGGCGGCACACACAGGTGACAGGCTCCCTCGGCAGTAGTAGGCAATGCATACGTTGCACTGAGAATAGCATCATAGTCAAGAGCAAAGCTATCTACCCTCTACCTAAGCAGCTCCACCCACGCACAAAGCTGCAGGGGCGAACGAGTCTCGAGGAGACGTCGCTGCTGCTGCACCGGGCCACGACAAGAAAATCTCGAACTACCCACTCCAAGACGACTCCCACTACTGCCACCCCGACAATCCCAACTGACGTACCACTCACGAAGCTGCTGGGGCGTGAGGGACACACGCGGACGGCCCTGGAGCTGCATCTAGCCACGCCTGGAGCAGCAGTGGAAGCAGTAGCAGCAGGAGCAGTAGTAGCAGTACGGGTAGGGCAGTGCTCACCAGTGGTGGGAAGGGCAGGCGCACGACAGGGGCGACTGCGGGGCCGCTACAGCGGCAGGGCGGGGCCGGGCCGCGACCGCGGCAGGGGGCTCCACGGTAGTTGCTGCAGTGCGGGACCGGGCCGCGACGGCAGCTGCTGCAGGGGCGGCTGCTCCAAGGGCCAGGGGCGGCTGCTGCAATGGCGGCTGCTCCATGGGCGGCTGCTCCAGGGGCGGCTGCTGTAGGGGCGTCTGCTCCAGGGGCCAGGGGCGGCTTCTGCAGTGGCGGCTGCTCCACTGGCAAGGGGCGGCTGCTGAAGGGGCGGCCGCTCTAGGGGCCACGGGTGGCTGCAGGTGCGGCTGCTCCAGGGGCCAGGGGCGGCTGCAGGTGCGGCTGCTCCAGGGGCCAGGGGTGGCTGCTGCACGGGCGGCTGCTCCAGGGGCGGCTGCTGCAGGGGCGGCTGCTCCAGGGGTAAGGCGCGGTCGAGAAGAGGCTGCACGCGGGCGGCGAGGGCCTGACGGGCCTGCAGAGGCGGCTCGGGAGCCTTACGGGCCTGCAGGGGCGGCTCGGTGGCCTGACGGGCCTGCAAAGGCGGCTCGGGGGCCTGACGGGCCTGCATGGGCGGCTCGAGGGCCTTACTAGCTTGCAGGGGCAGCGCACTGGCCTAGGGCACCAGGAGGCAGCGCGAGGGCTGCAAGAAGGCGCGGAGGCAGAACGAAGAACGGGGCGCGCGAGGGCGCACTAGCAGAAGAAGGCGCACGAGGGCGCACGAGCAGAGAAAGGCGCACGAGGGCGCACGTAAGGTAGGGCGCACAAGGGCGCTTCTAGCGAAATAGTGGGCCCTTAGTAGTAAGCGGTCCTAGGTGGCAACCTAGGCTCGTGGTACCATGTCTGAATCAACAAGAGTGATTGAACTAGGAAAGAGTTGGGCACAAGTAGGAAACCCTAACCTTCCTGTACCCCATAGTAACTACTCCACTACAGCCTAAACAAACTACAGCAGATATGACATTTGACAAAGCAGACGTCGAAGAAGACATCGTCGACGAAGGATGCCGTCAACTCTAGCTGCAAGGGCCGAGGCGATGGGGAGGCAGCGTGCTCGATGGTCGGCATGGTGGAGCTGACGATCTCGCTGGCGCCGGAGGTTGGCAAGGACTTCCAGGCGGTGGTGGCAACAGTGCAGACAAACCCGATGGCGGTGCTGCTCGACAGCGGTTGCTCCCACCACCTGATGGGGATGAAGGCGGTCTTCATCGAAATGGCGTTGAGCGATAGTGTGAAGTGTGAAAAATGAACGAGGATGAATGACTAAGGGAAATTTGGGTACAAGTACAAACCCTAGAAAGCTGTACCCCATATGTGCTACCCCACTATAGCCTACAGTAGCTATGTCATATATATCTGACACACCCCCATAGGCAAAGTGGGGGAGAACAAGGGGTCACAAGACCAGTCAAGCAAAGCAAAGCAAGCTCAGGGTGGATCACAAAGTCACCACACATTCCGAGCACAAGTCCAAGGCCACAAGGCCAGTTCGTATGCAAGATTACATATATATATGGCTAAACAAGCAAGAGCAGGTGTATATATATATATGCAACAGTACAAACAAGGTCAAGGGGTGAGCAAGTGAGGCAAGGTAGGCACAAGACCCAGCTGAGTACAGAAGCGCTGATGATCACAAGGTGCAAGTGCCTTGGTGAAGATATCAGCAGTGTGGCCTCAGAGGCCACGTACGCAAGGCGCAGCTGACCACGCTACTGCAGCTCACGAGCAAGGAAGTAGCAGAGGGCAATGTGCTTTGTTCTGTGCTCCAGTCTCTGCTCTCGACACAAGGCCAGCATGGACTTGTTGTCTACGTACAGCACTGGAGGAGAACGAGGCGGCTCTCCGAGGTCAGTCAGCAGGTAGGTGAGCCAGCGAAGCTCCTGTGCAGCCATGGCCCCGGCGTAGATCTCAGCCTCACAACTGGAGCCGAGAACATAAGATGAGCGGGTAGCCCGCCACGAAACAGAGCCGGAACCAAGGCTGAAGGTGTAACCCTATGAAGACTGCTGCGTAGCCTAGTTGTCAGCCCAAGAAGAGTCTGCGTGCCCAGTGAGTGTCACAGGATCGAATTCTCAATCGAAACTTGTCACTAAAACTGAATACAAGGCCTATTTATACTCGGAAAGTACAAGGATAAACGAGATAAAACGAACCTTCGGGAACACACCCTTCCCGATACTACAATCACAAGTGCGCATAAGCACGCAAGTCTATTGGCACTTGGGATTACGCCCAGATTACACCGTATACACCACTGTCGGCGCTGTCGCTGCCGTATAATAGGTATGTCGGTGGGAAAAGTAGGAAATAAGAGAAATAAATAGAAGGCTCTAGAAAATAGAATAGTAGGCCGATTGAGATGAGATAAAGACCAAAATAAAGAGGAGAAAAGGGAGAATAGGATAACAGAAAAATATAATAGTGAGAAAATATTATAACGGGGATGTCCTCTCACACTTCCCCCCCTCAAAGCTGGGTGGTAGAAGTAACACCCTGCTTGACAAGGTAGTCTTGTAGAGGACGGCGGGCGTTATCCATGTCGTGTTTAGGTACCTAGCTATCCTCGGAAGGATCATAGCCTTTCCAACGAATCAAGAACTCCAAGGTGCCGCTACGTCGTCGTCGGTGCGCCAGAACGGCTTCGACTTCGTACTCGGGTTCCCCATTAACGAGCACTGGCAGTGGCGGCGGCGGCTGGCGGCCTTTGAAGACTGTGTTTGGGTCCCGATAGGGCTTGAGAAGTTGAACATGGAAGGCATTGTGAATTCTCCAGGTAGCTGGTAAACGCAAGCGGAAGGTTACTGGAGTGACCTGCGCCTCGACGAGAAAAGGTCCGCAGAAGCGAGGTCGGAGCTTAGACGGAAGATGGCTAATGTCGAGATTGCGTGTATCCAGAAGCACCTGATCGCCAATCTGGATGGAATGATCGTTGCGACTCCGATCAGCGAGCTTCTTTTGTTGCTGCTGGATAGTCAGAAGACGTTTATGCGTGCGCTCCCACAATTTGTGCATAGTGGAAATGAAGTCATGTGCGGGTTGCACCGTGGCGGGTACTGTTGGTTTCTGAGGCGTGAGTGGGTTGCAACCGTAACAGAGGAAAAAAGGAGTTTGCCCTGTTGCGGCGTGCGTGGCGTTGTTATACGCAAACTCGAGAACCGGCAGATGTGCATCCCATTTAGAGATATCGTCCTTACACGCTGCTCGCAGAAGCTGTTCGACAATCTGGTTGAGGCGCTCTGTCTGGCCATCCGTTTGGGGATGATACGCTGATGACATGGCGAGTTTGGTCCCCATGAGCGACATGAGCTCCTTCCACAATTTACTCGTGAATTTCGGGTCTCTATCGGAGATCAGCGTGGTTGGAATGCCATGTTGCGAGATGACGTAGCGGAAGAATATTTGCGCTGTCTCCTCGACGCGAGCCGTTGTGTGTGTCGGAATGAAGTGTCCCATTTTGGAGAATTTGTCGATGACGACTAGAATGGCGTCGTAACCAGCTTTGGTAGGTGGTAACCCGGTGATGAAGTCGAGGCTAACCACTTGCCAAGGCTGTTCAGGGACTGGAAGAGGCTGTAGTAATCCTGCTTTCTTCTGTTTGCTACTCTTCATCCGTTGACATGTGTCGCACGAGGTGACGAATTTTTGTACGTCATCCACCATGTGGGGCCAATAATAATGCTTCGCAATACCGGCAAGCGTCTTGTTACTACCGAAGTGGCCCGCTTAGAGAACATCATGATATTCTTCGATCAGTAACTGGCGTAAGGGAGGGTAATTAGGTACCCATATTTTTGTGGAGCCCTTGCGGTATGCGATGTCTTGATCCCAATGTAGAAGATGGCGCTTTTCTGCTACAGAGACTTCGGGGTCGATGGTGTATCCATGCGTGAAGAGTCCCTTCAGAAGTGGGTTCATGCCATCGATTTGTAAGGCGGCAACGTGTGCAGGGCAACTCAGTGCGTCTGCCTTGTTCTTGTGCCCCGGCTTATACACGATGTCGTAATGGAAGTGGGTTTCGAGAAAGTCAATCCACCGGACCTGCCGCCTGGAGAGTGTTGGTTGGGTCTTCAGGTACTTGAGGCTGCAATGGTCGGTGTAGACAGTCGTTTTTCTTCCTTGGAGATAACACCTCCATCCCAATGCGTTGACGATGGCGAGGGCCTCTTTGTCATGGATGGGGTAATTGAGTTCTGCCCCGTGAAGTTTTTTACTGAGGTATGCAATGGGTTGTAGTCCCTTCCCTTGATCCTAAATGAGTACTGCGCCCACTGCTTGATCGCTAGCATCGGCCTCGATGACATAGTCAAGTTCAGTGTCAAGCAGGATAAGAACAGGTGCGGACGTGAGTGCGGTTTTAAGTTGTTCCACGGCTTCCTGGTGCTTCGCCTCCCATTGATATGGTGTATTCTTCTTCAACAGGTTCGTTAATGGTGCGGCAATCTTGGCGTAGTTCGGTACGAACCGGTTGTAGTAGTTGGCGAATCCAAGGAACTGTTGTAACTCCTTCACGTTCTCAGGGGTCTTCCACGTTCGCACTGCTTCGATCTTCTTAGGATCCACGTGAACTCCTTGAGCACTCACCATATGTCCAAGGAACTGGACTTTTTTCAACGCAAACTCGCTCTTGGATAGTTTCACGTAGAAGCGTTCTCGTCGAAGAATTTCAAACACCCGTCGTAGATGCTCAACGTGCTGCTTCATATCTTTCGAGTAGATCAGGATATCTTCCAAATATACCACCACGCACTCGTCCAGAAGGGGCCGAAGGATGTGGTTCATTTCCGCCTGAAATGTGGCTGGTGCGTTAGTGAGTCCGAATGGCATCACGAGATACTCGTATGACCCGTACCGAGTTCGAAAAGCGGTTTTGTGGATAGAGTTGTCCACCATACGAATTTGCCAGTATCCCGATCTGAGGTCGAGCTTGGAGAATACCGTAGCACCGCGAAGTTGATCGAGTAAGTCGTCGATCCGTGGTATCGGGTATTTATTTTTTACATTCTGCTTGTTCAAGGCTCGGTAGTCGATGCACATTCGCAGACTTCCGTCTGGCTTCGGAGTGAAGAGAACTGGAGCTCCGTACGGCGAAGTCGAAGGCCGAATCAGCCCTTTCTCCAGGAGATACTCTATTTGTTTTTTCATATCGGCAAGCTCTGTCGGGCTCAGCCGGTATGGTGCTCGAAATGTTGGCTTGGACCCCGGCTCTTCTACGATCTCGTGTTGATGTGTCCGGTATGGCGGTAGTTGATCAGGTAAATCGTTGGGGAGAACGTCCTGGAACTCTTCAAGAATTTTCTTGACTGCTGGAGGAAGTTCCTGGGTCTGCTTCTCTCCGTTGTCTGCCTCGTTGACTATCGTCATGAATCCCGCCGTGGTCCGTTTGACGTTCTTTTCAAAGCGTGCGAGTGTCTCAACTGGAATATTTCCCGTGTCGTCCCATTTGGGAAGGCTGATTTCCCTCCCGTTGTTGTTGATGTTGGCCGTCTGGTTAACCCAGTTGATCTCGGGGTTGAACTTTTTAAGAAAGTCTCTCCCGAAGATTATGTCGAGTCCTTTGATATTTGTGACGGGGAGAGCAGGCTTCCATCGAAGGGGTCCAATCTGGAGTAGCAACCGTGTTTCCCCGTAGATAGGTAGCTTACTGCCATCCACCATCGTTGCAGAGAAGCTTGAGGACTTGATGTCACCTCCGAGTCGATCGATTGCCTTTTTGTCATAGACGCTGTGCGACGCCCCGCTGTCCACGAGTGCTTGGAGGCGCTGTCCGTTGCAGATCACCTCGAGCAGGAGTGGTGAGCGTTGCTCGGAGTACCCAAAAATAGTCTCATTAATAGGATCATAGGGTACATCCCAATATTCAATACACACCGTGGTTCCACTGCTTTCTTCTGGACAACTAGCTGGCCTGGGCTGCGTGGAGAAAGGCTCTTCTCCAACGCCAGGAGTAGAGGTAGTAACCGTACAAGTTGACCCTGAGGGGGTGGATTAGGTCGACGCCTGCGATCCACTGGATGCATCCTGGAGGGGTTTTAGGAGATTCTGCAGCTTCTTTTGAACTCCCAGCTGCCTCTTTAGCTGCTTCAGCTCCATAGACTTCTTCCCTGGGGAGTGGAGAGTCGTCTTGGGCTGGTTCCGGGAGAGGACGTTGACGCCGTGAAAAGGTCTACTCCTTTCCACACTCCTTAATTTTTTCCCCAGCTCCGTAGGCACCGGTACCACTTCTTTAATTGTTTGCTTCCTCTGGAGATCTTCCTGGAATTTGTTTATGGCTTCGGACTCGCGAAAATCGCCAGTCTTCATTAAAGCATCTTTGAAAGATAACTTTAACGAATTCTGTTTTTTTCCGGGGTCGAATTGGAGAGTTCCCGTCTTGGTCGAGTCTGTTTTCGCGGAGGTTTTCTTTTCCTCGGCGAATCCCTCTGACAAATTCCGGTCAAGGGGCTTGGGATTTCGCCCTTGATTCTCCAAATCTCGCGCCCAATGCTGTCCTTCAATTTCGATTCGGTCCAGATTGCGCTGACCCTTTCGGATCTGTTTTTTCTCGCCAGCACGATCCGCAATCACTGGCGAGATCCGTTTTTTTGACTTTTTGTCTTTAGTTTCGCCACTCCCACGAGCTCGGAATGCCGCACGTGCTGATTTCATGTGAAAACAGTCGACAATGCGATGTCCGTCTCCGCCGCAAAATTCGCAAAGTGTTTTGTTTTTTGCAGGACGTGAACTCGCGTCGAATTTGTCGACTTCCATGGGGTCGGCGAACGTGGTTGAAGCCGAGCGATCCCCTTGTCGTGATCCGACGACGTGGGGTCGTCGTGTCCCGGAGTTGACCAAGTCAAAACGCTCCACGGCCGATACGATTTCGCTGTAGCTGCTGCAATTCGCTACTGCAACCTGGCGCCGAATGTCGGTTTTCAGCCCCGCGATGTAGGACTGAATTTTTTCGCCCTCGGTAATGTCGGGAATGCGATTATAAAATTCCTCCATCTGCTGCGTGTATTGCGCGACACTCCCGTATTGCCTATGGTGATGTAATTTTTCGCGCGCAATATAAGTGGAATTAATCGGCTCAAAACGTTTGAGAAGGTCTGCCCGGAACTGCTGCCACGTGGCTTCGCCCTGGAAAATGCTACTTTTGCTTCCGCGCCACTCGAGAGCTGGACCGCGCATCAACGTTGTCGCGAGACGAATTTTCTCGCCGTCGTACTCCGTCGTCGTCCATCCGATCGCCGCGAAATAAATTTCCATCGTCGCGAGCCACCGCCTGACGTCGGATTTTCGATCGCTAGGGTCGAACGATTCCGGCGAGCGAAGTTTCGGAACCTCGAACTGACGCTGCGACTGCTGCGAAGTCGTCGAAGCAGGAATGTTCATGGTCGAGAGGAGCCGCGTAACGCGCTGCAGTTTGTTTCGCATCTGCTCGTTCTCCAATCGCGACCGTTTAGTCGTCGCTCGCATCTCCGCTTCCATCTTGGCAATTTGCGCGAAGAGCTGCTGCGTAACGTCGTTGGTCGCCGGCGAACCCATCCTGTTCAAAAACCACGCAAGGGGGTTAATTCGAAAAGCGCGGAACTGGTACTTACCAGAAATCAGCGTCGAATTGGTCGCCCCAGGCGGTTTTTCGAGGCGATTTTTTCCGCGACCGCTGCTTAGCCGAGAGTTGTCGAGTAAGAACGGCTCTGATTACCAAGTGTCACAAAATCGAATTCTAAATCGACACTTGTCACTAAAACTGAATACAAGGCCTATTTATACTCGGAAAGTACGAGGATAAACGAGATAAAACGAACCTTCGGGAACACACCCTTCCCGATACTACAATCACAAGTGCGCATAAGCACGCAAGTCTGTTGGCACTTGGGATTACACCCAGATTACACCGTATACATCACTGTCGGAGCTCTCGGTGCCGTATAATAGGTATTGTGAAACAAGTGAACAGGGATGTGTGGACTATGAATGAAGGCAGTACAAATATGAAACCCTAACTGGGTTGTACCCCCTATGGGATACCCCACTACAGCCTACACAATAGTATAAGCTATAGATATGTTCTGACACACCCCCATACGCAAAGTGGGAGAGAACAAGGGGTCACAAGACCAGTCAAGCAAAGCAAGCTCGGGGTGGATCACAAAGTCACCACACAGTTCGAGCACAAGAGCAGGGCCAGAGGCCAGTTCACATGCAGGAGTACAGACATATATATATATAAAACTAGACAAGCAAGAGCAGGTATATATATATGTCACAGTACAAGTAAAGTCAAGAGGAGAGCAAGTGAGGCAAGACAGGCACAAGACCCAGCTGGGTGCAGAAGCGCTGATGGTCACAAGGCGCGAGTGCCTTGGTGAACACATCAGCAGTGTTGGCCTCAGAGGCCACGTACGCAAGCCGCAACTGTCCACGCTGCTGTAGCTCACGAGCAAGGAAGTAGCGAAGAGCAATGTGCTTCGTTCTGTGCTCCAGACGCTGCTCTCGACACAAGGCCAGCATGGCCTTGTTGTCTACGTACAGCACTGGAGGAGAACGAGGCGGCTCTCCAAGGTCAGTCAGCAGGTAGGTGAGCCAGCGAAGCTCCTGTGCAGCCATGGCCCCGGCGTAGATCTCAGCCTCACAACTGGAGCTGAGAACCGAAGACGAACGAGTAGCCCGCCACGAGACAGAGCCAGAACCAAGACTGAAGGTGTAACCCTGTGACGACCGCTGCGTAGCCTGGTCGTCAGCCCAAGAAGCGTCTGCGTGCCCTGTAAGGACCACTGGACTCCGCCCTCCAAGCACTAGCCCCATGCCTGACGTACTGCACAGGTAGCGCAATACCCTCTTCGCTGCAGCCATGTGCTCTGGTCGGTGTCTCCCAGGAGCAACATAGCGTGCAAGAATGCTCAGAGGGTATGCAAGGTCAGGCCGTGTGCAGGTTATCAGGTACATGAGGCAGCCAACAAGCTCTGGGTACGGGCCACTCGACTCTACGTACTCATCCGAAGGCAGAGCTGAGAGCGAGTGGCGAGTAGACAAAGGAGTGGCCTGAGGCGAGGAGTACGTGAAGCCGAAGTGCTGAAGGACTTGCTGCACCATGTATGACTGAGTCAAGGTAATGGTGCGGCGTGCTCTGTCCCGAGTGATCTGCAAGCCAAGGTAGCTGCGCAGTTCACCCAGGTCTGTGCACGTGTGTCTCTTCAGCAGCTCGGACTTCACGTAGGCGAGTCCAGCAGTGTCCGCTGTGGCAAAGACCAAGTCGTCGACGTACACGAGGATGTAGAACGGCGGCAGAGAAGTGTCGGTGCGCAGAAACAGCGACGGGTCAGCAGTAGAGGGAGCAAACCCAAGAGCCGCAAGCGTAGTCCTCAGTGTGTCGTGCCACTCACGCGGTGCCTGGCGGAGACCGTAGACTGGCCGTCGGAGGCTCCACTGGGTGCGAGGAGGGAAAGTCCCAGTGAAGCCAGGTGGACGGCGCAGCCAGATCTCCTCGTGCAGGCTACCCTGCAGGAACGCAGTGCTGAAGTCGAGAGAGTGAAGCTCGTTGTCGCGCTGAGCGGCTATGTGCAGCAGCACCCGAAGAGTGGTCATCTTCAGGGTGGGAGAGAAGGTCTGAAAGTAGTCAACTCCCTGCTGCTGACTGAAGCCACGAGCAACGTACCGCGCCTTGAAGACAGGTGGAGAGCCCGGCGGCCGCTTCACCCTGAAGATCCACATGCCACTGACGATGTTCGCCCTAGGAGGGGGAACTGCGTCAACGTAGGTGCCTGTGGACTTCCACGAAGCCATCTCTGCATCCATAGCTGCCTGCCACTGAGACGAGTGGGGACCCTCTACGGCCTCCGCGTAAGAGCGCGGAGTCGGGATGTCTAGTGCATCCGGGTCTCCCTCAGGAGCAAGCAGTACAGACGCAAGATGAGGTGAAGCAGCAGCCAGACACTGTAACTCCTCCTGCCTGTCCTCTAGGACGTCCGTGCAAAGAGCACACTCACCCCCGACGGACGGACAACAGACAGACGCAGACTCAGCAACAAGACTAGCAGCGTAGTCTAGACGACAGCAAGCAGCAAAGTCGACGAGCTCAGCGACAAGAGCAGACGCAGCAGTGGACTCAAAAGAGGGGTCAGTGACGACAGTAGCAAGCAGACGCGTGACAGTAGGACTGGCAGCACAAAGAGAGTCCGACTCAAGGTCGGCAAGCGCAGGAAGAGAGGACTCAGGAGGAGAAGGCAAAGGGGCACGCAGAGGAGCAGTGGACGGACGCAGAGACATCCGGTGCGTGCCCGGGACAGGAGGAGGACGCTGACGCGAACCGCGACCACTAGTGCGAGCAGCACGAACAGGAGACGCAGGACGAGACACAGGCTCACGACGCTCAGCAAGACCTCCAGTAGGACCAGTGTAAGGAGAGGGAGCAGGCAGTGGAGAGGAAGGCTCCAACAGTGACTGTGACTGGACAGGCTGTGAACACTCTACCGGAGGAGAAAGACCAAGAACCTACTGCAGGAGCGGAACAAAGTACAGTCGAGGCCGCGCGGCAGCTCCAGACTCAGTAGGGACAGCACCAGCACCCTCAGCGACAGCACCAGCGCAACCAACACCTCCAGCGGCAGGACCTCCAGCAGCACCAGCAGCAGAACCACCGCCAGGATAGATAGCAGTAGTCTCAGCAACAACACCCTCAGGAGCTCCTGCTCCAGGAGTACCCGCAGGCCCAGCAGCTCCGGGACCGGTAGCACCAGCACCCTCGACGGTCGAAGAAGCTCCAGCTCCAACAGCACGCCTCCAGTGGCGAGCAAACCACTAGCAAAAGGCCAGAGGAGAACTCTCCGCCTCTGTCCGAATGCAGACGCAGAACAGGAAAGTCCGAGCCGAAGCTCCGCCTGAGCTGGAGACGAGCTGCGCGGATCCAGTCGATCAACACCTCAGTGACCTCCCCCTTGCTGCGCAAGGGGAAGACTGTGGTGTAACGCGAGTAGTCGTCAACCACCAGCAGGAAGTAGCGCTCGTGACCCTGTCCACGGACGCGGGCTGGGCCCCACACGTCCATGTGAAGTGTCTGCATCAGGGCCTCCGTCGGAGGAAACGGGGAGGAGTGAGGGGTAGCCCGCAGGCGACCCTCGACACAGGGGACACAGGGAGGGCCAGGCTCCGGAGGAAGGGGAGGTAGGGACCGGGGAAGGCCAGAGACGAGAAGGCGAGTGACCATGCCCCGGAGACGAGGCAGGGAGGGGTGACCCATCCTGTGGTGCCACAGGAGGGTCTCGTGGGACAGGAGGCGACACGAGCAGGGGGCAGACTCAGGACCAGACCCGGGCGCTGCAGCAAACACCTGACCCGACGCAGCTACCTGACCAGACGCAGGAGGAGGAGACGGAACAGTGAGTGTGTACAGGCTCGACCCCGGCCCACGTGTGAACGTGGTCAGGTGTCGACCCGTGTCCGCGTCCGTGCAGTGGGTGACCTGTCGGCGCGCAGGGGTGAACTGGTCAACCCCTGCATCCTGTAGGTCAGCACCCGCCACCAAGTTCGTAGAGAACGAGGGGAGGTAGAGACCGGACAGGGCGCCAGACGGGACCGCAGGGCACGGCAGGACAGTGGAGTAGCGAGCCAGAACAGGACCCCCAGAGGGGTCTGCCAGGTAGACCGCCACTGGCCGACTAAGCGGCGTGAGTGTGGTGCGGTCTCGAAAGAAGGAGCGAGACGCCCCGGAGTCAAGAGTGAAAGTGAGAGAGGGCGGAGCCGACATAGTACCTGAGAGAGCAGACTCACCAGCACCTGAGGACTCAGACTCACTGGCACCTAGAGCAACAGCCTCACCAGCACCTGGAGCAGCAGCCTCAACAGCACCTAGAGCCGCAGTACCAATGCCCGGGTCGGGCGGGAAACACCGGTAACAGTCACCCTCCTCACTAATAGTCACAGCATACATAGCAGCAAGAATAACATCAAAGTCAAGATCAAAGATAGCTACTCCAGCCCTAGACAGCTGGTCCCAGCGAGGGATCTCAGAGGCGTCAGGAAACTGGCGGCGCCAAGCGTCAGTCAGGCGGCCGAAGCAACGCTGGGTGGAGTGTGGACCACCACACTGCTCACCCGCACGGTTGCCAGTGCGCACGACGTAAGTGCACGGACCAGTACCCCCACCCCGCTGACGCGCAGAGTACACTCAGGGAGCTGCTGCGGGGAGAGGGTCTCCTGACCACGCTGCTGCTGCTGGCGCTGACCACCACCGGAGCCACTCCTCCTCGGCGCGCCACGACCTCCGCCGCCTCCTCCGCCGCCGCTGCCACCACCTCCACCGCCACCGCCACTCCCACCGTCGCCGCTGCCACCGCCGCCTCCGCCTCCACCCCCACTACCACCGCCGCTGCCGCCCCCGCCTCCACTGCCTCCGCCGACACCTCCACTCCCGCCACTACTCCCGCTACCACCCTCACCTCCGCCGCTGCCTCTACCTCCGCCTCCACCGCCCCCGCCGCCTCCACCACCGCCCCTGCCCCCCTTGCTCTTGCCAGAGCGACGTCTCCCGCTGGGGGCAGACGCCGCTCCGACCGACTCAAAACCAACAAGGTCGGCCGTAGCAGCAGAGGCGACAGAGGGCAGGAGGGGGGAGGGGGAACACCCCTCAAAGATGGGGGTGCGCTGGTCACCACGAGAGGCCCCTACAGCGAGAATGCTCTTCTCGGCTGCGAGGAGGGACTTCTCGAGGATCTCGACAGTGAGAGTGGTGGGGCAGACTGCGAGTAGGTCGTCCCTGACTCCGCGAAGGGAGTCAGGGAGGCGGGTGACAATGTAGTAGAGAGTGAAGTACTGGGGGGGGGGGGGGGGGGTTCTTGGCGCAGAACTCAGCAGGAAGTGCAGCGCGGAAGCGAGCGTCACTAGTGCGCAGGTGGGTAATGAGGTCGGCGACTGTGGTAAAAGCAGCAAGGTCGGGAAAGAGGTACGGTAGCATGAGGCGGCTCAGTGCAGCAGTGGCAGGGGTGGAGTAGCGTGCGATAACGGCGTCGTACAAGGTCTTAGCACTCTTGTACGACCCAAAGTGCGCACGCTCAGCGGGAGGGAGGTGGGGACGCACAGCAAGACGTGCAGCAGCATCGCGTGTGGCCCACTGTGAACTAACAGTGGCATCCTCAGTAGCAGCAGGGGCGGGAGAGGCACCAGAAGTGAGATCAAAGAGAGAGAGTCCGTCAGCTCTGTCGCACTGTAGGAAAAGCAGTAGGTCGTCTACCCACACGTCAAAGTCGATGGCTCTGCCCTCAGCGTCAAAGGTGAGGACACTGGGGGTAGCCATGACAGCAGTAGAGAGAGGGCAGTGCACAGAGTAAAGCTCAGTGCTCACCAGACAGGGCAGTGCAGGGAGGGCTCGTGCGGCTCGAGCGGTCGGGCGGCTCGACTGCTGGGCGGCTCGAGGGACTCGGCGGCTCGGGCGGCTCGGGCGGCACTGTAGCTGGGGCGGCTCGGCTGCTGGGGCGGCTCGGCTGCTGGGGCGGCTCGGCTGCTGGGGCGGCTCGGCTGCTGGGGCGGCTCTGCTGCTGGGGCGGCTCGGCCGGGAGATGCAGGGGCGGGGCCGTCAGGTGCAGCGGCGGGCCGGCAGGTGCAGCGGCGGGTCGACCGGTGCAGCGGTGGGCCGGCAGGTGCAGCGGCGGGGCCGTAGGGTGCAGCGGCGGGCCGGTAGGTGCAGCGGCGGAGCCGTCAGGTGAGGCGACGGGCCGCTAGGTGCAGCGGCGGGCCGTAGGGTGTAGCGGCGGGCCGGCAGGTGCAGTGGCGGGCCGTAGGGTGCAGCGGCGGGTTGGCAGGTGCAGCGGCTGGGCCGTCAGGTGAAGCGGCGGGCCGCTGGGTACAGCGGCGGGCCGTAGGGTGCAGCGGCGGGCCGGCAGGCGCAGCGGCGGGGCCGTCAGGTGAGGCGGCGGGCCGTAGGGTGCAGCGGCGGGCCGTAGGGTGCAGCGGCGGGCCGGCAGGTGCAGCAGCGGGGCCGTCAGGTGCAGCGGCGGGCCGGCAGGGCTGCGTCAGAGCCGGCGGCGGGGCCGCGTCAGTGGAGGTGGCGGGGCCGCGTCAAGCAGGCGGCGGGGCCGCGACGTAGCGGGCGGCAGGGCCGAGTCAGAGCCGGCGGCGGGGCCGCGTCAGTGGAGGCGGCGGGGCCGCGTCAAGCAGGCGGCGGGGCCGCGACGTAGCGGGCGGCAGGGCCGCGTCAGAGCCGGCGGCGGGGCCGCGAGGGAAATGGCGACCCGAGGGGTCGCTAAAAAGAAATGCGCGCCTCGGGGCGCGCTTCGGTGGGCCCTAAAAAAAACGGTCCTTAGGAAGGACCCGCTCTATACCATGTGAAACAAGTGAACAGGGATGTGTGGACTATGAATGAAGGCAGTACAAATAGGAAACCCTAACTGGGTTGTACCCCCTATGGGATACCCCACTACAGCCTACACAATAGTATAAGCTATAGATATGTTCTGACAGGTATGTCGATGGGAAAAGTAGGAAATAAGAGAAATAAATAGAAGGCTCTAGAAAATAGAATAGTAGGCCGATTGAGATGAGATAAAGACCAAAATAAAGAGGAGAAAAGAGAGAATAGGATAACAGAAAAATATAATAGTGAGAAAATATTGTAACAGGGACGTCCTCTCACAGTGAGGACCACTGGACTCAGCCCTCCAAGCACAAGCCCCATGCCTGACGTACTGCACAAGTAGCGCAACACCCTCTTCGCTGCAGCCATGTGCTCCGGTCTGTGTCTCCCAGGAGCAACATAGCGTGCGAGAATGCTAAGAGGGTATGCAAGGTCAGGTCCAGTGCAGGTCATCAGGTACATGAGGCAGCCAACAATCTCTAGGTACGGGCCACTCGACTCTACGGACTCATCCGAAGGTAGAGCTGAGAGCGAGTGGCGAGTAGGCAGAGGAGTGGCCTGAGGCGAGGAGTACGTGAAGCCGAAGCGCTGAAGGACCTATGCACCATGTGTGACTGAGTCAGGGTAATGGTGCGGCGTGCTCTGTCCCGGGTGATCTGCAAGCCAAGGTAGCTGCGTAGTTCACCCAGGTCTGTGCACGTGTGTCTCTTCTGCAGCTCGGACTTCACGTGGGCGAGTCCAGCAGTGTCAGCAGTGGCAAAGACCAAGTCGTCGACGTACACGAGGATGTAGAACGACGGCAAAGAAGTGACGGTGCGGAGAAACAGCGACGGGCCAGCAGTAGAGGGAGCAAACCCAAGAGCCACAAGCGTAGTCGTCGGTGTGTCGTGCCACTCACGCGTTGCCTGGCGGAGACCGTAGACTGGCCGCTGGAGGCTCCACTGGGTGCCAGGAGGAAAAGATCCAGTGAAGCCAGGTGGGCGGCGCAGCCAGATCTCCTCGTGCACGCTGCCCTGCAGGAAAGCTGTGCTAAAGTCAAGAGAGTGAAGCTCGTAGTCACGGTGAGCAGCTATGTGCAGCAGTACCCGAAGAGTGGTCATCTTCGGGGTGGGAGAGAAGGTCTGAAAGTAGTCAACTCCCTACCGCTGACTGAAGCCACGAGCCACGTAACGCGCCTTGAAGACAGACGGAGAAACCGGCGGCCACTTCACCCTGAAAATCCACATGCCACTGACGATGTTCGCCCCAGGCTGGGGAACCTTGTCAACGTAGGTGCTTGTGGACTTCCAGGAAGCCATCTGTGCGTCCATAGCTGCCTGCCACTGAGAGGAGTAGGGACCCTCTATCGACTCCGCGTAAGAGCGCGGAGTCGGGATGTCTAGTGCATCCGGGTCTCCCTCAGGGGTAAGCAGTACGGACACGAGATGAGGTGAAGCAGCAGCCAGACACTGGAACTCCACCTGCCTGTCCTCAAGGACGTCCGTGCCAAGGGCACACTCACCCCCGACAGACGGAGGACAGACAGACTCAGACTCAGCAACAAGACTGGCGGCGTAGTCTAGGCGACAGCGACCAGCAAAGTCGACGAGCTCAGCAACTAGGGCAGACGCAGCAGTGGACTCAAAGGAAGGGTCAATGACAACAGTAGCAAGGAGACGCGTGACAGTAGGACTGGCGGCACGAAGAGAGTCCGACTCCGGGTCGGCAAGAGCAGGAAGAGGGGACTCAGGATGAGAAGGCAAAGGGGCACGCAGAGGAGCAGTGGACGTACGCAGAGACATCCAGTGCGTGCCAGGGACGGGAGGAGGACGCTGACGCGAACCACGACCACTAGTGCGAGCAGCAGGGACAGGCGACGCAGGGCGAGATGCAGGCTCACGACGCTCAGCAAGACCTCTAGTAGGACCAGTGTAGGGAGACGGAGCAGGCAGTGGGGAGGCCGGCTGTAACTGTAAGTGTGACGGGACAAGCTGTGGACACTCGAAGGGAGGAGGAGGACCAGTAGAAGGCGGGAGACCAAGAACCTGGTGAAGGAGCGGAACGAAGTACGGCCGAGGCCGCGCGGCGACTCCAAACACAGTAGGGACAGCACCAGTACGCTAGCGGCAGCACCAGCACCTGCAGCACCTCCAGCTCCAGTACCTCGAGCAGCACCAGTAGCACCCCCAGCAGGACCGCCTCCAGGACCGACAGCAGTAGCCTTCGCGCCAACACCCGCAGCAGCTCCAGCTCCAGAAGTATCCGCAAGCCTAGCAGCTCAAGTACTCCCAGTACGAGCACCTACGGGACCCGCGGCACCAGCGCCCTCAGCAGCAGCAGAACCTCCTGTACCCGCAGCACCTCCAGCTCCAGCAGCTCGCCTCTAGCGCCGGGCAAACCACTCACGCAGCTCCTGTGGAGAGAGTGGCACCCGGCGAGACGAGGCACATGGAGAACTGCCAGGCTCAGCACCCCCAGGCTCAGAACTCCCAGGCTCAGCACCCCTAGGCTCAGCACCCCCAGGCTTAGCACCCCCAGGCTCAGCACCCCCAAGCTCAGTACCCCCAGCGGCAGCACCAGTACTAGCAGCACCTCCAGCTCCAGTACCTCCAGCAGCACCAGTAGCACCCCCAACAGGACCGCCTCCACGACCGACAGCAGTAGCCTCCGCGCCAACACCCGCAGCAGCTCCAACTCCAGAGGTACCCGCACGCCCAGCAGCTCCAGTACTCCCAGTACGAGCACCTTCGGGACCCGCAGCACCAGCACCCTCAGCAGCAGGAGAACCTCCAGTACCCGCAGCACCTCCAGCTCCAACAGCTTGCCTCCAGCGCCGGGCAAACCACTCACGCAGCTCCTGTGGAGAGAGTGGCTCCTGGCGAGACGAGGCACACAAAGAACCGCCAGGCACAGCACCACAAGACGCCACACGAGCAGGCCCAGCTCCCTCAGGCTTAGCACTTCCAAGCTCAGCACCTCCAGGCGTAGCACCCCCAGGCTCAGCACCCTTAGCAGCACCAGAGTCACCAGCGACCTCGACAGGCTCAACCGCGTCTACCTGGGACACACCTGAAGGGGCAGGACCCTGAGGGGGGAGGGGGTCTACCAGGGAGAACCTGGCACAAGGAAGAGCGGTGGCGGGGGGAGGGACTGAGTGCGGTAGGGGAAGAGACGGTAGTAGGGGACCAACTCGTCGAACGTGACCTTTTGGGAGGACAGAACACGGCGAGAGGTGGGGTGGTAGAACTGCCACCCTGGCGCGTCAAGGGGGAAGCCAAGGAAGACGCAAGAAGCAACACGAGGGGACAGCTTGTCCGCAGACAAGTCCCGGACAAAAGCTCGAGATCCCCAGACACGGAATGCAGACGCATCGCCAACCTTCCCCGTCAACAGCAAAGCTGGGGAGGTCTCCGGCATGGAGACCCTGGGCTGAAGGTTGATCTGATGCGCCGCGTACCGGACCGCAAACGGCCACAGAAAATCGGGGGCAGCCGCATGCATCATGGACGTACAGGCGACGTCCATGACCATGCCAATGCGGCGCTCAGCAATCCCATTTTGCTGTGGAGAGTCCGGAAGCGTGAAGGTCTGGCGGATGCCTCGTGCACGACAGTAGGCTTGCAAAAGGCCAGAGGAGAACTCTCCTCCTCTGTCAGAGTGCAGGCGCAGAACCGGAAAGTCTGAGCCGAAGCTCTGCCTGAGCTGGAGACGAGCTGCGCGGATCCAGTCGATCAACACCTCAGTGACATCACCCTTGCTGCGCAAGGGGAAGACTGTGGTGTACGCGAGTAGTCGTCAACCACCAGCAGGAAGTAGCGCTCGTGATCCAGTCCACGGACGCGGGCGGGGCCCCACACGTCCATGTGAAGCGTCTGCAGCGGGGTCTCTGTCGGAGAAAACTGAGAGGAGTGAGGGGCAGCCCGCTGCCGCCCCTCGACACAGGGAACGTAGGTAGGGCCAGGCCCCGGAGGAAGGGGAGGGAGGGACCGGGGAGGACCAAAGACAAGGACACGGGAGGCCATGCTTCGGAGACGAAGCAGGGAGGGGTGACGAAGGCGGTGGTGCCAGAGGAGAGTCTCGTGAGACAGGAGGCGACA
Source organism: Closterium sp. NIES-65 (assembly GCA_948144175.1). Classification (NCBI taxonomy): domain Eukaryota; kingdom Viridiplantae; phylum Streptophyta; class Zygnematophyceae; order Desmidiales; family Closteriaceae; genus Closterium; species Closterium sp. NIES-65. The sequence continues at coordinate 764,377 of CANXME010002232.1, read as the reverse complement.
CGAGCAGGGGGCAGACTCAGGACCAGACCTGGACGCTGCAGCAAACACCTGACCCGACGCAGCTACCTGACCAGACGCAGTGACTGGAGGAGACGCAGTGGTCAGTGTGTACAGGCTCGACCCCGGCCGACGTGTAAACGTGGCCAGGTGTCGGCTTGTCCGAGCGTCCGTGCAGTGGGTCACCCGATGACTCGTAGGAGTGAACTGGTGAACCCCCGCATCCTGTAGGTCAGCACCACTCATCAAGTTCGTAGAGAACGAGGGGAGGTCAAGACCAGACAGGGTGCCAGAGGGGGCCGCCGGACACGGGAGGACAGTGGAGAAGTGAGCAAGGACAGGACCCCCAGAGGGGTCTGCCAGAGAGACTGCAACTGGCCGACCAAGCGGCGTGAGTGTGGTGCGGTCTCGAAAGAAGGAGCGGGAAGCCCCCAAGTAAAGAGTGAAGGTGTGAGAGGCCGGAGCCGACGCGGTACCTGAGAGAGCAGACTCACCCGCACCTGAGGAAGCAGACTCACTAGCACCTAGAGCAGCAGCCGCACCTGTACCTGAAGCAGGAGACTCACTAGCACCCAGAGCAGTAGCCTCACCAGCAGCTAGAGTAGCAGGCTCTATACGGGCACGGTCAGCACTAGTAGGCAATGCATACATGGCAGTGAGAATAGCATCATAGTCAAGAGCAAATATATCTACCCTCTGCCTGAGTAGCTCCACCCAGTCGGGTAGCTCAGCCTCGTCGCCAAACTCGGTACGCCAGGCATCGCTCAGACGGGCGAAGCAGCGGGACTGTGTGTGACTAGGTGTCCCACAAGGCTGACCAATCCGAGCACCAGTGCGAATCATGTAAGAGCAGCGAACAGAACTGAGAGACCCTCTACTCTGAGCGTACCACTCACGAAGCTGCTGGGGCGTGAGAGACGCGCGTGGGCGTTGCTGGAGCTGCATCTGGCCGCCGCCAGTAGTAGTAGCAGCAGTAGTGGTAGCAGTAGCAGCGCGGCCGCCCCTACAACCCCAACCAGCGTACCACTCACGCAGCTGCTGGGGCGTGAGGGACTCACGCGGACGTCGCTGGGGCTGCATCTGGCTCCGCCAGTGGAAGCAGGAGCAGGAGTAGCAGCAGTAAGGCAGGGAGCCAGGCAGGCAGGCAAGCAAGCAGGCAGCGCGCAGAGCCGCGGCCGCAGGGGCAAGCGACGGGGCCAGCAGAGGCGGGGCCGGGTCGGGAAGGGCGGCGTCGGGGTCGCCGGGGTAGGCGACGGGGCCAGCCGAGGTGGCGCCGAGGCCAGGAAGGGCAGAGCCGGGGCTGCAGGGGCAGGCGACGGGGCCAGCAGAGGCGGGGCCGGGTCGGGAAGGGCGGCGTCGGGGTCGCCGGGGTAGGCGTCGGGGCAGCGATGGGTCGCACGCCTAGAAGGAACAGGGCCGCGTGCCTCGGGGCGCGCGCCAGAGAGAAAATCGCCGCGCGCCATGAAAAATAGGTCGCACGTCACGGGGCGTGCGACAGATCGAGTAGCAGCGGAAGCAGTAGTAGGGCCCACAGGCCAGGAGCATATGTCCTCTGAAACCATGTGAAAAATGAACGAGAATGAATGACTAAGGGAAAGTTGGGTACAAGTACAAACCCTAGAAAGCTGTACCCCATATGTGCTACCCCACTATAGCCTACAGTAGCTATGTCATATAAATCTGACATGAAGCAGGTGCGTGGATTCAATGGGGCGTTGCAGCCTGTCGAGGGTTGCGAAACCGTCACTCTACAAGGGGAGGCCGGGAAGCGGGCCCTCATCCCATACGTCCTCTACGTTACGGGAGTACAGGCGAACGTGCTGTCAGCTGGTCAACTGAAGGAGAGGGAGTACAGGTGCAGGGTGATGGCGACGAGATGCTACTCATTGCCGCGACCGGGGAAGTGCGCGGTCGAGTGCGCTACACCAGACGAGTCCTCTGTACCGACCTTCGCCCCTGCTCGACGCGGTTGCCGTCGACCGGTGGCTCTGCGGACGATCAAAAGTCGACTCCCGACCGATGGCACGCGAAGCTCGCTCACGTCGGCGTCGACACGATCAAGAGCTCAGCGAAGCATGAGGTTGCTACTGGGTTCGACATCAAGCTGTTGACCGGAGCGGACCCGCCGTGTGTCTCGTGCGTCGGAGGAAAGGTGACATGGCACACTTTCCCCGTCAAAGGCTCGGACGCCGCCATATGACATTCAGGTCGGACTGGATGGAGAGTGTGCAAATGTCTAGTGAGCAATTCAATTTGCAAGTGAACGGTGAGAATCTGTCAATGACGGGAGAAGAAGATGTGGTACTGAAAAGTCCTTTTGGAGGATTAAAGCTGGAGAGTGCTCTTTTGGTCGAGGAGTTGAGAGTCAATCTCATTAGTTAGTCTAAGCTTGACAACATGAGGTGTAAGATTCTGTGTGACAGTGGGAAGGTAGAGTGTTTGGGTGTGACTGGAAGAAGTATGCCGAGCGCTACCTGGCACATGTGTTTTATGAGATGAACGTGATAGCAATGAATGATACGGATGAGTTCTTTGAGGACGAGGGGTATGCAGGAGCTGGACAGTGGGAGTCGACAGAGTTCGTTGAGAGTAATGATCGTGAGCAAAGTGAATCGGAGGAACAAGAGGAATCATCATATGAGAGTGATGAAAGTGAAGACTACGAGGTTACAACATGCAGTGAGGGAAAGTAGATGTCGGTAAAGCAGAAGGACGAGAATGAGGAGGAGATAGCCGATGAGGAGGCAGCAATGCAGCCAGCGGAGATGGTTAATAGCAAGAAAGAAGCGGTGAAAAGGGGAGTGAGTTTTAGCAGGAAAACAGTGATTGTAATTGAAAATGACGGTGTGAGTGAGGAGTACGTTCAGGATGCGTATGGAGAGTTTGTGGCGACGGCAGTGAAGCCAAATGCAACGGCAAATGAGTGGGTCCTTGAGGGAGAAGCACAAGTTGGAGGGCATGAGCTTCTGGAAGAGATTGGTGATCAATTTTAGGGCAGAGGCATGAAGAAGCAGATTTTTGAGGGTTTGGATGCCAGGGCTTTCAGCTTCAAGCGACGCAAGCAGAATCTTGATCCACTAGAATAGCATGGGAGTGAGAAGCTGACGTAGAGAGAAGCAGGATTGGAGGGGGCGTGGTTGACAAACCACAGGGGAAATTGTTGGAGGTTGGTTCGCCCAACCACGCGCAGGCCTACGACGCGACCATGTGCAGGTTGACAGGGCGATCATGTGCAGGGCGACGAGGGGGCTACGTAAAGGGCGACGAAGGTGAACAGGTGGTGGTCGACGAGGGAGAGGTGCTGCTGCTGCTCCTCCTCCTGCTGCCGCTCCAGCTCGAGCTCTCCTGCTCCAAACGCTCCCGCTCCTTGCGCCCCAGCTAGCGAAGCCTCTGGAACGTGGGGAGGTGGGGTAGGCGCGCAGTAACTGTGCCTCCAACTCTAGTCTCCTCAATACTAGCACCTCCAGCTCTAGCACTCCCGTGCTCCCAGAACGAGCACCAACAGAACTAGCACCACCAGTGCCAGGACCCTCAGCGCGAGCACCACCAGAACTAGCACCTCCAACGCCAACACCCTCAGCTCTAGCACCCTTAGGACTAGCACCGCCACCGCCCATGCCCCCAACGCCAGCACCCACAGAGTCTGCTGCAACATGCCGTGGTGCTGCGATGACTGTGAGGACGACTGTGGATTCTACCGAGGGGAGAGGGGTAGTGTGAGACACACCGGATAGGGCAGGATTAGGGGGAGGCAGGTGTACTGGAGGAATAGGAGCAGGAGGAGTGGGGGCAAGGAAGAGGGGAGGGGAGTAACTGAGAGACCTCGACATGGGCATCGGACGTAATAAGACACAGACTCGTCAAACTGGACATCACAAAAGTCAAGGAACTGGTGGAGGGGCGGGTGGTAAAAGGTGCAGTCAGAGGAGCCCACCGCGAAACCAGGAAGTCATAAGGGAGGGCGTGAGCTGGGAGCTTATCCGCAAAGGTGTCGAAGACAAGCGCAAAGCAGCCCCAGACACGAAACTCCGACGCAACACCAAGGGACCCGATCCAAAGACTGGTTGGTGAAGCCCGTGACCGTGAGACACAAGGCTAGAGGTTTAGCTAGTAGGCGACGTAGCGAACCATGTAGGGTCACAGAATTTGGGGTGCACATGCATGGATCATGGAGGTGTGGGCGATCTCCATGACCAAGCCTATGCGGCGCTCAGCAACCCCATTCTGATGTGGGGAATCATGAAGCGTTTAGGATTGAGTGATGCCCTGCTCGCTACAGAAACCGGCAAGAATTCCTCAGCAAAAGTCACCCCCATGGTCGATGTGAAGACAGCTGACACGAAGGCCACAAGTGGTCTCGTTGGACAGCAACTATCGGATCAGCATAGAAGTCACGTCAGACTTCTTCGCCAGGAGGAACGCATTGGTGTACCGGGATTAGTCATCAACAACCACCAGAAATAAGATCTCCCTCTTGGGCTCCGGGCGAGGGGCAGGGCCTCAGACGTCCAAGTGGAGAGTTAGAAAGGGTGTGGTGGCTGGACAAAGGGAGGAGGAGTGAGGGGTGGCGTGCAGCCAACCCTCGACGCTGGGAGTGTACGGCGGCGCAGGCGAAGGAGGGAGCGTCGCAAAGGCACGCGGGAGATCTGAGATAAGGCGCTGACTAGCCATGCTGCAGAGGCGTGGGAGGGACGGGTGACCAAGACGGTGGTGCCTGTCAAACATTACATATGTTGTGTTAGTTTAGGCTACAGTGGGTTAGCCTATAAGGGGTAAACAATTCTAGGGTTAGGTACTTGTACTCATTTCACTGCTAGTTCATTCATTCCTGTTCAATGATTCCAACATAATATAGAGCAGGTCCTTCCTAGGACCAAAATTTTCTAAGGGCCCACCACTACGTAGCTACCTACCTGTGCCCTAGGGCGCCTCGACGTGTCACGCCCCTAGAGGCCCCTCTTGACGGCCCCGCGCTAGCCCCGTTCAGGCCCCGTCGGCCCCACGCCCGCTCTCCCTAGCGGCCCCGTTCAGGCCCCGTCAGCCCCTTTAAGGCCCCGTTCAGGCCCCGCGCTAGCCCCGTTCAGGCCCCGTCAGCCCCGTTTCAGGCCGCGTTGGCCCCGCGCTAGCCCCTCTCAGGCCTCGTCGGCCCGCGCTAGCCCCGTTTCAGGCCCCGTCGACCCCGTTTCAGGCCCCGTCGGCCCCGCGCTAGCCCCTCTCAGGCCTCGTCGGCCCGCGCTAGCCCCGTTTCAGGCCCCGTCGGCCCCGCGCTAGCCCCTCTCAGGCCCCGTCGGCCCTGCGCTAGCCCCATTCAGGCCCCGTCGGCCCCTTGCTAGCCCCGTCAAGGCCCCGTTTGGCCCCGCTCAGGCCCCGATCGGCCCCGCGCTCGCCCCTCTAGGGCCCCAGCCGGCCCCGTGCCGACCTTGCCGACCCGTGCCCACCACTAATAGGCCCCGGGCGGCCCGTTCCCGCCGCAGCACACGAGGGAGAGCGGGCGGCCCATCCCCGCCGTGACCCGAGCCGCGCGACCAGAGCCGCGCGCCCCGACCCGAGCCGCGCCACCCAGCCGAGGCGCGACCCGACCTGAACCAAGCCGCGCCGCCCTGCCCTACCTTGTTCGTCCTACCTGCTTCTCCTACTGCTACTGCTGCTATTTCTACTGTTCCTATGGCTAGCCCACAGGTTCTCGTGTTCGATGCTGAGGGCCGCCCTGTGAAGTTTGACACCTGGCTCGATGACCTGCACCTCTACCTACAGCTCACAGCCAAGGATGACATCTCACTGTGCGATCACGCCCTAGGCCATGTCACTGCCCCTGCTGCTACTGCTGACAGCACTGCTCGCTCACAGTGGCAGACTCGTGATGCCCACGCTCGCTTCGCCATTCGCAACTCCCTCCCGATAGGCGAACGCGAGCACTTTGGTCAGCACAAGACTGCACAGGCACTGTACACAGCTGTAGTTGCTCGCTACTCCTCATCTGCCTCTGCCGCACTCGGCCGTCTCTCCCTCCCCTACCTGTTTCCCGACCTGGCCTCCTTTCAAACAGTCGCTGACCTCATCACGCACCTCCGTACTAGTGAGGCCCGCTTCCGTGCCGCCATGCTTGCTGAGTTCCTTGCCACGCACCCCCCTCCACTCTGGCTCACTCTCTACCACCTAGTCACCCGCCTCCCTGACACACTGCGTGCTGTCAGGGACCACTTCCTAGCTCGTTGCCCCACTGAGCTCACCATTGCCCTCCTCGAGAAGGAGCTACTTGCAGCTGAGACTAGCATAGTCGCTGTAGGTGCCTCTCGTGGCGACCCCCGTACCCCGTTCTTCGAGGGGTGTTCTCCTTCCCCCCTTCTTCCCTCTGTCGCCTCTGCTGCTGCTGTCGACCTTCTTGGTACTGAGAAGGTCGGCGCTGCGTCTGCCTCGAGCGGACGCCGCAGCGGCAAGGGCAAAGGGGGCAAGGGTGGTGGCGGTGACGACGGGGGAGGCGGCGGTGGGGGCGGTGGAGGCAGTGGGGGTGGTGGCTCGGCTGGAGGGACGAGTGGTAGCGGTGGGGGTGGTGGCGGCAGCGGCGGGGGAGGTGGCAGGAGTGGAGGCGGCGGTTGGGATGGCGGTGGACGAGGCGGCGGCAAAGGTTGGGGTGGTCGAGTAGGTGGCAGCGGTGGTGGTGGCCGTGGAGGCACTAGCGGTGGCCAGGGCCAGCAGCACACTCCCTCACCCCAGGAGGTCCGTGAGTGGTACTCTCAGCACGGGGGTGGGGGTGGTCTTAGCTGCACGTACGTCGTTTTCACTGGTGACCGCACTGGTCAGCAGTGTGGACGACCGCACGCCACACTGCGCTGCTTCTCTCGTCTCGGCGACGCTTGGCGTGTTCAGTTCCCTCAGGCCACTGAGCTGCCCCGCTGGGTCGATCTCCTGAAGAAGGGGATTGATATCTATGCTCTAGACTTTGATGCTATTCTATCTGCCATGTATGTGATGTCTACTAGTGGAGAGGGTGCTGAGTACTTGTGTGTGCCGCCCGACCCGGGCATTAGGGCCAGTGCGTCTGCCGGTCCAGGTACTCGCGTGTCGGCTAACCCAGGTGCTGGTGAGGCTGCTGCTCTAGGTGCTCGTGTGTCCCCCCCCCTTGGTACTACGTCGACTGCCGCACTGCACACCTTCACACTAGACTCAGGTGCTTCTCGCTGCTTCTTTCGTGACCGTACTGCCCTTGAGCCGCTTGCTCCGCCAGTTGCTGTCTCCCTTGCTGACCCCTCTGGGGGTCCGGTCATTGCGACCTCTTCCACTGTCCTTCCCTGCCCTGCGGTCCCGTCGGGCACACTGTCAGGTCTCCACCTCCCCTCGTTCTCTACAAACTTGGTGGCAGGTTGTGCACTCCAAGACGGGGGTGTTCACCAGTTCACCCCTGCCTACCAGGGCGTGACACACTGCACGTGTGCTTGTACGGGCCGTCATTTGGCTACCTTCACTCGGAAGCCGGGGTCGGACCTTTACACACTGACTACTGAGTCCCCTCAGGTTGCTGCGACTGCGTCCGCGTCCGCGTCAGGTCAGCTGTCCGCCCCCTACTCGTGTCGCTCTTTGGCACACGAGACTGTCCTCTGGCACCACCGCCTTGGCCACCCGTCTGTGCAGCGGCTTCGTGCCATGCACTCCCGGTACCTTGTCTCTGGCCTGCCCAGGGTCCTTCCTGCCCTCCCACCCTCGCCTGCTCCTACCTGTCTCCCCTGTGTCGAGGGACGGCAGCGCGCCGCTCCTCACTCCTCCTCGTTCCCCCCGACGACTGCTCCCTTGCAGACACTCCACATGGACGTGTGGGGCCCAGCCCGCGTCCGTGGTCACGGTCAGGAGAGGTACTTCCTGATAGTTGTTGACGACTACTCGCGCTACACCTCGGTCTTCTCCTTGCGCATCAAGGGTGAGGTCCTTGATGTCTCCGCAGAGCCCGTCTCCAGCTCAGCGAGCGTTTTCACTCGGACATTCCTGTTCTGCACTTGCACTCTGACAGAGGTGGTGAGTTCTCCTTCGACCTCTTGGCAGCCTACTGTGCTGAGCACGGCATTGAGCAGTCGTTCACGCTTCCGGCTTCTCCACAGCAGAATGGGGTTGCGGAGCGCCGCATTGGCCTGGTCATGGAGGTCGCCCGTACCTCCTTGATCCATGCGGCTGCCCCCCACTTTCTGTGGCCGTTTGCGGTCCGGTACGCTGCGCATCAGCTCAACCTCTGGCCCCGTGTCTCCTTGCCGGAAACCTCGCCCACGCTGCTGTGGACGGGGGAGGTTGGCGATGCGTCGCGTTTCCGGGTCTGGGGGTCTCAAGATTTTGTCCGCGATTCGTCTACAGACAAGCTCTCCTCCCGTGCTGTTCCCTGCGTCTTCCTCGGCTTTGTCCCGGACGCGTCTGGTTGGAAGTTTTACCACGCCACCTCGCGCCGAGTCTTGCCCTCCCAGGACGTCACTTTTGACGAGTCTGTCCCCTACTACCGCCTCTTCCCCTACCGCACTGCCCCGCTCCCCCCCCCGCCTCTCTTCCTCGCGCCAGGTGCTGCTGTTGCAGACCCCCTCCCCCCTCAGGGTGCCGCTCCCTCAGGTGTGTCTCAGGTAGACCCGGTTGAGCCTGTTGAGGTAGCTGTCGACTCTCGTTCTGCTGGGGTGCTGAGCCTGGGGGTGCTGAGCCTGGGGGTGTGGAGCCTGGGGGTGTGGAGCCTAGGGGTGTGGAGCCTGGGTGTGTGGAGCCTGGGGGTCTGGAGCTTGAGGGTGCTGAGCTTGGGGGTGTGGAGCCTCGTGGTGCTGAGCAACGGAGTCCGGAGTCTGGGGGTTCTGAGTCTGGAGGTACTGGGCCTGGGAGTCCTACACCTGGAGGAGCCCTCTCCTCGGAGCAGCTGTAAGTGTGGTACTTAGAGTACTGCAGCCTCCGCAGAGGTACCGCTCAAGCCGGACGTACTACAGAGGCTGGTGCTAGTGCTTCTTCTCCCGTTCGGGAGCTCCCCTCCCGCGAGCGGATCCGTGAGTGGTACGAGCGGCGCTGCACTCTTCGGAGTGGCGTGCCTCGTGTTACGGACCCCGCTGCTGTTGGAGCTGCTGCTGGTGCTGAGTGCCCGGGCGTTGGAGCTGCTGCTGGTGCTGAGGACCCGGGCGTTGGAGCTGCTGCTGGTGCTGACGACCTGGGCGTTGGAGCTGCTGCTGGTGCTGAGGACCCGGGCGTTGGAGCTGCTGCTGGTGCTGACGACCCGGGCGTTGGAGCTACTGCTGGTGCTGAGGACCCGGGCATTGGAGCCGCTGCTGGTGCTGAGGACTCGGGCGTTGGAGCTGCTGCTGGTGCTGAGGACCCAGGCGTTGGAGCTGCCGCTGGTGCTGTGGACCCGGGCGTTGGAGCTGCTACTGGTGCTGAGGACCCGGGCGTTGGAGCTGCCGCTGGTGCTGAGAACGTGGGCGCTGGAGCTGCTGCTGGTGCTGCGGACCCTGGTGCGGGTATCCCTGCTGGCTCTGGTGTCGCTCCTCAGTCTCGGCCGTACTTTGTTCCGCTCCTTCAGCAGGTTCTTGGTCAGCTTCCTCCTCCTTTTCCTCCTCCCTCCTTAGCGTGTCCTCCGCAAGTCCAGCTGCAGTCGGCGTTACCGTCTGCCTCCTCTCTCCCTGGTCCTGCTCCTTACACTGGTCCGACTGGAGGTCTTACGGAGCAGCGTGAGCCTGCGTCTCGTCCTACGTCGTCTGAGTCTCGTCCTGAGTCGCCTGTCCGCACTGCTCTCTCTAGTAGTCGAGTCCAACGTCAGCGTCTTCCTGCTGTCCCAGGCACTCACCGTATGGCGCTTCGTCCGTCCACTGCTCCACAGCGTGTCCCACTGCCGTCTCCTCCTGCTTCCTCTCTTCCTGCTCTTGCAGACCCTGGGTCAGACTCTCTTCGTGCTACCAGTCCTACTGTCACGCATCTCCTGGCTACTGTTCTCACTGACCCTTCCTTTGAGTCTGCTGCTGCGTCTGCCTTAGTTGCTGAGCTTGTCGACTTTGCTGCTCGTTGTCGTCTAGCCTACGCTGCTAGCCTAGTTGCTGAGTCTGAGTCTGTCTATCCTCCGTCCGTCGGGGGTGAGTGTGCTCTTGGCACTGACGTCCTTGAGGAAGGGCAGGAGGAGTTTGAGTGCTTTGCTGCCGCTTTGCCCCATCTCGTGTCCATGCTTGTTGCCCCTGAGGGAGACCCGGATGCACCAGACATCCCGACCCCACGCTCTTATGCAGAGGCGATAGCCGTTCCCTACTCCTCTCAGTGGCAGTCAGCCATGGACATAGAGATGGCTTCCTGGAAGTCCACAGGCACCTACGTCGACGAGGTTCCCCCACCTGGGGCGAACATCGTCAGTGGCATGTGGATTTTCAGGGTGAAGCGGCCGCCGGGCTCTCCGCCTGTCTTCAAGGCGCGTTACGTTGCACGAGGCTTCAGTCAGCGAGAGGGAGTTGACTTCTTCCAGACCTTCTCCTCGACCCCGAAGATGACCACTCTTCGGGTTCTGCTGCACGTCGCCACCTAGCGTGACTACGAGCTCCACTCGCTTGACTTCAGCACTGCTTTCCTGCAGGGCAGCCTGCACGAGGAGATCTGGCTGCGCCGTCCACCTGGCTTCACTGGGTCGTTCCCTCCTGGTACCAAGTGGAGCCTCCGACGGCCAGTCTACGGTCTCCGCCAGGCACCTCGTGAGTGGCACAACACACTGAGGACTACGATTGCGGCTCTTGGGTTCGCTCCTTCTACTGCTGACCCGTCGCTGTTTCAGTCTTGGCTCTGGTTCTGTTTCTTGGCGTTCTACTCGCTCCTCTTCTGTTCTCAGCTCCAGTTGTGAGGCTGAGATCTACGCCACAGCCATGGCGGCCCAGGAGCTACGCTAGCTCACCTACTTGCTGACCGACCTTGGAGAGCAGCCTCGTTCTCCTCCAGTGCTGTACGTCGACAACAAGGCAGCCATTGCCTTTTGTGAGGAGCACAGACTGGAGCACAGAACGAAGCAAATTGCTCTGCGTTACTTCCTTGCTCGAGAGCTGCAGCATCGTGGTCAGCTTCGCCCGCGTTACGTGGCCTTTGAGGCCAACACTGCTGATGTGTTCACCAAGGCGCTTCAGCCTTGTGACCATCAGCGCTTTTGCACTCTTCTAGGCCTTGTGCCTACTGGACCTCACTTGCTTACTTCTTGAGTCTGTTTGTACTGTGATCTCTATATATATACCTGCATGTTTACTCTTGTTAGGTTGTGATCATTGTACCTTTTGCTCTATTATAAACCTGCATGTGAACTGGTCTTGTGACCACTTGCTTGTGCTCAGAATTTGTGTGGTATCCTTGAGATCCACCCTGAGCTTGTTTTGCCTTGCTTTGCCTTGACTGGTCTTGTGACCCCTAGTTCTCCCCCACTTTGCCTATGGGGATGTGTCAAACATTATATATGTTGTGTTAGTTTAGGCTACAGTGGGTTAGCCTATAGGGGGTACACAATTCTAGGGTTAGGTACTTGTACTCATTTCACTGCTAGTTCATTCATTCCTGTTCAGTGATTCCAATAGTGCCACAGGAGTGTCGGGTGGGTGAGAGACGAAAAGAAGCATGACGCAGCATCCTGACCTAAGGCAACTACTACTTGACCAGGCACAGTGTTCTGACCAGTCGCAGCCACCTGGGGGTATGCAATGTGCAGGACTGTAGATACCTGAGCTGTGCCACTCTGGTGAACATGGCAAGGAGCACCTCAGTGGATGCGACCGTACATTACGCAGTCCTTCCATGCCCAAGGAAGGTGACCGTGACCCCACAATCTTGCAGGTATCCAACACCCACCAAGTTCCGAAAGCACGAGGGGACGTGGAGACCGGAGAGAACACTAGAGGAGATAGCCTTACACTGAAGGGTAGTAGAGCTGCGTTCAACTTCTGGTGTTGAAGTAGGATCAGCCAGAGAAATTGAAACCAGAGTGGAAGGTGGAGTAAGAGTCGTGTGGTCACGAAAGAAACACTGAGACGTGCCATCATTGAGAGAGCAATGCCTCGGCAGAAGGTGGACCTGGGCTAGTAGTTACACAAGCACCTAGACTAGAAGCACAAGCACCTATACTAGTTTGACAAAATACTAGCTTGAGTTTGGCTTAAGAGCCATAGTTTAGGAGCCTTGGTAGTTGAGTTCGAGTTTAGGAAAATTATCGAGAGGTTTTGGAAGGAGAGGAATGAGGTTTCACTAGCAAGAGTTGGGATACAAGTACAACACCCTAAATTGGGTTGTACTCATTACAGAGTACCCCACTGCAGGCTAGACAGCAAATACATTCTGACACACCCCCATAGCCAAAGTGGGGTGTAATCAGCACAATGAGCAAGCATAGAGCAAGAGTTCACGATAGGTAAGTAAGGCTAGAGCTAATCACAGAGGGCAAGTGAGGAGGAGGAGAGACTGTGGGGGAGAGAAGATGGGAGGCGATTCTTGACGCTGCAGACACACAGACGAGCTGCTGGCTCAGTGGCTACCGGAACAGCGCTCCGGACTACTGGGGTAACTGGCCCCGCGGATAAAAGTAGCGGCAGATGAGCAACTAACCCACGGGCGACTTGCGACCACCGGAGATTGTAGCCTCCGGACTGCTGCTGCTGCTGCCGACGACAAGACTGCTGCCTCCACTCGACCTCCCCAGCTGCCTAACGCCCTTCTCACACACCCCCTGCTCAAACCCTAGCCCTACACCCACAGCACCCCCTTAAACCCTAAACCCGAGACTCCCACACATCCACCCCCCTCAGCGAGAGCTGCAGCAGTGGGAGACGGAGGAGGAGGAGGAGGAGGAGGAGGAGGAGGAGGAGGAGGGAAAGGCACGCACAACCGACACCCCCACAACCATCACCCCCACACCCAACCCCCCACGGCTGCACCGGGTCCAGGAGCGGCTGCTGCAGGGGCTGTGAAACTGAAAAACAGGAATGAAATGACTAAGGAAAGGTTGGGTACAAATACAACCCTAGAAACTTGTACCCCATATGTGCTACCCCACTATAGCCTACAACAGCTATGTCATGTAAATCTGACACACCCCCATAGGCAAAGTGGGGGAGAACAAGGGGTCACAAGACCAATCAAGCAAAGCAACGCAAAGCAAGCTCAGGGTGGATCACAAAATCACCACACAGTCCGAGTACAAGGTCAAGGCCATAAGGCCAGTTCACATGCAAGAGAAGGCATATATATATAAGGCTAAACAAGCAAGAGCAGGTATATATATATGCAAGAGTACAAGCAAGGTCAAGAGGTGAGCAAGTGAGGTAGGACAGGTACAAGTCCCAGCTGAGTGCAGAAACGCTGATGATCACAAGGCGGAAGTGCCTTGGTGAAAACATCAGCAGTGTTGGCCTCAGAGGCCACGTACGCAAGTCGCAACTGACCACGCTGCTGCAGCTCACAAGCAAGGAAGTAGCTAAGAGCAATGTGCTTCGTTCTGTGCTCCACTCTGTGCTCCCGACACAAGGCCAGCATGGCCTTGTTGTCTACGTACAGCACTGGAGGAGAACGAGGCGGCTCTCCAAGGTCAGTCAGCAAGTAGGTGAGCCAGCGAAGCTCCTGCGCAGCCATGGCCCCGGCGTAGATCTCAGCCTTACAACTGGAGCCGAGAACAGAAGACGAGCGAGTAGCCCGCCAAGAGACAGAGCCAGAACCAAGACTGAAGGTGTACCCCTGCGACGACCGCTGCGTAGCCTGGTCGTCAGCCCAAGAAGCGTCCGCGTGGCTGCTAAGGACCACTGGACTCCGCCCTCCAAGCACTAGCCCCATGCCCAACGTACTGCACAAGTAGCGCAACACCCTCTTCGCTGCAGCCATGTGCTCTGGTCGGTGTCTCCCAGGAGCAACATAGCGTGCAAGAATGCTAAGAGGGTATGCAAGGTCAGGTCGAGTGCAAGTCATCAGGTACATGAGGCAGCCAACAAGCTCTGGGTACGGGCCACTCGGCTCTACGGACTCATCCGAAGGCAGAGCTGAGAGCGAGTGGCGAGTAGCCAGAGGAGTGGCCTGAGGCGAGGAGTACGTGAAGCCGAAGCGCTGAAGGACCTCCTGCACCATGTGTGACTGAGTCAAGGTAATGGTGCGGCGTGCTCTGTCCCGAGTGATCTGCAAGCCAAGGTAGCTGCGCAGTTCACCCAGGTCAGTGCACGTGTGTCTCTTCAGCAGCTCGGACTTCACGCGGGCGAGTCTAGCAGTGTCAGCAGTGGCAAAGACCAAGTCGTCTACGTACACGAGGATGTAGAACGGCGGCAGAGAAGTGTCAGTGCGCAGAAACAGCGAGGGGTCGGCAGTAGAGGGAGCAAACCCAAGAGCCGCAAGTGTAGTCCTCAGTGTGTCGTGCCACTCACGCGGTGCCTGGCGGAGACCGTAGACTGGCCGTCGGAGGCTCCACTGGGTGCCAGGAGGGAAAGTCCTAGTGAAGCCAGGCGGACGGCGCAGCCAGATCTCCTCGTGTAGGCTGCCCTGCATGAAAGCAGTGCTGAAGTCAAGAGAGTGAAGCTCGTAGTCGCGCTTAGCGGCTATGTGCAGCAGCATCCGAAGAGTAGTCATCTTCGGGGTGGGAGAGAAGGTCTGAAAGTAGTCAACTCCCTGCCGCTGACTGAAGCCACGAGCAACGTACCGCGCCTTGAAGACAGGTGGAGAGCCAGGCGGCCGCTTCACCCTGAAGATCCACATGCCACTGACGATGTTCGCCCCAGGAGGGGGAACCTCGTCAACGTAGGTGCCTGTGAACTTCTAGGAAGCCATCTCTGCATCCATAGCTGCCTGCCACTGAGAGGAGTAGGGACCCTCTACGGCCTCCGCGTAAGAACGCAGAGTTGGGATGTCTAGTGCATCCGGGTCTCCCTCAGGGGCAAGTAGTACAGACGCGAGATGAGGTGAAGCAGCAGCCAGACACTGGAACTCCTCCTGCCTGTCCTCAAGGACGTCCGTGCCAAGAGCACACTCACCCCCGACGGACGGAGGACAGACAAACGCAGACTCAGCAACAAGACTGGCAGCGTAGTCGAGACGACAGCGAGCAGCAAAGTCGACGAGCTCAGCAACAAGAGCAAACGCAGCAGTGGACTCGAAAGAGGGGCCAGTGACAACAGTAGCAAGAAGACGCGTTACAGTAGGACTGGCAGCCCGAAGAGAGTCCGACTCCGGGTCGGAAAGCGCAGGAAGAGAGGACTCAGGAGGAGAAGGCAAAGGGGCACGCAGAGGAGCAGTGGACGGACGAAGAGACATCCGGTGCGTGCCCGGGACAGGAGGAGGACGCTGACGCGAACTGCGACCACTAGCGCGAGCAGCACGAACAGGCGACGCGAGACAAGACGCAGGCTCACGACGCTCAGCAAGACCCCCAGTAGGACCAGTGTAAGGAGAGGGATCAGGCAGTGGGGAGGTAGGCTCCAACAGTGACCGCCACTGGACAGGCTGTGGACACTCTACAGGAGGAGAAAGACCAAGAACCTGCTGTAGGAGCGGAACGAAGTACGGCCAAGGCAGCGCGGTAGCTCTAGACCCAGCAGGGACAGCACCAGCACCCTCAGAGGCAGCACCAGCGCCACCAACACCTCCAGCGGCAAGACCTCCAGCAGCACCAGCAGCAGGACCACCGCCAGGACAGACAGCAGTAGTCTCAGCTCCAACACCCTCAGCAGCTCCAGCTCCAGTAGGACCCGCAGACCTAGCAGCTCCGGGACCGTCGACATTAGCACCCTCCGCGGCAGAAGAAGCTCCAGCTCTAGCAGTACGCCTCCAGCGGCGAGCAAACCACTCGCGCAGCTCCTGTGGAGAGAGGGGCTCCCGCCAAGACGGAGCACCAGGAGAAACCCCAGGCTCAGCAGCTCCAGGCGCAGTACCCCCAGACTCAGCACCTCCAGGCTCAATAGCTCCAGACGCGGCACCCCCAGGCTCAGCAGCTCCAGACGCAGCACCCCCCGGCTCAGCACCCCCAGGCTCAGCACCCTCAGAAGTAGCACCCCCGGGCTCAGCACCCCAAGTAGCAGCACCTTCAGGCCCGCCCCCCCCAGGCTCAGCACCCACGCGCACAACACCCCCAGAGTCAGCACCCCCAGGCTTAGCACCCGCAGCAGCACCAGAGTCACCACTAACCTCGACCGGGTCAACGGCGTCTACCTGGGACACACCTGAGGGGGCAGGAACCTGAGGGGGGAGGGGGTCGACCGGGGGGGGGACCGGCACAAGGAAGTCCGGTGGCGGGGGGAGGGAAGGAGTGCGGTAGGGGAAGAGGCGGTAGAAGGGGACGGACTCGACGAACGTGACGTCCTGGGAGGACAGAACACGACGAGAGGAGGGGTGGTAGAACTGCCACCCTGGCGCATCAGGGGGGAAGCCAAGGAAGACGCAAGGAGCAGCACGAGGGGACAGCTTGTCCGCAAACAAGTCGCGGACAAACGCCCGAGATCCCCAGACACAGAATGCAGACGCATCGCCGACCTTCCCCGTCCACAGCAAGACTGGGGACATCGCGGGCCGAGATACCCTGGGGTGAAGGTAGAGCTGATGCGCCGCGTACCGAACCGCAAACGGCCACAGAAAATGGGGGGCAGCCGCATGCATCATGGACGAACGAGCGACATCCATGACCATGCCAATGCGGCGCTCAGCAATCCCATTTTGCTGTGGAGAGTCAGGAAGCGTAAAGGTCTGGCGGATCCCCCGTGCACGACATTAGTCTCGCAGAAGGCGAGAGGAGAATTCCCCACCTCGGTCAGAGTGCAGACGCAGAACAGGAAAGTCCGAGCCGAAGCTCCTCCTGAGGTGGAGACGAGCCTCGCGGATCCAGTCGATCAGCACCTCAGTGACAGCACCCTTGCTGCGCAAGGGGAAGACTGTGGTGTAACGTGAGTAGTCGTCAACCACCAACAGGAAGTAGCGCTCGTGACCCTGTCCACGGACGCGGGCCGGGCCCCACACGTCCATGTGAAGTGTCTGCAGAGGAGCCTCTGTCGGGGGAAACTGGGAGGAGTGAGGAGCAGCCCGGAGGCGCCCCTCGACACAGGGGACACAGGAAGGTCCTGGTCCCGAAGGAAGAGGAGGGAGAGACGGGGGAAGACCAGAGACAAGGACACGGGAAGCCATGCCCCGAAGACGGGGCAATGAGGGGTGGCCAAGACGGTGGTGCCATAGGAGAGTCTCGTGAGACAGGAGGCGACACGAACAAGGGGCAGACTCAGGGCCAGACCGGGACGCAGCAGCAAACACCTGACCCGACGCAGCTACCTGACCAGACGCAGGGACAGGAGGAGACTCAGTGGTCTGTGTGTAGAGGCTCGACCCCGGCCGACGAGAGAACGTGGCCAGGTGCCGGCCTGTGCGTGCGTCCGTGCAGTGGGTCACCCGCTGACTCGCAGGAGTGAACTGGTGAACCCCCGCATCCTGCAGGTCCGCACCACTCACCAAGTTCGTCGAGAACAAGGGAAGGTACAGACCAGACAGGGTGCCCGAGGGGGCAGCTGGACACGGGAGGACAGTGGAAAAGTGAGAGAGGACAGGACCCCCAGAGGGGTCAGCCAGGGAGACTGCAACCGGCCGACCAAGCGGCGTGAGTGTGGTGCGGTCTCGAAAGAAGGAGCGAGAAGCTCCGGAGTCAAGTGTGAAAGTGAGGGAGGCCGAAGCCGACGCAGTACCTGAGAGCGCAGCCTCACCAGTACCTGAGAGTGCAGACGCACTGGCACCTAGAGCAGTAGTATAACAAGCACCTAGCGCAGCAGTACCAATGCCCGGGTCGGGCGGGAAACACCGGTAACAGTCACCCTTCTCACTAATAGTCACAGCATACATAGCAGCAAGGATAGCATCAAAGTCAAGATCAAAGATAGCTACACCAGCCCTAGACAGCTCATCCCAGTGGGGAATCTCACTAGCCTCGGGGAACTGCTGACGCCAGGCGTCCGTCAGGCGGCCAAAGCAGCGCTGGGTGGGGTGGGCACCCCCACACTGCTCACCCGCGCGGTCGCCGGAACGAAGGACGTAGGTGCACGGACCAGTATCCCCACCCCTCTGACGCCGAGTGTACCACTCACGGAGCTGCTGGGGCGGAGGGATGTCCCGCGAACGCTGCTGCTGCTGCTGCTGCTGCTGACACTGACCACTGCCAGAGCCGCTCCGCTGCGAGGTACCACCCCGACCAGCTCCACCCCCTCCGCCACCACCGCCTCCTCCTCCGCCTCCTCCACCGCCTCCACCTCCGCCGCTGCCGCCACCACCGCCGCTTCCTCCGCCGCTGCCAACACCACCACCGACTCCGCCGCCACTCCCGCCGCCACCCCCACTCCCTCCGCTGCCTCCACCGCCCCCTCCACCTCCACCCGCGCCCTTGCCCCCCTTGCCCTTGCCAGAGCTGCGTCTCCCACTAGGGGCAGACGCCGCGCCGACCGACTCAAAACCAAGCAGGTCGGCAGCAGCAGCAGAGGCAACAGAGGGCAGAAGGGGGGAAGGAGAGCAACCCTCAAAGATGGGGGTGCGAGGGTCACCACGAGAAGCTCCTACAGCGACGATGCTCTTCTCCGCCGCTAGGAGGGCCTTCTCGAGGAGGTCGACAGTGAGGGTGGTGGGACAGACTGAGAGAAAGTGGTCCCTGACTACGCGAAGGGAGTCAGGGAGGCGTGCGACTACGTAGTAGAGAGTGATGTACATGGGGGGGGGGTTCTTGGCGCAGAACTCAGTAGGAAGGGCAGCGCGGTAGCGAGCATCACTAGTGCGGAGGTGCGTAACGAGGTCAGCGACAGTGGGAAAGGCAGTGAGGTCAGGAAAGAGGTACGGTAGCATGAGACGGCTCAGTGCAGTAGTGGCAGGGGAAGAGTAGCGCGCAACTACAGCTTCGTACAAGGTCTGAGCACTCTTGTACTGACTAAAGTGCGCGCGCTCAGTGGTAGGGAGGTGGCGACGCACAGCAAGACGTGCAGCAGCATCGCGGGTGGCCCACTGAGAGCGAACAGTGGGGTCAGCATCAGCAGCAGGGGCAGGAGAGGCGCCAGAGGTGAGGTCAAAGAGAGAAAGGCCGTCTGCCCTATCGCACTGTAAAAACAACTGCAGGTCGTCGACCCAGACCTCAAAGTCAATGGCTCTGCCCTCAGCGTCAAACGCTAGGACACTGGGGGTAGCCATGTCGACAGACTAGCAGTGCAAGCAGTGAGGAAGGGCACGCAGTAGCAGTAGGGCAGTGCTGTGCTCACCAGACAGGGCAGGTCGGGTGGCCCAGCAGCAGGGCGACTCGACAGCTGCTGGGCGGCTCGGCTGCGGCTGGGCGGCTCGGCGGCTCCTGGGCGGCTCGGCTGCTCACGGGCAGCTCGGCGGCTTTGGGCGGCTCGGTTTCTCTGGGCGGCTCGGCTGCTGCTGGGCGGCTTGGCAGCTCCCGGGCGGCTCGGCGGCTCCGGGCGGCTCGGTTGCTCTGGGCGGCATGGCTGCTGCTGGGGCCGTGTAGGTAGGGCGGCTGGGCCGCGAAGGTAGGGCGGCGGGCGGGCCGCTGATAGGGCGGCAGGTGGGCCGCAGGTAGGGTGGCGGCTGGCCGCAAGTAGGGCGGCGGGACGGCCGCTGGTAGGGCGGTGGTCGGGCCGCAGAAAGGCGGCGGGACCGCGAAGGGATGGCGGGGCCGCGTCGAAGTGGCGGGGCCGCGACAGGGCGGT
Organism: Closterium sp. NIES-65; assembly: GCA_948144175.1. Lineage (NCBI taxonomy): Eukaryota > Viridiplantae > Streptophyta > Zygnematophyceae > Desmidiales > Closteriaceae > Closterium > Closterium sp. NIES-65. The sequence goes on along the minus strand of CANXME010002232.1, from coordinate 744,734 downwards.
GGGGCCGCGACTGGGCGGCGGGGCCGCGACTGGGTGGCGGGGCCGCGACTGGATGGCGGGGCCGCGTCGAAGTGGCCGGGCCGCGACTGGGCGGTGGGGCCGCGATCAGAACGGGCGGCGGGGCCGCGACTGGGTGGCGGGGCCGCGACTGGGTGGCGGGGCCGCGTCTGGGTGGCAGGGCCGCTACGGAGTGGCGAGGCCGCGTGAAGGGGTGGCGGGGCCGCTAGAAAGGGCGGTTGGGCCGCTAGTAAGGGCGACTGGCCGCTAGTAAGGGCGGCGGGACCGCGTCTGAAGGGCGGCGGGGCCGCAAGGGGACAGGGCGACTCGGAGGGTCGCTAAAAAAAAGAATCGCGCGCTTCGGTGGGCCCTAGGCGAAGTTCCCACAGGGAACCTGCTCTATACCATGTGAAACTGAAGAACAGGAATGAAATGACTAAGGAAAGGCTGGGTACAAATACAACCCTAGAAACTTGTACCCCATATGTGCTACCCCACTATAGCCTACAACAGCTATGTCATGTAAATCTGACAAGGGCCAGGGGCGGTTGCTGCTGAGGCGGCTGCTCCAGGGGCTGCTGCTGCTGGGGCGGCCGCTTCAGGGGCGGCGGCTCCAGGGGCGGCTGCTGTAGCGGAAAGTAGGAGGGAGGGGAGGGGAAGGGCGCGGCCGCCATTGTGCCCTGACGGGCGATGTGCTAGGGAGCCACGCAGGTCCCCAAAAGTGCCTCGACTGGCAACGAGAGGGGACCGCACGCAGGCCCCTAAGGCCCCGCGACGAGGCAACGGGCGGGGCCGGCTCGCGGGCCCCGAAAGAGCCGCGACGAGGCGACGGGAGCGATCTGCGTGCGGGCCCCCAAAACGCCTCGACGAGGCGACGGTCGGGGCCAGTGCGCGGGCCCCTAAGACGCCGCGACGAGGTAGGAACCCGCCGCGCGCCTCGGGGCGCACGGCGAGCAGAGCGCGTGGCGGGAAGAAAAATGGGATGTCGCGCGCCACGGGGCGCGCGACACACAGTAGGGCAGCGGAATCGAGTGGGCCCACAGGCCAGGAACGTTAAGCTCTGATACCATGACAAAATACTAGCGTGAGTTTGGCTTAGGAGCCATAGTTTAGGAGCCATAGTTTAGGAGCCTTGTTAGTTGAGTTCGAGTTTAGGAAAAGTATCGAGAGGTTTTGGAAGGAGAGGAATGAGGTTTCACTAGCAAGAGTTGAGATACAAGTACAACACCCTAAATTGGGTTGTACTCATTACAGAGTACCCCACTGCAGGCTAGACAGCAAATACATTCTGACATAGTCACATTCAAAGATCCTAGTATAGAAACACTGGAGCAAACATATTTATCAGCCTTATAGTCAACATCGGCATACAAAATATACTAACGAGCCTCATCCATATTCAAATCAAATACAAGTTTCTTATGAGCAAGCAGCTGCGCCTAGTGCGGGGTGCGTCCTGCGTGGCCGTGACACTGACGGTAGAGGTGGCAGCGGAAAGGACGCGCTGCAAAATGATCACCGCGTCCGCAGAAACCTGGACCACCCGGGCGCGTAAGGATCTAGTAGTCGTAGGGGCCGGAGTCACGCTTTGTGGGACGGGGAAGTGCTGCTGTTGTGGCCGGTGCTCCTCGGACCTCCAGGTCCCCACTGTTACCACTGTTACGGGGAGCCCCACTGCTGAGAAGGACCCCGCTGCTGCGGAGGACCTCACTGCTGAAATTGCTGTGGCCCCTGCCGCTGCTTTTGTCCCTGCTGCTGCTGCTGTCCCTTCTGTGGCTGCTGCTGGTGTGACTGCTACTGCGGACCTCCCTCACCACCGCTAGTGCCAACACCTCCTCCTGGTGGGTCTGTAGGTCTAGTGCCTCCTTTAGTGCCTCCTCCTCCAAGTGCACTAGTAGTGCCGCCGCCGCTACCACCGCCGCTCCCAGCTCCACCTCTGCTACCTTCACTGCCGCCACCCCTTTCTTCCCCTTTCTTGCCTCCCTTGCGTCGGCCCACCTATGGCAGAAATAGCCCCACTCTCCTCAAAGACAGACACCGCAGCAGTGGCACGAGTAGCAGTGAAGGTGGGAAGCTGTGGCACAGCACACCCCTCAAAGAGATGGGGAGCTACTACGCCAGTGGCAGAGGCAACAAAGGTTAGTAAACAATAAACGGATACAGCAACAACACGGAACTTGCTAATCACATGCTTACCGATGCCCGATACAATGGGTTGTGACCAAGTGTGGAGTGCGCATTCCCAGCCTCGCCACGACCCCATTGTTCTATTCGACCATCACGTTTGCACCGTTGGTAGATATGCCTGAAATCTTCTGAAGGTCAACATCGATCCCTGTGAGATACTGCACAATGGCAGAGGTGAGAGAGGCAGCGTCAGCACGGCCGACTATGATCCAGGTTAAAAACTTTGTTAGCACCGAAGTGCCTTTGAAGAATGTTGCATATAAGATGAGGTGTTTCCCATGCACCCGTCGGTGCTTTCATCGAGTGAGATCCCAATCCAAGGGGATTCCAGCAGGTGCCCATGTTGGGTCTCTTGTAGATACGTTGATATGGCGCGCAAGTTCTCCTTGAATCCGTAATTTCCAAGGACAACACAGAGGAAACATCGCTATACACTCAGTAGATTAAAACGATACAGAGTGCACTAGTACAACTACCGCCACCCACACTTACGCCTATTATACCGAGTAAGGGTTTACCCAGAGTGCACTAGTACAACCCTGGCGACGCACTCTCAGAGTCGCGAAATCAATCATCACCTCGCCACACTCAGATTGGCCTGCTTCCCCCATAGATGACCACCATTGCACGAAAATACTGTGTGCGACCATTCTGTCGCCTCGAATGGTGCAGAAGCGCAGCCAATCAGCACCACCGATAAAAAATAGTCGCATCGCATCCAAACAGCGAGGGGGTATAGAGGGAATAGGGGGGTTACAGTCCGGTGAAGTGTTGAATTGAACCACCAAAACGAGTGGTAGGTAAACATTTGACACCAACCTCAAAAGCGACCTGAAACACCTACAGCCTCGCAAAACGTGCTCGATGACGGAATCAACGCATAGCACGACTACCAACCTTGCTTGATAGTAGGCAGGTCACAGCACGAAATATTGTCGCGACGCGCTAGCACTAGGACGCCGCGTCGCAGGAGATGTCAACAGCTAAACGCGACGTTCAGGGCCTGAGTGTAAGGAGCACGATTTGCCGAGAAGAGTAGTTGCGTTCCACGAAGTACGAGCATTGTAGGGGTATTCTAGAGAGGAAAAGTTCATTTCGGGTGGGTCCTAACCATACGTAGACAATAGGAAAGGTTGGTAGAACCTTTACTACCTGCGGGTGTAACATCTACGGCCTGACTTGCGATAGTAATCTTCAACAGGGCGACCACGGGAATGCGCGAGGGAAAGGCCTAAACCGTTGCCGGTAGGGAGAAAGACGATAGGTGAACGGGATTCAAGGCCAACGTCCTGCACTACATTTTGTACATCGGCACCCAACTGTAAGAGACGATAAACGCAATCTTGAGCACCGGTTGTAGTGTTGTCTCACTCAAGCTATAGTTTCAGTGGCTGTCGGCGGCATACACAGCTGTAGACGGACTGCTGAAGTCGAGCGTGTTGTCACCCTCTGTCGTAGCCACTGTCAGAGCCACGGTTCCAACCTAAGGTTCGTCCCGCATAACGCATGCACGCCATCGCCCTGGTGCCTCAGCATGCAGCGTCACTGCTGTCCAAGTCACAGCATGCGGCGTCACTGCTGTCCAAGTCACAGCATGGTCATAGCATGCGGCGTCACTGCTGCCCAAGTCACAGCATGCGGCGTCACTGCTGTCCTAGTCACAGCATGCGGCGTCACTGCTGTCCCAGTCACACCATGCGGCGTCACTGCTGTCCAAGTCACAGCATGCGGCGTCTTTGCTGTCCAAGTCACAGCATGGTCATAGCATGCGGCGTCACTGCTGCCCAAGTCACAGCATGCAGCGTCACTGCTGTCCTAGCCACAGCATGCGGTGTCACTGCTGCCCAAGTCACAGCATGCGGCGTCACTGCTGTCCAAGTCACAGCATGCGGCGTCACTGCTGTCCCAGTCACAGCATGCGGTGTCACATATGCTTGTGTCACAGCATAAGGTCACCGCGAGGCACGTCATAGCGAGCGGTGTCACTGCTGCTTATGAGAGACCTCACTTCTGCTCACGTCATAGCGTGCGGTGTCACCGCTGCTTAGGTCCCGTCATATGGTTACTATTGCCCACGTCATAGCGTGCGGTGTCACTGCTGCTTATGCCACATCATATAAGTACTGCTGCACACGTCATAGCGTGTGGTGTCACTGGAGCTTATGTCACATCATACGGTCACTGCTCCTCACATAATAACGTGCGGTGTCACTGCTGCATGTGCTCACATCGTATGGTCACTGCTGCCCACGTCATAAGGTGCGGTGTCACTGCTGCTCATGGCACATCATATGGTTACTGCTGCCCACATCATAGAGTGCGGTGTCACTGCTGATAATGTCACGGCAACTGCACACTGCGGCTCGTGTCGAAGCATGTAGCCTCTGCTGCTGGCATCCCAACATGAGCTGACACTGCTGCCAAGTCACAGCATTATGTTAATTTGACGTTTTATGTCACATCCTCTGGTCACTGATGTCTTTGACAGCAAGGGTGCTCACTCCTCCTCATGTCCAGCATCCTATCCCTGCTGCTCATGTCAAAGCATGTGGTATCTACTGTTGGCGTCACAACATGATGCACCACTGCTGCCAAGTCACAACATAAGGTCTATTTCCTGTTTATGTCACAGCACCTCATCAATGATTTTTATGCCTGTCCATGTGCTCACTCCTGCTAATGTCACAGCATCATATCACTACTGCTCATGTCAAAGCATGTAGTGTATAGGGTTGGAGTCGCCACATGAAGCGCTACTGCTGCCAAGCCACAGCATAATGGCACTAATATTGATGTCATAGTATCCCATCACAACTTTTTATGCCAGCGCATGTGCTCACTCCTGCCCATCACACAACAGCATATCCCAGGGGCGCATGTCAAAGCAAACTGTCTAGTGCTGGCGTCACAACAAGAGGCGCTACTACTTACAATTCACAATATAATGTCTATTTCCACTTTCTGTCACCGCATTTCATCCCTGCTTTCTATGACTGCGCATATGCTCGCTCCTGCCCATGTCACAGCATCATGTCCCTGCTGCTCATGTCAAACATGTAGTGTGTACTACTGGCGTCACAACATGAGTTGACACTGCTGCCATGTCAGAGCATAAGGTCTAGGACCAGTTTATGTCACGTTCAAATCATCATCATTGCTCTTTATGCCTGAGCATGTGCTCACTCATGCACATGTCACAACATCATACCCCTGCGGCTCATGGCAAGGCATGTAGTGTCTACTGCTGGCGTTTAGAGCGTAAGGTCACAGCATCTCATTACTGCTTTTTTTGCCACTCGTCCTCATGTCACGGCATCATATATCTGCTGCCCTATGTTAAAGCATGCAATGTCTACTGCTGGCGTCACAACATGAGCCGACACTGCTGCCATGTCAAAGCATAAGGTCACTGTTGTAACCTGTCACGGTATCTCATCAATGCTTTCTAATCCTTGAGCATGTGCTCACTCCTGCTCCTGTCACAGCTTCAATTATCTGCTGCTCATGTCACAGCTTCATATAACTGCTGCTGGTGTCACATGATGTAGAGTCTGCTGCTGGCGTCACAGCATGGGGCAACACTTCTACCATGTCAGAGCATAATGTCTCAGCTCTAGATGCTCGACTCACAGCATATGTCCGCCAACTACACGCATCATAGCGTGCAGTGTCACTTCTGCAAATGTCACAGCATGGCAGGGTTGCTGCTGCTCATGTCAAAGCATGTAGTGTGTGCTAGGGGCGTTACAACATGAACCGACATTGCTGCCATGTCACAGCATAGGGTCACAGCTCTGCAGTTCATAGCACCATACCACTGCTCTGTGATGTCACAGCATGTGCTCACTCTTTCTCATGTCGCAGCTTCACATCACTCTACTCATGTCACAGTATGTAGTGTCTGCTGCTGGCGTCAATGAAATTAGGCAACAAATCTGCTATCTCACAACATAAGATCAGTTGGCGCTGGCCCTAGCATCATATCACTGCTTACTCTTGTCACCACAAGTGCTCACTCCTCCTCGTGTCACAGCATCATATCACGTTGGCGCGTGTCAATGTTGGCGCGTGTCAAGGCATGTAGTGTCTACTGCTGGCGTTGCAACGTGACGCATAAGGTCTATGCTGTTTATGTCACACCATCTCATCGCTGCTTTTTTTGTTTGAGCATGTGCGCACTCTTGCTCGTGTCACGGCATCATATAACTACTGCTCATGTCAAAGCATGCAAGGTCTATTGGTGGCGTCACAACATGAGCCGACACTGCTGCCATGTCGAAGCATAAGGTCACTGTTGTTTCCTGTCAAAGTATTTCAACAATGCTTTCTAATCCTTCCTGTCACGGCTTCGCATAGCTGCTGCTCATGTCACAGCTTCATATAGCTGCTGCTCATGTCACAGCTTCATATAGCTGCTGCTCATGTCACATATTCATATAGCTGTTACCCATGTCACAGCTTCATATAGCTGCTGCTCATGTCACAGCTTCATATAGCTGCTGCTCATGTCACAGCTTCATATAGCTGCTGCTCATGTCGCAGCTTCATATAGCTGCTGCTCATGTCGCAGCTTCATATAGCTGTTGCTCATGTCACAGCTTCATATAGCTGCTGCTCATGTCACAGCTTCATATAGCTGCTGCTCATGTCACAGCTTCATATAGCTGCTGCTCATGTCACAGCTTCATATAGCTGCTGCTCATGACATAGCTTCATATAGCTGCTGCTCATGTCACAGCTTCATATAGCAAATGCTCATGTCACAGCTTGAGACTGCTGCTGGTGTCACATGATGTAGGTTCTTCTGCTGGGGTCATAGCATGAGGCTACACTGTTGCCAAGTCACAACATGTGATGCGTCTACTACTATATGCCATAAAATCGGATTGCTGCTCTATATGTCACAGCTTGGGCTCTCTCCTGCTCATGTCACAGCATCATACCACTGCTGCTCTTGTCACATTACGTGCTCACTGCTGCCGATGTCGTCACCATGTGCTCATTGCTGCTTTTGTCACAGCTCGTGGCCTTCGCCATTGATGTCTCAGCAATAGCATTCTGATGCTCGTTTCAAAGTGTGAGGCTACTGCTCCGCCTCTCACAGCATGTGCTCACTTCTGCTTTGTATCACTCTATTGCCCATAACGACATTGCCTCCCATCATGGAGGTGCAGCTTGCTACTCATGGCTCCAACGACAAGTGTAGAGTTACATGCGGCAACGCAAGCATGCAAAGATGCAACGATGGGAAGCGTGCGCGTGTGCGTAGGGTACGTAGAAGGCGAATGTGATGTTTGAGGAAGGGCGATGCCAGGGCGACCGAGTGAGGCAACGCGATACACCGTGGCGTTGCTGTCATACCGAGGCGCTACGACTGGAAAATAAGTCGGGCTGTCTACATTGGCCGAGAGATTGACGGCGGAGGCGGAAGGCTGGGGATACTTTCGCGACGCGCGAGCGTGTGCTTCTTTCTAAGCCTGAGACTACTACTCGCTGCAACGACACTTGGAGAGAACGTGGCGGTTGCGTTAGAGGAAACATGATGGCTACGGCTCAGTTGCAACTAAAGTCGCCAAAGGTCCCTGATTCGTGTCTTTGAACAGAGCACTTAGACTGAGGATTGCCCGTATGTGACGGGAGAACGACTACTAGCGTGCCTCATAATATGCGTGTCCAAGCGTTCCCGATGGTTTTCAAGTTTACTCAAGGTGAATAGTGCTTTCCCCTGAGGCGTTGTTCCTGCTTGTTGTTCCAGTTTATCGCTGGCCAATCACGGATCACCTCTGCTGCTTGAAACCGACGGATTGTTCTGAACCAGCTGGTAACATGGTTATTCACGAAATCAACTTCAAGAAACTTGAATTTGAAAAATACCATGTGAAACTCGGGCTTTAAGGGGTGCGTTGGCGCAACTGTGGCTCAAACAACCAATTTGACGAGCAAGCGGGCCGCCGACAAGATTTTTCTATGGTGCGCATGTGGTCGATAGCGACAAATGTGGCACTTGGACCGTGGTGATTTGTGTTTGCACGCGATGTGTGGCCAAATTTGCAGTAAACAAAGTTTCAGTTCAGTGTACTGGCCATCGTACCCTGATACCCTCAGGGTAGTCGACTTCGTTATAATGAAGTTTTTTGAAAGTGTGTAACACTTTCTAAAAATGTATATTTCGAAAGCGATGCTGCTTGTAATGCAGCAATGGCAACGGCGAAGTGCTCTACGCTCTTCGCCAACTATATAGCAAGGGGTGGAGGCCATTTGGCCTCCACCCACGTCTTCCTTTGAAATTTCAAATGTCTTATTTCATTCTCGTCCGACGACTTAGCGCTTCCCGTTTTCCTCAGTTTCTCACTTCTCTCATAAAATAGTAGGCATCAACTCAATTGACATGGCACAACGTGTTTCAGAAATAGGCACCCGTCTGCACAATAGGCGCGCTTGTTGGGGCTAATAAAGCGACAACGCCACTGGCGCACGTGGCGACGAAATCGCCACAAGCGCGCGTGGCGACGAAATCGCCACAGGCGCGCGTGGCGACGAAACCGCCACAGGCGCGCGTGGCGAAGCAATCGCCACAGGTGCTCGTGGCGACGAAATCGCCACAGGCGCGTGTGGCGACGAAAACGCCACAGGCGCGCGTGGCGACGAAAACGCCACAGGCGCGCGTGGCGAAATCGCCAGTGGCGCACGTGGCGTAAAAATCTCCAGCGGCGCAAGTGGCGCCAGTGGCGCTCATGGCGCCGAAATGGTCAAAATCGCCACTGGCGCACGTGGCTACGACATCGCCAGTGGCGTGCAATAACCAGGGGCTCGTCCAGCGGCAGTCGGCACCAGCAGGTTGGCGAAATCTCCAGAGACAAACTGGCATGACATATGCTCTCCTGCTGCTGACATTGTCAGCGGATAACTTATTACCTTGCATATGTTTCCACCTTTTCTTCGTACGTATCTTCGATTTTTGTTTGTCTTCGTTTTTCTCTCGTGTTATTTATTACCTCTGATCGCAGTAAATCGGTGCGAGGCAACTACCATAGCTTTGGGTCGCCATGAGAGACCATCGGCGAAGAAAGACTGCGGCAAACAATTGGCACAACCCCATGCGCTCCCGTGCGGTGTTGGCAAGCGAGCTCCCCAGGGGGGAGGAGGACCGGTGGGTCCTGTGCGGTGCTGGCCAGCGAGCTCCCGAGGGGGGAGGAGGACCGGTGGGTCCTGTGCGGTGCTGGCCAGCGAGCTCCCCAGGGGGGAGGAGGACCGGTGGGTCCTGTGCGGTGCTGGCCAGCGAGCTCCCCAGGGGGGAGGAGGGCCGGTGGGTCCAGTGCGGTGCTGGCCAGCGAGCTCCCCAGGGGAGAGGAGGACCGGTGGGTCCTCTGCGGTGCTGGCCAGCGAGATCCCCAGTGGGGAGGAGGACCGGTGGGTCTTGTGCGGTGCTGGCCAGCGAGCTCCCCAGAGGGGAGGAGGACCGGTGGGTCCTGTGCGGTGCTGGCCAGCGAGCTCCCCAGGGGGGAGGAGGACCAGTGGGTCCTGTGCGTTGCTGGCCAGCGAGCTCCCCAGGGGAGAGGAGGACTGGTGGGCCCTGTGCGGTGCTGGCCAGCGAGCTCCCCAGGGTGGAGGAGGACCGATGGGTCCCTTTTTGGCTTGTGGGCCATTTGTAGGGTAGATTCATGGTTGTGCAATTTAGTTACACTTCTCACACACCTTGGGCTTTGAAAGCCTTCAATTGCACGGTCCGGATGTGGTCACACTTGAGTTGGTTGATTGAACAATGTTGTGGTGAGTTTGAAATGGTGCTCAAGTCTAGCAGATCCAAAAAAAAAAAAAAAAAAAAAAGCACACACATACAAAGGGCTCAAAGGCCGACAGATTTACCGTATCCCGATACAGATGCATGCACTCTTCGTAATGTGAGCACGGTTGTGACTGCTACAAGGGTTGGGCTCCTACAAGCAATCACATCCATCATCACACAAAACACCAATGCCCGTTACCCGAGTCCTCCTATACTGCTTGCGAGTTTGTGTCCGAAGCTCACATGTCAGCCGACTCTCATAAATCAACATTACTCTGCTACACTCGGGGCAACACTTCATCCAAGGCAACAGCAGGGAATACAGGATCACCATCAACATCAGTGCCAGCCTCTCCTTCGTGCGTGATTGGACCTCCACCGACATGTCATCGCATAAGCCACAAACAACCTTTACCATCTCGTTAGAATGACCCCGTCTCATGTCTCAGAAGACCCATTTGAAACGAAGCTCGTTGCTATTGCAAACACAAGAAAGCAAGCTTTCTAAATTGTGTAAATCACAGCTTGGCCTTTTTTCTCTAGGGTAAATTTGATAGGCTGGTTTTGCTAGGGTAACTGGTAAGAAGCGGCCTACCACTAGGGCAAATAGGGCAAAGCGGCCTAACTGGTAAATTTTGCCCTGATATTCTGAACCCTAGTTCCAGACATTCAGAATGCTGATGCGATACATGTCTGTACACAAAATACAAGTATCTATGGGTACATCATACCAAGAAGCAATCTTAGCTGGAGACAGATGCCGAAGCTAGCAAGAAGTCCATACCAGCGTTGAGAATCACAAGCACATGACTTTCCTTGCCCATGTTCAAGGGCCTGTACAGTACAGCTTCTGCGGTACCTGGCAACCTTGGACACATCCATCATGGATACCGTAGTACACCTTGTCACACATGAGGTGTCCACAACCCCATGGACTGCCTGGGACCAAAGCTTTGCTCTCCCTTAACGCACTCGAACCTCAATCACTCTCACCCCCCTTTCCTCCACCTCATTTTCCTCTTGCCCCTGCGGCCCCAGCACTGCCCCTGTGCGTGCATCTAACCTCTCTCCCAGCGCAAGGTAGACGTAGAGAGCAGGCACGGATGCGAGGAGGGAGAGGGTGAGGGTGGAGAACGCAGTGGAGAGAATGGAGGAGAGGAAGAGGCGCGTGAAGGAGGCACCCACGACCCATGCATGCGGGGCGGACAATGGGGAGGGAGAGAGCATGGGCACCTAGTGTACCAGCCGAAAAGGGATACAAAAAGGTGGGAGAGGAATCCAGGGGGAAAGAAGTGGAAGAGGCAATATGAGAACAGGTTGGGATGAGGAGTCAATAGCCTAGAAAAGAAAAGAGCATGCAAGTCACACACTAACAGACCACACAGATCAGCCACACTGACACATGCTGGAATTGACCACAAGCACCCTCCCTCCCCATACCCACACTGCCACCCACTCCACCCCTCACACCATCCCCCACAACCCCATCCCCCTCGTCCTCTCACCTTGCACTCCCTCCCCTCAGCACACCCCCCCCTTCATGGCTGTACCACCGTGTCTGTGAGCACGCACCAGCAACCCCAGCAGAAGTTGGGCGATGGAGTCCAGGGCCGCCATGAGCAGGTGAGTGAAGACGAGGAGGGCGAGCGACGGCAGCAGGTGTGCGGGCAGCAGGCGCAGCGCGATGGCAAGAGAAGCCCACACGCCCTTGCCCGTGATGCCCGCCACTGCCACCACAAACCTGGGGGGGTTCCGGTAGAGCGACGGTGCGCGACGGCAGTGTAGCAGGGAGATGGAATGATTTTAGACCGGTGCTCGTTGCACATGGATGGACGAGGCAAGACGGGATTGTCTCTGGCAAACATTATGAGGGGAGAATCCATCGCCCATGCCCCATATGTGAGAGCTCATGACACGGGTGGGTGGGAGAGAGAGGAGGCACGGCCTAAGAACAAGTGCGGGAAGTCAGCTCACCAGGTGAGGACGTGCAGCAGCAGCAGTTGCGCCACGGTGAGCAGCGCAGCAGCAGAGCCCGTCAGCAGCCCCGGCACCTCCAAGGACGCAAACACGTACACCGCCAGCCAGGTGTTGAGTGCGGTGAAGAGGATGTACAGTACGATGAGCAGCATCGCCACCGCTGCAGCTGTGCCCAGGGAGCGCGTGAGGACGAGCCTGCGGAGAGAGTGCAGGGCGCGATGTTGCAAGGGATAATGGCCGGAGAACGAATGACGTACAAAAAGAAAGAAAGAAAGAAAGAAAGAAAGGAAGAAATAAAAAGAGAAAACGGACAGGAAGTGTGCTGTGAGAGGCACGGAGATGGGAGACACGGTGAGAGGGGTTATGAAGAACAGGGGACGGTCGAGAAACAGGTGTGTGCGGCACAGGGACGGACCTGAGCGCGTGACCCAGCAGAGGCAGGTGTGAGAACTGGGGTCGTTTGGTGATGCCAATGGCTGATGGCCAGGAGGAGGAGCATGGCTAGGCCGAGGAGCGCGAAGAGGCAGGCGAACTGCACTTGGAAGTGGAGAAACGGCGACCCGGCTCAGGATGATGAGGCGAGAGGCGAGGACAGCGAGGGGGAGGCGAGGACAGACGTGGGGGGGAACGGGGAGGAGAGGGATGCGCGATCGTTGGCAGAGAGAAACGGCGAGAAGAGCAAGGCGAGAGAGTCGGGGAGGGAAAGAGACGCGAGGTGGCTGCGAGTGAGCAGCCTTAGGATGCTGCTGCTGGCAGTGAGGGAGGGAGTGAGAGCGGCGGCAGCAGCGTGGACCACGGAAGATACTCCATCCGTCATCAGAGCTCGAGCTGATGCTACTGCTGCCGCAGTGGCCACGCCTATCGCGGTAAGGACGTGCGATGACGCGGCGGAGCCGCCGAAGCCGGAGATGGCAGCGGCGATTTGGGAGAAGAGGAAAAGCGCGACGAGAAAGTAGAGGAGGGCGTAGAACGCGAGGAGCGCGGGGAGAAGCACGGTGAGGCTGCTGCGCTGCCTCACGTACAGCAGCGGGATCCACACGAGCGGCGCGCCGGCGACGACGGCCACGCCGATGCGCGCGTACGAGAGGGCGACGAGCGCCGCTGACGGGCCGGGGGACGCGAGCAGGGCGGGGAGGAACAGGCGGAGCGCGCGGTAAATCGTGAGAATCGCGAAAAAGAGGAAGGCTATGCGCCACGGCTGGTCCCGCCATGGCCGCGACTCGAGCGAGAGAGGCACGAATGGCGCGGAGGGAGAGGATTCGAGGAAGCCGGCTTCGGTAGAAGCGGCAGGAACAGGTGGGCAAGGTTGCGCGGGGGCAGGGTGGAGAAGAGGTGATGACAGGTCGGAGGAGTTAGCGGTGCTGCTAGGACGAGCGGCGCTGCGGGAATCCGTGGCGAAAAACTCGTCAGACACCGTGTCGCTGTGTCACGTCGAAATGCTGGGACTGGGATGGAATGGAACGTGAAGAGTAGGAAGGGAATTTGCAAAACCCACTTAGGCCTTGTTCTGTAGGCGGACAATGTCCAACATCTGGTTTCGCACAGTACAGATTGATAACTGATCAACTGCTTATCTAGGTTTGGCGATGAGCGCACGGATGCCAAACCTACTTGCGCCAAATTTGACGCTTCTGCCTGCAGAACACCACTTTGACCCGCACAAATTTAACCGTGTGCTGGCTCGAAGCAATTGCTATGCCTGGGAAATGGTCGCACAACTAGTGCGGGGCTGATTCAACCTCCAGGGCAAGCATCAGCCAGCGCACAAGTTATCTGGGGCTTTGGATTGCGGGAATGCATTTGAAATGCGGGGCTTCGTAGCAACATCGAGGGAGACAATTTTGATTGCATGCGACACGAATATTCAAGGAAGGACTTTCCCAGACATTTTGTGCGGAGGCCAGTCCGCCTACAGAACAGGGCCTTTGCTTTCAAGAGCAACATGGTTCGCAATTTCGTGAATTCATGTAAGGAATTTTCTCGATATTCCTTAGCACACCCTGCAACATCGCGTACAGCACCAGCCGTTGTTTGCCCGTTACTGCTAACGGGGCTTCGCCTACTTCGCGTGCACTGTTTCACCAAACCTCGCACTGCTGGCCTGGCCGTGTCGGCCTACGCTTCGGGACTAGCCCGAGCCTCGCTTCCAGCGTAGCACTAGCTAGCTCGCACGCACCGCGTTACCGTTTGCATGTCTCGCGTATAAATGTTCGCTCATGCCTTCGCTCATATTTTGTACTCGTTTGACACCTTAGTGCAATTCTCGCTACTTCGATTCATTGCACCCGTAACAATTCAGCAGACACGTCAGGGTGTACAGTTCGAGGGCGCGCATGCAGAGGGGAAGTAGGCTAAGGCTATATTAAGGTCGTAACCATGTACAACAAAGCATAGAGAAGCTAGAGATATGGTCTACACAAACCAAACGCCCGAAGGCATACGTAGGAAACACGTTATCTCCATATCCTACGGATAACCGCCAGCACGGCTGGGGAGCTCTCTATGCTAAAAAAAGGAAGGCCTAAGGGGGGCGAAAAGGGTCATCGAGCAGCTAAGATGCATGGAGGTCAGGGTGAATAGAAGGGGTGCCGTCATGGTCAATATCGAGGAAGCGAAATTGAGTGGCCAGCTTGATACGAGCGGCTGAGCGTCGTTGTTTTTTCACAGATTTGTGTCTTCCTTCGCCAGAGAAAGATCTTGAACGCAATGAGGAACTGTGCTAGGATGAGTTGGAGAATCTCAAACCGAGAGGAGGGTGAGTCTTGGAACTTGTGTTCACAGCGCGCGTTCCAAATGGCTTTCGCAGATGCTCCAATCAAGAGGCTCCAGGGGGCCACCTGGCCAGCTCTAGAGGCGAGTGGAAAGAGCAAGAGCTCAGGAGGAGGAGAGCAGCAGAGGTGACGACGTGCGACGGAGGAAAGAGCAGAAATCACTGCAGGGGCCACTGTCAAATTATAATATTGTGTAGGCTATAGTGGGGTAGCCCATATGGGGTACACATTTCTAGGGTTGCATATTTGTATCACTTCCATTCCTTAGTCATTTCATTTTCTCGTTCTACTTTCCTCATGGTATCGAGCAGGTTCCCCCGTGGGAGCTGTGCCTAGGGCCCACCACATCGATCTTATTTTTTCTCCTGCCCGAAGCGCGCTCAGCCCGAGTCGCGCTCCGGGCTCTCACCTCTTCGAGCCGCCCTTCTCAGCGGCCCCGCCGCCCTTCTTAGCAGCCCCGCCGCCCTTCGCTGCAGCCCCGCCGCCCCACATTGCGGCCCCGCCGCCCTTCTTCGCGGCCCTGCCGCCCTTCGCTGCGGCCGCGCTGCCCCTCGTCGCGGCCCCGCCGCCATTCGCTGCGGCCCCGCCGCCCGTCTCAGCGGCCCCGCCGCCCTTCTTCGCGGCCTCGCCGCCCTTCGCTACGAACCCGCTGCCTCACGTTGCGGCCCCGCCGCCCTTCGCTGCGGCCCCGCCGCCCGTCTCAGCGGCCCCACCGCCCGTCTCAGCGGCCCCGCCGCCCGTCTCAGCGGCCCCGCAGCCCGTCTCAGCGGCCCCGCCGCCCTTCACTGCGGCCCCGCCGCCTCTCTCACTGCGGCCCCGCCGCCCTACGTAGCGGCCCCGCCGCCCTTCACTGCGGCCCCGCCGCCTCTCTCGCTGTGGTCCTGCCGCCCTACTCACCGGCCCCGCCGCCCTTCTACTGCGGCCCCGCCGCCCTTCTACTGCGGCCCCGCCGCCCTTCTCAGCAGCCCCGCCGCCCTACTCAGCGGCCCCGCCGCCCTTCCCAGCGACCCTGCCGCCCTACACCACCCGCGCCGCCCGAGCCGCCCGAACCGTCCGAGCCGCCCGAGCCGCCCGACCTGCCCGAGCCGCCCGAGCCGCCCGACCAGCCCGAGCCACCCGAGCCGCCCAAGCCGCCCAAGCCACACGAGCCGCCTGAGCCGCCCGAGCCGCCTGAGGAGCCGAGCCGCTGGTGCCACGGAGCCGTAGTTGCTGCTGTGCCGTCGGAGCAGCCGTGTTGCCGTGCTGCTGTACTCCTGAGCTGCCCGACCCGCCCTGCCTGGTGAGAGCAGCGCTTCTATCACTGCACTGCCCCTGTCCTACAGTTGGTACTGCTAGTCTACTGCTGTCATGGCTACCCCCAGTGTTCTCACTTTTGACACTGAGGGTCAAGCCATTGATTTTGAGGTTTGGGTAGATGACCTGCAACTTTTCCTACAGTGCGATAGGGCAGACGGGCTCTCCCTCTTTGACCTCACCTCTGGTGCTTCCCCTGCCCTGCTGCTGATGCCGATGCCACTGTTCGCTCCCAGTGGGCCACTCGCGATGCTGCTGCACGTCTTGTTGTGCGTCGCCACCTGCCTACCACTGAGCACGCGCACTTTAGTTAGTACAAGAGTGCTCAGACCTTGTACGACGCTGTAGTTGCACGCTACTCTTCCCCTGCCACTGCTGCACTGAGCCGCCTCATACTACCGTACCTCTTTCCTGACCTTGCTGCCTTTCCCACAGTCGCTGACCTCATTACGCACCTCCGCACTAGTGACACTCACTACCGCGCCGTGCTTCCTGCTGATTTCTGCGCCAAGAACCCCCCCCCCCCGCCATGTACATCACTCTCTATTATATAGTCACCTGCCTCGCTGACTCCCTTCGCGTAGTCAGGGACCACTTCCTCTCAGTCTGTCCCACCACTCTCACCGTTGACCTCCTCGAGAAGGCCCTCGTAGCAGCGGAGAAGAGCATAGTCGCTGTAGGAGCCTCTCGTGGTGACCCTCGCACCCCCATCTTTGAGGGGTGTTCCCCTTCCCCCCTGTTGCCCTCTGTCGCCTCTGCTTCTGCGACCGACCTCGTTGGTCTTGAGTCGGTTGGTGCGGCGTCTGCCCCTAGCGGGAGACGCCGCTCTGGCAAGGGCAAGGGGGGCAAGGGCACGGGTGGAGCTAGCGGGGTTGGTGGAGGTGGCGGTGGAGGCGGCAGAGGGAGTGAGGGTGGCGGTGGGAGTGGTGGCGGGGGTGGAGGTGGCGGTGGCAGCAGCGGAGGCGGAGGCGGCGGCGGCGTTAGCGGTGGGAGCGGAGGCGGCGGTGGTGGCGGAGGTGGAGGCGGCAGTGGTGGAGGAGGTGGAGCTGGTCGGGGTGGTGCTTCTCAGCGGAGCGGCTCCGGGGGTGGTCACCGCCAGCAGCAGCAGCAGCGTTCTCGGGATATCCCCCCTCCTCAGCAGCTCTGTGAGTGGTACACGCAGCGTCAGCGTGGTGGGGGTTTTGGCCCGTGCACCTACGTCCTTCGCTCCGGCGACCGCGCGGGTGAGCAGTGTGGGGGTGCCCACCCCACCCAGCGCTGCTTTGGTCGCCTGACGGACGCTTGGCGTCAGCAGTTCCCGGAGGCTAGTGAGATCCCCCGCTGGGGAGAGCTGTCTAGGGCAGGAGTAGCTATCTATGATCTTGACTTTGATGCTATCCTTGCTGCCATGTATGCTGTGACTTTTAGTGATGAGGGTGACTGTTACCGGTGTTTCCCGCCCGACCTGCGCATTAGTACTGCTGCTCTAGGTACTGGTGAGGCTGCTGCTCTAGGTGCCAGTGCGTCTGCGCCCTCATGTGCTGGTGAGTCTGCGCTCTCAGGTACGACGTCGGCTTCGGCCTCCCTCACCTTCACACTTGACTCAGGGGCTTCTCGCTCCTTCTTTCGAGACCGCACCACACTCACGCCGCTTGGTCGGCCGGTTGCAGTCTCCCTGGCAGACCCCTTTGGAGGTCCTGTCCTCTCTCACTTCTCCACTGTCCTCCCGTGTCCGGCTGCCCCCTCTGGCACCTTGTCTGGTCTTTACCTCCCCTTATTCTCTAAGAACTTGGTGAGTCGTGCTGACCTGCAGGATGCGGGGGTTCACCAGTTTACTCCTGCGAGTCAGCGGGTGACCCACTGCTCGGACGCTCGCACGGGCCGGCACCTGGCCACCTTTACGCGTTGGCCGGGGTCCAGTCTCTACACTCTGACCACTGGGTCCCCTCGTGTCCCTACTTCTGGCCAGGTAGCTGCGTCGGGTCAGGTGTTTGCTGCAGCGTCCAGGTCTGGTCCTGAGTCTGCCCCCTGCTCGTGTCGCCTCCTGTCTCACGAGACTCCCCTGTGGCACCACCGTCTTGATCACCCCTCCCTGCCTCGTCTCCGAGGCATGGCTTCCCGTGTCCTTGTCTCTAGTCTTCTCCGGTCCCTCCCTCCCCTTCCTCCGGGGCCTGGTCCTTTCTGTGTCCTTTGTGTCGAGGGGCGGCTCCGGGCTGCCCCTCACTCCTCCCAGTTTCCCCCGGCAGAGGCCCCGCTGCAGTCGCTTCACATGGACGTGTGGGGCCCAGCCCGCGACCGTGGACACGGTCACGATCGCTACTTCCTGCTGGTGGTTGATGACTACTCGCGTTACACCATAGTCTTCCCCTTGCGCAGCAAGGGTGATGTCACTGGGGTGTTGATCGACTGGATCCGCGCAGCTCGTCTCCAGCTCAGGCGGAGCTTCGGCCCGGACTTTCCTGTTCTGCGTCTGCACTCTGACCGAGGCAGAGAGTTCTCCTCTGGCCTTCTGCGAGCCTACTGTCATGCGCGAGGCATCCGCCAGACCTTAACGCTTCCGGCCTCTCCACAGCAAAATGGGATTGCTGAGCACCGCATTGGCATGGTCATGGACGTCGCTCGTACGTCCATGATGCATGCGGCTGCCCCCCATTTTCTGTGGCCGTTTGCGGTTCGGTACGCGGCGCATCAGATCAACCTTCACCCCAGGGTCTCCAGGCCGGAGACCTCCCCAGCCTTGCTGTGGACGGGGAAGGTCGGCGATGCGGGTGCGTTCCGTGTCTGTGGATCTCGAGCGTTTGTCCGCGACTTGTCTGCGGACAAGCTGTCCCCTCGTGCTGCTCCGTGTGTCTTCCTTGGCTTCCCCCCTGATGCCCCTGGGTGGCAGTTCTAGCACCCCACCTCTCGACGTGTTCTGTCCTCCCAGGACGTCACGTTCGACGAGTCAGTCCCCTACTACCGCCTCTTCCCCTACCGCACTCCTTCCCTCCCCACGCCACCGCACTTCCTTGTGCCAGGTCCCCCCCGGTAGACCCCCTCCCCCCTCACGGTCCTGCCCCTTCAGGTGTGTCCCAGGTAGACGCAGTGGAGCTGGTCGAGGTTGCTGGTGACTCTGGTACTGCTGCGGGTGCTGAGCCTGGGGGTGCTGACTCTGGGGGTGCTGCGCGCGTTGGTGCTGAGCTTGGGGGTGCTGAGTCTGGGGGTGCTGCGATTGGGGGTGCTACGACTAAGGGTGTTGAGCCTGGGGGTACTGCGACTGGGGGTGATGAGCCCAGGGGTGCTACGACTGGGGGTGCTGAGCCTGGGGGTGCTACGTCAGGAGCTGCTAAGCCTAGGGGTGCTGCGTCTGGAGCTACTGAGCCTGGTGGTGTGGAGCCAGCGGCCACTAGACCTGCTCGTGTGGCGTCTGGCGGTGCTAGGCCTGGAGGTTCTCCGGGTGCTTCGTCTCGGCGGGAGCCACTCTCTCCACAGGAACTGCGCGAGTAGTTTGCCCGGCGCTGGAGGCGTACTGTTGGAGGTGGAGCTTCTTCGACCGCTGAGGGTGCTAGTGCCGCCGGTCCCGGAGGTGCTCGTCCTGGGAGTGATGGAGCTGCTGGGCCTGCGGGTACGACTGGAGCTGGAGTTGTTGAGGGTGTTGACGCTAAGGCTACTGCTGTCAGTTCTGGCGGTGGTCCTACTTCGGGTGCTGCTGGTACTGCTGGAGGTCTTGCAGCTGGAGGTGCTGTTGGCGCTGGTGCTGCCGCTGAGGGTGCTGGTGCTGTCCGTGCTGTGTCTGGAGTCGCCGCGCGGCCTCGGCGGTACTTCGTTCCGCTCCTTCAGCAGGTTCTTGGTCTCCCGCCTTCTAATGGTCCTCCTCCTCCCTTAGAGTGTCCACAGCCTGTCCAATCACAGTCACAGTTACCGCCCGCCTCCCCACTGCCTGCTCCCTCTCCTTACACTGGTCCTACTAGAGGTCTTGCTGAGCGTCGTAAGCCTGCGTCTCGTCCTGCGTCGCCTGTTCGTGCTGCTCGCGCTAGTGGTCGCGGTTCCCGTCAGCGTCCTCCTCCTGTCCCTGGCACGCACCGGATGTCTTTGCGTCCGTCCACTGCTCCTCTGCGTGTCCCTTTGCCTTCTCCTCCTGAGTCCTCTCTTCCTGCGCTTGCCGACCTGGAGTCAGACTCTCTTTGTGCTGCTAGTCCTACCGTAACGCGTCTCCTTGCTACTGTCGTCAGTGACCCCTCTTTTGAGTCCACTGCTGCGTCTGCTCTTCTTGCTGAGCTCGTCGACTTTGCTGCTCGCTGTCGTCTAGACTACGCTGCTAGTCTTGTTGCTGAGTATGCGTCTGTCTGTCCTCCGTCCGTCGTGGGTGAGTGTGCTCTTGGCACGGACTTCCTTGAGGACAGGCAGGAAAAGTTCCAGTGTCTGGCTGCTGCTTCACCTCATCTCGCATCCAGGTACTGCTTACCCCTGAGGGAGACCCGGATGCACTAGACATCCCGACTCCGCGCTCTTACGCGGAGGCCGTAGAGGGTCCCTACTCCTCTCCGTGGCAGGCAGCTATGGATGCAGAGATGGCTTCCTGGAAGTCCACAGGCACCTACGTTGACGCGGTTCCTCCTCCTGGGGCAAACATCGTCATTGGCATGTGGATCTTCAGGGTGAAGCGGCCGCCGGGCTCTCCACCTGTCTTCAAGGCGCGGTACGTGGCTCGTGGCTTCAGTCAGCGGCAGGGAGTTGACTACTTTCAGACCTTCTCTCCCACCCCGAAGATGACCACTCTTTGGGTGCTGCTACACATAGCCGCTCAGCGTGACTACGAGCTTCACTCCCTTGACTTCAGCACTGCTTTCCTGCAAGGTAACCTGCGCGAGGAGATCTGGCTGCGCCGTCCACCTGGCTTCACTGGGACTTTCCCTCCTGGCACCCAGTGGAGCCTCCGACGGCCAGTCTACGGTCTCCGAAAGGCACCGCGCGAGTGGCACGACACACTGAGGACTACGCTTGCGGCTCTTGGGTTTGCTCCCTCTATTGCTGACCCGCGCTGTTTCTGCGCACAGACACCTCTCTGCCGCCGTTCTACACCCTCGTGTACGTCGACGATTGGGTCTTTGCCACTGCTGACACTGCTGGACTTGCCCATGTGAAGTCCGAGCTGCAGAAGAGACACACGTGCACACACCTGGGTGAACTGCGCTGCTACCTTGGCTTGCAGATCACCCGGGACAGAGCACAGCGCACCATCACCCTGACTCAGTCACACATGGTGCAGCAGGTCCTTCAGCGCTTTGACTTCACGTACTCCTCGCCTCAGGCCACTCTTCTGTCTACTCGCCACTCGCTCTCAGCTCTGCCTTCGGAAGAGTCTGTAGAGTCAAGTGGCCCGTACCCAGAGCTTTTTGGCTGCCTCATGTACCTGATGACCTGCACACGACCTGACCTTGCATACCCTCTTAGCATTCTTGCACGCTATGTTGCTCCTGGGAGACACCGACCAGAGCACATGGCTGCAGCGAAGAGGGTGTTGCGCTACTTGTGCAGTACGTCGGGCATGGGGCTAGTGTTGATATGCATGCATACTTGTACTCATTGCAGCAGCTCCAATGCCCGGGTCCGTAGCACAAGGGGCAGCCGGGTCCGTGAGACGAGGCGCACCACTCCGAAGTGTGCAACGGCGCTCGTACCACTCACGGATCCGCTCACGAGAGGGGAGCTCCCGACCAGGAGGAGAAGTACCAGCCCCAGTCCCTGTAGTGCGCCTGGTCCCAGAGGTAACACTCCGGAGGCTGCAGTACTGTAAGTACCACTCACGCAACTGCTCCGAGGAGAGGTCGCGTCGAGGTGTAGCACCCTCAGGCCCAGCACCGCAAGGCTCAGCACCCCCAGTCACCGCACCCCCAGGCTCAGCATCCCCAGGCTCAGTACCCCCAGTGTCCGCACCCCCAGGCTCAGCACCCCTAGAGTCCGCACCCCCAGGCTCAGCACCCCCAGAGTCAGCACCCCCAGGCTCAGCACCCCCAGTCTCCGCACCCCTAGGCTCAGCACCCCCAGCAGGACGAGAGTTGACAGCAACCTCAACATGCTCGACCGCGTCTAGCTGAGACATACCTTAGGGAGCGGCACCCTGAGGGGGGAGGGGGTCTACGACAGCAGCACCTGGCGCAAGGAAGAGAGGCGGGGGTGGGAGTGGGGCAGTGCGGTAGGGAAAGAGGCGGTAGTAGGGGACAGACTCGTCAAAAGTGACGTCCTGAGAGGGCCTGACCCGGCGCGAGGTGTCGTGGTAAAACTGCCAACCAGACGCGTCCGGAACAAAGCCGAGGAAGACGCACGGAACAGCACAAGAGGAGAGCTTGTTCGCAGACGAATCGCGGACAAAAGCTCGAGATCCCCAGACCCGGAAACGCGACGCATCGCCAACCTCCCCCGTCCACAGGAGTGTGGGCAAGGTCTCCGGCAAGGAGACACGGGGCCAGAGGTTGAGCTGATGCGCAGCGTACCGGACCGCAAACGGCCACAGAAAGTGGGGGGCAGCTGCATGGATCAAGGAGGTACGAGCGACCTCCATGACCAGGCCAATGCGGCGCTCCGCAACCCCATTCTGGTGTGGAGAGGCCGGAAGCGTGAACGACTGCTCAATGCCGTGCTCAGCACAGTAGGCTGCCAAGAGGTCGGAGGAGAACTCACCACCTCTGTCAGAGTGCAAGCGCAGGACAGGAAAGTCCGAGCGGAAATGCTCGCTGAGCTGGAGACGAGCTCTGCGGATCCAAGGGATCAAAACATCAGGGACCTCACCCTTGGCTCGCAAGGGGAAGACCGTGGTGTAGCGCGAGTAGTCGTCAACAACGATCAGGAAGTACCTCTCCTGACCCTGACCACGGACGCAGGCTGGGCCCCACACGTCCATGTGGAGCGTCTGCAAAGGAGCAGTCGTCGGGGGAAACGAGGAGGAGTGAGGAGCGGCGTGCTGCCGCCCCTCGACACAGGGAAGACAGGGAGGAGCAGGCGAGGGTGGGAGGGGAGGGAGGACCGTGGGAAGACCAGAGACAAGGTACCGGGAGTGCATGGCACGAAGGCGCTGCACAGACGGGTGGCCCAGTCGGTGGTGCCAGAGGACAGTCTCGTGCGCTAGAGAGCGACACGAGCAGGGGGCGGGCAGCTGACCTGACGCGGACGCAAACGCAGACGCAGCGACCTGAGGGGGGGCAGTAGTTTGTGTGTACAGATCCGACCCCGGCTGCCGGGTGAAGGTAGCCAAG
This sequence comes from Closterium sp. NIES-65, assembly GCA_948144175.1. Classification (NCBI taxonomy): domain Eukaryota; kingdom Viridiplantae; phylum Streptophyta; class Zygnematophyceae; order Desmidiales; family Closteriaceae; genus Closterium; species Closterium sp. NIES-65. Next base: position 721,512 of record CANXME010002232.1, on the reverse strand, counting down.
TGGCGGCCTGTACGGGCACACGTGCAGTGTGTGACACGCTCGTAGGCAGGGGTGAACTGGTGAACACCCGCGTCCTGTAGTGCACAACCTGCCACCAAGTTCGTAGAGAACGAGGGGAGGTGGAGACCTGACAGTGTGCCCGACAGGACCGCAGGACAGGGAAGGACAGTGGAGGAGGTCGCAAGGACCGGACCCCCTGAGGGGTCAGTGAGGGAGACAGCAACTGGCCGAGCAAGGGGCTCAAGGGCAGTGCGGTCACAAAAGAAACAGCGAGAGGCACCTGAGTCCAGTGTGAAGGTGTACAAACGGCAGTCAACGTAGTACCAAGGGGGGGAGACACACGAGCACCTAGAGCAGCAGCCTCACCAGCACCTGGGGTAGCCGACACGCGAGTACCTGGAGCGGCAGACGCACTAGTCCTAATGCCCGGGTCGGGCGGGACACTCAGGTACTCAGCACCCTCTCCACTAGTAGACATCACATACATGGCAGTGAGAATAGCATCAAAGTCTAGAGCATAAATATCAATCCCCTTCTTCAGGAGATCAACCCAGCGGGGCAGCTCAGTGGCCTGAGGGAACTGAACACGCCAAGCGTCGTTCAGACGAGCGAAGCAACGCTGTGTGGCGTTTGGTCCCCCACACGGCTGGCCAGTGCGGTCACCAGTGCGAATGACGTACGTGCAGCTAAGGCCACCCCCCCCCCCCGTGCTGAGAGTACCACTCACGGACCTCCTGGGGCGACGGAGTGTGCTGCTGGCCCTGGCCACCGCCAGTGCCTCCACGACCACCACCGCCGCTACCACCTCCTCGACCACCCCAACCCCGGCCGCTGCCTCGTCCACCGCCACCCCCACCACCTCCTCCGCCCCTGCCACCTCCCCCGCCGCTGCCGCCACCCCCCCCACTGCTGCCACCTCCCCCACCCGCGCCACCCCCCCCGCCACCACCACCTCCCCCACCACCGCCACTTCCGCTTTCACCACCACCGCCCTTTCCCCCCTTGCCCTTGCCACTGCGGCGCCCACTCGAAGCAGACGCAGTCCCGACCTTCTCAGCACCAAGGAGGTTGGCAGCAGCAGCAGAGGCGACAGAGGGAAGAAGGGGGGAGGGAGAACACCCCTCAAAGAACGGGGTACGGGGGTCACCGCGAGAGGCACCTACAGCGACTATGCTAGCCTCAGCTGCAAGCAGTTCGTTCTCGAGGAGGGCAATGGTGAGCTCGGTGGGGCAGCGAGCTAGGAAGTGGTCCCTGACGGAGCGCAGAGTGTCAGGGAGGCGCGTGACTAGGTGGTAGAGAGTGAGCCAGAGCGGGGGTGGGTTCTTGGCAAGGAACTCATCAGGCATAGCGGCGCGGAAGCGAGCCTCACTAGTGCGGAGGTGGGTAATGAGATCAGCGACAGTGTGGAAGGAAGCTAGGTCGGGGAACAGGTAGGGAAGAGAGAGACGGCCTAGAGCGGCAGAGGCCGGCGAGGAGTAGCGGGCAACGACAGCAGTGTACAGTGCCTGTGCCGTCTTGTGATGCCCAAAGTGCTCGCGCTCATCTATCGGCATGGAGTTGCGAATAGCGAAGCGAGTATGGGTGTCACGAGTCTGCCACTGTGAGCGGGCAGTGCTGTCAGCAGTAGCAGCAGGAGCAATAGCGTGGCCTAAGGCATGATCGTACAGCGAGATGTCTTCCTTGGCAGTGAGCTGTAGGAAGAGGTGTAGGTCATCAAGCCAGGTGTCGAACTTCACTGGGCGGCCCTCAGTATCGAAGGCTAGGACAGGAGGGCTAGCCATAGTAGCAGCAGTAGGAAAAACAGTAGGAGCAGTAGGGTAGGTAGGGCGGCGCGGCTCGGTACAGGTAGGGCGGCGCGGCTCGGTATAGGTAGGGCGGCGCGGCTCGGGTCGGGCGGCGCGGCTCGGTTCGGGCGGCTCGGGTCGGTTAGGGCTGGCGGCTCGGGTCGGGCGGCTCAGTTCCGTTAGGGCTGGGCGGCTCGGGTCGGCTCGGTTTGGGCTGCTCGGTCTGGGTGGGGCCGTTTGAGGCCACTAAGGGCGAGCGCGGGGAGCGGGTGGGGCCGTGAGGGACGAGCGCGGGGTCGACGTGGGTGCTAAGGGCGAGCGTGGGGCCGACGTGGGTGCTAAGGGCGAGCGCGGGGCCTATCGGGGCCGTGAGGGACGAGCGCGGGGCCGATCGGGGCCGTAAGGGACGAGCGCGGGGCCGACGTGGGCCTCTAAGGGCGAGCGCGGGGCCTATCGGGGCCGTGAGGGACGAGCGCGGGGCCGGTAAGGACGAGCGCGGGGCCGACGCGGGCCTCTAGGGGTAAGCGCGGGGCCGATTCGGGGCCTCTAATAACGAGCGCGGGGCCGACCGAGGCCTCTAGGTGCGAGAGCGCGGGGCCGACGGGGCCTCTAGGGGCGTGAAAGCCGAGGCGCCCTAGGGCGCAGGTAGGTAGGTAGGTAGTGGTGGGCCCTAAAAAAAATCGGTCCTAGAAAGGACTTGCTCTATACCATGTTGAACAAGAATGAATGAACGAAGAGTGAAATGAGTACAAGTATCAAAACCTAGAAATGTGTACCCCCTATAGGCTAACCCACTGTAGCCTAAACAACTACAACAACATATATAATGTTTGACAGCTAGTGCTTAGAGGGCGACGTTCAGTGGTCCTGACAGGTCACGCAGACGCTTCTTGGGCTGACGACCAGGCTATGCAGCGGTCGTCACAGGGCTACACCTTCAGCCTTGGTTCCGGCTCTGTTTCGTGGCGGGCTACTCGCTCGTCTTCTGTTCTCGGCTCCAGTTGTTAGGCTGAGATCTACGCCGGGGCCATGGCTGCACAGGAGCTTCGGTGGCTCACCTACCTGCTGACTGACCTAGGAGAGCCGCCTCGTTCTCCTCCAGTGCTGTACGTAGACAACAAGGCCATGCTGGCCTTGTGTCGGGAGCAGCGCCTGGAGCACAGAACGAAGCACATTGCTCTCCGCTAATTTCTTGCTCGTGAGCTGCAGCAGCGTGGTCAGTTGCGACTTGCGTACGTGGCCTCTGAGGCCAACATTGCTGATGTTTTCACCAAGGCACTTCCGCCTTGTGAGCATTAGCGCTTCTGCACTCAGCTGGGTCTTGTGCCTGTCTTGCCTCACTTGCTCACCCCTTGACCTTGCTTGTACTCTTACATATATATATATATATATATACCTGCTCCTGCTTGTTTAGCCTTATATATATGTGTACTCCTGCATGTGAACTGGCCTTATTGCCTTGACCTTGTGCTCGGACTGTGTGGTGACGTTGTGATCCACCCTGAGCTTTGTCGGCTTTGCTTGACTGGTCTTGTGACCCCTTGTTCTCCCCCACTTTGCCTATGGGGGTGTGTCAAATTATAATATTGTGTTGGCTATAGTGGGTTAGCCCATATGGGGTACACATTTCTAGGGTTGCATATTTGTATCACTTCCATTCCTTAGTCATTTCATTTTCTCGTTCTACTTTGCTCAGCCACCCCGCACCCGTAGAAGATGTGGGATAGTCTGTGTAGGTGTGGCAGTGCAGAGTGAACAAATCCCTCGATCGGTGGCAAAGTTGAAACGCGAATCCGAAGGAAGGGCGCGAGTGTAGAACCGCTACAGGACATCGCGTTGGAGACTGGGTTGCTCGCATAGAAAATCGTGGGAGAAGTCAGGGATGAGAGGAGGAGGGACTGGGAGGACGTGGATCCAGCGTGCGGCGTGGTCAAGTGGAAGCTGAGTGTAGAGGCGGCGACGGATGTCAGCTACACTTGGGCCTCCGTCCTGTAGGATGTCGAGCCGCGCGCCGAGCCCTGCACCTATATAGAAGGGGCCTGCAATCCAGGACCCAACGACATGCACCGCGCAGAGGTCACCTATGTTAAAGGTGCCATTTCTGAACGACGAGCGGACAATGAGCCGGTTGGGAAGGACACGGTGAAGGGAGGCTGAGAGCGATGACGGAGGGGAGAAGGCCGTGACCTGGAGAGCGAGAGTGGGGGAAGAGTCAGCATCGTCTTTGGGGATGAACCACTCTCCGAGAGTTGCTGAGGGAGGAGGGGGGGAGCGAAGGGCTGACCACCAGGGCTTGGGGATGGCACGGACAAGGTCTCGCCAGACTCTCCGTCCAGCGGAGGAGTTGGCGAGGGGGAACACGGAGGTAAAATGTTTAAAGGAGACCACACCAAGTCAGTGAAAGATAAGGGAGATAAGGTGACCAACACGAATCTTCTTGGTCAGGGGGAAGCGTTCACGCGACAGAATTCCAAAGGGCTTCCCGTTCGGTTTCAGAATAAAACGGTTGAAGGCGGTTGGCTCAGCCATTATACACATAGGGACGAGGCGAGGCGGGGCAGTTTCCGGAGTGATGTCTATCACTGCGTGTAGTTCAGCGAGCGCTCGATTTGGATTCACCGCTGGAAGGAGGCCTGGTTTGAGGATGGCAGGGTGTGCTAAGAAACAGTGTGTGCTAAAAGGAAGGCAGACTGCAGCTCTCCCCACCTCTTCTGATGGTGAGGCGCCAAAGCGGCGAAGCACGCGGTGAGCGGCTAGAGCGCGGATTTGGGTGGAAGGAACGACTGCTCCGAGACCTCCATGGTGTGTGGAATTATACAGGAGACGATTAGGGATGAGACGGACCGCAAGGCCGTGTTCCTTGAAACAAGAGGAGGAAAGAAAGTTCCCGACCAAAACGTTAAGGCGCTTGATAATGTCAGGGGATGGGGGTTGAAAGCGGCCAGGGATAGAGAGAATGGAGTTTACGAAAACAGACACAAGTGATTTGCGGCAGGAAGCAGTGGCACGCAGGGCAGCAAGGAATTTAGCAGAGCGCTGAACGCGAGAGAGAGTCGTAGACCAAGTAGTGGCGCCTGTCAAACTTATTTGCTAGTCTGTGTAGGCTGTAGTGGGGTAGACAATATGGGGTACAACACTTTTAGGTTTTCCTACTTGTACCCATCTGTTTCCTAGTGCATTCACTTCCTCGTTCTTTCACATGGTATGGAGCATGTTCCCTAGTGGGAACGGTTCCTAGGGCCCACCACGATCGAATTTTTTTTTTTTCCTGCCCGGAGCGCGCTTCGCTCCTGCCCGAGTCGCGCCCCGAGTGCCTGCCCTCCCGTCGCGTCCCCTGCCCTTAGCGGCCCGTCGCGCCCCCCTTAAGGCCCCTCACGGCCCCTCTCACGGTCCTTCGTGGCCCCTTCGCGGCTCCCACACAGCCCCTCCGCCGCCCTTCGCGACCCCTCTCACGGCCCTTCGCGGCCCCTCTCACGGCCCTTCGCGGCCCCTTACCGCCCCTCAAGGCCCCTTCGCGGCCCCTCGCGGCCCCTTCACGACCCCCTCGCCGCCCTTCGCGGCCGTGTCGCCGCCCTTCATGGCCCGGTCGCCTCCCTTCGCGGCCCCTCGCGGCCCCTTCACGGCCCCATCGCCTCCCTTTGCGGCCCCTCACGGCCCCGTCTCGGCCCCTCACGGCCCCTTCGCGGCCCCTTCACCGCCCTTAGCAGCCCCTTCTCGGCTCCTCCGCGGCCCCTTCTCGGCTCCCTCACGAACCTGCCGCTCCTGCAGCAGCAACCGTCACCGCCCCTGCAGCGGGAGCCGCCACCGCCGGTGCCGCCGACAGCAGCAGCCGCCGCCGCCACTGCCGAGGCCGCAGACGCCGACAGAAGCAGCCGCTGCCGCCACTGCCGAGGCCGCAACCGCCGCAGCCGCCTACTGCAGCCACCGCCGTCGTCGACAGCAGGGGCCGCCGCCGGCGTCCCGGCCCTGCCCTGTAGAGAGGGGCGGCAATCCTCTGCCGCCTTGTACCGGCCCCGTCCCTGCCGGCGCGCCTCGGCCCTGCCCCACCACTTGCGGACCTCTACCCACCTGCCCTAGTAAGAGCACCGCCGAGCCGCGCCCCTACTGTTGCTACTGCTGCTGCTGCTCCTGGCCTACTGCCACTGGTGTCATGGCTACCCCTAGCATTCTCGTCTTTGATGCTGAGGGTCGGGCTGTTGACTTTGAGGTCTGGGTCGATGATCTACAGCGTTTCCTACAGTGCGATAGGAAAGAGGGTCTCTCACTGTTAGATCTCACGTCTGGCGCCTCTGCTGCCCCTGCTGCCGATGCTGACAGCACTGCTTGCTCACAGTGGGCCACAAGCGTTGCTGCTGCCCGTCTTGGTGTGCGTAATCACTTGCCGTCTACTGAGCGCGCGCACTTTAGTCCGTACAAGAGTGCTAAGACCTTGTACGATGCTAAAGTTGCACGCTACTCTTCCCCTGCCACTGCTGCCCTTAGCCGCCTCATGCTGTCGTACCTGTTCCCTGACCTCGCCGCCTTTCCTACGCACCTTCGCACTAGTGACACCCGCTACCGCGCTGCGCTTCCTGCTGAGTTCTTCGCCAAGAACCCCCCCCCCATGTACATCACCCTCTACTACATAGTCACCCGGCTCCCTGACTCCCTTCGCTCGGTCAGGGACCACTTCCTTTCTGTTTGCCCCACCACACTCACCGTTGACCTCCTCGAGGAGCGCCTCCTTGCAGCTGAGAAGAGTATAGAGGCTGTAGGAGCCTCTTGTAGTGACCCTCGTGCCCCCTTCTTTGAGGGGTGCTCCCCCTCCCCCCTTTTGCCCTCTGTTGCCTTCGCTGCTGCCGTCGACTTCGTTGGCACCGAGTTGGTCGGCGCTGCGTCTGCCCCTAGCGGGAGACGCCGCACCAGCAAGGGCAAGGGGGGCAAGGGCGCTGGAGGGGCTGGCGGGGGCGGTGGAGGTGGCGGTGGAGGCGGCGGAGGGAGTGGGGGTGGCAATGGGAGTGGTGGCGGGGGTGGGGGCTTCGGTGGCGGCGGTGGAGGCGGAGGCGGCGGCGGCGGTGGCGTTGGGAGCGGAGGAGGAGGCGGTGGCGGCGGTGGCGGAGGTGGCAGCGGCGGAGGTGGAGCTAGTCGGGGTGGCTCTGCGTAGCGGAGCGGCTTCGGTGGTGGTCAGCGCCAGCAGCAGCAGCGCACTTGTGAGACCCCGCAACCCCAACAGCTTCGTGAGTGGTACGCTACGCGTCAGCGGGAAGGGGGTGCTGATCCTTGTGCCTACGTCCTGCGTACCGGCGACCGCACTGGTGAGCCGTGCGGTGGCCCGCACACCACCCAGCGCTGCTTCGGCCGCCTAACGAACGCTTGGCGCCTCCAGTTCCCTGACGCCACTGAGATCCCCCGCTGGGACGAGCTGCTTAGGTCGGGGGTTACTATCTTTGATCTTGATTATGATGCAATTCTTGCTGCCATGTATAATGTGTCTACTAGTGATCAGGGTGACTGTTTCCTGTGTGTTCCGCCTGACCCGGGCATTGAGGCTGCTGCTCTAGGTGCTGGTGAGGCTGCTGCTCTAGGTGCTAGTGCGTCTGCTGCCCCAGGTACTGGTGCGTCTGCTCTCTCAGGTACCACGTCGGCTCAGGCCTTACACACCTTCACCCTTGACTCAGGTGCTTCCCGCTCCTCCTTCTCCGAGACCGCACCACGCTTACGCCGCTTAGTCGGCTAGTTGCAGCCTCCAAGGCGGACCCCTCTAAGGGTCCTGTCCTTGCCTAGTTCTCCACTGTCTTACTGTGTCCGGCGGCCCCCTCTGGCACCCTGTCCGGTCTCTACCTCTCCTCGTTCTCCACAAACTTGGTGAGTGGTGCTGATCTACAGGATGGGGGGGTTGACCAGTTCACTCCTGCAAGTCAACAGGTGACCCACTGTACATGTGCTCGGACGGGCCGACACTTGGCCACGTTTACCCGTCAGCCGGGGTCGAGCCTGTACACACTGACTACTGAGTCTCCTTCGGTTGCTGAGTCTGGTCAGGTTGCTGCGTCGGATGAGGTGTTTGCTGCAGCGTCCAGGTCTGGTCTTGAGTCTGCTCCCTGCTCGTGTCGTCTCCTGTCCCACCAGACTCTCCTCTGGCACCACCGCCTTGGTCACCCCTCCCTGCCTCGTCTCCGAGGCATGGCCTCCCGTTACCTTGTCTGTGGTCTCCCCCGGTCCCTCCCTCCCCTCCCTTTGGGGCCTGCCCCTACCTGCGTTCCCTGCGTTGAGGGGCGACAGCGCGCCGCCCCTCACTCCTCCAAGTTTCCTCCGATAGAGGCTCCGCTGCAAACTCTTCACATGGACGTGTGGGGCCCCGCCCGCGTCCGTGGCTAGGGTTACGAGCGTTACTTCCTGTTGGTGGTTGACGACTACTCGCGTTACACCACGGTGTTCCCCTTGCGCAGCAAGGGTGACGTCACTGAGGTGTTGATCAGCAGGATCCGCGCAGCTCGTCTCTAGCTCAGAGAGAGTTTCGGCTCGGACTTTCCTGTTCTGCGTCTAAACTCTGACAGAGGCGGGGAGTTTTCCTCTGGCCTTCTGGGAGCCTTCTGTCGTGCACAGCGCGTCCGCCAGACGTTAACGCTTCCGGCCTCTCCACAGCAAAATGGGATTGCTGAGCGCCGCATTGGCATGGTCATGGACGTCGCTCGTACGTCCATGATCCATGCGGCTGATCGCCATTTTCTGTGGCCATTTGCGGTTGGGTACGCAGCGCATCAGATCAACCTTCAGCCCCGGGTCTCCTTGCCAGAGACCTCTCCCACCTTGCGGTGGACGGGGAAGGTTGGCGATGCGTCCGCGTTTCGTGTCTGGGGATCTCGAGCGTTTGTCCGCGACTTGTCTGCGGACAAGCTGTCTTCCCGTGCTGTTCCCTGCGTCTTCCTTGGCTTTCCCCTTGACGCGCCTGGTTGGCAGTTTTACCACCCCACCTCGCGCCGTGTTTTGTCCTCCCAGGACGTCACCTTTGATGAGTCGGTTCCTTACTACCGTCTCTTCCCCTACCGCACTGCGCCCCTCCCCCCGCCGCCGCTCTTCATTGCGCCAGGTCCCCCCTCGGTAGACCCTCTCCCCCCTCATGGTCCTGCCCCATCAGGTGTGTCCCAGGTAGACGCAGTCGAGCCTGTCAAGGTAGGTATTGACTCTGGTGCTGCTAGGGGTGCTGAGCCTGGGGGTGCTGAGTCTGGGGGTGCTGAGCCAGGAGGTGCTGAGCCTGGGGGTGCTGAGCCTGGGGGTGCGAAGCCTTGGGGTGCTGGGTCTGCTCGTGTGGCCTCTGGTGGTGCTGGGCCTGGGGGTCCTTCGGGTGCTTCGTCTTGGCGGAAGCTACCCTCTCCACAGGAGCTGCGCGAGTGGCTTGCCCGGCACTGGAGCCGTGCTGCTGAAGCTTGAGGTGCTCCTGTTGCAGCTGACCCTGGGGTCAGGGCTGGAGGTACTGGAGCCACTGGTCCTGGAGGTGCTCATACTGGCGGTACTAGAGCTGCTGGGACTGGGGGTGCTGCTGGGGCTGCTGGAGTTTGTCCTGCTAGAGGTGCTGCAGGTGGTGCTGGAGGTACTGGAGTTGCTGGGGGTGTTGGCGCTGGAGGTGCTGCTCGCGCTGGTACATCTGAGGGTGCTGGAGTTGGCGCTGCTCGAGCTAGAGGTACTGCTGGCACTGGTGCTGCCGCTGGGGGTACTGGTGCTGTCCGTGCTATTTCAGGAGGCGCTTAGCGGCCGCGGCTATACTTCGTTCCGCTCCTTGAGCAGGTTCTTGGTCTCCCGCCTTCTACTGGTCCTGCTCCTCCCTTAGAGTGTCCACAGCCTGTCCAGTCGCAGTCACAGCTACAGCCCGCCTCCCTCCTGCCTGCTCCTTCTCCCTACACTGGTCCTACTGGAGGTCTTGCTGAGCGTCGTGAGCCTGCGTCTCATCCTGCATCGCCTGTTCGTGCTGCTCGCATTAGTGGCCGTGTTCCGCATCCGCGTTCTCTTGCGGTCGAAGGCACACACCAGATGGCACTGCGTCCATCCATTGCTCCTCTGCGTGTCCCATTGCCGTCTCCTCCACAGTCCTCTCTTCCTGTTCTTGCTGACCTGGAGTCTGACTCTCTTCGTGCTGCCATTCCTACTATCACGCGTCTCCTGGCTACTATTGTCACTGACCCTTCCTTTGAGTCCACTGCTGCGTCTGCCTTAGTTGCTGAGCTTGTTGACATTGCTGCTCGCTATCGTCTAGACTACACCGCTAGTCTTGTTGCTGAGTCTGAGTCTGTCTGTCCTCCGTTCGTCAGGGGGTGAGTCTGCTCTTAGCACGGACGTCCTTGAGGACACGCGGGAGGACTTCTAGTGTTTTGCTACTACTTTGCCTCATCTCGTGTCCATGCTGATTGCCCCTGATGGAGACCCGGATGCACCAGACATCCCGACTCCTCGATCGTACGCTGAGGCGATCGAGGGTCCCTACTCCTCACAGTGGCAGTCAACCATGGACGCAGAGATGGTTTCCTGGAAGTCCACAGGCACCTAGGTCGACGAGGTTCCCCCACCTGGGGCGAACATCGTCAGTGGCATATGGATTTTCAGGGTGAAGCGGCCGCCGGGTTCTCCGCCTGTCTTCAAGGTGCGTTACTTGGCTCGAGGCTTCAGTCAGCGGCAGGGAGTTGACTACTTTCAGACCTTCTCTCCCACCCCGAAGATGACCACTCTTCGGGTGCTGCTGCACATAGCCGCTCAGCGCGAGTACGAGCTTCACTCTCTTGACTTCAGCACAGCTTTCTTGCAGGGCAGCCTGCACGAGGAGATCTGGCTGCGCCACCCACCTGTCTTCTCTGGGTCATTTCCGCCTGGTACCCAATGGAGCCTCCGGCAGCCAGTCTATAGTCTCCGCCAGGCACCGCATGAGTGGCACGACACACTGAGGACTACACTTGCGGCTCTTAGGTTTGGTCCTTCTACAGCCAACCCGTCGCTGTTTCTGCGCACCGACACCTCTTTGCCGCCGTTCTACATCCTCGTGTACCTCGACAACTTGGTCTTTGCCACTGCTAACACTGCTGGACTCGCCCACGTGAAGTCCGAGCTGCAGAAGAGACACGTGCACAGACCTGGGTGAACTGCGCAGCTACCTTGGCTTGCAGATCACCCGGGACAGAGCACAACACACCATTACCCTGACTCAGTCACACATGGTGCAGCAGGTCCTTCAGCGCTTCGGCTTCACGTACTCCTCGCCTCAGGCCACTCCTCTGTCTACTCGCCACTCGCTCTCAGCTCTGCCTTCGGATGAGTGCGTAGAGCCGAGTGGCCCGTACCTAGAGCTTGTTGGCTGCCTCATGTACCTGATGACCTGCACTCGACCTGACCTTGCATACCCTCTTAGCATCATGGCACGCTATGTTGCTCCTGGGAGACACCGACTAGAGCACATGGTTGCAGCGAAGAGGGTGTTACACTACTTGTGCAGTACGTCGGGCATGGGGCTAGTGCTTAGAGGGCGACGTCGAGTGGTCCTCACAGGTCACGCAGACGCTTCTTGGGCTGACGACCAGGCTACGCAGCGGTCGTCACAGGGTTACACCTTCAGCCTTGGCTCCGGCTCTATTTCGTGGCGGTCTACCCGCTCGTCTTCCGTTCTCGGCTCCAGCTGTGAGGCTGAGATCTACGCGGGGGCCATGGCTGCACAGGAGCTACGCTGGCTCACCTACCTGCTGACTGACCTAGGAGAGCCGCCTCGTTCTCCTCCAGTTATGTACGTAGACAACAAGGCCATGCGGGCCTTGTGTCGGGAGCACAGACTGGAGCACAGAACGAAGCACATTGCTCTTCGCTACTTCCTTGCTCGTGAGCTGCAGCAGCGTGGTCAGCTGCGCCTTGCTTACGTGGCCTCCGAGGCGAACATTGCTGATATCTTTACGAAGGCACTTCCGCCTTGTGATCATCAGTGCTTCTGTAGGATGCTAGGTCTTGTGCCTACTTGGCCTCACTTGCTCACTTCTTGACCTTGCTTGTACTGTGATCTTTCTATACCTGCACTTGCCTGTTTTCCTGTATATATGATCTTGCATGTGAACTAGCCTTTTGGCCTTGCTTTTGTGCTCGGATTGTGTGGTGACGTTGTGATCCACCTTGAGTCTGCTTTGCTTTGCTTGACTGGTCTTGTGACCTCTTGTTCTCCCCCACTTTGCCTATGGGGGTGTGTCAAACTTATATGCTATAGTCTGTGTAGGCTGTAGTGGGGTAGACAATACTGGGTACAACACTTTTAGGTTTTCCTACTTGTACCCATCTGTTTCCTAGTGCATTCACTTCCTCGTTCTATCACAGTGCCTGGTTGCGCACGTTCTAGATAGATGCCAAGAATACGTTCTGCTGCTTGAGGAGTGCGAATGGGGATAGGGCTAGCAAGGAGGATATGTTCTGGAGCAATGTGAAATGGGATGATTGAGCATTTATTCCAGTTGGGGTGTTCTTCGGAGACAGTGGTAAAGGTCCGGAGGTGTAGAAGTGTGGTCCCAAGCTCTCTAACAAAGGAGAGGAAGATGGGGACATTGTCAGCATAGCACGCCATGAGGCGACGTTGGGTCGTAGAGAGGGGGAAGCCTGGGAAAAAAAGGGAAAGGTGACGCTAAAGAATTTCGATGGCCCACTTTCCCCGTTTGAACGGGGAAAGTGGGCCGAGCAAGGTTGTTAACATAGATGTGGGTTGAGGTGTTGGAGTGCATGAGGCGGACCCAGGCGATGAAATGCTCAGGGAGTCCGAGGAGAGCGAGCGCCCGGAAGAGGAAGGCACGGTCAACCAGATCATAGGCCTTACGGCAATCAACAGTTAAGGCGAGCAGGGGGGTCTCAGTGAGTGTGCTCCAATCGAAAATGTCGAGTGTGTCGTGAATTGTATCGCCAATTTTCCTGTTCTTAGTAAAAGCGGTCTGGGAGGGATGGATAATTTAAGGAAGTGCAAGTTGCAATCGATTGGCAAGGCAAAGGGCCAGTACCTTGTAATCCGAATTCATGAGGGTGATAGGCCGAAGGTTCTCTGCCAAAGAAGAGTTGCCCCTTTTGGGAATTAGGACGGTGCCGCCGGAGAGCATTGAGGGCGGGAGGGCTGCGGAGATGAGGGGTGAAGAAAAAAGAGAGACGAATGCAGGAGCGAAACTGGCTTTATGTTGGCGGAACAGCTCACCCGGGAGGCCGTTGGGGTGAGGGATCTTTCCACGGGAGAGCTGCCCGATAGCTTTGCTAATTTCCACAAAGGAGAACGGAGCTTGCAAGTGGTTGAAGAGTCGAGGGGGGAGTGAAGAAGGGGGAATGTGTGCCCAGAAAGCAGAGTTTTGCACGCCCGGGGTTGCCCCGCTATAGAGGGACTGGAAGAATCTGGTGCATTCAGCGGTCATGGCACGAAGGTCAGAGGTTGTTTGTCCATCCGGGAGTGTAAGCGAGGAGATTAAAGAGTCTTTTATGCGGGATTTAAGTCCGGCCAGCAGGGAGGAGATTCCCATCTCCCGATGTCCCTCGACTTAGGGCTTTGCTTTTAGAGCGAGCTCAGCGGTTTTAGAGGTCTCGTATCGTGTGAGTTGTTGTCGGGCTTTGAGGAGTTGTGTGGTCTCATCATGGTTCAGAGGGGAGAGTGCGGATTGGAATTGGAGACAGCCGATGAGTCGTACGAGGTGGTCGGTAGTGCCGGTAACTCATTTGCGCTCTTCGTTCGAGAACCGTTTGAGGCTAAGGGTAAGGCCTAGTTTCCAGGAGTCCTACGCTTCGGGAGAAGGGCGTGACGGCAGGGAGGGGAGGTGGCGACTTGGGGTCGGCGTAGGAGAGGGGAGCTGAGACGCCAAGGTCGCGATGCCATGGCTGGGTTGTCGAATGTGAGGGTGCAGAGGGGGGCGAAGGAGTGGCCGGAAACGTCATCTGGGGTCCAGAGGTAGGAGGTTTCAGAAGTCCGTGGGAGGAATGAACTGGACAGGTAGATTCGGTCTAATCTAGATGTGGGCGGGAGAGCTGTACCGGCATTAACACGGCGACCAATGAAGGAAAATACGGGGTCGACGGATTGGAGTGGAAGATGCACGTCACACAATGCGTGCGATAACAGAAGATTGGACACTATGGTGGCCTCGCTAAGTTCATGGCCAAGCAACGGGCGGTTACGGTCTAAAGGGGAAACTACCGAGTTGAAGTCACCGGCGAGGATCGTAGCTACAGCTGCAGATGGTTGTTCCAATGCAAGAGTTAGGATTGATCTCCACCAGATCCGACGGTCAGTGGCAGGTCTCGGCGCGTAGATGGCGATGAGGCGCAATTGCTCATGCAGGAAGTTGATGTGTACAGATAGGAGGTGGCCATCGGCGGAGGGGAATGGGGAGGTGAGAGAAACTGCTCGATTGAAGGACAGGATGGAGATGCCACCAGGTTGCGGAACTTGTTGACCAATTGAATTCAGAGCGTAAAGGGTTGGAGCGTGAACTGAAGAGTGTGGCCGGAGTTGGAGTGAAAGTCGAGGTAGGTTTTTTGAGAGACGTGTGTCCACTAAAATGAGAATGTCCGCGTGAGGACGAGAGGTGGAAAGCTAGCGTTTTAGAGCATTGCGTTTGTTGGAATAACCGAAAGGTTATATAAAGCATTCCCGAAGCTGTTCCACTGTACCAGTACCGCAATAGCTCATATAGAGGGTGCGGAATATCGAAGGTCACCCGAAGGTCAACCGTCTGAGGAAGTCAATGGTCGTGACCCTTGACAATCCAGTAACCGCGCGACAGTTAATTCACTACAACATGGTAACTGTCGAGGATAGCTATAGTCACGGTTACTGTAGCTATGCAATACAGTTAATAAGGGAATGTACCCTTGAGAGTACATGGCTAGCTAGATTTCTATTTAATCTCTTGTACTCCTATGTTTCAATCATCTTGTTCTCTTTCAATTATTACTCAACAAGGTCACTACAGAGACTTCATTGTCTCCTCTCAGACTTAACAGATTCTATCCTATCCACTGGATCCTTGGTTATATCAGCAGCGTTTAACTGGTGTATTGATACCATTGATATTTAGGCAGCGAACTCGTAAGGGCGTCAACATTCTGCTGAATGTACGCCCACCGCGCAGGAGGGCGCGCGGATCCACCGGCATTGGAGGAAGAATTGATGACAAAAGGCATCAAGAGAGTGATAAACAGGCATATCATGAGTTACTTTTATAAACGTTGAGCAAAAAGATATGTAAGCATAAATCAATAGGCTAGACAACCAGCTGGGCCAAGAGCAAGGAATGCTAGTCGCTGAGGTTGCAGGTGGAGGACGAGGGCCCTCTCTGAACTGCCAATTTCATTGGTACACAGGGTGTTTCCGGTAGTTTCTAGGCGGGCAGCGAGGCGAGCAACGAGGCAGGCAGAACGAGAAGGGTAGCAAGGGAGGTAGCAGATGGGGCGGCAGGAGTGTTCCAACACTACCGCAGGCCGGAGGCTTTTGAGGCTGCTGATGGAACGGGCAGCAGGCAGGGCTGCCAGAGGGCCTGGGGGGGAGCCAGAGGTGCAGGTGGGTGAGTGATCGAGAAGGGGAAGCATGGGGATGGCAGAGCAGCGAGGCCTCGTGCAGAGTGGAGTCAAGGGGAGACCAGCCAGGGAATAAAGCTGGGCGCGGGGAAGGCCAAACAAAAGGGGGGGAGATATGAGACAGAGTGCAGAAGAGCAGTGAGGAGATGGGGGGAAGAGGTTTTGGAAGGCACAAAGAAACACGAAAGGGAGGGGGGAAGCGGAGGCGGAGTTAAATGAGAGCAATAACACATGCGGCAGGGTAGGGGTGGCAGAAAGGTGACGGGGTGAACCGAAGGGGAGGGGAGGTGGTAGAGGGTGGTGATTATGGAGGCGCAAGGCCACTCGAACACCGGCTGAAACGCGGCAGGGCAGGCTGGCCGCAGGACAGCGAGAAAAAACAGACCGTTGGATCCGAGCACGAGCACCGAGGCGAGCGCGGTGAAGTTTCTTAACTGCCGCCAGCTCATCAGGCGGGAGGGGATGAGGGATGATAGGCGGGCATGAAAAAGAAGGGCAAAAGCACAAACCAGACAGGGGGGGCAAGGAAGATGGCAAATGAGTGAGGACGAGTGGAAGGATCGAAATGCAAGGAGCGGAAGGGATCGCACAGCGGTGAGCATGGGGAGATAATCGAGAGAGGAAGCGAGCTGTAGCTAGGCGCGACAAGGAAAAAAAAGACCAGAAAGCAAGGGTGAACGGGTGGTGTAGTAAGAGTGAGAGTGCGGAAACACAGGCCTAGGCGGCCAAAGCATTCCAGAAAAATTGACTGGGAGCTTAGGGAGCTTCCCGAGTCAAAACGCCATGCAAGAGCAATGGCACGTCGAGGTGACGGGGGCCCGGATGGCCAGAGGGGGTAGGTAGAAGAAGAGCGGAGCAGAACAAACAGAGACACGTGCAACGCTGTTGTATGCCAGGGAGGCGGGGTATCGGTCGGCATGGGAAGGGGAAAAGGCGGTTGGAATAGACGAGTGAGAAATAGGGTGGCGCGGAGTGACGACTGGGATGCAAAGCGGAGGAACCAGCCGCGCGTGGGACGGAGCAGACGTCCATTGGGATACCGGCCTAAGCAGTAGGACGACGCGTAACTACACGGGTGCGCAAGGCAAAGAGCGGGACGAGAAAGACGGTAACAGAAAAATCGAAAACGCTGAAGTGAGAGACAGAGGTAGCGATAGTGCGGAAATGAAAGGAACGGCCAGCAGGAGGGATCGAGGTGACTGCAGATCTGCCGAAACACAAAGGCAGACACATGACGAAATAGGTGAGGGTGGTAAGAGCAGCAGCCATGTGATGAACTGCTAGGTTCCGACAGAAAGGTAGCCTAGATGCGTGGTTGCGAAGTCGCGAAACCTAGTGGAGAGAAGCATCGTTCGCACACACACCTGCAAGGCCACGAAATGTTAGGGCAAACAAAAAGAAACAGCAGCGAGAAATAAAGCGAGAAATAGAGCGACGGGATCCGAAAAAAGGCGAACTTACCGTGAGCCGAAACGTTGTCGAGGAGGGGGAACCGGCTAACAAAAGCCATGGTTTGACAAACGCTAGGCTTAACAAGACGGGAAGTTAACGCCTGGTTTACCTAGGTGAAGGTACGCTAGGGTTTCTGGTAGTGTGCTCGTGCTGCTGGAGGGTGTGTGCTAGTGTGGCTGCAGGGGGGAAGTAGGGAAGACTGGCGGTAGTGATGGGTTTTACTTTTTTCTGCCCACTGTCAGCAATTTTCCAATACGGGGAGCTGGCGGTTATGTTCCTTGTGGATCCCAACACATTTTAGACCCCCCTCATGTACGATATGGCAGGTCATGCCCCCCATATGGCTGTGTACTTGCTATGGTGTACTTCCGACAAAAAAAAAACAAGCTTTGGTATACATTTGAAAGGAGGGCTTCAAAATCTTTTGAAATTTGAAAAGTTGCCCCAAGCCTGTGAGGCGCACTCCCTAACCCCGAAACCCCGCCGACAAATGTATATTCAGCTTTAAGATTGTCCAATATCGATCCGCTACCGCACTGAAATTCTGTCAAGCATTCACCACTCTAAAAAATGTTTGCCATACTCGCTCGGACAAACTCTCAGCCCGCACTGTCCCTTGTGTTTGGGTTCCCCCTTTATACTCATGATTGCTTCTTTTACCACCCTCCCTCTCGCCGCTCCTCCGTTTACGTGACATCACCTCGAGTCAGTCTACTTCGATACTCGCTTCCTTCACCAAGGTACCCTAGTTTTCCCCCCTCTCCAATTCCTCACTACTAATCTCTCACTTGGTCCTACTCCTCCGATTGCTCCCCTACTTTGCAATCGTAGCATCGCAGCAGCTGATATTTGTGGACTATGGGAATGTATAGGTGCAATTTTGGAGGTGGGTGCTGATGCTGTAGGTTCTGGCTCGAGAGTGGTGACACTGGAGGTGCAGCAGGCTTGCGCTATTCGACAAGGC
Source organism: Closterium sp. NIES-65 (assembly GCA_948144175.1). Lineage (NCBI taxonomy): Eukaryota > Viridiplantae > Streptophyta > Zygnematophyceae > Desmidiales > Closteriaceae > Closterium > Closterium sp. NIES-65. The sequence continues at coordinate 703,773 of CANXME010002232.1, read as the reverse complement.
TGCAGCAGCAACATACCCGTCGTGGCATACTAGGTCTTTTGTATTTTTCTACTAACCGTAACACTCCCTCCCAGCTCTAACTGCCTCTCCTGGACGCGTCTTCGACTCGTTTTCCTCCTTGTTCACTGTCCGCTCCTCTCCTCTCTAACCTGTTTCTTAGCTCGTTCCCCTCGTGCTCGTCACTCATCACCTAGTCCAGGCTTTTACTCTATGAGCCTTCATTCTTTTCCTCCTCAGGTCTGTCAGAATGTTATTCTCTAGCCTGTAGTGGGGTGCTTTATAGCGAGTACAACCCATCTGGGGTTTGCTATATGTATTCTCATTGCTGCTAGTGAAACCCCTCCTTCATTCTCGTTCATTTTCACATGTTATCAGAGTGGTTCCGATCCTAGGACCCAACTGCTTCCGCTGCTACTCTGTGCTCGGCACGCCCCGTGGCGTGCCCCTCGTGCTTCTCTTAGCGGCCGCGTTGCCGCCCTTCCTAGCCCCTCGCAGCCCCTTCGCGGCCCCGTCGCCGCCCTTCCTCGGCCCCGTCGCCGCCTACAGCGGCCCCGGCCCCGCCCCGGCCATGCCCCGCCGCCAGCCGCGGCGCACTGGTGCACCGCCTCCCCCCCCCTTTTCCTGTCGCCTGTCGAGGCGACCTGAGGGGGCCGCGTGCGGGCAACCTTGGGGGGGGGGGGGGGGGGGGCGAGCGTCGCCCCTTCTGCCGCCTGCTTTGGTGCCCTGGGAGGCCGCGCGTCGCCCCCCCCCCCCCCCCCCCCCCCCCTCCCTACCCGCCATCCCGCCCTGCCCTGTGTTAGGGTTTGGGGGTGGCAAGAAGGGGGTGACGGGTGTGTGGTCTCCCCTGCTCCTCCTCCTCCTTCGTCTCCCACTGCTGCAGCTGTCGCTGAGGGGAGTGGATGTGTGGGAGCCTGGGGTTTAGGGTTTAAGGGGGGTACTATGGGAGTGGAGCTAGGGTTTTGAGGGAGGTGGATGTGTGGGCGTCTGGGGTTTAGGGTTTACGGGGGTGCTGTGGGTGTAGGGTTAGGGTTTGAGCAGGGGGTGTGTGAGAGGGGCGTTGGGCAGCTGGGGGAGGCTGCGTGGAGGCAGCAGTCTTGTCGTCAGCAGTCCGGAGGCTACAATCTCCGGTAGTCGCCAGTCGCCTGTGGGTCAGTTGCTCGTCTGCCGCCACTTTTAGCCGCGGAGCCAGTTACTCCTGTAATCCGGGCCTTTGCTTCGGTAGCCACTGAGCCAGTAGCTCGTCTGTGTGTCTGCAGCGTCAGCAGTCGCCTCCCATGTTCTCTCCCCCACAGTCTCTCCTCCTCCTCACTTGCCCTCTGTGATTAGCTCTAGCCTTACTTACCTATTGTGAACTCCTGCTCTATGCCTGCTTGCTCATTGTGTCAATTACACCCCACTTTGGCTATGGGGGTGTGTAAGAATGTTATTCTCTAGCCTGTAGTGGGGTGCTCTATAGTGAGTACAACCCATATAGGGTTTGCTATATGTATCCTCATTGCTGCTAGTGAAACCCCTCCTTCATTCTCGTTCATTTTCACAAGGTCGTCTTGTCACCTCCTCATTCGCCCCTCCCTGTATCTCTTCATCCTTCTTCTGGCGTTTTTTCGTGACGCTCGTCCTACGCCTCAATTATTCTGTCCTCCTTAGTTACTGACCCTAGAGCTTCGTCACGCTGTCACTCTACTCCTGTCGCTGTTGTCGCCGGCTTTGCCTCCACTTACCGCCTCGAGTACGCTACTTTGGCGTGTCGTAATGCCAATCCTCAATTCCTCGGGGGTGCTCCTGCCTTTGGCATAGAGTTCAGGACAAGCAGGTCGAGTTGGAGGTCCTTTGCGGTCGCTGCTCCTCACCTTTGTACTATACTGTTAGTCTCAGAGGGTTACCTAGATGACTCCTTGCACCTACACTGAGACTGTGTCAGTTCGCTAGGCCTCTCAGCAAAAAGCAGCCATGGATTCAAAGATGGCATCTTGGAGGTCCGTAGGCACTTACGTCGACGCAGATCCCCGTACTGAGACGAACGCTCTCGATGTATCTTCAAGGAGAAGCGACCACCAGGGCAGCCGCTTGTCTTCAAGGCCCGCAATTTGGCTAAAGTATCTAGTCATCGTGAGGGGGTAAATTTATTTCATACCTTCTCCTCCACCCCAAATATGACCACTCTTCGGGTGTTGCTGCGCATCCGAACAGAACGTGACTACGACCATTCTACAATGCCTTTCCCCAGGGCTAATTTACTAGCAGATCTGGCTGCGTCATCCACTTGGTTTCACGTGCTCTTTCCCTCCGCCTCTCTGCCTTTCCCACTGTCGCTGACCTCATTACGCACCTCCGCACTAGTGACACTCGCTACCGCGCCGCCCTTCCTGCTGAGTTCTGCGCTAAGAACCCCCCCCCCCATGTACATCGCTCTCTACTACGTAGTCGCGCGCCTCCCTGACTCCCTTCGAGTCGTCAGGGACCACTTTCTCGCAGTCTGTCCCACCACCCTCACCGTCGACCTCCTCGAGAAGGCCCTCCTCGCAGCGGAGAAGAGCATCGTCGCTGTAGGTGCTTCTCGTGGTGACCCTCGCACCCCCATCTTTGAGGGGTGCTCTCCTTCCCCCTTGCTGCCCTCTGTTGCCTCTGCTGCTGCTGCCGACCTGCTTGGTCTTGAGTCGGTCGGCGCGGCGTCTGCCCCTAGTGGGAGACGTCGCTCCAGCAAGGGCAAGGGGGGCAAGGGCGCGGGTGGAGCTGGAGGGGGCGGTGGCGGTGGCGGCGGTCGCGGCGGAGGGAGTGGGGGTGGCGGCGGGACTAGTGGCGGGGGTGGTGGTGGTGGTGGCAGCAGCGGCGGAGACGGTGGTGGTGGTGCCAGCGGTGGTGGTGGAGGCAGCGGCGGCGGTGGAGGCGGCGGAGGTGGAGGCGGTGGAGGCGGCAGCGGAGGAGGCAGTGGTGGTGGAGGGGGTGGATCTGGTCGGGGTGGTACCCAGCAGCGTAGCGGCGGTGGTGGTGGCCAGCGCTCGCAGCGACAGCAGCAGCAGCGCTCTTGGGACATCCCTTCGCCTCAGCAGCTTCGTGAGTGGTACGCTGGGCGTCAGAGGGGTGGGGGTACTGGTCCCTGCACCTACGTTCTTCGTTCCGGCGACCGCGCGGGTGAGCAGTGTGGGGGTGCCCACGCCACCCAGCGCTGCTTTGGCCGCCTGACGGACGCCTGGCGTCAGCAGTTCCCTGGGGCTAGTGAGATCCCTCGCTGGGATGAGCTTCTCAGGGCTGGTGTAGCGATCTTTGATCTTGATTTTGATGCTATCCTTACTGCTATGTATGTTGTGGATTATAGTGAGGAGAATGAGGGTTACCGGTGTTTCCAGCCCGACCCGGGCATTGGTACTGCTGCGCTAGGTGCTTGTGAGGCTGCTGCTCTAGGTGCCAGTGCGTCTGCGCTCTCAGGTACTGGTGAGACTGCGCTCTCAGGTACTGAGTCGTCCTCGTCCTCCCTCACTTTCACACTTGACTCCGGAGCTTCTCGCTCCTTCTTTCGAGACCGCACTACCCTTACGCCGCTCGGCCGGCCGGTTGCAGTCTCCCTTGCTGACCCCTCTGGGGGTCCTGTCCTGTCTCACTTCTCCACTGTCCTCCCGTGTCCGGCTGCCCCTTCGGGCACCCTGTCGGGTCTGTACCTTCCCTCGTTCTCTACGAACTTGGTGAGTGGAGCGGACCTGCAGGATGTGGGTGTTCACCAGTTCACTCCTGCGAGTCAGCGGGTGACCCACTGCACGGAGGCACGCACAGGCCGACACCTGGCCACGTTCTCGCGTCGGCCGGGGTCGAGTCTCTACACCCTGACCGTTGAGTCTCCTCCTGTCCCTGCGTCTGGTCAGGTGGCTGCGTCGGGTCAGGTACTTGCTGCTGCGTCCCGGTCAGGTCCTGAGTCTGCCCCCTGTTCTTGTCGCCTCCTGTCTCACAAGACTCTCCTGTGGCACCACCGTCTTGGCCACCCCTCCTTGCCCCGTCTTCGGAGCATGGCTTCCCGTGTCCTTGTTTCTGGTCTTCCCCAGTCTCTCCCTCCTCTCCCCTCCGGGCCAGGACCTTCCTGTGTCCCCTGTGTCGAGGGTCGCCTCCGGGCTACTCCTCACTCCTCCCACTTCCCCCCGACAGAGGCTCCCCTGCAGACGCTTCACATGGATGTGTGGGGCCCAGCCCCCGTCCGTGGGCAGGGTTACGAGCGCTACTTCCTGTTGGTGGTTGACGACTACTCGCGTTACACCACAGTCCTCCCCTTGCGCAGCAAGGGTGCTGTCACTGAGGTGCTGATCGACTGGATCCGCGAGGCTCGTCTCCAGCTCAGGAAGAGCTTCGGCTCGGACTTTCCTGTTCTGCGTCTGCACTCTGACAGAGGCGCAGAGTTCTCTTCTCGCCTTCTGCGAGACTACTGTCGTGCACGGGGGATCCGCCAGACCTTCACGCTTCCGGACTCACCACAGCAAAATGGGATTGCTGAGCGCCGCATTGGCATGGTCATGGATGTCGCTCGTACGTCCATGATGCATGCGGCTGCCCCCCATTTTCTGTGGCCGTTTGCGGTGAGGTACGCAGCGCATCAGCTCAACCTTCACCCCCGGGTCTCTCGGCCTGCGATGTCCCCAGTCTTGCTGTGGACGGGGAAGGTTGGCTATGCGTCTGTGTTCCGTGTCTGGGGATCTCGGGCGTTTGTCTGCGACTTGTCTGCGGACAAGCTGTCCCCTCGTGCTGCTCCCTGTGTCTTCCTTGGCTTCCCCACTGACGCCCCAGGGTGGCAGTTTTACCACCCCTCCTCTCGTCGTGTTCTGTCCTCCCAGGACGTCACGTTCGACGAGTCAGTCCCCTTCTACCGTCTCTTCCCCTACCGCACTCCTTCCCTCCCCCCTCCCCCGGACTTCCTTGTGCCGGTTCCCCCCCCGGTAGACCCCCTCCCCCCTCAGGTTCCTGCCCCCTCAGGTGTGTCCCAGGTAGACGCCGTTGACCCGGTCGAGGTTAGTGGTGACTCTGGTGCTGCTGCGGGTGCTGAGCCTGGGGGTGTTGACTCTGGGGGTGCTGTGCGCGGGGGTGCTGAGCCTGGGGGTGCTACTGCTGGGGGTGCTGGGCCTGAGGGTGCTACTGCGGAGGGTGCGGAGCCTGGGGGTGCTGAGCCGGGGGGTGCTGTGCCTGGAGGTGCTGGGTCTGGGGGTGCTGGGTCGGGAGCTGCTGAGCCTGGGGGTGCTGAGCTGGGAGCTGCTGAGCCTGGGGGTGCTGCGTCTGGAGCTGCTGAGCCTGGGGTTTCTCCTGCTGCTGCGTCTCGCCGGGAGCCCCTCTCTCCACAGGAGCTGCGCGAGTGGTTCGCTCGCCGCTGGAGGCGTGCTGCTGAGTCTGGAGGTGCTGCTGGAGCTGGAGCTGGAGCTTCTTCGACCGTTGAGGGTGCGGGTGCTGCCGGTCCCGGAGCTGCTGGACCTGCGGGTCCTCCTGGAGCTGGAGCTGCTGAGGGCGTTCGTGCTGAGCCTGCTGCTGTTGGTCCTGCCGCTGGAGGTGTGGGTGGCGCTGGTGCTGTAGTTGAGGGTGCTGGTGCTGTCCCTACTGAGTCTGGAGCTGCCGCGCGGCCTCGGCCGTACTTCGTTCCGCTCCTGCAGCAGGTTCTTGGTCTTTCTCCTCCAGTAGAGGGTCCACCACCTGTCCAGTCGCAGTCCCTACTGGAGCCTTCCTCTCCACTGCCTGCTCCCTCTCCTTACACTGGTCCTACTGGAGGTCTTGCTGAGCGTCGTGAGCCTGCGTCTCGTCCCGCGTCGCCTGTTCGTGCTGCTCGCGCTAGTGGTCGCAGTTCGCGTCAGCGTCCTCCTCCTGTCCCTGGCACGCACCGGATGTCTCTGCGTCCGTCCACTGCTCCTGTGCGTGCCCCTTTGCCTTCTCCTCCAGAGTCCTCTCTTCCTGCGCTTGCCGACCCTGAGTCGGACTCTCTTCGCGCTGCGAGTCCTACTGTCACGCGTCTGCTTGCTACTGTCGTCACTGACCCCTCTTTTGAGTCCACTGCTACGTCTGCTCTAGTCGCTGAGCTCGTTGACTTTGCTGCTCGCTGTCGTCTCGACTACGCTGCTAGTCTTGTTGCTGAGTCTGCGTCTGTCTGTCCTCCGTCCGTCGGGGGTGAGTGTGCTCTTGGCACGGACGTCCTAGAGGACAGGCAGGAGGAGTTACAGTGTCTAGCGGCTGCTTCACCTCATCTCGCGTCTGTACTGCTTGCCCCTGAGGGAGACCCGGATGCACTAGACATCCCGACTCCGCGTTCTTACACGGAGGCCGTAGAGGGTCCCTACTCCTCTCAGTGGCAGGCAGCTATGGATGCAGAGATGGCTTCCTGGAAGTCCACAGACACCTACGTTGACGCGGTTCCCCCTCCCGGGGCGAACATCGTCAGTGGCATGTGGATCTTCTGGGTGAAGCGGCCGCCGGGCTCTCCACCTGTCTTCAAGGCACGGTACGTTGCTCGTGGCTTCAGTCAGCGGCAGGGAGTTGACTACTTTCAGACCTTCTCTCCCACCCCGAAGATGACTACTCTTCGGGTGCTGCTGCACATAGTCGCTCAGCGCGACTACGAGCTTCACTCTCTCGACTTCAGCACTGCGTTCTTGCAGGATAGCCTGCACGAGGAGATCTGGCTTCGCCGTCCACCTGGCTTCACTGGGACTTTCCCTCCTGGCACCCAGTGGAGCCTCCGACGGCCAGTCTACGGTCTCCGCCAGGCACCGCGTGAGTGGCACGACACACTGAGGACTACGCTTGCGGCTCTTGGGTTTGCTCCTTCTACTGCTGACCCGTCGCTGTTTCTTCGCACCGACACTTCACTGCCGCCGTTCTACATCCTCGTGTACGTCGACGACTTGGTCTTTGCCACAGCGGACACTGCTGAACTCGCCTACGTGAAGTCCGAGCTGCTGAAGAGACACACGTGCACAGACCTGGGTGAACTGCGCAGCTACCTTGGCTTGCAGATCACTCGGGACAGAGCACGCCGCACCATTACCTTGACTCAGTCACACATGGTGCAGCAGGTCCTTCAGCGCTTCGGCTTCACGTACTCCTCGCCTCAGGCCACTCCTCTGCCTACTCGCCACTCACTCTCAGCTCTGCCTTCGGATGAGTCCGTAGAGTCGAGTGGTCCGTATGCAGAGCTTGTTGGCTGCCTCATGTACCTGATGACCTGCACACGACCTGACCTTGCATACCCTCTGAGCATTCTTGCACGCTATGTTGCTCCTGAGAGACACAGACCGGAGCACATGGCTGCAGCGAAGAGGGTATTGCGCTACCTGTGCAGTACGTCGGGCATGGGGCTAGTGCTTGGAGGGCGGAGTCCAGTGGTCCTTAGCGGCCACGCGGACGCTTCTTGGGCTGACGACCAGGCTACGCAGCGGTCGTCACAGGGTTACACCTTCAGCCTTGGTTCCGGCTCTGTCTCGTGGCGGTCTACTCGCTCGTCTTCGGTTCTCGGCTCCAGTTGTGAGGCTGAGATCTACGCCGGGGCCATGGCTGCACAGGAGCTTCGCTGGCTCACCTACCTGCTGACTGACCTTGGAGAGCCGCCTCGTTCTCCTCCAGTGCTGTACGTAGACAACAAGGCTATGCTGGCCTTGTGTCGAGAGCAGCGCTTGGAGCACAGAACGAAGCACATTGCTCTCCGCTACTTCCTTGCTCGTGAGCTGCAGCAGCGTGGTCAGTTGCGACTTGCGTACGTGGCCTCTGAGGCCAACACTGCTGATGTGTTCACCAAGGCACTCGCGCCTTGTGACCATCAGCGCTTTTGCACCCAGCTGGGTCTTGTGCCTGTCTTGCCTCACTTGCTCTCCTCTTGACTTCGCTTGTACTGTGACATATATATATGCCTGCTCTTGTTTGTCTAGTTTTATATATATGTCTGTACTCCTGCATGTGAACTGGCCTCTGGCCCTACTCTTGTGCTCGGACTGTGTGGTGACTTTGTGATCCACCCTGAGCTTGCTTTGCTTTGCTTGACTGGTCTTGTGACCCCTTGTTCTCCCCCACTTTGCCTATGGGGGTGTGTCAGATTTATATGACATAGTTGCTGTAGGCTATAGTGGGGTAGCACATATGGGGTACAGGGTTTCTAGGGTTGTATTTGTACCCAATCTTTCCTTAGTCATTTCATTCCTGTTTTCTTTTCTTCACACAGAAGAGCAGATTGTCAACACTGCAGCAGAGTGATCTGCCAGCGTTGCTCTGCGCGCGGTGAGCTAGCATTGCAGTCACATGTGACTATCTGCAGTCGCATGTAACTATCTGCGGTCGCATGTTGTCTATCTGCGCAGATGTGCGCACCTACCAAGTAGGTGCAGGTTGGCGGTTTCACCGTCAGGCACATTGCGTAGGTGCCAGGTAGAAACGTGTCGTCGGTTTTGCCAGGTGCGCACCGTCGACCACGTGATGCCGTTTCGCAGGTAGAACTTCGCCAAAACTGTTAGAATCACTAAGGACAGCTAGGCTTAGAAGCCATAGCTTTAGTAGGGAAGAACTTATGTTTTAGGGTTGAGGGAGGTGTCGAGAGAATTGTTGAAAAGAAGGGCTTCACTAAGAAAGATGAGTACAAGATATAGCAAGGAGAAGCATGGTGCACCACCTACAGAAAATTGGGATGTGCTACACTCTACACTGCAGACAATTATAAAGAAACATATAAATATAGTTCAACAAAAACCTCCTGGGCGAAAGTTCGCACGCCTCTGCAGAGTTTCGAACAACTATGCAACTTCGATTGATTAGCTTGACATTGTTATGTTGAACAGCAGTCGGAGAGCAGAGCTCCTTGACGCGAACTCTTCGACCAGAAGCGTCGCGCAGAGCTCGTCCACCAGATTCTGTCGAGTAGAGCCTGCTCGACCACAACTTCCGTCAAACTGCAAAAGCCCACTTCTTCGACCAATCCGTCGAGAACTTCCTATCGATGGCGAGATCGGCTGTGCCTAAGCGAGGGCAGGGCTTTTCTCTTCGACATTCCCCTGGCTAGCTCTTGCTTGGGCACCCACACACAAGGTCCACCCAGAACCCAGAGGGACAAAATACAAGGAGAACAGTCCGTCTGCATGCACCCAACACATAGCACGCACATCACCGCACCGGCCGTGCAGAAGGGCATGGCATCTACTGCTGCACCTCGTCATCCCTGTCGCCCACGCCGGCTAGACGCACTTGGCCGATTGCGATGGAGCACCGGTTGAAAGCCGGAAAATGCAGTGCCTTCGTCAGAAAATCCGCCGGCTGCTCGGTGGTCGGGATGTACTACAGAGCAATCTCCCCGCGCTTCACCATCTGCTGCAGCCACGCGTAGCGTCGCTCCATGTGCTTGAAGTTACCCTTGAGCCCCAAGCCCTCTGCGACAGTGATTGCCGACTGGTTGTCGACGTGCAAAACAGTCGGCTTTCTTGCATCGAGCAGACGGAACTCTCCAAGGAAAGAGCGTAGACGGTGAGCCTCCTTGCCGGCTTCGGTCGCCACGACGTACACTGATTCGGTCGACGAGAGCATTGCGCATTCGATGCGATGGCTCGACTAGAAGACAGGGGCTCCACCAAAGACGAAAACGTAGCCGCCCGTGCTCGTCCAATTCTGCTTGTCACGAGCGTCGTCGGCATCTGCATAGCCGACCAGACACAGGGAATCTGGTCCACCGCCGAACCCCAGAGCGGCGTCAGAGGTTTTAGCAAGGTAGTGCAGGCAGCGATTGACCTAACGTCAGTGGTTGTCACTCCGCACTGTCAGGCCGGATCCGAGCTTGCTGCAAGTGAAGGCAATGTCGGGCCTCGTCGTGGTGGCCGCAAATTGCAGCGAGCTGACTTTCTGCCGGTACTCTGCTTCCTCGCGGGACTGAAACTCCTCGTCATCGAACATCAGCTCTGCGTAGGCGTCGACGGAGACCGGCGTCTTTGGAACTCGCCCGGTCTGCTCCTTGTCGATGAAACGCCGACGCGGCTTGTCAACGTAGACTTGCTGATGAAGCCACAGCTTCCGCGCAGGACGGTTGCGCACGATTTCCAGCCCGAGATACTTCTCGATCGGGCTGATTTCGTGCAACTCGAAGGCGGCCTCCAGCAGCTCCTTCAACATCGCAGTGCTACTGCTTGCGGCGAGCAGATCGTTGACGTAGATGAGCACCCAGCACGCCACTCCGTCGTCGCCGACCTTGAAGTAGAGAGCCTCATCGACCTGGCTCTTCTTCCAGCCTGCGCCAGTTAGCACCGCGTCGAGCGCCGAGTACCATAGTAGCGGACTCTGCTTCAGTCCGTACATGCTCTTCAGCAGCTTGCACGCGCGATTGGCGCCGTCGTTGAAGTAGTCGGGCTGGTACATGTACAGGACGCGATACAGCTTGCTTTGCAGAAACACATTTTTCATGTCCAGCTGCATCAGGTGCAGGTTGAGGACAGCGACGATGCTAAGAAAAATCTGCCGAGTTATGTAACTCCCCATTGGCGCGTATGTCTTGTCGTAATCTGCGCCATAGACCTGCGTGAAACCTTTCACCACCAGACGCGCCTTCTCGCGGGTGACCGTATCGTCGACGTGGTACTTCGTTGTGAGTACCCAACGATTCTTCATCACGTTGACACCGCGCGGACGCTCGAGCAGCTCCCAGGTCCCGTTAGAGTTGAGACTCTTGATCTCCTCGTCCATGGCCGCTTTCACCGCCTTGCCCTTCCAGCTCGCCAACGCCTCCTGTCGCGATATATATTTTATATATGTTCATAACTGCATGTAGCTTTAGCTTTAGTGTAGTTATGCCTTCTTGTTGTTGGTGGTGCACCGTTGCTCTTTTACTATATGTACCTTGTGTGCTATAGTGAAACTATTCCTTTCTCGATTCTCCTTCGTACAACCACCTCGACACCCGCTTGGCCTAGGCTACTAAGCCTAGGCCCTTAGTAAACCACGGTTCCTAGACTAAGATCGTATTGTAACATGGTAACAGAGCGGTCCCTCCTAGGACCTATTTCGTTTATGGGCCCACCACATTTCGCGACTGCTACAGTTAGTGGCGTGAAATCCGCACCTTGCGTTTTTTTTTCTGCTGCTCGCGCTGCCCCCTGTTGCCTGCCCGTCGCATCGTCGTCGCCTGCCTCGTCGCGGCTCTCAGCGCGACGGGCGCAGCGGACGCTATGGCAAACGCCAGTGGACCCGCCGCCAGCGACCCGCCAGCGAAGTCGCCAGCGGCCCGCGTTCGCGTTTGCGCCATAGGGGTGACGGGGGAACGCCAGCGATGACCGCCAGAGCACCGGCGATCGCCCCAGCCGCTCCTTTGCTCGCCGTCGCTCTGCTCGTCACATTCCCCCCGCCCCCTGTCCGTCACCTCCCCCGTCGCGTCTGTTTGCGTGTGCAGCGGCGGTCGCCATGGGGAGGAGAGGGAGGAAGGCAAGGGAGAGGCGGTGGAACGCTGTGGGGAGGAGAGAGAGGAGGGGAAGGGAGTGGCGGCGGAACGCTGTGAGGGGGAGAAGAAAGGGGGGAAGGGAGTGGCGGCGGCACATCAGCGACGACCGCCAGCGCACCGGCGATCGCACCAGCGCTCGCGCGCCCTTTGCTGCTGCAGCCCGTCCCCTGCACACCGCCAGATCCCGCCCAGCCTGTAGCCCATCCGCAGCTCATCCCATCCGTCGCGCCCCATCAGCAGCACCAGCACCAGCGCCAGCCGCCAGCACCAGCACCATCTCCAGCGCCGTCATGCCAGCACCAGGCACCAGCACCAGCGCCAGCCACCAGCCCCAGCGCCAGCCGCCAGCACCAGCACCAGCCCCAGCGCCAACCGCTAGCACCAGCACCAGCCCCAGCGCCAGCCGCCAGCACCAGGAACCAGCCCCAGCGCCAGCCGCCAGCACCAGGAACCAGCCCTAGCGCCAGCCGCCAGCACCAGGAACCAGCCCCAGCGCCAACCGCCAGCACCAGGAACCAGCCCCAGCGCCAGCTGCCAGCACCGAAAACCAGCCCCAACGCCAGCCGCCAGCACCACGAACCAGCCCCAGCGCCAGCCGCCAGCACCAGGAACCAGCCCCAGCGCCAGCCGCCAGCAGCAGGAACCAGCCCCAGCGCCACCCGCCATCACCAGGAACCAGCCCCAGCGCCAGCCGCCAGCACCAGGAACCAGCCCCAGCGCCAGCCGCCAGCACCAGGAACCAGCCCCAGCGCCAGCCGCCAGCACCAGGAACCAGCCCCAGCGCCAACCGCCAGCACCAGGAACCAGCCCCAGCGCCAGCTGCCAGCACCGAAAACCAGCCCCAACGCCAGCCGCCAGCACCAGGAACCAGCCCCAGCGCCAGCCGCCAGCACCAGGAACCAGCCCCAGCGCCAGCCGCCAGCAGCAGGAACCAGCCCCAGCGCCACCCGCCATCACCAGGAACCAGCCCCAGCGCCAGCCGCCAGCACCAGGAACCAGCCCCAGCGCCAGCCGCCAGCACCAGGAACCAGCCCCAGCGCCAGCCGCCAGCACCAGGAACCAGCCCCAGCGCCAGCCGCCAGCACCAGGAACCAGCCCCAGCGCCAGCCACCAGCACCAGGAACCAGCCCCAGAGCCAGCAGCTAGCACCAGGAACCAGCCCCAGCGCCAGCGACAGCACCAGGAACCAGCCCCAGCGCCAGCCGCCGGCACCAGAGGGGTTGAATGGCGGGTAAGGGGGTGGAAGAAGTAAGTAGGGCATTTGCAGCCGTTGCCTGTAGCAGGCACGCCCCCGGAGGTGCTGAGCGGTGCTGTCCAGCTGCTCGTTGCAGCCACAGCGCCTGCTCTCTCGCCCACCTGCCGGTTCCTGCACCTGTTGCTGCTGCATCTGCCATGGCTGAGGTCACTGTGGCTCTATCTGCCATCACTGCATCTGCTGCCTGTAGCAGGCACGCCCCCGGAGGTGCTGAGCCGCGCTCTCCAGCTACTCGTTGCAGCCACGTGTGAAATAATGAGGAATGGATGAAGTAGAAAAGTGTGTGATACAAATATGAAACCCTAGAAACCTGTACTCCTTAGTGTCTACCCCGCTAGAGCCTACAAATACTATGTCATATATATCTGACACACCCCAATAGGCAAAGTGGGGGAGAACTAGGGGTCACAAGACCAGTCAAGCAAAGAAAGCTCAGGGTGGATCACAATATCACCACAAATCCGAGCACCAGTTCAAGGCCAGAAGGCCAGTTCACATGCAGGATTATATATATAAAGGTAAACAAGCAAGTGCAGGTATAGATAGATCACAGTACAAGCAAGGTCAAGAAGTGAGCAAGTGAGGCCAAGTGGGCACAAGACCTAGCATCGTACAAAAGCGCTGATGATCACAAGGCTGAAGTGCCTTGGTAAAGATATCAGTAGTGTTGGCCCGAGAGCCCACATAAGCAAGGCGCAGCTGGCCACGCTGCTGCAGCTCACGAGCAAGGAAGTAGCGAAGAGCAATGTGGTTCGTTCTGTGCTCCAGTCTGTGCTCCCGACACAAGGCCAGCATGGCCTTGTTGTCTACGTACAGAATTGGAGGAGAACGAGGCGGCTCTCCTAGGTCGGTCAGCAGGTAGGTGAGCCAGTGAAGCTCCTGTGCAGCCATGGCTCCTGCGTAGATCCCAGCCTCACAACTAGAGCTGAGAACAGAAGACGAGCGAGTAGCCCGCCACGAAACAGAGCCGAAACCAAGGCTAAAGGTGTAGCCCTGTGACGACCGCTGCGTAGCCTGGTCGTCAGCCCAAGAAGCGTCCGAGTGACCCGTGAGGACCACTGGACTCCGCCCTCGAAGCACAAGCCCCATGCCCAACGTACTGCACAAGTAGGGCAACACCCTCTTCGCTGCAGCCATGTGCTCTGGTCTGTGTCTCCCAGGAGCAACATAGCGTGCCAAGATGCTAAGAGGGTATGCAAGGTCAGGTCGAGTGCAGGTCATCAGGTACATGAGGCAGCCAACAAGCTCTGGGTACGGGCCACTCGGCTCTACGGACTCATCCGAAGGCAGAGCTGAGAGCGAGTGGCGAGTAGACAGAGGAGTGGCCTGAGGCGAGGAGTACGTGAAGTCAAAGCGCTGAAGGACCTGCTGCACCATGTGTGACTGATTCAGGGTAATGGTGCGCTGTGCTCAATCCCGGGTGATCTGCAAGCCAAGGTAGTTGCGCAGTTCACCCAGGTGTGTGCACGTGTGTCTCTTCTGCAGCTCGGACTTCACGCGGGCGAGTCCAGCAGTGTCAGCACTAGCAAAGCCAAAGTCGTCGACGTACACGAGGATGCAGAACGGCGGCAAAGATGTGTCGGTGTGTAGAAACAGTGACGGGTCGGCTGTAGAAGGAGCGAACCCAAGAGCCGCAAGCGTAGTCCTCACTGTGTGGTGCCACTCATGGGGCGCAAGTCGACAAGCTCAGCACCTAGGGCAGACGCAGTAGTGGACTCGAAGGAAGGGTTAGTGACAATAGTAGCTAGAAGACGGTTGACAGTAGGACTGGCAGCATGAAGAGAGTTAGACTACGGGTCAGCAAAATCAAGAAGAGAGGAATCTGGAGGAGACGGCAAAGGGACACGTAGTGGAGCAGTGGAAGGACGCAGTGCCATCTGGTGCATACCTGGGACCGCAGGAGGACGCTGACGCGGAACACAACGACTAGTGCGAGCAGCACCAACAAGCGACGCAGGACGAGACGCAGGCTCACGACGCTCAGCAAGACCTCCAGTAGGACCAGTGTAGGGAGAAGGAGCAGGCAATGGGGAGGCGAGCTGTTACTGTGACTCGGACTAGACAGGCGGTGGACACGCTAAGGAACGAGCAGGACCAGCGGAAGGCGGGAGACCAAGAACCTGCTCAAGGAGCGGAGCGAAGTACGGCCGCGGGCGCACAGCGCCTCCAGAACCAGCAGGTACAGCACCAGCACCCCCAGCGGCAGCACCAGCGCCAGAAGCACCCCCAGCTTCAGCAGCGCCAACTCCAGCACCCTCATAAGCACCAGCGCCAGCAGCACCTCCAGCGTCATCACCCCCAGCAGCTCCAGCCCCAGCTGGACCACCGGAAGACCCAACAGCTCCAGCTCCAGCAGCTCCAGCAGCACCTACCCCAGCAGCACCGCTAGCAGCTCCACCACAAGGAGCACCCCCAGGCCCAGCAGCTCCAGTACCTCCAGTACGAGCACCTCCGGGACCCGGGGCACTAGTACCCTCAGCAAAAGTGGAAACTCCAGCTCCAGCAGCACGGCTCCAGCGTCGAGCAAACCACTCGCGCAACTCCTATGGAGAGGGTAGCTCCCGCCAGGACGAAGCACCCGAAGGACGTCCAGACCCAGTACCGCTAGACTCTACACGAGCAGGCCCAGCACCCACAGGCTCCACACCCCTAGTCGCAGCACCCCCAGGCTCAACACCCCCAGACACAGCCCCCCCAGGCTCAGCAACCTCAGGCTCAACACCCCCAGGCTCAGCACCCCCAGACTCCGCACGCTCAGGCTCAGCACCCCCAAGCTCAGCACCCCCAGACCCCACACTCGCAGGCTAAGCACCCCTAGCAGCACCAGAGTCAACAGCTACCTTGACAGGCTCGAGTGCGTCTACTTAAGACACACCGGAGGGGGCAGGACACTGAGGGGGAAGGGGGTCTACCCGGGAGGGACCTGGAGCGAGGAAGAGCGGCGACGGGGGAAGGGGTGCAGTGCGGTAGGGGAAGAGACGCTAGTAGGGAACCGACTCATCAATCGTGACGTCCTGGGAGGACAGAACACGGCGCGAGGTGGGGTGGTAAAACTGCCAACCAGGCGCGTCAGGGGGGAAGCCAAGGAAGACGCAAGGAACAGCACAAGGGGACAGCTTGTCCGCAGACAAGTCGCGGACAAAAGCCCGAGATCCCCAGACACGAAACGCAGACGCATCGCCAACCTTCCCCGTCCACCGCAGAGTAGGAGAGGTCTCCGGCAAGGAGACTCGGGGCAGAAGGTTGATCTGATGCGTCGCGTACTGAAGCGCAAACGGCCACAGAAAATGGGGAGCAGCTGCATGGATCATGGACGTACGAGCGACGTCCATGACCATGCTAATGCGGCGCTCAGCAATCCCATTTTGCTGTGGAGAGGCCGGAAGCGTGAACGTCCAGCGGATGCCCCGTGCACAAAAGATGGCTTGCAGAAGGTCAGAGGAAAACTCTCCGCCTCTGTCGGAGTGCAGACGCAGAACAGGAAAGTCTGAGCCGAAACTCTTTCTGAGGTGGTGACGAGTTGTACTGATCCAGCCGATCAACACCTCAGGACACGGGAGGCCATGCCTCGGAGACGAGACAAGGAGGGGTGATCAAGGCGGTGGTGCCAGAGGAGAGTCAGGTGAGACAGGAGATGACACAAGCAGGGGGCAGACCCAGAACCAGACCTGGAGGCTGCAGCAAACACCTGACCCGACGCAACTACCTGACTAAACGCAGCAACCGGAGGAGACTCAGTAGTCAGTGTGTACAGGCTCGACCCCGGATGACGGGTAAACGTGGCCAGGTGTCGGCCCGTCCGAGCACACGTGCACTGGGTCATCCGCTGAATCGCATGAAAGAACTGGTCAACCCCCCCATCATGTAGATCAGCACCACTCACCAAGTTTGTAGAGAACGAGGGGAGGTAAAGACCTGACAGGGTGCCAGAAGGGGCTGCCGGACATGGTAAGAGAGTGGAAAAGTGGGCAAGGACAGGACCCCCAGAGGGGTCTGCCAAGGAGACTGCAACCGGCCGACGAAGCGGCGTGAGTGTGGTGCGGTCTCGAAAGAAGAAGCGGGAAGCACCCGAGTCAAGGGTGAAGTTGTGCAAGTCCTGAGCCAACGTGGTACTTGAGAGAGCAGATTCACCTGCACCTGGGGCAGCACACTTACCAGCACCTGGAGTAGCAGACGCACTAGCACCTAGAGCAGCAGCCTCGCCAGCACCTAGAGCAGCAGCCTCAATGCTCGGGTTGGGTGGAACACACAGGTAATAGTCACCCTCATCACTGGTAGACACAACATACATGGCAGCAAGAATAGCATCATAATCAAGATCAAAGATAGCAACCCCCGACCTAAGCAGCTCTCCCCAGCGAGAGATTTCAGTGGCGTCAGGGAACTGGAGACGAAAGGCGTCCGTTAGGTGGCCGAAGCAGCGCTAGGTGGTGTGCGGGCCACCGCACGGCTCACCAGTGCGGTCGCCGGTACGCAGGACGTAGGCACAGGTACCAGCACCCCCACCCCGCTGACGCGGAGCGTACCACTTACGAAGCTGCTGGGGGGGCGGGGTCTCACGAGTGCGCTGCTGCTGTTGGCGCTGACCACCACCGAAGCCGCCCTGCTGCACAGAGCCACCCCGACCAGCTCCACCGCCGCCGCCGCCACCGCCGCCACCGCCGCTACCGCCGCCTCCTCCGCTCCTACCGCCACCGAAGCCCCCACCCCCGCCACCACTCCCACCGCCACCCCCACCCCCTCCGCCGCCTCCACCGCCACCTCCACCGCCCCCGCCAGCTCCTCCAGCACCCTTTCCCCCCTTGCCCTTGCCGTTGCGGCGTCTCGCGCTAGGGGCAGACGCAGCGCCGACCGACTCGGTGCCAACGAAGTCGACCGCAGTAGTAGAGGCAATAGAGAGCAAAAGGGGGGAGGGGGAGCACCCCTCAAAGAAGGGGGCATGAGGGTCACCACGAGAGGCTCCTACAGCTTCTATACTCTTCTCAGCTGCAAGGAGGCGCTCCTCGAGGAGGTCAACGGTGAGTGTGGTGGGGCAAACAAAGAGGAAGTGGTCCCTGAACGAGCGAAGGGAGTCAGGGAGCCGGGTGACTAGGTAGTAGAGGGTGATGTACATGGGGGGGGGGGTTCTTGGCGAAGAACTCAGCAGGATGCGCAGCGCAGTAGCGGGTGTCACTCGTGCAAAGGTGCGTAATGAGGTCAGCGATTGTGGGAAAGGCGGCGAGGTCAAGGAACAGGTACGGCAGCATGAGGCGACTAAGGGCAGCAATGGCAGGAGAAGAGTAGCGTGCAACTACAGCGTTGTACAGGGTCTTAGCACTCTTGTACTGACTAAAGTGCGCACGCTCAGTGGACGGCAGATGACTACGCACAGCAAGACGGGCAGCAGCATCGCGTGTGGCCCACTGTGAGCGAACAGTACTGTCAGCATCGGCAGCAGGGGCAGCAGAGGCGCGAGACGTGAGATCGAACAGTGAGAGACCATCTTTTCTATCGCACTGCAGGAAAAGCTGCAGATCATCGACCCAGACCTCAAAGTCGACAACCCGACGCATCAAAGGTGAGTACACTTGGGGTAGCCATGACAGCAGCAGCAACAGGCTAGCAGTGGCAGCAGCAGGTTAGGAGTAGCTCAGCAGGAGAGGCGCGACTCGGCGGTGCTCTTACTAGGGGCGGGTGGGTAGAGGTCCGCAAGCGGTGGGGCAGGGCTGAGCAGCGCCGGCAGGGACAGGGCCACGACAGGGCGGTAGAGGAGTGCCGCGCCTTGGCTGCAGGGCAGGGCCGGGACAGCGGCGGTGGCTGTCACGGCAACGGCAACGGCGGTTGTCTCAGTAGGAGCGGCGGCAGGTGTCACGGCAGCAGCGGTGGCTGCGACCGGTCGTAGAAGAAGCAGCAGCGGCAGCAGGCGCGACGGCAGCTGCTGCTGGGGCGACGACGGGAGGGCGGCAGGGCCATGAAGAGCCGGGGAGGGGTCGCTTAGGGGCCGGAATGAGCCGCGAAGGAGCCGCGGAGGGGCCGTGAAGGAGCCGCGAAGGGCCACGAAGGGCCGCCGAGGGGTCGCGAAGGAGCCGCGAAGGCCACGAAGGGCCGCGGAGGGGCCGCGAAGGGGCCGCTAAGGGCGGCGAAGGGGCCTAGAAGGGGCCGTGAAGGGGCCGCAAAGGGCGGCGTTGGGGCCGAGAAGGGCGGCGAAGGGGCCGCGAGGGGCTGCGAAGGGCGGCGAAGGGGCCGTGAGGGGCCGCGAAGGGCCGTGAGAGGGGCCACGAAGGGCCGCGGAGGGGCCGCGAGGGAGCTGCGAAGGGGCCGCGAAGGGCCGTGAGAGGGGCTGCTAAGAGGCCTTAAGGGGGGCGCGACGGGCCGCTAAGGGCAGGGGACGCGATGGGAGGGCAGGCGCATGGGGCGCGACTAGGGCAGGCGCGAAGCGCGCTACGGGCTGGTAAAAAAAATAAATCAAAATTCGTTTTAGTGGTGGGCCCTAGGAAACGTTTCGATCAGGGAACCTGCTCTATACCATGTGAAATAATGAGGAATGGATGAACTAGGAAAGTGTGTGATACAAATATGAAACCCTAGAAACCTGTACCCCTTAGTGTCTACGCCACTAGAGCCTACAAACACTATGTCATATATATGTGACACCACGGCGCTTGCTCTCACGCCCACCTCTCGGGTCCTGCACCTGCCGTTGTTGCATTTATCATGGCTGATCTGTGTTGCTGTTTCCCCTACTTCTTCTACCTCTTGCCCAGGTTCCGGGGTTGTGACTTGCTATAGTTATGTGCTGCAGGCAGTTAAGGGGGTGTGTCGCGATATGTATTTTAGATATGTTTATAACTGCCTGTAGCTTTAGCTTTAGTGTAATTATGCCTTCTTGATGTTGGTGGTGTACCGTTGCTCTTTTACTATATGTACCTTGAGTGCTATAGTGAAACTATTCCATTCTCGATTCTCCTTGGTACAACCACCTCGACACCCGCTTGGCCTAGGCTACTAAGTCTAGGCCCTTAGTAAACCCCGGTTCCTAGACTAAGATCGTATTGTAACACCTCCTTCTCCGTCATGTTGGCGATGTCCCAGCGTTGCTCTTGGTCGGCGTGCATGTCGGGGTGAGCTCAGGCAGATCGACGTCGTCCTCTGCGTCGTCGAGCAGAGTGCTGCATGCGGTCGGCGGCAAACAAGCGGGTAGCTCAGCTTCTCCGGCGGCTTGCTGATGTTGGGGCGGGTAGAACGGCGCTGTTTCTCCTTTTCAACAGCGGCCTCTACCACGTCGTCGGCTTCATACTGCTCCCCTTCTCCGCCACCGGCTGCACCGACGACTTCCACAACGTCGTTGCTCGACGAGTCGTCGTCGAATTGCTCCCCTGTCAGCAGCTCCTCTACCGACGGCTCCCCCGGGATCGGCTTCTCTGCCAACGACTCCCCTGAAGGTGGCGCCTCTGCCAATGGCTCCTCTGCAGTCTGCTTCGGCACCTCTGCCAGCAGCTTCTCTGCAGGTGGCACCTTTGCCGTCGGCTTCTCTGAAGTCGGCTTTGACGCCGACAGCTCCCTTGTTGTCTGCCGCTTCCTGTCTCCGACCTTCTCGGCGTCACGTCAGCCACCGACGATGCAACCGGTCGGCGCCGCAGGCGACGCACCAAGTCTCCCCTCATCGCCAGCTGCCAACGAGGGCACAATAGGGGGAGGGAGCGGGACTTCCTCTACGTCTTCGTCATCATGCTCGTGGACGTCAGCGATTAGAGGAAGCATCTCCGAGGAGGAACCCGGCGGCGTGGCAGACAGCGTCCTCGTCGACGCCGGCCCGTACTCTGCCTTCCACTTCTCCATCGACATGTTCTCGTAGAAGATTGCTTCGACCGTCGTGACAACTTTGTTGGCAGTCAAATCGAGCACCTCCCAGCCCTTGCTCTCTGGCGACACTCCGAGGTGAAGGCCTCATCGAGCCTTCAGCGCCAGCTTTCTGCCGCGCAGCTGCTCGGGGACCCTAAGCTGCACCATGCAGCCTCACACGCGCGCCAGCGTCAAATCCGGCTTCTTCCCAAACAGCAGCTTGTGCGGCGTCGTCCTCTTTGGCACAGAAACCCGCTCGAGGCAGTTGCGCACCCAGACGGTCTATCGCAGAGCGAGGTGCAACCAGTAATGCTTCACGCCCATGTGCAGAAGCATCGTGAACACGGCCTCGACCACCGTGCGCATCTCCCGCTCGGGCATCCCGTTCTACTACGGAGTGTAGGGGCACGTCAGATTGTGACGGATTCCCTTGTCCTCGACGAGGTTGGTGAAGGCGCGACTGAGGAACTCCCCTCCGCGGTCCAAACGCAACTTCTTCACCGTCCTCGACGTCTGCCGCTCCACGACCAGCACGTCGCTTTTCTTCGCGATCGGCCTCACTGATACGTAGCGGGTCTTCCTATCACCAGAAGAAAGTAGAGGCTGCCATCGCTGGCGGCCACTCAAAATGGCCCGCAGAGGTTGATGTGCACCACATCAAGCGCATTTTTGGCGTCCGATCCTTGGTCGGGGAAGGTGTGCCATGCAAGTTTGCCGCCGACGCAGGAGGCACACGGCAGATGAGCTGCGGTTGACTCCTTGATGTCCAGGCCGGCGGCGACCTCAAGTTTCGCTGACCTCTTGATCGTGTCGACGCCGACGTGCGCAAGCCGTGCGTGCAACATGTTAGGGGTCAGCTTCGTCGCCGACGCGATAGTCTGCAGAGCTACTACCTCCGTCAAAGTCATCGTTAACTTCGTCGAGCAGGGGAGCAGGTCAGTGCAGAGAATTTTGCCGGAGTTGCGAGCTCGACCAAAGACATCGCCGGCAGAAGACACCAGCGGCATCTCTCCGCCATTGTCCTGTAGATTCACGCCGTTCTCCTTGAGCTGGTCATCAGACAGTAGGTTCGCGTGCACACACGAAATGTAGAGTACGTCGGGGACGAGGGCTTGCTTCCCGGCCTCCCTTTGCAGAGCAACGGTGCCTCTGCCTTCGACGCTCTGAAGTGCCCCGTTGAAGCCGCGGATGTGGCGTACATCGCCAATCGGCTGAATGTCGTCGAAGGCCTCCTTCATCCCCATCAAACGGTGGGAGCAGCTGCTGTCGAGCAGCACAACGGTCGGATTGGCCTGCATAGCAGCAGCGGCCGCCTTGAAGTCTTCGCCAGCCTCCAGCACCAGCGAGATCGTCTGCTCCACTACGCCGACCATCGAGCACGAATCCTCCTTGCCACGAGCGTTGCCGCCAGAGGAGTCCGCATCCTTCACCGAAGGCGTTTTCGACGTCCGCTGCTCCTTGCGGGGTGGGTTGTCCCGACGACGACGGCCACCTTCTCCCTTTCTGCGGTTGGCGTCCTGGTCGTCGTCAGATCCGTCTCGGTCGGGGCAGTCGTACGAGAGGTGGTCGGGAGCATTGCAGATGTAGTAACGATGGCCTTCTTGACGCGAGCCACTGGTGCCGCAATTTCCACCTTTCGCTGACTTCCCGCGGTCGGCACCTTCCGTCGATTTCGCGTTCGATGACTTCCCACCACCGCCTCCGGCGGACTTTCCACGTTGCCTCTGTTGGCGTCCCTACTTCGCCGGGGCGACGTAGTTGGCCTACAGAAGCAATTCTGCAGGTCGCTCAGACTCCTGCATGAACTCATCCAGGATAATGTGGCTCGATAGCGAGTCCTCATTCAGAGTCTCGTTCGTGCCGGGAATTGTTAGCATCCGGCGCATTAGGTTGTAGCCCGAGGGAAGGCCATTGATGACAGGAGTGACATACAACTCCACTGAGTAGTCGACACCGGCCATCCGCGAATCTTTCAAAACTCGCAGCGCTCGATTGCAGTACTCGGTTGTCAATTTCTGCTCCGTCATACGTATGTTGGTCAACTTCTTCTCCAGTTGACTTATGTAGAGGTCGTCGGTTGTTTTGTAGGTGCGCATGATGTATTGAGACGCTTGGTAGCCATCATCCACTCGGAGTCCGCACGATTTCAATGCTACTTGCACCAGAGGCGAGCAACACCTCAAAATGACCATGAAGGTCAATAGATGAGCAGCGCGAAATTCCGCCCAGAGTTCAGAGTCGTCTGCGTCCGGCACCTCAACATTGCCATCAATGAACTTCTTCAATCCCGCAATCTCTAGCTGAGGCTCGATGGATTCAATCCACATGATCAAGTCCTGTCGACCTTCGATCGGTTTCAGCACAACGATCTTGTCCGGCGAGAATTTAAAATATCCGTATGCCGACGCGATGCCTCCGTCTCGACCAGTCGACGCATGAGTCGCCGAGGTTGGCCTGACTCCACTCTATAGAGGAGATTGACGTCGACCGTCTATGTTGCCGTTCGTGCTGCCTCCAGTCGCAGACGATCGTAGCACTTGCGCCTGCACTCCGCCAACGCTGACGTCGGCGGGCCAAATCATTCCGTAAACCCCCGTGCTTCCACCGCCAACAATATTGCCGCCATCACCTTCGTTGTGCACGGGTCAGGGTGAGGCGGACGCACCGTCCGCTTCTGCACGGGGAGGGGGATGCTCACACACCCACTGCGCACGAGTTTCAAGGAGCAGAATCTCCAAGTCCGCCTCGCCGTACCCGCCAGCCTCATGGAGTGCCCGAACACCAGCCTCTCTCGCCTGCAGGGTATCTTCTACGCTTGCTTCGACTACAAGGTCGACCATGGCGACTAAGACGACTACCGGCCTACAACGACTTAGGAGGTAATGAATGCAGAAGTCGCCTATCTGAAGGTTCTAACGCGGGGCCGTCCACGCTCACCGCACCATGCGAAGAGTCACTACACAACGGGAGTGGACTACGGAGGAGGGCACGGGGTTGTGCAAGTGATTGTAGCTTGCACTAGCATTCTTAGTGCTTGCTGTGTTCACAGAAAAAGTTTGCAAGAGTTTCCACTAAGGAAGTTGAAAAGAACAAGTTGCTTTGAAAAGTTGATGGTACAATTGAGGCATGCATAACAAAAGGAATACAAGGGCATGCAACACCTAGCAAGGGCGAAATCTGCCAGCGCAGAAAAAGAGCAGCTTGCTAACGCTGCAGCAGAGTGATCTGCCAGCGTTGCTCTGTGCGCGATCTGCCAGCACTGCAGACGCAGGTGACTATCTGCAGTCGCAGGTAACTATCTGCGGTTGCAGGTTGTCTATCTGCGCAGATGTGTGCACCTACCAAGTAGGTGCAGGTTGGCGGCTTAACTGTCAGGCACATTGCGCAGGTGCCAGGTAGAAAACGTGTCGTCGGTTTTGCGAGGTGCGCACCGTCGACCACGTGATGCCATTTCGCAGGTAGAACTTCGCCAAAACCTCTTGGGCGAAAGTTCGCACGCCTCCGCACAGTTTCGCACAACTTCGCAACTTTGGTCGATCAGTTCGACATAGCTCGGTCGAACAGCAGTCGACGAGCAGAGCTCCTCGACAAGAAGCTCTTTAACCAGAGTTCTTCGACCAGAGCTCTTAGACTAGAAGCGTCGCACAGAGCTCGTCGACCACATTCTGTCGAGCAGAGTCTGCTCGACCGCAACTTCTGTCAAACTGCAGAAGCCCACTTCGTCAACCAATCAGTCGAGAACTTCCCATCGACGGCGAGATCGCGTGCGCCCAAGCGAGGGCGGGGCCGTTCTCTTCGACAGTTACGCAGTACCCTCGCTGCTCTCAGCTTCTTCTCTTCGTTTGCACTGGCTCGACACCCTTCTACATCCTTGTCTACGTCGACGACATGGCTTTGCCACTATGGACGGAGACGCACTGGCCTTCGTGAGGGCTGAGCTGCAAAGGAGGCACAACCGCACTTGGTGAGCGGAGCCGTTATCTTGGTCTGAAAATCACTAGTGTGAAGAAATGAGGAATGAAGAAGAGGGGGTTCACTAGCAAGCAGTTGAGTACATATAGGAAACCCTAAGTTGGGCTGTACTCACTATTGAGTACCCCACTGCAGGCTAGTCAAACATAACAGTCTGACACACCCCCATAGCCAAAGGGGGGTGTAATCAGCACAATGAGCAAGCAGGCATAGAGCAGGAGTTCACAATAGCAAACAAAGCTAGAGTCATTCACAAAGGGCAAGTGAGGAGGAGGAGGCGAGACTGTAAGAGGAGAGGAGATAGGAGGCGACGGCTGAAGCTGCAGATACACGGGAAACAGGAGTCACACTGGCACAGCGGCTATCGGAACAGCGCTCCGGACTACTGGAGTAACTGGCTCCGCGGCTAAGACTAGCGGCAGACGAGCAACGGACCCACGGGCGACTGGCACAGCTGGCTACGGCTGGGCTACCGGAGCAGCGCCCCAGACTACTGGTGCTGCTGACGACACGACGACAACCTCCGTTCAACCAACCTCCTCGAGTTGCCCCACACCTCTCGAGACACACCCCCTGCTCAAACTTTAGCTCCACTCCCATAGCACCCCCCTTACACCCTAAACCGCAAGCTCACACACATCCACCTCCCTCAAAACCCTAGCTCCACTCCCACAGCACCCCCCTTAAACCCTAAACCCCAGGCTCCCACACATCCACCCCCCTCAGCGACAGCTGCAGCAGTGGGAGACGAAGGAGGAGGAGGAGCAGGGGAGACCACACACCCATCACCCCTTACTCGCCACCCCCAGACCCTAACACAGGGCAGGGCGGGACGGCGGGTAGGGAGGTTATGGGGGGGGGGGGGGGGAATGCGCGGTCTCCTAGGGCGCCAAAACAGGCGGCACAAGGGGCGATGCTCGCCCGCCTCCCGCAGGTCGCAGCCCCCGAAGGAGCCGCGACTGTTGGAATCACTGAACAGGAATGAATGAACTAGCAGTGAAATGAGTACAAGTACCTAACCCTAGAATTGTGTACCCTCTATAGGCTAACCCACTGTAGCCTAAACTAACACAACATATATAATGTTTGACACACCCCCATAGGCAAAGTGGGGGAGAACTAGGGGTCACAAGACCAGTCAAGGCAAAGCAAGGCAAAACAAGCTCAGGGTGGATCTCAAGGATACCACACAAATTCCGAGCACAAGCAAGTGGTCACAAGACCAGTTCACATGCAGGTTTATAATAGAGCAAAAGGTACAATGATCACAACCTAACAAGAGTAAACATGCAGGTATATATATAGAGATCACAGTACAAACAGACTCAAGAAGTAAGCAAGTGAGGTCCAGTAGGCACAAGGCCTAGAAGAGTGCAAAAGCGCTGATGGTCACAAGGCTGAAGCGCCTTGGTGAACACATCAGCAGTGTTGGCCTCAGAGGCCACGTAACGCAGGCGAAGCTGACCACGCTGCTGCAGCTCTCGAGCAAGGAAGTAACGCAGAGCAATGTGCTTCGTTCTGTGCTCCAGTCTGTGCTCCTCACACAAGGCAATGGCTGCCTTGTTGTCGACGTACAGCACTGGAGGAGAACGAGGCTGCTCTCCAAGGTCGGTCAGCAAGTAGGTGAGCCAGCGTAGCTCCTGGGCCGCCATGGCTGTGGCGTAGATCTCAGCCTCACAACTGGAGCTGAGAACAGAAGAGGAGCGAGTAGAACGCCAAGAAACAGAATCAGAGCCAAGACTGAAGGAGTAGCCCTGAGACGACCGCTGAGTAGCCTTGTCGTCTGCCCAAGAAGCGTCTGAGTGCCCAGTGAGAACAACTGGGACTCGCCCTCCAAGCACTAGCCCCATGCCCGATGTACTGCACAAGTAGCGCAACACCCTCTTAGCTGCATCCATGTGCTCCTTCCGGTGACGGCCGGGAGCGGCACAGCGTGCAAGAATGCTGAGAGGGTATGCAAGGTCTGGTCGAGTGCAGGTCATCATTTACATGAGGCAACCCACAAGCTCTGGATACGGGCCACTTGGCTCTACGGACTCATCCGAAGGCAGAGCTGAGAGCGAGTGACCGGTAGGCAGAGGAGTGGGCTGAGGCGAGGAGTACGTGAAGTGGAAGCGCTGATGGACCTGCTGCACCATGTGTGACTGAGTCAAGGTGATGGTGCGGCGTGCTCTGTCCCGGGTGATCCGCAAGCCAAGATAGCTTGTCAGTTCACCCAGGTGTGTGCACGTGTGTCTCTTCTGCAGCTCCGACTTCACGTGGGCGAGTGCCACAGTTTCAGCAGTAGCAAAGACCAAGTCGTCGACATACACAAGGACGTAGAACGGCGGCAGTGAGGTGTCGGTGCGTAGAAACAGCGACGGGTCAGCAGTAGAAGGAGCGAACCCAAGAGCCGCAAGCGTAGTCCTCAGTGTGTCGTGCCACTCACGAGGCGCCTTGCGGAGACCGTAGACTGGCGGTCGGAGGCTCCACTTGGTACCAGGAGGGAACGACCCAGTGAAGCCAGGTGGACGGCGCAGCCAGATCTCCTCGTGCAGGCTGCCCTGCAGGAAAGCAGTGCTGAAGTCAAGCGAGTGGAGCTCATAGTCACGCTGAGCGGCGACGTGCAGCAGAACCCGAAGAGTGGTCATCTTCGGGGTCGAGGAGAAGGTATGGAAGAAGTCAACTCCCTCTCGCTGACTGAAGCCTCGTGCAACGTAACGCGCCTTGAAGACAGGCGGAGAGCCCGGCGGCCGCTTCACCCTGAAAATCCACATGCCACTGACGATGTTCGCCCCAGGTGGGGGAACCTCGTCGACGTAGGTGCCTGTGGACTTCCAAGAAGCCATCTTTGTGTCCATGGCTGACTGCCACTGAGAGGAGTAGGGACCGGCTATCGCCTCTGCGTAAGAGCGTGGGGTCGGGATGTCTGGTGCATCCGGGTCTCCCTCAGGGGCAACAAGCATGGACACGAGATGGGGCAAAGCGGCAGCAAAGCACTCAAACTCCTCCTGCCTGTCCTCAAGGACGTAAGTGCCAAGAGCACACTCACCCCCGACGGACGGAGGACAGACAGACTCAGACTCAGCAACTAGGCTAGCAGCGTAGTCTAGACGACAGCGAGCAGCAAAGTCGACAAGCTCTGCAAGTAAGGCAGACGCAGCAGCGGACTCAAAGGAAGGGTCAGTGACAACAGTAGCCAGGAGATGCGTGACAGTAGGACTGGTAGCACGAAGAGAGTCTGACCCAGGGTCAGCAAGAGCAGGAAGAGAGGAAGCAGGAGGAGACGGCAGTGGGACACGCTGTGGAGCAGTGGACGGACGAAGCGCCATCCGGTGAGTGCCTGGGACAGCAGGAAGACGCTGACGTTGGACTCGACTACTAGAGAGAGCAGTGCATGCAGGCGACTCAGGACGAGACTCAGGCGACGCAAGACGAGACGCAGGCTCACGATGCTCAGTAAGACCTCCAGTCGGACCAGTGTAAGGAGCAGGACCAGGGAGAGAGGAGGCAGACGGTAACGTCGACTGCAGCTCGACTGGCGGAGGACACGCTAAGGAGGGAGGAGGAAAAGGAGGAGGAAGCTGACCAAGAACCTGCTGAAGGAGCGG
Organism: Closterium sp. NIES-65; assembly: GCA_948144175.1. Classification (NCBI taxonomy): domain Eukaryota; kingdom Viridiplantae; phylum Streptophyta; class Zygnematophyceae; order Desmidiales; family Closteriaceae; genus Closterium; species Closterium sp. NIES-65. The sequence continues at coordinate 675,719 of CANXME010002232.1, read as the reverse complement.
AACAAAGTACGGCCGAGACCGAGCAGCGATACCAGAGCCAGCAGGGATACCCGCACCAGGGTCCGCAGCACCAGCAGCAGCTCCAGCGCCCACGTCCTCAGCACCAGCGGCAGCTCCAACGCCCGGGTCCTCAGCACCAGTAGCAGCTCCAACGCCCGGGTCCGCAGCACGTGGCAGCTCCAACGCCTGGGTCCTCAGCACCAGCTGCAGCTCCAACGCCCGGGTCCTCAGCACCAGCAGCGGCTCCAACGCCCGGGTCCTCAGCACCAGCAGCAGCTCCAACGCCCGGATCCTGAGCACCAGCAGCAGCTCCAACGCCCGGGTCCTCAGCACCAGCTGCATCTCCAACAGCAGCGGTGTCCGTAAGACGAGGCACGCAACTCCGAAGAGTGCAGCGCCGCTCGTACCACTCACGGATCCGCTCGCGGGAGGGGAGCTCCCGAACGGGAGAAGAAGCACTAGCACCAGTTCAGTAGTTCGTCCGGCTCGAGCGGTACCTCTGCGGAGGCTGCAGTACTCTAAGTACCACGCACGCAGCTGCTCCGAGGAGAGGGCTCCTCCAGGTACAGGACTCCCAGGCCTAGTACCTCTAGACTCAGAACCCCCAGACTCCAGACTCCGCAGCTCAGCACCACAAGGCTCCACACCCCCAAGCTCAACACCCTCAAGCTCCAAACCCCCAGGCTCCACACCCCCAGGCTCCACACCCCCAGGCTCCACACCCCCAGGCTCCACACCCCCAGGCTCCACACCCCCAGGCTCAGCACCCCCAGCAGGACGAGAGTCGACAGCTACCTCAACAGGCTCAACCGGGTCTACCTGAGACACACCTAAGGCAGCGGCACCCTGAGGGGGGAGGGGGTCTGCAACAGCAGCACCTGGCACGAGGAAGAGAGGCGGGGGGGGGAGCGGGGCAGTGCGGAAGGGGAAGAGGTGGTAGTAGGGGACGGACTCGTCAAAAGTGACGTCCTGGGAGGGCAAGAATCGGCGCGAGGTGGCGTGGTAAAACTGCCAACCAAACGCGTCCGGGACAAAGCCGAGGAAGACGCAGGGAACAGCACAGGAGGAGAGCTTGTCCGAAGACGAATCGCGGACAAAAGCTCAAGACCCCTAGACCCGGAAACGCGACGCATCGCCAACCTCCCCCGTCCACAGCAGCGTGGGCGAGGTCTCCGGCAAGGAGACACGGGGCCAGAGGTTGAGCTGATGCGCAGCGTACCGGACCGCAAACGGCCACAGAAAGTGGGGGGCAGCCGCATGGATCAAGGAGGTACAGGCGACCTCCATGACCAGGCCAATGCGGCGCTCCTCAACCCCATTTTGCTGTGGAGAAGCCGGAAGCGTGAACGACTGCTCAATGCCGTGCTCAGCACACTAGGCTGCCAAGAGGTCGGAGGAGAACTCACCACCTCTGTCAGAGTGCAAGCGCAGGACAGGAAAGTCCGAGTGAAAACGCTCGCTTAGCTCGAGACGGGCTCTGCGGATCCAAGGGATCAAGACATCAGGGACCTCACCCTTGGTGCGCAAGGGGAAGACCGAGGTGTAGCGCGAGTAGTCGTCAACAACTATCAGGAAGTACCTCTCCTGACCCTGACCACGGACGCGGGCTGGGCCCCACACGTCCATGTGGAGTGTCTACAAGGGAGCAGTCGTCGGGGGGAACGAGGAGGAGTGAGGAGCGGCGCGCTGCCGTCCCTCGACACAGGGGAGACAGGTAGGAGCAGGCGAGGGTGGGAGGGCAGGAAGGACCCTGGGCAGGCCAGAGAAAAGGTACCGGGAGTGCATGGCACGAAGCCGCTGCACAGACGAGTGGCCAAGGCGGTGGTGCCAGAGGATAGTCTCGTGTGCCAAAGAGCGACACGAGCAGGGGGCGGACAGCTGACCTGACGCGGACGCAGACGCAGTCGCAGCAACCTGAGGGGACTCAGTAGTCAGTGTGTACAGGTCCGACCCCGGCTGCCGAGTGAAGGTAGCCAAGTGACGGCCTGTACGAGCACACGTGCAGTGTGTCACGTGCTCGTAGGCAGGGGTGAACTGGTGAACACCCCCGTCCTGGAGTGCACATCCTGCCACCAAGTTCGTAGAGAACAAGGGGAGGTGGAGACCTGACAGTGTGCCCGACGGGACCGCAGGGCAGGGAAGGACAGTGTTAGAGGTCGCAATGACCGGACCCCCAGAGGGGTCAGCAAGGGAGACAGCAACTGGCCGAGCAAGCGGCTCAAGGGCAGTGCGGTCACGAAAGAAGCAGCGAGAAGCACCTGAGTCTAGTGTGAAGGTGTGCAGTGCGGCAGTCGACGCAGTACCAAGGGGGGGAGACACACGAGCACCTAGAGCAGCAGCCTCACCAGCACCTGGGGTAGCCGAAACGCGAGTACCTGGAGCGGCAGACGCACTGGCCCTAATGCCCGGGTCGGGCGGCACACACAAGTACTCAGCACCCTCTCCACTAGTAGACATCACATACATGGCAGATAGAATAGCATCAAAGTCTAGAGCATAGATATCAATCCCCTTCTTCAGGAGATCAACCTAGCGGGGCAGCTCAGTGGCCTGAGGGAACTGAACACGCCAAGCGTCGTCGAGACGAGAGAAGCAGCGCTGTGTGGCGTCCGGTCGTCCACACTGCTGACCAGTGTGGCCACCAGTGCGAATGACGTACGTGCAGCTAAGGCCACCCCCCCCCCCCCCCCGTGCTGAGAGTACCACTCACGGACCTCCTGGGGCGAGGGAGTGTGCTGCTGGCTCTGGCCACCGCCAGTGCCTCCACGGCCACCACCACCGCTGCCACCTCCTCAACCACCCCAACCCCTACCGCCGCCTCGTCCACCTCCACCCCAACCGCCACCTCCCCCGCCGCTGCCGCCACCACCCCCACCGCTACCACTCGCCCCTCCAGCCGAGCCACCACCCCCACTGCCTCCACCGCCCCCACCGCCGCCTCCCCCGCCGTCACCGCCACCACCCTTGCCCCCTTTGCCCTTGCCGCTGCGGCGTCCGCTCGAGGCAGACGCAGCGCCGACCTTCTCAGCACCAAGAAGGTCGATAGCAGCAGCAGAGGCGACAGAGGGAAGAAGGGGGGAAGGAGAACACCCCTCAAAGAACGGGGTACGGGGGTCGCCATGAGAGGCACCTACAGCGACTATGCTAGTCTCAGCTGCAAGTAGCTCCTTCTCGAGGAGGGCAATGGTGAGCTCAGTGGGGCAACGAGCTAGGAAGTGGTCCCTGACAGCACGCAGTGTGTCAGGGAGGCGGGTGACTAGGTGGTAGAGAGTGAGCCAGAGTGGAGGGGGGTGCGTGGCAAGGAACTCAGCAGGCATGGCGGCACGGAAGCGGGCCTCACTAGTACGGAGGTGCGTGATGAGGTCAACGACTGTGTGAAAGGAGGCCAGGTTGGGAAACAGGTAGGGGAGGGAGAGACGGCCTAGTGCGGCAGAGGCAGGTGAGGAGTAGCGAGCAACTACAGCTGTGTACAGTGCCTGTGCAGTCTTGTGCTGACCAAAGTGCTCGCGTTCGTCTATCGGCAGGGAGTTGCGAATGGCGAAGCGAGCGTGGGTGTCACGAGTCTGCCACTGTGAGCGAGCAGTGCTATCAGCAGTAGCAGCAGGGGCAGTGACATGGCCTAGGGCGTGATCGTACAGTGAGATGTCATCCTTGGCTGTGAGCTGTAGGTAGAGGTGCAGGTCATCGAGCGAGGTGTCAAACTTCACAGGGCGGCCCTCAGCATCGAACACGAGAACCTGTGGGCTAGCCATAGGAACAGTAGAAATAGCAGCAGTAGCAGTAGGAGAAGCAGGTAGGACGAACCAGGTAGGGCAGGGCGGCGCGGCTCGGTTCAGGTCGGGTCGCGGCTCGGCTGGGTGGCGCAGCTCGGCTCGGGGTGCGCGGCTCGGGTCGCGCGGCTCGGGTCACGGCGGGGACGGGCCGCCTGCTCTCCCTCGTGTGCTGCGGCGGGAACGGGCCGCCCGGGGCCTCTAGGTGGTGGGCACGGGTCGGCGAGGTCGGCACGGGGCCGGTTGGGGCCCTAGAGGGGCGAGCGCGGGGCCGATCGGGGCCTGAGCGGGGCTAGCGCGGGGCCAAACGGGGCTAGCAAGGGGCCGACGGGGCCTGAACGGGGCTAGCGCGGGGCCGACGGGACCTGAAACGGGGCCGACGGGGCCTGAAACGGGGCTAGCTCGGGCCCAATCGGGGCCTGAATGGGGCTAGCGCGGGGCCGACGGGGCCTGAGAGGGGCTAGCGCGGGGCCGACGGGGCCTGAAACGGGGCCGACGGGGCCTGAAACGGGGCTAGCGCGGGCCGACGGGGCCTGAGAGGGGCTAGCGCGGGGCCGACGGGGCCTGAAACGGGGCCGACGGGGCCTTAACGGGGCTAGCGCGGGGCTTGAACAGGGCCTTAAAGGGGCCGACGGGGCCTGAACGGGGCCGCTAGGGAGAGCGGGCGTGGGGCCGACGGGGCCTGAACGGGGCTAGCGCGGGGCCGTCAAGAGGGGCCTCTAGGGGCGTGACACGCCGAGGCGCCCTAGGGCACAGGTAGGTAGGTAGGTAGGTAGGTAGTTACGTAGTGGTGGGCCCTTAGAAAATTTCGGTCCTAGGAAGGACCTGCTCTATACCATGTTGGAATCACTGAACAGGAATGAATGAACTAGCAGTGAAATGAGTACAAGTACCTAACCCTAGAATTGTGTACCCCCTATAGGCTAACCCACTGTAGCCTAAACTAACACAACATATATAATGTTTGACAGCGACGGGCGACGGGAAAAGGGGGGGGGGGGGCGGTGCACGTGCCCCCGGTGCGCCGCGGCTGGCGATGGGGCATGGGCGGGGCGGGGCCGGGGCCGCAAGTGGCGGCGACGGGGCCGCTGGAGGCGGCGACGGGGCCGCTGGCGGCGACGACGGGGCCGCTGGCGGCGGCAACGGGGCCGATAGGAGCGGCGACGGGGCCGCTAGGGTCGGCGACGGGGCCGCTGGCGGCGGCGACGGGGCCGATAAGAGCGGCGACGGGGCCGCTAGGGTCGGCGACGGGGCCGCTGGCGGCGTCGACGGGGCCGATACGGGCGGCGACGGGGCCGCGAAGGGGCCGTGAGGGGCATGGAAGGGCGGCGACGGGCCGCGAAAGGGGCGGCGACGGGCCGCAAAAGGGGCGGCGACGGGCCGCGAAGGGGCCGCGAGGGGCCTGGAAGGGCGGCAACGGGGCCGCGAAGGGGCCGCGAGGGGCCTGGAAGGGCGGCAACGGGGCCGCTAAGAGTAGCGCGAGGGGCACGCCACACATGGTGGAAGTTTATATCACACCATCACACTCACATATGGTGCAGCAGATCCTCATACGGTCCATTTTTTAGTTCTTCTTTGCATAGGCCGTCCTTCTTGCAGTTCTCCATGGGCTTCTATTCCTGAGGAGCCTACTGAGCCTAGTGGTCAGTACACAGAGCTGGTGGGGTGCTTTATGAACCTGATGACTTGCTGTCATCCAGATATTGCATTCCCTTTTAGCACCCTTGCACGCTTTGTTGTGACTGGGAGACACCGTGGCGTTCAGTGAATGGCTGCTAAGAGGGCACTGCGCAATGTACGGGTACATTAGGCATGGGGCTTGTGCTTGGAGGACAGCACGTCACTATCGGACACATTGACACGTAATGGGCAGACGACCTCGAGACTCTCAGGACTTCACAGGACTACTCCTTCAGTCTTGGCGCAGGAGTTTCGTGGAGCTCGACTTGATAATCGTATGTAGCCTCGTCCAGTGCTAAGGTCGAGATCTGTGCCAATGCTATGGCTTTACAGGAGCTCCACTGGCTGAATTTCTTGCTCACTGACTTAGGTGAGCCGCCTCGCTCTGCACCGGTCCTGTTCACTCACAACAGGCCATGATCCTCTTGTGTCAGGGGTCTCGAGTAGTGGGTAAGGAGAAGCACATTCTGCTGTGGTACTTCCTACTGCGCGAGTTGTAGTAGCGTGGGCATGCACGCATGTTATAGTGGCCTTGTCACGCAATTAATAAAGGCAGCACTAGGATAAGTAGTTATTAAAGAACCTGAATATAATTGTGTGAGAGGGTAGTGTAGCTAGGCGGCCGTAACGAGGATAAGATAGATAGGCGGGAACGAACCCGAGTAGAACCCGCGTGAAGCGGGAACCAACGAAAAGCAGCAACGGTCGTAATGGCAATAGTAAGCACCAACACAATCCTTAGCATAGCAGCGAGCCAGTAGCCGATTTCTTGCTTGTTTTTTTTCCCAATTAGCTAAAGATTTCACTTTCCTCCTAGCTAGGGAAGCCAATTCAAGCAGCAGTCAGCCGAGCTAACGACCCAACTGATGTACATTGCCCAGATCTGTCAACAAACAGGTAAGGAGTACGAACGACAATGTATAACTGAGGTCCGGGTTTAGCTACCACATGCGAATGATGGAGACAACGCAAGCAACGCCAGGATGGCGTGCACACGATAACAGTTTACGATTGGAGGGAAGAAGTGAATCGACATCGAGACGCAGTGAATCTCCGACGTATCGAATGCCTCACCAACGCGAGTGCATGGGGGCGAGGCGAGAAAGCGGGGTTAAGCCGCCACCCGCTTCAGACCCAGGGACCGTGCCGCCAGACGCGAAATGGGTCAAAGAAGCGCAAGGCCGATGGAGGTCTCTGACCGTAAGAGAGTCGCTGAGGACGATGCCGGGAATGAGCGAAAACGCCGAAGCGGCGCCGCCCCAGTGGAGTAACAAGGGACCGGACCTACGGCCCAGCCTTCGCGACAACCAGGAAATATTGGCGAGTCAAGCCGCCATGGGCCTGCAGGAAGAGGAAGAGGAGAGCCTTCCGCTGGGACGCCGCTGGGACGCCGCTGGAGGAACGGTTCACTGCCGAAAGTTGAAGTGGCCGAACTCTACATGGGAATTCCGGAAGTGGGACCAACGCTGAAGAAGTACGTTATGCAACTGGACACAACGCAATACTGCTGGGAGCGGGACGGATTTGACCCGCAAGAATTCTTTCGCAAGATGGTGACACTAACGGGGGAAGTAGAGACATTCTACGAGATGGTGCGGAGCGAGGTGCTATAATAATTGGCGGAAGGGTTTATTAAGATCCCGATAGATCAGTTCGTACAGCTATTAAAAAGGGAGTTCGTAGGGCAGACGAGGGCCCGACTGGATGAATTTCGAGAGTTCCGCCGTCGGAAGGAGGAGTCGCTGCTATCGTACTTCAATCGCATATTATAGCTGGCAAAGGACTTGGAGAAGAGCGACGAACGCTTGCTGGTGCAGTAGTTCGTGAAGAGGCTAGATGAAGAACTGCGTCCGGTGGTTCGCACGGCGGTATATGGGATCGGCGCGGATGTCACCCTGAAGGAAGTCTACGGATTGGCAAAATGCGCGGAGCACGCCCAGAGGATGCTAGAGTAGGACGACGGGCCGCCGCAGCAGAAGGAACGGACCAGCTGGGCAGCCGCCGCTGTCCAAGAAGGAGAGAAGAATGCAAGGGAGCGCGTGGACCAGAGGAGATGTCACAATTGTGGAGAGGCAGGGTACTTGAAGAGAGATTGCCCTAGCGCGCCGATCTGCGAAGGCTGCGGGAGAAGGGGGCACCCCGCGAATGACTGTTACCATGGTAAGACCTTCAGGCGGAGATCCGTAAGTTGCAAGTGCGGCTAGAGCGGATGCCGAAACCGGGAGCCAGTAGTCAAGCCATGATGGCTATTGAAGAATTTGCAGACGACCAGTTACCGGAAGAGGAACTGGTGCGGGAGTACGGATTTATGGCGCATACCCGGGAGAGGAGCGACATCGACTTGTGGCCTAGGCTGGAGCGGTTTAAGGAGTTGAGCACGACCGTGCAGAGGGTGTGAGGTCAAGCCTAAAGGGAAGGGACTACGAGCAGTGAGATGCGGAGACACCCGAACGAGCGAATGGTGTGCCAAGCTTTGGTTCTGATCGCGGAAAATGGAAGTCCGACGGTGGGAGGACTATCAGTGAGGCAAGGGATTATAGACACTGGAGCCTACCACGTCATCATTAAAAAGGGCCTAGCGAAGCAATAGCGGCTCGATCTGCTGGAGATGCAGGTGGAGAGGGGCACCCTATTAATGACAGCCGAAGGAGGAGAGCCGAAGTGGATGCCCAGCACCAAGAGGCCCGTGGAGATCACGTTACTGCTCAGCACGTAGAAGGAATGCTGCGTTCGCCTGAAGGCGGAGTGTCGCAATCCGAATATTATGATGTGTTAGTGGGGATGGAGCTTCTGTACAAGGTGGGGGCAACGATATGCACCTGGCAGGAGAAGGTGCTGTACCGAGCGCAATGTTGGGACCCAGAAAGTTCCGTAGGAGCCCTACCGGTGCGATTCTTGAAGCACGAACCCCGAGCTGCCTACAGAGCGGAAGAAGCAGACCTATCTAAGGAGCTGGACGGCTGGACTTGGCAAGAGTATGCCGAGGAAGGCCAGAGGAGGAATGAGTTGTACGAGGCAGGGAGGAGAGTGACCGACCTGAAGGAGCGGGTGAGCAAGACGTGGTGCCTTGACGCGGCCTTGTGCATCCTAGAACTATATGGGGGTATCTGAACGGGCTTAGCGGCCGCACTAAAGGCAAGGTGCTTCGTGGGGAGATGGATCCACGTGGAACAGGATCGAGTAGTGCGTAAGATGGCGAGGCATCAGGCACTCAAACTCCTGGAAGAATACCCGCAACAGATACTGATCACGACCATCCCCACCGAGGAAGAGGTGACGGTGCAATATATGAGAGACATCACCGAGCAGGGGCTGGAGAGAAGGGGGCCGATCGACCTGGTGGTGGCCGGATGGGAGTGCCAAGGATACTCGAGAGTCGGTGAAGGGAGGAGAATGGAGGATCCTAGAGGAGCGTCCTTTCGGGACCTGGAGAGGGTGTTGCGCCTAATACATCAGAAGGAGAGGGAGGTGGTCTTCATCCTGGAAAATGTGGACATGGCGGATGACAAACAGGAGCCGGTGAAATGAGCGTTCAAAGAAATACAAGCAGTGGTAGGCCGAGGAGTGCCGGCAGACACGGTGCAACTGGGGTCGAGAGCTCACTTGCCGAGGAGGTATTGGCAGAACGGGGTGTCCGACGCCTCGCTGAGGCATTCTTTGGTCTAGATGCAGAGACCCCACCCTCGGCTAGTGAAAGACATCGTGGGGCCCAATCGAGTGCCAGCACCGGTGACGGTCAAAGATCGCCCTTCCCAGTACCGGTGTAATGTCACAGGGGAGCCCAGGAGAGCGTGGCCGACCCTCGTCTTGTTTGCCGATGCGAGAGGCTTTGTCATGGAAGGTAGCCTGCCCATCCCGAGGATGGTCCACGAATCGCGCACGCGAAGATGGGAGCCATCGACGGCGGAAGAAAGAGAGCTGGTAATGGGGCATAAGTGGGGAGCAACCGCTCATCCGGAAGTGACTGAGGCACAGAGGAGAGCCGCCTTGGGGAGAGAGATGGACCTGAATGTGATGACCTGAAGAAGAAGGCCGTGCAGAGAGAATTAGATGGTAGCCTGCGCTACCAAGACGAGAGGGAAGCCGCGTGGAGGAGGCAGCAGCTAGAAAGCATCGAGGCCCAGCGCACCGAGAGGATGATGGAGGGATGGTCGTTTATGGCAATGGAGGCGGGACCGGAGGGCGGAGCCGGAGTGGCTGGAGGATCAGAGACCGGAGTCAGGGAGACGCAAGGTGGCACGTTTGCGTTCACATGAGCACAGGGGCACGTTTGTGTTCACTCTGAAGGAGCTCGGCCAGTGCACGGTACAAGAGATGTGCATAGTGCTCAGCAGCGATACACCCGTGTACCATCGCAAGGGAAGGATGAGCCCGGGGGACGTGGAGGTGTGCACAGCAAAGTGCCAGAAGCTACTCGACGCGGGACTGATCCAGAAATCAGGAAGTGACTACGCGGCAACAACCGTAGTAGCGGCTAGGACAGACATCACTGGAGGCGTCTCCGCTAAACGCATGTGTGGGGATTACCGAGGGCTAAACAAGGTGACGGTGCCAGATAGGTACCCAAACCCGTGATAAGCTTCATGAAGCCACGGTGTTCTCCACCCTGGATCTGAGGCAAGGCTTCAATCAGATAGTTATCAAAGAGGAGGACCGGAAGAAAATGACTTTTGATGGCCCGGACGGACTTTTACGAATGGAAGGTGATGCCATTCAGCACGAGGAACGCGCCAGCAGTGTTCCAACGCACCATTGACACAGTGCTAAGAGGAGTGCCCGCGGCAACTTGCTACATAGACGATGTGATCGTCTTCAGCACCTCGGAGAAAGACCATGTGAAGGATGTGCAGGCCACCCTATCAGCGATCAGAGCAGCAGGACTGACGTGTCATCCAAAGAAAAGCAAGTTTGGTCAAAAAACGGTGCAGTACCTGGGGTTTGAAGTGGGAGACAGGAAGCTGGGAGTACAGGAGGCGAAGGTGGAAGTACTGGACAGAGTCCCAACTCTCACAGACAGATCCTTGCTACGGGCAGTACCGGGGCTTCCGGGGTATTATCAGCGGTTCGTGCCAAACTTCAGCAAGACGGCGGCCATGTTGAATAAGCTGTTGCGGGAGGAGCATACGTGGTAGTGGGGAGAGGAGGAGCACAAGGCATTGACGTAGCTGACACAGGCAGTAAAGTCGACAGCAGTTCTAACCTTGCCGAGCAAGGAGGATCCGTTCATGCTGTACATGGACTGGAGTAGCGCAAGAATTGGGGCGATCCTGTGTTAGGAAAAGGACAAGGAAGAGAAGGTGGTGGCTTTTGCTAATCGCAGCTGCAACCCTGCAGAGGCGAATTACAGCTCATATGAGGGCGAAGGATTGGCAGCCGTGTGGACAATCACACACTTCCGCGTGTATCTCCAAGGGAGGCCGTTCACACTAGTAACCGACCATCAGCCGTTGACATGGCTGATGACGAACCAGGGGCTCACGGGGAGGAACGCTAGGTGGGCCATGAGGCTAAAGGAGTACGACTTCACTATTAAGCACCGGCCAGGCAAGAACATGCAGCACGTAGATGGGCTCTCGTGGAACCCGGCTTTAGAGAGACCGACCACGTGCCTAGTGGCGACGGCTCACAAGATTGACCAGGAAGGAGCAAAGAAGGGCAAAAAGAGAGGGTCGGAGGATGTGTGGGAGGACCAAGAAGTGCTGCGGTGGGTGCAAGGAAAGACGGGAGGAGAAGGGGACGTATCGGAAAGAGTGAGAGCAAGAGGAGCTCACTACAGATGGTACCAAGGGCAGCTGCATGTGAACACGAGGGAAGGGTGGAAGGTAGTGCCGGAACCGGGGCAGAGAGAAGGCCTCATCGCACGGGTGCATCGACAGCTAGGGCATTACGGGGAGCTGCGAACACTCTAGATAGTGGGAACGACGTGGTGGTGGGCAGGAATGCGTAGGCAAGTGTGGGAGTAAGTAGGAAGTTGTGAGCTTTGCAGCAGGAACAAGGCGGAGCTAGACAGGGGCAGGCAGGAGTTACAATCGCTGCCGATATACGGACTGGGGTTCCGTTGGTCATTAGACCTGGCCGGGGAAATGCCGCTGAGCCGGAGGGGGAAGAGGTACCTTATTATCATGATAGAACGCGGCAGGCAGCAAATGGGTGGAGGTGAAGGCTCTCCCGATCAAGAACTCCGCCACAATCGCAGAGGCATTCAAGGAGCAAGTGTTGACTCGGTTCAGGGCTTGCGGAGAAGTGCTGACAGATCAAGGGACCGAGTTTCACGGGCAATTCGATCAACTGGTGAGAGAGACGGGCATCACGCACAGGAGGACCTCGAGATACCACCCCCAGAGTGATGGGCTCACCGAGCAATTTGTGCAAACCTTGAATAAGGGTTTACAGGCATACGGGGAGCAGTACAAGAGGGATTGGGATCTGAGGCTGCCATGGGTGACACCAGGATACCGGTTCAGCAAGCAGGCCGTGCTGAAGGATCCGTCGCCATACTACCTCCTGCTAGGAAGGGAGCCGATCCTGCCCATCAATGCACCCAAGCTGCTGACGGACACTGTGCTAGTGGGGTCGGAGGAGATGTGGAGTGGCGGTGGCGGAAGCCCGGGCAAAATACCTGAGGGAGCTGTTGCCTGCCGCACTGGAGAGCTTGCATGTCACCCAGCTGTGGTACAAATACAGGGGGGCAAGGAAGGAAGGTAGAGGGGAGCGGGACGTACAGCCGGGACGAGGAGTGTACTTGAAGCAGGCGAAGAAGGACCTGATGGACATAGGCCTGAGCACGAGGAGGTGGAGGGTGAAGGAGGAGAAGGAATCAGGGGATGATAGTGCTGGTGAGCGAAAAAGGGAAGTACGGAAGGACACGTGACCAACGTGGCAGTGGCAAGACCTAGAAGATGGGAGGAGATCTTAAGGGGGACAGGAGATAGGCCTCTCTATCGGCAGGACCAAGGATCCATCGGCTAACCCAGGATAGGGGGGTCAAGGAGGGGGCAACTGAGGAGACAGAGAGGGAGAGTCAGAACCAGAGAAGGGCACGAGAGAGTCAAGGACAGGAAAACAAGAGCAGGAGCAGGGGGCAGGAGGAGCCATTGTAAAGAAAAGTCCAAGAACAAGAGAACTAGAACAGGAGCTCGGTCCAAGAGGAGCATATTCCCAACAGCTGTCACGCAATCAATAAAGGTAGCACTAGGATAGTTATTAAAGAACCTTGATATAATAGTGTGACATGGTAGTGTAGCTAGGAGGCCGTAACGAGGATAAGTATAGATAGGTGGGAACGAATCCGAGCAGCCGCGGGAAGCGGGAACCAACAAAAAGCAGCAACGGTCGTAACGGCAACAGTAAGCACCAACACACCACTTAGCATAGCAGCGAGCCAGCAGCCAGCTGCTTGCTTGTTTGTTTTCCCAATTAGCTAAATATTCCACTTTCCTCCTAGCTAGGGAAGCCAGTTCAAGCAGTAGACAGCCGAGTTGATGACCCAGCCGATGTACATTGCCCATATCTGTCAAGTGAGTAGACAGAGAGGGAGAGCCAGAACCAGAGAAGGGCACGAGAGAGCCAAGGACAAGAAATCAGGAGCAGGAGCACGGGGCAGGAGGAGCCATTGTAAAGAAAATTCCAAGAGCAAGTGGCCTAGAACAGGTGCTGGGTCCAAGAGGAGCATATTTGCGACAGCCTCAAAAGGCCAACAACGCTAATATCTTTGTCAAACTCATATTATATAGCTTGTGTAGGCTATAGTGGGGTAGACACTATGGGGTACAGTTTCCTAGGGTTTCCTACTTGTACCCAACTTTGTGCTAGTTCATTCATTCCTCATTCTTCACATGGTATAGAGCAGGTTCCCTAGTGGGAACGCTTCGTTGGGCCCACCACTGAAAACTTCCTTTCTGACCGGAGCGCCAGTCGCTCCTGCCCGAGGCGCGCCTTTTTGCCGCCCTTTCCAGGCCCCTAGTGGCCCCTAGCGGCCTCGTTGCCGCCCCTAGCAGCCCCGTTACCGCCCCTACGCGGCCCCGTCGCCGCCCTTAGCGGCCCCGTCGCCGCCCCTAGCGGCCCCGACGCCGCCTCTCACCCTACGCGGCCCCGTCGCCGCCCCTACGCGGCCCCGTCGCCGCGCCTCCGCGGCCCTGTCGCCGCCCTTAGCGGCCCCATCGTCGCCCCTCCGCGGCCCCGTCGCCGCCCTTAGCGGCCCCATCGCGGCCCCTAGCGGCCCCGTCGTCGCCTCTCACCCTACGCGGCCCCGTCGCCGCCTCTCACCCTACGCGGCCCCGTCGCTGCCCATACGCGGCCCCGTCGCCGCCCCTAGCGGCCCCGTTGCCGCCCCCTAGCGGCCCCGTCGCCACCCCTCACCCTAAGCTGCCCCGTCGCCGCCCCCAAGCGGCCCCGTCGCCGACCCTAAGCGGCCCCATTGCCGCCCTTACGCGGCCCTGTCGCCGCCTCTAAGCAGCCCTGTCGCCGCCACTACACGGCCCCGTCGCCGCTCCCCTCTCTAAGCGGCCCCGTTGCCGCCCCTAATGGCCCCAACGCCACCCCTACCGAGGAGCCCAGCAACAGAGCCGCCGAGCCGCCCAACAGCCAAGCCGCCGAGCCGCCCAGCAGCCGAGCCGCCGAGCGGCCCAGCAGCCGAGCCGCCGAGCCGCCCAGCAGCTGAACCGCCGAGCCGCCCAGCAGCCAAGCCGCTCAGCAGCCGAGCCGCCCAGCAGCCGAGCAGCCCAGCAGCCGAGCCACCCAGCAGCCGAGCCGCTAAGCAGCCAAGCCACCCTGCTATGGAGCTGCTCCTCGTCCTACCGGCGCGCTCCTGCCCTACTTACTCCGACTGGTGAGCTCACTCCTTGCTAGGCCACTGTAGTCATGGCTACCCCCAGTGTTCTAACCTTTGATACTGAGGGTCATGCTACTGACTTTGAGGTCTGGATCGATGACCTCCAGCTGTTCCTCCAGTGCGATAGGGAAGACGGCCTCTCCCTGTTCAACCTCACCTCTGGTGCCTCCCCTGCCCCGCCTGCCACTGCTGACAGCACTCTTCGCTCATAGTGGGCGACACGCGATGCTGCTGCCCATCTTGCTGTGCGTTGCCACTTACCGACCACTGAGCGTGCGCACTTTAGCCAGTACAAGAGTGCTCAGACCTTGTACGACGCTGTAGCTGCACGCTACTCTTCCCCTGCCACTGCTGCACTGAGCCGCCTCATGCTACCGTACCTCTTCCCTGACCTTGCTGCCTTTCCCACAGTCGCTGACCTCATTACGCACCTCCGCACTAGTGACACTCGCTACCGCGCTGCGCTTCCCACTGAGTTCTGCGCCAAGAACCCCCCCCCCCCCCCATGTACATCACCCTCTACTACATAGTCACCCGGCTCCGTGACTCTCTTCGCTTAGTCAGGGACCACTTCCTCTCAGTTTGCCCGACCACACCCACCGTTGACCTCCTTAAGGAGCGCCTCCTAGCAACAGAGAAGAGCATAGTTGCTGTAGGAGCCTCTCGTGGTGACCCTCACACCCCCGTCTTTGAGGGGTGTTCCCCCTCCCCCCTCTTGCCCTCTGTTGCTTGTGCTGCTGCTGCCGACCTCGTTTGTTTCTACGGGGTCGGCGCTGCGTCTGCCCCTAGCGGGAGACGGCGCACCAGCAAGGGCAAGGGGGGCAAGGGAGCTGGAGGGGCTAGCGGGGGCGTTGGAGGTGGTTGGTGGCAGTGGAGGGGGTGGGGGTGGTGGTGGGAGTGGTGGCGGGGGTGGCGGCGGCGGTGGCAGCAGTGGAGGCGGAGGAGGCGGCGGTGGTGGCGGAGGGAGCGGAGGCGGCGGAGGTGGCGGAGGTGGCGGAGGCGGCGGAGGCAGCGGCAGCGGCAGCGGTGGAGCTGGTCGCGACACTGCGCAGAGGAGTGGGTCCGGTGGTGGTCCGCGCCAGCAGCAGTAGCGCGGTCATGAGACCCTGTCCCCTCAGCAGCTTCGTGAGTGGTACGCTGCGCGTCAGCGCGGTGGGAGTACTAGTCCCTGCACTTACGTCCTCCGTACCAACAACCGCACGGGTGAGCAGTGCGGGGGCCCGCACTCCTGCAAGCGCTGCTTCGGCCGCCTGACGGACGCGTGGTGTCACCAGTTCCTTGAGGCGTCAGAGATCCCTCGCTGGGGAGATCTGTCTAGGGCGGGGGTTGCCATCTTCGATCTTGACTACGATGCTATCCTTGCTGCCATGTTTGCTATGACTGCTAGTGTTGAGGGTGACTGTTACCTGTGTGTACCGCTTGACCCGGGCATTGAGGCTACTGCTCTAGGTGCTGATCAGGCTGCTGCTCTAGGTGCTAGCGCGTCTGCTGCCCCAGGTGCTAGTGCGTCTGCTGCCCCAGGTGCTGGTAAGTCTACTCTCTCAGGTACTACGTCGACTCAGGCCTTACACACCTTCACCCTTGACTCGGGTGGTTCCCGCTCCTTCTTTCAAGACCGCACCACGCTTACGCCGCTTAGTGGGCCGGTTGCAGTCTCCCTGGCGGACCCCTCTGGGGGTCCTATCCTTGCTAGCTTCTCCACTGTCTTGCCGTGCTCGGCAGCCCCCTCTGGCACCCTGTCAGGTCTCTACCTCCCCTCGTTCTCTATGAACTTGGTGAGTGGAGCGGACCTACAGGATAGGGGGGCTGACCAGTTCACTCCTGCGAGTCAGCGGGTGACCCACTGCACGTGTGCTTGGACAGGCCGACACTTGGCCACGTTCACCCGTCGGCCAAGGTCAAGCCTGTACACCCTTACTACTGAGTCTCCTCCGGTTGGTGAGTCTGGCCAGGTAGCTGCGTCGAGTCAGGTGTTTGCTGCAGCGTCCAGGTCTACTCCTGAGTTTGCTCCTTGCTCGTGTCGTCTCCTGTCTCACCAGACTCTCCTTTGGCACCACCGCCTTGGTCACCCCTCCCTGCCTCGTCTCCGAGGCATGGCCTCCCGTGTCCTTGTCTCTGGTCTCCCCCGGTCCCTCCCTCCCCTACCTCCGGGGCCTGGCCCTACCTGTGTCCCCTGTGTCGAGGGGCGACAGCGCGCCGCCCCTCACTCCTCTGAGTTTCCTCCGACAGAGGCTCCGCTGCAGACTCTCCACATGGACGTGTGAGGCCCCGCCCGCGTCCGTGGACAGGGGCACGAGCGTTACTTCCTGTTGGTGGTTGACGACTACTCGCGTTACTCCACAGTCTTCCCCTTGCGCAGCAAGGGTGACGTCACTGAGGTGTTGATCGACTGGATCCGCGCAACTCATCTCCAGCTTAGGGAGAGTTTCGGCTCGGACTTTCCTGTTCTGCGTCTGCACTCTGACAAAGGCGGGGAGTTTACCTCTGCCCGTCTGGGAGCCTTCTCTCGTGCACAGGGCATCCGCCAGACCTCTCCACAGAAAAATGGGATTGCTGAGCGCCACATTGGCATGGTCATGGACGTCGCTCGTACGTCCATGTTCCATGCGACTGCCCCCCATTTTCTGTGGCCGTTTACGGTTCAGTACGCCGCGCATCAGCTCAACCTTCAGCCTTGGGTCTCCTTGCCAGAGACCTCCCCCACCTTGCGGTGGACGGGGAAGGTTGGCGATGCGTCTGCGTTCCGGGTTAGGGGATCTCGAGTGTTTGTCCGCGACTTGTCTGCGGACAAGCTGTCCCCCCGTGCTGTTCCCTGCGTCTTCCTTGGCTTCCCCCCTAACATGCCTGGTTGGCAGTTTTACCGCCCCACCTCGCGCCGTGTTCTGTCCTCCCAGGACGTCACCTTTGACGAGTCGGTACCTTACTACCGTCTCTTCCCCTAACGCACTGCGCCCCTTCCCCCGCCCCCACTCTTCCTTGCGCCAGGTCCTCCCCCGATAGACCCCCTCCCCCCTCAGGGTCCTGCCCCGTCAGGTGTGTCCCAGGTAGACGCAGTCGAGCTTGTCGAGGTAGCTGTTGAATCTGGTGCTGTTAGAGCTGTTGAGCCTGCGGGTGCCGGGTCTGGAGGTGCTAAGTCTGGGGGTGCTGAGCCTAGGGGTGCTGAGTCTGGGGGGTGCTGAGCCTAGGGGTGTTGAGTCTGGAGGTGCTGAGCCTAGGGGTGCTGAGTCAGGGTGTGCGGAGCCTGGGGGTGCGGATCTAGGGGTGCGGAGCCTGGGGGCGCTGGGTCTGCTCGTGTGGCCGCCACTGGTGC
Organism: Closterium sp. NIES-65; assembly: GCA_948144175.1. Taxonomy (NCBI): domain Eukaryota; kingdom Viridiplantae; phylum Streptophyta; class Zygnematophyceae; order Desmidiales; family Closteriaceae; genus Closterium; species Closterium sp. NIES-65. The sequence goes on along the minus strand of CANXME010002232.1, from coordinate 658,129 downwards.
TTCGTGGAGGCGGGAGCCAATCTCTCCACAGGAGCTGCGCGAGTGGTTTGCGCGGCGCTGGAGCCGTGCTACTGGAGCTAGAGGTACTACTATTGCTGCTGGTCCCGGAGGTGCTCGTACTGGCGGTACTGGAGCTGCTGGGGCTGGGGGTGCTGCTGGGGCTGCTGGAGTTGGTCCTACTAGAGCTGCTCGCGGTAGTGGAGCTGCCGGTCCTGCTAGAGCTAAAGCTGCTGGAGCTGGAGCTGAAGCTGCTGGAGCTGGAGCTGCTGGGGGTGTTGGCGCTGGTGTTTCTGCTGGCGGTGGTGCGTCTGAGGGTGCTGGAGTTGGCGCTGTTGGAGCTGGAGGTGCTGCTAGCGCTAGTGCTGCCGCTGGGGGTACTGGTGCTGTCCTTGCTGGTTCTGGAGGCGCTGCGCGGCCGAGGCCGTACTTCGTTCTGCTCCTTGAGCAACTTCTTGGTCTCCCGCCCTCTACTGGTCCTCCTCCTCCCTTAGAGTGTTTGCAGCCCGTCCAGTCGCAGTCACAGTTACAGCCCGCCTCCCCCCTACCTGTTCCTTCTCCCTACACTGGTCCTACTGGAGGTCTTGCTGAGCGTCGAGAGCCTGCGTCTCGTCCTGCGTTGCCTGTTCGTGCTGCTCGCACTAGTGGTCATGCTTCGCGTCCGCGTCCTCTTACGGTCCTAGGCACACACCAGATGGCACTGCGTCCTTCCACTACTCCTCTGCGTGTCCCGTTGCTGTCTCCTCCAGAGTCCTCTCTTCCTGTTCTTGCTGACCCGGAGTTTGACTCTCTTCGTGCTGCCAGTCCTACTGTCACGCGTCTCCTGGCCACTGTTGTCACTGACCCTTCCTTTGAGTCCACTGCTGCGTCTGCCCTAGTTGCTGAGCTTGTCGACTTCGCGGCTCGCTGTCGTCTAGACTGCGGTGCCAGTCTTGTTGCTGAGTCTGAGTGTGTCAGTCCTCAATCCGTCGGGGGTGAGTGTGCTCTTAGCACTGACGCCCTTAAGGACAGGCAGGAGGAGTTCCAGTGCTTTGCTGCTGCTTTGCCTCATCTCGTGTCCACGCTGATTGCCCCTGAGGGAGACTCGGATGCACCAGACATCCCGACTCCTCGATCGTACGCTGAGGCGATCGAGGGTCCCTACTCCTCACAGTGGTAGTCAGCCATGGACGCAGAGATGGCTTCCTAGAAGTCCACAGGCACCTACGTCGACGAGGTTCCCCCACCTGGGGCGAACATCGTCACTGGCATGTGGATTTTCAGGGTGAAGCGGCCACCGGGTTCTCCGCCTGTCTTCAAGGCGCGTTACGTGGCTCGAGGCTTCAGCCAGCGGCAGGGAGTTGACTACTTTCAGACCTTCTCTCCCACCCCGAAGATGACCACTCTTCGGGTGCTGCTGCACATAGCCGCTCAGCACGACTACGAGCTTCAGCACAGCTTTCCTGTAGGGCAGCCTGCACGAGGAGATCTGGCTGCGCCGCCCACCTGGCTTCACTGGGTCATTTCCTCCTGGTACCCAGTAGAGCCTCCGGCGGCCAGTCTACGGTCTCCGCCAGGCGCCCCGTGAGTGGCACGACACACTGAGGACTACACTTGCGGCTTTTTGGTTTGCTCCTTCTACAGCTGACCCGTCGCTGTTTCTACGCACCGACACCTCTTTGCCGCCGTTCTACATCCTCGTGTACGTCGACGACTTGGTCTTTGCCACTGCTGCCACTGCTGGACTCGCCCACATCAAGTCCGAGCTGCAGAAGAGACACACGTCCACAGACCTGGGTGAACTGCGCAGCTATCTTGGCTTGCAGATCACCCGGGACAGAGCACAGCGCACCATTACCCTGACTTAGTCACACATGGTGCAGCAGGTCCTTCAGCGCTTCGACTTCACGTACTCCTCGCCTCAGGCCACTCCTCTGTCTACTCGCCACTCGCTCTTAGCTCTGCCTTCGGATGAGTCCGTAGAGTCGAGTGGCCCGTACCCAGAGCTTGTTGGCTGCCTCATGTACCTGATGACCTGCACACGACCTGACCTTGCATACCCTCTTAGCATCTTGGCACGCTATGTTGCTCCTGGCAGACACCGACCAGAGCACATGGCTGCAGCGAAGAGGGTGTTGCGCTACTTGTGCAGTACGTCGGGCATGGGGCTAGTGCTTGGAGGGCGATGTCGAGTGGTCCTCACAGGTCACGCTAACGCTTCTTGGGCTGACGACCAGGCTCTGCAGCGGTCGTCACAAGCTTACACCTTCAGCCTTGGCTCCGGCTCTGTTTCGTGGCGGTCTACCCGCTCGTCTTCTGTTCTCAGCTCCAGGTGTGAGGCTGAGATCTATGCAGGGGCCATGGCTGCACAGGAGCTACGTTGGCTCACCTACCTGCTGATTAACCTAGGAGAGGCGCCTCGTTCTCCTCCAGTTCTCTACGTAGACAACAAGGCCATGCTGGCCTTGTGTCGGGAGCACAGACTGGAGCACAGAACGAAGCACATTGCTCTTCGCTACTTCCTTGTTCGTGAGCTGCAGCAGCGTGGTCAGCTGCGCCTTGCTTACGTGGCCTCTCAACCCAACACAGCTGATGTTTTCACCAAGGCACTTCCGCCTTGTGATCATCAGCGCTTCTGTATGATGCTAGGTCTTGTGCCTACTTGGCCTCTCTTGCTCACTTCTTGACCTTGTTTGTACTGTGATCTTTCTATACCTGCACTTGCCTGTTTACCTTTATATATTATCTTGCATGTGAACTGGCCTTTTGGCCTTGCTCTTGTGCTCGTATTGTGTGGTGACGTTGTGATCCACCCTGAGCTTGCTTTGCTTTGCTTGTTTGGTCTTGTGACCTCTTGTTCTCCCCCACTTTGCCTATGGGGGTGTGTCCAACTCATATTATATAGCTTGTGTAGGCTATAGTGGGGTAGACACTATGGGGTACAGTTTCCTAGGGTTTCCTACTTGTACCCAACTTTGTGCTAGTTCATTCATTCCTCATTCTTTACAATCTTTACCAAGGCACACCAACCTTATCAGTTCTGCACGAAGCTTGGCCTTTTTTCGGCAGGTCCCCACTTGGTTTCCTCTTTATCATTGTACCTTGCATTGTACATGATGCGATATATATATTTATATGAATACTTGGACTGTCTTTATGGCTATTTGTCTTAAAAACTAGTCTATATGTCCGTCCAAAGTTGTATCTCATGTTGTGTTGCTTCTTGCTCAACGGTCTTGTTACCTCTTGTTGTACCAGCTGAGCCGCCCTGAATTATTGCTTCTCTTGCTCTTGCAATACCCCTAGCTTAGCGTTTAGGGGTGTGTCAAATAATATGTTTGTATGGGCTGTAGGCACTTTGTGTTAGTCTCTTAGGGTTTTCTTTATCTACTCTTGTCCACTATCATTCTAGTCGATCTCATTATCCCCTGTTGCTAACAAAAGGTAGGTACGCAGTAGGGCGGATAAGGAGGGGCGGAGTACTCCACAATGAACCCAGAGAAGCAAGAATGTAGAATTGTTGTCCGTCTCCATCAAGGGAAAGCAAGAAGTCTGACGACAAACACTTTGCCATGTGTCAGAATAGGAACGTATGAATGATAGACTAGGTAGTAGAAGTGAGTACAAGTACTACCTAACCTTAAAGTGTTGTACTTTTAGGGTATGCACCACTACAGCCTACATAGAACAAAGGCAATTTGACACACCCCCATAGGCAAAGTGGGGGATAGCAAACACAGCGGGCGGTCACAAGACCAGTCAATCAAGAGAACAAAGCAAAGCAAAGCTCAAGGTGGATCTCAAGATCACCACGCATTCTAGGCACAAGGCCTAGAGCAATGCAGAAACGCTGATGATCACCAGACCTAAGGGCCTTGGTGAAGACATCAGCAGTGTTGGCCCGAGAGGCCACGTAAGCAAGGTGCAGCTGAGCAGGGCGACGGGCGGGCTGCAGAGAAGGGCTACGCACAAGCTGCAGGGAAGAGTGGCGCGCGGGCTGCAGGGCAGGGCAGCGCGCACGCTGCAGGGCAGGGCGACGCGCGGGCCGCAGGGCAAGGCGACGCGTGGGATGCAGGGCAGGGCGGCGCGCTAGTTGTAGGGCAGGGCGACGCACAAGCTGCAGGGCAGGGCGACGCGCGGGCTGCAAGGCAGGGCGGCGCGCTAGCTGCAGGGCAGGGCGGCGCGCGGGCTGCAGGGCAGGGTGACGTGCAGGCTGCAGGGTAGGGCGAAAATAGTGGTGGGCCCTAAGGGAGCGGTCCTACAGAGGATGGATTCACTCTGAATACCATGTCAAAATAGGAACGTACGAATGATGGACTAGGTAGGAGAAGTGAGTACAAGTACTACCTAACCCTAAAGTGTTTTACCCTTTAGGGTATGCCCCACTACAGCCTACAGAGAACAATGCAATTTGACACCATGACCATTACCTTAGCGTTGGTTGCATCAAGCCGGCTGGACTTTGGTGGGTCAGCAAGCACGCTGCCGTAGTTGCCCATGTCAGATTGTTATTCTCTAGCCTGTAGTGGGGTGCTCTATAGCGAGTACAACCCATCTAGGGTTTGCTATATGTATCCTCATTGTTGCTAGTGAACCCCCTCTTTGCCTAAACTTTCACTTGCCTACCTAGGACTTACCTAGCTATGACTCCTAACTCTACCTACTACTCTCACATGGTTTCAGAGCACTCACGCTCCCGGCCTGTGGGCCCTAATACTGCTTCCGCTGCCCTACTCTGTGTCGCGCGCCCCGTGGCGCGCGACCTCCGAGCGCGCGGCGGTTTTCTGCCCGCCGTGCGCCCCGAGGCGCTCGCGGTTTCCTGCCGTGGGGGAGCCCGCGCGCGGCCCCCACCCTGCACATCGCGACGCCCTGGGGAGCCCGCGAGCGCCCCGCCCGTCCCACGCGACGCCTTGGGGAGCCCGCGAGCGCCCCGCCCGTTCGCCGCGACGTCCTAAGGAGCCCGCGCGCGCCCCGCCAGTTCGTCGCGGCGCCCTCGGGAGCCTGTGCGCGCCCCGTCAGGCCGTCGCGGCGCCCTGGGGAGCCGCGCGCGCATCCCCTCTGCCCGTCCGTCGTGGCGCCCTGAGGAGCAGCGCGCGCCACCCCCCTCCACCCGCCCAGCCCGTCCGTTCTGGCGCCTTGGGGGTCGTGCGCTGTCCCCCCCTCACCATCCCCCGCGCTCCTGCCCCTATCCCACCCGTTTTAGGGTTTTGGGGGTGAGGAGTGTGGGGGTGATGTCTGTGGGGGTGTCGGTTGTACGCGCCGTCCCCTTTCTCCTCCTCCTCCTTTGTCTCCCACTGCTGCAGTTGTCACTGAGGGGGGTGGATGTGTGGGAGTCTGGGGTTTAGGGTTTAAGGGGGGTGCTGTGGGAGTGGAGCTAGGGTTTGAGCAGAGGGTGTGTGAGAGGGGCGTTGGGCAGTTGGGGGAGGTTGAGTGGAGGCAGCACTCTTGTCGCCAGCAGCACCAGCAGTCCGAAGGCTACAATCTCCGGTAGTCGCCAGTCGCATGTGGGTTAGTTGCTCCGGTCTGGAGGCTGCAATCTCCGCGGAGCCAGTTACTCCTGTAGTCCGGGCCTTTGCTTCGGTAGCCACTGAGCCAGCAGCTCGTGTGTGTCTGCAGCTTCAGTAGACGCCTTCCATCTTCACTCCTCCACAGTCTCTCCTCCTCCTCACTTGCCCTCTGTGATTAGCTCTAGCTTTGCTTACCTTTGTGAACTCCTGCTCTATACCTGCTTGCTCATTGTACTGATTACACCCCACTTTGGCTATGGGGGTGTGTAAGATTGTTTTTCTCTAGCCTGTAGTGGGGTGCTCTATAGTGAGTACAACCCATCTAGGGTTTGCTATATGTATCCTCATTACTGCTAGTGAACCCCCTCTTTGCCTAAACTTTCACTTGCCTACCTAGGACTTACCTAGCTATGGCTCCTAACTCTACCTACTACTCTCACAGCCCAGCATCAGGTGTGCTTTTCCACGGCTATCGCGTAGCACCACCGGCGCGGATTCGGGGATGTCCTCCTACAGGTGCGAGCGCCTGCGAGTAGAGGTTTAGATCCTTGAGGTATGCCTACCGCCGCCCCTGCTCATGCCCCTCCTTCAACATGATGTTGAATGGTTGACTAGTAGGAACAAGGGTATAAGTGTGAATGTTGAGAGTAAATTGCTATACTATATACTAGGTACCTCACTACAGCCTAAGAGAACTAACAGCATATAAACATGTTGTGACACGGAGGTTGTGTAAGGAATTTTCCATATTCCTTACCGGTTAACTATGTCAAAAGCGCAATCTGAATTTCTGGGGTTGACTGCTACGCATACAACCCCGACTTTTCAAACTTCGCACGTTCGGCCTACAATTCTGATGCCGAGGCTGCCCCACGTCGCCTTCGGCTTTCGGATCGCAAAACCTGCACCCAAACTCGTTTTCCGAGGTTCCCTCTATATTAGCACGTGCTTTCATTGTGTTGTCAATGTCAAAACATATTTATGTTTATAACTTTCTAGGCTATGTAGGGGTCATCCTTAGAGGGCACAACCTTTTTGCTCGATAGTCTTGTACCCCCCCCTCCTTACCTAATCAAAATCCTTCTCAATAGGATTCTAACACGGTATCAGAGGCTAGGGCGTTCCTAGACCTTAGGACCTAAGTTCTTAAAGGGCCCACTGTTAAACTTTTCCCTGCCCGTATCGCTACTGCGCTGCCTAGCCCGTTCTAGGAGCGTAGCGCTACCCTGCTGCAAATCTGCAGTCGTGCACTCCTTGCGCGCCCCGCATGCTACTCGCGCTGCTACATGCGCCCCGCACGCTCGCGGCCTTCGCACACCCCTCTCGCAGCCTTCGCGGCCTTCGCGCGCCCCTCTCGCAGCCTTCGCGACCTTCGCTTGCCCCGCCTGCAGTGCGCACTGTGTGCTGCCCCGCACGCCCCTACGCATTGCCCGCTACTGCGCGCGTTGCTGCTCTTACGCGAGTGCACACCCGGACCCTGCGCGCTGCCGCTGCTGCCTCGCACTCCGCTGCTGCTGCGCTGCTGCTGTGCGTAAGCGCCTGTGCTACTGCTGCTACTGTGCTACTGCGCTGCTGTTGCTAGCACACGCACGCGCGCCCACTACTGCAACTGCCGCTTGCGCTGCTGCTGCTTCTTAACGCACTGCTGCTGCAAGTGTTCCTGCTGCTGCGCCTGAGCTGCTGCTTCCACACGCGCTGCTGCTGCTAAGCGCGCTGCTGCTGCTGCTGCTACTATCTGCTGCTGCTACGTGCTGCTGCTGCAAGCTGCTGCTGTAAGCACACTGCTGCTACTGCTCCTGTTAAGCCCGCCACTGCTGACGCTGCCGCTGCAAGCACTGCTGCTGCTGCACCCTGCTGTGCAGACCCGCGCACACCCAGCCCGCGCGTTGCTACCGCTGCTACTGCGCGCCTCCTCCTGAGCGCTACTGCTATCGCAGCTACTACTACTGCTGCTGCTGCTACTGCAGCCATGGCTAACTTCCCAGTTCTTACTTTTGATGCTGAGGGTCGTGCGATTAGCTTTGATGTTTGGCTCGATGATCTCCAGCTCTACCTGTAGAGCAAGGCTAGGGACGGGATTCCACTGTTCTTCCCCAGCTGCCACAGCGGTAGAGGATCATTCGAAGTGGCTCATGCGTGACGCCACTGTTCGCTGAGCGCACTCACTTTAGCCAGCAGAAAACAGCCAAGGCCCTCTATGACGTTGTAGTCGCTCGCTACTCCTCCCCAGGTACTGCTGCCCTAGGATGTCTGATGCTGTCGTACTTGCATTCTGAGCTAGCCACTTCCACACAGTCTCTGACCTCTTTACCCACCTCCGCTCTAGTGAAGCTCGCTACCGCGCCGCTCTCAAGCCGGCCTTTCTTGCTGCAAACCCTCCCCTCCGCTGTATATGACACTGTAGTTCCTCGTCAATCACCTCCCTGACTCACTTCACACTATCAGGGACTGTTTCCTAGCCCTTGACCCCACTGAGATCACGCTCGACTCATTGGAGAAGTCCCTTCTCGAGGCCGAGAAGAGCACTGTCGTTGTCGCTGCCTCTCGCGGCACTCCCCGCTCCCCCTTCTTTGAAGGGTGTACTCCCTCCCCCCTCCTCCCCTTAGCTGTTATTGCTGCTGCTGTCAACCTCCTTGGGCTGAGAAAGTTGGCGCTGCGTCTGCTCCCGGTGGAGGCGCAACAACAGCAAGGGCAAAGGGGGCAAGGGGGGTGGGGGTGGCTCTAGAGGTGGAGGTGGCGGGGGTGGTGGTGGCGGGGGTGATGGCTCTTGGGGTGGCGGCAGTGGAGGCGGCCGGGGTGGTGGAGGCAGTGGGAGTGGTGGAGGCGGCAAGGGTGGTGGAGGCGGCGGGGCTGGTGGAGGAGGTCAGGGTGGAGCTGGAAAGGGTGGAGGCCATGGCGGTGGTGGCTTTGGACAGGAGTTGCCGCACCTCCCGGACAACCCCACCCCTCATCAGCTTCGTGAGTGGGTTGTCCATCGTTTTTCCCCTGGGGGCTCTGGTCGCTGCCCGTACGTCAGGCGCACTGGGAAGCTGCACACCGAGTACTGCTGCTTCGGCCATCTTGAGGATGCCTGGGTGGATGAGTACAGGGAGGAGGCGATTGTCCCCAACTGGCTGAAACTGCAGAGGATGGGGGTAGATGTGTATGCTCTTGCCTTTGTAAAGATCAATGCTGCCATCTGTGCTATGTATGTGACTGAGCTTAGTGATGAGGGTGTGTGTTACCCGTGTGTCCCTGGTGATGCTGGTGTCGAGGGTGTTGCTCTAGGTCCTAGTGAGTCCGCTGTAGCACTAGGTGCTAGTGAATCTGCAGTCCCAGGTGCTAGTGAGTCTGCAGCCTCTGCTGAGGCCCTTCACACATTCACACTTGACTCAGGCGCGTCTCGTTGTTTCTTTCGTGATTGCACCACACTCACACCACTAGCTGCACCAATACTAGTCTCACTGGCTAACCCCACCGGGGGCCCTGTAGTCGCACAAGCCTCCACTGTCCTTCCATGTCCAGCAGTCCCCTCCGGTTCTCTGTCAGGTCTCCACCTCCCCACGTTCTCGACGAACTTGGTGAGCAACGCCGCTCTCCAGGATGTATGGGTTGACACTTTTACTCCATGAGGGCAGCATGTGGTGATCTGTACGTGCTCCTGGACTGGCCGTCACCTTGCTACATGCACTAGACGCCTGGGTCTAGTCTGTACACACTGACCACTGCGTCTGTACAGGTGGCTGAGTCAGGTGGCTTTGTTGAGTCCGGTATCTGCGTCTAGTTAGCTTGTAGCGTCTTGCTCGTGTCGGGTACACACCGACCAAAATCTCCTCTGGCACCACCACCTCGGTCACCCCTCACTGCACTTCGCAGCATGCACTCCCGTCTCCTTGTCTCTAGGCTTCCTAGGTCCCTACCCTCCCTCCCGCGCTTGCCTGCCCCGCCGTGCCTTCCATGCATCGAGGGGCGGCAGCGCGCCGCTCCTCACTCCTCCGAGTTTCCTCCGAAAACTGCTCCTCTGCAGACTCTCCACATGGACGAGTGGGGCCCAGCCACCGTCATTGGAGCGGACCAGGAGCGCTACTTCCTGCTAGTGGTTGACGACTACACACGCTACACCACTGTCTTCCCTTTGCAGTGCAAGGCGAACGTCAGCGGAGTTTAAATCCCCTGGATCCGTGCTACTCGTCGCCAGCTGCGCAAGCAATTTTGGCAGGACTTGTCAGTCCTGCGTCTGCACTCAGACATGGGCGGTGAGTTCTCTTTTGGCCTCCTTGCGGAGTTATGTCAAGACGAGGGCGATCGTTCACGCTTCCGGCCTCTCCTCTGCAAAATGGGATTGCTGAGTGTCGCATTGGCTTGATTAAGGAGGTTGCTTGTACCTCCATGATCCATGCGGCTGCTCCCCATTTTCTGTGGTCGTTTGCAGTCCGATATGTCGCGCTTCAGCTCAACCTCTGGCCCTGTGTCTCTTTGCCAGAGACCTCGCCGACACTCCGTTGGACAGGAGAGGTTGGTGATGCGTCAGTGTTTCGGGTCTGGGGCGCGCTCTCACCTATTCGCGATACCGCCGCGAGCAAGCTCTCCCCTCGCACTCTCCTGCGTCTTCCTTGGCTTCTCCACCAACGCCCCGCCGTGGCAGTTCTACTACCCGTGCTCGCGTCGAGTCTTCTCCTCCTAGGACGTCACCTTTGACGAGTCTGTCTGTTACTACAGACTTCACCCGCACACGTCCCACCCGGTCCCCCTCGCACCTCTCTTCCTAGTACCAGTCCCCCCCCCAGTAGACCCCCTCCCCCCAAAGGGTCCTGCTCCCTCAGAAGTGTCTCAGGTAGACCCACCCCTCTTAGTTGAGCCTTTGGAGATCTCTTCTGACTCCTCTGCCCCAGCTGAGGGGGGTGACACCGCCGCTGACGACACGGCGACCACTCACCGCTCTCCACGCTTGGAGACCCCCCCTGGTATTCCGCCTCGGCCGTCTCCGCCGCCTCCGCAGCCTGCTGCTGTGGACTCTGGAGCTAAGACTGCTGGTGCTGAGCCTGGGGGTGCTGAGACAGAGGGTGAGGGTTCTGAGGGTGCTGCGATTGGGGGTGCTGGTTCTGGGGGTGCTGCGATTGGGGGTGCTGACTCTGGGGTGCTGCGAATCCTAGTGGCGGTGGAGCTGTGGGTGACCCTGCTGGAGATGTTGGAGGTGCTGGGGTTACTGCTCGAGGTGCTAGAGGTACTGCTGGAGGTACTAGAGGTGTTGCTGGTGCTAGGGATACTGGAGCTGCTAGTGCTGGAGGTACTTGAGGTGCTGCAGGTACTGTTGGCGCTCGTACTGGAGGTGCTGGAGCTGCCGGAGCTGGTGGTACTGCTGGTACTGGAGGTACTGGAGGTACTGTTGGAGGTGCTGGACATGCTGGAGGTGCTGCTGGTGCTAGAGGTACTACTGGTGCTGCTAGTGCTGGAGGTACTACTGGTGCTGGAGGTGCTGGAGCTGCTGGAGCTGATGGTGCTAGAGGTGCTGCTGGTGCTAGAGGTGCTAGAGCTGCTGGTACTGGAGCTGCTAGTGCGAGAGGTACTGCTAGTGCTGGAGGTGCTGGACCTGCTGTTGCGCTTCGCCACCTTCTTGGTCTCGCCGCCAGCTCCGATAGAGTTCCCAGTCGCTGGTACTGCTCCTCCTTTATTGTTCCCACAGCTACTGCCTCACTCCCCACTGCCTGCTCCTGCTCCTTACACTGCTGTGACAGAGTCCCTGACTGGGCGTCGTGAGCCTGAGACTCGTGCTTCCACTCCTGAGCGTCGAGAGCCTGAGACTAGAGCGTCTGTTCCTGCTCGTGCTCGCCGTGTGCGTCGTCCTCGTGCTCCGGTCATCCCAGGCACTTACGATATGACACTCTGTCCTTCCTCTGTTCCACAGCGTGTTGACCTACCGTCACCCCCTGCGTCTTCTCTTCCTGCCATTGCTGAACCTCCGTCTGACCTTCCTCGTGCGTCCAGTCCGACTGTCACTCGCTTGCTTGCTACAGTTGTAACGGACCCTGCGTTCTCGTCTCCTACTGCGTCTGCCCTAGTCGCTGAGCTAGTTGACTTTGCTGCTGTACGCCGCCTAGACTACCTTGCGAGTCTCGTTTCTGACCCTGACCCTGCCTGTCCTCCGTCCGTTGGGGGTGAGGTTGCCCTTGGCTGTGACGTTCTTGAGGATAGACAGGAGGAGCTAGAGTGCCTTGCGGCCACAACACCTCATCTCGCGACCATACTACTTGCCCCTCAGGGAGACCCGGATGCACTTGACATCCCAACCCCGCGCTCTTACAGAGAGGCGATTTCGGGTGAATACTCTTCTCAGTGGCAGACACCCATGGACACAGAGATGGCTTCCTAGAAGTCCACAGGCACCTACTTCGACAAGGTTCCCCCATCTGGGGCGAACATCGTCAGTGGCATGTGGATTTTCAGGGTGAAGCAAACTCCGGGTTCTCCGCCTGCCTTCAAGGCATGTTACGTTGCTCGAGGCTCCAGTCAGCGTGAGGGGGTCGACTTCTTTCAGACCTTCTCCTCCACCCCAAAGATGACCACTCTTTGGGTGTTGCTACACGTTGCAGCTCAGCTTGACTACGAGCTGCACTCCCTTGACTTCTCGAAAACTTTCTTGCAGGGTAGCCCTCACGAGGCCATCTGGCTGCACCGTCCAGAGGACTTCACTGGGTTGTTTCCTGAGGGTACATTGTGGAGCCTACGGCGACCAGTATACAGCCTGCGTCAGGCGCCCAGCGAGTGGCACGACACACTGGGGACTAGACTCGCGGGTCTTGGGTTTGCTCCTTCGACTGCTTACCCATCACTGTTTCTACGCACCAACACTACGCTGTCGCCGCTCTACATCCTCGTGTACGTCGACGACTTGGTTTTTGCTACTGCTAACACCAAGGCACTAGCCCTAGTGAAGGCGGAGCTGCAGGAGAGACACACCTCCACTGACCTGGTTGAACTGCGCAGCTATCTCAGCTTGCAGATCACCCGGGACAGAGCACGGCGCACCATCACCCTGACTCAGTCACACATGGTGCACCAGGTCCTCCAGCGCTTCACTTCCAGTATACCTCGCCACAGCCCACTCCTCTGTCTACCAGCCACTCGCTCTCAGCTCCACCTTGGGACGAGTCCGTAGAGGCGAGTGGTCCGTACCCAGAGCTTGTGGGTTGCCTCATGTACCTGATGACGTGCACACGACCTGACCTCGCATACCTTCTCAGCCTCCTGGCTCCCTACGTGGCACCTGGTAGACACCGAAAGGTGCACTTTGATGCTGCAAAGAGGGTACTGCGTTACTTGTGCAGTACATCGGGCATGGGGCTCATGCTTGGAGGACGAGGTCGAGTGGTCCTCACAGGACACTCCGACGCTTCTTGGGCCAACAACCAGGCGACTCAGCGTTCGTCGCAGGGTTACACCTTCAATCTTGGCTCTGGATCTTGTCAGAATCCCAACCACTAGACCATTGGGATAAAAGGGCTTGTTTCAGTAGCGGGTCAGTGCGCCCATAACCCCCCAGGCAAACGCGCCTGTAACCCCCCCTAGGATCGATCGGGGATCTCACAGTGTAGCTCTACTGACACCCCCCCACACTGGGAGGCTCAGGACTGAGCACAGTGGCAACGGCTAACATGTGCATACACCGGGATTCGAACCCGAGACCGCTCTGATACCATGTCAAAATCTCAGTCACTAGACCACTGGGATAAAAGGGCTTGTTAAGTAGCGGGTCAGTGCGCCCATAACCCCCCAGGCGAACGCGCCTGTAACCCTCTCCAGGATCAATCGGGGATCACCAGTGGACCTCTGACACCCCCCCGCACTGGGATGCCCGAAGTGCATACACCGGGATTCGAACCCGAGACCTTCGCTCTGATACCATGTCAGAATCCCAACCACTAGACCATTGGGATAAAAGGGCTTGTTTCAGTAGCGGGTCAGTGCGCCCATAACCCCCCAGGCAAACGCGCCTGTAACCCCCCCTAGGATCGATCGGGGATCTCACAGTGTAGCTCTACTGACAGATCTGTCTCGTGGAGGTCCACTCGTTCTTCTTCTGTGCTTAGCTCCAGCTGCGAGGCTGAGATCTACGTTGGGGCCATGGCTGCACAAGAGTTGTGCTGGCTGACCTACCTGCTGACCGACTTGGGGGAGCAGCCTCGTTCTCCTCCTGTTCTGTACGTCGACAACAATGCAATGCTTGCCTTGTGTCGGGAGCGGAGACTGGAGCACAGAACGAAGCATATTTCTCTTCGTTACTTCCTTGCGCGTGAGCTGCAGCAGCGTCGTCAGCTCTGCCTTGCTTACGTGGCCTCTCAGGCCAACACTGCTGATGTCTTCACCAAGGCTCTTGGGTCTCATCAGCGTTTCTGCACTGCTCTTGGGCTTGTGCCCACTCTGCCTCACATGCCGGTTGCTTGAGTTACTCTTGTTGTACACTCCTATATATCTTCATACGTGCATGGTTAGTCTTGCTAGGTTGTGATCAGTATACTGCCTTGCTATTATACATCTGCATGTGAACTGGTCTTGTGGCAGCTTGCTTGTGCTCAGATTGTGTGGTGTCCTTGAGATCCACCCTGGCCTTTGCCTTACTTGTTCTCTTGCTTGACTAGTCTTGTGACCACTGTTAGGTTTGGCTATCCCATACTTCACCTATGGGGGTGTGTCAAAGCATATTTATGTTTATAGCTTTCTAGGCTATGTAGGGGTCATCCTTAGAGCGTGTTCCTACACCTTGTATCGAGAGAAACAGGCTCACACTGAAAATTCCCCTAAACCCAAAACCTCTTGCTAGTTTTACCACGCAAAAAGTACATTCTTGATACGAGGTAACCTGATATGAGGCCGTAAGAACACGTTACACGCCCTTAGAGGGTACAACCTTTTTGCTCGATAGTCTTGTAACCCCCCCCCTCCCCCCTTACCTAATCGACATCCTTCTCATTAGGATTTTCTAACAGTCAATTCATTGAGTCACACGTTACTCTTTGCACTCTTTTTACAACTCACAACACTTACCGTAACAGACCATGGTATCCAAATGGTCTAGTCACTCAGATTCTGACAGAAAATGTCATAATGGTTACTATTACAAAATACAAGAACCTACGGTAATGGTATTCACAAACAAACTGGGTATGATGCACACTCCATCTATCAACCTCCATGGGAGGAGATAGATGCCTAAGCTAGCAAAGGTATGCCATAGAACATTCAAATGCTAATGAACTCTTTCCTTATGGGCCTCTACAGCTTCTCGCTAACAACCTTTTACTTTGGCCTCTCAAAATGATGCGATGCGTTCTTCACTTGATGGACTGTACGGGATTACAAGTATTACTTTCAATCAACGCACTCGAACCTCAACCACTCGTATCCCCCTGTTTGCCCAGTACCACCCCTGTGCGTGCATCCAACCTCTCTCCCAGCGCAAGGTAGACGTAGAGAGCAGGCACGGAGGCGAGGAGGGAGAGGGTGAGGGTGGAGAGCGCAGTGGAGAGAATGGAGGAGAGGAAGAGGCGCGTGAAGGAGGCACCCACGACCCATGCATGCGACGCGGACAATGGGGAGGGCGTGAGCCAGAGCACCTGGTGTATGGGGGAGAGGAGCGGAAAGGAAAAGAGGGGATGCGGTTGGGTGGCAGTGACTCAATGAAAGCATAATTCAAAGGGGTTGGAGGGAAGAGAGGAGGGTGGGTGGAGGGGAGGAAGAAGTGGAATACATGCTATGAGAGCAGGTTGGGATGAGGAGTCATTAGCAGCAATCCTGAAATGAGAATGGTAGTTACGCTAGTTAACCCGCAGATTACCCATACCAAAACAGACTGAAATATCACCGCAAGCACCCTTCCCTCTCCACACCCACTCCCACCCATCCCGTCCCTCACCTCATCCCCCATTACCCCATTCCCCTCGTTATCCTCCCTTGCACCCCCACAGTGTCCCTTCCTCTCCCTCCTTCACCACCATACCAGTGTCCATGCCCCCCTCTCTGCGAGCACGCACCAGCAGCCACAGCAGAGTTTCAGTGGTGATGGCAAGGCCGAGAATGAGCATGCGAGTGAAGATGAAGAGGGCGAGCGACGGCAGCAGGTGCGCGGGCAGCAGGCGCAGCGCGATGGCAAGAGAAGCCCACACGCCCTTGCCCGTGATGCCCGCCACTGGCAGCACGAACCTGGTTGGGGTAGAGGTGAAGTAAGGTAGCGGAGCAATGTGGCAGAGGGGAAGAGCTGTGGGTGGATGGAGGGGAGGCAGGAAAGGGAGGCAGGGATATGGAGGATGATAGGGCGGTGGCTGTTGCACAAGGAGGTGGCGATGGGCTGCCTGCGACAGGCTGGACTTGGGTAGTTGAGGGGGTAGTTGAGAGGTGCTGCAGGCCACGCTCATATGTGTCCATGCGAGCACATGCGCATGCGTGCACACCGGTGTGTGCGTGGCTGCTAGAAATAAACAACGAAAATGCCAGTGGATGGTTGGGAGAGAGGAGGCACGGCCTAAGAACAAGTGCGGGAAGTCAGCTCACCAGGTGAGGACGTGCAGCAGCAGCAGTTGCGCCACGGTGAGCAGCGCAGCAGCAGAGCCCGTCAGCAGCCCCGGCACCTCCAAGGACGCAAACACGTACACCGCCAGCCAGGTGTTGAGTGCGGTGAAGAGGATGTACAGTACGATGAGCAGCATCGCCACCGCTGCAGCTGTGCCCAGGGAGCGCGTGAGGACGAGCCTGCGGAGAGAGTGCAGGGCGCGATGTTGCAAGGGATAATGGCCGGAGAACGAATGACGTACAAAAAGAAAGAAAGAAAGAAAGAAAGAAAGGAAGAAATAAAAAGAGAAAACGGACAGGAAGTGTGCTGTGAGAGGCACGGAGATGGGAGACACGGTGAGAGGGGTTATGAAGAACAGGGGACGGTCGAGAAACAGGTGTGTGCGGCACAGGGACGGACCTGAGCGCGTGACCCAGCAGAGGCAGGTGTGAGAACTGGGGTCGTTTGGTGATGCCAATGGCTGATGGCACATGCGATGCATGTACCGCTGACCACACAGAACGCGTGGGGACCGCTGCGACTGCTGCGATAGCAGGGTAGGCAGCAGCAGCACCATCGCCAGCAGCACCTTCCCCGGAGTGCTTTCCACGTCGGATTTCGTCCCTGTGATCCCCCTCCTCTGCGCTCACGCCGTGGCCCACGAGAGCAGCAGCGAGGAAGGCGATGAGCATGGAGAAGACAACAACGGCCCACAGGCCCAGGAGCAGGAAGAGGAGCAGCAGCGGTGGGTTGGCGAGCTGCGTGAGGAGTGGAAGCAACCACGCTGCACACACGGCAGGAATCTTGCCCTCCCCTGCTACCATGGCGCACAGGACAGCCACCTTCCTGACGACTGCAGCGAGTGGTGCTGTAACGAGGACTTGAAGGAGCAGCAGGAGGAGGACGAAGTAGAGGATGGACTGGGAGTGAGAGAGGAGGATGGCGGCGGTGCGACGCAGGAGGGAGAGGGAGAGGCGTTTGAGAGGGCGGGAGAGGAGGAGGAGCATGGCTAGGCTGAGGAGCGCGAAGAGGCAGGCGAAGTGCACTATGAAGTGGTTCGAGTCGAGGGATAGGAGGGGCGGCGACATGGAGGAGGAAACGAGAGGCGAGGACGGGAAGGGCGAGGCAAGGACAGACGTGGGGGGGAACGGGGAGGTGAGGAATGGAGAGGGTAGAACGGAAGGAATGCCCAGTGGGGAGGTAAGGGGTGCGGAGTTGTTAAGAGAGAGGAATGAGGAGAAGAGCAGGGCGAGGGAATCGGAGAGGGGAGGCGATGCGGTGCGGCTGGGAGTGAGCAGCCATGTGCTGCTGGTTCTGGCGGTGACGGAGCGAGTGAGAGTGGCGGCAGTGGCGTCGACAACGGAAGATACTCCATCCATCAGCATCGCGCGAGCTGCTGCTCTTGCTGCGGCAGCGAGCGTGCTCATAGCAGCAAGAACGTGCGACGAGGTGGCGGCGCCGGCAGCAGAAGTGGCGATGGGACCCGCGCTCGTGCTTAGTACTAGAGAGTCCGAGAAGAACAGTTGCGGGAGGTGAAGAATCAGAAACGCACCGACGAAGAAGAGGAGCGCGACGAGCGCGAAGTGTGCGGGCAGAATTATGGCGAGGCTGTTGTGCCGCCTTACGTACAGCAGCACGCCCCACACGAGCGGCGCGGCGGCGACGACGGCCACGCCGATGCGCGCGTACGAGAGGGTGACGAGCGCCGCTGAGGGGCCGGGGGACGCGCGCAGGGCGGGGATGAGCAGGCGGAGCGCGCGGAGGAGCGTGAGAATGGCGAGGAAGAGGAAGGCTATGCGCCACGACCGATCTCGCCATGGCCGCGAGTCGCGCGAGAGAGGCACGAATGGCGCGGACGGAGAGGATTCGAGGGCATCGGCTTCGGAAGAAGCAGCAGCAACAGGTGGGCAAGGTTGCACGGGGGCAGGGTGGAGAAGAGGCGCTGACAGGTCAGCGGAAGTAACGGTGCTGCTAGGACGAGCGGCGCGGCAGGAATCCATGGCGAAAGACTCGTCAGAAACCGTGTCGCTGCGTAACTACTTCGAATGTTGGGGCTTACTCAGTTCGTAAGCAAAAGCTGAGAAGACTTGGAGCAGCGTGAATCGCAACGTGACGTTCCTTCCAACAAACAACCCATCTTTTTCTAGAAATGAGCGCAAGAGGGTTGGTTGGGAAATATAAGTGGCGAATGGGAGGGGAGTGCAGGTGGTGGAAATTGTTATGAGTTTTACTAGACAGAGTGCGCGGAAGACTTCTATAAAGAGAATGAATTGCAGAATTACTGAATGATAAAGAAGCACGCATTTATAGGGTCGAAACCGTGCTAGGCGAGGACCTCGGGACGTGGATGCTTTGGAAGTGTCGCAATTGGTGCGGGGCGACTCGGAATTGGTTCGGTGCGGAACTGTAGGCCGAGCCATCCTGACGCGAAGTGCTCGGGCTGTGCTCGCTAGGAGCAACCTCCACAGTAATGAATGTATATTCATTACACTCTCCCACCTTCTAAATAAAGTGCCCTTATACGGAGCCGAGTCTTGCAGTAGCTTGAAAACTGCAGATCTCGGTTGAAAACTGATCTGACGGTGTAGAAGTCGTTGACTGTCAAGTTGACGCGTGACTGAACGCGTTGACTAGGCGAAATTCAAAGAGTTGGAATGTCAGCCGTTGATACTGCCGATAACGATCGGGCCGTTGAATTCGAATGTCGGGTTGAAAAGCCGTTGATGAATGAGAACCATCGATGTGGTGGATCTCTGTCGGACGGTCAAGATAAACACGTCGTGGGCGGAAATGCTGACGCGTTGTCAGAAGTCGATGAAGCAGGACCCGTCGATGTCGTTGATGTGATCGCGAGCGTCCGTCGTGCTGAATCTGTCAGACAAAATGTCAGAAAAAACAGACAGGTACAGTTCGAGAGCACTTTCTCCCCCCTTTGGAAAAGACTGCCACCCAAAAATCTCCGCGTGGCAGCACCGAATCACCCTGCTGCCGCAGTATCTTCAGTTGTCAGCTGCTGCAGTCCCGAAATTGCTGCCGTTTGTCTTGTCGCAGTGTCGAAAATCCTCGCTGTAGCTTCTCCAGCTGTCGGCGCCCCTGGCAGTCTTGTCCAGACTCGCCGAGGTTTTTTGTCGATATTCGCCGAGAAGTACCAGGCAGAGGCGAAAAACAGCTGCTGCTCTTCCCCCTGACCTCGCAAATATTTTTTTTCAAAGTTGAACTCGAACTGTCGATGACGTCAGCTGCATTGTCGGTATTGTCGTGAATCGCCGAAAATCTCCGGGCAGGGTCGAAAACAACTGTCGCTTTCTCCCCCTACCTGTTGAAAAAATCGTCCTTGTGTTGCAGCTGGTACCCCCGAGCAGCTTCCGATTTGTACGGCTACACATTTGACGACGAGTGCCTCCGTGCGCTTAATCGAGCGACGCTGCAGTCAGCCGTCGGTACGGATACTGTCAGCGACCCCGCTGACTTCGTTAAAACTCTTTTCGGAACTGCTCGTTGCACCCGTAAATGTCGGACATTTCCACCCCACGTAAATTCTTGGTCGCCTGCAGGTTGCCCCCCGAAAGAACCGGTGTTTCTAGCACGCCCACCCGGTCACCATTGTTTTCGTATGGCTAACCACCCAAGCTACCCACCAACAGAAGGTGCTTTTTCAGCATGGAGCCCAGTACTTATGGGTCTTCCGAGACCGATTTTCACGGACCCTAGCGCGCATCGACGCCGCAGATCTCACAGCAGAACTCTCCCAGACTGCTTCAAAGTCCACCGAAAAACGCTTAAAACAGTTGGCGAGCAGACGTCGACCCGTCTCCCGTCGTCGAAAATGCACCCGAAAATCATGGTTGAGGAATCAAGCCCCGAAGTATTTTCTGGCTTGAAGTCTCGACATTTCCGCTTTTAACCCTGGTACTCCGACGCTCACCCATCTTCGTACCTGTCGAAATACTTAGCAAATCCCAGGCATCCTTGGCAATACACCCCTCGCCGCGCCTCCATGCAACGTTTTCAAACCCTTTCGAGGGTCTACCGAATAGACTCCGGAATTCACGGTGGAGTGGTGCACGGGCTCCGCTTATCACTCAAGTAGCTTGAAACGGCACCCACAACTTTCCCTCCTCTTTTTTGCTTTTGCCCCCCGACAATTTCGCATGCCGCCGTTCACCCAGCGTCCGCTTTTGTCGGATGAGAAATTCTTCGTGTTGACCCGCGATTTTTCTGGCGTTCGATGAAGGCGCCAACACAGTCGTAATTAGAGCAAGTTTATCATATCAAACTCTCAGCCGGCCGCTTCGCTGCCCACCGTGCCTATCGCATTTAAAACTCCGCAGCTTCGGGAACTCCATCTTCGCTGCTACACCGCTGTTGGGTAGACCGTTGAATCAGGAGAAACACCGACAGCTGCAACAATTTCCTCAGTCCCGACTTTTTCGGCATGGTAACTGTCGCCGATGGTCCGTTTTTGTCGGGGCCCAACAGTGTCGCACCACGAAATGTTTCTTGTACGCCCTGCCGTCGGACCAGCGCCACCCACGATGACTGTTCCGGCTTGGGTGACTACTGTTTCTGGCACAAAGTCATCGCCTAAGGAACTCGCATGACGATTTTGCCTCCGACAACTTCGGACGTGCGCCGACGACGAGCCTGCCGACGTCAGCCGCTACACAGCATTAACTCCGAAATTGCCGAAAACGAACACTGTTAACTTACGCATTTTATGCGACAACAGCAAAAGCTGTCCGCCACCCGGGGAGAGGGAGGCCACGGTCCATTTCTACCGTCGGTGGCAAGGATCCGTCGGTGCCGCAGGAGCGCCTTGAAATTCATGGCCGCTAGGAGCAACTACCCGTTCTCCTGGCCGGCTCTTGCGCTGCTCCAGTAACCACGGCATCGTTCCCTGTCCCCCCCCAGGGGTATACACTCTAAAAAACGAGGAAGCTAGGAAAGTAGCTCTAATACCAAGTGTTATGAGTACTAGACAGAGTGCGCGGAAGACTTCTATAAAGGGAATGAATTGCAGAATTACTGAATGATAAAGAAGCACACATTTATAGGGTCGAAACCGAGCTAGGCGAGGACCTCGGGACGTGGATGCGTTGGAAGTGTCGCGATTGGTGCGGGGCGACTCGGAATTGGTTCGGGGCGGAATTGTAGCCCGAGCCATCCTGACGCGAAGTGCTCGGGCTGTCCTCGCTAGGAGCAGCTTCTGCAGTAATGAATGTATATTCATTACAGAAATGTTGCTCAGTTGCGCGTGATTGCGACGCGTGTTAACGGATACACAATTGCATGTTGTAAGGAATTATAATTCCTTACTCTAGTCAGTTATTAGCGAGTACATCCCGAAGGTCACGCGGCAAACCTGTTTGGCCTATTTCGTCGGCCGAACTACTCCCAAGTCGGCCTCCGCTCCAATCGGATCCATCACCAAGCCATCCTCGCCCAACCTCCCCGCCTTGCTATGACTTCCCCTATTTAAGTCTCGTCACTTCCATTGTATTGTCATTAAGAAATTCTGTAATTCTCATTCTCGTTATTCGATATTCTGCGCACTCTGCAAGTTCATTCTGTGAAAATGAACGAGAAAATGAATGCACTATAAAAGAGTTGGGTACAAGTACTTGTGAAACTAACTGAACAGGAAAAATGAATTGACTAAGTCAGAGTTGGGTACAAATACAACCCTAGCAAACTGTACCCCATAAGTGCTACCCCACTATAGCCTACAAACATGCATCAGCTATAATAATCTGACACACCCCCATAGGCAAAGTGGGGGAGAACAAGGGGTCACAAGACCAGTCAAACAAAGCAAAGCAAGCTCAGGGTGGATCACAAAGTCACCACACAGTCCGAGCACAAGAGCAGGGCCAGAGGCCAGTTCACATGCAGGAGTACAGACATATATATAAAACTAGACAAGCAGGAGCAGGTATATATATGACAAAGTACAAGTAAAGTCAAGAAGAGAGCAAGTGAGGCAAGACAGGTACAAGACCCAGCTGGGTACAAAAGCGCTGATGGTCACAAGGCACAAGTGCCTTGGTGAACACATCAGCAGTGTTGGCCTCAGAGGCCACGTAAGCAAGTCGCAACTGACCACGCTGCTGCAGCTCACGAGCAAGGAAGTAGCGGAGAGCAATGTGCTTCGTTCTGTGCTCCAAGCGCTGCTCTCGACACAAGGCCAGCATGGCCTTGTTGTCTACGTACAGCACTGGAGGAGAACGAGGCGGCTCTCCAAGGTCGGTCAGCAGGTAGGTGAGCCAGCGAAGCTCCTGTGCAGCCATGGCCCCGGCGTAGATCTCAGCCTCACAACTGGAGCCGAGAACCGAAGACGAGCGAGTAGACCGCCACGAGACAGAACCGGAACCAAGGCTGAAGGTGTAACCCTGTGACGACCGCTGCGTAGCCTGGTCGTCAGCCCAAGAAGCGTCCGCGTGGCCGGTAAGGACCACTGGACTCCGCCCTCCAAGCACTAGCCCCATGCCCGACGTACTGCACAGGTAGCCCAATACCCTCTTCGCTGCAGCCATGTGCTCCGGTCTGTGTCTCCCAGGAGCAACATAGCGTGCAAGAATGCTCAGAGGGTATGCAAGGTCAGGTCGTGTGCAGGTCATCAGGTACATGAGGCAGCCAACAAGCTCTGCATACGGACCACTCGACTCTACGGACTCATCCGAAGGCAGAGCTGAGAGTGAGTGGCGAGTAGGCAGAGGAGTGGCCTGAGGCGAGGAGTACGTGAAGCCGAAGCGCTGAAGGACCTGCTGCACCATGTGTGACTCAGTCAGGGTAATGGTGCGACGTGCTCTGTCCCGAGTGATCTGCAAGCCAAGGTAGCTGCGCAGTTCACCCAGGTCTGTGCACGTGTGTCTCTTCAGCAGCTCGGACTTCACGTAGGCGAGTCCAGCAGTGTCCGCTGTGGCAAAGACCAAGTCGTCGCCGTACACGAGGATGTAGAACGGCGGCAGGGAAGTGTCGGTGCGAAGAAACAGCGACGGGTCAGCAGTAGAAGGAGCAAACCCAAGAGCCGCAAGCGTAGTCCTCAGTGTGTCGTGCCACTCACGCGGTGCCTGGCGGAGACCGTAGACTGGCCGTCGGAGGCTCCACTGGGTGCCAGGAGGGAAAGTCCCAGTTAAGCCAGGCGGACGGCGCAGCCAGATCTCCTCGTGCAGGCTACCCTGCAGGAACGCAGTGCTGAAGTCGAGAGAGTGAAGCTCGTAGTCGCGCTGAGCGGCAATGTGCAGCAGCACCCGAAGAGTGGTCATCTTCGGGGTGGGAGAGAAGGTCTGAAAGTAGTCAACTCCCTGCCGCTGACTGAAGCCACGAGCCACGTAACGCGCCTTGAAGACAGGCGGGGAGCCCGGCGGCCGCTTCACCCTGAAGATCCACATGCCACTGACGATGTTCGCCCCGGGAGGGGGAACCGCGTCAACGTAGGTGCCTGTGGACTTCCAGGAAGCCATCTCTGCATCCATAGCTGCCTGCCACTGAGAGGAGTAGGGACCCTCTACGGCCTCCGCGTAAGAACGCGGAGTCGGGATGTCTAGTGCATCCGGGTCTCCCTCAGGGGCAAGCAGTACAGACGCGAGGTGAGGTGAAGCAGCCGCTAGACACTGTAACTCCTCCTGCCTGTCCTCTAGGACGTCCGTGCCAAGGGCACACTCACCCCCGACGGACGGAGGACAGGCGGACTCAGACTCAGCGACAAGACGAGCAGCGTAGTCTAGACGACAGCGCGCAGCAAAGTCGACAAGCTCAGTGACAAGGGCAGACGCAGCAGACGACTCAAAGGAAGGGTCAGTGACAGCAGTAGCAAGGAGACGCGTGACAGTAGGACTGGCAGCACGAAGAGAGTCCGACTCCGGGTCGGCAAGAGCAGGAAGAGAGGAAGCAGGAGGAGAAGGCAAAGGGGCACGCAGAGGAGCAGTGGACGGACGCAGTGACATCCGGTGCGTGCCAGGGACAGGAGGAGGACGCTGACGCGACCCGCGACCACTAGCGCGCTCAGTACGAACAGGCGACGCAGGACGAGACGCAGGCTCACGACGCTCAGTAAGACCTCCAGTCGGACCAGCGTAGGGAGAAGGAGCAGGCAAAGGGGAGGCAGGCTGGAGCTGTGGCTGTGACCGAACAGGCTGTGGACCCTCTAAGGAAGCAGGAGGAGGAGCAAGACCAAGAACCTGCTGTAGGAGCGGAACGAAGTACGGTCGGGGCCGCACTGCGACACCAGAAACAGCAGGAACAGCACCAGCCCCCCCGTCAGGAGCACCCACGCCAGCAGCACCTCCAGCAGCACCTCCAGAAGCTCCAGAACCCCCAGCAGCAGCACCAGGAGCACTGTCAGTCGGACCACAAGCGGCAGGCTCAGCGCCAACACCCTCAGCAGCACCAGCTCCAGGAGAACTCTCAGACCGAGCAGCTCCAGCACCCACAGTACGAACACGGTCGGGACGCGCGGCAGCAGTACCCACTGCAGGCGAAGAACCACCAGCACCAGCAGCACGCCTCCAGCGCCTGGTAAACCACTCACGCAGCTCCTGTGGGGAGAGTGGCTCCCGGCGAGACGAAGCACCCCCAGGCTCAGCACCCCCAGGCACAGCACCCCCAGGCTCAGCACCCCCAGGCTCAGCACCCCCAGGCACAGCACCCCCAGGCTCAGCACCCCCAGGCTCAGCACCCCCAGGAACAGCACCCCCAGGCTCGACACCTCCAGGCTCAGCACCCCCAGGCACAGTACCCTCAGGCTCAGCACCCCCAGACCCCGCACCCTCAGGCTCAGCTCCCGCAGCAGCACCAGAGTCACCAGTGACCTCGACAGGCTCGACCGCGTCTACCTGGGACACACCTGAAGGGGCAGGACCCTGAGGGGGGAGGGGGACTACCGGGGGGGGGCCTGGTACCAAGAAGAGCGGGGGCGGGGGAAGGGACGGAGTGCGGTAGGGGAAGAGGCGGTAGTAGGGTACCGACTCGTGGAACGTGACGTCCTAGGAGGACAGAACACGTCGAGAGGTGGGGTGGTAAAACTGCCACCCAGGGGCGTCGGGGGGGAACCCCAGGAAGACGCAGGGAGAAGCACGAGGGGACAGCTTGTCCGCAGACAGGTCGCGAACAAACGCCCGAGATCCCCAGACCCGGAACGCCGACGCATCGCCAACCTTCCCCGTCCACAGTAGCTCTGGGGAGGTCTCTGGTCGAGAGACCCTGGGGTGGAGGTTGATCTGGTGCGCAGCGTACCTGACCGCAAACGGCCACAGAAAATGGGGAGCAGCCGCATGCATCATGGACGTACGAGCGACGTCCATGACCATGCCGATGCGGCGCTCAGGAATCCCATTCTGCTGTGGTGAGTCCGGAAGCGTGAAGGTCTGACGGATGCCTCGCACACGACAGTAGGCACTCAGGAGGCCAGAGGAGAACTCTCCGCCTCTGTCCGAGTGCAGACGCAAAATAGGGAAGTCAGAGCCAAAGCTCCTCCGAAGCTGAAGACGAGCTGCGCGGATCCAGTCGATCAGCACCTCAGTGGCCTCACCCTTGCTGCGCAAGGGGAAGACTGTGGTGTAACGCGAGTAGTCGTCAACCACCAGCAGGAAGTAGCGCTCCTGACTCTGTCCACGGACGCGGGCTGGGCCCCACACGTCCATGTGAAGCGTCTGCAACGGGGCCTCTGTCGGAGGAAACTGGGAGGAGTGAGGGGCAGCACGCTGGCGTCCCTCGACACAGGGGACACAGGCAGGGCCAGGGCCCGGAGGAAGGGGAGGGAGGGACCGGGGAAGACCAGACACAAGGACCCGCGAGGCCATGCCTCTGAGCCGAAGCAGAGAGGGGTGGCCAAGCCGGTGGTGCCAGAGGAGGGTCTCGTGAGACAGACGACGACACGAACAGGGGGCAGACTCAGGACCAGACCTGGACGCTGCAGCAAACACCTGACCAGACGAAGGGACTCTACCAGACGCAGCACCTGGAGGAGAAGCAGTGGTCAGTGTGTACAGGCTCGACCCTGGCCGACGTGTAAACGTAGCCAGATGACGACCTGTATCCGCCTCCGTACAGTGGGTCACCCGCTGACGAGCAGGGGTGAACTGGTGGACACCTGCATCCTGGAGGTCAGCACCACTCACCAAGTTCGTCGAGAACGAGGGGAGGTAGAGACCAGTCAGGGTGCCAGAGGGGGCCGCTGGACACGGGAGGACAGTGGAGAAGCGAGACAGGACAGGTCCCCCAGAGGGGTCAGCCAGGGACACCGCAACCGGCCGACTCAGCGGCGTGAGAGTGGTGCGGTCCCTAAAGAAGGAGCGAGACGCTCCAGAGTCAAGGGTGAAGGTGTGAGAGGCCGAAGCCGACGCAGTACCTGAGAGCGCGGACTCACCAGCACCTGAGAGCACAGACGCACTGGCACCTAGAGCTGCAGCCTCACTAGTACCTGACGCGGCAGTACCAATGCCCGGGTCGGGCGGGAAACACCGGTAACAGTCATCCTCATCACTACCAGTCACAGCATACATAGCAGAGAGAATAGCATCAAAGTCAAGATCATAAATAGCTACTCCAGCCCTAGACAGCTCTCCCCAGTGGGGGATCTCAGCGGCCTCCGGAAACTGCTGACGCCAGGCGTCGGTCAGGCGGCCAAAGCAGCGACGGGCTGTGTGGGCGCCTCCACACCTCTCCCCCGCACGGTCACCGGTGCGAAGAACGTAGGGGCAGGGACCAAGCGCACCACCGCGCTGACGCTGCAAGTACCACTCACGGAGCTGCTGAGGGCCGGGGACGGTGCGAGAGCGCTGCTGCTGCTGCGGCTGCTGCTGCTGCTGCTGCTGCTGCTGCTGCTGGCGCTGACCACCCCCAGAGCTGCTCCGCTGGGACGAGCCACTCCGACCCCCGCCTCCACCGCCACCCCCGCCTCCACCGCCACCCCCGTCTCCACCGCCACCTCCCCCACCAGGACCGTCGCTCCCACCGCTCCCACCGCCTCCTCCGCGACCACCTCCGCCGCCACCGCCGCCACTAGTACCTCCACTCCCGCCACCACCCCCACCGCCACCCCCACTCCCCCCTCCACCCCCACCGCCTCCTCCACCGCCCCCTCTAGCTCCACCCGCCCCCTTGCCCCCCTTGCCCTTGCCAGAGCGGCGTCTGCCGCTGGGGGCAGACGCCGCGCCGACCGACTCAAAACCAGCGAGGTCGGCCGCAGCGGCAGAGGCGACAGAGGGCAGCAGGGGGGAAGGACCACACCCCTCAAAGATGGGGGTGCGAGGGTCACCCCGAGAGGCCCTTACAGCGACAATACTCTTCTCAGCCGCTAGCAGGGACTCCTCAAGGAGGTCGACAGTGAGAGTGGTTGGACAGACAGAGAGAAACTGGTCCCTAACGACACGAAGGGACTCAGGGAGACGGGTGACGAGAAAGTAGAGAGTGATGTACATGGGAGGAGGGTTCGCAGCGCGGAACTCAGCAGGAAGGGCAGCGCGGTAGCGGGTGTCACTAGCACGGAGGTGGGTAACGAGGTCAGCAACAGTGGGAAAGGAAGCGAGGTCAGGGAAGAGAAACGGCAGCATGAGGCGGCTAAGGGTAGCGGAGGAAGGGGAGGAGTAGCGTGCAACTACAGCGTCGTACAAGGCCTGAGCGGTCTTGCACTGACTAAAGTGGGCACGCTCAGAGGAAGGGAGGTGGCGACGCACAGCAAGACGTGCAGCAGCATCGCGGGTCGCCCACTTGGAGCGAGCAGCAGAGTCAGCATCAGCAGGCGGGGCAGGGAGAGCGCCAGAGACAAAGTCAAAGAGAGAGACCTCATCTATCGCATCACACAGTAAGTACAGCTGCAGGTCTTCAATCCAGACGGCAAAGTCAATGGCCCTCCCCTCAGCGTCAAAAGTAAGAACATTGGGGGTGGCCATGGCAGCAGCTGAAAGTCTCACCGGGCTAGGAGAGTCGGGTAGGACAGCAGCAGGTGGCTCGGGCTGGTGGGGCGGCTCGGGCGGCTCGGGCGGCTCGGGCGGCTCGGGCGGCTCGGGTACCGGGCGGCTCGGCTGCTGCTGGGCGGCTCGGCTGCTGCTGGGCGGCTCGGCTGCTGCTGGGCGGCTCGGCTGCTGCTGGGCGGCTCGGCTGCTGCTGGGCGGCTCGTCTGCGGCTGGGCGGCTCAGCTGCGGCTGGGCGGCTCGGCTGCTGCTGGGCGGCTCGGCGGGGCCGTCAGGGTGCAGCTGCGGGGCCGGGACAGGGGACGGCGGGGCCGTCAGGGTGCAGCGGCGGGGCCGGGGCAGGGGACGGCGGGGCCGTCAGGGTGCAGCGGCGGGGCCGGGACAGGGGACGGCGGAGCCGTCAGGTGGCAGGCCAGCAGGCGAGGTGGCGAGCCGTCAGGTGAGGCGGCGGGGCCGTCAGGTCAGGTGGCGGGCCAGCAGGTGAGGCGGCGGGGCCGTCAGGTCAGGTGGCGGGCCAGCGGGTGAGGCGGCGGGCCGTCACGTGTGGTGGCAGGCCAGCAGGTGAGGCGGCGGGCCGTCAGGTGAGGCGGCGGGGCCGTCAGGTCAGGTGGCGGGCCAGTAGGTGAGGCGGCGGGCCGTCAGGTGAGGCGGCGGGGCCGTCAGGTAAGGTGGCGGGCCAGCAGGTGAGACGGTGGGCCGTCAGGTGAGGCGGGGGGGGCCGTCTGGTGAGGTGGCGGGCCAGAAGTCGAGGCGGCGGGCCGTCAGGTGAGGCGGCGGCCGTCAGGTAAGGCGGCTGCGGGGCCGACAAGGTGCAGCGGGGGGGGGGGGGGGGGGGGGGGGCTGCTGCAGCGACGAAGAGGCCGCGCGGCCGTCTTGAGGGCGGCGCGGCGCGGCAGAGCCGAGAGGGCGGCGCGGCGCGGCTGTAAGGGCCGCGCGAAGTGGGGCCTGGGCCGCGCGCGCGAAAAAAAATGAGTCGCGCGCGCGACTCTCGGGGCGCCACAAGGGCAGCTCGACGCGCACTAGGGGGAGCGCGCCTCGGGGAGAATAGGGCGCGCTCCGGGCAGGAAAAAAAAAATCGTGGGTGGGCCCAAAGAACGGTCCTTAGGAGGGACCCGCTCTATACCATGTGAAACTAACTGAACAGGAAAAATGAATTGACTAAGTCAGAGTTGGGTACAAATACAACCCTAGCAAACTGTACCCCATAAGTGCTACCCCACTATAGCCTACAAACATGCATCAGCTATAATAATCTGACAGTACTAACCCTAATCGGGTTGTACCCCATAGAGGCTACACCACTACAGCCTACACAAAAGCATAAGCTATAATGCTCTGACACACCCCCATAGGCAAAGTGGGGGAGTACAAGGGGTCACAAGACCAGTCAAGCAAAGCAAGCTCAGGGTGGATCACAAAGTCACCACACATTCCGAGCACAAGGTCAAGGCCACAAGGCCAGTTCACATGCAGGAGTACACATATATATAAAAGGCTAGAAAGGCAAGAGCACGTGTATATATATATACATATATATGTAACAGTACAAGCAAGGTCAAGACGTGAGCAAGTGAGGCAAGGCAAGCACAAGACCCAACTAAGTACAGAAGCGCTGATGATCACAAGGCGCAAGCGCCTTGGTGAAGATATCAGCAGTGTTGGCCTCAGAGGCCATGTACGCAAGACGCAGCTGACCACACTGCTGCAGCTCACGAGCAAGGAAGTAGCGGAGAGCAATGTGCTTTGTTCTGTGCTCCAGTCTCCGCTCTCGACACAAGGCCAACATGGCCTTGTTGTCTACGTACAGCACTGGAGGAGAACGAGGCGGCTCTCCGAGGTCAGTCAGCAGATAGGTGAGCCAGCGAAGCTCCTGTGCAGCCATGGCCCCAGCGTAGATCTCAGCCTCACAACTGGAGCCGAGAACATAAGACGAGCGGGTAGCCCGCCACGAAACAGAGCCGGAACCAAGGATGAAGGTGAAACCCTGTGACGACCGCTGCGTAGCCTGGTCGTCAGCCCAAGAAGCGTCTGCGTGCACAGTGAGGACCACTGGACTCTGCCCTCCAAGCACAAGCCCCATGCCTGACGTACTGCACAAGTAGCGCAACACCCTCTTCGCTGCAGCCATGTGCTCCGGTTTGTGTCTCCCAGGAGCAACATAGCGTGCCAAGATGCTAAGAGGGTATGCAAGGCCAGGTCGAGTGCAGGTCATCAGGTACATGAGGCAGCCAACAAGCTCTGGTACGGGCCACTCGACTCTACGGACTCATCCGAAGGCAGAGCTGAGAGCGAGTGGCGAGTAGGCAGTGAAGTGGCGTGAGGCGAGGAGTACGTGAAGTCGAAGCGCTGAAGGACCTGCTGCACCATGTGTGAGTGAGTTAGGGTAATGGTGCGGCGTGCTCTGTCCCGGGTGATCTGCAAGCCAAGGTAGCTGCGCAGTTCACCCAGGTCGGTGCACGTGTGTCTCTTCTGCAGCTCGAACTTCACGTAGGCGAGTCCAGCAGTGTCAGCAGTGGCAAAGACCAAGTCGTCGACGTACACGAGGATGTAGAACGGCGGCAAAGAAGTGTCGGTGCGCAGAAACAGCGACGGGTCGGCAGTAGAGGGAGCAAACCCAAAAGCCGCAAGCGTAGTCCTCAGTGTGTCGTGCCACTCACGCGGTGCCTGGCGGAGACCGTAGACTGGCCGCCGGAGGCTCCACTAGGTGCCAGGAGGAAAAGACCTAGTGAAGCCAGATGGGCGGCGCAGCCAGATCTCCTCGTGCAGGCTGCCCTACAAGAAAGCAGTGCTTAAGTCAAGAGAGTGAAGCTCGTCGTCACGGTTAGCAGCTATGTGCAGCGGTACCCGAAGAGTGGTCATCTTCGTAGTGGGGGAGAAGGTCTTAAAGGAGTCAACTCCCTGCCGCTGACTGAAGCCACGAGCCACGTAATGTGCCTTGAAGACAGGCGGAGAACCCGGTGGCCGCTTCACCCTGAAAATCCACATGCCACTGACGATGTTCGCCCCAGGCGGGGGATCCTCGTCAACGTAGGTGCCTGTGGACTTCCAGGAAGCCATCTCTGCGTCCATAGCTGCCTGCCACTGAGAGGAGTAGGGACCCTCTATCGCCTCCGCGTAAGAGCGCGGAGTCGGAATGTCAAGTGCATCCGGGTCTCCCTCAAGGGTAAGCAGTATGGACACGAGATGAGGTGAAGCAGCAGTAAGACACTAGAACTCCTCCTGCCTGTCCTCAAGGACGTCAGTGCCAAGGGCACTCTCACCCCCGACGGATGGAGGACAGACAGACTCAGACTTAGCAACAAGACTGACGCCGTAGTCTAGGCGACAGCGAGCAGCAAAGTCGACGAGTTCAGCAACTAGGGCAGACGCAGCATTGGACTCAAAGGAAGGGTCAGTGACAACAGTAGCAAGGAGACGCGTGATAGTAGGACTGGCAGCACGAAGTGAGTCCGACTCTGGGTCGGCAAGAGCAGGAAGAGAAGACTCAGGAGGAGAAGGTAAAGGGGCATGCAGAGGAGCAGTGGACGGACGCAGAGACATCTGGTGCATGCCAGGGACAGGAGGAGGACGCTGACGCGAACCGCAACCACTAGTGCAAGCAGCACGGACAGGCGACGCAGGGCGAGATGCAGGCTCACGACGCTCAGCAAGACCTCCAGTAGGACAAGTGTAGGGAGACGGAGCAGGCAGTGGGGAGGCCGGCTGTAACTGTAACTGTGACGGGACAGGCTGTGGACACTCTAAGGGAGGAGGAGGACCAGTAGAAGGCGGGAGACCAAGAACATGCTGAAGGAGCGGAACGAAGTACGGCCAAGGCCGCGCGGCGACTCGAGGCATAGCAGGGACAACACCAGTACCCCCAGCGGCAGCACCAGCACCAGCAGCACCTCCAGCTCCAGTACCTCCAGCAGCACCAGTAGCACCCCCAGCAGGACCGCCTCCAGGACCGACAGCAGTAGCCTCCGCGCCAACACCCATAGCAGCTCTAGCTCCAGAAGTACCCGCAAGCCCAACAGCTCCAGTACTCCCAGTACGAGCACCTCTGGGACCCGCGGCACCAGCACCCTCAGCAGCAGCAGAACCTCTAGTACCCGCAGCACCTCGAGCTCCAACAGCTCGCCTCCAGTGCCGGGCAAACCACTCACGCAGCTCCTGTGGAGAGAGTGGCTCCCGGCGAGACGAAGCACTCGGAGAACCGCCAGGCACAGCACCGCAAGACGCCACACGAGCAGGTCCAGGACCCTCAGGCTCAGCACCTCCAGGCTCAGCACCTCCAGGTGTAGCACCCCCAGGTGTAGCACCCCCACGCTCAGCACCCCCAGGCTCAGCACTCCTAGGCTCAGCACCCCCAGGCTCAGCACCCAAAGGCTGAGCACCCCCAGGCTCAGCACCCCCAGGCTCAGCACTCCCAGGCTCAGCACCCCCAGGCTCAGCACCGCCAGGCTCCGCACCCCCAGGCGTAGCACCCACACGCTCAGCACCCCAAGAGTCACCAGCGTCCTCGACAGGCTCAACAACGTCTACTTGGGACACACCTTAAGGGGCAGGACCCTGAGGGGGGAGGGGGTCTACCGGGGGGGGACCTGGCACAAGGAGGAGCGGTGGCGAGGGGAGGGACGGAGTGCGGTAGGGGA
This sequence comes from Closterium sp. NIES-65, assembly GCA_948144175.1. Classification (NCBI taxonomy): domain Eukaryota; kingdom Viridiplantae; phylum Streptophyta; class Zygnematophyceae; order Desmidiales; family Closteriaceae; genus Closterium; species Closterium sp. NIES-65. The sequence continues at coordinate 625,578 of CANXME010002232.1, read as the reverse complement.
AGAGATGGTAGTAGGGGACCGACTCGTCGAACGTGACGTCCTGGGAGGACAGAACATGGCGAGTGGTGGGGTGGTAGAACTGCCACCCTGGCGTGTCAGGGGGGAAACCCAGGAAGACGCAGGGAGCAGCACGAGGGGACAGCTTGTCCGCACACAAGTCGCTGACAAACGCCCGAGATCCCCAGACACGGAACGCAGACGCATCGCCAACCTTCCCCGTCCACAGCAAAGCTGGACCCCGGCCGACGTGTAAACATGGCCAGGTGTCGGCCTGTTCGAGCGTCCGTGTAGTGGGTCACACGCTGACTCGCAGGAGTGAACTGGTGAACCCCCGCATCCTGTAAGTCAGCACCACTCACCAAGTTCGTAGAGAACGAGGGGAGGTAAAGACCAAACAGGGTGCCAGAGGGGGCCGCCGGACACGGGAGGACAGTGGAGAAGTGAGCAAGGACAGGATCCCCATAGGGGTCTGCCAGAGAGATTGCAACTGGCCGACCAAGCGGCGTGAGTGTGGTGCGGTCTTGAAAGAAGGAGTGGGAAGCCCCTGAGTCAACAGTGAAGGTGTGTGAGCCGATGCGGTACCTGAGAGAGCAGACTCACCCGCACCTCAGGAAGCAGACTCACTAGCACATAGAGCAGTAGCCGCACCTGTACCCTGAGCAGGAGACTCACTAGCACCCAGAGCAGCAGCCTCACCAGCAACTAGAGCAGCAGGCTCTATACCCGAGTCAGGCGGTACGCACAGGTGACCGGCACGGTCAGCACTTGTAGGCAATGCAGACATGGCAGTGAGAATAGCATTATAGTCAAGAGCAAATATATCTACCCTCTGCCTAAGCAACTCCACCCAGTCGGGGAGCTCAGCCTCGTCGCCAAACTCGGTACGCCAGGCGTCGCTCAGACGGGCGAAGCAGCGGGACTGTGTGTGACTAGGTGTCCCACAAGGCTGACCAGTTCGAGCACCAGTGCGAATCACGTAAGAGCAGCGAACAGAACGGAGAGACCCTCTACTCTGAGCGTACCACTCATGAAGGTGCTGGGGCGTGACAGACGCGCGTGGGCGTAGCTGGAGCTGCATCTGGCCGCCGCCAGTAGTATTAGTGGCAGTAGTGGTAGCAGTAGCAGCGCCGCCACCCCTACAACCCCAACCAGTGTACCCCTCACGCAGCTGCTGGGGCGTGAGGGACTCACGCGGACGTCGCTGGGGCTGCATCTGGCTCCGCCAGTAGAAGCAGGAGCAGGAGTAGTAGCAGTAAGGCGAGCAGCCAGGCAGGCCAAAAGGCAGGCAGGCGGGCAAGCAGGCGGCGGGTAGCGCGCTAGCAGGGCAGGGGCTCACTAGTGGTGGGAAGAGCAGGCTCAGAGACTCGGCGACTCGGCGACTCGGCGGTGCGGGCGGCTTGGGCGGCTCGGCGGCACGGCGGCTCGGCAGCAACTGCGGCTCGGCGGCTCGGCGACCCGGCGGCTCGGGCGGCTCAGGTGGCGCTGCGGCTCGGGTGGCTCGGGCGGCTCGGTAGCAGCTCGGCGGCGCCGGCGGCTCGGTGGTGAAGGCGGGGCCGCTTGGGGACGGCGGCGGGGCCGGGTGTAGCGGCGACGGGGCCAGTAGAGGTGGCGCCGGGACCGCAGGGTAGGTGACGGGGCCAGCAGAGGCGGCGCCAGGGCCGGGAAGGGCGGCGCCGGGGCCGCAGAGGTAGGCGACGGGGCCAGCAGAGGCGGGGCTGGGTTGGGAAGGGCGGCGTTGGGGTCGCCGGGGTAGGCGACGGGGCCAGCCGAGGTGGCGCCGTGGCCAGGAAGGGCGGAGCCGGGGCCGGGATGGGCGGCGCCCGGGCCGCAGGGGTAGGTGACGGGGCCGCTAGGGCGGTGGATCGGGGCCGCAAGGGCGGCGCGACGCGGCCGCTAGGGCGGCGTGACGAGATGGGGCCGTGACGGGGCAGCGCAGGGTCGCGCGCGGCTCCTCTGGGCGCCGCGACGGGGTAGCGGGGAGTGGCGCGCCTAGAAGGAACGGGGCCGCGCGCCTCGGGGCGCGCGCCAGAGTGAAAATCGCCGCGCGCCGTTGATAGGTCGCACGCCACGGGGCGTGCGACAGATCGAGTAGCAGCGGAAGCAGTAGTAGGGCCCACAGGCCAGGAGCATATGTGCTCTGAAACCATGTGAAAATGAACGAGAAAATGAATGCACTATGAAAGAGTTGGGTACAAGTACTAACCCTATTTGGGTTGTACCCCATATATGCTACCCCAGTACAGCCTACACAAAAGCATAAGCTATAATGCTTTGACACATTCATAACACAAGTGGTGAACATGGGGGCGAAACTGTGCTAACGACATTAGCGAGATAGTGATAGGGCAGTAACAGTTTGCACTGGTTACACAGACAATTTTCCTTCTCAAAATAAAGGTCTGGTAGAAAAGCACCTGATAACTACATAGATATTAAGGAATTTTCTCGATATTCCTTAGCGCGCCCTGCAACATCGTGTACAGCAGCAGCCGTTGTTCGCCCGTTACTGCTAACGGGGCTTCGCCAACTTCGCGCGCACCGTTTCACCAAACCTTGCACTGCTGGCCCGGCCGTGTCGGCCTACGCTTCGAGACTAGCCCGAGCCTCGCTTCCAGCATAGCACTAGCTAGGTCGCACGCACCGCGTTACCGTTAACATGTTTCGTGTATAAATGTTCGCTCATGAATTCGCTCACATTTTTGTACTCGTTTGACACCTTAGTGCAATTCTCGTTACTTCGATTCATTGCACCTGTAACACTTGGTATTCAGAGCCTCTTTCCTTTTCGGACCGCGCTTCTCCGCACCCCACAAAATCAACTTTTGATTTTTCGCTCGAAGGGACTCACGCACCTTAGCACCTAGGAGCCGCTGTCCTCGCGTTCTCTCGTAAACGCGTGCAGCCACGACTGCGCCTAGACTAAGACGAGCCGACGCCCTTCGGAATGGCAGAACATCTTGTGAGAATAGGTAGTTAGAAGTAGGAGCCATAGCTAGGTCTTTCCTAGCTAGGCAAGAATAGTTTAGGCAAAAGAGGGGGATGCACTAGCAAGCAACTGGATACATATAGGAAACCCTAAGGGGTTGTACTCGCTATAGAGTACCCCACTGCAGGCTAGAGAACAAAGATAACATTCTGACACACCCCCATAGCCAAAGTGGGGTGTAATCAACAGAGCAAGCAGAACAGAACAAGCTCAGGGTGGATCACAATGTCACCACACATTCTGAGCACAAGTTCAAGAAGCAATAGTTTAAGTTCAGAATTATGAGCAAAGCTAGTGGTAGTCACACCGGGCAAGTGAGGAGGAGGAGAGGGAGTGAGAGGAGAGGAGATAGGAGGCGACGGCTGAAGCTGCAGACACACGGGCAACAGGAGGCACACTCGCACAGTGGCTACCGGAACAACGCTCCGGACTACTGGAGTAACTGGCCCCGCGGCTTAAGTAGCGGCAGACGAGCAACGGACCCACGGGCGACTGGCACAGGTGGCTACGACTGAGCTACCGGAGCAACTCCCCGGACTACAGGTGCTGCTGGCGACACGACGGCAACCTCCATTTAGCTTCCCCAAACTATCCCACTCCCCCTGACACACACCTGCTGCTACACCCTTAGCTCCACTCCCCCTTCACCCCCCCTTAGTACCACTCCACCGGCTCCAACAAGTCCACCCCCCCTCAGCGGCAGCTGCAGCACAAGGAGACGGAGGAGGAGGAGGAGCAGGGAACAACACACAGTGGGTTCACCCCCATACCCCTCACCCCCAAACCCTAATGCAGGAGAATGGGGAGTAGGAGGGGTGGGGCGCCAGTAGAAGCACGGGGGACAGCAAGGAGGGCAAGGGCAGGGAGGAAAGGGCCACCCACGGGCCTGGCACAGCCGCCCGAACCGCGCGCAGGCGGCCTGAGCCGCGCGTGGGCCTGGCGCAGCCCGTACGGGCCGCGCGCGGGCCTGGCGCAGCCCGTACGGGCCGCGGACTAGTCTGGCGCGGCCCGTACGTGCCGCGCGCAGGCTGTACGGGCCGCGCGCAGGCCACGACGGGCGACGGGGGGCGACGCAGAGGTCCCCTTCGCCCGTCACAGCACCTCCCGGGAGCGGCGCGCGGCGTGACGGGGCAGTAACCCGCCGCGCGCCTCGGGGCGCACGGCGGGAAGAGAACCGCCGCGCGCCTCGGGGCGCAGGGCGGGCAGAAAACCGGTAGTTAGAAGTAGGAGCCATAGCTAGGTCTTTCCTAGCTAGGCAAGAATAGTTTAGGCAAAAGAGGGGGATGCACTAGCAAGCAACAGGATACATATAGGAAACCCTAAGGGGTTGTACTCGCTATAGAGTACCCCACTGCAGGCTAGAGAACAAAGATAACATTCTGACACATCTTGACGTCACTAACCTCACGCAGGACCGCCTGGACGAGTTGCTGCGACAACTGCACAAAAGCTCCGAAGAAATCGCAGCATTAACGACGGAACGTACCTCCCTGCAAAATGACCTCGCACGAGCACAATCCCAAGAACCTGGCACTCTGATTCAGCCCGCACCACAGTCATTGCAACACGGAAGTGTGGGGCAGCCCACGAGCGCCGCAAGTGATGGCGTCGTCTGCCATGACGGAGACGACGACCACGGCACGACACGCCCCGATGCGACGAATGCGGCCAAGAATTAGCCTCGAGTCACGATTTCAGTGACGGCCGGCGAGTCAGCTTTACCTTCGCCGATGTCGCAGCGTCCGCCATGCTTTGACCCGAGTGAGCGGGGTGGTCCTACCGTTCAGGCGTGGCTCTTCACGTTGAATGTCTTCTTCGACGCGAACTACGTCTCGGAGGATACTGCGAAGATTCGCTACGACGTGTCATTGCTGCGAGGACTGGCCATGGACTGGTGGCGTGTCATCGTCACGAAGCCGGTGGACTACGCGACTCTACCGACACGGGAAGGACAAACCGGACCCTGGGCGCCATTGTATTTCGTGGAGGTGCCCCAGTATCGCACGTGGAACGCGTGGTGTGCAGGCCTGCGCGCTCGTTTCGAACCAATTGCGGCTTCGATCGCGGCGCGACAGAGGCTCCGCACTTGGCGCCAACTCGGTTCCGTCCAAGACTACACGAGCGGGTTTCTGGCGCTATGCAAGCAGGTGGGATACATGCACGAGAGCGAACGCATCGACCGCTACATCGGCAGCCTAAAGCAGGACATCGCTCATGAAATCCAGCTTCGCGGCGTCACCGATTTTCAGGAGATTCTCGCCATGGTAGAGAAACTTGATTTCTTCTGCCGACCGAGACCGGGGTCCTACGGAAGCAGCAATTGGGGACATCGGCCTCGTGGGATGAACAAGGGCGCTACGATACGTGCCGTCGCCGCAAATGCCGCTGCCGCACCGTTCAAAGGGCGCTGCTTTGCGTGCAATCGGTCGGGACACCATAAGAGCGAATGCCCGGAAAATGCTAAAGGAAAGGGGGAAGCTGAGCAGCAGAGACAGACCAAGCAGCAGGGAAACGCTGGGAGTCAGTAGCAGACGGGCCCTCTACTGACAGGTCACGCCGCTCGCCCGACCCAACCGACCCTCACCGAGTGATTGTGCCGGTTCACGCAATCGACCACACTCGGCCGAATAAGGAGGGTACCACGGTAGACAGCCCTATACTACTTAGTGGGAAAATTAGGACGGACTTAGTTAAAATATTCGTAGACGGAGGGGCCAGCCACAGCCTTATCAACACTGCCACAGCACGAAAACTGCGACTGCCAGTGGACAGATGTTTATCTGAGATCGACGCAAGACTGGTCAACGGCACGCCACTGGCGATACGGGAACGTCTGGACCGAGTTCGGATTCAATGCGGGGGTAACTTCACGTTTAGCCAAGAAATGCTCGCAACGACCCTCGACGGAACCGATATTTGCTCGGGCGTGATTGGCTGGGACGACACAATCCGCGAATCGACTGGACGACGGGTGAGTGAAACGCGCCGTAGCGGCAGGAGCTGACGTGTACGCGGTTGACATTCGAAAGCCGAGGCAGCAGACAAAGGAGGGGATTTGCAGAAACTGCTAGCCGGCGTACGGAGTGATCTGGCAGCACTATTGAAGCAGTACAGTGACATCTTCTCGGATGACCTACCGACGGGACTGCCACCTCAGCGACCGCACGACCACAGGATAGAACTAGAACCGGGGGCACAGCCGACAGTACAGCGACAGTTCCGACTGACCCAACCCGAACTGGACGAACTGAGGAAGGAATTCATTCGCCCTAGTTCGTCGCCCTTTGCAGCACTTGTGAAGAATGAAATGAGAGAAAAAGAAATGAAGAAGAAGGGGGGTTTCACTAGCAGCAATGAGGTGTCAAAGTTAGAAGGAAGAAAGAGGATTGAACTAGCAAGAATGAGGATACAAATAGCAAACCCTAGAAGGGTTGTACTCGCTATAGAGCACCCCACTACAGGCTAGAACAATAAGATAATATTCTGACACACCCCCATAGCCAAAGTGGGGTGTAATCAGCAGAGCAGGCAAAGCAAAACAAGCTCAGGGTGGATCACAATGTCACCACACATTCTGAGCACAAGTTCAAGAAGAAATAGTTTAGAGTTCACAATTATAAGCAAAGCTAGTGGTAGTCACAACGGGCAAGTGAGGAGGAGGAGGGAGAGTGAGGGGAGAGGAGACAAGAGGCGACGGCTGAAGCTGCAGACACACGGGCAACAGGAGGCAGACTGGCACAGCGGCTACCGGACAGCGCCCGGACTACAGGAGTAACAGGCCCCGCGGCTCAAATAGCGGCGGACGGGCAACGGACCCACGGGCGGCTGGCACAGCTGGCTACGACTGGGCTACCGGGACAGCGCCCCGGACTACAGGTGCTGCTGACGACAAACTGGCAACCTCCGCTCATCCTCCCGCACACAGTCCCACCCCCCTGATACACACCCACTGCTACATCACTAGCTCTACTCCCACGCACCCCCCTTAAACCCTAAACCCAGTCTCCCACACAACCACCCCCCTCAGCGACAGCTGCAGCAGTGGGAGACGAAGGAGGAGGAGGAGAAAGGGAGGAAGGCACACCGGTCACCCCCATACCCGCCACCCCACAGCAAGCGGCCCCCTCAGGTCGCCTCGACAGGCGACGGGAATTGGGGGGGGGGGGGGGGGGGGGGGGGGGGGGGGCACCACGGACCTGAGGGGAGGGCGGGGCCGCGACAAGGGGCGGGGCCGCGACGAGCGGGGCAGGGCCGCGACGGTCGGGGCGGGGCCGTGACGTAGGGCGGGGCCGCGACGGTCGGTTGGGGCCGCGACAGGTCGGGGCCGCGAAGGTAGGGCGGGGCCGCGTAGGGTCCGGGGCGGGGCCGCGTCGGTCGGGGCGGGGCCGCGACGTAGGGCGGGGCCACTTCGAGGGGCGGGGCCGCGACGCAGGGGCGGGGCCGCGACGAGGGGCGGGGCCGCGACGGTCGGGGCGGGGCCGCGACGTAGGGCAGGGCCGCTTCGTAGGGCGGGGCCGCGACATAGGGCGGGGCCAAGCCGGGCAGGCGCACGGGCGGCGACAGGCCGGGGCGGGGCCGCGACGAAGGGCGGGGCCGAGCCGGGCAGGCGCACGGGCGGCGACGGGCCGGGGCGGGGCCGCGACGTAGAGCGGGGCCGCGTCAAGGGGCGGGGCCGCGACGATCGGGGCGGGGCCGCGACGTAGGGGAGAAGCCCGCCGTGCGCCTCGGGGCGCACAGCGGGCAATGAACCGCCGCGCGCCTCGGGGCGCACGGCGGGAGGAAAAAATAGCAGCGGAAGCAAGGTGGGGACACACCCACAGGATCGATCCAAGGGGATCGACCTGCTCTGATAGCATGTCAAAGTTAGAAGGAAGAAAGAGGATTGAACTAGCAAGAATGAGGATACAAATAGCAAACCCTAGAAGGGTTGTACTCGCTATAGAGCACCCCACTACAGGCTAGAACAATAAGATAATATTCTGACAAAGACACGCGCCCTAATCTGTCAGAATCCCAACCACTAGACTATTGGAATAAAAAGGGCTTGTTCAGTAGCGGGTCAGTGCGCCCATAACCTCCCAGGCCAACGTGCCTGTAACCCTTCCGTAGGATCAATCGAGGGCCTCTAATAGACCTTTGACACCCTCCGCACTGAGATGCCTTAAGTGCACACACTGGGATTTGAATCCGAGACCTTTAATCTCATACCATGTCAAAATCCCAACCACTAGACCATTGGGATAAAAGGGCTTGTTAAGGAGCGGGTTAGTTCGCCCATAACCCCCCAGGCCAACGTGCCTGTAACCCTTCCCTAAGATCAATCGGGGATCTCCAGTGGACCTCTGACATAATCGACCAATCATGCGTAGCCATTAATGGTCACGAGCATCATATATTAATGCCCCACATATATTTCCTCGATCATAAACTGCAATGCCCGGGCGACAATGCGCGGGATTTAATGACCACGCATGATTGGTCAATTATATGCGTGGTGCCTTTTTTGGCAATCCGCGTCCAATCAGGCGCGGTCATATAAGGACGTGGGCCCAATCGACTTTGATCAGCTCGGATCTGATCGGGTTGGATTGGATCGAATTGCTTGCGATCGTTTTTCTCGCGCCGCCCGATCAAAATTGGTTTTCCTCGAATATTTTGCGGTCTTGGATGACAACATGTGGCCCATTACCTGGTAGTTGCACCCCAACTTCGGCAAGATGGGCGAATCCAAGTATCGTAGTAATGTCGCAAATATTGTACTACGCTGAAGGTCAGCTCCTGAACAGTTCTCGCTGGTCTGTATGTATGAGCGAGGATTTTCGAGACCTCATGGCGAGACGTGTTACATGTCGCTTATATGGCCAAGGGCCCCGATCACATGCAAGCAAGTGATCGGGGCTAATTGTGTCTGATCGGGTCTGATCGGGCTGTTCGAGGCGGTTGATCGAGATGGCGCGATCAGCTGATTGCCCCCGATTGCCTGAAATTGGCTTTCCGTCTTCCTCGAAGTTATTGATCGCCTCTGATCGCGCCGATCAAAGTCGATTGGGCCCACGTCCTAATGTCACGAACATAAATTCCGGATAATGAAAATCGCTCAATAATCACTCCAAACTTTCGGGGCTACAAACCCCCGTAGGGTAATGCGCCTGAAAAATACAAAAGCGTGCGTGAATCCCCTTGCGCGGCCACTCGAGTAATTATCACCAATTTTTGGTGGCCACTCGAGTAATTCGAGGCCACGCGAGCAAGAAGGAATCGCCGAACATGATTCTACAGTAATTCTCTCCGCAAAATTCTACGCTCCTCCCTCTCTACCCGTACTTGGACTGCCGCGTCAGCATGAAGTGTCCAAAGGAGATGTGTGAAAGAAACAATCAAACCAAGCAAGCCAGTCTTGCACTCCGAACACAAAAAATCGGACCCCGGGCCGAGTCGCGTCACCCGAGTTGACCTGGATCTTGCCAGTCGAGCAGGTGAAATCAGTCGCGCGAAATTCCTGCTTCGTGATTTTCCTCCCTTCGTTGTGTCTTCACCGATTTCCTGTATGTGAAGTTTCTTGATTATGCACAACGAAAATCTTTGAATTACGATATTCGCAAGCCGCGTTTTTTCCTTCTATAGTATGGCGTTCGATACTCTCTATCCGTACTTGGTCTGTCGCGTGCTGGTCGTCGTCATGCTTCTCGCGTCCACCGCTGCTAGCGCCTACCGTGTACCGGACGGTCGCCTGCCTGTAGCTCGTCGCCCGCGCCAAGTCGCTGCGTCCGTGGTAACGCCGAGTCACGCGCGCATCAAGCTCCAACCCTCTCAAAGTGAGAACCTTTCTCCGAATGACTATCATTCTTGTCGGGGCTGCGAAGGGTCGCATAATTCAGCCAACTAACAAATGCAGCACCCTTTCGGAAACAGAAGAATATAGATGCCAAGCCGATATATCGAGCCATACTCATTCCCTCCGTCCTGCCTTCTCGTCCCCAAAACAACCCTTTCCTCAACCTTTCCCCCCAGTTCAAGCGCTTCTGGCCCTGGGCACAGCATGGGGGTTGTGGAACAACAACAAATCTAACGTGTTCTGTGATGGGTGGGGGGCCCTCACAGGATGTAACCGACAGGGCATGGTAACCCACCTGTGAGTACTACCATGAAATGGATTACAGGGGGTAAGGGGGAAGAGGAAGCGAGGATGGTGAGGGAAGGGAAGGGCAATGCATGGTATAGGAAAGGCTGTTTTGATGATGGATGATAAGAGAGGCAAAACTGCAAGGTCGGTCATGCCATAGGAACGTGCTGAGAAGCTAATGGCATGTACTTGCATGGTGGAGTGTACGTGGTGGCAGCAGACATTGATGAACCTGCTGCCATCTCCTGCCCCCATGCAATTGTCTACTGCCTGAATTTTCCTCATTGGATAATGTGCGATGTTTTTCTGCTATTATGTAGGTCTGTATATTCAGATGATGAACGCATGTTTGGATTTGGAGTCGTGCCGCCAGCCATGACAAACCTCTCCGCGCTTCAGCAGCTGTAAGTGCACACTGCTTTTGGAATCAAGGCACGAGGATGGCCGTAGGGGTGATTGAAGGGCCACAGATTGGGTTGCTGTGGCCGTGTGTTGTGTTGTGCTCAACCACCACTGAAACACGTGTGCTGTTGACCTACAAAAACCCCTGATTATGTATAGTACACAGTTGGGAACTCCCCGCGTATCTTTGCTTTCGTCATTCTGCTGCTCTGTAGGTAGACTATTGAAGCGCACCAAAGTTGTGATTCGCTTCACTTGAATTCACCACTCCTTCTTGAATAACTCCCTGCAGGGGTCTGAGTCACACTGGAATTACAGGGAGCCTGGAGATTCTTGGCCAACTACCCAAATTGCAAAATGTGTACGCACCTTGTTCCACTCCATCATTGCTCCTTCTCACCTCTGAAGGCATTCTCGACGTCATTTTGCCAGCTCCTATCTCCCTCTCCCATCCCTTGTGTAAGCTGTGCCTGCCTACCACACCCACTTGGTTGCCACGACAGAGATCTGAGCTTCACTGGCTTCAATGGATCCATCCCTGAGTCCATCAGCAATGCCAAGAGTCTGACATTCCTGTAAGAGGAGGTCCTAGTGGCAAGGCATGGGCGACGCATGATGCTGGCCTGCAGCTGCTTTTCTGCCACAAAATGTAAACTCAGGCTTCCAGCATGTGTCGCATTGTGGATGGGGGCGACTCAAACAGTCACATGAAGGATGGTTTTGTGTTTTTATGCAGCGTTCATCCTCAATCTATGAAAGAATTCATTCACACGAAACAAACTCATACATGTCTGTGCCAATGCACATTCTTCCCTGTTGACATGCATTCATGCACACCAACTTGCTTGCATACCATCTCAGTGACCTCACGGGCGTGGCTCTCAGTGGAAGTCTCCCCTGCAGCATCAGTCGTCTTACTGCTCTCGAATACCTGTACCTCCGAGTTTTTCCTTCTAAACTCCCCCTCACACCCCCCCTTTCCCCTAATCCTCCCCTTTCTCTTCGTTGATTCAACTACTTCTCTGTGATGTGCGTCGTGTACATCCTGAGTTGGAAAGTTCCTTTGTGCTTTCTCCACTTCCCAACGCTGCGGCTGAGTTTCCCCCGTCGCACTGCCTCAACATGCAGGTACATTGGGATGCCTCAGTTCCATGTCTCTACTGATCCATTCCTTAGCCATGACCCAACAGAGTGAGATTGATGGGGATGGCTTGGTACTCCTGCTGCCTGCTGGTTCACACCCACATGCTGCATGATGTGTGCAAATTGCCAGCACATTTGCCACGCACATCTGTGTGCTGAACTGTAGCAGCGTCACATGGCTATAGAAACAACAGGCGAGAACAGTTTTTGAGAGCAGGCAATTGGTGGCACGGCACCTATGCATGCAGGTCGAGAAGCTGGTGCTTGGGATGATGCAATGCAACTGAGAAGGGCATAGTGCAGCAGGGCAGCTCATATGACAATGGCAGCCGTGTGATTAAAGCTGCTCCATTCACATGCCTCAGTGCCTCTCGTTCTCCAACCTTCTCAACCTGCTCCATGCACCCACGCACACACGGCTTCTGCTCTACCCTGTGCCGTGACAACTGCTGCTGTTGTGCCCTTTCATGCCATGTGCAAATGCAGTACACAGAAGGCTAATCACGCTTCTCCATCTCCCTCTCCGCTGCTGTCTGTCTCTCTCGCAGCATTCTCTCGGCTCAGTCATCCATGAGACCCCCTGTGATGCAAGGCTCCATGGACGACCTCTCGTGTCTCGCTCCACTCACTCGCCTACAGGACCTGTACGCTTCGCTTCATCCCAACCCACCTTCGCCTTCCCTCTCACTCATCCCTGCCTTCGTTCCCTTCTTTCTCGACCAAGCGGCTTCCTGACTTGCCCGTGCCTCATTCTCCATGCCTCACTCAATCACATTTTTTTCTCCAGCACAGCTCATACTCCCCTGTCATTCATCCTCTCTCTTGCACTGCCCCGTTGTCTCTTTTACTCACTTCTCCTCAGGGCTCTCATGAGTCTCAACCTGACGGCTGGGGAGCTACCTTCCTCCCTTTCAGCCCTTACTTCACTCACAACCCTGTAAGTCCCATTAACGACATATTATGTTTTGGGGGCGTCTAAAAAGTCTCATACGCTCAACATTACAACAATATCGAAATCAGAAGCATTTCATCCATCCCGGGTACTTCAATCCAAACCGGAGCACCTAAACACGTCTCTCCTTCAAGGATCCATAGGTCCTATCGTTGAAGCATCAAGACATTCCCATGGTCGAACTGGCAGGGCGCCCTCTCTTCCCCCTCTCTTCTTCCCTCTGTTGCAGTGACCTAAGTTTCCTTCCCATCACCCGCTTACCACAATGGATGAGTTCACTCTCCAACCTCATTCATCTGTGAGTGCCACTACGAGCCCCTCGCCCCTTGCCCCTGCTTCTGGATAAAATGGGGAACGCACGTAACATTCGTGGGTTCCATCTACCCTTCCCACCTGCACCACCTGCGACTAGCTACAGTCTTGCCACTTGCGCACTCACGCTGTGCTTACCTTGCTCGCTGCCGGAGCTTTGTCAAGGCTTTCTTGAATCTGCTGAAGCTCGGTTCCTATGGGTGATTCCCTCGGGTTTGTATCATGCCACCCTGCCCTTAGAGGGATAGTCGAAATGTACGTTGAATCCACTTGCAGTGCCCCCCCCTGTGCCTCTCCACTGACTGCATTGCATAGTGCAACCATCACCACCCTCCTGCCCTTGACCCCCATGCAGGGACGTCACCGGCAACTTTGATGTCCACCGCTCTGCACCGTTCCCCACTGAATGGATGGCGCTTACAGAGCTGCGTACTTTGTGAGTCATCCGCTGTGTCAAGGCCGCATCCATGTTGGGTTGACATATTGGATTGCTCAGATGAACGTGTTGGTTTGGATTCAGACCTCTCCAACCATTTTATTGTTGACTTTGCCTGTGGGAGCATTCGACCCGCTTCCTTTTTCACCAGCCAACTGCGGACTGATCCGCCTCTCCTCTTCCCCCTTCCCTTATACCTCCAGGCGGGCCGGTCTGAATGGCTTCACTGGCTCTATCCCCTCCAGCATCTCCGCCCTCTCCCTTCTCAGTGATCTGTACGCCTCCCTTCTCTCCCACTCTCCGCTCCCTTTCTCTCCTTCTTCCTCCGTTCATGAAATGTTTACGGATGCAGTAGTTGTCGATATAAAAAAGAGAATCCTACTTAATATGCAAGATTACCTGGTTGTGAACAGCGGGGTCGGGAGGGCAGCTGTAGAAGGGATTGCCAACAAAGCACTTGTGAAGGTGGTTCATCGTGTGGTCGTTTCCCACAAGGCAATACCGTCCTTGCGTTCCTCCTCGTATTGGCCCCACCAGGGAGCTCTATTGCAACAACCTGTCAGGAAGTATCCCTCCTGGAATCAGCGAGTTCATAATCCTGAGTCATCTGTAAGGCCCCACATCTTCACCTTCATTTATTCACCATGCCTTTCAACCGAAACCACATGCAAAAGAATGAACAACGGGTTTAATCTTTGCTGAGTGTACGTCCTGAGACGACATCTGTATAGCTCCGCACCCCTCCTTTCATACCTGCACTCGTTTTCTTCTTCCTCCACTCTACTGCATGCGTTTTGCTCCTTGGTGCTGACTTGCATCAGCACCAATCCACAAACCAGCTTTTGATCTGTGAAGGGTGGACCATGGGTGTGGCATAATTGACGTTCTAATCATGTCATTCCAGGAAAGGCTAGGGAGATTTTACAGAGTTGCAACATCACAAGCAGGCATTAGCTCGAGGATAATCTCTGCACTGTACAATTCCTTCTCATACGGAATAGCACACCATTGCACAGAGTCTCTGCATTGCTCTGTCCACCCATAGTTGACGTGCCTGCGTTGGCCTCGCTCCACATGTGTGTGCCTGCACACAACACAGGGGGCTCTCCTTCAACAACCTAACTGGTGCCGTTCCTGCCCTCAATCGTGGAACCCTCCAAACCCTGTGAGTCTCCAAGGTCTGCGGCACCTTGCATGCAGATACAAGTGGCCGGGATTGCAGCGCACCTCTGTGGTGCACCGTGCATGCTCAGTGTCCACCAAACAGAATCAGGTGTTGGATTCTCTTGGGATGTCTCCTGTGTTTCATCTCGTCGCAACTGTCTCCCTGTGATATCCCCCCGCCCGTTCCTGCTGCTGCTTCGGCAGCATATCGCCAGGCTTTTTTGTTGCATTCCCAATAGCCTAAGATTGGCATGGGCCATATATTCTGCTTAATTTGTTAGTGAAGAAATGCTCGTTCTTCATTATGTAAAAACGCCACCTTCTTTTTCCCTCATGCTCCTCCAATACAGTGCTGCTTTCAACCACACATCGCTTGGCGTGTGGCACTCAAGCATTCAAGCCCCTATCTCAACGTACATGTCCGTTCTCTTCTCCACATTCCCTCCCCTCCGCCTGCCCTCACTTCGTGCAGAGACCTCTCCCACAATCACCTCACCATCATGCCCACTGCTATCAACGCCAAGAAACTGTGAGTCATGGGTGGTCACTATGAGTATGCTACACATGGGAGAGGGAGAGATGGAGAGAGAGTGGGACGGAAGGGAAGGGAAAGGGCAACACAGGAACCCACCCCTGTTTGGTACAAGTGCGCCGTGGCCTGGAAGCAGAGCCTGCGTGCGCCTCATTGAAATCACCCTTCACGTGTTGGTATACCGCCTCCGTTCAACCCCAACCAACACCGGTGAGACTGCATCAGTGCTTGTCACACCGTTGCTCACCTCAACTTCTTCCAAGATCTCCTCACCTGAAAGCGCACCAGATGGATGGACTGACAGGCAGCTGCTGTCAAGAGGCAAGACAGATAGTCCCCTAGGAGCAACTGCATGGGCTCGTTTACCGTGCCCTCTGATAAGGGTGCTGCCCTGCCAATTACATTTTGCTGTACTTGTCGTTTGTTGATGCGAAGGAGCATTCAAGGACAGAACGCAGTAGGTGATATTGTTTTATATTTCAAGGACTTGATTCGCGATAAACTCATGCTTTGCAATCCGTGACACCACCAAACAAGCCTGTTTTCTTTTTATATGTAACCAACTTGACCTGAATCGAGTCAGGTCGACATGCTTTCTTGGTCGATGCATAGCGAATTCGACTGGGGGGTGCCTAGAAAACGTTGATTCAGTGAGTCAGTTGACTCAAATGAATCTGTGATGACTCAAGTTGAGTGCCGTTCAGTGGGGGGGTGGAATTTGTTGTAAAACTTGGATGGTACGGTGTGTCTCTCATCTGCCCTCTTCCAATCATCTCCTAGATTGGCATAAACGCGTTTGGCGTATATACGCGTTCCGTATATACGCTAGCGTGTGAACGCTGAACGCTAGAGTGGTCAGATCCAGGATACGCATTTCTGGGCAGGGAAAAAAGTTCCCCGGGCAGGGTAAAAAACCCCTCCCGGGATTGGGTCCAGTGGGATTTCATGTGGGATGTGTTTCTGTTTTTTTTTTTTCCCCATACTAAAATTAGCCATGCCATACAAATCCAGTTACGAGTCATACTACTCTCTCCCTACTATACCCACCCTCCTCTCCCCCCCACTTCGTTACCCACTACTCATACTCGTCCTCCAAGATGGCGTCCTCATCCTCACCCTCCTCCTCCTCCTCCTCCTCCTCCTCCTCCTCCTCCTCCTGCTCATCCAACACATTGTAACCTTCGGGGATGGGGTGCTCCGGCTCATTCCCACACACAACATTCGGCATCACATCCTTGCGCGTGTGCCAGTTGCGCACAACGTTCCAGTTGTGCGCAACAAACACCAAATCCGCACACTTGGCGGATCCTAAGCGGTTCCTGCGGGCAGTGTGGACGGACTCCCACGATGACCAGCCACGCTCACAGGGTGAAGCCGAGACGGGCTGCGAGAGAATCCGGATGGCGAGGGACGCAAGGCGAGGGGCATCTGTTCCGTTCCACTGCCAACACTTCACCATGCTGTATTTTCCCGCCTTCACCATCTCCCTTTGTGCCACAGCCTCTGCCATCCCGAAACTACCCTTCATGTCCAGGAAATCCCTCAGCCCGTCCCCCAGCTCAACCAAGTAATCGCAGGCCGCATCCCTCCCCTTCCCGTCGTGGCCGACGAGGAACTCTGCATGCTGGTGAAGAAACGCCTTGAAGACACGCGTGCATTCGGCGTCGCCGCCGAAAATGTCATCTTCCTGGTTTGCGGGGTTGAGGATGCGGCCTGCCACGTGCATGGCGCACGCGAGGCCCTCGTCCCACCGGTCTTTGAGGATGCGGCAGATCTGCTTCTTATCGCTGATGCACAACTGCTCCTCATCCGCGTCCACGAGTGCCTCAACGTCCTCCGTGAGTTGAAGCATCACGTCATAGATCCTGCCCATCATCCCTTTTGCCTCCCCGTCAGTCATGCGCATCGCCTTGAAAGGGAGCTGCATCAGCTTGGTGAAAAACTCGGCAGTTTTCCACCACGCCGTGTCGAGTACCTGCACGGCGAACTTCTCTGCAACCTCCTTGCGCGATCCAGCAGCCCACACCTTCCACTCGTCACTGACGACCATCTGCGTAAGGGTGGGGCGAAGCTGACAGAGACGGGAGATAGCAATGTATTGGGTCCCAAAGCGGGTCCCCGCGGGTTTCAACGGCTGCAACACCTTCCCCTCCACCAACTTACTTACGGTCCCGCAAGTAACCTCGCGTCCAATGGTGGTTGCGGGTGAAGGAGCTCATCTCACCGCCACGGTCAACCACCTTTTTTGCCCACCCCATTTTTCCCACGTCCTCCATCCATCATCAGGTCCATGACGTAGGTGGCACATGGAACCTGTTGAATGTGGGGCCACATCTTAATCAGCTTCCGGCACGCCGACGCGTAGTTGGAACCCCCGTCCATACAGAACGCGACGACGTTCTCGGGTCCGACTTCCTCCACGACGGGTTTCAGTATCCCCGCGATGTACCCCCCTGTTTTCTTCTCCATGTTGCAGTCCACACACTCCTTCAGGACAGCGCCCGCGTCGTTGACGAGGAGGACATTCGCCTGCGGCCTGCCACACTTGTCTGTCATCATGTCGGACGCGATGGTAACACCTGTCTTCTTCCAGCTAGCCTTGATCCCCATCAAGCCGTTCTCAATACCCTTGCGGCAAGCGAGCAGTCCGGCACCTCCGATGTACTTGCGACGTGGCGGAAGGTAGCCCTTCCCGGCGCGGGCGACCAGGTGCATAGAGTTGACGAAGAGCGGATGTTCGACCAGGTTCTCCGGGAGGCGACATGCGGCAATCATGAGCGCAAGACCTTCATGTGCTTCACTTTTTGCCGCAGCAGCGTCGCCCTCGAGGTAGTCGGTCATGCGGGCCTGTTTGCCACCGGCTTTGACCGACGCTATAGCAGCCAACACCGCTCGCTGTTTCTCTTCTTTCGCAGCAGCCTGCGCCTCGTACTTCTTGCGGATCTCGAGGCGAACATCAGCAGGTGCCTTCCCGCAAAGCGCCACCTCGCGGCGCTTCATCTTCTTCCATGAGCTAAGGTGCTGAGCGCATCGGATGGCGGCACCTGAAAAGACCTTGAAGCAGTACTTGCACTCGTACTGCTGTGCCTTGCCCTCTTCGCGCTTGATGATACTGAAGTGCTTGAAGACGTCGTGGACTACATCGGGAAGGTACTCCCTGGTCCCTTCTGGACGAGGGATAGAACTCTCCACAGACTGATCGGAATGCGGCGTGAGAGGCGGACTGCTGGATGACATCGCACTGAGGCTAGTTGTTGGTAGCGGGAGAGGATTACTGAATGGGATGGACGTTCTGACGAGTTGATAAATAGCATGACGAGTGGCGGGGGATTGGGTCGGAAGGGTTGGACTGAATGAATGTTGTGGGTTTGAATGCGGTAACGTGTTGGGATAGAAATGTTCAAACATGCACACGCGACTCGATGTACGTGACCATCAATATGTCAACGTGCAACATGTGAAAGTGAAATCGCGACACCAGGACATGAATCCAATTTCCCGCAACCCTAGATCTCGGACGTGCAATCTGACGTCGCAGAATCACTCGCCGTGCCATTCCGCATCTTTTGGTGTGTTTGAAATTTTTTGGGTCGGGCGGGCTGCCCCAAAAAAAAATTGGGTTGCGTATAGCGTATTCGCTAGCGTTTCGCGTATTGCGTATACACGCTAGCGTTCAAACGCTGAACGCTAAGGCCTCTAAGCGTATATTCCAACTTAGATCATCTCCTCTCACCTCCTCTAACTTCCTTTCAGCTCTTCTCATCTCCTTTCATCTCCTCCCACCTCATCTTATCTCCTCTGGTCCCCTTTATAAGAACACAATTTGTTGTATTTTCCTTTGAATTTAGGGAATTCAGTTCCAGTCGTGACTTGTGAGTCAAATAAATCGACTCGAGTCAGCCATAAGTTATGGGTGCAGGTCGAGGCATGAGGGGTTCTAGACGTGACTTCAATCAACCCATGCTCTTGTTTCCCTTAATTGTTTTTGCCATTGATTACATCATGTTATGAGAGATTCCAACCTTTTAGCTATCCTTGCCATGCATGGACAAAGCATCCATGACCATTGATCCCTTTCAGCAATCTGAGCTACAACGACCTCCAGGGATCCCTGCCCGCCTATGGCATCGACTACGACAGTACCATGTGAGATGTTCTGTGCCTCCACACCCTGGAAATTCAGCGCAATCGATGAGTCCATTCCATTACCTACCGTGTCTTCTTCAAAAGGCACCGGCGTTCGCCATGCACTCGTCGCACATCACCCATCACGTCTCGGCTACTCCGCAAAACACAATGCTGCCATGCCAGGCCAGCTTCCTTGGTCTCAGCGGTCCTTCCACATAATGGGTCAGTCACGTCACATTCATGTGATGGAGTGGGGTGTAAGCCCTTTGCCACCAAAGCTGACTGTGGCCAGGAGAGCAAATGGAAAGATTCCCTCCCAAATTACAGCCTATAGGGCGTCCATGGATTACCTTGAAAGACTATGAGCCGAAGGGGAGTTGGGGGGAAAGGTGCCTCGGAGGAGAGGAGACAGACTTATAATCGAGAAGAGTGGGGGGACATTTGAATAGCTTAAAGTTTCGTCCCACGGGCCTTTTAAAAAGAACCATGAGCAAAACGTTTCACATTTCTCTCACGTTTTCTGGGTGTGAAACATTTGCCAAACTGGTTACAAAAATGTTCCCACACGCCTTCCCCTGTGGGTATTTCATTGCTCCTGCAAAGATAAGAAGTTCTTGTGACTGTGCATGCCTAGCAACCAAGACGAACCCAGCAAGGCCCATGTTTCCCAGATTCAAGTGGCAAGCAGGACGTACTAAAAGTCAAAATGGAGATTCAAACCCCTTGGGTAAGGTGGAGGCTTCACAATGTCTAGTAGCTAGTGGCCTCGCATTGCTGCAGCCCTTAGAACCAGTGCTGGAGGAATCACTGCAGTGCGGTATTGCTGACTGGTGAGTCCAAGGGTTGGCTGCCAGACTCTCATAGTTTTTGAAGAGTTGAGACCTTGTCTCAAAGTGCAGGCCAGTTGAGCTGGTAGTAGGCTTTCGCTGCTGCTACGTCATTAGGAGCCAGTCCCCACCCTTTGCCACCTCGGATTGGGTTCCAGATGCTGGTTGGCACCGTGATGGGACAGAGACCCTTACCGCTCCCTACATCTGGTCTCCGGTGTTGGAGTGAGCGGTGTGGTGGTTCATGGGGCAGAAGACAGGCGTCTAGCGTGGGCAATAAAAACTGCATCCTTGGATGCTCACATCCCGGAAAGCGGCATTGAGAAGCAGGAATGAAGGCCATGGCCAACAACTAATCCCGCACGCTCAGAAAAGGAGAGCTGGCTGGGTATGGGAATTGCGCAGAGACCAGGCATGCAGAGGCGAGGGGTGGGTGAATGGGCCAGGCAAGCAGACAAGGGATAGAGGGCCATGGCGAGTGGATGGGCAGCAAGGAGATAAGCTGCTGATGGGGCTGGACGAAGCTGGAAGGGAAGCTGTAGCAAAACCTCATTGCCGAGTCTACAACGCGTGGCCCAACCCCTCCACAGGCACAGCAAATGAGGCCTGGGCCCACGTTCTTGCCTTGCCTGCTCGGACTCCCCTAGGGAAGGGCATGCAGGACGTGTTGGCCAAAGGGTGTAGAGGAAAGTGCGTGCAGTGCAGTGCCTGCCAATGGGCGTTGAGGTGGGCATGGCCCCACCGCAACCACTCTTCAAAGGGTACCAGATAGAGGGGGGTGGTGCGGGCGAGGTCAGAAGCTCTGCGGCAGATGCATTGGGAAAGGACTAAGGGGGCAGCCATGGGTGAGAGTTGGCATAATGTGCAGGCTGTGGAGTAGATGGAATGGCAGACAGTGCAGGCTGAAGCGGGTGCGCCCGCATGGGGAGGCATTGCTGTTTTCCACCTGCTTCGTGCTGCCCGCCAGCCGTCGTGGCATCAGGGACAGCTGTTGATGCCATGGGTGCAACCAAGTCGTTAAAGCCCTCAGCTGTGGAAGACCACGGGTATACTTGGAGCATTGGGGCCGAAATGTATAATGCAGTGCCTTGTACTCTTTGTCCTCGTCGCTCTATGCTCAATGTCTCTATGACTTGCCTCAATAGTTCCTGCAATCCCTTTTCGACTCACTCCCTCACCCACTTCTTTGCCATTGATGATGGCAGTGTCCCTCTCACACACGCACATTGTTTCCTCTATGTATGACTTACAATTGCCACATCCATGACAGGTGCACGACACACACAGCAGCCAAGGGGTTGCAGTAACAACCACGGCCAGGCGCATCCTCCCTTCTTTCCATCCATCCTATTGCATACGCCATTGCCCTCATTACCAGTGCTTGCCTCTGATGCTAACCATCTTGCATGCCCTCAACAGAGACCTCAGCCACAATTCTCTTAGCGGAGGCTTGGATGGGCTCTTTAAAAAATCCTCTGATGCTCAAGTATCATTGTGAGTGGCAATGTAAATGGTTGTGTGTTATGTGAATCAGCAATGGTTGCATTGAATGTTAAAGATGTTTTTATATATCAAAGCGCTATTGCCCACTCTTCTCACGTGCCTCGACCTGGATAAGCCTCTTCTCTTACTTCAAGTTTCTCAAGATCTCTCTCTCGAACCATTGCCCTATTCCTCCCCTCCCCCCGCCACTCTTCAACTCGTATTTCATCCAATGATTATTAGGTTTGCCAAATAATGCAACTTTTCAGGCCCATTTCCATCCTACCCCAACTTGAAAATCGAATGGCTGTAAGCTTGTCATGGATATCCAAGTGGTACGTTTGATTGAGTACACGTGCTTATCAGTCTCAACGGGACTCATTGACGCGACACCTATGTGGGATAAAAATACTGGTGAACAGCCTAGTGTTTGTCCAAAAGGCCATCTCTAGACTAATGTCCCATCCTTGTTTGTTTGAAAACATTTTCCAGGCACTATATTGGTTCAAACTAGATATGACTGGGTTTCCATCCCATCAGTACATGTCTAGAAGAATGAATACTTCTGAAATGCAACCTCCTCCATTATTGTCCTGTGCTCGTGCATTTGTTCTTGATGGTGAAATAGCTGAAGTTATCTCTTATGTGGATTCCAACTCTGCAACATTGAATTAATTGGTTAATTACTTTTTCTGTACTTCCTCATTCAGCAGTTTACCCAATCGATGCTTTTCCCTTATTTTTCCATCTTCTTTGCTTTATTGATTTATCCTTGCTACCCTCCCTCCGTTCTCATGCTTGCCTCCATGCGTCATTGCCCACCTTCAATTTATACCCCTTCCTCATCCACAGTGACGTGTCTAACAACAGCTTCACTGGACCCTTCCCCTCAGTTCTCTTGAATGAGGAATCTCTTACTAAAGACATGTATTGCGTTCCCAATCAAGTTTCACGCACATCTTCTTTCCCTATCATGCAGGTGTGCCCCCACATGCCAATGCGATGTTGACATTTGCATCCAGTACACTCCATTTATTGCATCCAAACCATACCCTTTATTGCATTGAAGCCATACTTTTTAATGCGTGCAGCAACCTCTCACACAACAACTTCACGGGACCCCTTCCACCAGAAATAGCTGGCGTAAAGTCCTTGGAGCATTTGTAAGCCGTTCTATCAGCATCCCCTGCTTTTGAAATTGAGGTGGTAATTTGTTTGTTCAAATCTGATGTTCTTTCCTCTCTTCCTTAACAGCTGTGCCAATTCCTTGCCAATGCTTGCATCAACAGCAACATTTCCCACAACCACTTTTCTGGCGTTGTTCCCACAACCATTTGGGCCCTGGAGCAACTGAAGTCCCTGTGAGTGCGCCCATGCCTTCCCATCAAGTGGTACTCGAGTTATGAGGAAGGTAAGGAACAGCACGTGAAGGCAAAGTGAGTTCAACAGCATGTTGGGCTGTTTATGAGTTGCTAGACGAAGTCTCCACCCCTAGGTGCTGCCCCGCCGGGTCAGGTGCTATGTGGCAAGGCCAATGCCAGCCAGGAGTCGGTAAGGCGGGAGATCCTGACATTGCATCCATCTATGTCTGAGACACATGGGAAACAGATGCCTTGATCAAAGGATATATGGAGCATGCATAGCGACGTGCGTAGCAAGAAAAGACAGAGTGGGACATTCAAAAGGTGGTCAAACGGCCCGAAGACCATTGCTCATGAATGCGTTTGCAGTGAACTATCCTCTAGTGTGAGGTGCTGGTGCTAGTACAGTTGTGATTGGACTGACCAACCACAGTTGAGTGTGCTTGAAGGGCCGACCACAAAAAAAGTTCCAGCACAAATATACACCAAATGAAGTGTACAAGCATAATTGCCATGTTGTGCCATGTTTTGTTGTGCCGTGACATGCCACCTTTTCTGTGATGTAAGGGATCTGGGTACGCAAAGGGGAAGCGTGCATGCACCTGGCCATAAAAGGGCGCATGCGGCAAAGAAGCAGAGGTGGAATGGAAACTCGTGTGGTATACACTGCACGTGTGCGTTTGGATATGCCATGGCCCATGGATCGCTGGATCACTCAGTTCATACTGCAGCTCGTCGCTTCTAGGACATTCCATGGGGCATGCTACCATCTGGTCACTTCCACCATCGCCCATGCACTCTCTCCAGCTCCATGGCCCACAACCAGCTCCAGGGGACTCTTCCTGCTGCCCTTCTCGCCCCAGACCTTGCTGCTCTGTAAGTGCACCTCGAATTTGCTCCTGTGTGGAAGGATGGCAGGAAGCGCGTGTGCTGAAGGACATGCTGCATCGTTCCCAGTTGATTTCAGAAATATTATGGGCAATGCTCAGCGCATCTGTGAAAATGTGACCATTCACTGTCGTACACGCTACAATTCACTCTACCATCCCCATCCCATGCATCATATGCCTCCACGCAGTGACCTGCAAGGCAATGCATTCTCTGGTCCCCTCTCAAGCTTTGCTTCGTGGCAAACCCCATCTCTACTTGTGCTGTGAGTCCATCACCTTATTCTTATACTTGTTGGTCGCTTGCTTGGTTATGCACTTCACGTGCCCTTGAAATCTCCTCGGTTGCAGCTTCACCCACCCATTCGAGAAGGCCAGATCTGTTCTAGCAGGCACAGGCGTTGGCATCGCATAGTTCAGATCAGAGTACTCAGAAAGCAGTTGTCCATGTGAGATCCGTGAGATGCTGTAATACATCCTCATTCCCCTTGCTTTCGGTTTTCCCCCCCACTCTCTTTTCTTGTCTGTTCACCCTCGCACAACCCACCCCCCTCCACCTCCCCACTTAATCGCCAGGGACGTGAGCAACAACCAGCTCAATGGCTCCCTATCTGACTCCATCTCCCACTATGCATCGCTGCAACACCTGTAAGCTGCTGACAACCATCTTGACCACGAGGCAGGGGTGCTGTCGTGAAGCAGATATGCTACTTGAAACATGTGCTGAAGCAAGGGTTCCTTGAATCATGGATGCTTTAATGTTTTTTGCACACATCGTCCGGGAAAATTGTTGCAACCATTAGCTGGGTGACACTTACCACTACGAAACGGACGCCTGCTGCCACTGCTGCAGCTTTCAGTGTATTCGTAGCAACAAGCTTATGCAAACAGTTTGTTGGCATGCATATGGTGGCATGTCATGGCATGGCATGCCCTGCATGGCAAGGCATGGGTGGCGTGAGATGGCATGGCATGGCATGAAATGGCATCGCATGACACTTCATGGGATTGCATGGCACGGTGTTGCACGGCATGGTATGGCATAGTACGGCATGGCATCGTCTGGAATGGCATGGCACTGCATGGGATGGCATCGCATTTCATGATATGGCATGGCATGGCTTTGGACGTCATGGCTTGGCACGTGGCGGCAGGGGCCTTGGAGGCAACAACTTGAGTGGCCCCATACCAGCTAGCCTGGGCATACTTGTCAATCTGACATCTCTGTGAGTAGTGCAACCTGACCCCACTTACCACGGGCTAAAATGCCACAGCTCCCTCGCACGGATCTTGTTACCTCCGTCTTTCCTACTTGCTTCCCTCGCGCGAATCTTGTTACCTCCATCTTTACTACTCGCATAAACTCAGTAGAGATCTCAGGACACTAATGTAGATAATCACAAAACTATGATTTTCAGTCGATTGAGATATTCTTCCAGTTGAGAGTAAATATTTTGGAGAATGGGAAGTTTGCGCACTTTAGTGTGAAATATATATATATTTGTGGCACATCTTTTTAATGGTTTGTAATCTCCAGTAGTTGCTTGGTATATGCACTTGATGCACAGCAGAACAACAATTGGGCCCAATCAGAATGTAGAAAATACTGTACTCACATTTTGTTTTTGATAAAATGTCAATAGCCTGAACGGATACAATGCACTTTTAGTTGGTGAAAGGAACTCCAAAAAAATGAAAACAATCCCATTCGCCAACGCAGACTTGACATAACTCACTCATCGGGTAAACCATGTAATAGGAAAGCGTTTCAATATGGTCCATTCAGGTGTCTCTTGTTTTGCTCTTTTATGTATGCTACAGTGAATAGTTCTATTGATTAAGTTTAATATCTTACTTGCATTTAAACTCCATTGCTCCAGCAGCCTTTTTCAGGATAGAAATGCAAAGTTACAACAACTCTCTTGGCCAACAGACACTTCAGCAGAATCTTTTTCCGTAATAATGAGAAAAAACTGCATTTACTCCCGTCCTTCTCCTTCCCCTCTGGCCCCCAGGAACATTTCGGGCTCAGGGCTGACCTGCCCTGCTGACGCCTCCAAGTGCATGGTGCTGCAGAGCAACACCACCAGCTTCTGCCGCCTCTGCTTCTCCTTCTGCTCCTCTTGCACGCCCAGTTTATGTAAGTCTCTATGCTTCGACTCCACACACACACACACACACACACACACACACACACACACACACACACACACGCACGCACGCACGCACGCATGCACGCACGCACGCACACACGCACGAACACGCACACACACAAGAGTGGCGCTACATCGGCCTGACCAAAAAGGGCTGGTTGATTAATTACGAATGCTTTGCAGACTATTATCAAACTCCGTCCCTCTATGTCTGTGCCCATAATCCAGTCTCGGCACACACAGAAGCGCCAGCATCGGCAGCAGCACCAGCATCGGCTGGATCTCCAGGGCAAGCTGCAGCACCGGCGCCGAGGGCACCATCGGCATCTGCCCCTTGCATGCTCGTTGCTGCTGCCATCAACCTCTATAATGCTGCTGCTATTGTTATCCTCTCAGTCCTGATTCTTGGAATGTGAAGCATAGCATTTTTCATATCTTGGTTCTTTATAGAGGGAAAGGAGGTAAAAACTGTACACATTGTATATAACGAGGGATCAGCAGCGTGTCGAGGGTTGAAGATACTTAATGGTGGTTTGAGCTGACTAATAAGAGGAGGGCTGGAAGAAAAGGGGCGGCAACTGGGCAGTGTGCAAGGATTGGGCAGTGGTGGGAAGAGGCAAGCTGGAGAAGAACTTTCGGAATATGCATGTGTGTTTGTTTTCCTTGTACCCAGCTGACACCGAGCCCGAGCCAGCTGGAAGAGCCTACCGAGCAGCTGAAGTGAGAAGCATAGATATGGATAGCCATGTGCTATATTCTAACTCTTCCTGTCAGAGCCTAGCATTACCCGTGGGTAGGAGGGGTGGCAATAGGAGGAATCGGGCCATGAGACTGCACTGTTTGTATGTTCTTGTTTACTACTGCAACTTCTTGTCTCACAGGATAGCAGTGCTAGCCAATGCCTTTACAAGCAGTGGAATGGGTTAGTTTGGAGACTGAGCTGCATAAACCCAAATATAGATGCGCATGCCTGGATTCTGTTCAACTACGATTATATCGTCCAATGTATAGAAATGTGTTGTAGTCAAATCTGGACATTGTGGAGTTTTGGGATGTGGGATTATTTTTGCAAGCCCACATTCGTGTATTAACATGAGACCTCGATGACAATGCACGTTGTACTGGTCGATTGTTGACAATTGCCGATCTTTACTGTTCCGTTGTCATTGTGCAATGTTGGCAGCATTTTCCTTGCCACCCTTTCATTGTTGTCATGCCAATTGTGGAGAGACAAAGAATGAGATAAAAAGTTCATGTGGTCAAGTGGGACTCTACCACCCTCCTTTTGAGAAGCGTGGTCTTCCTGGAAGCCGCTTGCAAGAGGGTTCAAGTGTGAAGACAAATTCACTCATAGTTGGCTTGACTCACTATTGGTAGCCTTGAGCACATCATTGTGGCTGGCATTGCTAACCTAGCTATGGCGTTTCTCATCCTTCCCTGGCCTTTCTCCCATAGGACTCAACCTTCTCTGTCCAACGTGAGCTGGTGGAAGCTGAATTGGAGAAGGGAGTGAGCTATGATGGGGTGAAGTTGGGGACACGTTGTCACCGGGTCCGGCGGTACTGGCAAATCGTCCTACCAGAAGCTGAACTAAAGGCATGCTTGGTAAGGGCGGACAGTGTCAATTATATGCATGTTGTATCTGGTTAGGCTGTAGTGGGGTAGCTAATGTAGGGTACAACCCCTTGGCGTTCTTATCCTTGTACCCAAACTTTCTCGATAGTCATCAACCTACTCTAACATGGTATTAAGAGCACTTAGGTCTTAGGACCTAATTTCCTAGTGGGCCCACCGTTAACTCTCGTGTTTTAGGGTTTCCCTTGCCTGTCGAGCAGCCCCACCCGTTGCGCCGCCCTGCTGGCCGCGCGACGCGCGTTTATTATTAACTTTTCTCGTCCTAGGGCCCGGCCCCGCCCGTCGCGTCGCCTTAGGGCCTTCGCGCCGCCCACGGGAGCCAGTCGCGCTGCCCTGCTGGCAGCGCGCGACTCCGCCTGTCCCGTCGCGCACCTGTAGAGCCCGCGAGCCGCCCTTCCCTGCCCGCTACGCCGACGCTTTTTGGCAGCACGCGGCTCGGCCCCGCCCTCGCACACCCCTACGTCGCCGCGCTGCTGAATCAGCCACCCCAGGACCATTGAGCAGCCGCCCCTGGACCCAGAGCAGCCGCCCCTGGCCCCTGAAGTATCCGCCCCTAGTGCAGCCGCCCCTGGACCCTCGAGCAGCCGCCCCTGGACCCAGAGCAGCCGCCCCTGGCCCCTGAAGCAGCCGCCCCTGGTGCAGCCGCCCCTGGACCCTCGAGCAGCCGCCCCTGGACCCAGAGCAGCCGCCCCTAGCCCCTGAAGCAGCCGCCCCTGGTGCAGCCGCCCCTGGACCCAGAGCAGCCTCTCCTGTCCCCTGAAGCAGCCGCCCCTGGTGCAGCCGCCCCTCGACCCTCGAGCAGCCGCCCCTGGCCCCTGAAGCAGCCGCCCCTGGTGCAGCCGCTCCTGGACTCCGTGCAGCCGCCCCTGGACCCCGCGACACCGCCCCAGGATCCCGAGACGCGCCTGCACTCGGTGCTGCCGCCCCTACCTCACTGGTGAGCACCTGCCTTGTTCGCGCGTTGCCGCGCCATCTACCTGTCTACCTGCCTGCCTGCCTACCTGCCTGACTGCCTGCCTGCCTGACTGCCTGCCTGACTGCCTGCCTGCCTGCCTGCCGCGCCTGCCTTGCCCGCGCTGCTACTGCTGCTACTGCTACTCCTTCTGTTAGTGCTGCTAGGCTGCTGCTGTTGCTACTACTACTGCAACTTGCGGTGGCCAGATGCAGCTCCAGCGACGTTCCCACGAGTCTCTCACGCCCCAGCAGCTTAGCGAGTGGTACACTAGTTGGGGTTGTGGCGCTAGCCGTCGTAGCTGTCGCCCTAGAGCTGGTCAGTTAGGAGCGTCTAGCAGTGGCCAGCTGCAGCTGCAGCGTCGTCCACGCTAGACACTCACGTCCCAGCAGCTTCACGAGCGGTACGCTCAGAGTAGAGGGTCGAGGAGTACCGTTCGCTGCCCATACATCATTCGTACAGGTGCTCGGACTGGTCAGGCTTGAGGGACGCTTGGTCACACACAGTCCCGCTGCTACGCCCGTCAGAGCGACGCCTGGCGTACCGAGTTTGGCGACGACTCTGAGCTCCCCGACTGGGTGGAGCTGCTTAGGCAGAGGGTAGATATCTTTGCTCTTGACTATGATGATATTCTCACTGCCATGTATGCATTGCCTACTAGTGCTGACCGTGCCTGTTACCTGTGCGTACCGCCAAACCCAGGTAAAGAGCCTGCTGCTCTATGTGCTCGTGCGTCTCTTGCTCCAGGTGCTGGTGAGTCTGCTCTCTCTCTGGTACTCCGCCTGCTGAGGCCTTGTACACCTTCACACTTGACTCAGGTGCTTCCCGCTCCTTCTTTCGCGACAACACCACCCTCACGCCGCTCAGTTGGCCGGTTCCAGTCTCCCTGGCAGACCCCTCTGGGGGTCCAGTCCTTGCGCACTCCTCCACGGTCCTGCCGTGTCCGGCGGTCCCGTCTGGCTCCTTGTCAGGTCTTCACCTCCCCTCGTTCTCTACAAACTTGGTGGTGGGTTCTGCGCTCTAGGACGCGGGTGTTCACCAGTTCACCCCTGCCTATGAGCGTGTCACACACTGCACGTGTGGTCAGACGGGTCATCACCTGGCTACCTTCACTTGGCAGCCGGGGTCGAACCTCTACACACTGACCACTGAGTCCCCTCAGATAGCTGCGTCTGCATCTGCATTAGGTCAACTAGCGGCCCCCTGCTCGTGTCGCGCTTTGTCGCACCAGACCCTCCTTTGGCACCACCACCTTGGTCACCCCTCGGTGCAGCGCCTTCGTAGCATGCACCGCCATGTCCTTGTCTCTGGCCTTCCCAGAGTTCTCCCTCCCCTCCCACCCTCACCTACTCCTCCCTATCTTCCCTGTGTCGAGGGGCGGCAGCGCGCCGCTCCTCACTCCTCCTCGTTCCCTCCCAAAGAGGCTCCCCTGCAAACTCTTCACTTGGACGTGTGGGGCCCAACCCGCGTCCGTGGACAGGGCCACGAGCGGTACTTCCTGCTGGTCGTCGATGACTACACGCGTTGCACCACGGTCTTCCCCTTGCACATCAAAGATAAGGTCCCTAATGTTTTGATCCCTTCGATCCGTGGTGCTCGTCTCCAGCTCCACGAGCGGTTCGAGACGGAGTTTCCCGTCCTACGTCTGCACTCTGACAGAGGTGGGGAGTTTTCCTCCAACCTCTTAGCAGCCTTCTGTGTGGAGCATGGCATCCGCCACACGTTCACGCTTCCAGCCTCTCCACAGCAGAATGGGGTTGTTGAGCGCCGCATTGGCTTAGTCATGGAGGTCGCTCGTACCTCCATGATCCATACGGCTGCCCCCCATTTTCTGTGGCCATTTGCGGTCTGGTACGCCGCGCATCAGCTCAACCTCTGGCCCCGTGTCTCCTTGCCAGAGACCTCGCCCACACTGGTGTGGACGGGGAAGGCTGGCGATGCGTCGCGTTTCCGGGTCTGGGGTGCTCGTGCTTTTGTCCGCGATACCACCGCGGACAAGCTCTCCGCCTGCGCTGTTCCCTGTGTCTTCCTTGGCTTTGTCCCTGACGCGCCTAGTTGGCAGTTTTACCACCCCACCCCGTGCCGTGTCTTCCCCTCTCAGGACCTCACGTTCGAAGAGTTGGTTCCTTTTTACCGTCTCTTCCCCTACCGCACTGCCCCTCTCCCCCCCCCCCCCCCCCCCCGCCGCTCTTCCTCGCTCTAGGTGCTCCCCATGTAGACCCCCTCCCCGCTCCCGGTCCTGCTCCTTCAGGTATGTCTCAAGTAGACCCTCCTCCCTTGACTACGCCAGTTGAGGTCACTGGTGACTCAGGTCCTGCTGAGGGTAGTCCTGCTCGGGGTGCAGCTTCTGGGGATGCTGAGCCTGGGGGTGCGGAGCCTGGGGGTGCTGAGCATGGGGGTGCGGAGACTGGAGGTGCGGAGCCTGCGGGTGCGGAGACTGGAGGTGCTGAGCCTGGGCGTGAGGAGTCTGGGGGTGCTGAGCCTGGGGGTACTGAGTCTGGGGGTGCTACACCTTGGGGCGCTGAGGCGTATGGTGAGCAGTCTCCCTGGAGCGGCCGTCTGCGTAGTCGCTCCGCTGGTGCCTCGCCGCTGCACTTTAGTCCTTGACTCCCTCTCTCCCCACAGCAGCTGCTGGAGTGGTACGTTGGCCGCCAGGGTCGCACTCCTG
Organism: Closterium sp. NIES-65; assembly: GCA_948144175.1. Taxonomy (NCBI): domain Eukaryota; kingdom Viridiplantae; phylum Streptophyta; class Zygnematophyceae; order Desmidiales; family Closteriaceae; genus Closterium; species Closterium sp. NIES-65. Next base: position 594,435 of record CANXME010002232.1, on the reverse strand, counting down.
GAGCTAGGGGCCCTGCTACTGGAGTTGTTTCTGCTGGAGGCTCTGGAGCTGCTGAGGGTGCTGGAGCTGGAGATTCTGGAGCTGCTGGAGGTGCTGGAGCTGGTGGCACTGGAGCTGGAGGTTCTGGAGCTACTGCGGGTACTAGCGGTGGGGGCTCTGGAGCTGCTGCGGGTGCTAGCGCTGAGGGTTCTGAGTCTGCCGTTGCGCGGTCTCCGTGCAGTAGCCGCCTTCGTCCGCGTGTGCCTCTCACCTCACATCAGCTGGACGACTAGTACGGTCGCCGTCAGGGTCGCGCTTCTGGAGCTCGGGGCTCTGCCGCTGGAGGTATTTCTGCTGACGTCACTAGAGCTGGGAGTGGTGCTGGTCCCAGAGGTGCTCGTACTGGAGGTACTGGAGATGCTGGGGCTGGAGGTGCTGAGCCTGAGGGTGCTACTACTGGAGACACTGGGTCGGGGGGTGCTGCTGCTGGAGACCTTGGGACTGGAGGTGCCGGTTCTGGGGGTGCTGCTGCTGGTAGAGCTGATCCTGGAGGAGCTGGCACTGAGGGTGCTGGAGCTGTTGAGGGTGCTGGAGCTGTTGGTGCTGGTGGCGCTGCACGGCCGTGCCTGTTCTTTGCTCCACCGTCTCCGTCGTCTCAGCCACCGTCTGACTCTGTGCTTCGTCAAGATCTTAGTCTCCCTTCTGGACTTGTGCACGTACGTCGACGAGGTTCCCCCTCCTGGAGCGAACATCGTTAGTGGCATGTCGATTTTCAGGGTGAAGCGGCCGCCTGGTTCTCCACCTGTCTTCAAGGCTTGTTACGTTGCTCGAGGTTTCAGTCAGCAAGAGGGAGTTCACTTCTTCTAGACCTTCTCCCCCACCCCGAAGATGACCACTCTTCGGGTGCTGCTGCACGTTGCTGCTCAGCGTGACTACGAGCTTCACTCTCTTGACTTCAGCACAGCTTTCTTTCAGGGCAGCCTGCACGAGGAGATCTGACTGCGCCGCCCTCCTAGCTTCACTGGGTCGTTCCCTCCTGGTACCCAGTGGAGCCTCAGGCGGCCGGTCTACGGTCTCCGCCAGGCGCCCCGTGAGTGGCACGACACACTAAGGACGACACTTGCAGCTCTTGGGCTCGCGCCTTCTACTGCTGACCCTTCGCTGTTTCTACATCCTCGTGTACGTCGACGACTTGGTCTTTGTCACTGCTGACACTGAGGCTCTCGCCCTGGTGAAGTCGGAGCTGCAGAAGAGACACACGTGCACAGACCTGGGTGAGCTGCGCAGTTACCTTGGCTTGCAGATCACCCGGGACAGAGAACGTCGCACCATCACACTAACTCAGTCACACATGGTGCAGCAGGTCCTTCGGCACTTCGGCTTCACTGGTCCTCGCCACAGCACACTCCTCTGGCTACAGGTCACTCGCTCTGAGCTCCACCTTCGGACGAGTCCGTAGAGCCGAGTGGTCCTTACCTAGAGCTAGTGGGCTGCCTCATGTACTTGATGACCTGCACTCGTCCTGACCTTGCGTACCCTCTTGGCCTTCTGGCTCGCTACGTGGCTCCTGGTCTGCATCCAAAGGTGCACATGGATGCTGCTAAGAGGGTACTACGCTACTTGTGCAGTACATCGGGCATGGGGCTTGTGCTTGGAGGGCGGAACCCAGTTGTCCTCACTGGGCACTCGGACGCTTCTTGGGTTGACGACCTAGCTACGTAGCGGTCGTCACAGGGTTACACCTTCAGCCTTGGCTCTGGTTCAGCTTCCTGGTGGTCTACACGCTCGTCTTCAGTTCTCGGCTCCAGTTGTGAGGCTGAGATCTACGCCACTGCCATGGCTGCACAAGAGTTATGCTAGCTCACCTACCTGCTGACCAACCTCGGAGAGTGGCCTTGTTCTCCTCTACATCTGTATGTAGACAACAAGGCCGCCATTGCCTTGTGTCAGGAGCACAGACTGGAGCACAGAATGAAGCACATCGGTCTGCGTTACTTCCTTGCTCGAGAGTTGCAGCAGCGTGGTCAGCTTCATCTTGCTTACATGGCCACTCGGGCCAACACTGCTGATATATTCACCAAGGCACTTCCGTCTGGTGATCATCAGCATTTTTGTACTTTGTTAGGCCTTGTGCCCACGTTTCCTCACTTGCTGTAGACTTTGCCTGTACTATGATCTATAAATGTTTATATATATACCTGCATGCTTGCTCTGCTAGGTAGAGATCATTGTGCTGCCGTTGTTTCATATATATCTCTGCATATGAATTGGCCTTGTGGCCCTTTGCTTGTGCTCAGTATGTTTGGTGACGTTGTGATCCACCCTGAGCTTGCTTTGCTTCTCTTGACTGGTCTTGTGACCCCTTGTTCTCCCCCACTTTGCCTATGGGGGTGTCAATTATATGCATGTTGTATCTAGTTAGGCTGTAGTGGGGTAGCTAATGTAGGGTACAACCCCTTAGGGTTCTCATCCTTGTACCCAAACTTTCTCGATAGGCATCAACCTACTCTAACAGACAAGGATGAGACGAGAATTATAGAAGACTTTCAAGAACTCGGAAGGGTAGCCAAACTTGTGACAAAACCTGATCACCCGCTTCAATACCAGTGCAACTGGTAGGGAGAAGCACGAAGAGCATGGCCGTCACTAGTACCCAAGCGAGGGGGAATGCCAGGCCCAGGGATGGTTTACAATCATCACAATAAGAATTTGAAGATTCAACAGCATTAGAGTGCAAGCTGGCCATGGGATACCTACATGGGGCAACAGCACCGGAGAGAGTGGGGGAGGATTTGCGCCAAGCAGGCTTGGGGAGAAGCATCGACCAACACTCCCTGATGGTTGGTGAGCAAGATGAGGAAGGGCCTAGGACAGAAGGAAAGGAAACTGGAAGGAGACGGAAAAATGTGTTGCAAGAAAGCGGCATATTCGGCCATTGGGATAGTAGAAACTGAAGCAGAGGTGGGCAGGGCACAGTCTTGAGCCAGGGAAGTGGAGCCGAGCAAGGAATAGGAATCGGGAGCTGATATAGAGAAGGGGGCAGCCGCGGCAATCAGGCAGGTACTGCAGCAGCATAGAGGAACTTTTGCCTATACTCTGCATGAGTTGGGGAGGTATAAAGAGAGAGACTTGAAGCTAAACCTCACCTCCGAGCTATCGACCTACCAGCGTAGAATGGGGATGAATGCAGAGGACACTTCAATTTGCAATGAAAAAATTGACGAATTAATGGCAGCAGGGATAAGTCGCTCGTCCAAGTCGAGTTACGCAGCTGCAACGGTAGTAGATGCTAAGAAGGATACCACGGGGAAGGTGCTGGCAAAGCAGATTTGCGGAGATTCCAGATATTTGAACAAGATTGTAAGCCTAGACCAATATCCCATGCCGACCGCAAAGGACATTTTCGATCGGTTTGAAGGAGCCACGACCTTTTTCCCGCTGGACCTGCGACAAGGGTTCAATCAAATCGCTATTACGGAGGAAGACAAGCGGAAAATAGCATCTCACGGAGTAGACAGACTGTACGAGTATACGCGACGCCATTCGAGTTACAGAACGACCTGGCAGTGTTTCACCGGGCTATGGCTCAAGTGTTAAAAGGGATCCCAGCAGCAGCTTGCTAGATTGATTACGTGTTGATCTTTAGCAGTAGCAATGAAAAGGATGTGCAGGGCCTAAGACAGGCCTTGGAGGCGATATCAGCCACGGGACTGACATGCCATCCGGATAAATGCAAGATAGCTCGACGCTCGGTGACATAGCTGGGGATCGCAATGAGGGGAGGAAGATCAACAGTCCAGGAAGCTAAAGTCAAGGTGCTGGAGACTATGGTCGCACCAAAGGATAAGCCGGGGCTACGAGGATTCCTTGGCTTCTTGAATAACTACAGGAAGTTTGTGCCAAACTCCAATCACCGCGCTCATGCCTTGAACCAATTACTTAGAGAAGGAAGGAGCTGGCAAGACCTGTTGGAAGCAGTGAGGACAAGCACCTTGATGCAGATACCATGGGCTGACGCACCATTCATCCTTTACACCAAGAAATGGAAGCAGAATAGAGGTTAGTGGCATTCGCTACTTGTAGTTGCAGCCCCACAGAGGCTAACTACTCCTCGTATGAAGGGAAATGACTAACTGTTGTGTGGGGCATTACTCACTTTAAGGTGTACCTACAGGGCCGGCACTTCACTTTGGTAACTTACACCAGCCATTGTTGTGGCTGATGAAGAACCAAGAGCTGATAGGCACAAACGCCTGGTGGGCAATCAAACTGTTGGGTTTGACTTTCATATTCGCCACCGGCCTAGTAAAACGCTGCAGCACGCAGGCATGTTGTCAACGAACCCACCTCCGATGGAGCCAGTGGCACAGCTGATAGCCGTGGCACAAGTGGCGGTGACCTGGGGGAGGGGAGAGCAGCAGCAGGTTGATGTGTGGGAGGATAAGGAGACAATGGGCTGGATAGAAGGGGAAGTGTTAAAAGACGCGAGAGTTAGAAAACAAGCCAGAGCCAGGGGGCGGCATTATTGATGGTTTCAAGAACAGCTGCAGCTATGAACGAATAAGAGATGGAGGGTGGTACCACAGCCACACGAGATGGAGAGGATCATGCTGAAGGTTCATGAGAAGCTACGATATAGCTAAGACTCAGCAGCTGCTAAGTACTACGTAATGGTGGGCGAGCATGAGGAAAGACGTGGCCACCATGGTGGCGGGTTGCGAAGCTTGCCAGCAGAACAAGGCAGCACTAGAAAGGGAAAGAGAGGAGCTGCAATCCCTACTGATTAGAGGACAGGGTTTCAGGTGGTCACTAGACTAGGCAGGTTAGCTACCCCTGTCCACGAAAGGGAAGCAGTACATCTTAATGATAATCGAACACACCACCAAGTGGGTGGAGGGCAGGGCTTTGCCTAGCAAGAATAGCGGCTTGATTGCGGAAGCATTTGTGCAAGAGGTGCATACAGGTTCAAAGCGTGCAGCAAGGTCCTAACTTCAAGGTGTCACCCGCGATTGGATGAGTTGAGAGAAGGGATAATATAGACGCTGAAAAAGGGGTTGAGGGCATATAGAGAGAATAATGGGCTTGATAACTCCGCCGGTGATATTTTTAAGGCGAAACACAAACACCCTCCTCCCCTTCACTGTTGGACAATCGACTAGGATTTAGGTGTCCCATGATTCCAGTGCCCAAAGCTCCGTGTCCATGGCTGCACGCCACTCCTTGGTGTGAGGGTTAATCAGGGCTTGTCATGGGTCCTTAGGCTCAATAGCGCGCGGAGCGGTGGTCGTGGCGGTGTGTAGACCGAGTCGTTGCATGCTTGTAACATTTGTAGCACCACGCTGCCCCTGAGTGGTTACTTCAACCACGTCGTCATCATTGCTTTGGTGTGCGAGTGGGCATTCCTTGTGGGGTTTTGACGAGGGGAGGGGGGGAGGGGGGGGGGCGTTGTCATCGTCATCATCGTTGTCGTCACCGCCCGAACGAGGAGGTACGCTGGGATGTTCATCGGTGGGGTAGCGATCGAGGGCCGCAGCTGCTACCTCGTCTTCAGGGGAGGTGAAGCTCCTGCCACTGATGGCGTAGGCCCGTGTTGAGCCTACTTGCTGATCTTCAAGGAAGCTTGCGAAGGTGAGTCGCTCGTATAAGAGAACGTCTCGAGTGGGTGCGATCTTGTTGGTGTCCAGGTCTAGGATTAGCCAGCCTTTGTATTCATAACTGGTCTTAAGGTGAATACCCCAGCGCGTGCGGTCGGTGAACTTTCCGATGGTAGCTGAAGTCGGCCTAAATTGCACCATGCACCCCTAAACCCTCAGCATGGAGGTGCCGCCCCTGGTCCAGGTCCCCTTCACAGGTGAGAAATTTCCTCTGTTGGCGGGGGTGGACAAGAGGTTGTGGAGCCTCATGGCGTGGTGCATCGAGTTGGACCAGTACTTGATGGGGAGGCCGGAATGCTTTGGGAGTGCGCGCACTTTTGTCATGAGAGTTTGGTTGATGCGCTCAGAGACGCCTTGCTGGTGGTGAGCATAGGGAAGTGACATGTGGTGTAGGATCCGTTTTTCCGTGAGAAAGTTCTAGAGCTCGTTGCTGCAAAATTTGGCTGCGCCGTCCGTCTGCCATATCTTCAGTTTCTTTCCCGATTCTCACAGCGTGTAAGCCGTTCATTCCCAGAACACTTCAGATGCCTTCGTGTGAGTGTCCACATTCGCCACCCAGATGTAACATGAGTTCGCTTTCATGAAGGTGATGGTATAGTGTCGGAACCTCATCCCCTCCTTGCTGCTCTCTGCCCAACTCCTCTCTTTGCTCCTCTCTTCTCCTGCACACCTTCACCATATCCGTGCTTCTCCTTTTGTGCTTTGATACTGCCTCCCCACGCTAGACTCACTCTTGCCCCCACCTTTGGTAGCATGGTATAGCGCCAGCGCGTCGACGCTGCCTCTTCCTCGAAGCCCTGCCATGATACACTGCGACGGTACCCCTTGCCGCCGTCCGGCGGCCCCACCCTCTCTCTTCCCTTGGACTCCTCTTCCAACCCTTCGCTTCGGCAGACGTCAACCTTGTCCCCTCGCCTCTCATCCCCCTTACCGCCTTACTCACTATTTACACCATTTACAATATGTACATCCCCCATTCGCTCCTCCCTTACCCGCTCACATTCACAGAAATGTGACAGCTGTCGGAACCTCATTCCCTCCTTGCTGCTCTTTGCCCAACTCCTCTCTTTGCTCCTCTCTTCTCCTGCACACCTTCACCATATCCGAGCTTCTCCTTTTGTGCTTTGATACTGCCTCCCCACGCTAGACTCACTCTTGCCCCCTCCCATGGCCCTCTGCTGCCGTCCTCGCCCTGGTCATGGGACCTGAGTACTACCGCCCTTTTCCCCCCTTTCCTGCTACGGCCACATTGGTCACGTGGTCCATCACTCGCTTGCCACCTTCCTCCTCCAGCACCAACACACCTGAGTCTCGCACCTCCTTTACGGTCCATCTCTGCCGGGACACCCCGAGGTCTAGCCCATCGCGTTTCGCGCGCCTCACATATACTTCCTGTCCCTCCCCCACCAGCTGCTCTCCTCCCTGTAACTTCGCCGTCTGCCACTGCTTGTAGCGGTGGATGTCTCGCAGCTGGGCCACCTTCAGACTTTCCATGGCTGCTGGCAGCATCGTCTTCAGATATGCTGCTCGGGCGTCTGCCAAGGCCACCCACTTTTCCGCCGTCCCCGCTGAGACGCTGTCTGTCAGTACACGTGGCGCTCCCACGGGCAAAATCGGCTGCTTCCCGAACAGCAAGTAGTAGGGTGACACGTCTTTCAAGGCTGCCTGCTTGCTGAACCTATAGCCCGCCATCACCCATGCCAGCTTCTTGTCCCAATCCCCCTTATGCTCCTCCCCGTACACTCGCAGGCCCTTCTTCACTGTCTGCACCAGCCTTTCCGTCAGCCCATCCGCCTGTGGGTGATAGCGGGAGGTGGTCCTGTGCTGGATGCCATTTGATGCTAGCAGCTCCTTGAATTCTCCTTCGAACTCTGTCCCCTGGTCAGTCAGTACCTCCCCGCACGCCCCGAATCGCGTGATCACCATCTCCTCAAACGCTTCTGCCACTGCCGCTGCGGTCTTGTTCAGCAGAGGTCGCGCTTCCGCCCACTTGCTCACATGCTCAATCATGAGCACGATATACCTCCTTCCCCTCCTGGTCACGGGCAGTTCTCCTGCTATGTCCAAGGACCAGCGATATCCGAGCTCCACGATCGCCAGCGGCTGCAGCTCTGCCTGGTTCCGCAGCAGCGTCGCCTTGTTCCTGCAGCACAACTCGCACTTCTCCACCCACTCTCTCACTTCCTTTCTCATGCCTGCCCACCACCATCCCGTCTGCAGCAGCTGAACCGAGCGAAGGGGCCCGTAGTGGCCCAGTTTCTCGTGCACCTCCTTAATGAGGGCCTCTCGTGCTGCTGGCTCTGGTACGCGCTTCCACCCATCCTTCGTCTGCAGCTGCACCTGTCCCTGATACCACCTGTAGTGTTGTCCTCTGTCGGTGTCTCCTTTCTCTCCATCCCCCGGGTCCCCTGGTGGGTTCCTTGAGAGCCCATCCACATGCTGCATTGTTCGGCCAGGGCGGTGCTTCACCGTGAAGTCGTATTCCTGTAATTTCATCGCCCATCGCGCGTTCCGCCCTGTCAGCGTCTGGTTCTGCATCAGCCACAGCAAAGGCTGGTGGTCCGTGATCAGCGTGAAGTGCCTTCCCTGCAGATACACCCGAAAGTGACCCACTGCCCACACTGCCGCTAGCCCCTCTCCTTCGTATGACAAATAATTCGCCTCCGCCGGGTTGCAGGTTCTGCTCGCAAATGCAACCACCTTCTCCTCTCCTCCTTCCCGTTGGCTCAGTACTGCCCCCATGCCTACACTGCTCCAGTCCGTGTAAAGCTCGTAGGGCGCTTTCCCGTCCGGCAGCTTCAACACGGCTCCACTCTTCACTGCCTCCATCAACCCCTTTAATGCCTCTTCTTGTGGCTCTGCCCACTGCCACTTCTGATCCTCCCGCAGCAGTTTGTTCAGAGGTGCAGCGCGCTTGCTGAAATCGGGGATGAACTTCCTGTAGTAGTTCAGAAACCCCAAGAGTGCTCTCAGTCCGCTCCTGTCCTTCGGCCGCCCCACTCGGTCCAGCACTTCTACCTTTGCCCTTTGAATGCTCAATTCCCCCCCCGCCACTTCAAACCCCAGATAGGCCACACTGTGATGTCCAAATCGGCATTTCCACGGGTGGCAGGTGAGTCCCGCTGCTTGGATGGCTGCCAGTGTTGTTTCTATGTCCGCCACATGTCTTTCACTGTCGGAGCTGAAGATGATGACGTCGTCAATGTAACAGGCCGCTCCCTTCACCTCTCTTAGCACGGCGTCCATCACGCGTTGAAAGACTGCTAAGGCATTGCGCAGGCCAAAGGGCATGAAATTCCACTCGTATAGGCCATCTGGCCCATGGAATGCCGTCTTCCGCTTATCCTCTTCTACAATTGGGATTTGGTTAAAACCCTGCCGCAGGTCCAGAGTGGAGAACACCCAGCTTCCATGCAGCTGATCAAAAATCTCTTCTGCCATGGGCATGGGGTAGCGATCCGTAGCTGTCACCTTGTTCAAACCCCTGTAGTCTCCACACATCCTCCTGGACAGCACTGTTCCTGTCAGATCCGCCCTAGCTGCTACTACCGTGGCGGCAGCATAGTCCGAGGATGATCTGCGAATCAATCCTGCTGCTAGCAGCTCCTGGCACTTTGCGGTGCAGACCTCGATGTCTTGCGGGCTCATTCTTCGCCTCCTCTGGTACACAGGCACTTCACTGGTTAGGGGCAGGTGCATGACGCTCGTCGTGCACTTCCCCAGCTCCTGTAGATTGTGTGCAAAGGCCGCGGCATGCTTCCTCAGTACTGCTTCTAGCCTTATCGCCGCTGTCCCTTGCAGCGCCGTGCCTATGTTCCATTGATGCTCCTTCTCCCTTGCTTCTCCTGCCTCCTGCCCTTCCGTCTCTGCAGGGTTTCGCGGCGCTGGCTCTCCTTCACCTGCCTCCACTCTCTCCGCGTCATTCTGCCCTTCCACTCCAAGCTCCCGCGCCTGTTCCACTCCGTTGCTGCTGCTCAGCACCATGTACGCCCTGCTCGGGCCCAGGAATACTTCGTCCGGGTCCGGGATCCATGTATCTGTGGGGTCTTCTCTATCTTCGCTATCCCAGTCCATTTCGGGCTCCACCCATTCTTCCTCCTCTTCTTCTTCCTCGGCCTGGTCTGGGTATCTCCCCGGTGCTTCGTCCCGGTCGCTGTGACTGCCCATCCTCCTTTCCACCGGCACCCCCTTCTCTCGTTCTTCACTTGCCTCTTCCTCTAGCAGCTCCAGGAACCTCTCTGCCTCCCACTGCTTCTTGTCATCCCGCTCGGTCCTTGGCTCTGCGCTAGCTGCGTGATCTCTTCTCCTCTCCAACCGCTTCTTTTCCAGATGTCTCTGCATGACTCCCACCAGCCAGTGCAACGCGTTCAGGTCCATGGCATTGCCCAATGCCCGCTTTCTCTGCTGCTCCGTCACTTCTCCGCTCGCCGTGGCTCCCGCCATGAATCCCATCGCTAGCTCTCGCTCCAATGCCGTTGGCTCCTCCCATACTCCCTTCAGGCTATCGTATACCATCCCTGGGCCCTCTCTCCCCCCCTCCATTATGAACCCCTTTGCCTGGTCGTGTGCCACCAGCGTTGGCCAGGCCTGCCGCGGCTTGTCCACTGTGTTGCATGGGTACTGCAATTCGTGGTCCGGGTATCTCATTGGTGCTGGGGTTCTTGCAGGCTCTAGTATGTCCTGCACCAGGCGCGCACGCGGCCGTTCCATCATGGACAATTCGTACAAGACTGCTGCCTCCGGCATGACGTTCTGCCAATAACGGCGTGGTCGGTGCGCCCTGCTGCCAATCTGTGCTGCATCCCAGGCCGCTCCTGCCCCCAGCTCGGCACGAATCTCTTCCTCTGCCTTCTTCACTGCTTCTCTCATGTCATCTCGGGTGTCCACGTTCTCCACTATGTACGCCACCTCCCCTTGCTTCCTCTTGATCATCTTCAACACTCGCACCAGCTCTCGGAACAGCCCGCTTCTTGGGTCCTCAAACCCCCTTCCTTCTCCTGCCCGCGATAAACCCTGACACTCCCATCCGGCGATCACTAGGTCCACATGTCCCCAGTGGGCTAGCGCGTCTTCCTTCACATCCTCTACTCGGTGACACACCCACTCTGCTCCCCTTTCCACTGCCCCCGCGTATAGCTGCGAGGGGTACTGTTCTTCCAATTTCTTGATATGGTGCCAGGCCATGTAGTTCACCGCCTCAACATTCTCCACGTAGATATACTTTTCCACTCTCAGCCCGGCCTTGAGCACTGCAGCTAGCCCAGTGCAAATGCCCGCGAACAGTTCCAGCAGTACTATTGGCTTCTGAAACACCCCCACATCCAGGTGCAGCTCCCTCAATCTGCCACTCTCTCCCCAATGTTGCCGGTGCCAGTCTTGCTGTCTCCGTACCTCGTCCAACCTTTCCCAGCTCAGAATCCCCAACTCCTGTTCCACGGTCCTGATCTCCGCCTGGTAGGCCTCCCGAGGTTCCCGCCGTATGAATCGAACGGGCAGCTCTGCCACTGGCTGGTTCCTTTCCCAGTACACCACGCGGTAGGTGAGCTTTTCTTCCCACATGCAGATTGTGGCTCCGATGCTGTAGAGAAATTCCACCCCCAGCAGTAGATCGTAGTCCTCCGAAGGTGATATTCCACACTGCAGCTTGACCGAGGACTCTTCAGGGCTCCCTTGCCTTATGTATATCTCTACCGTGCTCCTCGTTTTTGGCATCCACTTCGTGCCTCCTCCCTCCGCCGTCATCAGCAGCAAGCCCTCTTCTATCTGTCGCTCCGGTCGATCCAACTGCAGCTGTTGCGCGAGTCTCCTTCCGATCAGCACTGGGTGAGCTCCGGTATCTATGATGGCCTGCTTTACCGCCACTCCTCCCACTGTTATGTACCCCTTTTCGGCCACCAACACGGATGCGGCGCAGCTGAGCCTCTCAAGGGGGTGCCGTCGCGGAGGGTGCAAGTCTTCTTGCTCCGCAGCAGCCTGGCGCCTTGGTCCGGCTTCCCTCCTTATCTCTGCTCTGGGCCTCAGATTTCTCTCCCGTGTCCTCAGGCCCAGCTCCTCGCGGTCCCGCGCAGGCCATGCCATCAGACAGAAGTCCTCTTCACTGCTTTCCTCCTCTTCTCTCCTAGCGACCATTGCCGGTTTCCTTTCTTCCCCCGTCTCTCGCCCCTCCAATTGGGCTCGCAGCCTCTCGATTTCTGCGCGCATCTCTGCCACTTCACTCCGGTCACGACTGTCTCCTCGACCATCTCCCCTCTTGGAGTAGAATTCCCTCTCCGTGTGCCCCCGTCGTCCGCACTTCCCGCATATCGGCGCCTCAGGGCACTCCCGCCGCTGATGATCCTCTCTACCACAGATCGAACATGCCGGTGGATTTCTGCAATCCCGCCTCACGTGACCCGTCTGCCCGCAGTTATGACACTTGCGAGTGTCTCCCGGGCCTCTCGGTGGCCTCTCTCTGTCCACCGGCGCTGCACTCCATGCTGGCCTCCTGTGCTCTGGAGCGCGTTCGGCGGTGCGCTCCACTTCAAACAGCCGTCTCCCGGTCTCCACTCTTTTCGCCGTTTCGTACGCCACACCGAGCGTCGCCACCGCTCCCAACTTGAAGATCTTCACCTGCACGTCTCTCTGCAGCTCGTAGTTCAGCCCGTTAAGAAACTTGCTCACCAATCTTCCCTGATCCACGCAGTTCATATCCTCTGCCAGTTCCACTAGCCGCCCGTAATAGGCCAGCAGTGATTCGCATGCCCTTCGTTTGAACCCGCGGAATTCGATCACCCGCTCCGGCGTCTGCAGAGGGAACTGCTCCCTTAACATTCCCAAGAAGCGCTTCGTGGGATCCCTTTCCCCCAGAGGAGCTTGTGCGGCCCAATCCAGCAACTCACGCCTGCAGATGCGGTAATAAGTCTCCGCTTCTCCCGTCAGGGTATTCGCCAGCCCTCTAAAGAATTCGTCTGGATCCAATCGGTCTCGCTCCCACCGTGCGCGGAGGTTCTCCAGCTGCATCAAGTAGTTCTTCAGTGACGGACCGCGCTTGAGTTCCCGCGAGAATCGTTCCGGCACCTCCACCTTTGGTAGCATGGTATAGCGCCAGCGCGTCGACGCTGCCTCTTCCTCGAAGCCCTGCCATGATACACTGCGACGGTACCCCTTGCCGCCGTCCCTGGCCGTACGCGCCACCGCCGCTGCTTCTCCGATAGGCTGTTCCTCCTCCCTTCCTTTCGCTTCTTCCTTCTCTGCACGGCGTTGCTCTCCGTGCGCTTCTCCTGAGCCCGTGGCTCTGTCCAGTCCCGGCTCGCCCGTTCCTCCCGCGCCTTGCGCGTTCGCCTCTACTCGAGGTTCTCCTCGGTTCCCCTCTTCACCTTCCGTCATCTTGCCTTCCTTCTTAGGGTTCTTCGCCGCAAAGTCCAGTCCTGATCGAGTGGGCATCCAATCCCGAATGCTTGTATGTGATCAGCCCTAGGCTCCGTCACATAGCACACTACGCATGCCTCCAGTCACATCTCTAGCTTGTAATATCTCCTTCTCTTCACTACTTGCTAGGCTCGATGCAAGAATCTCGTATTAAAAGGAAACATACAAGCATTGAGGATAGCTACACAAGGTACTCCCTATCTACCAGATCTGCCTCCGCCTCGCTTGCCTCCCTACCCCTGTCTGTCCTTAGGGCTAACGCGACCTTAGAACTGACTAGCATCCTTCCTGCCATCTACTTGTGATGCCCGCCCTTGCCTCTTTTCCTCCAGCTGTCTCGGCACTCTTCCAGCTGGCTCCTTGGAGCACACCTGCACCCATACGAAAGCAGACATTCATGCATGCGAACACCCATCCAAGCTGACGTGGTAACCCGCTCGCCCTGCCGCTGCCAAGCGCTGTAATTACAACCCCTGCCCTCCTCCACTCTCGGCAGCCCCACCCTCTCTCTTCCCTTGGACTCCTCTTCCAACCCTTCGCTTCGGCAGACGTCAACCTTGTCCCCTCGCCTCTCATCCCCCTTACCGCCTTACTCACTATTTACACCATTTACAATATGTACATCCCCCATTCGCTCCTCCCTTACCCGCTCACATTCACAGAAATGTGACAATAGCTCTCATCATTGATCCCGCCATATCCCATGACAAGGAAATCACTGTACACCTTGTGCAGCTTCTAGTAGCGGGTTGGTGCCTGGCTCAAGCGAGGGGCGGGGTTGGAGTGTGAGTGCACCAATAGGATACACGATGCAATTTTGTGGTTCTGAGAAGCTCTGCGGTTCAATGCCCTTAGGGTGCAGTAAGGCGCCAAGGAGGAAAACTCTAGTGGTGAGGCAGTTGTTGAAGGTTTGGCGCAAGGGGTGGCCGAGAAATTGATGCCAAAGGTCATCATCTACGCGAACTCCAGGGGTACGTGGGTATTGTGCGCGATGCGCGTTGGTCTCCTCCTCTGTCTCGTCGGAAATTGTCTGCACCGGTGCTTCTTCTTCTCATCCTGCTTCTTCTGCTATTGGTTCTGGTTCTCCATCAGCTGGCACGGTTGTTGTCGCAAGCGAAGACAGTCGCGATCAAGGATGCTGAGGACTGGAGTGGTGGCTCCTTCAATGTATCATGCAAGTGGGTCAGGACGAGAGGGGAGCGGTCCGAGAGCATCTCGTGGCGGTGTTGACAGCTCATTGCCCCATTCGATACGGGAACGGGACAAATTCCACACATGAGGTGAGCGAGGTAGTGATGGCAGATTCTGCAGACGTCGCCCGAGGGGAATCATAGTCCTTGGTGGGGTCCGTTCGGCTTCCATTTCTCTCTCTACCTCCTTTAATTCTGTGAGAATAACGAGGAATGGAATGACTAGGCAAGATGTGGGTACACATAGGAAATCTAGAAATGTTGTACCCTATAGTGTCTACCCCACTACAGCCTAGATAGATCATAGCATATAAGTTCGACACACCCCCATAGGTAAAGTGGGGGAGAACAAGAGGTCACAAGACCAGTCAAGCAAAGCACAAGAAGCTCACGGTGGATCACAACATCACCACACATTCCGAGCACAAGTTCAAGGCCACAAGGCCAGTTCACATGCAGGAATATATATAAAGGTAAACAAGCAAGTGCAGGAATGGAAAGATCACAGTACAAGCAAGGTGAAGAAGTGAGCAAGTGAGGCCAATTAGGCACAAGACCTAGCATCTTACAAAAGAGCTGATGATCACAAGGATAAAGTGCCTTGGTAAAGATATCAGCAGTGTTGGCCTCAGAGGCCACGTAGGCAAGGCGCAGCTGACCACGCTGCTGCAGCTCACGAGCAACGAAGTAGCGAAGACCAATGTGCTTCATTTTGTGCTCCCGACACAAGGCCAGCATGGCCTTGTTGTCTATGTAAAGAACTGGAGCAGAACGAGGCGGCTCTCCTAGGTCAGTCAGCAGGTAGGTGAGCCAGCGTAGCTCCTGTGCAGCCATGGCCCCTGCGTAGATCTCAGCCTCACAGATGGAGCTGAGAACAGAAGACAATCGGGTAGACCGCCACGAAACAGAGCCAGAGCCAAGGCTGAAGGTGTACCCCTGTGACGACCGCTGCAGAGCCTGGTCATCAGCCCAAGAAGCGTCTGGGAGACCAGTGAGGACCACTCGACGTCGCCCTCCAAGCACTAGCCCCATGCACGACGTACTGCACACGTCGCGCAACACCCTCTTCGCTACAGCCATGTGCTCTGGTCGGTGTCTCCCAGGAGCAACATAGCGTGCCAAGATGCTAAGAGGGTATGCAAGGTCAGGTCGAGTACAGGTCATCAGGTACATGAGGCAGCCAACAAGCTCTAGGTACGGGCCACTCGGCTCTACGGACTCATCCGAAGGCAGAGCTGAGAGCGAGTGGCAAGTAGACAGAGGAGTGGCCTGAGGCGAGGAGTACATGAAGCCGAAGCGCTGAAGGACCTGCTGCACCATGTGTGACTAAGTCAGGGTAATGGTGCGCTGTGCTCTGTCCCGGGTAATCTGCAAGCCAAGGTAGCTGCGCAGTTCACCCACGTCTGTGCACGTGTGTCTCTTCTGCAGCTCGAACTTCACGTGGGCGAGTCCAGCAGTGTTAGCAGTGGCAAAGACCAAGTCGTCGATGTACACGAGGATGTAGAACGGCGGCAAAGAGGTGTCGGTGCGTAGAAACAGCGACGGGTCGGCTGTAGAAGGAGCAAACCCAAGAGCCGCAAGCGTACTCCTCAGTGTGTCGTGCCACTCGTGGGGCGCCTGGCGGAGAGCGTAGACTGGCCGCTGGAGGCTCCACTGGGTACCAGGAGGAAACGGCCCAGTGAAGCCAAGTGGGCGGCGCAGCCACATCTCCTCGTGCAGGCTGCCCTGCAGGAAAGCTGTGCTGAAGTCAAGAGAGTGAAGCTCGTAGTCGCGCTAAGTGGCTATGTGCAGCAGCACCCAAAGAGTGGTCATCTTCGGGGTGGGAGAGAAGGTCAGAAAGTAGTCGACTCCCTGCCGCTGACTGAAGCCTCGAGCCACGTAACGCGCCTTGAAGACAGGCAGAGAACCCGGCGGCCGCTTCACCCTGAAAATCCACATGCCACTAACGATGTTCGCCCCAGGTGGGGGAACCTCGTCGACGTAGGTGCCTGTGGACTTCGAGAAAGCCATCTCTGCATCCATGGCTGACTGCCACTATGAGGAGTAGGGACCCTCTATTGCCTCTGCGTAAGAGCGCGGAGTCGGAATGTCTAGTGCATCCGGGTCTCCCTCAGGGGCAATCAGCATGGACACGAGATGAGGTAAAGCAGCAGCAAAACACTGGAACTCGTCCTGCCTGTCCTCAAGGACGTCCGTGCTAAGAGCACACTCACCCCCGACGGACGGAGGACAGACAGAACTAGACTCAGCAATAAGAATTGCAGCGTAGTCTAGACGATAGTGACCAGCGAAGTGGACAAGCTCAGCAACTAAGGCAGACACAGCAGTGGACTCAAAGGAAGGGTCAGTGAAAGTAGGACTGGCGGCACGAAGGGAGTCAGACCCCGGGTCAGCAAGAGCAAGAAGAGAGGAATCTAGAGGAGACGGCAACGGGACACGCAGTGGAGCAGTAGAAGGACGCAGTGCCATTTGGTGCGTGCCCGGGACCGCAGGAGGACGCGGACGCGGAACACGTTGACTAGTGCGAGCAGTACGAACAGGCGACGCAGGATGAGACGCAGGCTCACAACGCTCAGCAAGACCTCCAGTAGGACTTGTGTAGGGAGAAGGAGCAGGTAGTGGGGAGGCGGGCTGTAACTATGACTCAGACTGGACAGGCGGCGGACACTCTAAGGAAGGAGCAGGACCAGGAGAAGGCGGAAGACCAAGAACCTGCTCAAGGAGCGGAGCGAAGTACGGCCGCAGCCGCGCAGCGCCTCTAGAACCAGCAGGGACAGCACCAGCAACCCAAGCGGTAGCAACAGTACCAGTAACACCCCCAGCTGCAGCAGCGCCAGCTCAAGCAACCTCAAAGCACCAGCTCCAGCAGCACCTCCAGCGCCAACACCCACAGGAGGTCCAGCTCTAGGCGGACCACCGTAAGACGCAATATCTCCTGCCCCAGCAGGCCTAGCTCCAGCACCGCTAGCAGCTCCATTACCTCTAGTACGAGCACCTCCGGGACCCGTGGCACCAGCACCCTCAACAGCAGTAGAACCTCCAACTCCAGCAGCACCTCCAGCTCCATCAGCACGGCTCCAGCGCCGAGCAAACCACTTGCGCTGCTCTTGTGGAAAAGGTAGCTCCCGCCGGGACGAAGCACCAGAAGGACCTCCAGACCCAGTACCGCCAAACTCCACATGAGTAGGCCCAGCACCCTCAGGCTCCGCACCCCCAGTCTCAGCACCCCCAGGCTCAGCACCCCCAGACTCAGCACCCCCAGGCTCAGCACCCCCAGACTCAACACCCACAGACTCAGCACCCTTAGGCTCAGCACCCCCAGACTCAGCACCCCTAGTGTGAGGATCTGGGACCGAGCTCAGAAAAGATGATTCAAATTGAATTGAATGATCACCTGGGTACAACACGAGGCTATACATAGGCTCGACACAAGGCCCCGTAACCAGGTGTTACGCGAAGGTTCCGCGGGTCGCGAAGCGTCCCGAACAGATCCTTACCAAATTCGGTAGAAGGCAATTCAGTGGCAACCGAAAAGCCAGAATTCGGTGCTCGCAACCTAGCTCGGTGCTATAACTATAATAAAATATAGGAAAGCACCTAGCCTAGGAAATCAAGCAATTCATGCACGCATATAATTATCCTATGCTAGAAATAGCATAATAAAGTAAAGGCAAGCAAGCATAGCTGGCATAAGCCGTCGTACTCTCACACGTCCCCCCCTCAAAGCTGTGTGGCGTGAGATACACCCTTCTTGACAAGATAGTCCTTGAGAGCACGGTGTGCGTTGCCCATATCAGCTTCTGCAACCCAACTGTCCTCAGTGAGGTCGTATCCCTTCCAGCGTATCAGGAACTCGAGGGTCTTGCCACCGCGGCGCCGATGAGAGAGAACGCGCTCGATCTCGTACTCGGGTTCATCCTGTATGAGAACAGGTGGTGGTGGCGAAGTCATGTGCGGCTTGGACGTATGCCGGTGTGGTTGGCTGCTGTGGTGTGAGTGGTTCCCGTCTGTAACACAGGAAGAAAGGAGTTTTTCCTGTGGCCGCATGTGATGCGTTGTTGTAAGCGAACTCTAGGGTCGGTAACTGTGTGTCCCAGTGGCTGACGTCGTCCTTGCAAGCTGTGCGCAGTAACTGTTCAACCACTTGATTGGGTCGCTCTGTCTGTCCGTCAGTCTGGGGGTGGTATGCTGAAGATATTGCAAGCTTTGTCCCCAACAGTCCCATGAGCTCCTTCCAGAACTTACTCGTGAAATTGGGGTCTCTGTCTGAGATGAGTGTAGCGGGGATGCCGTGGATGGTGATGATGCGGTCGAAGAAGAGTTGAGCAGTTGCTTCAGCTGTAGCTGTGGCGTTGGTCGGTATAAAGTGACCCATTTTGGAGAACTTATCGATCACCACGAGGATGGAATCATGTCCCCGTGAGGTCGAAGGAAGCCCTTCATCCGCTGGCACGTGTCGCAAGAGGTGACAAACTGCTGCACGTCTGCTGCCATCCCGGGCCAGTAGTAATACTTCGCTATCCCTGCTAACGTCTTGTTGCTCCCGAAATGTCCCGCGTAAGGTACGTCGTGAAACTCCTCCAATAGGATCTGCCGTAGCGGGGCTTAATTCGGTACCCAAATCTTTCCTGAACCCTTCGTTACAGCTAAGTCCTTCTTCCACTGTAATAGCTTCTTACTGAGGTAGGCGATGGGCTGCAAACTGCGTTCGTGATGCTGCATCAGTACTGCTCCGACTGCTTGGTCACTAGCGTCTGCTTCCACCACATAGTCCTTGTCTGGATCCGGTAAGATGAGTACTGGCGCTGTAGTCAGTGCTGTGTGTAGCTGCTCGATGGCTTGCTGATGAAGGGTATCCCTTTTGTAGGGCGTATCCTTTTTCAGTAGGTCGGTCAGTGGCGCTGCTATCTTAGCGTACTGCGGCACGAACCTGTTGTAGTAGTTGGCGAAGCCTAGGAACTGCTATAACTCCTTCACGTTCTCTGGTACTTTCCACTTCTTGACGGCTTCGATCTTCCGTGGGTCCACGTGTACGCCCTCGGCACTCACCATGTGCCCGAGAAAGTGCACCTTCTTCAGGGCGAATTCGCTCTTTGTCAGCTTCACGTAGAACCTGTTTTTCCGCAGGATCTCGAACACCTTCCGCAGATGCTCCACGTGCTCCTTCATGTTCTTGGAGTAGATGAGAATGTCGTCCAGGTACACCACCACGCACTCGTCCAGCAGGGGTCGTAAGATGTGATTCATCTCCGCCTGAAACGTTGCTGGTGCGTTGCAGAGTCCGAACAGCATCACCAAGTATTCGTAGGAGCCGTATCTGGTACGGAACGCTGTCTTGTGGACGGAGTTGTCTGCCATCTTGATCTGCCAGTAACTTGACCGTAGGTCCAACTTCGAAAAGACTGTTGCACCACCCAGTTGGTCCAGTAGGTCGTCTATGCGCGGTATGGGGTATTTGTTTTTAACTGTCTGTTTGTTCAGTGCACGGTAGTCGATGCACATCCGTAGACTGCCGTCTGGTTTTGGAGTGAAGAGAACTGGTGCACCGTAGGGAGAGGTGGATGGGCAGATCAGTTGTCTGTCTAGTAGATACTCTATCTGTTTTTTCATGTCTGTCAGTTCAGTCGGACTCAGTTGTTATGGTGCACGTGAGACGGGTTTCGCACTTGGTTCCTCCACGATCTCGTGCTCGTGGGTACGTGCTGGAGATACGCCTGTGGGTAGGTCGTCGGGCATTATATCCTTGTACTGCTCCAAGACCTCCTCCTCTGCTGCTGCTATAACCAGTGCTAAGTAACCCGTGTTACTCTCGTTCACTGTCCGTTCGAACCGTGCCAGTGTCGTTTCAGGAACGCTCCCTGTATCCGTCAAGCTTCGCAGCTCCACTCGTTTCCCGTTGTTGTAGATGCACGTTTTCCGGTTGACCCAGTCGATCTTGGGGTTGGACCGCTTCAGAAAATCTTGCCCCAAGATGAAATCTAATCCCTTGATGTTCGTGATCGGCAACGTCGGCTTCCACCTCAACGCCCCTATCTGCAGCTGCAGTGTTGACTTTCCGTGGATGGGAAGCTTCGTACCGTCCACCATCGTTGCTGTAAACTGGGTTTCTTCTTAGGATTCTCCAATTTTCTCCAACGTCCCGCGGTCGCACACCGAGTGGGACGCACCACTGTCCACCAGGGTCTGGAGGCGACGCCCGTTGCAGATCACCTCGAGTACTAGTGGTTGCTGCTGCTCCGAGTATCCGTAGATGGTATCGCTTATAGGATCGCAGGGTACGTCGAATATGTTATCCCTAGGTCCTGCGCTCAAAGATGCAGCTTTAGTATCAGTTTTCAACTGAGAAAGGTTAGAAGGATTTATCCGAGGCCGATTCGGCTTCTCTTGGGCCTGGAACCTTCCACTAAGCCTTTGCAGCTGTGTAGGCTTCATCTGTGGGGAACAGGGAGCCTTTAAACAGTGCTGCTGGGAGAGAATATTAACTCCTCGGAACGCTCGACCCATATTAGCGCTCTGGAGTAGGGTCCCCAAAATACCCGGTACCGGTTTAATTTCTGACTCTCCCTTAATAAAGGCTTGAAACCCACGAGAAGTAATATTCTTACTTGTCGAGGTATACGGCTGGGGTTTCCCGATCGGTGCAGGGTCTTGTTTCGCGGATCCTCCATTAGTCTCGTCGATTTCCCCTGGTGCCGGCTGGTCGTGACGTTTTAAATTTGCGCCACCATATTCTCATTTTTTCGCCCTCTCCGAAGTTGCCACGTTGTCTGTTTTCTGCTTCGGGGGTGCCTCACTGTTCTTGTCCTTCAGCTCCGCACACCTTCTCTTCATTTTCTAACACGCCAAGATACGATGTCCTGTAGCGCCGCAAAATTTGCACGTCTCATTATTTGCTAGCCGCTGCTCCACATCGCCCTCGTCGTTCTCCATCAGGTCGGTAGTCGTGGGTGGTGCCAATCGCCCCATGCCACTAGTTGGCTTGTTGCGTCGTGTTCCGTAGTAGCTACTGTTCAACGTGTCGAACTGTTCGATCAGTGCTGCCGGAACCTGCGCCCACGTCCCCTCGCCTTGGACTATTATGTTGTTGATCCACTCTAGAGTTGGGCCTCGTAACAGTGTTGCTGCGAGCCGCATGCGTATTGCATCTTTTGTCGGGGTCGTGCATCTAACGGCTTCGAAGTAAATTTCGAGTTCAGGTACAAATCGACGAGCGTCGTTCCTTTTTACTATAGGATCGAACGCCTCCGGTAGCCTCAGCTTCACTGCTTTGAGGTTAACTGTAGCTGCTGCCGTTGTCGCATGTAGAATTGTCGGTGTAGCCGCTGCTGCTGCTGCTACTGTTGTCGCTGCTGCTGTGGCGGTTGCCGACTGGTTCGCAAGGAGTTTTTCGAGTCGTGGGAGCGCTGCACGTATTTGCTTATGCTCAGCACGTAACTCCGCGATTTTCTGTACTGAAATATCCCCTTTTCCCTCCATTTGGTGATTTACAGGAAGATGCGCGACGAAAATAATCGAATTCTAGGTGCTGGTCGACTTACTGCGAGTCAAATTGACTGTAGAATCGACGAGCGCGAATTCTGTAGGTTGCGTAAATCTCCCTTAGGCGAAATTCACGTCCGATCTTGGCCGTTGAGAAGAAAATCGATCCGACGCTCCAAATTCCAACTTTTTTGGGCGAAATTCTCTGGGCCGTTGAGATGAAACTCGATCGAACGGTCGAAACTCCAACCTTTCCACCAGTAAATCTGAGGAGTGTTCGAAAACCGAATCGAGGGGGACTTAGAAAAATTGCGCGGAACTAGTTTTACATACCCGTATCGGCGCTTTCGTCGTCGCCCCCGCGGTTTTTAAAGGCCGGAACTAAGCGGTTGAAGACCTCGCATGTAAACCCGCTCTGATTACCAAGTGTGAGGATCTGGGATCGAGCTCAGAAAAGATGATTCAAATTGAATTGAATGATCACCTGGGTACAACACGAGGCTATATATAGGCTCGACACAAGGCCCCGTAACCAGGTGTTACGCGAAGGTTTCGCGGGTCGCGAAGCGTCCCGAACAGATCCTTACCGAATTCGGTAGAAGGAAATTCGGTGGCAACCGAAAAGCTAGAATTCGGTGCACGCAACCTAGCTCGGTGCTATAACTATTATAAAATATAGGAAAGCACCTAGCCTAGGAAATCAAGCAATTCATGCATGCATATAATTATCCTATGCTAGAAATAGCATAATAAAGTAAAGGCAAGCAAGCATAGCTGGCATAAGCCGTCGTACTCTCACACCCAGGCTCAGTACCCATAGACGCAGCACCCCCAGACTCAGCACCCCTAGGCTCAGCACCCCCAGACCCCCAGCTCCAGCAGCGCCAACTCCAGCACCCTCAGAAGCACCAACGCCAGCAGCACCTCCAGCGTCAACACTCCCGGCAGCTCTAGCCCGAGCTGGACCACCGGAAGTGCTCCATACCCAGTACCGCCAGACTCCACATGAGTAGGCCCAACACCCTAAGGCTCCGCACCCTCAGGCTCCGCACCCCCACTCTCAGCACCCCAAGGCTCAGCACCCCAAGACTCAGCACCCCCAGGCTCAGCACCCTTAGACTCAGCACCCCCACACTCAGCACCCCTAGGCTTAGCACCCCCAGACCCCGCACACGCAGGCTCAGCACCCCTAGTAGCACCAGAGTCAACAGCTACCTCGACAAGCTCGACTGCGTCTACCTGGGACACACCTGAGGGGGCAGGACCATGAGGGGGAAGGGGTTCTACCAGGGGGGGACCTGGCGCGAGGAAGTGCGGCGGTGGGGGGAGGGGTGCAATGTGGTTGGGGAAGAGACGGTAGTTACGAACCGACTCGTCAAACGTGACGTCCTGAGAGGACAGAACACGGCGCGAGGTGGGGTGGTAAAACTGCCAACCAGGCGCGTCAGGGGGGAAGCCAAGGAAGACGCAGGGAACAGCACGGGGGGACAGCTTGTCCGAGGACAAGTCACGGACAAAAGCCCGAGATCCCCAGACACGAAACGCAGACGCGTCGCCAACCTTCCCTGTCCACCGTAGAGTAGGGGAGGTCTCCGGCAAGGCGACCCGGGGCTGAAGATTGATCTGATGCGCCGCGTACTGAACCGCGTACGACCACAAAAAATGGGGAGCAGCCACATGGATCATGGACATACGAGCGACGCCCATGACCATGCCAATGCGGCGTTCAGCAATCCCATTTTGTTGTGGAGAGGCCGGAAGCGTGAACATCTGGCGGATGCCCCGTGCACGAAAGAAGGCTCGCAGAAGGTCAGAGGAAAACTCTCTGCCTCTGTCGGAGTGCAGACGCAGAACAGCAAAGTCCGAGCCGAAACTCTCTCTGAGCTGGAGACGAGCTGCGCGGATCCAATCGATCAACACCTCAGTGACCTCACCCTTGCTGCGCAAGGGGAAGACTGTGGTGTAACGCGAGTAGTCGTCAACGACCAGCAGGAAGTAACGCTCGTGACCCTGTCCACGGACGCGGGTGGGGCCCCAAACGTCCTGGTGAAGTGTTTGCTGCAGAGCCTCTGTCGGAGGAAACTCGTAGGAGTGAGGAGCGGCGCGCTGCCGCCCCTCGACGTAGGGAACGCAGGTAGGGGCAAGCCCCGGAGGAAGAGGAGGGAGGGACGGGGGGAGACCAGAGACAAGGACACGGGAGGCCATGCCTAGGAGACGAGGCAGGGAGGGGTGACCAAGGCGGTGGTGCCAGAGGAGAGTCCGGTGGGACAGGAGACGACACGAGCAGGGGGCAGACTCAGGACCAGACCTGGACGCTGCAGCAAACACCTGACCCGACGCAGCTACCTGACCAGACGCAGCAACCGGAGGAGACTCAGTAGTCAGTGTGTACAGGCTCGACCCCTGCTGACGAGTAAACGTGGCCAAGTGTCGGCCTGTCCGAGCACACGTGCAGTGGGTCACTCGCTGACTCGCAGGAGTGAACTGGTCAACCTCCCCATCCTGTAGATCAGCACCACTCACCAAGTTCGTAGAGTACGAGGGGAGGTAAAGACCTGACAGGGTGCCAGAAGGGGCCGCCGGAAACGGTAAGACAGTGGAGAAGTGGGCAAGGACAGGACCCCCAGAGGGGTCTGCCAGGGAGACCGCAACTAGCCAACTAAGCGGCATGAGTGGGGTGCGGTCTCGAAAGGTGCAAACATCGTCGGTGGTGAGAAGGGCAGGCGTACGACGGCGGCAACAGCGAGGCCGCTACTACTTTAGGGCGAGGGCTCCGCGCCAGCTGCAGGGGCGGCTGCTCAAAGGGGCGGCTGTTGCAGGGGCGGCTGCTCCAGGGGCGGCTGCTGCAGGGGCGGCTGCTCTAGAGGCAGCTGCTATAGGGGCGGCTGCTCCAGGGGCGGCTGGTGCAGTGGCGACTGCTCCAGGGGCGGCTGCTGCAGTTGCGGCTGCTCTAGGGGCGGCTGCTGCAGGGGCGGCTGCTCCAGGGGCGGCCGTTTCAGGGGCGGCTACTCCAGGGGCGGCTGCTGCTGTGGTGGCTGCTCCAAGGGGGGCTGCTCCAAGGGCGGCTGCTGCAGGGGCGGCTGCTCCAGGGGCGGCTGCTCCAGGGGCGGCTTCTGTAGTGGCGGCTGCTCCAGGGGTGGCTGCTGCCGTGGCGGCTGCTCCAAGGCGCGGGTTAGGGCAGGGCGCCGCGGCGGGCAGGGGTGATGCCACGCGGGTCCCGCAGGGGCGTCGCGACGCGTAGGAGCCGCGCCTCGCGGGTCCCGCAAAGGCGTCGCGACGAGGCAGGGTCGACGCGCGGGTCCCGCTGAGGCGTCGCGACGAGGTAGGGGCGACGGGGCGGGGCCGCGACTGGCGACGGGGCGGGGACGTGACTGGCGACGGGGCGGGGCCGCTACGGGCAGTGGGGCGTGGCCGCAAAGGGGTCGTGAAGGGGGCCGCGAGGGGGCCGCAAAGGGGCCGCGAAGGGGCCACGAAGGGGTCGCTAAGGGGCCGCGAGGGGGCCGAGAAGGGGCCGCTAAGGGGCCTTATGGGGCCGCGAAGGGGCCGCTAAGGGGCCGCGAAGGGGTCGTGAAGGGGACGCAAAGGGCCGTAAAGGGGCCGCTAAGGGGCCGTGAAGGGGCCGCGAAGGGGCCGCTAAGGGGCCGCGAAGGGAGGCCGCTAAGGGGCCTCGAAGGGGCTGCAAAGGGGGGCCACGACAGGCCTCAGGAGCAGGGGAGGCCGCTAAGGGGCCGCGAAAGGGTAGGGCAGGTCAGAGCGCGAGGCGCACTTCGGGCAGGTTAGGAAAAACAAATGGTGGGCCCTTAGGAAGAAACGGTCTCACTAGGGAACCTTCTTTGATACCATGTGAGAATAACGAGGAATGGAATGACTAGGCAAGATGTGGGTACAAGTAGGAAACCTAGAAATGTTGTACCCTATAGTGTCTAGCCCACTACAGCCTAGATAGATCATAGCATATAAGTTTGACAACTTCTTCTCAGATGAGGTCCCTGTCAGAAGTACGAACGAGAATGCTAACAGAAAGAAGAGGGATTGCATTAGCATGTAGAGGGGATACAAATACGAAACCCTAACAAGGCTGTACTCACTACTGAGTACCCCTTGCAGACTAGACAATATAGCATTCTGACACACCCCCATAGGCAAAATGGGGTATAATCAGCACAACAAGCAGTCAAGAGCAAGTTCACAAATTAGCCCTAGTGGCAGACATAGTAGAGGGGCGGTGAGGAGGAGGAGAGACTACGAGAGGAGAGGAGTTCGGAGGCGGCAGGTGAAGCTGCTGACACACGGGCAACGGAGCAAGTGGCACACTGGCTACCGGAGCAAGGGCCCCAAACTACTGGGGCGACTGGCTCCGCGGCTAGACGAGTAGCTGGAGCAACGGACCCATGGGCGACTGGAGCAACGGGCTCACGTGCTACCGGAGCAAGGGCCTCGGACTACTGGAGCAGCAGGCGACACAGCAGCTACCTCCTTCCAACCTTCCCCCATTGCCCCCAAACCCTTTTCTTACATCCCCCCCCGGCTAGTGCCACTCCCCAACCTCACCCTCTTCATCCCCCCCTCAGCGGCAGCTGCAACAGTGGAAGAGAGAGGAGGAGGGGCAGCTGGTCACGCACTCCCACCACCCCCATACCCCCCCTTACCCCTGCCACCCCCATACCCTCCACACGGCTGCACGAGCAGCAGGAAGTCGAAGAAGGAGGGGGGGAGGGCGGGCGTCGACGCGACGTGCAGGGCGCGGGGCTCGTTGATGGTTGACGAGGCTCAAAATTTTCTTCAGAAGCGCTCGTGCAGTTAGCGAGGTTTCTCGCAAGTCGCCAATTTGTTGCACGTGCACAAAAGTGCACAGGTTCACTTGAACGTGCGCACGCATGTTCAGGCATTGATTCCGAGTCCCGTTCGGAAATCGGATTTACACAAGCGCGCAGCTCAAATGTTTGTGTTTTCGCAACAGTGCATCCCGAAATTGACGAAGGCTGGTAACCCTATTCAATTCTAAGTGTGTCATGAATCTGAAATCGATTTACACGCGCCCTAAGAGTGTTTAATATTTAGAACAGTGAATACCCCGTAACCAGGCCAAAACGTCTGGCACAATAGCGCGCTCGAGCGCTGACAGCAGACGGAACACGACACGATTTTGCCATCCTCTCTACCCCTCCCACAGTCCCCATGCTCAAGGGGGGTGCGAATCTGTGGCTGTCATTTGCAACCAATCAGCAGGTTTCGCCAAGATATTTATCCTAAAAGCTGGAATGCGCGGAACTGAATCGATTTCCTCCTTTATTGGTTCCTTCCGTTAGTCGGCACGCCTCAGCGTAAGGCGATTCTGCTTGCCCATTCCTCCTCACATGGTCGACGCAGGGTGCTACTGATCTCTAGTGTCACTCTGCAGTGTTTAGCCCCCTCCGCTCATCGCAAGACTACCCATTGGTAACCAGGCTCACCCAACCGCACGACATCATGACAGGAGCAGCTGCAGCCTCCAAATTGGGCGGCGCGGCGGCGATTAAGTACGTAGCGGCGGGATGGGCGGCATTCACGGGGACGCACCTGGCGATGTCGCACCCGCCCGTGCGCGAGGCGCTGATTCACCAGCTGGGCGACGAGGGCAAGTTCCGCGGGCTCTACTCCGCCGTGTCCTTGGCCACCTTCGCCCCCACCACGTTCCTCTACATCAGGTGCCTTCCCACCC
Source organism: Closterium sp. NIES-65 (assembly GCA_948144175.1). Lineage (NCBI taxonomy): Eukaryota > Viridiplantae > Streptophyta > Zygnematophyceae > Desmidiales > Closteriaceae > Closterium > Closterium sp. NIES-65. The sequence goes on along the minus strand of CANXME010002232.1, from coordinate 567,025 downwards.
CCCGGCCCCCCGACGCCGCTTCTCGCGCCAGCTGCTTACGACGCGACGCGCCCGCGCCTTTCCCCATCTCCTCGAAGTGGGACCCATCCCACCGTGGGTAACGTGCACCACTCTTCCCCCCCTCCCCCCCCACCCCCGCCCTCCCAGGCCCATCACAGGTATAACGCGTGGCTACCCAGTGGGTGAAAGCGAGGGTGGTATTGAGGCGCAGCGGATGCACTTAACCTGTGTGTAAGCCCCGCATGCGTTACACCAGGCCCCGCATCTCTTCATCTCTTCCACTCCCCAACCCCCGGCCACTCCCCGCGCCCCCCATGCAGGTACGCGCGCGGGCACGGCGTGGTCCCCGGGTGGACAGCGCTGGTTGAGGGCAACAAGGCGGCGCGCGCGGGGGGCGTGGCGCTGAAGGTGGCGGCGGCGGTGATGTACGGGCAGGCGATCTCGACGCCCAACCCCATCATGGACCGCGCCATGCGCGCCGCGGACACGGGCAAGGACAAGCAAGGGGAGCACGCCGAGGTGCGGCGAGGGCGCGGGTGGTGGGTGGGTGGGGCGTGGTGGTGGTGGGAATGATGCGTTGCCATCAGGTTGTGGTGAGGTCGTGGGTCCCCTGCACGTTCTCTTGGATCCGATTCGTTGCGCCACGTGCGGTGAACGTACGGGACCACCTCCTCACTGCTTCTGTTGGTGCTGGGATGGGATGTGGAAAGGGGGAGGGGCGACAGCATGCAGTACGTGCGTGTAGTTGGTTTAGTCAGGGAGGCAGACAGACAGTGCCGTCACATCTTCCACTTCTCAAAACCAGGTGGGACTCATGCGTTGGTGTACCAAGCTAACTTCCTGCATCCCTATCGTATGCAACGCACGCATCATGGCAAGAAGAACCCACTGACAAAGAGCCCCTCCATCGTTGTCGTTCCCCCCAACCCTCTTCCCACCGTGTCCTTCCCTAGGCGGGAGAGCAGCAGGGCAGCGAGGTGGCAGTGAAGGGCGTGTACCGCATCACACGCCATGCGCTCTTCACCTCCCTCGCCTTGCTCGGTGCCGGCAACATGCTCACACGCCCCTTCGCTGGTCAGTGCCCTTCCCTGCACCGCTACCTACGCCTTCTCCATCGTTTCTCGATGTGCCACTGCCCCGCTTCTCGTCCCACTCTTGCCAGATGAGTAATATCTCGTCGCTCAACCCATCCCCCCCCACCCCACCCCCACCCCCAACCCCCGTTCCAGGCCGCAGAACCACCTCCCTGTCCACTGTTCCTCTCGTAGCTTCCAGATCCAATTGCTGGGTCATCCAACTTGCTCCCACCTCCGTTGTGCAACATGCCTCCTTTCTCCCGAACAATAATTGTCATCGCTCCCTTTTCTGAAACGGTCTTCCACCCCCCCCCCCCCCCCCCCCCCCGTGGCGTCTGCCCCTTCATTCTGCGCCGTGACAGCATAGCTTAGCGTTGGTTGTCGCAGGCTCTCCCTACTCACCGTGCATTAAATCTCGTCATTTGCAAACCCTCAGGAGAGCTCTGTGTTTTCTCAAATGCGAGCTCTGTGCCACGCCTCACCACCTGCCTGTGTGCCCTGTGCATGTGTCCCCCCTCCATGCGTGTGTACGTGCCCCCAGGTGACATGGTGTACTGGGCGGGGTACCCGCTCATCTGGCTGCTGGGCTGCCCCCATCAGGACATGCGGCAGCACGGCCAGCTGCCCGACCAGTTCTTCAAGGAGACCTCCTTCCTGCCCTTCGCTGCCATTGCTGAGGGCAGGAACTCCCTCAAAGACGCATTCAAGGAATTCCACAAGCCTGTGCTTGCCACCTCGCTCATTGTTCCCCTATTCTTTCTTTGATTGGTCACTTTCTGTGGGTTTATTCGTTTGAACCCAAATATTCTCACACCAGCAAGTTGTACAGTTACATAAGGCTGGTCTAGTTAAGTCAAGGCAGCAGGGAAGTGGGGCAGCAGCGGTAATCTAGTTACGTGAGTGTAATAGATCAGAGAGTCTACACGAAACGGATTCATCATCCAGCACTTCCCTCCCACTGCCTGTCTTTTTTACACCGCATAAACCAGGAAGTGGCGTAATCCTCTGTGGTATATAACACCGTGAGGTGCTTCGGAAAAGCAAATAAAACGCTAAATAACAAGGTGGGTGTTAATGGAGTGGATCATAATCTATTGTTACGGGTGCAATGAATCAAAGTAACGAGAATTGCACTAAGGTGTCAAACAAGTACAAAAATGTGAGCGAAGGCATGAGCGAACATTTATACGCGAAACATGTAAACGGTAACGCGGTGCGTGCGAGCTAGCTAGTGTTATGCTGGAAGCGAAGCTCGGGCTAGTCCCAAAGCGTAGGCCGACACGGCCAGGCTAGCAGTGCAAGATTCGGTGAAACACTGCGCGCGAAGTTGGCGGAGCCCCGTTAGCAATAACGGGCGAACAACGCCTGCTGCTGTACGCGATGTTGCAGGGCGCGCTAAGGAATATCGAGAAAATTCCTTACACTACCCCCCCCCCCCCCCCCCCCCCCCCCCCCCCCCCCTGCCCCCCTCAAGAAGCCCCCTCCGCTACGCAAGTGCGTGTATATCGCGGAAACCCCGGCTCCTCAGGTACACTTGCAGGGCAGGGTGGTTTTCGATGTTGGCCAGAGGCACCCAGCTATCTTCAGTTGGCGTGCGATCCTTCCAGCGAACGAGGAATTCAATCCTCCTGATTCCCGTAGGGTGTCGAATCCGATGGCTCAGGATTTTTTCGAGTTTGATGATCGGCTGCGATGCAGGGCGAGTCATGGATGGCGGGCGGTGACGGGGCAGTTGGCTTGTGGTTGGGATGTATGGGCGTAGCAGGCTGACGTGGAACGAGGGGCTTATTTACCAGTCCGCCAGCAATAGTAGGTGAGCTGTCAATGGGGTAATCATGTGGCTGATTTGGAATGGTCCACAGTAGCGGGGTCGTAATTTCGTTACGACGGGCAGTCTTAAGTTCAATGTGTCGAGCAGTACGCAATCCCCTGACTGGTACGTGACTGGGCGGCAGTGGCGGTCAGCGTTGCGTTTAGCGATGACGTTGGCTTTTTTAATTGCTTCGGCGGCTCTGGTGCGGGCAGCTTGTACTGTTTCGGCGAATTGCTGTGCACGTGGTATTGGGTTGTCCGGACTAGGCGTCATGGGCACTGTAGGGTTTTGCCCGTAGTTCAGGTAGAACGCGGACTGCTGCGTCGTCGCTGACGTGGCGTTGTTATACGCGAACTCTATTAACGGCAGCTGCTGCTCAGTGGTCGGGTCGTCGCACGTGGCACGAATCAAGTGCCCCATCGTCTGATTCGTCCGCTCCATTTGACCATCGGTCTTGGGGTGGTACGACGAGCTGAACTGTAGCCTTGTCCCGAACTGCTCCCAGAGGTTCTTCCAGAAGTTGCTGGTGAACTTCGTGTCGCGGTCGCTGATTATCGCGACTGGTTTCTCGTGCAGTCGAACGACGGTTGCGATGATTAGGCGAGCCGTTTCTTCGGCTAAGATCGATTTCTTGCACGCAGCGAAGTGTGCCATCTTCGTCAACCTGTCGACGACGACCATAACCGCGTCGTTACCTCCAGGGTTCGAAAGTAACCTGGTGACGAAATCCATGGTAACCTGCTGCCAGGCTCGTTCAGCCGGTGGGATCGGCTGCAATTGACCCGCCTTTCTTTTTCGCGAGCTCTTCATCACCTGACACGTAGGAAACGAGCCCACGTGGTGCTGTACGTCGGTCAACAGCTCCGGCCAGTAGTAATACCGCTGCAGTTGCTGTCACGTTTTTTCTACCCCGAAATGTCCCGAGGTAATCTCGTCGTGTGCCTCCTACAATAACAGTTCCATCAGTAGCGAGTACGCGGGTACCCAGATGCGGTTGGTGCCTGTTGTCAGAACATTATAGCTTATGCATATTGTGTAGGCTATAGTGGGGTAGCCCATAAGGGGTACAACCCGATTAGGGTTATTACTTGTACCCAATTCATTCATAGTTCAGTCATTCCTTGTTTCTTCTCATGGTATCAAGTAGGTTCCCTAACGGGAACGATTCCTAGGGCCCACCACTACGATTTTTTTTTTCCTGCCCGGAGCGCGCTCCACTCAGCCCAAGTCGCGCTCCGTGTGCTCTCCCTACCGGCGCGCCCTCGCTAGGCCCCTCATGGCCCCGTCGCGTCGCCCCTAGCGGCCCTCTCACGGCCCGTCGCGCCGCCCTTACGGCCCGTCGCGCCGCCCTTAGTGGCCCGTCGCGCCGCCTCCTTTGCGGCCCCGTCATATCGCCCTCAGCAGCTCGTCGCCGCCTCCTTCAGCGGCGTCGCCGCCTCCCCCTTGCGGCCCGTCGCCGCCTCCCCCTTGCGGCCCGTAGCCGCCTCCCCCCTTGCGGCCCGTCGCCGCCTCTTACAGCGGCCCCACCGGCCCCACGCGCCGCCCTAGCGGCCTCTTGCGCCGCCTGTCGGCCCCACTTGCCGCCCTTGCGGCCCTTCGAGCCGCTTGTCGGCCCACCGTGAGCCGCCCTAGCGGCATCGATGCCGCCCTTCCCGGACCCGACGCCACCTTGGCTGGCCCCTGCGCCTGCTCCTACGGCCCCAGCGCCTGCTCCTACGGCCCCGGCGCCTGCTCCTACGGCCCCGGCGCCTGCTCCTACGACCCCGGCGCCTGCTCCTACAACCCCGGCCCCTGCTCCTACGGCCCCGGCGCCTTCTCCTGCGGCCCCGGCGCCTGCTCCTACGGCCCCGCTGCCGCCCTTCCCGGCTCCGACGCCGCCTCCTACCGGCCCCACCGCCGTCCCTAATCAGGAGCTGCAGCCGCCAAACCGCCCACCGACCGAGCCGCCGCGCCGCCGAGCCGCCCAGTAACAAAGCAGCCGAGCCGCCCAACCGCCGAGCCGCCCAGCAGCAGAGCCGCCGAGCCGCCCAGCAGCCGAGCTGCTGAGCCGCCTAGCAGAGGAACCGCCGAGCAGCCTAGCAGCCGAGCAACCGAGCAGCCGAGCCGCCGAGCCGCCCAGCAGCTGAGCCGACGAGCCGCCCAGTAGCCGAGCAGCCGAGCCGCCCAGCAGCCGAGCCGCCGAGCCACCCGAGCCGCCGAGCCGCCCTGCAGCTGAGCCGCCGAGCCGCCCTATCCGGTAAGAGCAGCGCCTCTACCCCTGCACTCCCCTTACCCTACTGTTCGTACTGCTAGTCTACTGCTGTCATGGCTACCCCTAGTGTCCTAACTTTTGACACTGAGGGTAGGGCCATTGACTTTGACGTCTAGGTTGACGACCTGCAGCTTTTCTTACAGTGCGATAGAGCAGACGACCTCTCCCTCTTTGACCTCACTTCTGGTGCCTCTCTTGCCCCCGCTACTGATGTTGATGCCACTGTTTGCTCACAGTGGGCCACGCGCGATGCTGCTGCACGTCTTGCTGTGCGTCGCCACCTGCCTACCTCTGAGCGTGCGCACTTTAGCCAGTACAAGAGTGCTCAGACCTTGTACGACGCTGTAGTTGCACGCTACTCATCCCCTGCCACTGCTGCACTGAGCCGCCTCATGCTACCGTACCTCTTCCCTGACCTTGTTGCCTTTCCCACAGTCGCTGACCTCATTATGCACCTCCGCACTAGTGACACTCGCTACCGCACTACGCTTCCTGCTGAGTTCTGCGCCAAGAACCCCCCCCCCCCCATGTACATCACCCTCTACTACATAGTCACTCGTCTCCCTGACTCCCTTCGCGTAGTCAGGGACCCCTTCCTCTCAGTTTGCCCCACCATTCTCACCGTTGACCTCCTCGAGAAGGCCCTCCTAGCAGCAGAAAAGAGCATAGTCGCTGTAGGAGCCTCTCGTGGTGACCCTCCCACCCCCATCTTCGAGTGGTGTTCCCCCTCCCCTCTTTTGCCCTCTGTTGCCTCTGCTGCTGCGGCCGACCTCGTTGGTCTCGAGTCAGTCGGTGCAGCGTCTACCCCTAGTGGGAAGCGTCGCTCTAGCAAGGGCAAGGGGGGCAGGTGCGGTGGAGGAGCTCGCGGGGGCCGTGGAGGCGGCAGTGGAGGCAGTGGAGGGGGTGGGGGTGGTGGTGGGTGTGGTGGCGGGGGTGGAGGTGTCGGCGGCGGCAGTGGAGGCGGAGGCGGCGGCGGCGGTGGCAGTGGGAGCGGAGGTGGTTGAGGTGGCGGAGGTGGAGGAGGCGGTGGCGGAGGAGGAGGAGGAGGAGGTCATGGCTCTTCGTAGAGAAGTGGCTCCGGTGGTGGTCACCGCCAGTCGCAGCAGCGCAGTCGGGAGACCCTGTCCCCTCAGCAGCTCCGTGAGTGGTACGCTGCACGCCAGCGGGGTGGGGGTACTGGTCCGTGCACCTACGTCCTGCGCACCGGCGACCTTGCGGGTGAGCAGTGTGGGGGTGCGCACCCCACCCAGCGCTGCTTTGGCCGCCTGACGGACGCTTGGCGTCACCAGTTCCCTGAGGCCACTGAGATCCCTCGCTGGGGCGAGCTGTCTAGGGCAGGGGTAGCTGTCTTTGACCTTGACTTTGATTCTATTCTTGCTGCTATGTATGCTGTGTCTATAAGTGATGAGGGTGACTGTTACCGGTGTTTCCCGCCCGACTCGGGCATTGAGACTGCTGCTCTAGGAGCTGGTGAGGCTGCTGCTCTTGGTGCTAGCGAGGCTGCTGCTCTAGGTGCTAGTGCGTCTTCTTCCTCTGGTACAGGTGAGTCTGCGCTCTCAGGTACAGCGTCGGCTTCGGCCTCCCACACCTTCACACTTGACTCGGGGGCTTCTCGCTCCTTCTTTCGAGACCGCAGCACACTCACGCCGCTTGGTCGGCCAGTTGCAGTCTCCCTGGCAGACCCCTCTCGGGGTCCTATCCTTGCTCACTTCTCCACTGTCCTCCTGTGTCCAACGGCCCCCTCTGGCACCCTGTCTGGTCTTTACCACGAGACTCTCCTCTGGCACCACCACCTTGGTCACCCCTCCCTGCTTCGTCTCTGAAGCATGGCCTCCCGTGTCCTTGTCTCTGGTCTTCCCCGGTCTCTCCCTCCCCTTCCTCCGGGGCCAGGCCCTACCTGCGTCCCCTGTGTCGAGGGGCGGCTGTGGGCTGCCCCTCACTCCTCCCATTTTCCTCCTACATCGGCCCCGCTGCAGACGCTTCAGATGGACGCGTGGGGCCAAGCCCGCGTCCGTGGGCAGGGTCACGAGCGCTACTTCTTGCTGGTGGTTGACGACTTCTCGCGTTACACCACAGTCTTCCCCTTGCGCAGCAAGGGTGATGTCACAGAGGTGTTGATCGACTGGATCCGCGCAGCTTGTCTCCAGCTCAGGCAGAGCTTCGGCTCGGACTTTCCTGTTCTGCGTTTGCACTCTGACAGAGGCGGAGAGTTCTCCACCAGCCTTCTACGAGCCTACTGTCGTGCACGAGGCATCCGCCAGACCTTCACGCTTCCGGACCCTCCACAGCAAAATGGGATTGCTAAGCGCCGCATTGGCATGGTCATGGACGTCACCCGTACGTTTGCGGCGTTTGCGGTCCGGTACGCGGCGCATAAGATCAACCTTAAGCCCAGGGTCTCCATGCCGGAGACCTCCCCAGCTTTGCTATGGACGGGGTAGGTTGGCGATGTGTCTGCGTTCCGTATCTGGGGATCTCGGGCGTTTGTTCGCGACCTGTCTGCGGACAAGCTGTCCCCTTGTGCTGCTCCTTGCGTCTTCCTGGGTTTCCCCCCTGACGCGCAAGGGTGGCAGTTCTACCACCCCACCTCTTGCCGTGTTCTGTCCTCCCAGGACGTCACGTTCGACGAGCCGGTCCCCTACTACCGTCTCTTCCCCTACCGCACTCCGTCCCTCCCCCCGCCACCGCTCTTCCTTGTGCTAGGTCCCCCCCCGGTAGACCCCCTTCCCCCTCAGGGTCCTGCCCCTTCAGGTGTGTCCCAGGTAGACGTTGTTGAGCCTGTCGAGGTCACTGGTGACTCTAGTGCTGCTGAGGATGCTGAGCCTGGGGGTGCTGACTCTGGGGGCGCTGAGCGTGTGGGTTCTACGCCTGGGGGTGCTGAGCCTGAGGGTACTACGACTGGGGGTGCTGAGCCTGAAGGTGCTACGGCTGGGGGTGCTGAGCCTGGGGGTGCTGAGCTTGGGGGTGCTACGCCTGGAGGTGCTGAGCCTGGGGGTGCGGAGCCTGAGGGAGCTGGGCCTGCTAGTGGTGTGCCTGGCGCTTCTCCGGGTGCTTCGTCTCGCCGGGAGCCACTCTCTCCACCGGAGCTGCGTGAGTGGTTTGCGCGGCGCTGGAGGCGAGCTCCTAGAGCTGGAGGTGCTGCGGGTACTGGAGGTTCTGTTGCAACTGAGGGAGTGGGTGCCACGGGTCCCGGAGGTGCTAGTACTGGGAGTACTGGAGCTGCTGGGCCTGCGGGTACTTCTGGAGCTGGAGCTGTTGAGGGTGTTGGTGCGAAGGCTACTGCTGTCGGTCCTGGAGGCAGTCCTGCTTGGGGTACTACTGGAGTTGGAGCTGCTACTGGTGCTGGTGCTGCCACTTGGGGTGCTGGTGCTGCCCTTGCTGTGTTTTGAGTCGCCGCGCGGCCTCGGTCATACTTCGTTCCGCTCCTTCAGTAGGTGCTTGGTCTCCCGCCTTCTACTGGTCCTCCTCCTCCCTTAGAGTGTCCACAGCCTATCCCGTCGCAGTTACAGTTTTAGCCGGCCTCCCCACTGCCTGCTCCGTCTCCCTACATTGGTCCTACTAGAGGTCTTGCTAAGCTTCGTGAGCCTGCGTCTCGCCCTGCGTTGCCTGTCCGTGCTGCTCGCACTAGTGGTCGCGATTCGCGTCTGCGTCCTCCTCCTGTCCCTGGCACGCACTGGATGTCTCTGCGTCCGTCCACTGCTCTTCTGCATGCCCGTTTGCTTTCTCCTCCCGAGTCTTCTCTTCCTTCTCTTGCCGACCCGGAGTCGGACTCTCTTCGTGCTGCCAGTCCTACTATCACGCGTCTCCTTGCTACTGTTGTCGCTGACCCTTCCTTTGAGTCCACTGCTGCGTCTGCCCTACTTGCTGAGCTCGTCGACTTTGCTGCTTGCTGTCACCTGGACTACGCCGCCAGTCTTGTTGCTGAGTCTAAGTGTGTCAGTCCTCCGTCCGTCGGGGGTGAGTGTGCCCTTGGCACGGACGTCCTTGAGGACAGGCAGGAAGAGTTCCAATGCTTAGCTGCTGCTTCACCTCATCTCGTGTCCGTACTGCTTACCCCTGAGGGAGACCCGGATGCACTTGCCATCCCGACTCCGCGCTCTTACGCGGAGGCGATAGAGGGTCCCTACTCCTCTCAGTGGCAGGCAGCTATGGACGTAGAGATGGCTTCCTGGAAGTCCACAGGCACCTACGTTGACGCTGTTCCCCCTCCTGGGGCGAACATCGTCAGTGGCATGTGGATTTTCAGGGTGAAGCGACCGTCGGGTTCTCCGCCTGTCTTCAAGGCGCGGTACGTGGCTCGAGGCTTCAGTCAGCGGCAGGGAGTTGACTCCTTTCAGACCTTCTCTCCCACCCCAAAGATGACCACTCTTCGGGTACTGCTGCACATAGCTACTCACCGTGACTACGAGCTACACTCTCTTGACTTCAGCACTGCTTTCTTGCAGGGCAGCCTGCACGAGGAGATCTTGCTGCGCCGCCCACTTGGCTTCACTGGGAGTTTCCCTCCTGGCACTTAGTGGAGCCTCCGGCGGCCAGTCTACGGTCTCCGCCAAGCATCGCGTGAGTGGCACGACACACTGAGGACTACACTTGCGGCTCTTGGGTTTGCTCTCTCTACTACAGACCCGTCGCTGTTTCTACACACCGACACTTCTTTGCCGCCGTTCTACATCCTCGTGTACGTCGACGACTTGGTCTTTGCCACTGGTGACACTGCTGGACTCGGCCACGTGAAGTCCGAGCTGCAGAAGAGACACACGTGCACTGTCCTCGGTGAATTGCGCATCTATCTTGGCTTGCAGACCACTCGGGACTGGGCATGCCGCACCATTACCCTAACTCAGTCAGACATGGTTCAGCAGGTCCTTCAGCGCTTTGGCTTCACGTACTCCTCGCCTCAGGCCACTCCTCTGCCTACTCGCCACTCGCTCTCAGCTCTGCCTTCGGATGAGTCCGTAGAGTCGAGTGGCCCGTACCCAGAGCTTGTTGGCTGCCTCATGTACCTGATGACATGCACACGACCTGATGACCTGCACACGACCTGACCTTGCATACCCTCTTAGCATTCTTGCGCGCTATGTTGCTCCTGGGAGACACAGACCGGAGCACATGGCTGCAGCGAAGAGGGTGTTGCGCTACTTGTGCAGTACGTCGGGCATGGGGCTTGTGCTTGGAGAGCAGAGTCAGGCTACGCAGCGGTCGTCACAGGGTTATACCTTCAGCCTTGGTTCCGGCTCTGTTTCGTGGTGGGCTACTCGCTCGTCTTTTGTTCTCGGCTCCTGTTGTGTGGCTGAGATCTACGCAGGAGCCATGGCTGCATAGGAGCTTCGCTGGCTCACCTACCTGCTGACTGACCTCGGAGAGCCGCCTCGTTCTCCTCCAGTGTTGTACGTAGACAAAAAGGCCATGCTGGCCTTTTGTTGGGAGCAGCGCGTGGAGCACAGAACGAAGCACATTGCTCTCCGCTACTTTCTTGCTCGTGAGCTGCAACAGCGTGGTCAGCTGCGTCTTACGTACGTGGCCTCTCAGGCCAACACTACTGATATCTTCACCAAGGCGCTTGCGCCTTGTGATCATCAGCGCTTCTGTACTTAGTTGGGTCTTGTGCCTGCCTTGCCTCACTTGCTCACCTCTTGACCTTGCTTGTACTGTTACACATATATATATACATATATATACACGTGCTCTTGCCTTTCTAGCCTTTTATATATATGTGTACTCCTGCATGTGAACTGGCCTTGTGGCCTTGACCTTGTGCTCGGAATGTGTGGTGACTTTGTGATCCACCCTGAGCTTGCTTTGCTTTGCTTTGCTTGACTGGTCCTGTGACCCCTTGTTCCCCCCACTTTGCCTATGGGGGTGTGTCAGAACATTATAGCTTATGCATATTGTGTAGGCTATAGTTGGGTAGCCCATAAGGGGTACAACCCAATTAGGGTTAGTACTTGTACCCAATTCATTCATAGTTCATTCATTCCTTGTTTCTTCTCATCTGTTTTTAGCTAATATGTGAGAACATTATAGCTTATGCTTTTGTGTAGGCTGTAGTGGGGTAGCCCATATGGGGTACAACCCAATTAGGGTTAGTACTTGTACCCAACTGTTTCATAGTTCATTCATCCTCGTTCTCATCTTCTCATGGTATCAGAGCAGGTTCCCCCGTGGGAACTGTGACTAGGGCTCACCTCATCGACCTTTTTTCTTCCTGCCCGAAGCGCGCTCCGCCCGAGTCGCACTTCGTCGAGCCGCCCTAGCGGCCCTTTCCCCTAGCGGCCCCGCTGCACGTCGCCTCGGCCCCGCCGCTCGTCGCTTCGGTCCCGCCGCCTGTCTTCGCGGCCCCGCCGCCCTACCTCGCGGCCCCGCCGCCTTACCTCGCGGCCCCGCCGCCCTACCTCGCGGCCCCGCTGCCCTACCTCGCGGCCCCGCCGCGCTACCTCGCGGCCCCGCCGCCTTACCTCGCGGCCCCGCCGCACTATCTCGCGGCCCCGCCGCCCTACCTCGCGGCCCCGTCGCCCTACCTTGCGGCCCGGCCGCCCTACCTCGCAGCCCCGCCGCCCTACCTCGCGGCCCCGCCGCCCTACCTCGCGGCCCCGCCGCCCTACCTCTCGGCCCCGCCGCCCTACCTCGCGGCCCCGCCGCCCACGCGGCCCCGCCGCCCACGCGGCCCCGCCGCCCTACCTCGCGGCCCCGCCTCCCACGCGGCCCCGCCGCCCTACCTCGCGGCCCCGTCGCCCTACCTCGCGGCCCCGCTGCCCTGCTCAGCGGCCTCGCCGCCCTTTTGCACTACGGCCCCGCCACCCTATTCCTGCGGCCCCGCTGCCCTCCTCCCGCGGCCCCGCCGCCCTACTCCTGCGGCCCCGCCGCCCTACTTCTGCGGCCCCGCAGCCCTACTCAGCGGCCCCGCCACCATCCACCAGCGGCCCTGCCGCCCTACACCGCCCGCGCCGCCCGAGCTACCACAACAGCCCGAGCCGCCCGAGCCACCAGAGCCGCCCGAGTCGCCCGAGCCGCCCGAGCCGCCTGAGCCACCCGAGCCGCCCGAGCCGCCCGAGCCGCCCCAGCTGCCCGAGCCGCCTGATCAGCCGAATCGCCGGTGCTGCGGATCCGCAGTCGCTACTGAGCCGTCCGAGCAGCCGTGTTGCCATGTTACTGCACTACTGAGCTGCCCGACTTGCCCTGTCTGGTGAGAGCAGCGCTTCTGTCACTGCACTGCCCCTATCCTTCAGTTGGTCTCGCTAGTCTACTGCTGTCATGGCTTCCCCTAGTGTTCTCGCTTTTGACGCTGAGGGTCGAGCCATTGACTTTGAGGTTTGGGTAGATGACCTGCAGCTCTTCTTACAGTGCGATAGGGCAGACGGTCTCTCCCTCTTTGACCTCACCTCTGGCGCCTCTCCTGCACCTGCTGCTGCTGCTGACCCCACTGTTCGCTCCCAGTGGGCCACGCGCGTTGCTGATGCACGTCTTGCTGTACGTCGCCACCTGCCTACCTCTGAGCGCGCGCACTTTAGTCAGTACAAGAGTGCTCACACTTTATACGACGCTGTAGTTGCGCGCTACTCTTCCCCTGCCACTGCTGCACTGAGCCGCCTTATGCTACCGTACCTCTTTCCTGACCTTGCTGCCTTTCCCACAGTCGCTGACCTCGTTACGCACCTCCGCACTAGTGACACTGGCTAGCGCGCCGCACTTCCTGCTGAGTTCTGCGCCAAGAATCCCCCCCCCATGTACATCACTCTCTATTATATAGTCACTCGCCTCCCAAACTCCCGTCGCGTAGTCAGGGACCACTTCCTCTCAGTCTGTCCCACCACTCTCACTGTTGACCTCCTAGAGAAGGCCCTCCTAGCAGCGGAGAAGAGCATAGTCGCTGTAGGAGCCTCTTGTGGTGACCCTCGCACCCCCATCTTTGAGGGGTGTTCCCCTTCCCCCCCGTTGCCCTCTGTCGCCTCTACTGCTGCGGCCGACCTCGTTGGTCTTGAGTCGGTCGGTGCGGCGTCTGCCCCTAGCGGGAGACGCCGCTCTGGCAAGGGCAAGGGGGGCAAGGGCGCGGGTGGGGCTAGCGGGGGTGGTGGAGGTGGCGGTGGGGGCGGCAAGGGGAGTGGGGGTGGCGGTGGGAATGGTGGCGGGGGTGGAGGTGGCGGTGGCAGCGGCGGAGGCAGAGGTGGCGGTGGCGATAGCGGTGGGAGCGGAGGCGGCGGTGGCGGCGGAGGTGGAGGCGGCGGTGGTGGAGGAGGTGGAGCTGGTCGGGGTGGCACTTCTCAGCGGAGCGGCACCGGGAGTGGTCAGCGCTAGCAGCAGCAGCACCAGCAGCATTCTCGGGACATCCTCCCTCCTCAGCAGCTCCGTGAGTGGTACACGCAGCGTCAGCGTGGTGGGGGTTTTGGCCCGTGCACCTACGTCCTCCGCTCCGGCGACCGCGCGGGTGAGCGGTGTGGGGGTACTCACCCCACCCAGCGCTGCTTTTGCCGCCTGATGGACGCTTGGCGCCAGCAGTTCCCGGAGGCTAGTGAGATCCCCCGCTGGGGAGAGCTGTCTAGGGCAGGCGTAGCTATCTTTGATCTTGACTTTGATGCTATCCTTGCTGCCATGTATGCTGTGACTATTAGTGATGAGGGTGACTGTTACCGGTGTTTCCCGCCCGACCCGGGCATTGTACTGCTGCTCTAGGTACTGGTGAGGCTGCTGGTCTAGGTGCCAGTGCGTCCGCGCCCTCACGTGCTGGTGAGTCTGCGCCCTCAGGTACCACGTCGGCTTCGGCCTCCCTCACCTTCACACTTGACTCAGAGGCTTCTCGCTCCTTCTTTCGAGACCGCACCACACTCACGCCGCTTAGTCGGCCAGTTGCAGTCTCCCTGGCAGACCCCTCTGGGGGTCCTGTGCTCTCTCACTTCTCCACTGTCCTCCCGTGTCCGGCTGCCCCCTCTGGCACCTTGTCTGGTCTTTACCTCCCCTTGTTCTCTACAAACTTGGTGAGTGGTGCTGACCTGCAGGATACAGGGGTTCAACAAATCACTCCTGCGAGTCAGCGGGCGACCCACCGCACGGACAGGCCGACACCTGGCCACGTTTACATGTCGGTCGGGGTCGAGCTTGTACACACTGACCACTAAGTCTCCTCCAGTCACTGCGTCTGGTCAGGTAGCTGCGTCGGGTCAGGTGTTTGCTGCAGCGTCCAGGTCTGGTCCTGCGTCTGCCTCCTGCTCGTGTCGCCTTTTTTCTCACGAGACTCTCCTCTTGCACCACCGTCTTGGTCACCCCTCCCTGCCTCGTCTCCGAGGCATTGCTTCCCGTGTCCTTGTCTCTGGTCTTCCCCGGTCCCTCCCTCCCCTTCCTCCGGGGCCTGGTCCTTCCTGTGTCCCCTGTGTCGAGGTGCGGCTCCGAGCTGCCCCTCACTCCTCTCAGTTTCCCCCGACAGAGGCCCCGCTGCAGACGCTTCACATGGACGTGTGGGGCCCGGCCCGCGTCCGTGGACAAGGTCACGAGCGCTACTTCCTGCTGGTGGTTGACGACTACTCGCGTTACACCACAGTCTTCCCCTTGCGCAGCGAGGGTGATGTCGCTGAGGTGTTGATCGACTGGATCCGCGCAGCTCGTCTCCAGCTCAGGAGGAGTTTCGGCTCGGACTTTCCTGTTTTGCGTCTGCACTCTGACCGAGGCGGAGGGTTCTCCTCTGGCCTTCTGCTAGCCTACTGACGTGTGCGAGGCATCCGCCAGACCTTTACGCTTCCAGACTCTCCACAGCAAAATGGGATTGTTGAGCGCCGCATTGGCATGGTCATGGACGTCGCTCGTACGTCCATGATGCATGCGGCTGCCCCCCATTTTCTGTGGCCGTTTGCGGTTCGGTATGCGGCGCATCAGATCAACCTTCACCCCAGGGTCTCCTGACCGGAGACCTCCCCAGCCTTGCTGACGACGGGGAAGGTCGGCGATGCGTTTGCGTTCCGTGTCTGGGGATCTCGGGCGTTTGTCCGCGACTTGTCTGCGGACAAGCTGTCCCCTCGTGCTGCTCCCTGTGTCTTCCTTGGCTTCCCCGTTGACGCCCCTGGGTGGCAATTCTACCACCCCACCTCTCGGCATGTTCTGTCCTCCCAGGACGTCATGTTCGACGAATCAGTACCCTACTACCGCCTTTTCCCCTACCGCACTCCTTCCCTCCCCCCACCACCGCACTTCCTTGTGCCAGGTCCCCCCCCGGTAGACCCCGTCCCCCCTCAGGGTCCTGCCCCTTCAAGTGTGTCCCAGGTAGATGCAGTAGAGTCGGTCGAGGTTGCTGGTGACTCTGGTACTGATGCGGGTGCTGAGCTTGGGGGTGCTGACTCAGAGGGTGCTGTGCGTGTGGGTGCTGAGCCTGGGGGTGCTACGACTGGGGGTGCTGAGCCTGGGGGTCCTTCGCGTGGGGGTGCTGCGTCTTGAGCTGCTGAGCCTTGGGGTGCTCGGTCTAGAGCTACTGAGCCTGGTCTGCGGAGCCCGCGGCCGCTGGACCTGCTCGTGTGGCGTCTGGCGGTGCTGGGCCTACTGGTTCTCCGGGTGCTTCGTCTCGACGGGAGCCACTCTCTCCACAGGAGCTGCGCGAGTGGTTTGCCCGTCGCTGGAGGCGTACTACTGGAGCTGGTGCTTCTTCGGCTGCAGAGGGTGCTGGTGCCGCCGGTCTCGGAGGTGCTAGCCCTGCGAGTGCTACTGGAGTCGAAGCTGCTGAAGGTGTTGGCATTGAGGCTACTGCTGTCAGTCCTGGCGGTGGTCCTGCTGCGGGTGCTATTGGTGCTGCTGGAGGTACTGGAGCTAGAGGTGTTGTTAACACAAGTGCTGCCGCTGGGGGTACTGGTGCCGTCCATACTGTGTCTGGATTCGCCGCGCGGCCTCGGCCGTACTTTGTTCCGCTCCTTCAGCAGGTTCTTGGTCTTCCTCCTCCCTTAGAGTGTCCACTGCTTGTCCAGTCGCAGTCGCAGTTACCACCGGTCTCCCCGCTGCCTTCTCCTTCTCCGTATACTGGTCCTACTGGAGGTCTTGCTGAGCGTCGTGAGCCTGCGTCTCGTCCTGCGTCGCCTGTTCGTGCTGCTCGCACTAGTGGTCGCACTTCGCGTCAGCGTCCTCCTCCTGTCCCTAGCACGCACCGGATGTCTCTACGTCCGTCCACTGCTCCTCTGCGTGCCCCATTGCCCTCTCCTCCTGAGTCGTCTCTTCCTGTGCTTGCCCACCCTGAGTCGGACTCTCTTCGTGCTGCCAGTCCTACTGTCACGCGTCTCCTTGCTACTGTCGTCACTGACCCCTCCTTTGAGTCCACTGCTGCATCTGCTCTTGTTGCTAAGCTCGTCGACTTTGCTGCTCGCTGTCGTCTAGACTACGCTGCTAGTCTTGTTGCTGAGTCTCTGTCTGTCTGTCCTCCGTCTGTCGAGGGTGAGTGTGCTCTTGGCACAGACGTCCTTGAGGACAGGCAGGAGGAGTTCCAGTGTCTGGCTGCTGCTTCACCTCATCTCGCGTCCGTACTGCTTACCCCTGAGGGAGACCCGGATGCACTAGACATCCCAACTCCGCACTCTTACGCGGAGGCCGTAGAGGGTCCCTACTCCTCTCAGTGGCAGGCAGCCATGGATGCAGAGATGGCTTCCTGGAAGTCCACAGGCACCTACGTTGACGCGGTTCCTCCTCCTGGGGCGAACATTGTCAGTGGCATGTGGATCTTCAGGGTGAAGCGGCCGCCGGGCTCTCCACCTGTCTTCAAGGCGCGGTACGTGGCTCGTGGCTTCAGTCAGCGGCAGGGAGTTGACTACTTTCAGACCTTCTCTCCCACCCCGAAGATGACCACTCTTCAGGTGCTACTACACGTAGCAGCTCAGCGTGACTACGAGCTTCACTCCCTTGACTTTAGCACTGCTTTCCTGCAGGGTAGCCTGCACGAGGAGATCAGGTTGCGCCGTCCACCTGGCTTCACTGAGACTTTCCCTCCAAGCACCCAGTGGAGCCTCCGACTGCCAGTCTACGGTCTCCGCCAGGCACCGCGCGAGTGGCACGACACACTGAGGACTACGCTTGCGGCTCTTGGGTTTGCTCCCTCTACTACTGACCCGTCGCTATTTCTACGCACCGACACCTCTTTGCCGCCGCTCTACATCCTTGTGTACGTCGACGACTTGGTCTTTGCCGCAGCTGACACTGCTGGACTCGCCCACGTGAAGTCCGAGCTGCAGAAGAGACACACGTGCACAGACCTGGGTGAACTACGCAGCTACCTTGGCTTGCAGATCACCCGGGACAGAGCACGCCGCACCATTACCTTGACTTAGTCACACATGGTGCAGCAGGTACTTCAGCGCTTCGGTTTCACGTACTCCTCGCCTCAGGCCACTCCTCTGTCTACTCGCCATTCCCTCTTAGCTCTGCCTTCGGATGAGTCCGTAGAGTCGAGTGGCCCGTACCCAGAGCTTGTTGGCTGCCTCATGTACCTGATGACCTGCACACGACCTGACCTTGCATACCCTCTTAGCATTCTTGCACGCTATGTTGCTCCTGGGAGACACAGACCAGAGCACATGGCTGCAGCAAAGAGGGTGTTGCGCTACTTGTGCAGTACGTCGGGCATGGGGCTAGTGCTTGGAAGGCAGATTCCAGTGGTCCTCACTGAGCACGCTTCTTGGGCAGACGACCAGGCTACGCAGCGGTCGTCACAGGGTTACACCTTCAGCCTTGGTTCCGGCTCTGTTTTGTGGTGGGCTACTTGCTCGTCTTCTGTTCTTGGCACCAGTTGTGAGGCTGAGATCTACGCCGGGGCCATGGCTGCACAGGAGCTTCGCTGGCTTACTTACCTGCTGACTGACCTCGAAGAGCCGCCTCGTTCCCCTCCGGTGATGTACGTAGACAACAAGGCCATGCTGGCCTTGTGTCGGGAGCAGCGCGTGGAGCACAGAACGAAGCACATTGCTCTCCGCTACTTTCTTGCTCGAGAGTTGCAGCAGCGTGGTCAGTTGCGACTTGCGTACGTGGCCTCTGAGGCCAACACTGCAGATGTTTTCACCAAGGCACTTGCGCCTTGTGATCATCTGCGCTTCTGTACTCAGCTTGGTCTTGTGCCTGTCTTGCCTCACTTGCTCACCTCTTGACCTTGCTTGTACTGTTACATATAGATACACCTGCTCTTGCTTGTCTAGCTTTCTATATATATGTACTTCTGCATGTGACCTGGCCTTGTGGCCTTGAACTTGTGCTCGGAATGTGTTGTGACTTTGTGATCCACCCTGAGCTTGCTTTGCTTTGCTTGACTGGTCTTGTGACCGCTTGTTCTCCCCCACTTTGCCTATCGGGGTGTGTCAGAACATTATAGCTTATGCTTTTGTGTAGGCTGTAGTGGGGTAGCCCATATGGGGTACAACCCAATTAGGGTTAGTACTTGTACCCAACTGTTTCATAGTTCATTCATCCTCGTTCTCATCTTTTCATAATAGACTCCTCTGGCCTTTGCAAGTTGCTGTGAATTTCCGGTCGTGAAAATGGGTTGGTACTATATCCGTGGGTGAATAGGCCTGTTAACAATGGGTTGGTTTGGGCGAGTAGGATGGCGTGGAGTTGGGCTGTGGGTCGTGTAAGTGCGTCGGCGATGTTGGATCCCCTTTTTTTTGTACGTGACCGTATAGTGGAAGTTGGACTCCAGATAGTCCAACTTGCGGATCTGTCGTGGGTTGAGATTCGGTTGGGCGTGAAGGTACTGTAGGGATCGGTGGTCTGTCCGTACTGACACGTCTGCTCCCGTGAGGTAACATCGCCACACTTTTTACACGTGCACGATCGCCAGCATCTCGCGGTCGTGTTTCGGGTAGTTGCGTTCGGGCGGGTGAAGCTTGCGGGACTCGTACGCGATAGGCTGAAGGCCGTTCCCAAAGTCCTGCAACAGTACTGCTCCCACGGCGATGTCGCTAGCGTCAGTGACGAGCTCGAACGGACAGTGCGGATCTGCGATGTGAAGCACGGGCGACGAGCACAAAATATTTTTGAGGGCCGAGGAGGCAGCTTGCTCTTTCTCCCCCCACGTGTACTCAACCCCCTTTCTCAGCAGGTCGGTCAACGGGGCAGTCAGCTTCGCCATGTCGGGGACGAACCGGTGCACGTAGTTGACGAACCCCAGAAAACTCTGCAACTCGGTCAAATTGGTCGGCACGTGCCATGCTTGAATCGTCGCGATCTTTTTCGGGTCTATTTCCACTCCTGCAGCTGAAATAATGTGTCCCAAAAACTCCAGTCGGTCCTATAAAAACTCACACTTAGACGCTTTTGTCAGTAGGCGGTTCTCACTCAGTATTTTAAAAATTGCTTCGATGTCCCGTAAATGCTGTGCTCTGTCGGGGCTGTAAATCAGTATGTCGTCAAGGTAAACGATGACGCACTTATCTAAAAGTGAGCGGAAGGCTTCGTTCATGGTCATTTGAACGGTGGCGGGGGCGTTGGTCAGTCCGAAGGGCATGACAGTGTATTCGAAGGATCCGTAGCGTGTTCGGAAGGCTGTCTTTGGGCAGTCTGGTGGGTTGACGCGAATTTGGTGGTAACCTCCTCGAAGGTCGATTTTCGAGAAATCTCAGGCTGTGCGCAGCTGGTCGATCAGTTCGTCGGCTCGTGGGATGGGGTAGCGGGATTTTATGGTAACCTGGTTCACTGCTCTGTAGTCTATGCACATGCGAAAACCCCCGTCTTTTTTTTGTGTGAACAGTATCGGTGCTGTCAGAATGTTATTCTTTAGCCTGTAGTGGGGTGATCTATAGTGGGTACAACCCATCTAGGGTTTGCTATATGTATCCTCATGTCAGAATATTATCTTATTGTTCTAGCCTGTAGTGGGGTGCTCTATAGCGAGTACAACCCTTCTAGGGTTTGCTATTTGTATCCTCATTCTTGCTAGTTCAATCCTCTTTCTTCCTTCTAACTTTGACATGCTATCAGAGCAGGTCGATCCCCTTGGATCGATCCTGTGGGTGTGTCCCCACCTTGCTTCCGCTGCTATTTTTTCCTCCCGCCGTGCGCCCCGAGGCGCGCGGCGGTTCATTGCCCGCTGTGCGCCCCGAGGCGCACGGCGGGCTTCTCCCCTACGTCGCGGCCCCGCCCCGATCGTCGCGGCCCCGCCCCTTGACGCGGCCCCGCTCTACGTCGCGGCCCCGCCCCGGCCCGTCGCCGCCCGTGCGCCTGCCCGGCTCGGCCCCGCCCTTCGTCGCGGCCCCGCCCCGGCCTGTCGCCGCCCGTGCGCCTGCCCGGCTTGGCCCCGCCCTATGTCGCGGCCCCGCCCTACGAAGCGGCCCTGCCCTACGTCGCGGCCCCGCCCCGACCGTCGCGGCCCCGCCCCTCGTCGCGGCCCCGCCCCTGCGTCGCGGCCCCGCCCCTCGAAGTGGCCCCGCCCTACGTCGCGGCCCCGCCCCGACCGACGCGGCCCCGCCCCGGACCCTACGCGGCCCCGCCCTACCTTCGCGGCCCCGACCTGTCGCGGCCCCAACCGACCGTCGCGGCCCCGCCCTACGTCACGGCCCCGCCCCGACCGTCGCGGCCCTGCCCCGCTCGTCGCGGCCCCGCCCCTTGTCGCGGCCCCGCCCTCCCCTCAGGTCCGTGGTGCCCCCCCCCCCCCCCCCCCCCCCCCCCCCCAATTCCCGTCGCCTGTCGAGGCGACCTGAGGGGGCCGCTTGCTGTGGGGTGGCGGGTATGGGGGTGACCGGTGTGCCTTCCTCCCTTTCTCCTCCTCCTCCTTCGTCTCCCACTGCTGCAGCTGTCGCTGAGGGGGGTGGTTGTGTGGGAGACTGGGTTTAGGGTTTAAGGGGGGTGCGTGGGAGTAGAGCTAGTGATGTAGCAGTGGGTGTGTATCAGGGGGGTGGGACTGTGTGCGGGAGGATGAGCGGAGGTTGCCAGTTTGTCGTCAGCAGCACCTGTAGTCCGGGGCGCTGTCCCGGTAGCCCAGTCGTAGCCAGCTGTGCCAGCCGCCCGTGGGTCCGTTGCCCGTCCGCCGCTATTTGAGCCGCGGGGCCTGTTACTCCTGTAGTCCGGGCGCTGTCCGGTAGCCGCTGTGCCAGTCTGCCTCCTGTTGCCCGTGTGTCTGCAGCTTCAGCCGTCGCCTCTTGTCTCCTCTCCCCTCACTCTCCCTCCTCCTCCTCACTTGCCCGTTGTGACTACCACTAGCTTTGCTTATAATTGTGAACTCTAAACTATTTCTTCTTGAACTTGTGCTCAGAATGTGTGGTGACATTGTGATCCACCCTGAGCTTGTTTTGCTTTGCCTGCTCTGCTGATTACACCCCACTTTGGCTATGGGGGTGTGTCAGAATATTATCTTATTGTTCTAGCCTGTAGTGGGGTGCTCTATAGCGAGTACAACCCTTCTAGGGTTTGCTATTTGTATCCTCATTCTTGCTAGTTCAATCCTCTTTCTTCCTTCTAACTTTGACAGTCTTTTGCTGTAAGGGTTCGAAAAAACTGGTTGAACTTTTAATGGTAACCCTTTATGCAAATCTCGCTAAATGTTTCGTCCATGCATCGTGTGTCCTTGTACAGCATTGTGTATGAAGTAGGACAATAAACCTTGGTCGAGTCTTCAAAACAAACCATGCGTGCACGAAACGTCAATCGTGTGTCCTCTTGACCATACACGAGGAAGCGGCGAATTTGGCGATAGTCGCGGCACGAGCGACTACGGAAATCATGGTCCCAGCCTCTTCAATTCACACCTGGTAACCGTTCGCGAGTTGGACGCGCCTCGGGAAAGTTGTAAAAGTTCAACTTCGATTGTCGAACTTTTGAGCATCCTGTGATTCTCGTAAGTGGAGGAGCAGCACCTCGGGTCACAGATGCGGAAAAGTCGAGCCTAGGTCGACCTAACTTCAAATGTATTAGTTCAACTTGAAAACTCGAGTTTTGCATATAATTTCCAAAAGGCACGCTCCCTTATATGTGATAAGAAACGAGGAATGATTGCATTGAGCAAGATGAGGAGTACAAGAAGGAAACCCTAAAGTGTTGTACCCCATATGAACTACCCCACTACAGCCTACACAGACTATAGTATATAAGCCTGACACACCCCCATAGGCAAAGTGGGGGAGAACAAGGGGTCACAAGACCACTCAAGCAAAGCAAAGCAAGCTAAGGGTGAATCACAATGTCTCCACAAAGTCCGAGCACAAGAGCAAGGCCACAAGGCCAGTTCACATGCAAGATCATATATATAAAGGTAAACAAGCAATTGCAGGTATAGAAAGATCACAGTACAAGCAAGGTCAAGAAGTGAGCAAGTGAGGCCAAGTAGGCACAAGACCTAGCATCATACAGAAGCGCTAATGATCACAAGGCGGAAGTGCGTTGGTAAAGATATCAGCAGTGTTGGCCTCAGAGGCCACGTAGGTAAGGCGTAGATGACCACGCTACTGCAGCTCACAAGCCAGGAAGTAGCGAAGAGCAATGTGCTTCGTTCTGTGCTCCCGAAACAAGGCCAACATGGCCTTGTTGTCTACATATAGAACTGGAGGAGAACGAGGCGGCTCTCCTAGGTCAGTCAGCAGGTAGGTGAGCCAGCGTAGCTCCTGTGCAGCCATGGCCCCCGCGTAGATCTCAGCCTCACAGCTGGAGGTGAGAACAGAAGACGGGCGGCTATACCGCCATGAAACAGAGCCGGAGCCAAGGCTGAAGGTGTAACTCTGTGACGACCGCTGTGTAGGCTAGTCGTCAGCCCAAGAAGCGTATGCGTGACCTGTGAGGACCACTCGACGTCGCCCTCCAAGCACAAGCCCCATGCCTGACGTAGTGCACAAGTAGCGCAACACCCTCTTCGCTGCAGCCATGTGCTCTGGTCGGTGTCTCCCGGAAGCAACATAGCGTGCCAAGATGCTAAGAGGGTATGCAAGGTCAGGTCGTGTGCAGGTCATCAGGTACATGAGACAGCCAACAAGCTCTGGGTACGGGCCACTCGGCTCTACGGACTCATCCGAAGGTAGAGCTGAGAGCGAGTGGCGAGAAGACAAAGGAGTGGCCCGAGGCGAGGAGTACGTGAAGTGAAAGCGCTGAAGGACCTGCTGCACCATGTATGACTGAGTCAGGGTAATGGTGCGTTGTGCTCTGTCCCGGGTGATCTGCAAGCCAAGGTAGCAGCGCAGTTTACCCAAGTCTGTGCACGTGTGTCTCTTCTGCAGCTCGGACTTCACGTGGGCGAGTCCAGCAGTGTCAGCTTTGGCAAAGATCAAGTCGTCTACGTACACGAGGATGTAGAACGGCGGCAAAGAGGTGTCGGTGCGCAAAAACAGCGACGGGTCGGCAGTAGAAGGAGCAAACCCAAGAGCCGCGAGTGTAGTCCTTAGTGTGTCGTGCCACTCACGTGGCGAAGACCGTAGACTGTCCGCTGGAGGCTCCATTGGGTACCAGGAGGAAACGACTCAGTGAAACCAGATGGGAGGCGCAACCGGATCTCCTCGTGCAGGCTGCCCTGCAGGAAAGCTGTGCTGAATTCAAGAGAGTGAAGCTCGTAGTCACGCTGAGCGGCTATGTGCAGCAGCACCCGGAGATTGGTCATCTTCGGGGTGGGAGAGAAAGTCTGAAGGTTTCAGCTCTCTACCGCTGACTGAAGCCTCGAGCCACGTAACGCGCCTTGAAGACAAGCGGAGAACCCGGCGGCTGCTTCACCCTGAAAATCTACATGCCACTGACCATGTGCGCCCCAGGTGGGGGAACCTCGTCGACGTAGGTGCCTGTGGACTTCCAGGAAGCCATCTCTGCATCCACGGCTGACTGCCACCGTGAGGAGTAGGGACCCTGGATCGCCTCAGCGTACAGTCGAGGAGTCGGGATGTCCGGTGCATTCGGGTCTCCCTCAGGGGCAATCAGCGTGGACACGAAATGAGACAAAGCAGCAGCAAAACACTGGAAGTCCTCCTGCCTGTCCTCAAGGACGTCCGTGCCAAGAGCACACTCACCCCCGTACGGACGGAGGACAGACAGACCCAGACTCGGCAACAAGACTAGCAGCGTAGTCCAGACGACAGCGAGCAGCAATGTCGACAAGCTCAGCAAGAAGGGCAGACGCAGCAGTGGACTCAAAGGAAGGGTCAGTGACAACAGTAGCCAGGAGACGCGTGATAGTAGGACTGGCAGCACGAAGGGAGTCCGACTCTAGGTCAGCAAGAACAGGAAGAGAGGACTCTTGAGGAGACGGCAACAGGACACGCAGAGGAGCAGTGGAAGGACGTAGTGCCATCAGGTGTGTGCCTGGGACCGCAGGAGGACGCAGACGCGGAGCACGATGACTGGTGCGAGCAGCACGAACAGGCGACGCAGGACGAGACGCAGGCTCACGTCGCTCAGCAAGACCTCTAGTAGGACTAGTGTAGGGAGAAGGAGCATGCAGGGGGGAGGCAAGCTGTAACTATGACTACGATAGGACAGGCTGTGGACACTCTAAGGGAGGAGCAGCACTAATAGAGGGCGAGAGACCAAGAACCTGCTGAAGAAAAGGAATGAAGTATGGCATAGGCCGCGCAGCGCCTCGAGAACCAGCAGAGACAGCACCAGCACCCCCAACGGCAGTACCAGCGCCATCAGCAACTCCAGCTCCAACAGCGCCAACTCCAGGACCCTCAAAAGCACTAGCGCCAGTAGCACCACAAGCGCCCACACCCCCAGCAGCTCCAGCAGCTCCAGCACCTCCAACTCCATCAGCACCAACTGCAGTAGGAGCGTCAGCTGCAGGACCGCCAGCACCTCCAGCAGTACCTTTAGCAGAACTAACTCCAGCAACCCCAGCAGCACCCCGAGTCCCAGCACCTTCAGTACCGCCAGTACGAGCACCTCCAGGACCAGCAGCAACAGTTGTACCTCCAGCTCCAGCAACACGGCTCCAGCAGCGGGCAAACCACTCGTGTAGCTCCTGCAAAGAGAGTGGCTCCCGCCTCGACGAAGCACCGCGAGAGGCCACACGAGCTGACCCAGCACCCCCAAGCTCCGCACCCCCAGGCTCAGCACCCCCGGGCTCATCATCTCCAGACCCAGCACCCCCAGGCTCAGCACCCCAAGGCTCAGTACCTCCAGACCCGGCAGCCACAGACCCAGCACCTCTAGCAGCACCAGAATCAATAGCTACCTCGACAGGCTCAACTGCGTCTACCTGGGACACACCTGACGGGGTAGGACCCTGAGGGGGGAGGGGGTCTACTGGGGGAGGACCTGGCACAAGGAACAGCCGCGGCGGGGGAAGGGGCGCAGCGCGGTAGGGTTAGAGACGGTAGTAAGGCACCGACTCATCAAAGGTGACGTCCTTGGAGGACAGAACAAGGCGCAAGTGGGGTGGTAAAACTGCCAACAAGACGCGTCAGGGGGGAAGCAAAGGAAGACGCAGGGAACAGCACGGGGGGACAGCTTGTCCGCGGACAAGTCGCGGACAAACGCCCGAGATCCCCAGACCCGAAACGCAGACGCATCGCCAACCTTCCCCGTCCACCGCAGGGTGGGGGAGTTCTCTGGCAAGGAGACCCGGGGCTGAAGGGTGAGCTGATGCGCGGCGTACTGAACCGCAAACGACCACAGAAAATGGGGGGCAACCGCATGGATCATGGACGTACGAGCGACGTCCATGACCATGCCAATGCAGCGCTCAGCAATCCCATTTTGGTATGGAGAGGCCAGAAGCGTGAAGGTTTGGCGGATGCCCTGTGCTCGACAGAAGGCTCCCATACGGGTAGAGGCAAATTCCTCGCCTTTGTCAGAGTGTAGACGCAGAACAGGAAAGTCCGAGCCGAAACTCTCTCTGAGCTGGAGACGAGCTGTGCGGATCCAGTCGATCAACACCTCAGTGACGTCGCCCTTGCTGCGCAAGGGGAACACCGTGGTGTAACGCGAGTAGTCGTCAACCACCAACAGGAAGTAATGCTCGTGCCCCTTTCCACGGACGCGGGCGGGTCCCCACACGTCCATGTGAAGAGTCCGCAACGGAGCCTCTGTCGGAGGAAACTCGGAGGAGTGAGGGGCGGCGTGCTCTCGCCCCGCGACGCAGGAGACGCAGGTAGGGGCAGGCCCCGGAGGTAGGGGAGGGAGAGACCGGGGGAGACCGAAGACAAGGACACGGGAGGCCATGCCTCGGAGACGAGGCAAGGAGGGGTGACCAAGGCGGTGGTGCCAAAGGAGAGTCTGGTGAGACAGGAGACGACACGAGCAGGGAGCAGACTCAGGACTAGACCTGGACGCTATAGCAAACACCTTACTCGATGCAGCTACCTGACCAGACTCAGCAGCCGGAGGGTGTACAGGACCGACCCCGAACGACGGGTGAACGTGGCCAAGTGTCGGCCTGTCCGAGCACACGTGCAGTGGGTCACCCGCTGACTCGCAGGAGTGAACTGGTCAACCCCCCGATCCTGTAGATCAGCTCCACTCACCAAGTTCGTAGAGAACGAGGGGAGGTAGAGACCTGACAGGGTGCCAAAGGGGGCTGCCGGACACGGTAAGACAATGGAGAAGCGAGCAAGGACAGGGCCCCCAGAGGGATCCGCCACGGAGACCGCAACCGGCCGACTAAGTGGCATAAGCGTGGTGCAGTCTCAAAAGAAGTAGCGGGAAGCACCCGAATCAAGGGTGAAGGTGTGTAAGGCCTGAGCCGGCGTAGTACCTGAGAGAGCAGACTCACCAGCACCTGGGGCAGCAGACGCACTAGCACTTAGAGCAGCAGCCTCATCAGTACCTAAAGCAGCAGTCTCAATGCCCGAGTTAGGCGGAACACACAGGTAACTATCACCCTCAACACTATCAGACACAGCATACATGGCAGCAAGAATGGCATCAAAATCAAGATCAAAGATAGCAACCCCCGCCCTAGACAGCTCTCCCCAGCGACGGATCTCAGAGGCCTCAGGGAACTAGTGACGCCACGCGTCCGTCAGGCGGCCGAAGCAGCGCTGGGTGGAGTGCGGGCCCTCGCACTGCTCACCAGCTCGGTCGCCGGTACGGAGGACGTAGGTGCAGGGACCAATACCCCCACCGCGCTGACGCGCAGCGTACCAATCACGAAGCTGTTGAGGGGACAGTTTCTCACGACTGCAGTGGTGCTGCTGGCGTGGACCACCACCGGAGCCACTCCTCTGCGCAGAGCCGCGACCAGGTCCACTGCTGCCGCCGCTGCCTCCGCCACCTCCGCCGCCTCCGCCACCTCCGCCGCATCCACCACCTCTGCGGCCTCCGCTCCTCCGCCACCGCTGTTGCCTCCTCCACCTCCACTGCTGCCACCGACACCTCCACCCCCGCCACTCCCACCACCACCCCCACCCCTTTTTGGAAAATATAAGTTTATATTTTCTATATGTAACTGCCTGTAGGATTGGTTACTGTAGTTATAGCGTTTTCCTATTTGGTGGTGCAGCTTTCTTGTTTGTTCTTTCATATTTGTACCCTTGAACCTATAGTGAAACTCCTCATTCTCCTTCCCAAACTTGCTCGATACTCTCCTTACCCTCGAACTCAACTACCAAGGCTCCTAAGCCATGGCTCCTAAGCACAACTAGTCCTAGAATCCTGATATGCTATCAAAGCAAACTACGTTCTTGGCCTGTTGCTTCCGCTGCTACTCTGTGTACTACACGCCCCGTGGCGTGCCCCTCGCGAGACCCTTACTGGCCCCTCGCGGCCCCCCTTCGCGGCCCCGTCGCCGCCCTTCTAGGCCCTTCGCGGCCCCCTTCGCGGCCCGGTCGCCGCCCCTATCGGCCCCGTCGCCGACCTTTCAGGCCCCTTGCGGCCTCCTTCGTGGCCCCGTCGCCGCCTTTACCGGCCCGTCGCCGCCCTTCCTGGCCCCTCGCGGCCCCCTTTCAGCGGCCCCGTCATGGCCTGCCCTTTCAGCAGGCCCCGTCGCCCGCCCTTTCAGTGGCCCCACCGCCGCCCTTCAGCAGGCCCCGTCGCCCGCCCTTTCAGCGGCCCCACCGCCGCCCTTTTAGCGGCCCGTTGCCCACCCTTTCAGCGGCCCCAGTCGCCGCCTCCATCGGCCCCGTCGCCGCCGCCAGCGGCCCCGTCGCCGCCACTAGCGGCCCCGACCTCGCCCCGGCCATGCCCCGTCGCCAGCCGCGGCACACCGGGGGCACGTGCACCCCCCCCCCCCCCCCCCCCCCCCCCCCTTTTCCCATCACCCGTCGCGGCTCCTTCGGGGGACCTGGAAGGGGGGGGCAGGCGTCGCCCCCTCTGCTGCCTGCTTTGGCGCCCGGGGAGGTCGTGCGTCAGCCCCCCCCCTTCCCCCCCCCTTCCCCCTTCTCCTTCGTCTCCCAGGGTGGAGGGTCTGGGGGTGGCGGGTGTGGGAGTGATGGGTGGTGTGTTTCCCTTCCCCTCCTCCTCCTTTCGTTCCCATTTTTGCAGCTGCCGCTGGGGGTGAGGGTGTGAGGGTGTGGGGGAGCCAGGGGAGTGGCATTATTGAAACACTTTTCTCCTCCTGCGCAATCGTGATGTACCCCTTCAGAGGGCGCTAACTGCATACTCATCTCCTACGAGAGGCTCCTACAGCGACTATGCTCTTCTCTGCTGCTAGGAGGCGCTCCTCGAGGAGGTCGACGATGAGTGTGGTGGGGAAAACTGAGAGGAAGTGGTCCTTGACTAAGCGAAGGAAGTCGGGGAGGCGGGTGACTATGTTGTAGAGGGTGATGTACATGGGGGGGGGGGTTCTTGGCACAGAACTCAGCAGGAAGCGCAGCGCGGTAGCGAATGTCACTAGTGCGAAGGTGAGTGATGAGGTCAGCGACGGTGGGAAAAGCAGCAAGGTCAGGGAACAGGTACGGCAGCATGAGGCGGCTAAGAGCAGCAGTGGCAGGGGAGGATTAGCGTGCAACTACAGCATTGTACAAGGTCTTAGCACTCTTGTACAGGCTAAAGTGCGCACGCTCAGTGGTCGGTAAGTGGCGACGCACAGCAAGGCAAGCAGCAGCATCGCGTGTGGCCCGCTGTGAGCAAACAGTGCTGTCAGCAGTAGCAGGTGGGGCGGGAGAAACACCAGAGGTGAGATCGAACCGAGAGAGTCCGTCTGCCCTATCGCACTGTAGAAACAGTTGGAGGTTATCGACCCAGACCTCAAAGTCAACGACACGGCCCTCAGCATCAAAGGTAAGGACACTAGGGGTAGCCATGACTGCAATTGCTTAGTAGGGAGTGATCTCACCAGTCCGAGTAAGTAGGGCCGGGGCGCACCGGTAGGAAAAGCAGCGGCTCGACAGTAGGGCGGTTTGGCGGCTCGGCGGCTTGGTTGCTGGGCGGCTCAGCTGCGGGGCGGTTTGACGGCTCGGCGGCTCGGCTCCTCGGCGGCTCGGCTGCTCGGCGGCTCAGCTGCTGGGCGGCTCGGCTACTGGGGGGCTCGGCGGCTTGGCTGCTTGGCGGCTCGGCTGCTGGGTGGCTCGGTTGCTGGGCGGCTCGGCGGCTTGGCTGGTGGGCGGCTTGGCTGCTGGGCGGCTTGGCTGCTGGGCTACTTGGTGGCTCGGTCGCTGGGCGGCTGAGCGGCGACGGGGCCGGTAGAGGCGGCGACGTGGCCGCTAGGGGAGGGCGACGGGGCCGCAGGTGATGGTGACGGGGCCGTAGGTGGTGGCGACGGGGCCGTAGGTGGCGGCGGCGTGGCCGCAGGTGGGCCGCATGGGGCCTAGACGGGGCCGCAAGGGGCCTAGATGAGGCGGCGTCGGGGCCGTAAGGGGCCGTAAGGCCGGAAGGGGCCGCGCGAGGGCCGTAAGGGCGGCGTGAGGGGCCGTTTGGGCCGCTAAGGGCGGTGCAAGGGGCCGACGGGCGGTGAGAGGGGCCGTATGGGGCTGTAAGGGCAGCGCGAGGGGCCGTAAGGGCAGCGCGAGGGGGTCGACGGGTGGCGCGAGGGGCCGTAAGGGGCCGTAAGGGCGGCGCGAGAGGCCGTAGAGGGTGGCGCGAGGGGCCGTAAAGGGCAGCGCGAGGGGCCGTAAGGGCGGCGTAAGGGGCCGTGAGAGGGGCCGCTAACGGCGACGCGACGGTAGGGAGGGCACACAGAGCGCGACTCGGGCAGGAGCGAAGCGCGCTCCGGGCAGGAAAAAAAAAATTATCGTGGTGGGCCCTAAGAAGCGTTCCCACTAGGGAACCTACTCGATACCATGATAAGAAACGAGGAATGATTGCAATGAGCAAGTTGAGGAGTACAAGTAGGAAACCCTAAAGTGTTGTACCCCATATGAACTACCGCACTACAGCCTACACAGACTATGGTATATAAGCCTGACAATATGCGCGTCCAGTTAGGCGCTGTCATATAGGGTCACGAACATAAAATTTGTATATAAATTATCGTGCAATAACCAAGACAAACATTCGGGGCTACACACTCTTGTAGGGTAATGCGCACGGTAAAAAAAAAGCGTGCGAGAATCCCCTGGCGTGGCCATTCGAGTAATCATCACCAAATTTGGTGGCCACTCGAGTAATTCGAGGCCACGCGAGCAAGGACGAATCACCGAACAGGGTTCTGGAGAAATTCTCTCAATTTTGCGCCATAACAGGTTTGTGTTGAAGGATTCAAGAAACTAGGGCCCAGTTCGGCAGGCTTTAAAAAGGTGTTTATATAAGGCTCGGGGACCGGCTATAGTGAAAAGATAAGCGAGCAGTCGGTTATCAAGGTTCGAGATAGGGGGATTGATGTGGAGCCTGAGTGCGTTAAAATGCCTGCCGAACAGCCCTTTTAACGGCTGCGTTTTTAGCAATACGATGGTTTTAGGAAACCGTTTCCCCTAGTAAAGTGGCGCACCACTGATCCGCTGCATGGTGCATGGCCGAGAGCTTACACCATGTGAGGGATCAGTGATGCGGTCAATCATATGCGACTGGTCGAATGAACTGGCCAATCATATGATTGTTCGAAGGTGTACATAGATTGTGCGATCCAGCAGAGCAACTGCTTTCTGGCCTCTTCGAATATTCAGCTCCCATAACGCCATTATTGTTGACGCTTGCCAAACACTCAACCCCGTTTTCCAAAGTTACACATCTAGCACATTCTGGCTTTGTCGTAATTTCGACCCGGCGTTTTTCAAGGCTGGTTAAAAAGGCCATAACGCCCATAATGCCAGCCGAACTGGGCCTGTCAGAGGTCCACTGGTGATCCCCGATCGATCCTAGGGAAGGGTTACAGGCACGTTTGCCTGGGGGGTTATGGGCGCACTGACCCGCTATTGAAACAAGCCCTTTTATCCCAATGGTCTAGTGGTTGGGATTCTGAGATGGTATCAGAGCGAAGGTCTCGGGTTCGAATCCCCGTGTATGCACTTCGGGCATCCCAGTGCGGGGGGGTGTCAGAGGTCCACTGGTGATCCCCGATCGATCCTAGGGAAGGGTTACAGGCACGTTTGCCTGGGGGGTTATGGGCGCACTGACCCGCTATTGAAACAAGCCCTTTTATCCCAATGGTCTAGTGGTTGGGATTCTGAGAGGGCCCAGGTTTGTCACGGATGAAAAACGTTGGCGAAAGATTGACGAAAGTAGGCAAAACAAAGAGAGGAACATGTGAAAATAGTAGGCAGGAGTAGGAGCTGAGGAAAGTAGAACGAGAATGGAAGTGATACAAATATGCAACCCTAGAAATGTGTACCCCATATAGGCTACCCCACTATAGCCTACACAATATTATAATTTGACACACCCCCATAGGCAAAGTGGGGGAGAACAAGGGGTCACAAGACCAGTCAAGCAAAGCAAACAAAGCTCAGGGTGGATCACAACGTCACCACACAGTCCGAGCACAAGGTCAAGGCCACAAGGCCAGTTCACATGCACGAGTACACACACATATATATAAGGCTAAACAAGCAAGAGCAGGTATATATATATATATATGTATGGAAGGGTACAAGCAAGGTCAAGTGGTGAGCAAGTGAGGCAAGACAGGCACAAGACCCAGCTGAGTGCAGAAGCGCTGATGATCACAAGGCGGAAGTGCCTTGGTGAAAACATCAGCAGTGTTGGCCTCAGAGGCCACGTACGCAAGACGCAACTGACCACGCTGCTGCAACTCACGAGCAAGAAAGTAGCGGAGAGCAATGTGCTTCGTTCAGTGCTCCAGGCGCTGCTCCCGACACAAGGCCAGCATGGCCTTGTTGTCTACGTACAGCACCGGAGGAGAACGAGGCGGCTCTCCGAGGTCAGTCAGCAGGTAGGTAAGCCAGCGAAGCACCTGTGCAGCCATGGCCCCGGCGTAGATCTCAGCCTCACAACTGGAGCCGAGAACAGAAGACGAGCGAGTAGCCCGCCACGAAAAAGAGCCGGAACCAAGGCTGAAGGTGTAACCCTGTGACGACCGCTGCGTAGCCTGGTCGTCTGCCCAAGAAGCGTCCGCGTGCCCAGTGAGGACCACTGGACTCCGCCCTCCAAGCACTAGCCCCATGCCCTATGTACTGCACAAGTAGCGCAACACCCTCTTTGCTGCCGCCATGTGCTCTGGTCTGTGTCTCCCAAGAGCAACATAGCGTGCAAGAATGCAAAGAGGGTATGCAAGGTCAGGTCGTGTGCAGGTGATTAGGTACATGAGGCAGCCAACAAGCTTTGGGTACGGGCCACTCGACTCTACGGACTCATCCGAAGGCAGAGCTGAGAGCGAGTGGCGAGTAGACAGAGGAGTGGCCTGAGGCGAGGAGTACGTGAAGCCGAAGCGCTGAAGGACCTGCTGCACCATGTGCGACTGAGTCAGGGTAATGGTGCGGCGTGCTCTGTCCCGGGTGATCTGCAAGCCAAGGTAGCTGCGCAGTTCACCCAGGTCTGTGCACGTGTGTCTCTTTTGCAGCTCGGACTTCACGTGGGCGAGTCCAGCAGTGTCAGCTGTGACAAAGACCAAGTCGTGGACGTACACGAGGATGTAGAACGGCGGCAGAGAGGTGTCGGTGCATAGAAACAGCGACGGGTCAGGAGTAGAGGCGCAAGTGTAGTCCTTAGTGTGTCGTGCCACTCGCGCGGTGCCTGGCGGAGACCGTAGACTGGCCGTCGGAGGCTCCACTGGGTGCCAAGAGGGAAAGTCCTAGTGAAGCCAGGTGGACGGCGCAGCCAGATCTCCTCGTGCAGGCTACCCTGCAGGAAAGCAGTGCTGAAGTCAAGGGAGTGAAGCTCGTAGTCACGCTGAGCGGCTACGTGTAGTAGCACCCGAAGAGTGGTCATCTTCGGGGTGGGAGAGAAGGTCTGAAAGTAGTCAACTCCCTGCCGCTGACTGAAGCCACGAGCCACGTACCGCGCCTTGAAGACAGGTGGAGAGCCCGTCGGCCGCTTCATCGTGAAGATCCACATGCCACTGACGATATTCGCCCCAGGTGGGGGAACCACGTCAACGTAGGTGCCTGTGGACTTCCAGGAAGCCATCTCTGCATCCATAGCTGCCTGCCACTGAGAGGAGTAGGGACCCTCTATCGCCTCTGCGTAAGAGCGTGGAGTCGGGATGTCAAGTGCATCCGGGTCTCCCTCAGGGGTAAGCAGTACGGACACGAGACGAGGTGAAGCAGCAGCCAGACACTGGAACTCCTCCTGCCTGTCCTCAAGGACGTCCGTGCCAAGAGCACACTCACCCCCGACGGACGGAGGACAGACAGACGCAGACTCAACAACAAGACTAGCAGCGTAGTCTAGACGACAGCGAGCAGTAAAGTCGACGAGCTCAGCAAAAAGAGCAGACGCAGCAGTGGACTCAAAGGAGGGGTCAGTGACGACAGTAGCAAGGAGACGCGTGACAGTAGGACTGGGAGCACGAAGAGAGTCTGACTCAGGGTCGGCAAGCGCAAGGAGAGGACGTTGGACGAGAGGGCAAAGGGGCACGGAGAGGAGCAGTGGACGGACGCAGAGACATCCGGTGCGTGCCAGGGACAGGAGGAGGACGCTGACGCGAAGTGCGACCACTAGTGCGAGCAGCAAGAACAGGCGACGCAGGACGAGACGCAGTCTCACGACGCTCAGCAAGACCTCCAGTCGGACAAGTGTACGGACAAGGAGAGGGCAGTGGGGAGGCCGACGGTAACTGCGACTGCGACTGGACAGGCGGTGGAGACTCTAAGGGAGGAGGAAGACCAAGAACCTGCTGAAGGAGCGGAACAAAGTACGGCCGAGGCCGCGCGGCGACTCCAAACACAGCAGGGACAGCACCAGCACCCCCAGCGGCAGCACCTGCGCCAAGAGCACCTCCAGCTGCAGTACCTCCAGCAGCACCAGCAGCACCCGCAGCAGGACCGCCGCCGGGACTAAAAGCAGTAGCCTCAGCGCCAACACCCTCAGCAGCTCCGACTCCAGTAGCACTCGCGGGACTAGCACCTCCAAGACCGGCGGCACCAGCACCCTCAGCAGCCGAAGAAGCACCAGCTCCAGTAGTACGCCTCCAGCGCCGGGCAAACCACTCACGCAGCTCCTGTGGGGAGAGTGGCTCCCGCGGAGACGAAGCACCTAGAGAACCACCAGGCCCAGCACCGCCAGACGCCACACGAGTAGGTCCAGCGGCCGCGGGCTCCGCACCCCCAGGCTCAGCAGCTCCAGACTCAGCACCCCCGGGCTCTGCAGCTCTAGACGCAGCACCCCCGGTCGTAGCACCCCCAGGCTCAGCACCCCCAGTCGTAGCACCCCCAGACTCAGCACCCCCAGGCTCAGCACCCACGCGCGCAGCACCCCCAGAGTCAGCACCCCCAGGCTCAGCACCCGCAGCAGTACCAGAGTCACCGGCAACCTTGACCGGCTCGACTGCATCTACCTGGGACACACCTGAAGGGGCAGGACCGTGAGGGGGGAGGGGGTCTACCGGGGGGGGACCTGGCACAAGGAAGTGCGGTGGCGGGGGGAGGGAAGGAATGCGGGAGGGGAAGAGGCGGTAGTAGGGGTCTGACTCGTCGAACTAACGTCCTGGGAGGACAGAACACGACGAGAGGTCGGGTGGTAGAACTGCCACCCTGATGCGTCAGGGGGGAAGCCAAGGAAGACACAGGGAGAAGCACGAGGGGACAGCTTGTCCGCAGACAATTTGCGGACAAACGCCCGAGATCCCAAGACACGGAACGCAGATGCATCGCCGACCTTCCCCGTCCACAGTAAGGCTGGGGAGGTCTCCGGCCTGGAGACCCTGGGGTGAAGGTTGATCTGATGCGCCGTGTACCGAACCGCAAACGGCCACAGAAAATGGGGGGCAGCCGCATGCATCATGGACGTACGAGCAACGTCCATGACCATGCCAATGCGGCGCTCAGCAATCCCATTCTGCTGTGGAGAGTCCGGAAGCGTAAAGGTCTGGCGGATGCCTCGCGCACGACAGTAGGCTCGCAGAAGGCCAGAGGAGAACTCTCCGCCTCGGTCAGAGTGCAGACGCAGAACAGGAAAGTCCGAGCCGAAGCTCCTCCTGAGCTGGAGACGAGCTGCGCGGATCCAGTCGATCAACACCTCAGTGACATCACCCTTGCTGCGCAAGGGGAAGACTGTGGTGTAACGCGAGTAGTCGTCAACCACCAGCAGGAAGTAGCGCTCGTGACCCTGTCCACGGACGCGGGCCGGGCCCCACACGTCCATGTGAAGCGTCTGCAGCGGGGCCTCTGTCGGGGGAAACTGAGAGGAGTGAGGGGCAGCCCGGAGCCGCCCCTCGACACAGGGGACACAGGAAGGACCAGGCCCCTAAGGAAGGGGAGGGAGGGACCGGGGAAGTGCAGAGACAAGGACACGGGAAGCCATGCCTCGGAGACGAGGCAGGGAGGGGTGACCAAGACGGTGGTGCCACAGGAGAGTCTCGTGAGACAGGAGGCGACACGAGCAGGGGGCAGACTCAGGACTAGACCTGGACGCTGCAGCAAACACCTGACCCGACGAAGCTACCTGGCCAGACGCAGGGACAGGAGGGGACCCAGTGGTCAGGGTGTAGAGGCTCGACCCCGGCCAACGCGAAAACGTGGCAAGGTGGCGGCCCGTGCGTGCGTCTGGGAAGTGGGTCACCCGCTGACTCGCAGGAGTAAACTGGTGAACCCCTGCATCCTGCAGGTCAGCACCACTCACCAAATTCGTCGAGAACGAGGGGAGGTAGAGACCAGACAAGGTACCTGAGGGGGCAACCGGACACGGGAGGACAGTGGAGAAGTGAGAGAGGACAGGACCCCCAGAGGGGTCTTCCAGGGAGACTGCAACCGGCTGACCAAGCGGCGTGAGTGTGGTGCGGTCTCGAAAGAAGGAGTGCGAAGCCCCTGAGTCAAGTGTGAAGGTGAGGGAGGCCGAAGCCGACGCGGTACCTGAGAGCGCAGCCTCACCAGTACCTGAGGGCGCAGACTTGCTGGCACCTAGAGCAGCAGCCTCACTAGCACCAAGCGTAGCAGTACCAATGCCCGGGTCGGGCGGGAAATACTGGTTACAGTCACCCTCATCACTAATAGTCACAGCATACATGGCAGCAATGATAGCATCAAAGTCAAGATCATAGAAAGCAACACCTGCCCTAGACAGCTCTCCTGAGCGGGGGATCTCACTAGCCTTTGGGAACTGCTGGCGGCCAAAGCAGCGCTGGGTGGGGTGGGCACCCCAAAACTGCTCACCAGCGCGGTCACCGGAGCGAAGGACGTAGGTGCACGGACCGAAACCCCCACCACGCTGACGCTGCGTGTACCACTCACGGAGCTGCTGAGGAGGGGGGATGTCCCGAGAACGCTGCTGCTGCCGCTGCTACTGCTGGCGCTGACCACCACCGGGGCCGCTCCGCTGCGAAGCACCACCCGGACCAGCTCCACCTCCTCCACCACCGCCGCCTCCACCTCCGCCACCACCGCCGCCTCCGCTCCCACCGCTACCGCCTTCGCCACCTCCGCCTCCGCTGCTGCCACCGCCACCTCCACCCCCGCCGCCACTCTCACCGCCACCCCCACTCCCTCCGCCGCCTCCACCGCCACCTCCACCACCCCCGCTAGCTCCACCCGCGCCCTTGCCCCCCTTGCCCTTGCCAAAGCGACGTCTCCCGCTAGGGGCAGATGCCGCACCGACTGACTCAAGACCAACGAGGTCGGCCGCAGCAGCAGAGGCGACAGAGGGCAACAGGGGGGAAGGGTAACACCCCTCAAATATGGGGGTGCGAGGGTCACCACGAGAGGCTCCTACAACAACTATGCTCTTCTCCGCTGCTAGTTGGGCCTTCTCGAGGAGGTCAACAGTGAGAGTGGTGGGAAAGACTGAGAAGAAGTGGTCCCTGACTACACGAAGGGAGTCAGGGAGGCGTGTGACTATATAATAGAGAGTGATGTACATGGGGGGGGGGGGGGTTCTTGGCACAAAACTCTGCAGGAAGCGCGGCGCGGTAGCGAGTGTCACTAGTGCGGAGGTGCGTAATGAGGTCAGCGACTGTGGGAAAGGCAGCAAGGTCAGGGAAGAGGTACGGTAGCATGAGGCGGCTCAGTGCAGCAGTGGCAGGGGAAGAGTAGCGCGCAACTACAGCATCGTACAAGGTCTGGGCACTCTTGTACTGACTAAAGTGCGCGCGCTCAGTGGTAGGCAGGTGGCGACGCACAGCAAGACGTGCAGCAGCATCGCGTGTGGCCCACTGGGAGCGAACAGTGGGGTCAGCATCAGCAGCAGGGGCAGGGGAGGCGCCAGAGGTGAGGTCAAAGAGGGAGAGACCGTTTTCCCTATCGCACTGTAGGAAGAGCTGCAGGTCATCTACCCAAACCTCAAAGTCAATGGCTCGACCCTCAGCGTCAAAAGCGAGAACACTAGGGGTAGCCATGACAGCAGTAGACTAGTAGGACCAACTGTAGGACAGGGGCAGTGCAGTGACAGAAGCGCTGCTCTCACCGGACAGGGTGGGTCGGGCAGCTAAGCAGTGCAGTAACACGGCAACACGGCTGCTCGGACGGCACAGCAGCGACTACGGCTCCGCGGCACCAGCGGCTCGGCTGATCAGGCGGCTCGGGCGGCTCAGGCGGCTCGGGCGGCTCGTGCGGCTCGAGCTGGTCGGGCGGCTCGGGCGGCTCAGGAGATTCGGGTGGCTGGAGCGGCTTGGGCGGCTCGGGCTGGTCGGGCGGCTCAGGCGGCTCGGGTGGCGCAGGCGGCGTAGGGCGGTAGGGCCGCTGGTGAAAGGGGTGGCGGGGCCGCTGAGGAGGGCGGCGGGGCCGCAGTAGAAGGTCGGCGGGGCCGCTGAGTAGGGCGGCGGTGCCGCTGAGAAGGGCGGCGGGGCCGCAGTAGAAGGGCAGCGTAGCCGCTGAGTAGTGCGGCGGGGCCACAGGAGAAGGGTGGCGGGGCCGCAGGAGTAGGGCAGCGGGGCCGCTGAGTAGGGTGGCGGGGCTCAGGAGTAGGGCAGCGGGGCCGCTGAGTAGGGCGGCGGGGCCGCAGGAGAAGAGCGGCGGGGCCGCTGATTAGGGCGGCGGGGCCCCTGAAGAAGGGCGGCGGGGCCGCGGAGTAGGGCGGTGGGGCCGCTGAGTAGAAGGGTGGCGGGGCTGCTGAGTAGGGCGGCGGGGCCAAAGTGTGGGGCGACGGGGCCGCCGAGAAGGGAGGGGCCGCAGCAACGGGCGGCGGGGCC
The DNA here is from genome assembly GCA_948144175.1 of Closterium sp. NIES-65. NCBI lineage: Eukaryota > Viridiplantae > Streptophyta > Zygnematophyceae > Desmidiales > Closteriaceae > Closterium > Closterium sp. NIES-65. The sequence continues at coordinate 528,422 of CANXME010002232.1, read as the reverse complement.
GCGAAGACGGGCGGTGGGGCCGCAATGCGGGGCAACGAGGCTGCTGAGAAGGGCGGCGGGGCCGCTGAGACGGGCGGCGGGACCGCACGAAAGGGCGGCGGGGCCGCTAGGGGAAGGGGCCGCTAGGGCGATAGGGCCACTAGGGCGTAGGGGCCGCTAAGGCGGCTCGACGAGGTGAGAGCCTGAAGCGCGACTCGGGCGGAGCGGGCTTCGCGCAGGAAAAAAAAGAGAGTCAATGTGGTGGGCCCTAGTCACAGTTCCCACGGGGGAACCTGCTCGATACCATGAGGAAATCAGAACGAGAATGGATTGACTAAGGAATGGAAGTGATACAAATATGCAACCCTAGAAATGTGTACCCCATATAGGCTACCCCACTATAGCCTACACAATATTATAATTTGACAAGAGCAAGAGCTAGGAAAGCACTAGCTAGGTAAGAAACATTTTAGGCAAAGAGGGGGTTCACTAGCAGGAATGATGGTACAAATAGCAAACCCTAGAGGGGTTGTACTCGCTATAGAGCACCCCACTACAGGCTAGAGCAAAACATTCTGACACACCCCCATAGCCAAAGTGGGGTGTAATCAGCAGAGTAAGCAAAGCGAAACAAGCTCAGGGTGGATCACAATGTCACCACACATTCTGAGCACAAGTTCAAGAAGCATCAGTTTAAGGTTCACAAATGTAAGCAAAACTAGAGGCTATCGCAGCCGGCAAGTGAGGAGGAGGAGGGACAGTGAGAGGAGAGGAGATAGGAGGCGATGGCTGAAGCTGCAGACACACGGGCAACAGGAGTCACACTGGCAGAGCGGCTACCGGAACAACGCTCCGGACTACTGGAGTAACTGGCCCCGCAGCTAAAAGTAGCGGCAGACGAGCAACGGACCCACGGGCGACTGGCACAGGTGGCTGCGACTGGGCTACCGGAGCAACTCCCCGGACTACAATTGCTGCTTGCGACACGATGGCAGCCTCCGTGCAACCTCCCCAAACAGTCCCACCCCCCTGACACACACCCCCTGCTTCACCCCTAGCTCCACTCCCCCTTCACCCCCCTTAGTACCACTCCGACGGCTCCAACAGGTCCACCCCCCTCAGCGGCAGCTGCAGCACTCGGAGACGGAGGAGGAGGAGGAGCAGGGGACGGCACACAGAAGTTGCACCCCCATACCCCTCACCCCCAAACCCTATTCCTGGAGAACGGGCAGCAAGAGGGGTGAGGCGCCATCAGAGGCACGGGGGACAGCGGGCAGCGCAGGGGCAGCAAAGAACGGGCCGCCCACAGGCCTGGCACAGCTGCCCGAACCGCGCGCAGGTGGCCCGAGCTGCGCGCGGGCCTGGCGCAGCCCGTACGGGCCGCGCGCAGCCTACACGGGCCGCGCACCGGCCAGGTGGGGCTACGGGGAGCGACGCGCGGGTCCTCGTCGCCCGTCGCCGCGCCTCCCGGGGGCGACGCGCCGAGTGATGGGGCAGAAACCCGCCGCGCGCCTCAGGGTGCACGGCGGGCAGAGAACCGCCGCGCGCCTCGGGGCGCACGGCGGGCTGAAAACCCTAATTTCGACGCCGCGCACCATGAGGAGCGCGGCGGACAGGGAGTAGCAGTAGTAGCGGAAGCATTGAAGTGGTGGGCCCACAGGCCAGGAGAATATCGCTCTGAAACCATGTGAAAATAGTAGGCAGGAGTAGGAGCCAGAGCTAGGAAAGCACTAGCTAGGTAAGAAACAGTTTAGGCAAAGAGGGGGTTCACTAGCAGGAATGAGGATACAAATAGCAAACCCTAGAGGGGTTGTACTCACTATAGAGCACCCCACTAAAGGCTAGAGCATAACATTCTGACAGAACACGAAAGCGGTTCGATTCGCTAGGTCCAGCCCAAGCCAATCGGGTGACCCGACTCGGGTCTGGTTTTGTCTATTTCGAAAAACAAGCTGGTTGGTCTGTCTGGTCTGACCTTCCTGGGTTGTCTTCTTGGTCGTCTGCTCCTTGTTGCATCTCCGTTGGACACATGCTGCTGACGCGGCAGGTAACTCCAGTGAATAGAGGTCGAAGAGCTTTCAGCGGAAGGTTCGCGTCTGATGACGCGTGATAGAAACAAGTCTTTGCTATGGCTTGGTTCGTTTACCTACCGGCCTTGTTCTGTAGCAAGGCTGTCGCTTGGTGTGGGCCCAAACCTTACAAAGCTGAGCTGTCCCGAAACAAGCCCTGAAACATCCGGACAACAGTCGATTCTAGCCCTTAAATTCAGGCCATTTGGATTTCTGCCCCGAGCCACAAGCGCCAGGAAGCTAAGTAACTCTATGTACGTACTCTAGCGATCAGAGCACGCTGGTGTGGGTGAGCAGAGAGGGTTGGGAGGAAGAGAAGTGGGACAAGTGCACGGTCGAAGGTCAGGAAGAAGAGAGGGGAATAGGGGGGTGGGGAGGGGAGAGCAGGTACACGGGAAATCCGGGGAAGGCTCCAAACCCGTCCGTTAGGAATACGGGCCATGAGAAAACCAACCCTGAAAATCTGTGAGTTGAGTTGAAATGAACCCTGAATTCTCAGAGAAAAATGAGCAAATGCTCGTGAATCGACTAGCCTGTTCTGTAGGCATTATTAGTAAAAAACGGCACCGTGGAATCTTCCGAGATAAGCAAATATCGCCTTGCCAAGGTTTGGGATACGCAAAACAATTCCAAGCCTATCCACATAGTAAACCGCAAGTGCCTGTTGAAATAACCTATTGGAACAACCGAAAAGGTTATAGAAACATTCCCGAAGGTTCTCCATTCACGCGCCAATCCATAACGAAGTAACGCATCTATACCAGTATCGCAATAGCTCATGTAGAGCATGCGGAAGGTCGAGGGTCACCCGAAGGTCAACAGTCGAAGACAGTCAACAGTCGTGACCCTTGACTGCCCAGTAGCTGCACAAGGCAGTTACGAGATGCAACGTGGTAACAGTCGAGAATGACATTAGTCGTGGTTACTGTGGTAGTGTAATTCAGTTAGTAAGGGAATGTACCCTTCAGAGTACATGAATAGCTAGGATTGCTATTTATATTCCTGTGTTATGATTATCTTGTTCTCTTTCGATCTATCTTCAACAAGGTCACTAGAAAGACTCTACTTTCTTTCCTAGACTTGGCAGACTTATCCTATTCACTGCGATTCCTTGGTTATATCAACATGGTATGAGAGCAAGAGTGGATTATACGGCCTGCTAAGCTCTTGTTCTTGACAGAACACTCGCTCTATAAATTACTCGTTCAAACATTACAGACTCTGCATCAGTATGGCTCCAGAAGGAAAAGCCACTTCAGACTCTTCGGGCCCACCACCCACAACTCCTACTTCACCATCAGCGGTGACCTCCGTTAGCGCCGCTCTCGTTGAGCAGCTCGTCGCCCGCATCATCGCTCTTGAGAGCCATCAAGCCATGAGCATCGATGGCTCGAGCTACGCACATGGAATTGCTAGAATCCCTCTCCCTGAAGAAGATCTCCGCGTCAACTCCAAGAGATCTTTTACCTTTGACAACTGTCAAGCTCCAGCTCTTGCACAAGACAGTCAACATCGCGCACATTCAGACACAATCGCAACAATGCAGACAAAGTTCGTTCTAACTCCAAAGCTGAAGACATCAGTTCCTTTCGACGGCAATGACTTCTACACATGGAGCTTTGATTTCGAGCTCCTCGCGACAACTGCGCAAATCTGGATGTACTACGATGGAAGCTTACCGTTTCCGACAGAAGACACCATCCAAGAGAAGAACAAGTACTATCACGAGTCTCTTCTTGCGTACACCACTCTCCTCTGAAACCTCTCCCCTTCCGAGCAGCTCGGCATTCGCTCCTACAAATCAGAGTGGGCGCCCGCGTACGCCTCTTGGGAGCACATGCACAACTCATACATGGCAACAGATCCCGTCACAATGAGTCGCCTACTCAGCCAGCTTACTTTTGTTAAAATGCAACAAGAGGAGAAAGCGGGACCGTATATCAAACGATGCCGCAATCTACGTGACCACATCAAAAAGTGCGGCAGAACCGTCCCTGGCAACATGTTCGTCTCAATGAATCTCTCCGGCCTTGGACCCGACTGGTGTCAATGCCAATCGCTACTTTGTGCTCGAGCAACCATCTCCGAGTTGGCCTTGTGCGCCACGCTTCTTTCTGAACAGAAGGAGATCGATCTGTACAATGAGAAGAACATCAAGCGAGAGAAATTAGTCTTTTTTTGCTTCTGCAACTGAAGGGGAGCAGTGTGGAAAGAAGGGAACATTCTCCAAATATTGCAAGAAACCCAGCCACACTATTGATCAGTGCTAGAAGCGGAAAGCTGCCGACGAGAGGCGCAACCCCTCTAGTCAGCAATCCTCGGCACAATCGACATCTTCTGCCGCGACATCCACCGTATCGCCTCCCTTTGTCGCAAGCACTTCACAAACTCCTGCACGCATCACAGTAAAAGACAAAGGCAAGGGGGCGATCATGAGCTGCATGGCACGGCGTCGCAGAAACATTCGATACTACGACAACGTCGAATATCCGCCTATTGCACCCCATCAACCCTATTGCACCGAGCCCAGACAACGATCCCACCATCCTCAACTAGATCAATCGTTCAACAAACATCCCGCCTGATTTTGAGCTACCCCCGCTGACTCCGGAATTTCCTCCGAGCATCTCGGCGAACAGGTACTTCGCTCTCTCGCCGTACACTGGTGACTTTGACCGCGTCGTTACACCAAAAATCGCCAACACCGCGCGCCATAATCGAGAGAGCATCAACACTTGGTACTAGGACAGCTGCTATGGGCAACACATTGTGGGATCACCAACGTTCATCAGCAAATCAAAACGCATGCGACAACCGTATGGAATCACTGTTGCAAACAACAGCACGCTTAAGGCATATGACATCGATGAAGTTTACCTTGAATCTAATGACACGAAGTTCACCATTCACATCGGTGATGTACTTTGTCAGAATATAATTGTATACATTACTATAACTACCTGTAGTGTAGACCTAGTGTAGTTATATCGCTTTCATGTTAGGTGGTGCACCCTTTTCCTTCACTATATCTTGTACAACTTTCTATAGTGAAACCCTCATTCTCTCAATTTCATTCTCCTTTCAACTTGCTCGATACTCAACTCACTCGATCTAACTAGCTATGTTTCCTAAGCCTTGCTAGAACTTTAACATGCTATCAGAGCAAGTCGATCCCCTTGGATCGATCCTGTGGGTGGGCTCACCACCTCGTTGCTTCCGCTGCAACTGCTACTGCTACTCTCTGTGCCGCATGCCCAGTGGCGTGCGGCAGTTTTTTCTTCCCGCCGTGCGCCCTGAGGCGCGCGGCGGTTTTCTGCCCGCCGTGCGCCCCGAGGCGCGCGACGGGTTTCTGCCCCGTCACTCGGCGCGTCGACCCCGGGAGGCGCTGCGACGGGCTACGGGGGGCCCGCGCGTCGCCCCCCGTCGCCGCTCGTATCGGCCCCGAACCGCCGCCAGCGGCCCCGTCGTCCCGCCGCCCTACCTGCGGCCCCGTCACCCTACCTGCGGCCCCGGCCCGGGCCCTGGCCTCGTCGCCATACCTACGCCCCGGCCCCGTCGCCCTACCTGTGCTCCGGCCCCGTCGCCCTACCTGCGCCTCGGCCCCGGCCCCGTCGCCCTACCTGCGCCCCGGCCCCGTCGCCCTACCTGCGTACCGGCCCCGTCGCCCTACCTACGGCTCGACCTTGTCACCCTACCTACGGCACCGCCTCCCCCCCCCCCCCCTTTTCCTGTCGCCTGTCGGGGCGACCTGGGGGGTGGCGGGTGTGTGGTCTCCCCTGCCCCTCCTCCTCCTCTGTCTCCCACTACTGCAGCTGCCGCTGAGGGGGGTGGGTGTGTGGGAGTCGACGGAGTGGTGCTAGGGGGTGGGGTGTGAGTGACCCCAGGGGTGCAGTAGGGGGTGTGTGAAATGGGGGTGGGATAGTTTGGGGAGGTTGAAGGGGGTGGCCGCCGAGAAGCCAGCAGCTCCAGTCGCCCGTGAGACCGTTGCGCCAGTCGTCCGTGAGCCCGTTGCGCCAGTCGCCCGTGAGCCTGTTGCTCCAATTGCCCGTGAGTCCGTTGCTCGTCTGCCGCTACTGTTAGCCGTGGAGCCAGTTACTCCAGTAGCCCGTGTGCCAGTTGCTCCAGTTGCCAGTTGCTCCAGTTGCCCGTGTGCTAGTTGCTCCAGTTGCGCCGTGTGCCAAGAGCTTCAGCTGCCGCCCACTACCTCCTCTCCTCTCATAGTCCCTCCTCCACACTAGCCCTCTGCGATAGCCTCTAGCTTTGCTCATAATTGTGAACTTTAAACTATTGCTTCTTCAACTTGTGCTCAGAATGTGTGGTGACATTGTGATCCACCCTGAGCTTGTACTGCTTTGCTTGCTCTGCTGATTACACCCCACTTTGGCTATGGGGTTGGGTCAGAATATTATGCTCTAGCCTGTAGTGGGGTGCTCTATAGTGAGTACAACCCTTCTAGGGTTTGCTATTTGTGTCCTCATTCTTGCTAGTGCAAACCCTCTTCTTTCTTCTAAACTTTAACATGTTATCAGAGTGACCAAGGTCCTGACCTGCGGGCCCACCCTAAAGCTTCCGCTGCTACTCTGTGTTCGGCACGCCCGGGACGTGCCCCTGGCCCTACGGCCCCGTCGCCTACCTACGGCCCTACGGCCTCGTCGCCTACTTGCGGCCTCGGCCCCGTCGCCTTCCTGCGGCCTCGGCCCCATCGCCTACATGCGGCCCTACGGCCCCGTCGCCTACCTGCGGCCCTACGGCCCCGTCGCCTACCTGCGGCCCCGGCCCCGTCGCCTTCCTGCGGCCCCGGCCCCGTCTCCTACCTGCGGCCCTACGGCCCCGTCGCCTACCTGCCTACCTACGGCCTCGTCGCCTACTTGGGGCCCCGGCCCCGTCGCCTACCTGCGGCCCCGTCGCCTACCTGCGGCCCCGTCGCCTACCTACGGCCCCGTCGCCTACCTGCGGCCCCGGCCACGTCACCTACCTGCGGCCTCTGGCCCCTGTCGCCTACCTGCGGCCCCTTGCCCCTGTCGCCTACCTGCGGCCCCGGCCTTGTCGCCTACCTACAGCCCCGTCGCCACTTGCGGCCCCGTCACCCACTTCGGTCCCGATGCCACCTACGGCCCCGCCCACTTGCGGCCCCGACCCCGCCCCGGCCATGCCCCGTCGCCAGCCGCGGCACACCGGGGGCACGTGCACCGCCCCCCCCCCTTTTCCCGTCACCCGTCACGGCTCCTTCGGGGGCCGCGGCGACCTGGAAGGCGTGGGCAGGCGTCGCCCCCTCTGCCGCCTGCTTTGGCGCCCGGGGAGGCCGTGCGTCGCCCCCCCCCCCCCCCCCCCTTTCCCCCTTCTCCTTCGTCTCCCTACAGCTGCAAGGGGGAGGGTCTGGGGGTGGCGGGTGTGGGGCTGTTGTGCTTCCCTTCCCCTCCTCCTCCTTTCGTTCCCACTGCTGCAGCTGCTGCTGGGGGGGAGGGTGTGAGGGTGTGGGGGAGCCGGGGGAGAGGCACTGGGGTGGTGGGTGTGAGACCAACCAGCAGCCGTCCCTCCACCTCTCCTCTCTTCCCCCCTCTGCTGCTCCTGCAGCAGTGTGTAGGGGAGGAGGAGGGGGAGGGTGAGGGGATGGAGTGGGTGACAAACTAGCTCTATTACCTTGTCTGTTGTTGCTGCTTTCTTTGCACTTGGTGTACCTCTACAGGAGGTGTACTGCACACGGTTCTTCACTGCAGGCAGTTAGGGGGTGTGTCAGAATGTAATTGTATACATTACTATAACTGCCTATAGTGTAGACCTAGTGTAGTTATATCGCTTTCATGTTAGGTGGTGCACCCTTTTCCTTCACTATATCTTGTACAACTTTCTATAGTGAAACCCTCATTCTCTCGATTTCATTCTCCTTTCAACTTGCTCGATACTCAACTCACTCGATCTAACTAGCTATGGCTCCTAAGCCTTGCTAGAACTTTAACATACTTGTCGCCCCAGATCTGCGGTACAACCTGCTCTCCTTGGCACAACTCATGCTGTGCGAATTCGACATTCGCAGCAACTACAAAGGTAAGGCCTTTGAGCTTTTCTACAACTCTTACACTGGCAAGGCGATTGACGATGACGGAGTCTTTGTAGTGCAGTTCTCAGCTCAAGGCACCACTGGAGATTCTGACCGCACTCTGCTGCTAAGAACAACTCCTTCGAAGCCGCCAACGTGGTCGCATCCCACGAAAATGGACCTCGAGCGACCTGCTTCCAACGGTCTCCTGCGACTGCGCACTGTTCCGATTGCCTCGACCTCCAATCGTGCTGACACTAGACATGTCACAATGCAAGAAGACAAAGATAGTGGCACGTCAGCACTTGCAGAATAAAAAATTGGAGGAAGCGAAGCCCCTGGAACAGGACGGAGCGATCTCAGCCCCATGTCAGCCCTTGGGGGAAATTCTGACTCCAGAGGAAGCAGCCGCGGGCAGGTGGGGCGCCGCTTCAACTCCACAAGGAGGCACCTCTGGAGGCGGCTTGGGAACTTTAACCGGAGAAGGATGGGGCCCACGAAGCTACAACGAAGCTACGGGACTCCCTCCTGCGGAAGTGGCGGCGGTCGATCTGTATTGGGCAACTCGCAATACCAACTAGGGTGGACCTCCTCTTCTTGATCAGTATGCCCCGGACACACCAGAGTAAGAAGAAGAAGTAACTTACGAGCTCTTCGGAGAAGCAGTGGAATTACCGAAACCTACCGATGAGCCGTCGTCACCAGAACAAGGGCCTCAGCAAATTGAAGTCATCGATGACGACTACTGCTACTATCACATCCTGATGAAGGGGCTCCCAGCCTCTGAATGGCTAGAACGAGCCTCCTTCCTGCAGCTACTCATCATAGGCAGCCAAGCCCATGCCGCCGATACAGACGACATCATCGGAATTCCGCGCGCCCTCCTAGAACGCAATTCGTCCGAGCCTTTGCAACTGACGCTGAAGCCGCCACCGACAAAGGACCTGAAAAAGAGCAGAACGACACAGAATTACGACACAAATTTTACTAGAAAACTGTCGGATATCACGCGGATCCTGAAACCTGGCATCAGCGACTCGGCCACCCCTCACACGCTACGATCAAGAACTCACTCAAGGCCGGTGTCTTCGACGATGTCGCGCTACTTCTACCTCGGGACGACTCACTCACCGCGGACTCAGATGATCCGCCATGCATCGTTTGCCCAGCTGCGTCGCTCACTCACAAGCCCATTCCCGACTTACCTCCGGGATACAAACGATACAAATCGCTGGACAAACTTCACAGTGACTTCATGATCCTTAGTCACCCGGGGCTTGACGGAGAACAGTACACGCTCACCTTCATTGACGCATGCACGTGCTACGTTTGGGCTGTCAACACCGACTGCCGCTCTCTTGCCTTCCAGTGCTTCGTGGTGTGGATGAAGCGGGCTGAGCGTCAATCTGGACTGAACCTGAAAAGCTACCAAATAGACAGGGGTTTGGAGTTTTTCTCAACAGAGTTTAAAGAATTCTTCAAGAAGAAGGGGATTGAGCACCTGATGTCCCTGCCCTATGCTCACGAGCAGCAAGGAGTCGCAGAACGGACAAACAGGAGCTTTGCTACAAGGATGAGGGACCTGATGAAGCAGGCGGCCATCCCTATCACATATTGGCCGTTTGCGATGACCCACGCTGTTCGGCTGCACAACTTGCTGTCCTCTTGAAGCCTCAAGAACAACAATTCTCCTTACAAGGCGTGGACGAGCAGAAAAGCTGACACGCGTCTACTTCGAGTGTTTGGCTACATGGTATAGTACAGGCTCCACACAGCAAGGACCGGAAAGTTCGCTGACCGGGCGCGTTGGGTCATTCATCTCGGGATCGAAAAAGAATGTAAGGCATGGATTGTGCTGGACTATACGACACACGAAGTAACGAAATCACGTGACTGCATCTTCTACGAGAAACCGACTCTGCCAATGTTTAATGAACACCACGAAGCTGACACGGCACCAGAAAGGGTTTCGAGGGACACCGCAACTTCGCACCTCCACGTGATGAAGCTGGCGTGGCAGAGGATGCGGATGCAGCAAATGTCACCCAATTTGACAGGGCACCCAACATCCCCCTTACAAGCCAACTCCAGACTCCCACCTTCATCCCTATACACCAATTTGATCCCGATGATACAACTCGGGATGCGGAGTTACCAGCCCCAAACACCTCGCACGACACTCTCCGCCTCGGCAGCGATAGCGACGATGATGTAGTCGAAGTAATCAGCTTCTATGACTACGATCACCAACACTACGAAAAGACGAATAAAACTTGTCTCCACTGCCTCAGGTGCGGAGATAACTACTACAACGGGAGCTAGACTACGGGCTAGGCACGGGTGCTTGCGTGATCTCTGCATTCGTTGGTCCTTAGTCGTTTTCCTAGTGCACACACAGCTTGCTAGTTCACGGGGAGAATTGGCAAGAGTTTCACAAGAGAAAGTTGACAACAATGATACAATGAAGTTGGCATGGCAAGACTACATCAGAGCTAGCATTCAGGTCGGTCGACTGCCAGCGCAGCATGGTCGACCGCGTTCGAGCACGACTTGGTCAACCGCGCTCTAGCAGTGCAAAGTCGACGGCGGGCCAACTTCGCAGGTAGACGGCGTGCCAGCACTGCTCACGCGGAACAGCAGCGCACCCGCTTCGCAGGTGCTCGTAGATGATTGGCGGGCTGAGCCTCATCACCTGCACAACGCACGCACCAAGTCATCCTCCTGCTGACGACTCCACCTGATCCGCCATGTCGACCTCGGGATACCACCCCCGAGGTCGGGCTCGCCAACTTCGCCTTGGCGACCGACGCATTCCTCCGCAGAAGTTCGTCACCTAGGTAACCTGGTCGACTTGGCAACCACGTCGACCCGCTGCTCCCGTAGATGCCCGTCGACCTCCCAAGTCGACGGCCACCTCCAAGTTGACCTCACCAGGTCGACCACGCACCTGGTTGACCAGCTGCAGGTCGACGTCGCTTCCAGTCGGACGGCTCCACGTCGACCAGCGCAGTTGTCAGCCGACCACCCAAGTCGGCTACCCGAAGTCGGCGTCATGAAGTTGACGCCCCGCTACTTGACGCCAAACTGCTCGGCGTCCTAAGTCGAGGTCAACGTCGGTCCCTCCGCCGTCGACCACCAGGTCAGGTCGACCACCAGCAGGTCAGCCTGCAGGCCTGGTCGACCAACCATCAGGTCGACCAGCAGTCCGTCAGCCGACCACCAAAGTCGGCTTCCCCAAGTTGACGTCACCAAGTTGACGTCCTCCACAGGTCGACTTCCCAGGTCGACCTCCCTGAAGTCGGCTTCATACTCAAGTCGACCCCGTGCAGTGGTCCCCGTGCAGGTCGACCTCCTCGTCAACCAGCTCGTCCACTACTGCAGGTCGCCTGCTCCCCTCACATCCGGCCACAAACTCGGCTCCGCCCAAGCGAGGACGGGGCCAACACACAACCCCCGTTGACATCGGGCTCGCAGTCGCGGTTCGCCACGACTCCCCCAAGGAACCTACCTTTGTTTGTCAAGCTCTATCTGGCCTCGACAGTGAAAAATGGAAGGCAGCCATGGCCAGAGAAGTCACGGCGCTCAAGACCCGCGGAACGTGGAAGCTGGTTCCTCGGACCTCTGCGAAGGGGAGAAAAATTCTCAGCGGAAATTTGGTCTTCCGCATCAAAACGCTAGCGGGCAACTCCATTGACATGTACAAAGCCAGATGGGTGGTGCGCAGCTTCGAGCAAACTCACCTACTGCCCAACTGGTGACATGGCAGCAGATCTCTTGACCTAGAAACTGCCACGTCAGAAGTTTCAGCACTGCACGGACCTCCGTGGGATCTCAAAGAAATCCCACGTGGCTCACCTTCAGGGATGAAGGGGAGTGTTGGAATACCCGAAAAGGTTATAGGAACATTCCCAAAGGTTCTCCACTCACGCGTCACTCCATAACGAAGCAACGCGTCTGTACCAGTATCGCAATAGCTCATATAGAGCAAGCGGAAGGTCGAGGGTCACCGGAAGGTCAACATTCGAAGACAGTCAGCGGACGTGACCCTTGACTGCCAAGTAACCGGACGAGGCAGTTACGAGATGCAACTTGGTAACTGTCGAGAATGACAATAGTCGTGGTTACTGTAGTAATGTAATTTAGTTAATAAGGGAATGTACCCCTCAGAGTACACGACTGTCTAGGATTGCTATTTATATTCCTGTACTCATGTGTTATAATTATCTTGTTCTCTTTCAATCTATCTCCAATAAGGTCACAACAAAGACTCTACTATCTTTCCTAGACTTGGCAGACTTATCCTATTCACTACGATTCCTTGGTTATATCAACATAACCAGTGGTTATTAGAGCACTCCCTTAGATTAACCAAGGTCAACAGTCGCACAAATTCAATATTCATGACTGTTGACCATCCTCCAACTGTAATCGGAGGTTACATGCTGCAACATGGTAACTGTCGAGGATCTAAATAGTCAGGGTAACTGTAGCAGTGCTTGCAAAACGGTTAATGCACCGCTCGAAGAAATCAGGCTTCCATCAATTAGCTGGAAGGTTTCTTGGTGATTCTCGATTTCATGGGTCCTGCGATTCTACTTGCAATACGGGGGGGTGATTATTGGGCAACAGAACCAACCTGTCAACAGAACCCAATTTGCGAGGTAACTGCTGCGGAGATAACTACTACAATGGGAGCTACACTACGAGAACATACTGTCAACGGGAGTTGTATTTCACCCCGTCCTTGCTTTGGTGGAGCCGACTTCGTGGTCGGATGTGCGGGAGGTGCAGCCGACCTGCAGCAGTGGGCCAGCTGGTCGACGGGGCTGGTCGACCTGCACGGGGGCCACTACGAGAATGCCGACTTAGGGTAGGCATCGACTTCGGGAGGTCGACTTGGGAGGTCGACCTACAGAGGCGTCGACTTGGTGACGCTGACTTGGGGAAGCTGGCTTGGGTGGTCGGCTGAGAGGGGTGCTGGCCGACCAGGAGCTTGGTCTACCTGGGGCTGGTCAACCAGGTTTGTGGTCGACTTGGTGTGGTCGACCAGTGGTGGTCGTCGACATGGGTGGTCGACGGACACAAGGAGGAGTTGGTCAGCGTGGTGGTTGCCCGGTCAACCAGGTTACCCGGGTGGACGAAGGTCCACTCGCTGACGGAAACCTCGACGACGACGTTTCCGCTACTCGCCGAGGTCGATGAGCCTGCAAATGAGGACGTCAAGGAAGTTTTGCACTCTCCTTCTCCTCCTTCTCTTGTTGCTCCACCTCTTGTCACCGATTTGCTGGTGGCGACAACCGGCGATAAAGGGAGCATTGACGCATCGCCTGTGGCGCTAAGCAGTGGCATCACCGGCGGTCGAATTGTGGCCAAACTCGTTGACGAGAAGATGCAGCCGTCAACGATAACAGAGCAACAGACAGGGGAGAAGGCGCAAAAGGAGGCGCCGAAGTGCTGCCAACAAGGGAGCAGCAGACAAAGAAGTCGACAGGGGAGCTACTCACGAAGGAGAAGTCGGCCAGCGGGTCAACAAGAGGGGAGCAGCCGGTCGAAGGGCCAACACTAGCAAAGCAGCTCGTCGACGACGAGGATGTCAACGATGAAGGGGAGCTATCAGAAGAAGAGGAGTCTACAGACAATGTCGTGGTGGAGGTTCCGGTTGAGAAACCTGAACTGGAAGCTGCCATAACGGCTGAGCTACCACACCTGTCTGCCACCATCCGCCTTCATCAGCTTGAGGACGCTAAGGCCGATGTTGACCTGCCAGAGCTCGACCCCGATGTGCACACCGGCCCTGAACACCGCTGGGACATCGCGACGATGTTTGTGAAAAAGGCGTTGGCAAGCTAGAAGGGCAAGGCGGTGAGGGCCGCCATGGACGAGGAGATCCGCAGCCTCATCGGCATAGGCACGTGAGAGCTGGTCGAACGTGTGAGGATCTACGATCGAGCTCAGGAAAGAGAATTGTAATTGAATTGAATTGAATGATCACCTGGGTACAACACGAGGCTATATATAGGCTCGACACAAGGCCCCGTAACCAGGTGTTACGCAAAGGTTCCGTGGGTCGCGAAGCGTCCCGAACAGATCCTTACCGAATTCGGTAGAAGGCAATTCGGTGGCAACCAAAAAGCCAGAATTCGGTGCACGCAACCTAGCTCGGTACTATAACTATAATAAAATATAGGAAAGCACCTAGCCTAGGAAATCAAGCAATTCATGCATGCATATAATTATCCTATGCTAGAAATAGCATGATAAAGTAAAGGCAAGAAAGCATAGCTGGCATAAGCCGTCGTACTCTCACACGTCCCCCCCTCAAAGCTGGGTGGTATGAGATACACCCTGCTTGATAAGATAGTCCTTGAGAGCACGGCGTGCGTTGCCCATATCAGCTTCTGCAACCCAACTGTCCTCAGTGGGGTCGTATCCCTTCCAGCGTATTAGGAACTCAAGGGTCTTGCCGCCGCAGCGCCGATGAGAGAGAACGCGCTCAATCCCGTACTTGGGTTCATCCTGCACAAGAACAGGTGGAGGTGGCACTAGCTGTCGTCCCTGGAACTGGTGGTTGGGGTCCTTGTAGGGTTTCAGTAGCTGCACATGGAAAGCGTTGTGAAGCTTCCGCGTATCTGGTAAGCGCAAGCGGAATGTAACTGGTGTCACCTGTGCCTCCACGAGAAACAGACCACAAAAGCGAGGCCAGAGTTTGGATGGGAGGTGAGACAGGTTCAAGTTGCGCGTGTCAAGAAGCACCTGATCTTCGACAGCTACTGAGTGATCACGTCGCTGACGATCGGCATACTGCTTCTGGGAGGTCTGCATCGTGGTGAGTCGTCGTTGAGTCTTCTCCCATAGCTGCTACATGGTGATGATGAAGTCATGTGCGGCTCGGACGTGTGCCGGTGTGGTTGGTTGCTGTGGTGTGAGTGGTTCCTGTCCGTAACATAGGAAGAAAGGAGTTTTCCATGTGGCCGCATGTGATGCGTTGTTGTAAGCGAACTCTAGGGTCGGTAACTGTGTGTCCCAGTGGTTGACGTTGTCCTTGCAAGCTGTGCGCAGTAGCTGTTCAACCACTTGATTGAGTCGCTCTGTCTGTCCATCAGTCTGGGGGTGGTATGCTGAAGACATTGCAAGATTTTTCCCTAACAGTCCCATGAGCTCCTTCCAGAACTTACTGGTGAATTTTGGGTCTCTGTCTGAGATGAGTGTAGCGGGGATGCCGTGGATGGTGATGATGCGTTGGAAAAGAGACGAGCAGTTGCTTCAGCTGTAGCTGTGGCGTTGGTCGGGATGAGGTGACTCCTTTTGGAGAACTTATCGATTACTACGAGGATGGAATCATGCCCCCGTTAGGTCGAAGGAAGTCCTGCGATAAAGTCGAGGCTAACCACCTGCCATGGCTGCTACGGTACGAGTAGAGGCTGAAGTAACCCTGTTTCTTTCTGCTTGCTGCTCTTCATCTGCTGGCATGTGTCGCATGAGGTGACGAACTGATGGATGTCTGCTGCCATCCCGGGCCAGTAGTAATACTTCGCTATCCCTGCTAACGTCTTGTTGCTCCCGAAATGTCCCGCGTAAGGTACGTCAAGAAACTCCTCCAATAGGATTTGCCGTAGCGGGGCGTAATTCGGTACCCAAATCTTTTCTGAACCCTTCCTTACTGCTAAGTCTTTCTCCCACTGTAACAGCTTCTTACTGAGGTAGGCGATGGGCTGCAAACTGCGTTCGTGATGCTGCATCAGTACTGCTCCGTCTGCTTGGTCACTAGCGTCTGCTTCCACCACGTAGTCGCTGTCTGGATCCGGTAGGATAAGTACTGGTGCTGTAGTCAGTGCTGTCTGTTTGTTCAGTGCGCGGTAGTCGATGCACATCTATAAACTACCGTCTGGCTTTGGAGTGAGGAGAAGTGGTGCACTGTAGGGAGAGGTGGATGGGCGGATTAGTTGTGTGTCCAGTAGACACTCTATCTGTAAGTTCAGTCGGACTCAGTCGGTATGGTGCACGTGAGACAACTTTCGCACCTGGTTCCTCCACGATCTCGTGCTCGTGGGTGCGTGCTGGAGGTACACCTACGGGTAGGTCGTCGGGCATTATATCCTTGTACTGCTTCAACACCTACTTTACTCTGCTGCAGTTGCAGCTGAGCCGTCCGAGTCGCCCGAGCCGCCGTGTTGCCGTGTTGCTATGCCGCTGAGCTGCCCGAACCGCCCTGTCTGGTGAGAGCAGCGCTTCTGTCACTGCACTGCCCCTGTCCTACAGTTGGTACTACTAGTTTACTGCTGTCATGGCTACCCCCAGTGTTCTCGCTTTTGACGCCGAGGGTCGGGCCATTGACTTTGAGGTCTGGGTAGATGACCTGCAGCTTTTCCTACAGTAAGATAAGGCAGACGGTCTCTCCCTCTTTGACCTCACCTTTGGCGCCTCTCCTGCCCTTGCTACTGACGCTGACGCCACTGTTCGCTCCCATTGGGCCACGCGCAATGCTGCTGCACGTCTTGCTGTGCGTCGCCACCTGCCTACCACTGAGCGCGCGCACTTTAGTTAGTACAAGAGTGCTCAGACCTTGTACGACGCTGTAGTTGCGCGCTACTCTTCCCCTGCCACTGCTGCACTGAGCCGCCTCATGCTACCGTACCTCTTCCCTGCCCTTGCTGCCTTTCCCACAGTCGCTGACCTCATTACGCACCTCCGCACTAATGACACTCGCTACCGCGCTGCGCTTCCTGCTGAGTTCTGCGCCAAGAACCCCCCCCCATGTACATCACTCTCTATTACATAGTCACCCGGCTCCCTGACTCTCTTCGTGTAGTCAGGGACCACTTCCTCTCAGTCTGTCCCACCACTCTTACTGTTGACCTCCTAGGGAAGGCCCTCCTAGCAGCGGAGAAGAGCATAGTCGCTGTAGGAGCCTCTCGTGGTGACCCTCGCACCCACATCTTTGAGGGGTGTTCCCCTTCCCCCCTTTTGCCCTCTGTCGCCTCTACTGCTGCGGCCGACCTCGTTGGTCTTGGATCGGTTGGTGCGGCGTCCGCCCCTAGCGGGAGACGCCGCTCTGGCAAGGGCAAGGGGGGAAAGGGCGCGGGTGGAGCTAGCGGGGGTGGTGGAGGTGGCGGTGGAGGCGGTGGGGGGAGTGGGGGTGGCGGTGGGAGTGGTGGCGGGGGCGGAGGGGTCGGTGGTAGCAGCGGAGGTGGAGGCAGCGGAGGCGGTAGCGGTGGGAGCGGAGGCGGCGGTGGTGGCAGAGGTGGAGAAGGCGGTGGTGGAGGAGGTCGAGGTGGTCAGGGTGGCGCTTCGCAGCGGAGCGGCTCCGATGGTGGTCAGCGCCAGCAGCAGCAGCAGCAGCAGCAGCGTTCTCGGGACATCCCCCCTCCTCAGCAGCTCCTTGAGTGGTACACGCAGCGTCAGCGTGGTGGGGGTTATGGTCCGTGCACCTACGTCCTTCGCTCCAGCGACCGCGCGGGTGAGCAGTGTAGGGGTGCCCACCCCACACCGTGCTGCTTTGGCCGCCTGACGGACGCTTGGCGTCAGCAGTTCCCGTAGGCTAGTGAGATCCCCCACTAGGGAGAGCTGTCTAGGGCAGGTGTCGCTATCTATGATCTTGACTTTGATGCTATCCTTGCTGCCATATATGCTGTGACTATTAGTGATGAGGGTGACTATTACCAGTGTTTCCCGCCCGGCCCGAGCATTGGTACTGCTACGCTAGGTGCTAGTTAGGCTGCTGCTCTAGGTGCCAGTGCGTCTGCGCCCTCAGGTACTGGTGAGGCTGCGCTCTCAGGTACCACGTCGACTTCGGCCTCCCTCACCTTCACACTTGACTCAGGGGCTTCTCGCTCCTTCTTTCGAGACCGCACCACACTCACGCCGCTTAGTCGGCTGGTTGCAGTCTCCCTGGCCGACCCCTCTGGGGGTCCTGTCCTCTCTCACTTCTCCACCGTCCTCCCGTGTCCGGGTGCCCCCTCTGGCACCTTATCTCGTCATTACCTCCCCTCGTTCTTGACGAACTTGGTGAGTGGTGCTGACCTGCAGGATGCGGGGGTTCACCAGTTCACTCCTGCGAGTCAGCGGGTGACCCACTGCTCAGACGCGCGCACAGGCCGGCACCTGGCCAAGTTTACGCGTCGGCCGGGGTCGAGCCTCTACACCCTGACCAATGGGTCTCCTCCTGTCCCTTTGTCTGGCCAGGTAGCTGCGTCGGGTCAGATGTTTGCTGCAGCGTCCAGGTCTGGTCCTGAGTCAGCCCCCTGCTCGTGTCGCCTCCCGTCTCACGAGACTCTCCTGTGGCACCACCGTCTTGGTCACCCCTGGCTTCCCGTGTCCTTGTCTCTGGTCTTCCCAGGTCCCTCCCTCCCCTTCCTCCGGGGCCTGGCCCTTCGTGTGTCCCCTGTGTCGAGGGGCAGCTACGGGCTGCCCCTCACACCTCTCACTTTCCCCTGACAGAGGCCCCGCTGCAGACGCTTCACATGGACGTGTGGGGCCCGGCCCGCGTCCGTGGACAGGGTCACGAGCGCTACTTCCTGCTTGTGGTTGACGACTACTCGCGTTACACCACAGTCTTCCCCTTGCGCAGCAAGGGTGATGTCACTGAGGTGTTGATCGACTGGATCTGTGCAGCTCGTCTTTAGCTCAGGAGGAGCTTCGGCTCGGACTTTCCTATTCTGCGTCTGCACTCTGACAGAGGCGAAGAGTTCTCCTCTGGCCTTCTGCGAGCCTACTGCCGTGCGCGAGGTTTCCGCCAGACCTTTACGCTTCCGGACTCTCCACAGCAAAATGGGATTGCTGAGCGCCGCATTGGCATGGTCATGGACGTCGCTCGTACGTCCATGATGCATGCGGCTGCCCCCCATTTTCTGTGGCCGTTTGCGGTTCGGTACGCGGCGCATCAGATCAACCTTCACCCCAGGGTCTCCGTGCCGGAGACCTCCCTAGCTATACTGTGGACAGGGAAGGTCGGCGATGCGTCTGCGTTCCGTGTCTGGGGATCTCGGGCGTTTGTCCGCGACCTGTCTGCGGACAAGCTGTCCCCTCGTGCTGCTCCTTGTGTCTTCCTTGGCTTTCCCCCCTGACGCACCAGGGTGGCAGTTCTACCACCCCTCCTCTCGACGTGTTCTGTCCTCCCAGGACGTCACGTTTGACGAGTCGGTCCCCTACTACCGTCTCTTCCCCTACCGCACTCCTTCCCTCCCCCCGCCTCCGCTCTTCCTTGTGCCAGGTCCCCCCCCGGTAGACCCCCTCCCCCCTCAGGGTCCTGCCCCTTCAAGTGTGTCCCAGGTAGACGCAGTCGAGCCGGACGAGGTTGCTGGTGACTCTGGTAGTGTTGCGGGTGCTGAGCCTGGGGGTGCTGACTCTAGGGGTGCTGCGCGAGTGGGTGCTGAGCCTGAGGGTGCTGAGCCTGGGGGTGCTGAGACTGGGGGTGCTGAGCCTGGGGGTGCTGAGACTTGGGGTGCTGAGCCTGGGGGTACTACGCCTGGGGGTGTTGAGCCTAGGGGTGCTACGTCAGGAGGTGCTGAGCCTGGGGGTGTTGCGTCTGGAGCTACTGAGCCTGGAGGTGCGGAGCCAGCGGCCGCTGGACCTGCTCGTGTGGCGTCTGGCGGTGCTGGGCCTGGAGGTTCTCCGGGTGCTTCGTCTCGGCGGGAGCCACTCTCTCCATAGAAGTTGCGCGAGTGGTTTGCTCGACGCTGGAGGCGTACTGCTGGAGCTGGAGCTTCTTCGGCCGCTGAGGGTGCTTGTGCCGCTGGTCTCGGAGGTGCTCGTCCTGGGAGTGCTGGAGCTGCTGGGCCTGCGAGTACGACTTGAGTTGGAGCTGTTGAGGGTGTTGGCGCTGAGGTTAATGCTGTCAGTCCTGGCGGCGGTCCTGCTGCGGGTGCTGCTGGTACTACTGGAGGTACTGCAGCTGGAGGTGCTGCTGGCGCTGGTGCTGCCGCTGAGGGTGCAGGTGCTGTCCTTTCTGTGTCTGGAGTCGCCGCGCGGCCTTGGCCGTACTTCGTTCCGCTCCTTCAGGAGGTTCTTGGTCCTTCTCCTTGTGTCGAGTGTCCACCGCCTGTCTAGTCACAGTCACAGTTACCGTCGGCCTCCCCACTGCCTGCTCCCTCTCCTTACACTGGTCCTTCTGGAGGTCTTGCTGAGCGTCGTGAGACTACGTCTTGTCCTGCGTCGCCTATTTGTGCTGCTCGCGCTAGTGGTCTAGGTTCGGGTCAACGTCCTCCTCCTGTCCCTGGCACGCACCAGATGTCTTTGCGCCCGTCCACTGCTCCTGTGCGTCTCTCTTTGCCTTCTCCTCCTGAGTCCTCTCTTCCTGCACTTGCCGACCCGGAGTCGGACTCTCTTAGTACTGCCAGTCCTACTGTCACGCGTCTCCTTCCTACTGTCGTCACTGACCCCTCTTTTGAGTCCCCTGCAACGTCTGCTTTTGTTGTTGAGCTCGTCGACTTTGCTGCTCACTGTCGTCTAGACTACGCTGCTAGTCTTGTTGCTAAGTCCGCGTCTAGTCGAGAGGTACCTTGGGCTGGAGATCGAGCGCGACAGGTCGGCAAGGAGCAGATTGGGCAGACCTCGAAGACGCCAGTCTCCGTCGTAACCTACAGTGAGCTGAAGTTCGACGACAAGGATGATCAGGTGCGCAAGGAGGAGGAGTACCGGCAGAAGGTTGGCTCGACAATGACAAGGTCGGACATTACCTTCGCGTGCAGCAAGCTGGGCAGTGGCGTGATGGTGAGGAGCGACCAGCATTGGCGTGAGGTCGACCGCTGCCTGGCCTACCTTTTCAACACCCATGACACCACCCTAGAGTTCGGAGGTGGATCAGAGTCGCTGAAGTCGGTCGGCTATGTGGACGCCGACGATGCACGACAGAACAGGACGAGCACGTGCGGCTATGTGCTCATCTTCGGAGGGGCAGCAGTCTCCTGGTCAAGCCAGCACATCAAGTGCGCGAATCTTTTGTCGACTAGGTCATAGTACGTGGCGGTCGTCGACTGCGGCAAGGAGGGACGTTGACTTCGCTTCCTCCTTGCAGAGTTGAAGCTGCTCGATGCGGGGATGCCGACTGTCCTGCCGTGGACAACAAGTCGGCCATCATAGTCCCTGAGGTCTTGGGGATGAAGGGCAACCTCAAGCACATGGCGCGATGCTAGGCCTAACTTGAGTAGATAGTGAAGCGCAGGAAGTTCGTGCGACGGTACATCCCGACCACCGAGCAGCCAGCCGACTTCCTGACAAAGGCAATGCACTTTCCGGCATACAACCGATGCTCTGTAATGATCGGCCAAGTGCGCCTGGCCAAAGTCAGCGATGGTGACGGCGATGTGCAGCACAAGGTGCCATGCCCTTCTGCATGGCTGGTGTGGTGACGGCATGCTGTGTGTGAGGTACACGCCGACGATGAGTTTTCTCCGTATAGTTCTGCCATGCAGGTTGGGGGCCCAAACGTGAGTGCGGTTGGGGAGTGTTCACGGGAATTGGCTGTTGGCCCCACCCTCATTTAGGCAACGCTGACTTCCTGGTCGAGCGCGCGGGTGGTGCGGACGACTATTGAGCATACACCTCATCGTGCTGGTTGACGGGGTTCTCGACCTGCAGGCGACCGCTGCAATGCTTTCTTCAATAAGAGCTAGCAGCCTAATTTGAGAGGGGAGGTCGACGGAGAATTCCGTCGACCTGATTGGGACTTGTGAGCGGCCGTTGACGAGAGGAGCTCGTCAACAGCAGCTGAAAGTGCTGGTTGACGGAGGGATCTGTCGACCAGGGTGGTCGTCAACGGGCGCGGTGGTCAAAAAGGGAGTTCGTTGACCAGGATGCGCACTGGATGGTCGACAGAATCGACCAGGTAACCTTCTCAACGAGTTCTGTGGAGGCACGCGAACGTCATTGAGGAAGCGATGGCAAAGGCGACTTCGGGCTGGTATCTCGAAGCCGATGTGGCTTGTCAGGCGCAGACAACAGCCGATGGGCATGTAACGGTGCAAGTCAGGCCAATTGTCTGCGTGCACCTGCAAGCGCGCGCGCTGCTGTTATCTACAAGTGCAATGCTGGACGGCCGCTTTGCTGCAGTGTTGGCACGCTTGCAAACTGCACTGTTGGCAGGCCACCTTTATGCAATGCTAGCACGGCTCCTCTACGTAACGCTGGCAAACGATCGACCATGCTGTGTTGGCGTTCGACCAGCTGCTCCAATAGGTTCCTAGGCTATTGTAGTCATTCTTGTCATTGTGATTGCTGTCATTCTGGATTCTCAACTTTGCTAGTACAACTCTTGCAGTTTTGCCCTGTGAACGCACAAGTGCTAGAGAATGCAGAGAAGCTACGATCACACTCACACAACTTGTGCATATCCTTAGTCTAGCTCCCAACTGTTGTAGAGTTAATCTCCGCATGCACAATGCAGACGCCATGATGACCAGGTGCCCACAAATGCACCCAATCCACCATGTCGACCTTGGAATACAACCACCGAGTCCGTCTTCACCAAAACCACCTAGGCGGCTGTCGTGCTCTTCCACAGAACCCCGTCGCTCGGGTAACCTAGTTGATTGGGCAGCCACGTTGACCATCTGCTTCTCCTCATGCTCGTCGACTGCCCAAGTCAACGACGACCACTGATCGACCACACACCAGGTCGACCAACTCTTGGTCGACCAGCCCAGCCATCAGCCGACCACACCAAGTCGGCTGCACCAGGTCGGCGTCACCAAGTCGACGCCCTCCTCAGGTCGACCTCCCTAGACGACCTCCCATAATCAACACCCTTCCCAGGTTGACGAACCCCGTCGTCCGCCACTCGCTGAAGTTGACCGCCGACTTCCCAAAGTCGGCGGCTTTCCAGTGGCACCGTGCAGGTCGACCAAGCCAGTCGACATGCGCACCTAAGTTGGCGTCACCCACTGCAGCTGGTCGGCTGCACCACCCGTACACTCGACCACGAAGTCGGCTCCACCCAAGCAAGGACGGGGCCAGCACGCAACTCCCGTTGACACTCCCCTGCCGCGTTCACGTTTTGGCTCCCAACCTACATGGTAGCACTACTAGAAGAATAGCTCGTCAGCGTGCACACAACACATAGCACGCCGTCACCGCACCAGCCGTACAAGAGAGCACGACACCTACTGCTGTACATCATCGTCACCGTCGCCGACGTCGGCCAGGCGCAATTGGCCGATTGCAACAGAGCACTGGCTGAAGGCCAGAAAGTGCAGCGCCTTCGTCAGGAAGTCGGCCAGCTGCTCTGTGGTTGGGATGTACTTCAGCGTGAACTTCCCGCGCTTCACCACGTGCTGCAGCCAGGCATATCACCACTCCATGCGCATGAGGTTGCCCTGCAGCCCCAAGCCCTTGCCGACCGTGATGGCCGACTTGTTGTCCACCTGAAGGACAGTCGGCGTCCCGGCGTCCAGCAGCCGGAATTCTGCAAGGAGGAAACAAAGTCGACGTCTCTCCTTGCCAGCCTTGGTGGCTCCCATGTACTCTGACTGTGTGTGGCAAAATTCTCTGGGCCGTTGAGATGAAACTCGATCAAACGGTCGAAACTCCAACCTTTCCACCAGTAAATTGTCAGGCATATATGCTATAGTCTGCTCATTCTGCTCAATGCACTCATCCCTCCTTTCTTATCATGGTATCGAGCACGTTCCCTAGTAGGAACGCTACCTAGGGCCCACCACGATTTTTTTTTGTCCTGCCCGGAGCCCGCTTCACTCCTGCCTGAGTCGCGCTCTGTGTGCCCTCCCTAGCTTCGCGCCGCCCTTAGTGGCCCCTCTCACGGCCCCTTATGCCGCCCTTTTGGCCCCTAGCGCCGCCCTCTACGGCCCCTCGCGCCGCCCTTACGGCCCCTCACGCTGCCCTTACGGCCCCTTACGGCCCCTCGCGCCGCCCTTACGGCCCTCGCGCGGCCCCCTTTCGGCCCCTCGCGGCATCCTTTCCGGCCCCTTACAGCCCCGTTGCCGCCCCGTTTTGGCCCCTTGCGACCCCTCTTCGGCCCCGTCTAGGCCCCTTGCGACCCCCTCTACGGCCCCGTCTAGGCCCCTTGCGGCCCCTCTGCGGCCCCTCTAAGATCCCGTCGCCGCCACCTACGGCCCCGTCGCCGCCACCTGCGGCCCCGTCGCCGTCACCTGCGGCCCCGTCCTCGCCACCTGCGGCCCCGTCGCCGCCACCTGCGGCCCCGTCGCCATCACCTACAGCCCCGTCGCCGCCACTTGCGGCCTCGTCGCCGCCACCTGCGGCCCCGTCGCCGCCCCCTACGGCCCCGTCGCCGTCACCTACGGTCACGCAGCCGCCACCTGCGGCCCCGCCACCACCTGTGGCCCCGTCCCCGCCACCTGCGGCCGCGTCGCCGCTTAGCCGCCCAGCGACCGAGCCGCCGAGCAACCGAGCAGCCGAGCCGCCCAGCAGCCGAGCCGCCAAGCCGCCGAGTGTTGACAGCATGTTGCCCCATCAGGTGTGTCACACGTCACTCCGCAGTCGTCCCCCCCGCAGCATCTAGTTCCTTCTGTGTCTGGGGGTGCGGGAGGTACACTTGCGGATGTTGGTGCAACCCTACGGTTTGCACTCGGCTGGTTGTCCGTGTGCATGCATGTGTGTGTGTGTATGGAATGGTATGAGGGCATGGGATAATATATATTTCATGCTTATAATTGTGTGTGAATGTTGAGTCATGATGTCGAGTGTGTGTGTCGAGTCAATAGCGAGTTATCGCTAGACGCGTGTTACGTGGTCGTTTGTGTCTCGCGCCCAGTTTCTATTTTGTCGTGCGCGGTTTCTATCTTGTCCTGTGTCGAACGTTCGGTGTGTCGCAGGTGTGTGCAGAAGACCCATCAAGAACTCAAGGATGAGTTTGTGATGAAGAGCCCGAGCCTTGGTGTCAAGCCTCAAGTGATTTCGAAGCTCGCCAAAAGGGTGCACCTCAAGATATTGAAGATAGTTACATTACTTTATGTAGTGTAACATTTCAGTTGGTGTAGGCCCTAGTGAAGGGTAGTTTCGAGACCCTTCGTGGTTGGGGATAGTGTGGCACTGTTTCAAATCAGTGTACCTCGGCTCTTGGGGTTTGTAGGAGTTGGGAGTCATTCCCAACTCGTAACTCTTCCTAACTCTTCCTATCTTGTGTTCTAAGACTATGTTGCTGCCATAGTGCCGTTCGTTCAAACCGACGTTGTATCGTCAGTTCTTAATGAAAGCGTGAGATCTAAATTGCCTATTGTAGGGGAAGTTAAGGTGCTCTAGATCCAAGTTGAATAAAGTCATTTAGAGTTGTGAGCAGATCGCTATGAACGTTTGAAGCCGCTGTGCAGAAATCCGACTGTGCACTCTATCTTTCGTTTTAGGCACATTGGAGGCTACAGTGATTATAACAAGTGGTATCAGAACCCCTTGGAGCAGTTTCGACAATGGCTGGACCTGAGGAAAGGGGTGGCAGAGGTGCTGGTGGCAGTGGAGAAGCCCAAGCTCAAGGCCAACCCCGTGACTTAGCCATGGCGCCCGTGCAATCAAGTGTTGGCCCATCTAGGTACGAGCCTAGAGTGTTTAGCCTTGACAAGTTCAACGGTGACAAATTTGCTGAGTGGTCCTTCAGAATGGAGAAATTTTTTGATCACTATGACCTGCTAGAGGTGATGGAAGGAACGGAGAAGCGCCCCGAGAATGACCCGGAGAAGAGCTCGTAGGTGCGGAAGAGCGCACAAGGCTACCTCCTACTAGGGCAAGCGTTGGGGAGCAGCCAGATCCGTCACATCAAGCCTTTCCAGTGTGAACCAGAGAAGGGACCAAAGGCATGGGCTGCTCTCAAGGGTGTACACGCTCCTGCAACAGCGGCGGTAGCTGTGGTGCTGGAACGGCAAATGGCGACTCTACGAATTGAAAAGGATGAAGCGCTTGAAGAAGGGGTGCAGAAATTCTTCGACTTGTTGACGCGGCTTGAGGGAGCTGATTTGAACTATAGTGAGTTTCAAAAGAAGACCAAGTTGGTGGCCCTACTACCTCAGTCATGGTCCTTGCTCATCATCAACCTTAATCACGACTTGCCCCGCCTCTCGCTTGAAGACGTGAAGCGAGCTATCCTTCAAGAGGATTTCCGCCGCCGTGAGTTGGCGAGTGCGGATGGCGCTGGGGCAGCGAGCATCGGCCGTCGATATGGTCAAGGAAGAGGTAGAGGACGAGGGGGAGGAAGGTTTGGTGGCAGCAACTTCTGCGGAGGCCGCGGGAGTGGCGGTTACGGCAGCGACGACAAGAGCTACAGACATGGTCGCGGCCGGTTCGACGGCAAGTGTCAGTATTGCCACAAGAGCGGACACATGTGGCGCGACTGCCACAAACTCCCTGATGGTTGGACCCCTGCTCAAGGCCAAGAGGGTAGAGGAGCAGGAGGAGGGAGAGGAAGAGGCCGTGGAGGCCGTGGCGGTCGCAGTGGCGGAGCTGCAAACATGAAGAGCGGAGACAACGACAAGGACCCGAGCGACGATCGATACCCTGGTCTATTCTACTTCGTGTTGACGCAAGTACCGGCTGGTCCAGAGAAGGATGAAGGCTTTGAGGAGCCAGCAGCTGTGGGGAAGGTGACCCTACACCCCATGGAGTATTGGGTGATCGATAGTGGCG
Organism: Closterium sp. NIES-65; assembly: GCA_948144175.1. Classification (NCBI taxonomy): domain Eukaryota; kingdom Viridiplantae; phylum Streptophyta; class Zygnematophyceae; order Desmidiales; family Closteriaceae; genus Closterium; species Closterium sp. NIES-65. Next base: position 501,755 of record CANXME010002232.1, on the reverse strand, counting down.
CTACCTATAGCATGACAACTCGCCCGGACTTGCTCACCGAACTCGAACCGTCACCGGTGAAGCATGTCACATCGGCTTTGGGGCAGCGAGCAGAGGTGAAAGGCATGGGGAAGGCCATGTTCAAGGGTGCTGATGGGAAGATGGTGGGCCTCAAGAACGTGCTTTGGGTGCCCAACCTTGCTGCGAACCTGATTTCTGTGCGGCGGTTCGCAAAGGCCGGCATGGACACGAACTCGAAGGGAGCCAAGACCTACACCGCAAGGCTTGGCGATCGAATTCTTTGGGACCTTCATAAGAACAGGGATGTCTACAACGAGATGTGGCAGATCCCTGTGGTCCCTATGCCTAAGGAGAAGCAAGTGGCAGCAAGCATCAACACCAAGGATGGAGCGGTTGGTAGCGTCGATGGCGCGAACGGTCGCGCTAAGGAGAATGAGCTCAAGAAGAGCAAATCTGGAGGGACCAGCAAGTTCAGTGAGCCTAAGGAGACTGGTGCAGCAACCAAGGAGCAGCAAAAAGGTGAGGAGAACCCCGAGGCAGCAGCGGAGGAGGACTACGGAGAGAGCATGTGGGGCGCTATTGCGAGCGCGGCATTCTCCAATCCAACTTCGGCTACGGGGGAGTGTGATTGGCTCACCTTGCATCGGCGCATGGGGCATGTGGCCCTGCCCATCTTGCAGCAGCTAGTGAAGAATGAGATGGTTGCTGGCATACGTGCTAAGGGGGAGTCCAATGAGGTACTTGGCTGCCCGACGTGCATGCAAGCCAAGTTCACCCGATTCCCGTTGTCTAGTTCGGAGGCGACAGCTAAGGCACCGCTTGATGAGGTGGTGATGGACGTGGTGGGCCCCCTGAAGCATGGAGCTGCTAGAACTGAGTATTTTCTCACCATTGTCGATGTCTACACTCGCATGACTTGGGTGTATGTGCTGGCCAAGAAGAGCGACGTGGCTGAAACGTTGAAGAAGGATTGGTTCCCGATGGTGGAGCGGCAACAAGACCATCTAGTCAAATCAATCCGCATCGATTGAGAGGGAGAGTTCCTGAGCAAGGAGTTTGGGTTGTGGCTGAAGAAGAATGGTATTCGGCACTCCCTCACCATGCCATACTCCCCTGCAATGAACGGCATCGCCGAGCGAGCGAACCGCACAATCATGGAGGCGGCACGCGGGTTACTCATTGAAGCCGGGCTACCCGACTATTTCTGGCCTGATGCAGTGCGGAGCGCATGTGTGGCCAAGAACAGAGCCTTGACTCATGTGGGAGCAGACAAATGGGTGCCCTATGTGGAGTGGCTAGGAAGGAAGCCAAAGGTGGTTATGCTTTGGGTGTTCGGGTGCATGTGCATCGCGCTCGTGCCTAAGCATCTTCGGCACAACAAGCTTGGTGCCAAGGCGGTGTGGGCCGTGCACTTGGGCATGGCTCAAAACAGCAAGGGATGGCTTCTTTGGGACCCATTCACCAAGAAGTTCTTGGTGAGCAGGGACTGCAAGTTCATGGAGAACTTTATGTTCAATGATTGGAAGGCGGAGAATGAGGCAAAGATAGGCGTGCAGTTTGGGGAGGTGAAGAGTTCCGGTTTGGAGCATGTGCAGCTGCCTTTGGAGCTGAGCAGCGGCAGCACAACCAGGAGGCAATCCTCCCTTGTGAATGGGGGAGAGGAAGCCAATGATGCAGAGGAAGAAGAGGAGGAGGTGTAGCAATTGAGCGAGCGTGCACCGTCACTCCCTTCCCGTACTACGAGTGCTCCACGGATTCGAGCCACATCGCAGCAACGCCAAGGCCTTCAAGTTCCTGCAGCTGAGGAGGAAGGACGGGGCAAGAGGAGAGTTCAACCCCCTAATAGGCTGACCTATGATGCACCTGGAAAGCAGGGCAAGACAGCTCTGGCCGGAGCGGCAATGATGGTCGGAGACGACGAGGAGAGTGACTACGAGGAGTGTGCCTTCGCGTTTTTCTCTCCGGTGGAGATGCCGGGAGAACCAGCAACTCTCAAGAAGGCTTTTGAGAGTAGTGATGCTGAGCGGTGGAATAAGGCCATGGAGAGTGAGCTGAAGAGCATCGAGAAGAATGACACGTTTGAATTGGTGGAGCTAACGGAGGGGCGTACGGTGATAACGTCCAAGTGGCTCTTCAAAATCAAGTCGGATGCCAACGGCAAGATCGAGCGCTACAAGTCTAGGCTTGTAGCCAAGGGGTACAAGCAAAAGGAGAAGGTGGACTTCAAGGAGTTGTTTGCCCCTATGGTGAAGCCGCAACGCTGCGAACCCTATTCGTGGGAGCCGCCATCTAAGGATGGGTAGTAAAACAAATTGACATCGTAACGGCATTCCTTAACAGCATCCTTGAGGAGGAGATTTTTATGGCGCAGCCAGAGGGGTTTGAAGATGGTAGTGGCAGAGTGTGAAAGCTGAAGAAGGCCCTCTATGGGCTGAAGTAGGCCCCTAGGCAATGGTACATGAAGCTGCGCAAAGTGTTGGAGGAGATCGGTTTCACTCCCTCAACGGCCGATCACTCCTTGTTCATGCTTGGCGAGGGAGAGCAGAGGAGCTTCATGGTGGTGTACGTGGACGACATCCTGATCTTCTCACCCTCTTCTAACCTTGTGAAGGAGGTGATGCTGAAACTGCAAGAAAAGTTCAAGTGCAAGTCCCTTGGCGACGTGAACTTCTACCTTGGGCTCCACATCTAACGAGACGTAGAGAAGCGGAGCATGCGAGTGCACCAAAGGAAGTACCTGGAGGCGTTGGCCGCCAACTTCGGCCAGAGTGAAGGTCATGTGGCTACTCCCTTTCCCTCTGGGTACAAGTGTGTGAAGGGGCCAGAGGAGGAGAGTGTTGGAGAAGAGGAGAGGCGTCGTTTTCACTCGTTGGTGGGCAGCCTCATGTATGCGGCGGTAAACACCCGACCGGACGTCGCGTTTGTTACCGGGCAGCTGGCTAGGGTTGTGCAATGCCCTAATGAGGAGCAGGTAGCAGCTGGAATGAGGGTGGCCAAGTATCTTGGCCAAACACCAACCGTAGGGCTGCAATACTCGGCGGCGGCACAAAGGCGCCAAAAGGGCGTGGATGGTGTTGAACCCGGGCGTTTATTCCTCACCGCCTACTCGGATGCATCATATGCATCGGAACCAGAGGACATGACAAGTGTGGGAGGCTTCATATGCTGTGTTGGTGGAGGCCCAACTGCTTGGGAGAGCAAGAAGCAGGTTGACCAAGCTTTGAGCTCGGTGGAGTCCGAGTACATGGCACTCTTCCGTGCCGTACGGGAGATTGTGTGGCAGCGGCGTTTGTTGGCTGAATTGGGGGAGGAGCAGCAAGGACCTACCCCACTCTACTGTGACAGCCAGGGTGCCATTGCTCATGCTAAGAACCCTGTGTTGGATGGACTCACAAAGCTCATGAGGGTGAAGTGGCATTGGACGAGGAGCATGGTGACCGCGGGTGAAGTTGAGTTACGGTTCGTCAAGACCATGGGGCAGCCGGCTGACATGATGACTAAGAGGCTGGTGGAGCAGCAGCATTGGAAGTGTTGCAAGCTGGCTGGGATGGCTCTGAACTGAGAGAGCAACATATCCTAAGGCCAACAATCCGAGGGGGAGTTTGTTGGTGCAACCCTACGGTTTGCACTCGGCTTGTTGTCCGTGTGTGTGCATGTGTGTGTGTATGGAATGGTATGAGGGCATGGGATAATATATATTTCATGCTAATAATTGCGTGTGAATGTTGAGTCATGATGTCGAGTGTGTGTGTCAAGTCAATAGCGAGTTATCGCTAGACGCGTGTTACGCGGTCGTTTGTGTCTCGCGCGCGGTTTTTTTTTTTGTCGTGCGCGGTCTCTATCTTGTCCTGTGTCGACCGTTTGGCGTATCGCAGGTGTGTGCAGAAGACCCATCAAGAACTCAAGGATGAGTTTGTGATGGAGAGCCCGAGCCTTTGCGTCAAGCCTTAAGTAATTTCGAAGCTCGCCAAAAGGGTGCACCTCAAGATATTGAAGATAGTTACATTACTTTATGTAGTGTAACATTTCAGTTGGTGTAGGCCCTAGTGAAGGGTAGTTTCGAGACCCTTCGTGGTTGGGGACAGTGTGGCACTGTTCCGAATCACTGTACCTTGGCTCTTGGGGTTTGTAGGAGCTGGGAGTCATTCCCAACTCGTAACTCTTCCTAACTCTTCCTATCTTGTGTTCTAAGACTATGTTGCTGCCATAGTGCCGTTCGTTCAAGCCAACGCTGTACCGTCAGTTTTTAATGAAAGTGTGAGCTCTAAATTGCCCATTGTAGGCGACGTTAAGGCGCTCCAGATCCAAGTTGAATGAAGTCATCTGGAGTTGTGAGCAGATCGCTATGAACGTTTGAAGCCGCTGTGCAGAAATCCGACTGTGCACTCTATCTTTCGTTTTAGGCACATTGGAGCCTACTGTGACTACAACAGCGGAGGGTGAGGGTACTCGGGCTACGAGAGCTGGTGGTGTCGGCTCTGGGGGTGCAGGGGGTGTGGGTGTGGATGTCATTCCCGTGGAGGACACGGCAGCCTCGAATCGGCGGCCTCGCCCCATGTCACCCCCTGGCTTCCCATCCGTGCCGCAGTTCCCTTCTCACTCTTCTCTGCGGCCGGTTGCTGCGGAGCCTTGGGGTATTCCTGCAAAAGTTGCTGGAGGCCTGGAGCGTGTCGGTGGTGGAGGTGCTGGTTCTGGGGGTGCTGGAGTTAGAGGCACCGGCACTATGGCGCCTACACTGCGCACTGTATGTTTCCTGACCCTTGAGCAGCGTCTCCTCCGGTTGGAGAGGGAGGAGCATGAGCGGTTTGAGAGGGCACAGCAGCAGCAAGAGCATCCTCAATCGCAGCAGCTGTAGAGAGTAGAGGAGGGGTCACAGCAGCAGTAGGAGAGAGCCAAGGAGGGGTCACGACGCAACAGCCGCAGTAGGAGAGAGTAGAGGAGTCACGAGTGCTGCAGCAGGTGCTGTTGCAGTCGCAGTAGGAGAGCGTAGAGGAGGAGTCATGGCCACACCAGGAGAGGGTAGAGTTGGAGTCCCGCCCGCAGCAGTAGGTACAGTTACACACACAGTAGGAGAGAGTAGAGGAGTCACGATCACAGCAGGAGAGGGTAGCATAGGAGTCCCGGTCGCAGCAGCGGGTGCAGCTGGAGAGGGCAGAGGTGGAGCCACAGGATCAGCAACAGGGGCAAGTACCGTCGCAGCAGACCCCAGAGCAAGCGGAGTAGCAGCGACTGCGACTGCGCGACCTGCCCAACCCAGCACCTGCACACTTGGTTCGTGGTCCCCTACCGTCCCCTCCTGTTCCCCCCGTTCAGTTCCTTTCCTTGTCTCAGTGGACTCGTCATTCTCCCCTCAGTCGTGTTGTGTCTCGAGAGCCCCGTCGGTCTCGTTACCGTATAGACGGCTCGTTTCACCTTCTACTCCGCTCTTGTGTTCCACCTCCTCTGGTCCTTCCACAGCTTCCTGAGTCGTCCCTCACTGTGCTTCACGATCTGTTATCCGACTACCTCCGTGTCTCTCGTCCTGTCGTCTCTCGTGTTCTATTCGTATTGGTCACTCACCCGGCTGCCCCTCTGTCGTCTGTCTCAGCCCTTGTTACCACTGTCGTTAGCTTTGCATCGTCACACCGTCTTGACTATGCCTCCCACCTAGTGAGCGGCACTGCTCGTTCTCCTTCCACTGGGGGTGTTTCTGTTTTTCCCCTGGAGGTCCAGGAGGACAGGCAGTTTGAGCTTGGTTTCCTTGCGGCTGATGTTCCTCATCTATGCGCCATGCTGCTTGCCCGTGAGGGGGATCCAGACGCTCTTGATATCCCAATCCCTCGCAATCACGCTGAGGCGGTCTTAGGACCTTGGGCCTCGTATTGGATAGCAGCGAAGGGGGCAGAGATGGCATCTTATAGGTCAACAGGCACGTATATTGACGCCGTCCCACCACCTGGGACGAACGTCGTCAGTAACATGTGGCTCTACAAGGTGAAGCGGCCGCCTGGATCACCACTGGTGTTCAAGGTATGCACTATGTGGCGAGAGGCTTCAGTCAACAAGAGGGGGTAGAGTTCTTCCAGACCTTCGCTCCCACCACGAAAATGACCACTCTTCGGGTGTTAGTGCACATTGCAGCTCAGCGCGACTACAAGTTACACTCCTTGGACTTCTCCACATCGTTCCTTCAGGGGAGCCTGACGAGTAGATCAGACTGCGTCACCCGCGTGGCTTCACTAACTCTTTCCCTCCTGGGACCTTTTGGCAGCTGAGTGGACTGGTCTACGGCCTGCGCTAGGCTGCCCGTGAGTGGGACGACACACTTCGCACGACACTTGCCGCACTTGACTTCTTTCCGTCGTCTGTTCACCCGTCGCTCTTTGTCCGCCGTGGCTCGACCCTGTTCTTTGTTTTTGTCTACGTTGATGACCTGGTCTTCGCCACTTTCGACCGACACGCACTCCCCGAAATCGCGAACTAGAAGGGCCCCCTTGCGGGTCCCTGAAAATTGTGAACTAGAAGGGCCCCCGCGGGTCCCCTATCTCGCGATCTAGGAAGGGCCCTGCGGGCCCCCGAATCGCGCTTTAGAAGGGCACCCTCCGTAGCTCGTCGCCCTGCAGCCCCGTCATCGTGCAGCCTGCGGAGATTCACTTGACAAAGGTAGTGAGCTAGACTACGGGGGTTGGCACGAACTACAGGGAGTGATCGTGGCTTTGCCTAGTTCCTTAGTGCTTGCACAATCTTAGGAGAAATTGGCAAGAGTTTTTACAAGCAAAGTCGAAATTCCAAAATGATAAAGTTCACAATGTCAAGAATGACTACATCAAGAACCTAGCAGCTCTGCAGCTAGCCTAGTCGACAGCCAGCACAGCTTGGTCGACCGCCTGCCAGCGTTGCATAGAGGAGTCGTGCCAACACTGCGGAAAGGCGGCCTGCCAATAGAGCAGGTCGATGGCGTGCCAACGCTACAACAGAGTAGCTGTCCAGCGTTGCCCTGTAGAACACAGTGGTGCGCACGCTCGCAGGTGCGCACAGACGATTGGCTTGACTTGCCTCGTTGGGCATCCATCGGCTACTGTCTGCGCTTGACGTGCCACATCAACTTCGGGATACCAGCCCGCAGTTGCCTTCGCCATCGCGACCTCGACGACGTTTGCGTGCCTCGGCAGTACTTGTCGAGTAGGTTACCCAGTCGACCTGGTCGACCACCAGGTGCTTCCGGTCAACCACCACTGCCTCTGGTCGACCACCAGGCGCCTCTGGCCGGCCACCAGGTGCCCCTGGTCGTCCACAGCTCCCATCGAGCTACCCTCTGGTCGACGGACCCCTTCCATCGACCGGAAGTGTCAGAGGTTGTCGACGAGCTCCCCTCGTCAACCGCTGCTCACTTGTCAGGTCGACAGATTGCTCCGTTGAACTCCCAGTCGAGCTGCAGGTTGACAGACTGCTCCATTGACCTCTCGGTCAAACTGCCCCTCTTGGTCGACGGCCCACCCGGCGCCAAGACTAGTCAGTTGCAGCTGTCGATCTCCCTGGTTGACAGCAACACCACAGCAGTCCCCTGCAGCTTGACGAAGCATGTGAAGCAACTCTCCCACTGTGAACGGTCGGCTGCTACTCTCGTACATCCGACCAAGTCATCGACGTTGCCCAAGCGAGGGCGGGGCCAGCACTCCACTCCCGCTAACACTGCCCTCCCTGTCGCATCCCCTCCCCATCGCGTCACCGTCGCATCCCCTCCCCGTCGCCTCCTCGTCGCGTCCCCTCCCCGTCGCCTCCCCTTCGCGTCCACTTTTCGTCGTCTCCCTGTTGCGTCCCCCCCTCCCCCCCCCCGCTCGCCTCCCCTTCCCCTCCCCATCACATCCCCTCCCTGTGGCCTACCCGGTGCGTCTCCTCTTTGTTAGAGACTAAGGACGGAGTCTACGAAGATTAGGGGCCTAAATTTCTCAAAATCGTCGGCTTAGAAATCTGGACAGAACTGTCGACTTCACAAGAAACGCCGTTGACAAAAGATTCACTGATACAACTTCACCAATTTCGGATATGTTGTAGCTGTTGACCGTGGCTACAATTCCCAATTCGAGACGTACAAAAAGATGAAGTAAATCTTGAGTTATGGATTTCGGCGCACTAGGGGGTATGCGGCCATAGAGAATTAACTCAATCACAATAGACTCACAAGTTCACACAAGAAAGTTAGAGTAGCAATTAACCAGGTGGGAGGGGGAAGAGGAGGACGAGAGGGAAGGTCCCCAAGGAGTCCCCAACCAAGGAAACCCCATAAGCACACCAAATCCCTTCCCTATAGGAACCCCACTTTGACCTTTGTCAATTTCCCAACCTCCACAATCCACCTTACCCAAGTTGGCCACATTTGCCAACCCAGTTTGGTTTCTCCCAACCACTTGGCAGCATCTACAGTAGAAGTGACGAATTTTCCAACCCCCAAAAGACATACGTGAATGCGAATAATAGCATCACTCGACAAACTCCCCCTCTAGCTGCCAACCATCATTCCACATGCCTCAGCTCATGCATGGACCCTCAATGCACACTCATCCCAGCAAGCTTCATGCCCTTCCAATGCTTAGGTTCAGCCACGCGCTTGGTGAGAATCTGCATCGGAACCAGAGGACATGACAAGTGTGGGAGGCTTCATATGCTGTGTTGGTGGAGGCCCAACTGCTTGGGAGAGCAAGAAGCAGGTTGACCAAGCTTTGAGCTCGGTGGAGTCCGAGTACATGGCACTCTTCCGTGCCGTACGGGAGATTGTGTGGCAGCGGCGTTTGTTGGCTGAATTGGGGGAGGAGCAGCAAGGACCTACCCCACTCTACTGTGACAGCCAGGGTGCCATTGCTCTTGCTAAGAACCATGTGTTGCATGGACTCACAAAGCACATGAGGGTGAAGTGGCATTGGACGAGGAGCATGGTGACCGCGGGTGAAGTTGAGTTGCGGTTCGTGAAGACCACGGGGCAGCCGGCTGACATGATGACTAAGAGGCTGGTGGAGCAGCAGCATTGGAAGTGTTGCAAGCTGGCTGGGATGGCTCTGAAGTGGGAGAGCAACATATCCTAAGGCCAACGATCCGAGGGGGAGTTTGTTGGTGCAACCCTACGGTTTGCACTCGGCTTGTTGTCCGTGTGCATGCATGTGTGTGTGTATGGAATGGTATGAGGGCATGGGATAATATATATTTCATGCTAATAATTGTGTGTGAATGTTGAGTCATGATGTCGAGTGTGTGTGTCGAGTCAATAGCGAGTTATCGTTAGACGCGTGTTACGCGGTCGTTTGTGTCTCGCGCGCGGTTTCTATTTTTGTCGTGCGCGGTCTCTATTTTGTCCTGTGTTGAACGTTCGGTCTGTCGCACGTGTGTGTAGCAGACCCATCAAGAACTCAAGGATGAGTTTGTGATGAAGAGCCTGAGCCTTGGTGTCAAGCCTCAAGTGATTTCGAAGCTCGTCAAAAGGGTATACCTCAAGATATTGAAGATAGATACATTACTTTGTGTAGTGTAACATTTCAGTTGGTGTAGGCCCTAGTGAAGGGTAGTTTCGAGACCCTTCGTGGTTGGGGACAGTGTGGCATTGTTCCACATCACTGTACCTCGGCTCTTGAGGTTTGTAGGAGCTGGGAGTCATTCCCAACTCGTAACTCTTCATATCTCTTCCTATTTTGTGTTCTAAGACCATAGTGCCGTTCGTTCAAACCGACACTGTGTCGTCAATACTTGGTGAAATTGTGCGATCTAAATTGCCTATTGTAGGCGTTGTTTAGACACTCCAGATCCAAGTTGAATCAGATCATTTGAAGTTGTGACCGTAACGCTATGAACGTTTGACGCCGCAATGTAGAAATCCGGCTGTGCACTCTATCTTTCGTTTTAGGCACATTGGAGCCTATTGTGACTATAACACACCCGAAGAGTGGTCATCTTCGGGGTGGGAGAGGAGGTCTGAAAGTAGTCAACTCCTTACCGCTGACAGAAGCCACGAGCGGCTTACCGCGCCTTGAAGACAGGTGGAGAACCTGGCGGCCGCTTCACCCTGAAGATCCACATGCCACTGACGATGTTCGCCCTCGGTGGGGGAACCGCGTCAACGTAGGTGCCTGTAGACTTCCAGGAAGCCATCTCTGCGTCCATAGCTGCCTGCCACTGAGAGGAGTAGGGACCCTCTACGGCCTCCGCGTAAGAGCGCGGAGTCGGGATGTCAAGTGCATCCGGGTCTCCCTCAGGGGTAAGCGCTACGGACACGAGATGAGGTGAAGCAGCAGCCGAACACTGGAACTCCTCCTACTTGTCCTCAAGGACGTCCGTGCCAAGATCATACTCACCCCCGACAGACGTAGGACAGACAGACGCAGACTCAGCAACAAGACTAGCAGCGTAGTCTAGACGAAAGCGAGCAGCAAAGTCGACAAGCTCAGCAACTAGGGCAGACGCAGCAGTGGACTCAAAGGAGGGGTCGGTGACGACAGTAGCAAGGAGACGCATGAGAGTAGGACTGGCAGCACGAAGAGAGTGGTGCTCCGGGTCGGCAAGAGCAGGAAGAGAGGACTCAGGAGGAGAAGGCAAAGGGACATGCAGAGGAGCAGTGGAGATCGCAGAGACATCCGGAGCGTGCCAGGGACAGGAGGAGGACGCTGACGCGAACCGCGACCACTGGTGCGAGCAGCACGAACAGGCGACGCAGGACGAGACGCGGGCTCACGAGGCTCAGCAAGACCTCCAGTAGGACCAGTGTAGGAAGAAAGAGCAGGCAGTGGGGAGGCCGGCGGTAACTGTGACTGTGACTTGACAGGCTGTGGACACTCTAAGGGAGGAGGAGGACCAAGAACCTGCTGAAAGAGCAGAATGAAGTACGGTCGAGGCCGTGCGGCGACTCCAAACACAGCAGGGACAGCACCAGCACCCTTAGTGGCAGGACCAGCGCCAACAGCACCTCCAGCTCTAGTACCTCCAGCAGCACCATCAGCACCCCCAGTAGGACCGCCGCCAGGACTGACAGCAGTAGCTTCAGCGCCAACACCCTCAGCAGCTCAAGCTCCAGTCGTACCCGCAGGCCCAGTAGCTCCTGCACTCCTAGTACGAGCACCTCCGGAACCGGCGGCACCAGCACCCTCAGCAGCCGAAGAAGCTCTAGTAGCACGCCTCCAGCGCTGGGCAAACCACTTGCGCAACTCCAGTGAAGAGAGCAGCTCCTGCGGAGACGAAGCACCCGGAGAACCTCCAGGCCCAGCACTGCCAGACGCCACACGAGCAGGCCCAGCGACCGCAGGCTCCGCACCCCAAGGCTCAGCAGCTCCAGACGTGGCACCCCCAGACTCAGCACCTCCAGACGTAGCACCCCCAGGCTCTGCACCCCCAGTCTCAGCACCCCCAGGCTCAGCCGAAGGCCAGAGGAGAACTCTCCGCCTCGGTCAGAGTGCAGACGCAGAACAAGAAAGTCCGAGCCAAAGCTCCTCCTGAGCTGGAGACGAGCTGCGCGAATCCACTCGATCAACACCACAGTGACATCACCCTTGCTGCGCAAGGGGAAGACTATGGTGTAACGCGAGTAGTCGTCAACCACCAGCAGGAAGTAGCGCTCGTGACCGTGTCCACGGACGCGGGCTGGGCCCCACACGTCCATGTGAAGCGTCTGCAGCGGGGCCTCTGTCGGAGGAAACTGAGAGGAGTGAGGGGCAGCCCGCAGTCGCCCCTCGACACAGGGGACGCAGGCAGGGCCAGGCCCCGGAGGAAGAGGAGGGAGGGACCGGGGAAGACCAGAGACAAGGACACGGGAGGCCATGCCTCGGAGACGAGGCAGGGAGGGGTGACCAAGGCGGTGGTGCCACAGGAGAGTCTCGTGAGACAGGAGGCGACAGGAGCAGGGGGAAGACTCAGGACCAGACCTGGACGCAGCAGCAAACACCTGACCCGACGCAGCTACTTGACCAGACGCAGGGACAGGAGGAGACTCAGTGGTCAGGATGTACAGGCTCGACCCTGGCCGACGCGTAAACGTGGCCAGGTGCCGGCCTGTGCGAGCGTCTGAGCAGTGGGTCACCCGCTAACTAGCAGGAATAAACTGGTGAAGAGCTGCATCCTGTAGGTCAGCACCACTCACCAAGTTCGTAGAGAACGAGGGAAGGTAAAGACCAGACAAGGTGCGAGAGGGGGCCGCCGGACACGGGAGGACAGTGGAGAAGTGAGAGAGGACAGGACCCCTAGAGGGGACAGCCAGGGAGACTGCAACTGGCCGACCAAGCGGCGTGAGTGTGGTGCGGTCTCGAAAGAAGGAGCGAGAAGCCCCTGAGTCAAGGGTGAAGGTGAGGGAGGCCTAAGCCGACGCGGTACCTGAGAGCGCAGACTCACTAGCACCTGAGGACGCAGACGCACTAGCACCTAGAGCAACAGCCTCCTTGGCACCTAGAGCAGCAGCCTCACCAGTACCTAGAGCAGCAGTCTCAATGCCCGTGTCGGGCAGAAAACACCGGTAACAGTCACCCTCATCAGTAATAGTCATAGCATACATGGCAGCAAGAATAGCATCAAAGTCAAGATTAAAGATAGCTACACCCACCCTAGACAGCTCACCTAAGCGGGGGATCTTAGTGGCCTCCCGGAACTGGTGACGCCAAGCCTCCGTCAGGCGGCCAAAGCAGCGATGGGTGGGGTGTGCACCCCCACACTGCTCACCCGCGCGGTCGCCTGTGCGTAGGACGTAGGTGCACGGACCAGTACCCCCACCCCCGCTGACGTGCAGCGTACCACTCACGGAGCTGCTGAGGAGGGGGGATGTCCCGAGAGCGCTGCTGCTGCTGCTGCTGGCGCTGACCACCACCGGAGCGGCTCCGCTGCGAAGCGCCAACCCCACCAGCTCCACCTCCTCCGCCACCGCCTCCTCCATCGCCGCCACCTCCGCTAACTCCGCTCCCACCGCCACCGCCTCCGCCGCCTCCGCCTCCACTGCCGCCACCGACACCTCCACCCTCGCCACCACTCCCACCGCCACCCCCACTCCCTCCGCCGCCTCCACCGCCGCCTCTACCACCCCCGCTAGCCCCTCCCGCGCCCCTGCCCCCCTTGCCCTTGCCATAGCGGCGTCTCCAACTAGGGGTAGACGCCGCACCGACCGACTCAAGACCAACGAGGTCGGCCGCAGCAGTAGAGGCGACAGAGGGCAAAAGGGGGGAGGGGGAACACCCCTCAAAGATGGGGGTGCGAGGGTCACCACGAGAGGCTCCTACAGCGACTATGCTCTTCTCCTCTGCTAAGAGGGCCTTCTTGAGGAGGTCAACAGTGAGAGTGGTGGGACAGACTGAGAGGAAGTGGTCTCTGACTACACGAAGTGAGTTAGGGAGGCAGGTGACTATGTAGTAGAGAGTGATGTACATTGGGGGGGGGGGGGGGTTCTTGGCGCAGAACTCAGCAGGAAGCGCAGCGCGGTAGCAAGTGTCACTAGTGCGGAGGTGCGTAATGAGGTCAGCGACTGTGGGAAAGGCAGCAAGGTCAGGGAAGAGGTACGGTAGCATGAGGCGGCTCAATGCAGTAGTGGCAGGGGAAGAGTAGCGCGCAACTACAGCGTCGTACAAGGTCTGAGCACTCTTGTACTGACTTAAGTGTTAGCGCTCAGTGGTAGGCAGGTGGCGACGCACAGCAAGATGTGCAGCAGCATCGCGAGTGGCCCACTGTGAGCGAACAGTGGCGTCGGCATCGGCAGCAGGGGCAGGAGAGGCACCAGAGATGAGGTCAAAGAGGGAGAGACCGTCTGCCTTATCGCACTGTAGGAAAAGCTGCAGGTCATCTACCCAGATGTCAAAGTCAATGGCCCGACCCTCATCGTCAAAAGTGAGAACACTGGGGGTAACCATGACAGCAATAGACTAGCAGCGCTAACTGTAGAGCAGGGGCTGTGCAGTGACAGAGGCGCTGCTCTTACCAGACAGGGCGGTTCGGGCAGCTCGGCAGCACAGCAGCTCGACAACACGGCGGCTCGGGCGACTCGGGTGGCTCGGCAGCAACTGCGGCTCGGCGGCACCCGCGGCTCGGCTCCTTGGCTACTCGGGCAGCTCGGGCGGCTCGGGAGGCTCGGGCGGAACGGGCGGCTCTAGCTGCTCAGCGGCGCGGGCGGCTCGGCTTCGTAGGCGGCTCGGGCGGTAGGGGACGGGGCCGGGACAGCAGGTAGTGCGCCGGGGCCGCAGGTAGGGCGGCGGGGCCGTTGGTAGGGCGGCGGGGCCGCAGGTAGGGCGGCGAGGCCGCAGGTAGGGCGGCGGGGCCGCAGGTAGGGGGGCGGGGCCGTTGGTAGGGCGGCGGGGCCGCAGGTAGGGCGGCGAGGCCGCAGGTAAGGCGGAGGGGCCGCAGATAGGGCGGCGGGGCCGCAGGTAGGGCGACGGGGCTGCAGGTAGGGCGGCGGGACCGCAGGTAGGGCGACGGGGCCGGGCCGTAGGTAGGGCGACGGGGCCGGGCCGTAGGTAGGGCGACGGGGCCGGTACGTAGGTAGGGCGACAGGGCCGGGGCGCAGGTAGGGCGACGGGGCCGGGGCGCAGGTAGGGCGACGGGACCGGGGCCGTTGTTATGGCGACGGGGCTGGGGTCGCAGGTGGGGTGACGGGGCCGGGGTCGCAGGTAGGGCGATGGGGCCAGGGCGCAGGTAGGGCGACGGGGCCGGGGCCGGGGCGCAGGTAGGGCGACGGGGCCGAGGCCGGGGCCGAGGCCGGGGCCGCAGGTATTGCGACGGGGCGGGGGTCGCAGGTGGGGCGACGGGGCTGGGGTTGTAGGTAGGGTGACGGATCAGGGGCCGCTAAGGCGCCGCGTCGGAGCCGCTAGGGCGGCTCGACGAAGGCAGAGAGGGGAGCGCGACTCGGGCTGAGCGCGCTCCGGGCAGGAAAAAAAAAACTTTCGACTTGGTGGGCCCTAGGCACAGTTCCCACGAGGGAACCTGCTCGATACCATGAGAAAACTGAAACGAGAATGAATGCTCTAAGGAATGGAATGTGGTACAAATATGCAACCCTAGAAATGTGTACCCCATATAGGCTACCCCACTACAGCCTACACAACATTATGATTTGACAAGTGTTACGAGTGCAATCGAGCGAGCGAGCGAGGATTGCACTATCGAAGCAAAACAGTATATCGAGCGAAGGTATGAGCAAAGAATATATAGCAAAGTTACAGCGGCAATGGTAATGTGGGAAAATGGGGTGCGCTACGTGCCTAGCGCCGAAGCTAGGAATTGTCGAGGCAAAGGTCCGGAGCGTGGGTTACCAACCAAACCGTTAGGTTGGGTCGAGTCGTGAACAGTGGCGGGAACAGTGGTCGAGACGACTGGCGCGAGTGGTAACGGTGCACGAGAAAAGTGGTGTACGCGCTGAGCACGGACGCCAGGGCCTCAGTTATCAGGATAATTTATCCTGATTCTCTTGAAATCAGGATAGGTGTCATGTGCTTTTCCTGAAAAACCAACATAAGGGAATTACTAGTCCTGTAAAATCAGTATAATGGTTATTTTGCTAACTGGGAACTAAGGATAACGCTGTAGATTCAGCCATGACGACTCAAGATAGTCTCGAATCTCGCCCAGAAGAGAGATATAATGTACAAAAATCTCCTGGGTTTCGAGGCCTAAAATATGCACGGGGTGAGCACCTCAGACATAATAGCCAGCAGGAAATCGAGCAAGCAAGCTATTGTGTAACAACATGTCGCCCTTCCCGCTACCACACCACATGCAACAAAAGGGCGCGTCCCCTCCCTCAATCGATCCTGCCCTCGATCGGTCGAGGGACAGCTACAGTGTCGCAATTGACAGGGTAACTAGATTTCAAGAAGGCTTGCGAATCTACGGTAACTTGTGCCCAACGATATTGTCACATCCGCTGTGACGATCGATGTGCCCTCGTGGCCACACCGATCTCGGCGTTAGAAGGATCGAGGTTTTTTGCCCCTTGTATTCTCGATCCTGTCACCCAGGGATCGAAATCGATCCGCTGTTCTCACCTACCAATCCCACCCCAATCGTGCGATCGGTGTGCCCGATTGGTTTTTCATAGCGATCGCGCGATCGATCGAGGGAGGGGACACGCCCTAAGTCGGCCAACAGAAACACTTTGCTTTTGCCAGCCTATTTGGCCCACGATGTCCACCGCCTCCTTGGTCATCTGTGTCAGAATGTTATTCTTATGTTCTAGCCTGTAGTGGGGTGCTCTATAGCGAGTACAACCCTTCTAGGGTTTGCTATTTGTATCCCCATTTCTGCTAGTTCAACCCTCTTTCTTCTTCTAACTTTTGACATGCTATCAGAGCAGGTCGATCCCCTTGGATCGATCCTCTGGGTGGGCTCACCACCTCGTTGCTTCCGCTGCAACTGCTACTACTACTCTCTGTGCCGCACGCCCCGTGGCGTGCGGCATTTTTTTCTTCCCGCCCTGCGCCCCGAGGTGCACGGCGGTTTTCTGCCCGCCGTGCGCCCCGAGGCGCGCGGCGGTTTTCTGCCCACCGCGCGCTCGGGGCGTGCGGCGGTTTTCTGCCCACCGTGCGCCTCGAGGCGCGCGACGGTTACCTGCTTTGCGCGGCGGTATTCTGCACGCCATGCGCTCGGGACGCGTGGCGGTTTTCTGCCCACCGCGCACCTTGGGCGCACGCGGCGGTTTCGCGTTCCGTCGACCCGCACGCCCGTCCCCGTCGACCTGCGTGCGGCTCCTCGTCGCCCTTCGCGGCGGCCCCGTCAACCCGCGCGCGGCTTCCGGTCGCCCTTCGTGGCGGCCCCGTCGACCCGCGCGCCGCCCCTGGGGACCCGTGCACCCGTCCCCGTCGACCCGCGCGTCACCCTGCGGCCCCCCTCCCCGCACACCTGAGTTCGATTACCGCACATCCGAGTTCGCTTCCCGTAAGCTTGTGCACGCTTCACGCACACCTGAGCTCGCTTACCGCACACTCAGGGTATGGGGGTGACGGGTATGGGGGTGATGGTTGTGGGGGTGTCGTTTGTGCGTGCCGTCCCCTTCTCCTCCTCCTTCGTCTCCCACTGCTGCAGCTGTCGCTGAGGGGGGTGATTGTGTGGGAGACTCGGGTTTAGGGTTTAAGGGGGGTGCGTGGGAGTGGAGCTAGGAGCGTATCAGCGGGTGTGTGTTGGGGGAGTTGGATTGTTAGGGAAGCTGCATGGAGGTTGCCGTCGTGTCGTCAGCAGCACCTGTATTCCGGGGGCTTCGCCCGGTAGCCCAGTCGTAGCCAGCTGTGCCAGCCGCCCGTGGGTCCGTTGCTCGTCTGCCGCTACTTTAGCCGCGGGGCCAGTTACTCCAGTATTCCGGGGGCTTCGCCCGGTAGCCGCTGTGCCAGTGTGCCTCCTGTTGCCCGAGTGTCTGCAGCTTCAGCCGTCACCTCCCAACTCCTCTCGCTCTCACTCCTCCTCCTCACTTGCCCGTTGTGACCACCACTAGCTTTGCTCATAATTGTGCACTTGAACTTACTTCTTGAACTTGTGCTCAGAATGTGTGGTGACATTGTGATCCACCCTGAGCTTGTACTGCTTTGCTTGCTCTGCTGATTACACCCCACTTTGGCTATGGGGGTGTGTCAGAATGTTATTCTTATGTTCTAGCCTGTAGTGGGGTGCTCTATAGCGAGTACAACCCTTCTAGGGTTTGCTATTTGTATCCCCATTTCTGCTAGTTCAACCCTCTTTCTTCTTCTAACTTTTGACAATCTGCTTGTACTGTGGTGTAACACTTTCGAACCATGCAGCTACCAGGGACTTGTACTACACACACTTCGAATGTCGAGAGCATTTCGATCCTCGCTAAGATAACACACGTGAAATACATAGGTCGTTACGAAATGTAGCACTGAGCTGCCAGGATACTTTCAAATGTAGCACTGACATTTCAGGATACCTCACCCTGTGCAGCCCTGACAATTCAGAGCAAATTCTGATTTCCTAAAAACTGCCCAGAGGCCTCAATGTACCCACAAACGAATCTGAGGGCCTGACGTGTCAAACTTATATGCTATAGTCTGTGTAGGCTGTAGTGGGGTAGACAATATGGAGTACAACACTTCTAGGTTTTCCTACTTGTACCCACCTCTTTCCTAGTGCATTCATTCCTCGTTCTTTCACATGGTATAGAGCAGGTTCCCTAGTGGGAACGTTTCCTAGGGCCCACCGAAAATCGAATTTTTTTTTCCCTGACCGGAGTGCGCTTTGCCCCTCCCAAGTTGCGCCCCGTGTGCCTGCCCTCCCGTCGCGTCCCCTGCCCTTAGCGGCCCGTCGCGCTCCCTTACGGCCCCGTAGCGGCCCCTCTCATGGCCCCTCACAGCCCCTTTCACGGCCCTTCCCGGCCCCTTCAGGCCCCTCGTGGCCCCTTCAGGCCCCAAACGGCACCTTCGTCGCCCCTCACGGCCCCTTCGCGGCCCCGTCGCCGCCCTTCGCAGCCCCGTCGCCGCCCTTCGCGGCCCCGTCGCCCCACCTCGCGGCCTCGTCGCCGCCCTTCGAGGCCCCTCGCGGCCCCTTCTCGGCCCCGTCGCCGCCCTTCGCGGCCCCGTCGCCGCCCATCTCGGCCCCGTCGCCGCCCTTCGCGGCCCTGTCCCGGCCCTTCACGGCCTTGTCGCCGCCCTTCTTGGCCCCGTCGCCACCCTTCGTGGCCCCTCGCGGTCCCGTCTCGGCCCCGTCGCCGCCCTTCGCGGCCCCTCACGGCCCCTTCTCGGCCCCGTCGCCACCCTTTGAGGCCCCTCACAGCCCCTTCGCGGCCCCTTCTCAGTTCCTCCGCGGCCCCTTCTCGGCTCCCTCACGGACCTGAGGCCCCTGCTGCAGCAGCCGTCCCCGGCCTTGCAGCGAGAGCCGCCACCGCCGATGCCGCCGACAGCAACAGCCGCCGCCGCCACTACCGGGGCCGCAACCGCCGCCGCCACAGCCGGGGCCGCAGCCGCCGACTGCAGCCGCCGCCCCCGCCGACAGCACGGGCCACTCCCATCCCGGCCCTGCCCTCCAGAGAGGCGCGGCAGCCCCCTACCGCCCTGTAGCAGCCCCGTCCCTGCCGACGCGCCTTGGCCCTGCCCCACTACTTGCGGACCTCTACCCACCTGCCCTGGTAAGAGCACCGCCGAGCCGCGCCCCTACTATTGCTACTGCTACTGCTGCCCCTAGCCTGCTGCCACTGCTGTCATGGCTACCCCTAGCGTGCTCGTCTTTGATGCTGAGGGTCGGGCTGTTGACTTTGAGGTCTGGGTCGATGATCTACACCTTTTCCTCCAGTGCGATAGGAAAGACGGTCTCTCACTATTCGATCTCACGTCTGGCGCCTCTGCTGCCCCTGCTACCGATGCTGAAAGCTCTGTTCGCTCACAGTGGGCCACACGTGATGCTGCTGCCCGTCTTGCTGTGCGTAGTCACTTGCCGTCCACTGAGCACGCGCACTTCAGTCAGTCTAAGAGTGCTAAGACCTTGTACGACGCTGACGTTGCACGCTACTCTTCCCTTGCCACTGCTGCCCTTAGCCGCCTCATGCTGCCGTACCTGTTCCCAGACCTCGCAGCCTTTCCCACAGTCGCTGACCTCATTACGCACCTTCGCAATAGTGACACCCGCTACCGCGCTGCGCTTCCGGCTGAGTTCTGCGCCAAGAACCCCCCCCCCCATGTACATCACCCTCTACTACATAGTCACCTAGCTCCCTGACTCCCTTCGCTCGGTCAGGGACCACTTCCTCTCTGTTTGCCCCACCACACTCACTATTGACCTCCTCGAGGAGCGCCTCCTGGCAGCTGAGAAGAGTATAGTCACTGTAGGAGCCTCTCGTGGTGACCCTCGTGCCCCCTTCTTTGAGGGGTGCTCCCCCTCCCCCCTTTTGCCCTCTGTTGCCTCTGCTCCTGCCGTCAACTTCATTGGCACCGAGTCGGTCGGCGCTGTGTCTGCCCCTAGTGGGAGCACCGCACCGGCAACGGCGAGGGGGGCAAGGGAGCTAGAGGGGCTGGTGGGGGTGGTGGAGGTGGCGGTGGAGGTGGCGGAGGGAGTGGGGGTGGCGGTGGGAGGGTGGCGGGGGTGGGAGCTTCGGTGGCGGCGGTGGAGGCGGAGGCGGCGGCAGCGGTGGCGGTGGGAGCGGAGGAGGCGGTGGCGGCGGTGGCGGAGGTGGCGGCAGCGGAGGTGGAGCTGGTCAAGGTGGCTCTGCGCAGCGGAGCGGCTTCGGTGGTGGTCAGCGCAAGCAGCAGCAGCGCACTCGTGAGACCCCGCCCCCCCAGCAGCTTCGTGAGTGGTACGCTACGCGTCAGCGGGGTGGGGGTGCTGGTCTTTGTGCCTACGTCTTGCGTACCGGCGATCGGACTCGTGAGCAGTGCGGTGGCCCGCACACCACCCAGCGCTGCTTCGGCCGCCTGACGAACGCTTGGCGTTACCTATTCCCTGACGCCACTGAGATCCCCCGCTGGGGCGAGCTGCTTAGGTCGGGGGTTGCTATCTTTGATCTGGATTATGATGCCATTCTTGCTACCATATATGTTGTGTCTACTAGTGATAAGGTTGAGTGTTACCTGTGTGTTTCGCCTGACCCGGGCATTGAGGCTGCTGCTCTAGGTGCTAGTGAGGCTGCTGCTCTAGGTGCTAGTGCGTCTGCTGCTCCAGGTACTGGTGGGTCTGCTCTCTCATGTACCACGTCGGCTCAGACCTTACACACCTTCACCCTTGACTCGGGTGCTTCCCGCTCCTTCTTTCGAGACCGCACCACGCGTACGCCGCTTAGTCGACCGGTTGCGGTCTCCCTGTTGGACCCCTCTGTGGGTCCTGTCCTTGCCCACTTCTCCATTGTCTTACCGTGTCCGACGGCCCCCTCTGGCACCCTGTCCGGTCTCTACCTCCTCTCATTCTCTACGAGCTTGGTGAGTGGTGCTAATCTACAGGATGGGGGGGTTAACCAGTTCACCCTTGCGAGTCAGCGGGTGACCCACTGTACGTGTTCTCGGACGGGCTGACACTTGGCCACGTTTACGCGTTAGCCGGGGTCGAGCTTGTACACACTGACTACTGAGTCTCCTCCAGTTGCTGAGTGTGGTGAGGTAGTTGCGTCGGGTCAGGTGTTTGCTGCAGCGTCCACGTCTGGTTCTAAATCTGCTCCCTGCTCGTGTCGTCTCCTGTCCAACCGGACTCTCCTCTGGCACCACCAACTTGGTCACCCCTCCCTGCCTCGTCTCCGAGGCATGGCCTCCCGTCACCTTTTCTCTGGTCTCCCCGGGTCTCTCCCTCCCCTCCCTCCGGGGCCTGCCCCTACTTGCATTCCCTGTGTCGAGGGGAGGCAGCGCGCCGCCCCTCACTCCTCCGAATTTCCTCCGACAAAGGCTCCGCTGCAGACTCTTCACATGGATGTGTGGGGCCCCGCGCGCGTCCGTGGCCAATGTCACGAGCGTTACTTCCTGTTTGTGGTTGACGACTACTCGTGTTAGACCACGGTGTTCCCCTTGCGTAGCAAGGGTGACGTCACTGAGGTGTTGATCGACTGGATCCACGCGGCTTGTCTCCAGCTCAGAGAGAGTTTCGGCTCGGACTTTCCTGTTCTGCATCTGCACTCTAACAGAGGCGGGGAGTTTTCATCTGCCCTTCTGGGAACTTTCTGTCGTGCACAGGGCATCCGCCAGACGTTCACGCTTCCGGCCTCTCCAGAGCAAAATGGGATTGCTGAGCGCCGCATTGGCATGGTCATGGACGTTGCTCGTACGTCCATGATCCATGCAGGTGCTCCCCATTTTCGGTGGCAGTTTGCAGTTTGGTACGCAGGGCATCAGATCAACCTTCAGCCCCAGGTCTCCTTGCCCCTGACCTCCCCCACCTTGCGGTGGACGGGGAAGGTTGGCGATGCATCTGCATTTCGGGTCTGGGGATCTTGGGCGTTTGTCCGCGACTTGTCTATGGACAAGCTGTCCCCCTGTGGTGTTCCCTGCGTCTTCCTTGGCTTCCCCCCTGACGCGCCTGGTTGGCAATTTTACCACCCCACCTCGCGCCATGTTCTGTCCTCCCGGACGTCACCTTTAACAAGTCGGTTTCTTACTACCGTCTCTTCCCCAACCGCACTGCGCCCCTCCCTCTGCCGCTGCTCTTCCTTGCGCCAGGTCCCCCCCCGGTAGACCCTCTCCCCCCTAAGGGTCCTGCCCCGTCAACTGTGTCCCAGGTAGACGCAGTCGAGCCTGTCGAGGTGGCTGGTGACTCTGGTGCTGCTAGGGGTGCTGAGCCTGGGAGTGGTGAGCCTAGGGTTGCTGAGTCCGGAGGTGCTGAGCCTGGGGGTGCGGAACCTAGGGGTGCGGAGCCTGGGGGTGCTGAGCCTGAAGGTGCGGAGCCTAGGGGTGCTTGGGCTGCTTGTGTGGCCTCTGGGGGTGCAGGGTCTAGGGGTCCTTCGGGTGCTTCGTATCGGCGGGAGCTACCCTCTCCGAAGGAGCTACGTGAGTGGTTTGCCTGGCGATGGAGCCGTGCTGGTGAAGCTAGAGGTGCTACTATTGTTACTGACCCTGCGGTCGGCACTGGAGGTACTAGACACACTAGTCTTGGAGGTGCTTGTACTGGCGGTGCACGAATAGCTGGGACTGGGGGTGTTGCTGGGGCTGCTAGAGTTGGTCCTGCTGGAGGTGCTGCGGGTGCTGCTAGAGGTACAGGAGCTCCTGGGGGTGTTGGCGCTGGTGGTGCTCCTATCGCTGGTACTTCTGTGGGTGTTGGAGATGGCGGTGCTGGAGCTAGAGGTACTGCTGGCGCTGGTGCTGCCGCTGGGGGTACTGGTGCTGTCCCTGCTGTTTCTAGAGGCGCTGAGCGGCCGCAGCCGTACTTCATTCTGCTCCTTGAGCAAGTTCTTGGTCTCTCGCCCTCTACTTGTCCTACTCCTCCCTTAGAGTGTCCACAGCCTGTCCAGTTGCAGTCACAGTTACAGCCCGCCTCCCCCCTGCGTGCTCCTTCTCCCTACACTGGTCCTACTAAAGGTCTTGCTGAGCGTCGTGAGCCTGCGTCTCGTCCAGCGTTGCCTGTTCGTGCTGCTTGCACTAGTGGTCGTGTTCCACGTCCGCGTCCTCCTACGGTCCCAGGCACACACAAGATGGCACTGCGTCCTTCCACTGCTCCTCTACGTGTCTTGTTGTCGTCTCCTCCAGAGTCCTCTCTTCCTACTCTTGCTGACCCGGAGTCTAACTCTCTTCGTGCTGCCAGTCCTTCTGTCACGCGTCTCCAAGCTATTGTTGTCACTGACCCTTCCATTGAGTCCACTGCTGCATCTGCCTTAGTTGCTGAGCTTGTCGACTTTGCTGCTCGCTATCGTCTAGACTACGCCGCTAGTCTCATTGCAGAGTCAGAGTGTGTCTTTCCTCCGTCCGTCTGGGGTGAGTGTGCTCTTAGCACGGACGTCCTTGAGGACAAGCAAGAGGAGTTCCAATGTTTTGCTGCTGCTTTGCCTCATCTTATGTCCATTATGATTGCCCCTACGGGAGACCCGGATGCACTAGACATCCCGACTCCTCGATTGTACGCTGAGGCGATCAAGGGTCCCTACTCCTCATAGTGGCAGTCAGCCATGGACGCAGAGATGGCTTCCTGGAAGTCCACAGGCACCTACGTCGATGAGGTTCCCCCACCTAGGGCGAACATCGTCAGTGGCATGTGGATTTTCAGGGTGAAGCGACCGCCGGGTTCTCCGCTTGTCTTCAAGGCGCGCTACGTGGCTCGAGGTTACGGTCAGCGGCAGGAAGTTGACTACTTTCAGACCTTCTCTCCCACCTCGAAGATGACCACTCTTCAAGTGCTGCTGCACACACCCACTCAGCGTAACTACGAGCTTCATTCTCTAGACTTCAGCATAGCTTTCTTGCAGGGCAACCTGCACGAGGAGATCTGGCTGCGCCGCCCACCTGGCTTCACTGGGTCATTTCCTCCTGGTACCCAGTGGAGCCTCCGGCGGCTAGTCTACGGTCTCTGACAAGCACCCCGTGAGTGGCACAATACACTGAGGACTACACTTGCGGCTCTTGGGTTTGCTCCTTCTACAGTCGACACGTCGCTGTTTCTGCACACCGACACACTCTTTGTCGTTGTTCTACATCCCTGTGTACGTCGACGACTTGGTCTTTGCCACTGCTGACACTGCTGGACTCGCCCACGTGAAGTCCGAGCTGCAGAAGAGACACACGTGCACAGACCGGGGTGAAATGCGCAGCTACCTTGGCTTGCAGATCACCCGGGACAGAGCACAGCGCACCATTACCCTGACTTAGTCACACATGGTGCAGCGGGTCCTTCAGCGCTTCGGCTTCACGTACTATACGCCTCACGCCACTCCTCTGTCTACTCGCCACTCGCTCTCAGCTATGCCTTCGGATGAGTCCATAGAGCCGAGTGGCCCGTACCCAGAGCTTGTTGGCTGCCTCATATGCCCGATGACCTGCACTCGACCTGACCGTGCATACCCTCTTAGCATCTTGGCACGCTATGTTGCTCCTGGGAGACACCGAACAGAGCACATGGCTGCAGCAAAGAGGGTGTTGCGCTACTTGTGCGGTACATCAGGCATGGGGCTAGTTCTTGGATTGCGGCGTTCATTGGTCCTCACCGGTTACGCAGACGCTTCTTGGGCTGACGACCAGGCTACGCAGCGGTCGTCACAGGTTTACACCTTCAGCCTTGGTTCCGGCTCTGTTTCGTGGCGGTCCACCCGCTCGTCTTCTGTTCTCGGCTCTAGCTTTGAGGCTGAGATCTACGCGGGGGCCATGGCTGCACAGGAGCTATGCTGGCTCACCTCCTTGCTCACCGACTTGGGAGAGCCGCCTCATTCTGCTCCAGTTCTGTACGTAGACAACACGGCCATGCTAGCCTTGTGTCGGGAGCACAGACTGGAGCACAAAACGAAGCACATTGCTCTTCGTTACTTCCTTGCTCGTGAGCTGCTGTAGTGTGGTCAGCTGCGCCTTGCTTATGTAGCCTCTGAGGCCAACACTGCTGATATCTTTACCAAGGCACTTCCGCATTGTGATCATAAGCGGTGTTGTACGATGCTAGGTCTTGTGCCTACTTGGCCTCACTTGCTCACTTCTTGACCTTGCTTGTATTGTGATCTATCTATGTATTGGATCTCCCGAGAACGCTGCTGCTGCTGGCGCTGACCACCACCGGAGCCGCTCCGCTGCGTAGCGCCACCCCGACCAGCAAAGACCAAGTCGTCGATGTACACGAGGGTGTAGAATGGCGGCAAAGAACAGTCGGTGTGCAGAAACAGCGACGGGTCGGCTGTAGAAGGAGCAAAGCCAAGACCCGCAAGTGTAGTCCTCAGTGTGTCGTGCCGAACACGGGGCGCCTGGCGGAGACTGTAGACTGGCCGCCGGAGGCTCCACTGGGTACCAGGAGGAAACGACCCAGTGAAGCCAGGTGGGCGGCGCAGCCAGATCTCCTCGTGCAGGCTGCCCTGCAAGAAAGCTGTGGTGAAGTCAAGAGAGTGAAGCTCGTAGTCGCGCTGAGCGGCTATGTGCAGTAGCACCCGAAGAGTGGTCATCTTCAGGGTGGGAGAGAAGGTCTGAAAGTAGTCAACACCCTGCCGCTGACTGAAGCCTCGAGCCACGAAACGCGCCTTGAAGACACGTAGAGAACCCGGCAGCCGCTTCACCCTGAAAATCCACATGCCACTGACGATGTTCGCCCCAAATGGGGGAACCGCGTCAACGTAGGTGCATGTGGACTTCCATGAAGCCATCTCTGCGTCCATAGCTGCCTGCCACTGAGAGGAGTAGGGACCCTCTACGGCCTCTGCGTAAGAGCGCGGAGTCGGGATGTCAAGTGCATCCGGGTCTCCCTCAGGGGTAAGCAGTACGGACACGGAATGAGGTGAAGCAGCAGCCAGACACTGGAACTCCTCCTGCCTATCCTCAAGGACGTCCGTGCCAAGAGCACACTCACCCCCGACGGACGGAGGACAGACAAACGCAGACTCAGCAACAAGACTAGCAGCGTAGTCTAGACGACAGCGAGCAGCAAAGTCGACGAGCTCAGCAACTAGAGCAGACGCAGCAGTGGACTCAAAGGAGGGGTCAGTGACGAAAGTAGCAAGGAGACGCGTGACAGTAGGACTGGCAGCACGAAGAGAGTCCGACTCTGGGTCAGCAAGTGCAGGAAGAAAGGACTCAGGAGGAGAAGGCAAAGGGGCACGCAGAGGAGCAGTGGACGGACGTAGAGACATCCGGTGCGTGCCACGAACAGGAGGAGGACGCTGATGGGAATTGTGACCACTAGTGCGAGCAGCACGAACAGACGACGCAGGACGAGACGCAGGCTCACGACGCTCAGCAAGACCTCCTGTAGGACCAGTGTAGGGAGAAGGAGCAGGCAGTGGGGAGGCCAGCAGTAACTGTGACTTTGGCTGGAGAGGCGGTGGACATTCTAAGGGAGGAGGAAGACCAAGAACCTGCTGAAGGAGCGGAACAAAGTACGGCCGAGGCCGCGCGGCGACTCCAGACACAGCAGGGCCAGCACTAGCACCCTCAGCGGCAGCACCAGCGCCAACATCATCTCCAGCCGCAGCACCTCCAGCTGCAGTACCTCCAGCAACACCAGCAGCACCCGCATCAAGACCGCTGCCAGGACTGACAGCAGTAGCGTCAGCGCCAACACCCTCAGCAGCTCCTGCTCCAGGCGAACCCGCAGGCCCAGCAACTCCAGGACTCCCAGTACGAGCACCTCCGGGACGGGCGCCACCAGCACCCTCAGCAGCCAAAGAAGCTCCAGCAGTACGCCTCCAGCGCCGGGCAAACCACTCGCGCAGCTCCTGTGAAGAGAGTGGCTCCCGCCGAGACGAAGCACCCGGAGAACCTCCAGGCCCAGCACTGCCAGACGCCACACGAGCAGGCCTAGCGGCTCCAGGCTCCGCACCCCCAGGCTCAGCAGCTCCACACGTGGCACCCTCAGGCTCAGCACCTCAAGACGTAGCACCCCCAGGCTCAGCACCCCCAGGCTCAGCACCCCCATGCTCAGTACCCCCGATCGCAGCACCCCCAGGGTCAGCACCCACACGCTAAGCACCTCCAGCAGCACCAGAGTCACCACTAACCTCGATAGGCTCGACTACGTCTACCTGGGACACACCTGGACGGGCATGACCCTAAGGGGGGAGGGGGTCTATCGGAGGGGGACCTGGCACAAGGAAGAGCGGTGGCGGGGGGAGGGACAGAGTGCAGTAGGGGAAGAGGCGGTAGTAGGGGACTGACTTGTCAAACGTGACGTCCTGGGAGGACATAACATGACGAGAGGTGGGGTGGTTGAACTGCCACCCTGGCGCGTCAGGGGGGAAGCCAAGGAAGACGCAAGGAGCAGCACGAGGGGACAGCTTGTCCGCAGACAAGTCGCGGACAAACGCCTGAGATCCCCAGACACGGAACGCAGACGCATCGCCTACCTTCCCTGTCCACCGCAAAGCTGGGGAGGTCTCTGGCATGGAGACCCTGGGGTGAAGGTTGATCTGATGCGCCGCGTACCAAACCGCAAACGGCCACAGAAAATGGGGGGCAGCCGCATGCATCATGGACGTACGGGCGACGTCCATGACCATGCCAATGCGGGGCTCAGCAATCCCATTTTGCTGTGGAGAGTCCGGAAGCGTAAAGGTCTGGCGGATGCCTTGCGCACGGCAGTAGGCTCGCAGAAGGCCAGAGTGCAGACGCAGAACAGGAAAGTCTGAGCCAAAGCTCCTCCTGAGCTGGAGACGAGCTGCGCGGATCCAACCGATCAACACCTCAGTGACATCACCCTTGCTGCGCAAGGGGAAGACTGTGGTGTAACGCGAGTAGTCGTCAACCACCAGCAGGAAGTAGCGCTCGTGACCCTGTCCACGGACGCGGGCCAGGCCCCACACGTCCATGTGAAGCGTCTGCAGCGGGGCCTCTGTCGGGGGGAATTGAGAGGAGTGAGGGGCAGCCCGCTGCCGCCCCTCGACACAAGGGACGCATGAAGGGCCAGGCCCCGGAGGAAGGGGAGGGAGGGACCGAGGAGGATTAGAGACAAGGACAGGGGAGGCCATGCCTCGGAGACAAGGCAGGGAGGGGTGACAAAGGCGGTGATGCCACAGGAGAGTCTCGTGAGACAGGAGGCGACACGAGCAAGGGGCAGACTCAGGACCAGACGCAGGGACAGGAGGAGACTCATTGGTTAGGGTGTAGAGGCTCGACCCCGGCCGACGCGTAAACGTGGCCAGCCGCCGGCCTGTGCGAGCGTCCAAGCAGTGGGTCACCCGCTGACTCGCAGGAGTAAACAAGTGAACCCCCGCATCCTGTAGGTCAGCACCACTCACCAAGTTCGTAGAGAATGAGGGGAGGTAAAGACCAGACAAGGTGCCAGAGGGGGCAGCCGGACACGGGAGGACAGTGGAGAAGTGAGAGAGGACAGGACCCCCAGAGGGGTCTGCCAGGGAGACTGCAACCGGCCGACCAAGCGGCGTGAGTGTGGTGCGGTCTCAAAAGAAGGAGCGATTGCCCCTGAGTTAAGTGTGAAGTTGAGGGAGGCCGAAGCCGACGCGGTACCTGAGAGCGCAGACTCACCAGCACCTGAGGACGCAGACGCACTAGCACCTAGAGTAGCAGCCTCACTGGCACCTAGAGCAGCAGCCTCACCAGTACCTAGAGCAGCAGTCTCAATGCCCGGGTCGGGCGGGAAACACCGGTAACAGTCACCCTCATCACTAATAGTCACAACATACATGGCAGCAAGAATAGCATCAAAGTCAAGATCAAAGATAGCTACACCCGCCCTGGACAGCTCACCCCAGCGGGGGATCTCAGTGGCCTCCGGGAACTGGTGACACCAAGCGTCCGTCAGGCGGCCAAAGCAGCGCTGGATGGGGTGTGCACCCCCACACTGCTCATCCGTACGGTCGCCGGTGCGTAGGACGTAGGTGCACGGACCAAAACCCCCACCACGCTGACGTGCAGCGTACCACTCACGGAGCTGCTTGGGGGGGGGGGATCTCCCGAGAACGCTGCTGCTGCTGGCGCTGACCACCACCGGAGCCTCTCCGCTGCGTAGCGCCACCCCGACCAGCTCCACCTCCTCCACCACCGCCTCCTCCACCTCCGCCACCACCGCCGCCTCCGCTCCCACCGCTACCGCCTCCGCTGCCTCCGCCTCCACTGCCGCCACCGACACCTCCACCCCCGCCACCACTCCCACCGCCACCCCCACTCCCTCCGCCGCCTCCACCGCCGCCTCCACCACCCCCACTAGCCCCTCCCGCGCC
Source organism: Closterium sp. NIES-65 (assembly GCA_948144175.1). Taxonomy (NCBI): domain Eukaryota; kingdom Viridiplantae; phylum Streptophyta; class Zygnematophyceae; order Desmidiales; family Closteriaceae; genus Closterium; species Closterium sp. NIES-65. Next base: position 472,564 of record CANXME010002232.1, on the reverse strand, counting down.
CCTGCCCCCCTTGCCCTTGCCAGAGCGGCGTCTCCCGCTAGGGGCAGACGCCGCACCGACCGACTCAAGACCAACGAGGTCGGCCGCAGCACCAGAGGCGACAGAGGGCAAAAGGGGGGAAGGGGAACGCCCCTCAAAGATGGGGGTGCGAGGGTCACCACGAGAGGCTCCTACAGCGACTATGCACTTCTCCTCTGCTAAGAGGGCCTTCTCGAGGAGGTCAACGGTGAGAGTGGTGGGACAAACTGAGAGGAAGTGGTCTCTAACTACACGAAGGGGGTCAAGGAGGCGGGTGACTATATAATAGAGAGTGATGTACATGGGGGGGGGGGGTTCTTGACGTAGAACTCAGCAGGAAGCGCAGTGCGGTAGCGAGTGTCACTAGTGCGGAGGTGCGTAATGAGGTCAGCGACTGTGGGAAAGGCAGCAAGGTCAGGGAAGAGGTACGGTAGCATGAGGCGGCTCAGTGCAGCAATGGCAGGGGAAGAGTAGCGCGCAACTACAGCGTCGTACAAGGTCTGAGCACTCTTGTACTGACTAAAGTGTGCGCGCTCAGTGGTAGGCAGGTGGCGACGCACAGCAAGACGTGCAGCAGCATCGCGAGTGGCCCACTGTGAGCGAACAGTGGCGTCGGCATCGGCAGCAGGGGCAGGGGAGGCACCAGAGGTGAGGTCAAAGAGGGAGAGACCGTCTGCCCTATTGCACTGTAGGAAAAGCTGCAGGTCATCTACCCAGACGGCAAAGTCAATGGCCCGACCCTTAGCGTCAAAAGCGAGAACACTGGGGGTAGCCATGACAGTAGTAGACTAACAGCGCTAACTGTAGGGCAGGGGCAGTGTAGTGACAGAGGCGCTGCTCTCACCAGACAGGGCGGTTCGGGCAGCTCGGCAGCACAGCAGCTCGGCAACACGGCGGCTCGGGCGACTCGGGCGGCTCGGCAGTAACTACGGCTCGGCGGCACCCTTGGCTCAGCTGCTCAGATGATCAGGCGGCTAGGGCGGCTCGGGCGGCTCAGGCGGCTCGGGCGGTTCGGGTGGAACGGGCGGCTCGGGCTGCTTAGCGGTGCGGGCGGCTCGGCTGCGTAGGGCGGTAGGGCCGCTGGTAGGGCGGCGAGGGCGCTGGTAGGGTGGCGGGGCCGCAGGTAGGGCGGCGGGGCCGCAGGTAGGGCGGCGGGGCCGCGGGTAAGGTGGTGGGGCCGCAGTAGCAGGTGACGGGGCCGCAGGTAAGGTGGCGGGGCCGCAGCGAAGGGCGGGGCCGCAGGTAAAGGGCGGCGGGCCGCGGGTAAGGTGGCGGGGCCGCAGGTAAGGTGGCGGGGCCGCAGGTAAGGTGGCGGGGCCGCAGGTAAGGCGGCGGGGCCGCAAATAAGGCGGCGGGGCCGCAGGTAAGGCGGCGGGGCCGCAAATAAGGGCGGCGGGGCCGCTGGTAAGGTGGCGCGCCCGCAGGTAGGTGGCAGGGCCGCGGGTGAGGGCGGCGCAAGGGCGGCAACGGGCCGCTGAGGGTGGCGACGGGCCGAGTAAGGTGGCGCGAGGGAGGCCGCTAGGGGCGACGCGACGGGGCCGAAGGAGGCCTAGGACGGGCGCGTCAGTAGGGAGGGCACACGAGGCGCGACTCGGGCCTAAGCAAGGTGCGCTCCGGGCATTAAAAAAAAAAGTCGACTTGGTGGGCCCTAGGAACAGTTCCCACGAGGGAACCTGCTCGATACCATGAGAAGAAACGAGAATGTCTGCACTAAGGAATGAAAGTGGTACAAATATGCAACGCTAGGAATGTGTACCCCATATAGGCTACCCCACTACAGCCTACACAACATTATAATTTGACAGAAATTGCAACGGCTGAAATGTGCCAGAAATTTCATATTGGCGGGACCATTTTGTCAAGAGCCTATCATATGAATTCACTGTGCCCATACGATTTGTTTGAAACAGTGTTTGTGAGTCTCACCTCTCAACACCTTTTTCAAGTGGGACGGGGGTCACTATCTTAGCTGCTGGCTTTAAGTGTTCGTTACTGTAGGAAGTTTTCCAACAATTCCATATTGTAATATCGTATCTCAACTCAACAATAGCAATATTGCAATATCCAGTTCATGGCTGGCTTTTTGAGAATGAACGATGGTAAAATGTTTCATACAGGTTTTAAAACTGCAGTAAATTTGAGTGACATGGTATGGGTGGAGGTATATCTAACACAATTTGGTAAAGTATACTTCTCCATTTGTCAAGGTGTAGCATATATATCTGCTGCTTTGTATCGTTCGAGTTCTTGTTCCGTGAAGGATGGAGCTGTCTTTGACGCGGGCAACCACCTCCACCTTTGCCTCTGCTCACACCTTCCTCCCGCATTTCTCGCTCGAGCTCCCGCAATCATTAGACTGAGGTGCTTGTCATGCTCTGCGAATCGCTGCTGCGCTTCGACAAGCTCCAGAGCCGCGACTCGAATACGGCATCGTGCGTCGTCCATCCACCCTGGATCGCAGGCGCGCGCCGCGTCCAAGCATCCGCACAAGTGCTCCGAATTTCGTGAATCGTAGCTTGAAGCAAGGCCCCCACAAGTAGTACTAGGAGGGCTGCATTTGCAGCTTCTAGCAGAAACGGGTCCGTTGGATCTGCTAGTCGTGCTGCCGCAGGTGCTGACGTCGTTGCTTCCATGGTGGTTGTTTCCGCGATAATTCAACACAGGTTCGCATGCGCAAGACAAATGCTCTCTCTCCGGAAACGAGTCCTGTGACGAGGCTTCGTAGTCGTAGTCCACGTCGTCTTCGTCGTCGCTGGAAAGAACATGTCCTCCGCTGAACTGCGCAGCCCGCGAAGGTTCAGATTGAAATATTGAGACCTCCGCCGCCGCTAGTTGAGAGCATGATGCGGACTCGCGAATGCCGCCACCTGCGGCGTCTCCGCGACGTCCTCTCTTAGAAGTAGGTGTAGCGAAGAGCGGCGGCCATTCCACGATCATGCTCTTCATGGGCCGTGTCGGGGAAAAGGATCGTTCCTTCATCTCGGAAGGCTGCAAACAGGCAGCGGAAACGCGTCTCACACTCACACTGGCGATTGGAGCGCGAGCGCGTGACGCAACCCCTAGGAGGAGTAACTCGACGAGTCGGGGAGAGGGTGTTGTGGAGGGAAGGACTCTTAACTCGGATCTAAGCCTCGGTAACTGGTTGCTGAGCAGGAGCGGCGGGGTTGTCCGAAAATGTGCTTCATGGAGGAACGGTGAGATGTTTTATCTGTCAAGAGCTCGAAACAGGGCCAAAGGTACCGTTCCGCAGAGCTCTCCGCGGGAAAGTCTTGCGGGTACGGACAGGGCGGAAGCTGGCCCCTCCCGACCATCCCGATGGAGTCGCACGGCCACAGTGCGACTCGCTGAACCGCACAGGTGTAAAAAATCTCACCGTTCAGGGTAAATCTCCAGCCAAGGCTCACTCAAATTCCGGATTTCACGGAAACGCTACGGCATATTTCGAGAGGACAGTACAACCTGACACGAAAGGGCTGGAAGTTCCGTGCACTGAGGGATTGGCTGTTGCCATTCTCGAGGAAGAAATGGGCGGGCAGTGTAACAAGTTGCTCAAGTCAGATATTTCTGGACGTGAATCAGAATCGCAATCAGATCTAAACTAAACAACAGCTGCTCGTTATCGGGCGGCAGGTAGCTGTAAAGTCTGGTGCCGGACACTGCCGCTGTCGCGCTCTATCCATCGCTAAGGTGCGAGAAATCGCGAGCGAAGTGGAACGACAGTGGCGTGGCGGATAACGAGAGGTTCTTCGCCATCTGGTTCTGGTGGGGATGTATTGATTGGCGACAAATCGACGCCACCTCATCCGATCGACGTAGCGCATGAACCAGTTAATATGTAAGGGATAGGGTTCGCCAAGCCCACTGGGGCATTCTGGTGCCACTGTCCTTTCCTTATCGTCCGCTTGGTTTCTACAATAGGACTCACGAGGCAGGACAGTAGCGAAAGGCTACCACAGTTCTGTAATCCGTACTGACAAAAAATCTCCGTTGCTCCATTGCTCTCAGATGCGAACACCAGTACAGTAGAGATTTGGCAAGCCAGGCGACTATGGTTTATGCTGCTGCGCACAAACGCTGACGCTAAGGCTGTACAGGGTGAGGATAGAGAAGCCACCTTCATGAAAGCGCCATTTTAGGAGCCAACTCAACTCGGCCGCGTGCAATAAGGACGTGTCATGGTTTGCTTCTGATCGCCCCGATCAGAGTCGATCGATCACTTCCAGGAAGCTAGGGCAGCGATTTCGGGCAATCGGGGGCAATCAACTGACTGATTTCGCCCCAAGTCGATCAACCGCCTAAAACAGCCGATTCAAACACAACCCCACACAATCACCGACAATCAGTTGATTGCATTGGATTGGGGTACCTAGCGACGCCAGCGAACAGTTACAGAGTCGTAGAGGGCTTCGTGAAGCCCTCGCATAACCAATACCCTGGCAAGAACGTTCTGGATGCCTTTTGATGCGAAATTACAGGGAAACATTGAACTTCGCTAGTTCCAGGCTGAGGTATTCGCCCTCGCCAAAGTGGGCACGAAGCTGGAAGGAAAGGGTGACACGCATGCCAAGCAAACACCTGGAATACTCGACGCATTTCTTGTCTGATCGGGCGGCGCGAGCACAGAAAGCAGGGGCGCCCCGACCTGATCAGCCCCGACCAGATCACAGCCGATCAGAGGCGAACCTTGACACGTCCTGACCCAGGTGGAGGGGTTGTTGGTGTTGCCATTTTGGTCGAGGAGACTTCCATTCGAGCCAATCCATGGGCTGTGAAACGTTCGGTACCTGAGGTTGGTGGGGGTGGGCTGTTTGACGAGTGGAAGAATGGAGGATCAAAGGGACGGATGTTACGTGTCCGTGTTGCCAGTGCACTGCGTCGGCTCGAGACGATTGGAAGGCTCCATGCAGGTGGGAGGTCAAACCCGGGCACAGAAAAAAATCAAGATAATTAATAATAGAGTGAGGGCGTATTCCTGGCTTCGTGTCATCCGAAATCGTAGGATCCAATCGGAACATTCAAATCTCAAACTGCGGGCTTTCCGATTGGCTCCCACATTTTGGATGACACCAATTCAGGATGACACAAGGTTAGGAATACGCCCTTAGGATGTATTCTTGGCTGGTGTCAGGCTCGCTGACACAAAACTAATAGACGACTTAGATCATTCCATGCCAATATCGACAGAATCTACCAACATCTCAACCTTTCGGAGCTTGGTGTCAAGATTCTGGACACCAACCAAGAATGCACCCCTATTTGCCAAGGTTGTATGAGGACTTAGATTGTTTTTTTTTTCCGTTCTCTGTAAACATTTTACGGCCTCTTGCTTTTCTGGAGCCTTCCCAAACCCCTGCCACGAGCCGTGCCGGCGCAGTGCACCGCGAACTGCAACATGCTGAAACACATGTTCTCCAAGCACTATAGTGTAAGGAAAATTCATTTTCCTTACTTAGCGCCCCTACTTACTGCGTACATAACTGCTCCTGCCAACACTACCCAACACTCGCCTCGACCACTAATCCCGCCACGGTTCATGACGCGACCCAACCTCACGGTTCGGTTGGCAACCCGCACTCCGGACCTCCGCCTCGACATTTCCAATATCTGCACTGTGCATGTAGTGCTGGTCGCGCTTAGCGTTGTTCATGCATTACCGTTATCAAGCTAGCTTCGTTTTATATTCGTCGCTCATTCTTTCGTTGGGTGTACCGTTTTGCTTCGATATTGCGATTCTCGCTCGTTCACTTAGTTGCACTCGTCACACTTGGTATCAGACCCTACAATCACTTCTCGGACCGCACACACACCTTCGCTTCCCAACTATCTCATTTTTTGGAAGGGGTAGTGTGAAGAATGAGGAATGAATAAACTAGCAAGCAGGTGGGTACAAGTAGGAAAACCTAGAAATGTTGTACCGCATATAGTCTACCCCACTACAGCCTACACTGACTATAGCATATAAGTTTGACACACCCCCATAGGCAAAGTGGGGGAGAACAAGAGGTCACAAGACCAGTCAAGCAAAGTAAAGCAAGCTTAGGGTGGATCACAACGTCACCACACAATCCGAGCACTAGAGCAAGGCCAAAAGGCTAGTTCACATGCAAGATCATATATAAAGGAAAACAGACAAGTGCAGGTATAGAAAGATCACAGTACAAGCAAGGTCAAAAAGTGAGCAAGTGAGGCCAAGCAGGCACAAGACCTAGCATCGAACAGAAGCACTGATGATCACAAGGCGGAAGTGCTTTGGTAAGTAGCCTGGTCGTCAGCCCAAGAAGCGTCTGCGTGACCTATCAGGACCACTCTACGTCGCCCTCCAAGCACTAGCCCCATGCACGACGTACTGCACAAGTAGCGCAACACCCTCTTCGCAGCAGCCATGTGCTCTGGTCGGTGTCTCCCAGGAGCAACATAGCGTGCCAAGATGCTAAGAGGGTATGCAAGGTCCGGTCGAGTGCAGGTCATCAGGTACATTAAGCAGCCAACAAGCTCTGGGTACGGCCCACTCGGCTCTACGGGCTCATCCGAAGGCAGAGCTGAGAGCGAGTGGTGAGTAGACAGGGGAGTGGCCTGAGGCGATGAGTACGTGAAGCCGAAGCGCTGAAGGACCTGCTGCACCATGTGTGACTGAGTCAGGGTAATGGTGCGGTGTGCTCTGTCCCGGGTGATCTGCAAGCCAAGGTAGCCGCGCAGTTCCCCCAGGTTTGTGCACGTGTGTCTCTTCTGCAGCTCGGATTTCACGTGGGCGAGTCCAGCAGTGTCTGAAGTAGCAAAGACCAAGTCGTCGATGTACACGAGGGTGTAGAATGGCGGCAAAGAACAGTCGGTGTGCAGAAACAGCGACGGGTCGGCTGTAGAAGGAGCAAAGCCAAGACCCGCAAGTGTAGTCCTCAGTGTGTCGTGCCGAACACGGGGCGCCTGGCGGAGACTGTAGACTGGCCGCCGGAGGCTCCACTGGGTACCAGGAGGAAACGACCCAGTGAAGCCAGGTGGGCGGCGCAGCCAGATCTCCTCGTGCAGGCTGCCCTGCAAGAAAGCTGTGCTGAAGTCAAGAGAGTGAAGCTCGTAGTCGCGCTGAGCGGCTATGTGCAGTAGCACCCGAAGAGTGGTCATCTTCGGGGTGGGAGAGAAGGTCTGAAAGTAGTCAACACCCTGCCGCTGACTGAAGCCTCGAGCCACGAAACGCGCCTTGAAGACACGTAGAGAACCCGGCAGCCGCTTCACCCTGAAAATCCACATGCCACTGACGATGTTCGCCCCAAATGGGGGAACCGCGTCAACGTAGGTGCATGTGGACTTCCATGAAGCCATCTCTGCGTCCATAGCTGCCTGCCACTGAGAGGAGTAGGGACCCTCTACGGCCTCCGCGTAAGAGCGCGGAGTCGGGATGTCAAGTGCATCCGGGTCTCCCTCAGGGGTAAGCAGTACGGACACGGAATGAGGTGAAGCAGCAGCCACACACTGGAACTCCTCCTGCCTATCCTCAAGGACGTCCGTGCCAAGAGCACACTCACCCTCGACGGACGGAGGACAGACAAACGCAGACTCAGCAACAAGACTAGCAGCGTAGTCTAGACGACAGCGAGCAGCAAAGTCGACGAGCTCAGCAACTAGAGCAGACGCAGCAGTGGACTCAAAGGAGGGGTCAGTGACGAAAGTAGCAAGGAGACGCGTGACAGTAGGACTGGCAGCACGAAGAGAGTCCGACTCTGGGTCAGCAAGTGCAGGAAGAAAGGACTCAGGAGGAGAAGGCAAAGGGGCACGCAGAGGAGCAGTGGACGGACGTAGAGACATCCGGTGCGTGCCACGAACAGGAGGAGGACGCTGATGGGAATTGTGAACACTAGTGCGAGCAGCACGAACAGACGACGCAGGACGAGACGCAGGCTCACGACGCTCAGCAAGACCTCCTGTAGGACCAGTGTAGGGAGAAGGAGCAGGCAGTGGGGAGGCCAGCAGTAACTGTGACTTTGGCTGGAGAGGCGGTGGACATTCTAAGGGAGGAGGAAGACCAAGAACCTGCTGAAGGAGCGGAACAAAGTACGGCCGAGGCCGCGCGGCGACTCCAGACACAGCAAGGCCAGCACTAGCACCCTCAGCGGCAACACCAGCGCCAACATCATCTCCAGCCGCAGCACCTCCAGCTGCAGTACCTCCAGCAACACCAGCAGCACCCGCATCAAGACCGCCGCCAGGACTGGCAGCAGTAGCGTCAGCGCCAACACCCTCAGCAGCTCCTGCTCCAGGCGAACCCGCAGGCCCAGCAACTCCAGGACTCCCAGTACGAGCACCTCCGGGACGGGCGCCACCAGCACCCTCAGCAGCCGAAGAAGCTCCAGCAGTACGCCTCCAGCGCCGGGCAAACCACTCGCGCAGCTCCTGTGAAGAGAGTGGCTCCCGCCGAGACGAAGCACCCGGAGAACCTCCAGGCCCAGCACTGCCAGACGCCACACGAGCAGGCCTAGCGGCTCCAGGCTCCGCACCCCCAGGCTCAGCAGCTCCACACGTGGCACCCTCAGGCTCAACACCTCAAGACGTAGCACCCCCAGGCTCAGCACCCCCAGGCTCAGCACCCCCATGCTCAGTACCCCCGATCGCAGCACCCCCAGGGTCAGCACCCACACGCTAAGCACCTCCAGCAGCACCAGAGTCACCACTAACCTCGATAGGCTCGACTACGTCTACCTGGGACACACCTGGACGGGCATGACCCTGAGGGGGGAGGGGGTCTATCGGAGGGGGACCTGGCACAAGGAAGAGCGGTGGCGGGGGGAGGGACAGAGTGCAGTAGGGGAAGAGGCGGTAGTAGGGGACTGACTTGTCAAACGTGACGTCCTGGGAGGACATAACATGACGAGAGGTGGGGTGGTTGAACTGCCACCCTGGCGCGTCAGGGGGGAAGCCAAGGAAGACGCAAGGAGCAGCACGAGGGGACAGCTTGTCCGCAGACAAGTCGCGGACAAACGCCTGAGATCCCCAGACACGGAACGCAGACGCATCGCCTACCTTCCCTGTCCACCGCAAAGCTGGGGAGGTCTCTGGCATGGAGACCCTGGGGTGAAGGTTGATCTGATGCGCCGCGTACCAAACCGCAAACGGCCACAGAAAATGGGGGGCAGCCGCATGCATCATGGACGTACGGGCGACGTCCATGACCATGCCAATGCGGGGCTCAGCAATCCCATTTTGCTGTGGAGAGTCCGGAAGCGTAAAGGTCTGGCGGATGCCTTGCGCACGGCAGTAGGCTCGCAGAAGGCCAGAGTGCAGACGCAGAACAGGAAAGTCTGAGCCAAAGCTCTTCCTGAGCTGGAGACGAGCTGCGCGGATCCAACCGATCAACACCTCAGTGACATCACCCTTGCTGCGCAAGGGGAAGACTGTGGTGTAACGCGAGTAGTCGTCAACCACCAGCAGGAAGTAGCGCTCGTGACCCTGTCCACGGACGCGGGCCAGGCCCCACACGTCCATGTGAAGCGTCTGCAGCGGGGCCTCTGTCGGGGGGAATTGAGAGGAGTGAGGGGCAGCCCGCTGCCGCCCCTCGACACAAGGGACGCATGAAGGGCCAGGCCCCGGAGGAAGGGGAGGGAGGGACCGAGGAGGATTAGAGACAAGGACAGGGGAGGCCATGCCTCGGAGACAAGGCAGGGAGGGGTGACAAAGGCGGTGATGCCACAGGAGAGTCTCGTGAGACAGGAGGCGACACGAGCAAGGGGCAGACTCAGTACCAGACGCAGGGACAGGAGGAGACTCATTGGTTAGGGTGTAGAGGCTCGACCCCGGCCGACGCGTAAACGTGGCCAGCCGCCGGCCTGTGCGAGCGTCCAAGCAGTGGGTCACCCGCTGACTCGCAGGAGTAAACAAGTGAACCCCCGCATCCTGTAGGTCAGCACCACTCACCAAGTTCGTAGAGAATGAGGGGAGGTAAAGACCAGACAAGGTGCCAGAGGGGGCAGCCGGACTCGGGAGGACAGTGGAGAAGTGAGAGAGGACAGGACCCCCAGAGGGGTCTGCCAGGGAGACTGCAACCGGCCGACCAAGCGGCGTGAGTGTGGTGCGGTCTCAAAAGAAGGAGCGAGTGCCCCTGAGTTAAGTGTGAAGTTGAGGGAGGCCGAAGCCGACGCGGTACCTGAGAGCGCAGACTCACCAGCACCTGAGGACGCAGACGCACTAGCACCTAGAGCAGCAGCCTCACTGGCACCTAGAGCAGCAGCCTCACCAGTACCTAGAGCAGCAGTCTCAATGCCCGGGTCGGGCGGGAAACACCGGTAACAGTCACCCTCATCACTAATAGTCACAACATACATGGCAGCAAGAATAGCATCAAAGTCAAGATCAAAGATAGCTACACCCGCCCTGGACAGCTCACCCCAGCGGGGGATCTCAGTGGCCTCCGGGAACTGGTGACACCAAGCGTCCGTCAGGCGGCCAAAGCAGCGCTGGATGGGGTGTGCACCCCCACACTGCTCATCCGTACGGTCGCCGGTGCGTAGGACGTAGGTGCACGGACCAAAACCCCCACCACGCTGACGTGCAGCGTACCACTCACGGAGCTGCTTGGGGGGGGGGGATCTCCCGAGAACGCTGCTGCTGCTGGCGCTGACCACCACCGGAGCCGCTCCGCTGCGTAGCGCCACCCCGACCAGCTCCACCTCCTCCACCACCGCCTCCTCCACCTCCGCCACCACCGCCGCCTCCGCTCCCACCGCTACCGCCTCCGCCGCCTCCGCCTCCACTGCCGCCACCGACACCTCCACCCCCGCCACCACTCCCACCGCCACCCCCACTCCCTCCGCCGCCTCCACCGCCGCCTCCACCACCCCCACTAGCCCCTCCCGCGCCCCTGCCCCCCTTGCCCTTGCCAGAGCGGCGTCTCCCGCTAGGGGCAGACGCCGCACCGACCGACTCAAGACCAACGAGGTCGGCCGCAGCACCAGAGGCGACAGAGGGCAAAAGGGGGGAAGGGGAACACCCCTCAAAGATGGGGGTGCGAGGGTCACCACGAGAGGCTCCTACAGCGACTATGCACTTCTCCTCTGCTAAGAGGGCCTTCTCGAGGAGGTCAACGGTGAGAGTGGTGGGACAAACTGAGAGGAAGTGGTCTCTAACTACACGAAGGGAGTCAAGGAGGCGGGTGACTATATAATAGAGAGTGATGTACATGGGGGGGGGGGGGTTCTTGACGTAGAACTCAGCAGGAAGCGCAGTGCGGTAGCGAGTGTCACTAGTGCGGAGGTGCGTAATGAGGTCAGCGACTGTGGGAAAGGCAGCAAGGTCAGGGAAGAGGTACGGTAGCATGAGGCGGCTCAGTGCAGCAATGGCAGGGGAAGAGTAGCGCGCAACTACAGCGTCGTACAAGGTCTGAGCACTCTTGTACTGACTAAAGTGTGCGCGCTCAGTGGTAGGCAGGTGGCGACGCACAGCAAGACGTGCAGCAGCATCGCGAGTGGCCCACTGTGAGCGAACAGTGGCGTCGGCATCGGCAGCAGGGGCAGGGGAGGCACCAGAGGTGAGGTCAAAGAGGGAGAGACCGTCTGCCCTATCGCACTGTAGGAAAAGCTGCAGGTCATCTACCCAGACGTCAAAGTCAATGGCCCGACCCTTAGCGTCAAAAGCGAGAACACTGGGGGTAGCCATGACAGTAGTAGACTAACAGCGCTAACTGTAGGGCAGGGGCAGTGTAGTGACAGAGGCGCTGCTCTCACCAGACAGGGCGGTTCGGGCAGCTCGGCAGCACAGCAGCTCGGCAACACGGCGGCTCGGGCGACTCGGGCGGCTCGGCAGTAACTACGGCTCGGCGGCACCCTTGGCTCAGCTGCTCAGATGATCAGGCGGCTAGGGCGGCTCGGGCGGCTCAGGCGGCTCGGGCGGTTCGGGTGGAACGGGCGGCTCGGGCTGCTTAGCGGTGCGGGCGGCTCGGCTGCGTAGGGCGGTAGGGCCGCTGGTAGGGCGGCGAGGGCGCTGGTAGGGTGGCGGGGCCGCAGGTAGGGCGGCGGGGCCGCAGGTAGGGCGGCGGGGCCGCGGGTAAGGTGGTGGGGCCGCAGTAGCAGGTGACGGGGCCGCAGGTAAGGTGGCGGGGCCGCAGCGAAGGGCGGGGCCGCAGGTAAAGGGCGGCGGGCCGCGGGTAAGGTGGCGGGGCCGCAGGTAAGGTGGCGGGGCCGCAGGTAAGGTGGCGGGGCCGCAGGTAAGGCGGCGGGGCCGCAAATAAGGCGGCGGGGCCGCAGGTAAGGCGGCGGGGCCGCAAATAAGGGCGGCGGGGCCGCTGGTAAGGTGGCGCGCCCGCAGGTAGGTGGCAGGGCCGCGGGTGAGGGCGGCGCAAGGGCGGCAACGGGCCGCTGAGGGTGGCGACGGGCCGAGTAAGGTGGCGCGAGGGAGGCCGCTAGGGGCGACGCGACGGGGCCGAAGGAGGCCTAGGACGGGCGCGTCAGTAGGGAGGGCACACGAGGCGCGACTCGGGCCTAAGCAAGGTGCGCTCCGGGCATTAAAAAAAAAAGTCGACTTGGTGGGCCCTAGGAACAGTTCCCACGAGGGAACCTGCTCGATACCATGAGAAGAAACGAGAATGTCTGCACTAAGGAATGAAAGTGGTACAAATATGCAACGCTAGGAATGTGTACCCCATATAGGCTACCCCACTACAGCCTACACAACATTATAATTTGACAGAAATTGCAACGGCTGAAATGTGCCAGAAATTTCATATTGGCGGGACCATTTTGTCAAGAGCCTATCATATGAATTCACTGTGCCCATACGATTTGTTTGAAACAGTGTTTGTGAGTCTCACCTCTCAACACCTTTTTCAAGTGGGACGGGGGTCACTATCTTAGCTGCTGGCTTTAAGTGTTCGTTACTGTAGGAAGTTTTCCAACAATTCCATATTGTAATATCGTATCTCAACTCAACAATAGCAATATTGCAATATCCAGTTCATGGCTGGCTTTTTGAGAATGAACGATGGTAAAATGTTTCATACAGGTTTTAAAACTGCAGTAAATTTGAGTGACATGGTATGGGTGGAGGTATATCTAACACAATTTGGTAAAGTATACTTCTCCATTTGTCAAGGTGTAGCATATATATCTGCTGCTTTGTATCGTTCGAGTTCTTGTTCCGTGAAGGATGGAGCTGTCTTTGACGCGGGCAACCACCTCCACCTTTGCCTCTGCTCACACCTTCCTCCCGCATTTCTCGCTCGAGCTCCCGCAATCATTAGACTGAGGTGCTTGTCATGCTCTGCGAATCGCTGCTGCGCTTCGACAAGCTCCAGAGCCGCGACTCGAATACGGCATCGTGCGTCGTCCATCCACCCTGGATCGCAGGCGCGCGCCGCGTCCAAGCATCCGCACAAGTGCTCCGAATTTCGTGAATCGTAGCTTGAAGCAAGGCCCCCACAAGTAGTACTAGGAGGGCTGCATTTGCAGCTTCTAGCAGAAACGGGTCCGTTGGATCTGCTAGTCGTGCTGCCGCAGGTGCTGACGTCGTTGCTTCCATGGTGGTTGTTTCCGCGATAATTCAACACAGGTTCGCATGCGCAAGACAAATGCTCTCTCTCCGGAAACGAGTCCTGTGACGAGGCTTCGTAGTCGTAGTCCACGTCGTCTTCGTCGTCGCTGGAAAGAACATGTCCTCCGCTGAACTGCGCAGCCCGCGAAGGTTCAGATTGAAATATTGAGACCTCCGCCGCCGCTAGTTGAGAGCATGATGCGGACTCGCGAATGCCGCCACCTGCGGCGTCTCCGCGACGTCCTCTCTTAGAAGTAGGTGTAGCGAAGAGCGGCGGCCATTCCACGATCATGCTCTTCATGGGCCGTGTCGGGGAAAAGGATCGTTCCTTCATCTCGGAAGGCTGCAAACAGGCAGCGGAAACGCGTCTCACACTCACACTGGCGATTGGAGCGCGAGCGCGTGACGCAACCCCTAGGAGGAGTAACTCGACGAGTCGGGGAGAGGGTGTTGTGGAGGGAAGGACTCTTAACTCGGATCTAAGCCTCGGTAACTGGTTGCTGAGCAGGAGCGGCGGGGTTGTCCGAAAATGTGCTTCATGGAGGAACGGTGAGATGTTTTATCTGTCAAGAGCTCGAAACAGGGCCAAAGGTACCGTTCCGCAGAGCTCTCCGCGGGAAAGTCTTGCGGGTACGGACAGGGCGGAAGCTGGCCCCTCCCGACCATCCCGATGGAGTCGCACGGCCACAGTGCGACTCGCTGAACCGCACAGGTGTAAAAAATCTCACCGTTCAGGGTAAATCTCCAGCCAAGGCTCACTCAAATTCCGGATTTCACGGAAACGCTACGGCATATTTCGAGAGGACAGTACAACCTGACACGAAAGGGCTGGAAGTTCCGTGCACTGAGGGATTGGCTGTTGCCATTCTCGAGGAAGAAATGGGCGGGCAGTGTAACAAGTTGCTCAAGTCAGATATTTCTGGACGTGAATCAGAATCGCAATCAGATCTAAACTAAACAACAGCTGCTCGTTATCGGGCGGCAGGTAGCTGTAAAGTCTGGTGCCGGACACTGCCGCTGTCGCGCTCTATCCATCGCTAAGGTGCGAGAAATCGCGAGCGAAGTGGAACGACAGTGGCGTGGCGGATAACGAGAGGTTCTTCGCCATCTGGTTCTGGTGGGGATGTATTGATTGGCGACAAATCGACGCCACCTCATCCGATCGACGTAGCGCATGAACCAGTTAATATGTAAGGGATAGGGTTCGCCAAGCCCACTGGGGCATTCTGGTGCCACTGTCCTTTCCTTATCGTCCGCTTGGTTTCTACAATAGGACTCACGAGGCAGGACAGTAGCGAAAGGCTACCACAGTTCTGTAATCCGTACTGACAAAAAATCTCCGTTGCTCCATTGCTCTCAGATGCGAACACCAGTACAGTAGAGATTTGGCAAGCCAGGCGACTATGGTTTATGCTGCTGCGCACAAACGCTGACGCTAAGGCTGTACAGGGTGAGGATAGAGAAGCCACCTTCATGAAAGCGCCATTTTAGGAGCCAACTCAACTCGGCCGCGTGCAATAAGGACGTGTCATGGTTTGCTTCTGATCGCCCCGATCAGAGTCGATCGATCACTTCCAGGAAGCTAGGGCAGCGATTTCGGGCAATCGGGGGCAATCAACTGACTGATTTCGCCCCAAGTCGATCAACCGCCTAAAACAGCCGATTCAAACACAACCCCACACAATCACCGACAATCAGTTGATTGCATTGGATTGGGGTACCTAGCGACGCCAGCGAACAGTTACAGAGTCGTAGAGGGCTTCGTGAAGCCCTCGCATAACCAATACCCTGGCAAGAACGTTCTGGATGCCTTTTGATGCGAAATTACAGGGAAACATTGAACTTCGCTAGTTCCAGGCTGAGGTATTCGCCCTCGCCAAAGTGGGCACGAAGCTGGAAGGAAAGGGTGACACGCATGCCAAGCAAACACCTGGAATACTCGACGCATTTCTTGTCTGATCGGGCGGCGCGAGCACAGAAAGCAGGGGCGCCCCGACCTGATCAGCCCCGACCAGATCACAGCCGATCAGAGGCGAACCTTGACACGTCCTGACCCAGGTGGAGGGGTTGTTGGTGTTGCCATTTTGGTCGAGGAGACTTCCATTCGAGCCAATCCATGGGCTGTGAAACGTTCGGTACCTGAGGTTGGTGGGGGTGGGCTGTTTGACGAGTGGAAGAATGGAGGATCAAAGGGACGGATGTTACGTGTCCGTGTTGCCAGTGCACTGCGTCGGCTCGAGACGATTGGAAGGCTCCATGCAGGTGGGAGGTCAAACCCGGGCACAGAAAAAAATCAAGATAATTAATAATAGAGTGAGGGCGTATTCCTGGCTTCGTGTCATCCGAAATCGTAGGATCCAATCGGAACATTCAAATCTCAAACTGCGGGCTTTCCGATTGGCTCCCACATTTTGGATGACACCAATTCAGGATGACACAAGGTTAGGAATACGCCCTTAGGATGTATTCTTGGCTGGTGTCAGGCTCGCTGACACAAAACTAATAGACGACTTAGATCATTCCATGCCAATATCGACAGAATCTACCAACATCTCAACCTTTCGGAGCTTGGTGTCAAGATTCTGGACACCAACCAAGAATGCACCCCTATTTGCCAAGGTTGTATGAGGACTTAGATTTTTTTTTTTTTTCCGTTCTCTGTAAACATTTTACGGCCTCTTGCTTTTCTGGAGCCTTCCCAAACCCCTGCCACGAGCCGTGCCGGCGCAGTGCACCGCGAACTGCAACATGCTGAAACACATGTTCTCCAAGCACTATAGTGTAAGGAAAATTCATTTTCCTTACTTAGCGCCCCTACTTACTGCGTACATAACTGCTCCTGCCAACACTACCCAACACTCGCCTCGACCACTAATCCCGCCACGGTTCATGACGCGACCCAACCTCACGGTTCGGTTGGCAACCCGCACTCCGGACCTCCGCCTCGACATTTCCAATATCTGCACTGTGCATGTAGTGCTGGTCGCGCTTAGCGTTGTTCATGCATTACCGTTATCAAGCTAGCTTCGTTTTATATTCGTCGCTCATTCTTTCGTTGGGTGTACCGTTTTGCTTCGATATTGCGATTCTCGCTCGTTCACTTAGTTGCACTCGTCACACTTGGTATCAGACCCTACAATCACTTCTCGGACCGCACACACACCTTCGCTTCCCAACTATCTCATTTTTTGGAAGGGGTAGTGTGAAGAATGAGGAATGAATAAACTAGCAAGCAGGTGGGTACAAGTAGGAAAACCTAGAAATGTTGTACCGCATATAGTCTACCCCACTACAGCCTACACTGACTATAGCATATAAGTTTGACACACCCCCATAGGCAAAGTGGGGGAGAACAAGAGGTCACAAGACCAGTCAAGCAAAGTAAAGCAAGCTTAGGGTGGATCACAACGTCACCACACAATCCGAGCACTAGAGCAAGGCCAAAAGGCTAGTTCACATGCAAGATCATATATAAAGGAAAACAGACAAGTGCAGGTATAGAAAGATCACAGTACAAGCAAGGTCAAGAAGTGAGCAAGTGAGGCCAAGCAGGCACAAGACCTAGCATCGAACAGAAGCACTGATGATCACAAGGCGGAAGTGCTTTGGTAAGTAGCCTGGTCGTCAGCCCAAGAAGCGTCTGCGTGACCTATCAGGACCACTCTACGTCGCCCTCCAAGCACTAGCCCCATGCACGACGTACTGCACAAGTAGCGCAACACCCTCTTCGCAGCAGCCATGTGCTCTGGTCGGTGTCTCCCAGGAGCAACATAGCGTGCCAAGATGCTAAGAGGGTATGCAAGGTCCGGTCGAGTGCAGGTCATCAGGTACATTAAGCAGCCAACAAGCTCTGGGTACGGCCCACTCGGCTCTACGGGCTCATCCGAAGGCAGAGCTGAGAGCGAGTGGTGAGTAGACAGGGGAGTGGCCTGAGGCGATGAGTACGTGAAGCCGAAGCGCTGAAGGACCTGCTGCACCATGTGTGACTGAGTCAGGGTAATGGTGCGGTGTGCTCTGTCCCGGGTGATCTGCAAGCCAAGGTAGCCGCGCAGTTCCCCCAGGTTTGTGCACGTGTGTCTCTTCTGCAGCTCGGATTTCACGTGGGCGAGTCCAGCAGTGTCTGAAGTAGCAAAGACCAAGTCGTCGATGTACACGAGGGTGTAGAATGGCGGCAAAGAACAGTCGGTGTGCAGAAACAGCGACGGGTCGGCTGTAGAAGGAGCAAAGCCAAGACCCGCAAGTGTAGTCCTCAGTGTGTCGTGCCGAACACGGGGCGCCTGGCGGAGACTGTAGACTGGCCGCCGGAGGCTCCACTGGGTACCAGGAGGAAACGACCCAGTGAAGCCAGGTGGGCGGCGCAGCCAGATCTCCTCGTGCAGGCTGCCCTGCAAGAAAGCTGTGCTGAAGTCAAGAGAGTGAAGCTCGTAGTCGCGCTGAGCGGCTATGTGCAGTAGCACCCGAAGAGTGGTCATCTTCGGGGTGGGAGAGAAGGTCTGAAAGTAGTCAACACCCTGCCGCTGACTGAAGCCTCGAGCCACGAAACGCGCCTTGAAGACACGTAGAGAACCCGGCAGCCGCTTCACCCTGAAAATCCACATGCCACTGACGATGTTCGCCCCAAATGGGGGAACCGCGTCAACGTAGGTGCATGTGGACTTCCATGAAGCCATCTCTGCGTCCATAGCTGCCTGCCACTGAGAGGAGTAGGGACCCTCTACGGCCTCCGCGTAAGAGCGCGGAGTCGGGATGTCAAGTGCATCCGGGTCTCCCTCAGGGGTAAGCAGTACGGACACGGGATGAGGTGAAGCAGCAGCCAGACACTGGAACTCCTCCTGCCTATCCTCAAGGACGTCCGTGCCAAGAGCACACTCACCCCCGACGGACGGAGGACAGACAAACGCAGATTCAGCAACAAGACTAGCAGCGTAGTCTAGACGACAGCGAGCAGCAAAGTCGACGAGCTCAGCAACTAGAGCAGACGCAGCAGTGGACTCAAAGGAGGGGTCAGTGACGAAAGTAGCAAGGAGACGCGTGACAGTAGGACTGGCAGCACGAAGAGAGTCCGACTCTGGGTCAGCAAGTGCAGGAAGAAAGGACTCAGGAGGAGAAGGCAAAGGGGCACGCAGAGGAGCAGTGGACGGACGTAGAGACATCCGGTGCGTGCCACGAACAGGAGGAGGACGCTGATGGGAATTGTGACCACTAGTGCGAGCAGCACGAACAGACGACGCAGGACGAGACGCAGGCTCACGACGCTCAGCAAGACCTCCTGTAGGACCAGTGTAGGGAGAAGGAGCAGGCAGTGGGGAGGCCAGCAGTAACTGTGACTTTGGCTGGAGAGGCGGTGGACATTCTAAGGGAGGAGGAAGACCAAGAACCTGCTGAAGGAGCGGAACAAAGTACGGCCGAGGCCGCGCGGCGACTCCAGACACAGCAGGGCCAGCACTAGCACCCTCAGCGGCAGCACCAGCGCCAACATCATCTCCAGCCGCAGCACCTCCAGCTGCAGTACCTCCAGCAACACCAGCAGCACCCGCATCAAGACCGCCGCCAGGACTGACAGCAGTAGCGTCAGCGCCAACACCCTCAGCAGCTCCTGCTCCAGGCGAACCCGCAGGCCCAGCAACTCCAGGACTCCCAGTACGAGCACCTCCGGGACGGGCGCCACCAGCACCCTCAGCAGCCGAAGAAGCTCCAGCAGTACGCCTCCAGCGCCGGGCAAACCACTCGCGCAGCTCCTGTGAAGAGAGTGGCTCCCGCCGAGACGAAGCACCCGGAGAACCTCCAGGCCCAGCACTGCCAGACGCCACACGAGCAGGCCTAGCGGCTCCAGGCTCCGCACCCCCAGGCTCAGCAGCTCCACACGTGGCACCCTCAGGCTCAGCACCTCAAGACGTAGCACCCCCAGGCTCAGCACCCCCAGGCTCAGCACCCCCATGCTCAGTACCCCCGATCGCAGCACCCCCAGGGTCAGCACCCACACGCTAAGCACCTCCAGCAGCACCAGAGTCACCACTAACCTCGATAGGCTCGACTACGTCTACCTGGGACACACCTGGACGGGCATGACCCTGAGGGGGGAGGGGGTCTATCGGAGGGGGACCTGGCACAAGGAAGAGCGGTGGCGGGGGGAGGGACAGAGTGCAGTAGGGGAAGAGGCGGTAGTAGGGGACTGACTTGTCAAACGTGACGTCCTGGGAGGACATAACATGACGAGAGGTGGGGTGGTTGAACTGCCACCCTGGCGCGTCAGGGGGGAAGCCAAGGAAGACGCAAGGAGCAGCACGAGGGGACAGCTTGTCCGCAGACAAGTCGCGGACAAACGCCTGAGATCCCCAGACACGGAACGCAGACGCATCGCCTACCTTCCCTGTCCACCGCAAAGCTGGGGAGGTCTCTGGCATGGAGACCCTGGGGTGAAGGTTGATCTGATGCGCCGCGTACCAAACCGCAAACGGCCACAGAAAATGGGGGGCAGCCGCATGCATCATGGACGTACGGGCGACGTCCATGACCATGCCAATGCGGGGCTCAGCAATCCCATTTTGCTGTGGAGAGTCCGGAAGCGTAAAGGTCTGGCGGATGCCTTGCGCACGGCAGTAGGCTCGCAGAAGGCCAGAGTGCAGACGCAGAACAGGAAAGTCTGAGCCAAAGCTCTTCCTGAGCTGGAGACGAGCTGCGCGGATCCAACCGATCAACACCTCAGTGACATCACCCTTGCTGCGCAAGGGGAAGACTGTGGTGTAACGCGAGTAGTCGTCAACCACCAGCAGGAAGTAGCGCTCGTGACCCTGTCCACGGACGCGGGCCAGGCCCCACACGTCCATGTGAAGCGTCTGCAGCGGGGCCTCTGTCGGGGGGAATTGAGAGGAGTGAGGGGCAGCCCGCTGCCGCCCCTCGACACAAGGGACGCATGAAGGGCCAGGCCCCGGAGGAAGGGGAGGGAGGGACCGAGGAGGATTAGAGACAAGGACAGGGGAGGCCATGCCTCGGAGACAAGGCAGGGAGGGGTGACAAAGGCGGTGATGCCACAGGAGAGTCTCGTGAGACAGGAGGCGACACGAGCAAGGGGCAGACTCAGGACCAGACGCAGGGACAGGAGGAGACTCATTGGTTAGGGTGTAGAGGCTCGACCCCGGCCGACGCGTAAACGTGGCCAGCCGCCGGCCTGTGCGAGCGTCCAAGCAGTGGGTCACCCGCTGACTCGCAGGAGTAAACAAGTGAACCCCCGCATCCTGTAGGTCAGCACCACTCACCAAGTTCGTAGAGAATGAGGGGAGGTAAAGACCAGACAAGGTGCCAGAGGGGGCAGCCGGACTCGGGAGGACAGTGGAGAAGTGAGAGAGGACAGGACCCCCAGAGGGGTCTGCCAGGGAGACTGCAACCGGCCGACCAAGCGGCGTGAGTGTGGTGCGGTCTCAAAAGAAGGAGCGAGTGCCCCTGAGTTAAGTGTGAAGTTGAGGGAGGCCGAAGCCGACGCGGTACCTGAGAGCGCAGACTCACCAGCACCTGAGGACGCAGACGCACTAGCACCTAGAGCAGCAGCCTCACTGGCACCTAGAGCAGCAGCCTCACCAGTACCTAGAGCAGCAGTCTCAATGCCCGGGTCGGGCGGGAAACACCGGTAACAGTCACCCTCATCACTAATAGTCACAACATACATGGCAGCAAGAATAGCATCAAAGTCAAGATCAAAGATAGCTACACCCGCCCTGGACAGCTCACCCCAGCGGGGGATCTCAGTGGCCTCCGGGAACTGGTGACACCAAGCGTCCGTCAGGCGGCCAAAGCAGCGCTGGATGGGGTGTGCACCCCCACACTGCTCATCCGTACGGTCGCCGGTGCGTAGGACGTAGGTGCACGGACCAAAACCCCCACCACGCTGACGTGCAGCGTACCAATCACGGAGCTGCTTGGGGGGGGGGGATCTCCCGAGAACGCTGCTGCTGCTGGCGCTGACCACCACCGGAGCCGCTCCGCTGCGTAGCGCCACCCCGACCAGCTCCACCTCCTCCACCACCGCCTCCTCCACCTCCGCCACCACCGCCGCCTCCGCTCCCACCGCTACCGCCTCCGCCGCCTCCGCCTCCACTGCCGCCACCGACACCTCCACCCCCGCCACCACTCCCACCGCCACCCCCACTCCCTCCGCCGCCTCCACCGCCGCCTCCACCACCCCCACTAGCCCCTCCCGCGCCCCTGCCCCCCTTGCCCTTGCCAGAGCGGCGTCTCCCGCTAGGGGCAGACGCCGCACCGACCGACTCAAGACCAACGAGGTCGGCCGCAGCACCAGAGGCGACAGAGGGCAAAAGGGGGGAAGGGGAACACCCCTCAAAGATGGGGGTGCGAGGGTCACCACGAGAGGCTCCTACAGCGACTATGCACTTCTCCTCTGCTAAGAGGGCCTTCTCGAGGAGGTCAACGGTGAGAGTGGTGGGACAAACTGAGAGGAAGTGGTCTCTAACTACACGAAGGGAGTCAAGGAGGCGGGTGACTATATAATAGAGAGTGATGTACATGGGGGGGGGGGGGTTCTTGACGTAGAACTCAGTAGGAAGCGCAGTGCGGTAGCGAGTGTCACTAGTGCGGAGGTGCGTAATGAGGTCAGCGACTGTGGGAAAGGCAGCAAGGTCAGGGAAGAGGTACGGTAGCATGAGGCGGCTCAGTGCAGCAATGGCAGGGGAAGAGTAGCGCGCAACTACAGCGTCGTACAAGGTCTGAGCACTCTTGTACTGACTAAAGTGTGCGCGCTCAGTGGTAGGCAGGTGGCGACGCACAGCAAGACGTGCAGCAGCATCGCGAGTGGCCCACTGTGAGCGAACAGTGGCGTCGGCATCGGCAGCAGGGGCAGGGGAGGCACCAGAGGTGAGGTCAAAGAGGGAGAGACCGTCTGCCCTATTGCACTGTAGGAAAAGCTGCAGGTCATCTACCCAGACGGCAAAGTCAATGGCCCGACCCTTAGCGTCAAAAGCGAGAACACTGGGGGTAGCCATGACAGTAGTAGACTAACAGCGCTAACTGTAGGGCAGGGGCAGTGTAGTGACAGAGGCGCTGCTCTCACCAGACAGGGCGGTTCGGGCAGCTCGGCAGCACAGCAGCTCGGCAACACGGCGGCTCGGGCGACTCGGGCGGCTCGGCAGTAACTACGGCTCGGCGGCACCCTTGGCTCAGCTGCTCAGATGATCAGGCGGCTAGGGCGGCTCGGGCGGCTCAGGCGGCTCGGGCGGTTCGGGTGGAACGGGCGGCTCGGGCTGCTTAGCGGTGCGGGCGGCTCGGCTGCGTAGGGCGGTAGGGCCGCTGGTAGGGCGGCGAGGGCGCTGGTAGGGTGGCGGGGCCGCAGGTAGGGCGGCGGGGCCGCAGGTAGGGCGGCGGGGCCGCGGGTAAGGTGGTGGGGCCGCAGTAGCAGGTGACGGGGCCGCAGGTAAGGTGGCGGGGCCGCAGCGAAGGGCGGGGCCGCAGGTAAAGGGCGGCGGGCCGCGGGTAAGGTGGCGGGGCCGCAGGTAAGGTGGCGGGGCCGCAGGTAAGGTGGCGGGGCCGCAGGTAAGGCGGCGGGGCCGCAAATAAGGCGGCGGGGCCGCAGGTAAGGCGGCGGGGCCGCAAATAAGGGCGGCGGGGCCGCTGGTAAGGTGGCGCGCCCGCAGGTAGGTGGCAGGGCCGCGGGTGAGGGCGGCGCAAGGGCGGCAACGGGCCGCTGAGGGTGGCGACGGGCCGAGTAAGGTGGCGCGAGGGAGGCCGCTAGGGGCGACGCGACGGGGCCGAAGGAGGCCTAGGACGGGCGCGTCAGTAGGGAGGGCACACGAGGCGCGACTCGGGCCTAAGCAAGGTGCGCTCCGGGCATTAAAAAAAAAAGTCGACTTGGTGGGCCCTAGGAACAGTTCCCACGAGGGAACCTGCTCGATACCATGAGAAGAAACGAGAATGTCTGCACTAAGGAATGAAAGTGGTACAAATATGCAACGCTAGGAATGTGTACCCCATATAGGCTACCCCACTACAGCCTACACAACATTATAATTTGACAGAAATTGCAACGGCTGAAATGTGCCAGAAATTTCATATTGGCGGGACCATTTTGTCAAGAGCCTATCATATGAATTCACTGTGCCCATACGATTTGTTTGAAACAGTGTTTGTGAGTCTCACCTCTCAACACCTTTTTCAAGTGGGACGGGGGTCACTATCTTAGCTGCTGGCTTTAAGTGTTCGTTACTGTAGGAAGTTTTCCAACAATTCCATATTGTAATATCGTATCTCAACTCAACAATAGCAATATTGCAATATCCAGTTCATGGCTGGCTTTTTGAGAATGAACGATGGTAAAATGTTTCATACAGGTTTTAAAACTGCAGTAAATTTGAGTGACATGGTATGGGTGGAGGTATATCTAACACAATTTGGTAAAGTATACTTCTCCATTTGTCAAGGTGTAGCATATATATCTGCTGCTTTGTATCGTTCGAGTTCTTGTTCCGTGAAGGATGGAGCTGTCTTTGACGCGGGCAACCACCTCCACCTTTGCCTCTGCTCACACCTTCCTCCCGCATTTCTCGCTCGAGCTCCCGCAATCATTAGACTGAGGTGCTTGTCATGCTCTGCGAATCGCTGCTGCGCTTCGACAAGCTCCAGAGCCGCGACTCGAATACGGCATCGTGCGTCGTCCATCCACCCTGGATCGCAGGCGCGCGCCGCGTCCAAGCATCCGCACAAGTGCTCCGAATTTCGTGAATCGTAGCTTGAAGCAAGGCCCCCACAAGTAGTACTAGGAGGGCTGCATTTGCAGCTTCTAGCAGAAACGGGTCCGTTGGATCTGCTAGTCGTGCTGCCGCAGGTGCTGACGTCGTTGCTTCCATGGTGGTTGTTTCCGCGATAATTCAACACAGGTTCGCATGCGCAAGACAAATGCTCTCTCTCCGGAAACGAGTCCTGTGACGAGGCTTCGTAGTCGTAGTCCACGTCGTCTTCGTCGTCGCTGGAAAGAACATGTCCTCCGCTGAACTGCGCAGCCCGCGAAGGTTCAGATTGAAATATTGAGACCTCCGCCGCCGCTAGTTGAGAGCATGATGCGGACTCGCGAATGCCGCCACCTGCGGCGTCTCCGCGACGTCCTCTCTTAGAAGTAGGTGTAGCGAAGAGCGGCGGCCATTCCACGATCATGCTCTTCATGGGCCGTGTCGGGGAAAAGGATCGTTCCTTCATCTCGGAAGGCTGCAAACAGGCAGCGGAAACGCGTCTCACACTCACACTGGCGATTGGAGCGCGAGCGCGTGACGCAACCCCTAGGAGGAGTAACTCGACGAGTCGGGGAGAGGGTGTTGTGGAGGGAAGGACTCTTAACTCGGATCTAAGCCTCGGTAACTGGTTGCTGAGCAGGAGCGGCGGGGTTGTCCGAAAATGTGCTTCATGGAGGAACGGTGAGATGTTTTATCTGTCAAGAGCTCGAAACAGGGCCAAAGGTACCGTTCCGCAGAGCTCTCCGCGGGAAAGTCTTGCGGGTACGGACAGGGCGGAAGCTGGCCCCTCCCGACCATCCCGATGGAGTCGCACGGCCACAGTGCGACTCGCTGAACCGCACAGGTGTAAAAAATCTCACCGTTCAGGGTAAATCTCCAGCCAAGGCTCACTCAAATTCCGGATTTCACGGAAACGCTACGGCATATTTCGAGAGGACAGTACAACCTGACACGAAAGGGCTGGAAGTTCCGTGCACTGAGGGATTGGCTGTTGCCATTCTCGAGGAAGAAATGGGCGGGCAGTGTAACAAGTTGCTCAAGTCAGATATTTCTGGACGTGAATCAGAATCGCAATCAGATCTAAACTAAACAACAGCTGCTCGTTATCGGGCGGCAGGTAGCTGTAAAGTCTGGTGCCGGACACTGCCGCTGTCGCGCTCTATCCATCGCTAAGGTGCGAGAAATCGCGAGCGAAGTGGAACGACAGTGGCGTGGCGGATAACGAGAGGTTCTTCGCCATCTGGTTCTGGTGGGGATGTATTGATTGGCGACAAATCGACGCCACCTCATCCGATCGACGTAGCGCATGAACCAGTTAATATGTAAGGGATAGGGTTCGCCAAGCCCACTGGGGCATTCTGGTGCCACTGTCCTTTCCTTATCGTCCGCTTGGTTTCTACAATAGGACTCACGAGGCAGGACAGTAGCGAAAGGCTACCACAGTTCTGTAATCCGTACTGACAAAAAATCTCCGTTGCTCCATTGCTCTCAGATGCGAACACCAGTACAGTAGAGATTTGGCAAGCCAGGCGACTATGGTTTATGCTGCTGCGCACAAACGCTGACGCTAAGGCTGTACAGGGTGAGGATAGAGAAGCCACCTTCATGAAAGCGCCATTTTAGGAGCCAACTCAACTCGGCCGCGTGCAATAAGGACGTGTCATGGTTTGCTTCTGATCGCCCCGATCAGAGTCGATCGATCACTTCCAGGAAGCTAGGGCAGCGATTTCGGGCAATCGGGGGCAATCAACTGACTGATTTCGCCCCAAGTCGATCAACCGCCTAAAACAGCCGATTCAAACACAACCCCACACAATCACCGACAATCAGTTGATTGCATTGGATTGGGGTACCTAGCGACGCCAGCGAACAGTTACAGAGTCGTAGAGGGCTTCGTGAAGCCCTCGCATAACCAATACCCTGGCAAGAACGTTCTGGATGCCTTTTGATGCGAAATTACAGGGAAACATTGAACTTCGCTAGTTCCAGGCTGAGGTATTCGCCCTCGCCAAAGTGGGCACGAAGCTGGAAGGAAAGGGTGACACGCATGCCAAGCAAACACCTGGAATACTCGACGCATTTCTTGTCTGATCGGGCGGCGCGAGCACAGAAAGCAGGGGCGCCCCGACCTGATCAGCCCCGACCAGATCACAGCCGATCAGAGGCGAACCTTGACACGTCCTGACCCAGGTGGAGGGGTTGTTGGTGTTGCCATTTTGGTCGAGGAGACTTCCATTCGAGCCAATCCATGGGCTGTGAAACGTTCGGTACCTGAGGTTGGTGGGGGTGGGCTGTTTGACGAGTGGAAGAATGGAGGATCAAAGGGACGGATGTTACGTGTCCGTGTTGCCAGTGCACTGCGTCGGCTCGAGACGATTGGAAGGCTCCATGCAGGTGGGAGGTCAAACCCGGGCACAGAAAAAAATCAAGATAATTAATAATAGAGTGAGGGCGTATTCCTGGCTTCGTGTCATCCGAAATCGTAGGATCCAATCGGAACATTCAAATCTCAAACTGCGGGCTTTCCGATTGGCTCCCACATTTTGGATGACACCAATTCAGGATGACACAAGGTTAGGAATACGCCCTTAGGATGTATTCTTGGCTGGTGTCAGGCTCGCTGACACAAAACTAATAGACGACTTAGATCATTCCATGCCAATATCGACAGAATCTACCAACATCTCAACCTTTCGGAGCTTGGTGTCAAGATTCTGGACACCAACCAAGAATGCACCCCTATTTGCCAAGGTTGTATGAGGACTTAGATTTTTTTTTTTTTCCGTTCTCTGTAAACATTTTACGGCCTCTTGCTTTTCTGGAGCCTTCCCAAACCCCTGCCACGAGCCGTGCCGGCGCAGTGCACCGCGAACTGCAACATGCTGAAACACATGTTCTCCAAGCACTATAGTGTAAGGAAAATTCATTTTCCTTACTTAGCGCCCCTACTTACTGCGTACATAACTGCTCCTGCCAACACTACCCAACACTCGCCTCGACCACTAATCCCGCCACGGTTCATGACGCGACCCAACCTCACGGTTCGGTTGGCAACCCGCACTCCGGACCTCCGCCTCGACATTTCCAATATCTGCACTGTGCATGTAGTGCTGGTCGCGCTTAGCGTTGTTCATGCATTACCGTTATCAAGCTAGCTTCGTTTTATATTCGTCGCTCATTCTTTCGTTGGGTGTACCGTTTTGCTTCGATATTGCGATTCTCGCTCGTTCACTTAGTTGCACTCGTCACACTTGGTATCAGACCCTACAATCACTTCTCGGACCGCACACACACCTTCGCTTCCCAACTATCTCATTTTTTGGAAGGGGTAGTGTGAAGAATGAGGAATGAATAAACTAGCAAGCAGGTGGGTACAAGTAGGAAAACCTAGAAATGTTGTACCGCATATAGTCTACCCCACTACAGCCTACACTGACTATAGCATATAAGTTTGACACACCCCCATAGGCAAAGTGGGGGAGAACAAGAGGTCACAAGACCAGTCAAGCAAAGTAAAGCAAGCTTAGGGTGGATCACAACGTCACCACACAATCCGAGCACTAGAGCAAGGCCAAAAGGCTAGTTCACATGCAAGATCATATATAAAGGAAAACAGACAAGTGCAGGTATAGAAAGATCACAGTACAAGCAAGGTCAAGAAGTGAGCAAGTGAGGCCAAGCAGGCACAAGACCTAGCATCGAACAGAAGCACTGATGATCACAAGGCGGAAGTGCTTTGGTAAGTAGCCTGGTCGTCAGCCCAAGAAGCGTCTGCGTGACCTATCAGGACCACTCTACGTCGCCCTCCAAGCACTAGCCCCATGCACGACGTACTGCACAAGTAGCGCAACACCCTCTTCGCAGCAGCCATGTGCTCTGGTCGGTGTCTCCCAGGAGCAACATAGCGTGCCAAGATGCTAAGAGGGTATGCAAGGTCCGGTCGAGTGCAGGTCATCAGGTACATTAAGCAGCCAACAAGCTCTGGGTACGGCCCACTCGGCTCTACGGGCTCATCCGAAGGCAGAGCTGAGAGCGAGTGGTGAGTAGACAGGGGAGTGGCCTGAGGCGATGAGTACGTGAAGCCGAAGCGCTGAAGGACCTGCTGCACCATGTGTGACTGAGTCAGGGTAATGGTGCGCTGTGCTCTGTCCCGGGTGATCTGCAAGCCAAGGTAGCCGCGCAGTTCACCCAGGTTTGTGCACGTGTGTCTCTTCTGCAGCTCGGATTTCACGTGGGCGAGTCCAGCAGTGTCTGAAGTAGCAAAGACCAAGTCGTCGATGTACACGAGGGTGTAGAATGGCGGCAAAGAACAGTCGGTGTGCAGAAACAGCGACGGGTCGGCTGTAGAAGGAGCAAAGCCAAGACCCGCAAGTGTAGTCCTCAGTGTGTCGTGCCGAACACGGGGCGCCTGGCGGAGACTGTAGACTGGCCGCCGGAGGCTCCACTGGGTACCAGGAGGAAACGACCCAGTGAAGCCAGGTGGGCGGCGCAGCCAGATCTCCTCTTGCACGCTGCCCTGCAAGAAAGCTGTGCTGAAGTCAAGAGAGTGAAGCTCGTAGTCGCGCTGAGCGGCTATGTGCAGTAGCACCCGAAGAGTGGTCATCTTCGGGGTGGGAGAGAAGGTCTGAAAGTAGTCAACACCCTGCCGCTGACTGAAGCCTCGAGCCACGAAACGCGCCTTGAAGACACGTAGAGAACCCGGCAGCCGCTTCACCCTGAAAATCCACATGCCACTGACGATGTTCGCCCCAAATGGGGGAACCGCGTCAACGTAGGTGCATGTGGACTTCCATGAAGCCATCTCTGCGTCCATAGCTGCCTGCCACTGAGAGGAGTAGGGACCCTCTACGGCCTCCGCGTAAGAGCGCGGAGTCGGGATGTCAAGTGCATCCGGGTCTCCCTCAGGGGTAAGCAGTACGGACACGGAATGAGGTGAAGCAGCAGCCAGACACTGGAACTCCTCCTGCCTATCCTCAAGGACGTCCGTGCCAAGAGCACACTCACCCTCGACGGACGGAGGACAGACAAACGCAGACTCAGCAACAAGACTAGCAGCGTAGTCTAGACGACAGCGAGCAGCAAAGTCGACGAGCTCAGCAACTAGAGCAGACGCAGCAGTGGACTCAAAGGAGGGGTCAGTGACGAAAGTAGCAAGGAGACGCGTGACAGTAGGACTGGCAGCACGAAGAGAGTCCGACTCTGGGTCAGCAAGTGCAGGAAGAAAGGACTCAGGAGGAGAAGGCAAAGGGGCACGCAGAGGAGCAGTGGACGGACGTAGAGACATCCGGTGCGTGCCACGAACAGGAGGAGGACGCTGATGGGAATTGTGACCACTAGTGCGAGCAGCACGAACAGACGACGCAGGACGAGACGCAGGCTCACGACGCTCAGCAAGACCTCCTGTAGGACCAGTGTAGGGAGAAGGAGCAGGCAGTGGGGAGGCCAGCAGTAACTGTGACTTTGGCTGGAGAGGCGGTGGACATTCTAAGGGAGGAGGAAGACCAAGAACCTGCTGAAGGAGCGGAACAAAGTACGGCCGAGGCCGCGCGGCGACTCCAGACACAGCAGGGCCAGCACTAGCACCCTCAGCGGCAGCACCAGCGCCAACATCATCTCCAGCCGCAGCAACTCCAGCTGCAGTACCTCCAGCAACACCAGCAGCACCCGCATCAAGACCGCTGCCAGGACTGACAGCAGTAGCGTCAGCGCCAACACCCTCAGCAGCTCCTGCTCCAGGCGAACCCGCAGGCCCAGCAACTCCAGGACTCCCAGTACGAGCACCTCCGGGACGGGCGCCACCAGCACCCTCAGCAGCCAAAGAAGCTCCAGCAGTACGCCTCCAGCGCCGGGCAAACCACTCGCGCAGCTCCTGTGAAGAGAGTGGCTCCCGCCGAGACGAAGCACCCGGAGAACCTCCAGGCCCAGCACTGCCAGACGCCACACGAGCAGGCCTAGCGGCTCCAGGCTCCGCACCCCCAGGCTCAGCAGCTCCACACGTGGCACCCTCAGGCTCAACACCTCAAGACGTAGCACCCCCAGGCTCAGCACCCCCAGGCTCAGCACCCCCATGCTCAGTACCCCCGATCGCAGCACCCCCAGGGTCAGCACCCACACGCTAAGCACCTCCAGCAGCACCAGAGTCACCACTAACCTCGATAGGCTCGACTACGTCTACCTGGGACACACCTGGACGGGCATGACCCTGAGGGGGGAGGGGGTCTATCGGAGGGGGACCTGGCACAAGGAAGAGCGGTGGCGGGGGGAGGGACAGAGTGCAGTAGGGGAAGAGGCGGTAGTAGGGGACTGACTTGTCAAACGTGACGTCCTGGGAGGACATAACATGACGAGAGGTGGGGTGGTTGAACTGCCACCCTGGCGCGTCAGGGGGGAAGCCAAGGAAGACGCAAGGAGCAGCACGAGGGGACAGCTTGTCCGCAGACAAGTCGCGGACAAACGCCTGAGATCCCCAGACACGGAACGCAGACGCATCGCCTACCTTCCCTGTCCACCGCAAAGCTGGGGAGGTCTCTGGCATGGAGACCCTGGGGTGAAGGTTGATCTGATGCGCCGCGTACCAAACCGCAAACGGCCACAGAAAATGGGGGGCAGCCGCATGCATCATGGACGTACGGGCGACGTCCATGACCATGCCAATGCGGGGCTCAGCAATCCCATTTTGCTGTGGAGAGTCCGGAAGCGTAAAGGTCTGGCGGATGCCTTGCGCACGGCAGTAGGCTCGCAGAAGGCCAGAGTGCAGACGCAGAACAGGAAAGTCTGAGCCAAAGCTCCTCCTGAGCTGGAGACGAGCTGCGCGGATCCAACCGATCAACACCTCAGTGACATCACCCTTGCTGCGCAAGGGGAAGACTGTGGTGTAACGCGAGTAGTCGTCAACCACCAGCAGGAAGTAGCGCTCGTGACCCTGTCCACGGACGCGGGCCGGGCCCCACACGTCCATGTGAAGCGTCTGCAGCGGGGCCTCTGTCGGGGGGAATTGAGAGGAGTGAGGGGCAGCCCGCTGCCGCCCCTCGACACAAGGGACGCATGAAGGGCCAGGCCCCGGAGGAAGGGGAGGGAGGGACCGAGGAGGATTAGAGACAAGGACAGGGGAGGCCATGCCTCGGAGACAAGGCAGGGAGGGGTGACAAAGGCGGTGATGCCACAGGAGAGTCTCGTGAGACAGGAGGCGACACGAGCAAGGGGCAGACTCAGGACCAGACGCAGGGACAGGAGGAGACTCATTGGTTAGGGTGTAGAGGCTCGACCCCGGCCGACGCGTAATCGTGGCCAGCCGCCGGCCTGTGCGAGCGTCCAAGCAGTGGGTCACCCGCTGACTCGCAGGAGTAAACAAGTGAACCCCCGCATCCTGTAGGTCAGCACCACTCACCAAGTTCGTAGAGAATGAGGGGAGGTAAAGACCAGACAAGGTGCCAGAGGGGGCAGCCGGACACGGGAGGACAGTGGAGAAGTGAGAGAGGACAGGACCCCCAGAGGGGTCTGCCAGGGAGACTGCAACCGGCCGACCAAGCGGCGTGAGTGTGGTGCGGTCTCAAAAGAAGGAGCGATTGCCCCTGAGTTAAGTGTGAAGTTGAGGGAGGCCGAAGCCGACGCGGTACCTGAGAGCGCAGACTCACCAGCACCTGAGGACGCAGACGCACTAGCACCTAGAGTAGCAGCCTCACTGGCACCTAGAGCAGCAGCCTCACCAGTACCTAGAGCAGCAGTCTCAATGCCCGGGTCGGGCGGGAAACACCGGTAACAGTCACCCTCATCACTAATAGTCACAACATACATGGCAGCAAGAATAGCATCAAAGTCAAGATCAAAGATAGCTACACCCGCCCTGGACAGCTCACCCCAGCGGGGGATCTCAGTGGCCTCCGGGAACTGGTGACACCAAGCGTCCGTCAGGCGGCCAAAGCAGCGCTGGATGGGGTGTGCACCCCCACACTGCTCATCCGTACGGTCGCCGGTGCGTAGGACGTAGGTGCACGGACCAAAACCCCCACCACGCTGACGTGCAGCGTACCACTCACGGAGCTGCTTGGGGGGGGGGGATCTCCCGAGAACGCTGCTGCTGCTGGCGCTGACCACCACCGGAGCCGCTCCGCTGCGTAGCGCCACCCCGACCAGCTCCACCTCCTCCACCACCGCCTCCTCCACCTCCGCCACCACCGCCGCCTCCGCTCCCACCGCTACCGCCTCCGCTGCCTCCGCCTCCACTGCCGCCACCGACACCTCCACCCCCGCCACCACTCCCACCGCCACCCCCACTCCCTCCGCCGCCTCCACCGCCGCCTCCACCACCCCCACTAGCCCCTCCCGCGCCCCTGCCCCCCTTGCCCTTGCCAGAGCGGCGTCTCCCGCTAGGGGCAGACGCCGCACCGACCGACTCAAGACCAACGAGGTCGGCCGCAGCACCAGAGGCGACAGAGGGCAAAAGGGGGGAAGGGGAACACCCCTCAAAGATGGGGGTGCGAGGGTCACCACGAGAGGCTCCTACAGCGACTATGCACTTCTCCTCTGCTAAGAGGGCCTTCTCGAGGAGGTCAACGGTGAGAGTGGTGGGACAAACTGAGAGGAAGTGGTCTCTAACTACACGAAGGGGGTCAAGGAGGCGGGTGACTATATAATAGAGAGTGATGTACATGGGGGGGGGGGGTTCTTGACGTAGAACTCAGCAGGAAGCGCAGTGCGGTAGCGAGTGTCACTAGTGCGGAGGTGCGTAATGAGGTCAGCGACTGTGGGAAAGGCAGCAAGGTCAGGGAAGAGGTACGGTAGCATGAGGCGGCTCAGTGCAGCAATGGCAGGGGAAGAGTAGCGCGCAACTACAGCGTCGTACAAGGTCTGAGCACTCTTGTACTGACTAAAGTGTGCGCGCTCAGTGGTAGGCAGGTGGCGACGCACAGCAAGACGTGCAGCAGCATCGCGAGTGGCCCACTGTGAGCGAACAGTGGCGTCGGCATCGGCAGCAGGGGCAGGGGAGGCACCAGAGGTGAGGTCAAAGAGGGAGAGACCGTCTGCCCTATTGCACTGTAGGAAAAGCTGCAGGTCATCTACCCAGACGGCAAAGTCAATGGCCCGACCCTTAGCGTCAAAAGCGAGAACACTGGGGGTAGCCATGACAGTAGTAGACTAACAGCGCTAACTGTAGGGCAGGGGCAGTGTAGTGACAGAGGCGCTGCTCTCACCAGACAGGGCGGTTCGGGCAGCTCGGCAGCACAGCAGCTCGGCAACACGGCGGCTCGGGCGACTCGGGCGGCTCGGCAGTAACTACGGCTCGGCGGCACCCTTGGCTCAGCTGCTCAGATGATCAGGCGGCTAGGGCGGCTCGGGCGGCTCAGGCGGCTCGGGCGGTTCGGGTGGAACGGGCGGCTCGGGCTGCTTAGCGGTGCGGGCGGCTCGGCTGCGTAGGGCGGTAGGGCCGCTGGTAGGGCGGCGAGGGCGCTGGTAGGGTGGCGGGGCCGCAGGTAGGGCGGCGGGGCCGCAGGTAGGGCGGCGGGGCCGCGGGTAAGGTGGTGGGGCCGCAGTAGCAGGTGACGGGGCCGCAGGTAAGGTGGCGGGGCCGCAGCGAAGGGCGGGGCCGCAGGTAAAGGGCGGCGGGCCGCGGGTAAGGTGGCGGGGCCGCAGGTAAGGTGGCGGGGCCGCAGGTAAGGTGGCGGGGCCGCAGGTAAGGCGGCGGGGCCGCAAATAAGGCGGCGGGGCCGCAGGTAAGGCGGCGGGGCCGCAAATAAGGGCGGCGGGGCCGCTGGTAAGGTGGCGCGCCCGCAGGTAGGTGGCAGGGCCGCGGGTGAGGGCGGCGCAAGGGCGGCAACGGGCCGCTGAGGGTGGCGACGGGCCGAGTAAGGTGGCGCGAGGGAGGCCGCTAGGGGCGACGCGACGGGGCCGAAGGAGGCCTAGGACGGGCGCGTCAGTAGGGAGGGCACACGAGGCGCGACTCGGGCCTAAGCAAGGTGCGCTCCGGGCATTAAAAAAAAAAGTCGACTTGGTGGGCCCTAGGAACAGTTCCCACGAGGGAACCTGCTCGATACCATGAGAAGAAACGAGAATGTCTGCACTAAGGAATGAAAGTGGTACAAATATGCAACGCTAGGAATGTGTACCCCATATAGGCTACCCCACTACAGCCTACACAACATTATAATTTGACAGAAATTGCAACGGCTGAAATGTGCCAGAAATTTCATATTGGCGGGACCATTTTGTCAAGAGCCTATCATATGAATTCACTGTGCCCATACGATTTGTTTGAAACAGTGTTTGTGAGTCTCACCTCTCAACACCTTTTTCAAGTGGGACGGGGGTCACTATCTTAGCTGCTGGCTTTAAGTGTTCGTTACTGTAGGAAGTTTTCCAACAATTCCATATTGTAATATCGTATCTCAACTCAACAATAGCAATATTGCAATATCCAGTTCATGGCTGGCTTTTTGAGAATGAACGATGGTAAAATGTTTCATACAGGTTTTAAAACTGCAGTAAATTTGAGTGACATGGTATGGGTGGAGGTATATCTAACACAATTTGGTAAAGTATACTTCTCCATTTGTCAAGGTGTAGCATATATATCTGCTGCTTTGTATCGTTCGAGTTCTTGTTCCGTGAAGGATGGAGCTGTCTTTGACGCGGGCAACCACCTCCACCTTTGCCTCTGCTCACACCTTCCTCCCGCATTTCTCGCTCGAGCTCCCGCAATCATTAGACTGAGGTGCTTGTCATGCTCTGCGAATCGCTGCTGCGCTTCGACAAGCTCCAGAGCCGCGACTCGAATACGGCATCGTGCGTCGTCCATCCACCCTGGATCGCAGGCGCGCGCCGCGTCCAAGCATCCGCACAAGTGCTCCGAATTTCGTGAATCGTAGCTTGAAGCAAGGCCCCCACAAGTAGTACTAGGAGGGCTGCATTTGCAGCTTCTAGCAGAAACGGGTCCGTTGGATCTGCTAGTCGTGCTGCCGCAGGTGCTGACGTCGTTGCTTCCATGGTGGTTGTTTCCGCGATAATTCAACACAGGTTCGCATGCGCAAGACAAATGCTCTCTCTCCGGAAACGAGTCCTGTGACGAGGCTTCGTAGTCGTAGTCCACGTCGTCTTCGTCGTCGCTGGAAAGAACATGTCCTCCGCTGAACTGCGCAGCCCGCGAAGGTTCAGATTGAAATATTGAGACCTCCGCCGCCGCTAGTTGAGAGCATGATGCGGACTCGCGAATGCCGCCACCTGCGGCGTCTCCGCGACGTCCTCTCTTAGAAGTAGGTGTAGCGAAGAGCGGCGGCCATTCCACGATCATGCTCTTCATGGGCCGTGTCGGGGAAAAGGATCGTTCCTTCATCTCGGAAGGCTGCAAACAGGCAGCGGAAACGCGTCTCACACTCACACTGGCGATTGGAGCGCGAGCGCGTGACGCAACCCCTAGGAGGAGTAACTCGACGAGTCGGGGAGAGGGTGTTGTGGAGGGAAGGACTCTTAACTCGGATCTAAGCCTCGGTAACTGGTTGCTGAGCAGGAGCGGCGGGGTTGTCCGAAAATGTGCTTCATGGAGGAACGGTGAGATGTTTTATCTGTCAAGAGCTCGAAACAGGGCCAAAGGTACCGTTCCGCAGAGCTCTCCGCGGGAAAGTCTTGCGGGTACGGACAGGGCGGAAGCTGGCCCCTCCCGACCATCCCGATGGAGTCGCACGGCCACAGTGCGACTCGCTGAACCGCACAGGTGTAAAAAATCTCACCGTTCAGGGTAAATCTCCAGCCAAGGCTCACTCAAATTCCGGATTTCACGGAAACGCTACGGCATATTTCGAGAGGACAGTACAACCTGACACGAAAGGGCTGGAAGTTCCGTGCACTGAGGGATTGGCTGTTGCCATTCTCGAGGAAGAAATGGGCGGGCAGTGTAACAAGTTGCTCAAGTCAGATATTTCTGGACGTGAATCAGAATCGCAATCAGATCTAAACTAAACAACAGCTGCTCGTTATCGGGCGGCAGGTAGCTGTAAAGTCTGGTGCCGGACACTGCCGCTGTCGCGCTCTATCCATCGCTAAGGTGCGAGAAATCGCGAGCGAAGTGGAACGACAGTGGCGTGGCGGATAACGAGAGGTTCTTCGCCATCTGGTTCTGGTGGGGATGTATTGATTGGCGACAAATCGACGCCACCTCATCCGATCGACGTAGCGCATGAACCAGTTAATATGTAAGGGATAGGGTTCGCCAAGCCCACTGGGGCATTCTGGTGCCACTGTCCTTTCCTTATCGTCCGCTTGGTTTCTACAATAGGACTCACGAGGCAGGACAGTAGCGAAAGGCTACCACAGTTCTGTAATCCGTACTGACAAAAAATCTCCGTTGCTCCATTGCTCTCAGATGCGAACACCAGTACAGTAGAGATTTGGCAAGCCAGGCGACTATGGTTTATGCTGCTGCGCACAAACGCTGACGCTAAGGCTGTACAGGGTGAGGATAGAGAAGCCACCTTCATGAAAGCGCCATTTTAGGAGCCAACTCAACTCGGCCGCGTGCAATAAGGACGTGTCATGGTTTGCTTCTGATCGCCCCGATCAGAGTCGATCGATCACTTCCAGGAAGCTAGGGCAGCGATTTCGGGCAATCGGGGGCAATCAACTGACTGATTTCGCCCCAAGTCGATCAACCGCCTAAAACAGCCGATTCAAACACAACCCCACACAATCACCGACAATCAGTTGATTGCATTGGATTGGGGTACCTAGCGACGCCAGCGAACAGTTACAGAGTCGTAGAGGGCTTCGTGAAGCCCTCGCATAACCAATACCCTGGCAAGAACGTTCTGGATGCCTTTTGATGCGAAATTACAGGGAAACATTGAACTTCGCTAGTTCCAGGCTGAGGTATTCGCCCTCGCCAAAGTGGGCACGAAGCTGGAAGGAAAGGGTGACACGCATGCCAAGCAAACACCTGGAATACTCGACGCATTTCTTGTCTGATCGGGCGGCGCGAGCACAGAAAGCAGGGGCGCCCCGACCTGATCAGCCCCGACCAGATCACAGCCGATCAGAGGCGAACCTTGACACGTCCTGACCCAGGTGGAGGGGTTGTTGGTGTTGCCATTTTGGTCGAGGAGACTTCCATTCGAGCCAATCCATGGGCTGTGAAACGTTCGGTACCTGAGGTTGGTGGGGGTGGGCTGTTTGACGAGTGGAAGAATGGAGGATCAAAGGGACGGATGTTACGTGTCCGTGTTGCCAGTGCACTGCGTCGGCTCGAGACGATTGGAAGGCTCCATGCAGGTGGGAGGTCAAACCCGGGCACAGAAAAAAATCAAGATAATTAATAATAGAGTGAGGGCGTATTCCTGGCTTCGTGTCATCCGAAATCGTAGGATCCAATCGGAACATTCAAATCTCAAACTGCGGGCTTTCCGATTGGCTCCCACATTTTGGATGACACCAATTCAGGATGACACAAGGTTAGGAATACGCCCTTAGGATGTATTCTTGGCTGGTGTCAGGCTCGCTGACACAAAACTAATAGACGACTTAGATCATTCCATGCCAATATCGACAGAATCTACCAACATCTCAACCTTTCGGAGCTTGGTGTCAAGATTCTGGACACCAACCAAGAATGCACCCCTATTTGCCAAGGTTGTATGAGGACTTAGATTGTTTTTTTTTTTCCGTTCTCTGTAAACATTTTACGGCCTCTTGCTTTTCTGGAGCCTTCCCAAACCCCTGCCACGAGCCGTGCCGGCGCAGTGCACCGCGAACTGCAACATGCTGAAACACATGTTCTCTAAGCACTATAGTGTAAGGAAAATTCATTTTCCTTACTTAGCGCCCCTACTTACTGCGTACATAACTGCTCCTGCCAACACTACCCAACACTCGCCTCGACCACTAATCCCGCCACGGTTCATGACGCGACCCAACCTCACAGTTCGGTTGGCAACCCGCACTCCGGACCTCCGCCTCGACATTTCCAATATCTGCACTGTGCATGTAGTGCTGGTCGCGCTTAGCGTTGTTCATGCATTACCGTTATCAAGCTAGCTTCGTTTTATATTCGTCGCTCATTCTTTCGTTGGGTGTACCGTTTTGCTTCGATATTGCGATTCTCGCTCGTTCACTTAGTTGCACTCGTCACACTTGGTATCAGACCCTACAATCACTTCTCGGACCGCACACACACCTTCGCTTCCCAACTATCTCATTTTTTGGAAGGGGTAGTGTGAAGAATGAGGAATGAATAAACTAGCAAGCAGGTGGGTACAAGTAGGAAAACCTAGAAATGTTGTACCGCATATAGTCTACCCCACTACAGCCTACACTGACTATAGCATATAAGTTTGACACACCCCCATAGGCAAAGTGGGGGAGAACAAGAGGTCACAAGACCAGTCAAGCAAAGTAAAGCAAGCTTAGGGTGGATCACAACGTCACCACACAATCCGAGCACTAGAGCAAGGCCAAAAGGCTAGTTCACATGCAAGATCATATATAAAGGAAAACAGACAAGTGCAGGTATAGAAAGATCACAGTACAAGCAAGGTCAAGAAGTGAGCAAGTGAGGCCAAGCAGGCACAAGACCTAGCATCGAACAGAAGCACTGATGATCACAAGGCGGAAGTGCTTTGGTAAGTAGCCTGGTCGTCAGCCCAAGAAGCGTCTGCGTGACCTATCAGGACCACTCTACGTCGCCCTCCAAGCACTAGCCCCATGCACGACGTACTGCACAAGTAGCGCAACACCCTCTTCGCAGCAGCCATGTGCTCTGGTCGGTGTCTCCCAGGAGCAACATAGCGTGCCAAGATGCTAAGAGGGTATGCAAGGTCCGGTCGAGTGCAGGTCATCAGGTACATTAAGCAGCCAACAAGCTCTGGGTACGGCCCACTCGGCTCTACGGGCTCATCCGAAGGCAGAGCTGAGAGCGAGTGGTGAGTAGACAGAGGAGTGGCCTGAGGCGATGAGTACATGAAGCCGAAGCGCTGAAAGACCTGCTGCACCATGTGTGACTGAGTCAGGGTAATGGTGCGCTGTGCTCTGTCCCGGGTGATCTGCAAGCCAAGGTAGCCGCGCAGTTCACCCAGGTTTGTGCACGTGTGTCTCTTCTGCAGCTCGGATTTCACGTGGGCGAGTCCAGCAGTGTCAGAAGTAGCAAAGACCAAGTCGTCGATGTACACGAGGGTGTAGAATGGCGGCAAAGAACAGTCGGTGTGCAGAAACAGCGACGGGTCGGCTGTAGAAGGAGCAAAGCCAAGACCCGCAAGTGTAGTCCTCAGTGTGTCGTGCCACTCACGGGGCGCCTGGCGGAGACCGTAGACTGGCCGCCGGAGGCTCCACTGGGTACCAGGAGGAAACGACCCAGTGAA
The DNA here is from genome assembly GCA_948144175.1 of Closterium sp. NIES-65. Taxonomy (NCBI): domain Eukaryota; kingdom Viridiplantae; phylum Streptophyta; class Zygnematophyceae; order Desmidiales; family Closteriaceae; genus Closterium; species Closterium sp. NIES-65. The sequence goes on along the minus strand of CANXME010002232.1, from coordinate 432,975 downwards.
GCCAGGTGGGCGGCGCAGCCAGATCTCCTCGTGCAGGCTGCCCTGCAAGAAAGCTGTGCTGAAGTCAAGAGAGTGAAGCTCGTAGTCGCGCTGAGCGGCTATGTGCAGTGGCACCCGAAGAGTGGTCATCTTCGGGGTGGGAGAGAAGGTCTGAAATTAGTCAACACCCTGCCGCTGACTGAAGCCTCGAGCCACGTAACGCGCCTTGAAGACACGTAGAGAACCCGGCACCCGCTTCACCCTGAAAATCCACATGCCACTGACGATGTTCGCCCCAAGTGGGGGAACCTCGTCGACGTAGGTGCCTGTGGACTTCCAGGAAGCCATCTTTGCGTCCATGGCTGACTGCCACTGTGAGGAGTAGGGACCCTCGATCGCCTCAGCATACGATCGAAGAGTCGGGATATCTGGTGCATCTGGGTCTCCCTCACAGGCAATCAGTGTGGACAAGAGATGAGGCAAAGCAGCAGCAAAGCACTGGAACTCCTCCTGCCTGTCCTCAAGGACGTCCGTGTTAAGAGCACACTCACCCCCGACGGACGGAGGACAGATAGACTCAGACTCATCAACGAGACTAGCGGCGTAGTCTAGACGACAGCGAGCAGCAAAGTCGACAAGCTCAGCAACTAAGGCAGACGCAGCAATGTACTCAAAGGAAGGGTCAGTGACAACTGTGGCCAGGAGACGCGTGACAGTGGGACCGGTTGCTAGAAGAGAGTCAGACTCTAGGTCAGCAAGAACAGGAAGAGAGGACTTCTGAAGGAGACGGCAATGGGACACGCAAAGGAGCAGTGGAAGGACACAATGCCATCTGGTGTGTGCCTGGGACCGCAGGAGGACGCGGACGCGGAGCACGACCATTAGTGCGAGCAACACGAACAGGCGACGCAGGATGAGACGCAGGCTCACGACGCTCAGTAAGACCTCCAGTAGGACCACTGTAGGGAGAAGGAGCAGGCAGGGGGGAGGCGGGCTGTAACTGTGACTGTGACTGGACAGGCTGTGGTCACTCTGAGGGAGGAGCAGGACCAGTAAAGGGCGAGAGACCAAGAACCTGCTCAAGGAGCGGAACGAAGTACGGCCGCGACCGCGCTGAACCTCCAGAACCAGCAGGGACAGCACCAGTACCCCCAGCGGAAGCACCAGCGCCAGCAGCACCTCCAGCTCCAAGAGCGCCAACTCCAGCACCTTCACAAGCACAAGCGCCAGCAGAATCACCTGCGCCAATACCCCCTGCAGCTCCAGCTCCAGGAGATCCAGCAGCACCGTCAGCTCCATTACCGCCAGCAGCTCCAGCAGTACCTCCAGCACGACTAACTCCAGCAGCCCCCCCCGTCCCAGCAGCTCCAGTACCGCCAGTACGAGCACCTCCAAGACCAGCAGCAACAGTAGTACCTCCAGCTCCAGCAGCACGGCTCCAGCGCTGGGCAAACCATTCGCGCAGTTTCTATGGAGAGAGTAGCTCCCGCCTCGACAAAGCACCGCGAGAAGCCACACGAGCTAACCTAGCACCCCTAGGCTCCACACCCCCAGGCTCAGCACCCCCAGACTTAGCACCCCCAGGCTCCGCACCCCAAAGCTCAGCACCCCCAAACTCAGCAACCCCAAACTCAGCACCCCCAGGCTCAGCACCCTCACGCTTAGCACCTCCAGACCCGGCACCTGCAGGCTCAGCACCTCTAGCAGCACCAGAATCAACAGCTACCTCGACAGGCTCGACTGCGTCTACCTAGGGCACACCTGACGGGGAAGGACCCAGAGGGGGGAGGGGGTCTACTGGGGGAGGACCTTGCGCAAGGAAGAGCGGCGGCGGGGGGAGGGGCGCAATGCGGTAGGGGAAGAGACGGTAGTAAGGCACCGACTCGTCAAAGGTGACGTCCTGGGAGGACAGAACACGACGCGAGGTCGGGTGGTAAAACTGCCAACCTGGCGCGTCAGGGGGGGAGCCAAGGAAGACGCAGGGAACAGCACGGGGGGACAGCTTGTCCGCAGACAAGTTGCGGACAAACGCCCGAGATCCCAAGACCCGAAACGCAGACGCATCGCCAACCTTCCCCGTCCACCGCAAGGTGGGGGAGGTCTCTGGCAAGGAGACCCGGAGCTGAAGGTTGAGCTGATGCGCTGCGTCCGAACCGCAAACGGCCATAGAAAATGGGGGGCAGCGGCATGGATCATGGACGTACGAGCGACGTCCATGACCATGCCAATGCGGCGCTCAGCAATCCCATTTTGCTGTGGAGAGGCCGGGAGCGTGAAGGTCTAGCGGATGCCCTGTGCACGACAGAAGGCTCCTAGAGGGGAAGAGAAAAACTCCCTGCCCCTGTTAGAGTGCAGACGCAGAACAGGAAAGTCCGAGCCAAAACTCTCTTTGAGCTGGAGATGAGGTGCGCGGATCCAGTCCATCAACACCTCAATGACGTCACCCTTGCAGCACAAGGGGAACACCGTGGTGTAACGCGAGGAGTCGTCAACCACCAACAGGAAGTAACACTCGTGACCCTGTCCACGGATGCGGGCGGGGCCCCACACGTCCATGTGAAGAGTCTACAGCGGAGCCTCTGTCGGAGGAAAATCGGAGGAGTGAGGGGCAGCGCGCTGCCGCCCCTTGATGCAGGGAACGCAGGTAGGGGCAGGCCCTAGAGGTAGGGGAGGGAGGGACTGGGGGAGACTAGAGACAAAGACATGGGAGGCTATGCCTCGGAGACGAAGCAGGGAGGGGTGAGCAAGGCGGTGGTGCCAAAGGATAGTCTAGTGGGACAGGAGACGACACGAGCAGGGAGCAGACTCAGGACTAGACCTGGACGCTGCAGCAAACACCTGACTCGACGCAGCTACCTGACCAGACTCAGCAACCGGAGGAGACTCAGTAGTCAGTGTGTACAGGCTCGACCCCGTAAACTACCGTCTGGCTTTGGGGTGAAGAGAACTAGTGCACCGTAGGGAGAGGTGGATGCGGATCAGTTGTTTGTCCTGTAGATACTCTATGTGCGTCTTCATGTCTGTTAGTCCGGTCGGACTCAGTCGGTATGGTGCACGTGAGGTGTTTTGCACCTGGTTCCTCCACGATCTTGTTCTTGTGGGTTTGTGCTAGAGGCACTCCTACACTCATGTCGTTTGGCATGATGTCTTTGTACTACTCCAACACCTCCTTCACTGCTGCAGGTAGCTCCGTGTTTGACTTTTCCTCCTCTGCAACTGCCATAACCAGTACAAAGTAACCCGTGTTACTCTCGTTCACCGTCCGTTCGAACCGTGCCAATGCTGTTTCAAGAACGTTCCCTGTATCCATCCAGCTTCTCAGCTCCACACGTTTCCCGTTATTGTAGATGCACGCCTTTTGCTTGACCCAGTCGATCTCGGAGGTAAACCACTTCAGAAAATCACGCCCGAAGATGAGATCCAATCCCTTGATGTTCGTGATCGGCAACGTCGGCTTCCACCTCTATGCCCCTATATGCAGCTTCAGTGTTGACTCGCCGTGGATGGGAAGCTTCGTACCGTCCACCATCGTTGCTGTAAACTTGGTTTCCTCTGAGGATTCTCCAATTTTCTCCAACGTCTCGCGGTCGCACACTGAGTGGGACGCACCACTGTCCACCAGGGCCTGGAGGCGTCGCCCATGCATATCACCTCAAGTACTAGTGGTTGTTGCCGCTCCAAGTAGCTGTAGATGGTTTTGCTTGTAGGATCATAGGGTAGATCAAATGTATCATTCCTTGGTCCTGCGCTCGAAGCTGATGTCTCAATATCAGTTATCACTTGAGTAGGGTTAGAAGGATTTATCCAAGGCTGGTACAGCTTCTCCTGAGCCGGGAACCTTCCCCTAAGCCTTTGCAGCTGTGTAGGCTTCACTTGTGGGGAACAGGGAGCCTTCAAATAGAGCTGCTGGGAGAGAATATTAGCTCCTCGGAACGCTCGACCCTTATTAGCGCTCCGGAGTAGGGTCCCCATATTACCCGGTACCAGTTTAATTTCTGACTCTCCCTTGATAAAGGCTTGAAACCCACAAGAAGTAATATTCTTACTTGTCAGGGTGTACAGCTGGAGTTTCCTAGTCGGTGCAGGGTCTTGTTTTGCGTATCCTCCTTTAGTCTCGGCGATTTCCCCTGGTGTCAGCTGGTCGTGACGTTTTAAATTTGCACCACCACCATATTCTCCTTTTTTTGCCCCCTCCGAAGTTGCCACGTTGTCCGTTTTCTGCTTCGGGCTGCCACACTGTTCTTGTCCCTCGTCTCCGCACTTGCTTTCTCCATTTTCCAATGCGCCGAGAAACGATGTCCTGTAGCGCCGCAAAATTTGCACGTCTCATTTTCTGCTAGCCGATGATCCACATCGGGTCGGCAGTCGTGGGTGGTGCCAATCGCCCCATGCCATTATTTGGCTTGTTACGTCGTGTTTCATAGTAGCTACTGTTCAACGTGTCGAACTGTTCGATCAGTGCTGCCGGAAACTTCGTCCACGTCCCCTCGCCTTGGACTATTCTGTTGTTGATCCACTGTAGAGCTGGGCCTTGTAATAGTGTTGCTGCGAGCCGTATGGGCATCGCGTCTTGGTTGAGGGTCGGGCATCCAATGGCTTCGAAATAATATTCGAATTCAGCTTCGAATCCACGCACGTCGTTCCCTTTTACTGTAGGATCGAATGCCTTGGGTAGCCTCGTCTTCACTACTTCGAGGTTGACTGTAGCTGTTGTCGTTGTTGCAGGTAGAATTGTTAGTGTCGCTGCTGCTGCTGCTGCTGCTGACGCTGCTGCATTTGCTGCTGCTGCTGTCGCTGCTGCATTCGCTGCTGCTGTGACGGTTGCCGACTGGTTCGCAAGGAGTTTCTCAAGTCGTGGGAGCACCGCACGTATCTACTTATGCTCGGCACGTAGCTCCATGATTTTCTTTACTGAAATATCTCTATTTCCCTCCATTTGGCGATTTACAAGAAGATGCGCGACGAAAATTAATGAATTCTTGGTGCTAGTCAACTTACTGCGAGTCAAATTGACTGTAGAATTGACGAGCACTAATTCGGTAGGTCGCGTAAATCTCCCTTAGTCGAAATGCGCGTTCGATCTCGACCGTTGAGGAAAAACTCGATCCGACGAGCTAAATTCCAACTTTTTTGGCGAATTTCTCTTGACCGTTGAGATGAAAATCAATCGAACAGTCAAAATGCCAACCTTTTCACCAATAAATCTAAGGGTTGTTTGAAAACCGAATCGAGGGGGACTTAGAAAAATTGCGCGGAACTGGTTTTACATACCCGTATCGGCGCTTTCGTCGTCGCCCCTGCGGTTTTTTTAACTCGGTTTTAGTGCGTGTTACATTTTTGACTTTAGCCCGTCCGGATGAGCAGTCGTTCGGACTTTTTAGCGGTTACCACTGCCGTTTATCATCGTTAGTTTCCTCGCTAAACCACTTGCGACGAGGTTAACGATCGGACCGGTGATGGAACATTTTACGTGAATTGTCTTCCCAGATCGACCGGACGATCACAGTTCGATAAGTCGATGGATGTAACAGTAATGCAATTTTACTGGTTGACGATTCGAGGCCTTAAGTCGCTTGAGTGTTGCCAATGTCGCAATCTCGTTGTGATAATGGTTACAACCTCGCGAAAAATTCTGAATCTCGTCAGGCTGAAAATGTTTCATAAACAACGTCGGGCGAGGTTTAGTCCGGACGTTGGACCCGAACTGCCCGAGATTCGGAATCTGAACCCTCTCTGACAGCTGTCCGGATTTTAGTCGTTGTTAGAAAATGTAACACGCCCTTAGCGGTCGAAAAACTTCGCGTGCAAACAGGCTCGGATTACCAAGTGTGAGGATCTATGATCGATCTCAGAAAAGTGGGTATGAATTGAATTATCACCTATGTACAACACGAGGCTATGAATAGGCTCGACACAAGGCCCTGTCAGAATGAGAAATGGATCACTAGAATGAGGGTTGGGTACAAATAGGTCAAACCTAACCCTAGAAATGTGTACCCACTATAAGCTAACCCACTGTAGCCTAAACAACCACAACATACAATGTTTGACACACCCCCATAGGCAAAGTGGGGGAGAACAAGGGGTCACAAGACCAGTCAAAGCAAAGCAAAGCTCAGGGTGGATCTCAAGGATACCACACAAGTTCCGAGCAAAAACAAGTGGTCACAAGACCAGTTCACATGCAGATTTATAAAAGAACAAGAGATACAGTGATCACAACCTAGCAAGAGTAAGTATGCAGGTATATATATATAGAGATCACTGTACAAGCAAAGTCACGAAGTGAGCAAATGAGGGACAGTAGGCACGAGGCCTAGAACAGTACAGAAGCGCTGATGGTCACAAGGCTGAAGCGCCTTGGTGAACACGTCAGCAGTGTTGGCCCGAGTGGCCACGTAACGCAGACAAAGCTGACCTCGCTGCTGCAACTCTCGAGCAAGAAAGTAGCGCAGAGCAATGTGCTTCGTCCTGTGCTCCAGTCTGTGCTCCCCACACAAGGCAATGGTGGCCTTGTTGTCGACGTACAGCACTGGAGGAGAACGAGGCTGCTCTCCAAGGTCAGTCAGCAGGTAGGTGAGCCAGCGAAGCTCCTGGGCAGCCATGGCCGTGGCGTAGATCTCAGCCTCACAGCTGGAGCTGAGAACAGAAGAAGAGCGAGTAGAACGCCAAGAGACAGAGCCAGAGCCAAGGCTGAAGGTGTAACCCTGGGACGACCGCTGAGTAGCCTGGTCGTCTGCCCAAGAAGCGTCGGAGTGCCCAGTGAGAACAGGCCGGTCTCGCCCTCCAAGCACTAGCCCCATGCCCGACGTACTGCACAAGTAGCGCAACACCCTCTTAGCTGCATCCATGTGCTCCTTCCGGTGACGGCCGGGAGCGACATAGCGTGCTAAGATGCTGAGAGGGTATGCAAGGTCAGGTCGAGTGCAGGTCATCAGGTACATGAGGCAGCCCACAAGCTCTGGATACGGACCACTCGGCTCTACGGACTCATCCGAAGGCAGAGCTGAGAGCGAGTGTCCCGTAGGCAGAGGAGTGGACTGAGGCGAGGAGTACGTGAAGCCGAAGCGCTGAAGGACCTGCTGCACCATGTGTGACTGAGTCAAGGTGATGGTGCGCCGTGCTCTGTCCCGGGTGATCCGCAAGCCAAGATAGCTTGTCAGTTCACCCAGGTCTGTGCACGTGTGTCTCTTCTGCAGCTCGGACTTCACGTGAGCGAGACCAACTGTGTCAGAAGTGGCAAAGACTAAGTCGTCGACGTACACGAGGATGTAGAACGGCGGCAGTGAGGGGTCGGTGCGTAGAAACAGCGACGGGTCGGCAGTAGAAGGAGCGAACCCAAGAGCCGCAAGTGTAGTCCTCAGTGTGTCGTGCCACTCACGTGGCGCCTGGCGGAGACCGTAGACTGGCCGCCGGAGGCTCCACTGGGTACCAGGAGGGAACGACCCAGTGAAGCCAGGTGGGCGGCGCAGCCAGATCTCCTCGTGCAGGCTGCCCTGCAAGAAAGCTGTGCTGAAGTCAAGAGAGTGGAGCTCGTAGTCACGCTGAGCGGCGACGTGTAGCAGAACCCGAAGAGTGGTCATCTTCGGGGTCGGGGAGAAGGTCTGGAAGAAGTCAACTCCCTCTCGCTGACTGAAGCCTCGTGCAACGTAACGCGCCTTGAAGACAGGCGGAGAGCCCGGCGGCCGCTTCACCCTGAAAATCCACATGCCACTGACGATGTTCGCCCCAGGTGGGGGAACCTCGTCGACGTAAGTGCCAGTGGACTTCCAGGAAGCCATCCTGTGTCCATGGCTGACTGCCACTGAGAGGAGTAGGGACCGGCCATCGCCTCTGCGTAAGAGCGTGGGGTCGGGATGTCTGGTGCAACCGGGTCTCTCTCAGGGGCAACAAGCATGGACATGAGATGGGGCAAAGCAGCGGCAAGGCAACCAAACTCCTCCTGCCTGTCCGTGCCAAGAGCACACTCACCCTCGACGGACGGAGGACAGACAGACTCACACTCAGCAACAAGACTCGTAGCGTAGTCTAGACGACACGCAGCTGCAAAGTCGACAAGCTCAGTGACTAAGGCAGACGCAGCAGCGGACTGAAAGGAAGGGTCAGTGACAACCGTAGCCAGAAGACGTGTGACAGTAGGACTGGCAGCGCGAAGGGAGTCTGACTCGGGGTCAGCAAGAGTAGGAAGAGAGGACGCAGGAGGCGACGGGAGAGCGACACGCTGCGGAGCAGTGGACTGACGAAGCGCCATCTGGTGAGTGCCTGGGACAGCAGGAGGACGCTCACGCGGGACACGACTACCAGTGGTAGCAGCTCGAACAGGCGACGCTCGACGAGACGCAGGTGACACAGGACGTGACGCAGGCTCACGTCTCTCAGCAAGACCTCCAGTCGGACCAGTGTAAGGAGTAGGCACAGGGAGTGGGGAGGCAGGCGGTAATTGTGGCTGTGACTGGACAGACGGCGGACACTCTAAGGCAAGAGGAGGACAAGGAGGAGGACGCTGACCAAGAACCAACTGAAGGAGCGGAACGAAGTACGGCCGTGGCCGTGCAGCAACTCTCGAACAAGCAGAGACACCAGCGGCAGCAGCAGCACCTCCAGAAGCACTAGCAGCACCTCCAGAAGCACTAGCAGCACCTCCAGCACCAGGGTCCGCAGCACCCGCAGCAGCTCCAACGCCCGGGTCCTCAGTACTAGCAGCACCTCCAGCAGCACCGCCAGCAGCAGCAGCACCTCCAGCATCAGGGTCCGCAGCACCCGCAGCAGCTCCAACGCCCGGGTCCTCAGTACTAGCAGCACCTCCAGCAGCACCGCCAGCAGCAGCAGTACCTCCAGCACCAGGGTCCGCAGCACCCGCAGCAGCGTCAACTCCGGGGACCCCAGCACCAGCAGCTCCACTCCGGAGACTGATGTGCCGAGCGTACCACTCTCGAAGCTGTGGGGAAGAGGGCGGCTCCCGCCGTGGTGGGGAAACACGAGTACCAACTCCAGTAGCACCACGAGCCCGAGACGCACCCCGCCGGAGGCTGCAGTACCATGAGTACCACTCACGTAGCTGCTGCGAAGAGGGAGGTCCTCCAGGCGCCTCACAGTCAACTGCAACACCACCAGGCTCAGCACCCCCAGTCTCAGCAACGCCAGGCTCAGTACCCTCAGACCCAGCACCCCCAGGCTCAGCACCCTCAGTCTCAGTACCCCCAGACCCAGCACCCCCAGGCTCAGCACCCCCAGCCTCAGCACCCCCAGACTCAGCACCCCCAGGCTCCGCCCGCTCAGGCTTCGCACGCTCAGGCTCAGCACCTCTAGCAAGACGCGAGTCGACAGCTACCTCGGCAGGCTCAACCAGGTCTACCTGAGAGACACCTGAGGGAGCGGCACCCTGAGGGGGGAGGGGGTCTACCACTGCAGCACCTGGCGCGAGGAAGAGAGGCGGGGGAGGGAGCGGGGCAGTGCGGTAGGGGAAGAGGCGGTAGAAGGGCACGGACTCGTCAAAAGTGACGTCCTGAGAGGGGAAGACGCGGTGCGAGGCGGGGTGGTAAAACTGCCAGCCAGACGCATCCGGGACAAAGCCAAGAAAGACACATGGAGCAGTGCGGGAGGAGAGCTTGACCGCAGACGTGTCGCGAACAAAAGCTCGGGATCCCCAGACACGGAAGCGTGACGCATCGCCAACCTCCCCCGTCCACAGCAGTGTGGGCGAGGTCTCCGGAGCGGAGACACGGGGCCAGAGGTTGAGCTGATGCGCAGCGTACCGGACCGCAAACGGCCACAGAAAGTGGGGGGCAGCCGCGTGGACTAAGGAGGTACGAGCGACCTCCATGACCAAGCCAATGCGGCGCTCAGCAACCCCATTCTGCTGTGGAGAGGCCGGGAGCGTGAACGACTGGCGAATGCCGTGCTCGGCACAGTAGGCTGCCAAGAGGTCGGAGGAGAACTCGCCACCTCTGTCAGAGTGCAAGCGCAGGACAGGAAACTCCGAGCGAAAACGCTCTCGCAGCTAAAGACGTGCTCTGCTGATCCAAGGGATCAGAACATCAGGGACTTCACCCTTGGTGCGCAAGGGGAAGACCGTGGTGTAGCGCGAGTAGACGTCAACGACGATCAAGAAGTACCTCTCCTGGCCCTGACCACGGACGCGGGCTGGGCCCCACACGTCCATGTGGAGCGTCTGCAAAGGAGCACTCGTCGGGGGGAACGAGGAGGAGTGAGGGGCAGCGCGCTGCCGCCCCTCGACACAGGGAAGACAAGGAGGAGCAAGGGAGGGTGGGAGGGGAGGGAGTACCCGAGGAAGACCAGAGACAAGCTACCGGGCGTGCATGCCCCGAAGGCGCTGCACTGACGGGTGACCAAGTCGGTGGTGCCAGAGGACAGTCTTGTGCGCTAGAGAGCGACACGAGCAGGGGGCAGACAGCTGACCTGACGCAGACGCAGACGCAGACGCCGCTACCTGAGGGGACTCAGTGGTCAGTGTGTACAGGTCCGACCCCGGTTGTCGAGTGAAGGTAGCCAGGTGACGGCCCGTCCGAGCACACGTGCAGTGTGTCACGCGCTCGTAGGCAGGGGTGAACTGGTGAACACCCGCATCCTGAAGCGCACAACCCGCCACCAAGTTCGTAGAGAACGAGGGGAGGTGGAGACCTGACAGTGTGCTCGACGGGACAGCAGGACAAGGAAGGAGGGTGGAGGAGGTCGCAATGACCGGACCCCCAGAGGGGTCAGCGAGTGAGACAGCGACTGGTCGAGCAAGGGGCTCAAGGGCAGTGCGGTCACGAAAGAAACAGCGCGAAGCGCCTGAGTCTAGAGTGAAGGTGTGCAGTGCCTCAGTGGACTCAGTAGTACCTGCGGTGGCAGACACACAAGCACATAGAGCAGTAGCCTCACCAGCACCTGGGGCAGCGGACGCGCAAGCACCTAGAGCGGCATCCTCACTCGTGCGGATGCCTGGGTCAGGCGCAACACACAGGTACTGGTCCTCCTCTCCACTAATAGTCAATGCATACATGGCTTTGAGAATAACATCAAAATCAAGAGCATAGATATCGATATCCTTCTTGAGGAGATCAGCCCACTGAGGGAGCTCAGAAGCGTCAGGAAACTGAGCACGCCAAGCGTCATCTAGGCGAGAGAAGCAGCGCTGAGCAGTGTGCGCCCTCCCGCACGTCTGTCCCTTGCGGCGACCAGTGCGGATGACGTACGTGCAACTAAGGCTACCCCCCCCACCCCCGTGCTGTAAGTACCACTCACGAAGCTCCTGGGAGGACTGAGGGTGCTGCGCGTTCTGGCCAGGGCCAGAGCCTCCACGACGACCACCACCGCCCCTGCCGCCGCCACGTCCACTGCCGCCACCACCACCGCCCCCACCCCGACCACCGCCGCCGCCGCTGCCTCCACCACCCCCACCGCTGCCACTAGCCCCTCCAGCCCCGCCACCGCCCCCACCGCCGCCACCACCCCCACCACCGCCTCCCCCGCCGTCACCCCCACCGCCCTTGCCTCCCCTGCCCTTGCCGCTGCGGTGCCCGCTGGGAGCGGACGCAGAGCCGACCTGCTCAGCACCAAGGAGGTCGACAGCAGCAGCAGAGGCGACAGAGGGGAGCAGGGGGGAGGGGGAACACCCCTCGAAGAAAGGGGTGCGGGGGTCGCCACGAGAGGCACCTACAGCTACAATACTCTTCTCAGCTGCAAGTAGTTCCTTCTCTAGGGCGGCAATGGTGAGCTCAGTGGGGCAGCGAGCTAGGAAGTGGTCCCTGACTGTACGCAGAGTGTCAGGGAGGCGGGTGACTAGGTGGTAGAGAGTGAGCCAGAGCGGGGGAGGGTTGGAGGCAAGAAACTCAGCGGGCATGGCTGCACGGAAGCGGGCATCACTAGTGCGGAGGTGAGTGATGAGGTCAGCGACTGTCTGGAAGGCGGACAGGTCGGGGAACAGGTAGGGAAGCGAGAGGCGGCCTAGTGCAGCTGAGGCCGGGGAGGAGTAGCGCGCAACTACAGCAGTGTAGAGGGCCTGCGCAGTCTGATGCTGGCCAAAGTGCTCGCGCTCATCGACTTGCAGGGAGTTGCGAATGGCAAAGCGGGCGTGGGCATCGCGAGTCTGCCACTGCGAGCGAGCAGTAGCGGTAGCAGTAGTAGCAGGAGCAGGGACTGTGCCTAGTGCGTGATCGTACAGCGAGATATCCTCTCGGGCAGTGAGCTGGAGGAACAGGTGCAGATCATCGAGCCAGGTCTCAAACTTAATCGGGCGGCCCTCAGTATCGAACGAGAGAACTGTAGGGCTAGCCATAGTTGAAGCAGTAGCAGTGGCAGTAGTAGTAGTAGCAGGAGTAGCAGTAGCAGAAGTGGTAGTAGCAGTAGGGCGGCGCGGCTCGGCTAGGGCGGCGCTGCTCGGCTAGGGCGGCGCGGCTCGGCTAGGGCGGCGCGGCTCAGTCGGGTCGCGCGGTTCGGCTCGGTCCTAGAGAGGTGAGCGCGGGGCCGGGTGGGGCTGTTAAGGGAGAGCGCGGGGCCGTCCAGGGCGAGGGCGAGGCCGGTTGGGGGCCGTTCGGGGCTAGCGCGGTGAGAAGAATTGAACGAGAATGAAATGACTATGAACGAAGTGAGTACAAATAGGAAACCCTAATTGTGTTGTACCCCCTATGGGATACCCCACTATAGCCTACACAAACAAGTAAGCTATATGTTCTGACACACCCCCATAGGCAAAGTGGGGGAGAACAAGGGGTCACAAGACCAGTCAAGCAAAGCAAAGCAAAGCTCAGGGTGGATCACAAAGTCACCACGCATTCCGAGCACAAGTTCAAAGGCCACAAGGCCAGTTCACATGCAAGATCATATATAGAGGTATACAAGAGTCAAGCAAGCAAGAGCAAGAGTATATATATGCGAAGGTACAAGCAAGGTCAAGAGGAGAGCAAGTGAGGCAAGACAGGCACAAGACCCAACTGCGTGCAGCAACGCTGATGATCACAAGGCGCAAGTGCCTTGGTGAAGACATCAGCAGTGTTGGCCTCAGAGGCCACGTACGCAAGGCGCAGCTGTCCACGCTGCTGCAGCTCACGAGCAAGAAAGTAGCGAAGAGCAATGTGCTTCGTTCTGTGCTCCAGTCGCTGCTCTCGACACAAGGCCAGCATGGCCTTGTTGTCTACGTACCGGACTGGAGGAGAACGAGGCTGCTCTCCAAGGTCGGTCAGCAGGTAGGTGAGCCAGCGTAACTCCTGTGCAGCCATAGCCCCAGCGTAGATCTCAGCCTCACAACTGGAGCCGAGAACAGAAGACGAGCGGGTAGCCCGCCACGAGACAGAGCCGGAACCAAGGCTGAAGGTGTAACCCTATGACGACCGCTGCGTAGCCTGGTCGTCAGCCCAAGAAGCGTCTGCGTGCCCAGTGAGGACCACTGGACTGCGCCCTCCAAGCACTAGCCCCATGCCCGACGTACTGCACAAGTAGCGCAACACCCTCTTCGCTGCAGCCATGTGCTCTGGTCGGTGTCTCCCAGGAGCAACAAAGCGTGCGAGAATGCCAAGAGGGTATGCGAGGTCAGGTCGTGTGCAGGTCATCAAGTACATGAGGCAGCCAACAAGCTCTGCAAACGGGCCACTCGACTCTACGGACTCATCCGAAGGCAGAGCTGAGAGCGAGTGGCGAGTAGGCAGAGGAGTGGCCTGAGGCGAGGAGTACGTGAAGCCGAAGCGCTGCAGGACCTGCTGCACCATGTGTGACTGAGTCAGGGTAATGGTGCGGCGTGCTCTGTCCCGGGTGATCTGCAAGCCAAGGTAGCTGCGCAGTTCACCCAGGTCAGTGCACGTGTGTCTCTTCTGCAGCTCGGACTTCACGTAGGCGAGTCCAGCAGTGTCAGCTGTGGCGAAGACCAAGTCGTCGACGTACACGAGGATGTAGAACGGCGGCAGAGAGGTGTCGGTGCGCAGAAACAGCGACGGGTCGGCAGTGGAAGGAGCAAACCCAAGTGCCGCGAGCGTAGTCCTCAGTGTGTCGTGCCACTCACGTGGTGCCTGGCGGAGACCGTAGACTGGACGCCGGAGACTCCACTGGGTACCAGGAGGGAAAGACCCAGTGAAGCCAGGTGGGCGACGCAGCCAGATCTCCTCGTGCAGGCTGCCCTGCAAGAAAGCTGTGCTGAAGTCGAGAGAGTGCAGCTCGTAGTCACGGTGAGCAGCAACGTGCAGCAGAACCCGAAGAGTGGTCATCTTCGGGGTGGGGGAGAAGTTCTGAAAGTAGTCAACCCCCTGCCGCTGACTGAAGCCACGAGCCACGTAACGCGCCTTGAAGACAGGCGGAGAACCCGGCGGCCGCTTCACCCTGAAAATCCACATGCCACTGACGATGTTCGCCCCAGGAGGGGGAACAGCGTCAACGTAGGTGCCTGTGGACTTCCAGGAAGCCATCTCTGCATCCATAGCTGCCTGCCACTGAGAGGAGTAGGGACCCTCTATCGCCTCCACGTAAGAGCGCGGAGTCGGGATGTCTGGTGCATCCGGGTCTCCCTCAGGGGCTAGCAGTACAGACGCGAGACGAGGTGAAGCGACGGCCAGACACTGGAACTCCTCCTGCCTGTCCTCAAGGACGTCCGTGCCAAGGGCACACTCACCCCCGACGGACGGAGGACAGGCGGACTCAGACTCAGTGACAAGACGAGCAGCGTAGTCTAGACGACAGCGCGCAGCAAAGTCGACAAGCTCAGTAACAAGGGCAGACGCAGCAGACGACTCGAAGGAGGGGTCAGTGACAGCAGTAGCCAGGAGACGCGTGACAGTAGGACTGGCAGCACGAAGAGAGTCCGACTCCGGGTCGGCAAGAGCAGGAAGAGAGGAAGCAGGAGGAGAAGGCAAAGGGGCACGCAGAGGAGCAGTGGACGGACGCAGAGACATCCGGTGCGTCCCAGGGACAGGAGGAGGACGCTGACGCGACCCGCGACCACTAGCGCGCTCAGTACGAACAGGCGACACAGGACGAGACGCAGGCTCACGACGCTCAGTAAGACCTCCAGTCGGACCAGCGTAGGGAGAAGGAGCAGGCAAAGGGGAGGCAGGCTGTAGCTGTGGCTGTGACCGGACAGGCTGTGGACCCTCTAAGGGAGGAGGAGGAGGTGTAAGACCAAGAACCTGCTGCAGGAGCGGAACGAAGTACGGTCGGGGCCGCGCGGCGACGCTGGAAACAGCAGGAACAGCACCAGCAGCCCCGGCAGGAGCACCCACTCCAGCAGCACCTCCAGCAGCACCACCAGAAGCTGCAGAACCCCCAGCCACAGCACCAGGAGCACTGTCAGTCGGACCGCCAACGGCAGGCTCAGCGCCAACACCCTCAGCAGGACCAGCTCCAGGAGAACCCTCAGACCCAGCAGCTCCAGCACCCACAGTACGAGCACCGGCGGGACGCGCGGCAGCAGTACCCTCTGCAGCCGAAGAACCACCCGCACCAGCAGCACGCCTCCAGCGCCTGGCAAACCACTCACGCAGCTCCTGTGGGGAGAGTGGCTCCCGGCGAGACGAAGCACCCCCAGGCACAGCACCTCCAGGCTCAGAACCCCTAGACACAGCACCCCCTGGCACAGCACCCCCAGGCTCAGCAACGTCAGGCACAGCACCCCCAGGCGCAGCACCCCCAGGCTCAGCACCCCCAGGCACAGCACTCCCAGACTCGGCACCTCCAGGCTCAGCACCCCCAGGCACAGCACCCCCAGGCTCAGCACCCCCAGGCTCAGCACCCCCAGACTCGGCACCTCCAGGCTCAGCACCCCCAGACTCCGCACCCCCAGGCTCAGCTCCCGCAGCAGCACCAGAGTCACCAGTGACCTCGACAGGCTCGACCGCGTCTACCTGGGACACACCTGAAGGGGCAGGACCCTGAGGGGGGAGGGGGACTACCGGGGGGGGACCTGGTACCAAGAAGAGCGGGGGTGGGGGGAGGGACGGAGTGCGGTAGGGGAAGAGGCGGTAGTAGGGTACCGACTCGTCGAACGTGACGTCCTGGGAGGACAGAACACGTCGAGAGGTGGGGTGGTAAAACTGCCACCCAGGGGCGTCGGGGGGGGGAACCCCAGGAAGACGCAGGGAGAAGCACGAGGGGACAGCTTGTCCGCAGACAGGTCGCGAACAAACGCCCGAGATCCCCAGACCCGGAACGCCGACGCATCGCCAACCTTCCCCGTCCACATCAGGGCTGGGGAGGTCTCCGGTCGAGAGACCCTGGGGTGGAGGTTGATCTGGTGCGCAGCGTAACTGACCGCAAACGGCCACAGAAAATGGGGAGCAGCCGCATGCATCATGGACGTACGAGCGACGTCCATGACCATGCCAATGCGGCGCTAAGCAATCCCATTCTGCTGTGGTGAGTCCGGAAGCGTGAAGGTCTGACGGATGCCTCGCGCACGACAGTAGGCACTCAGGAGGCCAGAGGAGAACTCTCCGCCTCTGTCCGAGTGCAGACGTAAAACAGGGAAGTCAGAGCCAAAGCTCCTCCGAAGCTGGAGACGAGCTGCGCGGATCCAGTCGATCAACACCTCAGTGACCTCACCCTTGCTGCGCAAGGGGAAGACTGTGGTGTAACGCGAGTAGTCGTCAACCACCAGCAGGAAGTAGCGCTCCTGACCCTGTCCACGGACGCGGGCTGGGCCCCACACGTCCATGTGAAGCGTCTGCAACGGGGCCTCTGTCGGAGGAAACTGGGAGGAGTGAGGGGCAGCACGCTGGCGCCCCTCGACACAGGGGACACAGGTGGGGCCAGGGCCCGGAGGAAGGGGAGGGAGAGACCGGGGAAGACCAGACACAAGGACTCGCGAGGCCATGCCTCTGAGCCGAAGCAGAGAGGGGTGGCCAAGGCGGTGGTGCCAGAGGAGGGTCTCGTCAGACAGACGACGACACGAGCAGGGGGCAGACTCAGGACCAGACCTGGACGCTGCAGCAAACACCTGACCAGACGAAGGGACCCTACCAGACTCAGCACCTGGAGGAGAAGCAGTGGTCAGTGTGTAGAGGCTCGACCCTGGCCGACGTGTAAACGTAGCCAGGTGGCGACCTGTATCCGCCTCCGTGCAGTGGGTCACCCGCTGACGAGCAGGGGTGAACTGGTGGACACCCGCATCCTGGAGGTCAGCACCACTCACCAAGTTCGTCGAGAACGAGGGGAGGTAGAGACCAGTCAGGGTGCCAGAGGGGGCCGCCGGACACGGGAGGACAGTGGAGAAGCGAGACAGGACAGGCCCCCCAGAGGGGTCAGCCAGGGACACCGCAACCGGCCGACTCAGCGGAGTGAGAGTGGTGCGGTCCCTAAAGAAGGAGCGAGACGCTCCAGAGTCAAGGGTGAAGGTGTGAGAGGCCAAAGCCGACACAGTACCTGAGAGGGCAGACTCACCAGTACCTGAGAGCACAGACGCACTGGCACCTAGAGCAGCAGCCTCACTAGTACCTGACGCGGCAGTACCAATGCCCGGGTCGGGCGGGAAACACCGGTAACAGTCATCCTCATCACTACCAGTCACAGCATACATAGCAGAGAGAATAGCATCAAAATCACGATCATAAATAGCTACACCAGCCCTAGACAGCTCTCCCCAGCGGGGGATCTCAGCGGCCTCCAGAAACTGCTGACGCCAGGCGTCGGTCAGGCGGCCAAAGCAGCGGCGGGCTGTGTGGGCGCCTCCACACCTCTCCCCTGCACGGTCACGTGTGCGAAGAACGTAGGGGCAGGGACCAAGCGCACCACCACGCTGACGCTGCAAGTACCACTCACGGAGCTGCTGAGGGCCGGGGACGGTGCGAGAGCGCTGCTGCTGCTGTGGCTGCTGCTGCGGGTGCTGCTGCTGCTGCTGCTGCTGCTGGCGCTGACCACCCCCAGAGCTGCTCCGCTGGGACGAGCCACTCCGACCCCCGCCTCCACCGCCACCCCCGCCTCCACCGCCACCCCCGTCTCCACCGCCACCTCCCCCACCAGGACCGTCGCTCCCACCGCTCCCACCGCCTCCTCCGCTACCACCTCCGCCGCCACCTCCGCCTCCACCGCCGCCACCAGTACCTCCACTCCCGCCACCACCCCCACCGCCACCCCCACTCCCCCCGCCACCCCCACCGCCTCCTCCACCGCCCCCTCTAGCTCCACCCGCTCCCTTGCCCCCTTTGCCCTTGCCAGAGCGGCGTCTGCCGCTGGGGGCAGACGCCGCGCCGACCGACTCAAAACCAGTGAGGTCGGCCGCAGCGGCAGAGGCGACAGAGGGCAGCAAGGGGGAAGGACCACACCCCTCAAAGATGGGGGTGCGAGGGTCACCCCGAGAGGCCCCTACAGCGACAATACTCTTCTCAGCCGCTAGCAGGGACTCCTCAAGGAGATCGACAGTGAGAGTGGTGGGACAGACAGAGAGAAACTGGTCCCTAACGGCACGAAGGGACTCAGGGAGACGGGTGACGAGAAAGTAGAGAGTGATGTACATGGGAGGAGGGTTCGCAGCGCGGAACTCAGCAGGAAGGGCAGCGCGGTAGCGGGTGTCACTAGCACGGAGGTGGGTAACGAGGTCAGCAACAGTGGGAAAGGAGGCGAGGTCAGGGAAGAGAAACGGTAGCATGAGGCGGCTAAGGGTAGCGGAGGAAGGGGAGGAGTAGCGTGCAACTACAGCGTCGTACAAGGCCTGAGCGGTCTTGCACTGACTAAAGTGGGCACGCTCAGAGGAAGGGAGGTGGCGACGCACAGCAAGACGTGCAGCAGCATCGCGGGTCGCCCACTTGGAGCGAACGGCAGAGTCAGCATCAGCAGGTGGGGCAGGGACAGCGCCAGAGATAAAGTCAAAGAGAGAGACCTCATCTATCGCATCACATAGTAAGTACAGCTGCAGGTCTTCAATCCAGACGGCAAAGTCAATGGCCCTCCCCTCAGCGTCAAAAGTAAGGACATTGGGGGTGGCCATGGCAGCAGCTGAAAGTCTCACCGGGCTGGGAGAGTCGGGTAGTGCAGCAGCAGAGGAACACAGCTCAGGAACAGCGGCACGGCTCGGGCGGCTTGGGTTGCTGGGGCGGCGCGGGCGGCTCGGGCGGCTCGGGCGGCTCGGGCGGCTCGGGCGGCTGGGGCGGCTCGGGCGGCTCGTGCGGCTCGGGCGGCTCGGGCGGCTCGGGCGGCTCGGGCGGCTCGGGTTGCTGGGGCGGCGCGGGCGGCTCGGGCGGCTCGGGCGGCTCGGGCTGCTGGGCTGTACGGGCGGCTCGTGCGGCGCTGGTGTCGCGACGGGCGGCTCACTGGCGGCTCGCGGGCGGCTGCACAGGCGGCTCAGGGACGGCGGCGCGGGCGGCTCAGGGAGCTCACGGGTGGCTGCGACGGGCGGCTCGCGGGCGTCGGGCGCTAGGGCGTTGGGGCGACGGCGGGCGGCGCTCAGGCGTTCGGGCGGGCGGCCGTAAGGGTGAAAGGGCGGGCGGCGCTCGGGCGCTAGGGCGGGCGGCCGGCCGTCAGGGCGCTCGGGCGAGTGGCGCACGGGCGCTAGGGCGGGCGGCCGTCAGGGCGCTAGGGCGAGCGGCGCTCGGGCGCTAGGGCGGGCGGCCGTCAGGGCTCTAGGGCGGGCGGCGCTCGGGCGCTAGGGCGGGCGGCGCTCGGGCGCTAGGGCGGGCGGCGCTCGGGCGCTGGGGCGGGCGGCCGTCAGGGCGCTAGGGCGGGCGGCCGTCAGG
Organism: Closterium sp. NIES-65; assembly: GCA_948144175.1. Lineage (NCBI taxonomy): Eukaryota > Viridiplantae > Streptophyta > Zygnematophyceae > Desmidiales > Closteriaceae > Closterium > Closterium sp. NIES-65. The sequence goes on along the minus strand of CANXME010002232.1, from coordinate 413,347 downwards.
GCGCTAGGGCGGGTGGCGCTCGGGCGCTAGGGCGGACGGCCGTCAGGGCGCTAGGGCGGGCGGCCGTCAGGGCGCTAGGGCGGGCGGCCGTTAGGGCACTAGGGCGGGCGGCCGTAAGAGGAGGGAGCAGCGGGAGCGCGACGGTAGGGGCGACACGCAGGGTCGCTAAAAAAAAAAGAACGCGCGCCTCGGGGCGCGCTTCGGTGGGCCCTAGGAACAGTCCCTAGGAGGGGACCTGCTCTGATACCATGAGAAGAATTGAACGAGAATGAAATGACTATGAACGAAGTGAGTACAAATAGGAAACCCTAATTGTGTTGTACCCCCTATGGGATACCCCACTATAGCCTACACAAACAAGTAAGCTATATGTTCTGACACGCGGGGCCGTTCGGGGGCCGTGAGAGGCTAGCGCGGGGCCGACGGGGGCCTTAGAGAGCTAGCGCGGGGCCGAGGGGGCCGTGAGAGGCTAGCGCGGGGGGCCGTACGGGGCCATTCGGGGCTAGCGCGGGGCCGTTTGGGGGCCTTGAGAGGCTAGCGCGGGGCCGACGGGGGCCTTAGGGGGCTAGCGCGGGGCTAGCGCGGGGCCGACGGGTCCTTAGGGGGCTAGCGCGGGGCCGCATGGGGCCTTGAGAGGCTAGCGCGGGGCCGTAAGGGGCCTTAAGAGGGCGACGCGAGGGGCCCTGGGGGGCCTTAAGAACAAGGCGCTTGAGGCGCAGGAAAAGGCGGCGCACGAGGGCGCGGCTAGCGGAAACGGTGGGCCCTATCGTTTCGGTCCTAGGTGAAACCTAGGCTCGTAATACCATGTCAGAATGAGAAATGGATCACTAGAATGAGGGTTGGGTACAAATAGGTCAAACCTAACCCTAGAAATGTGTACCCACTATAGGCTAACCCACTGTAGCCTAAACAACCACAACATACAATGTTTGACAGGCCCAGTAACCAGGTGCTACGCGAAGGTTATGAGGGTCGCAAAGCGTCCCGAATAGACCCTTCCCAAATTCGGTAGAAGGCAATTCGGTGGCAACCGAAAAGCGGAGAATTCGGTGCACGCAACCTAGCTCGGTGCTAAAACTATAATAAAATATAAGAGAGCACTTAGCCTAGGAAATCAAGCAATTCATGCATGCATAAAGTAAACCTATGCTAGAAATAGCATAATTAAGTTTAGGCAAGCAAGCATAGCTGGCATAAGCCGTCGTACTCTCACAATCCTAGCCTAAACGAGCTTCGTAACGAGCCCCGTAACGCACCCGATAACGTCCCGCCCCATAACGTCCTGTAGCCCGTCCCGACACGCCCACAGTCTGTCCCGTCCCGTCCTGCAGGCCGCCCCATATTGCGCGCAGCCAGCAAAGCACAGCCGCGTGCTTCCCCACAACCGCGTGCGCTCCTACCATCGCACAGCTGCCCGCGCGGCAGCATTCACATAGCTGCCCACGCGGTAGCACCTGCACGCACAGTCGTGCGCAGAGCAGCATTGCACAGCAGCAGTCGCAAACGCGCATGCCAGCGCACGCACACTAGCAGCAGTCGCCGCTACGTACGCAGCATCCGTCGCCGCGAGCGCAGCAGCCACAGCTACGTCCACTGCAGCCCCGCGCAGTAGCCACTGCACCCTGAGTGCCCCTCGCCATTTCGTGCCCTAACCTGCCGCCCGCACGCGTAGCCATACGCGAGCCAACGTGCACGGGTTGAAACGCAGCAACAGCACGCGCATGTGCAGAAACACCATCTGCACGTAACTTCTTCACACGCCACTTCGTTCCCCACTGCTTATTCAACGTGCTAAACCGCACCTCATTGCACTCGACCACACCCGACTGCGCTGGACAGAACTCCACCCCATCCGTACCTGCTGTCTCCCACGAGCCCCCTGCCATAGGTCTTCTTGACGGCTGCTGGCAGCCGCGTTTGACTCTTGTCACATTAGTTAGGGCTAGTGCTGTGTTCCGCCTACCACTCCTAGCCTAGTTCCTCAGTTTGCCCCTGCCTATTGTCGTTCATAGCACCTTCGATGGCGTCCTTTCGGATGTTACGTTTCGATGCCGAGGGCCGTCTAATTGAATTTCGTACGTGCCTTACCCAGGCCTAGTGCCACCTTAAGAGTCAGCGTCAGGATGGCGCCCACCTTTACGCTCACGCATCTAGCGCTCTTCAGACCCCTTAGTCCCCTAGTCCTCTGCCCATTCAGGCTTCTCCCACCGTTGCTCAACAGGCCGATTACGGTAGGCAGTCATTGGCGTGTGATGTGTGGGAGTCTCGCAACGCCGCTGCCTGCAACGTCCTCACCGATCTTCTCCCACCGACCAAGGCCATCCACTTCTCCCAGTGTGACTCGGCTAAGGTCATGTAGGACGCTATTGTTTCTCGCTATAGCACTCCTACCTCTGCCTCGCTCATGCCCTTTGTGTTCCCTGACTTGGGCTCGTTTGAGACTGTCTCCAATCTAGTCACCCACCTCCGCTCTCTTGACGCTAGCTTTCGTGCTGCCTGCACCAATGACAGCTCAAACTGGCCCCACCACCTATGTGGCTCACCCTCCACTGGTTAGTCACTCGCCTCCCTGACCGCCTCTCCTCTGACCATGACGTGCTTCTCTTGAACCACCTCACTAAACTTGCTATCAAGCTTCTTGCATCCACCCTCAGGAATATCGGGAGCAACCTCCTCAGTGTCTGCTTCCACTGCTGCAGTGCCTCCTCGTTTCTTTGACGGGTGTGCTGCACCCCAGCCTCCCACGTTCACTGCATCTCTTGCCACTGTTGCGTTGTCTAGTTCTAAGGAGACTGCAGCCGTTTCGGTCGCTAGTGGGCAGAAACGGGTCAAGGGAGGTAGATGCGGTGGGAAGGGTGGTGGTGGCGGTGGTGATGGAGGTGGTGGTGGTGGTGGTGGTGGTGGTGGTGGTGGTGGTGGTGGTGGTGGTGGTGGTGGTGGTGGTGGTGGTGGTGCTGGTGGTGCTGGTGGTGGTGCTGGTGGTGGTGGTGGTGGTGGTGGTGGTGGTGGTGGTGGTGGTGGTGGTGGAGGTGGTGGTGGCGGAATGATTGGCGGCACTAGTGTGTCTAGTGGAGGGCGGCGGTACTGGAGGTGGTCCTGAGCTGTCGGTCCCAGCGAGTGAGGGTGCTGGAGTAGCTGCTTGGCAAACAACACAGCAGTAGCAGGAGTGAACCCAGCAGCAGCAGCCACAACAGGGATGGCCGCTGCAGCAGGGACAGCCACTACAACACGTTCCATGTCACGTGCAGCAGTAGCCTTAGAAGTGGGGACCTGGTGGACTAGGGAGTGCTACTCGAGGCAGTGGTCCACCCAGCTCGACGTCACGTGGTGTCACCTTTCCACCCTGCCAGTACGTTATTCTGACGGGCACTAGTCAAGGTTACCGCGGTAGTTGCGTTCATACTCTCGGACAGTGCTTTGCGCAGCTTACAGTCCGCATTCGTACACAATACAGTTATGGCCCCGCTCTTGACTAAGCCTCGCTTGCTCGTTTGCGTGGACTTGCTTTTTGGAACATGACTACGGTAGATTTAGTTGAGGCCTTGAACTCAGGTTTCTACTCCATTAGCATTGGCTGATCCTTCTTCAAGACCAGTCATTGCACGCAGCTCTACCACTTTTCAGTCTCCGGCTGTTCCCTCTAGTGTCCTCTCTGGTCTCCACATTCCCTCGTTCTCTCAGAACTTGGTGGGTGTTGGATATCTTCAGGACCGCAACGCCAGCGTCTGGTTTCCTCCTTCTGAGCGTGTTGGGACCTAGGTGGACAATGACAGCTACGCTCCTCTGGCCGAGTTTTGCTGGGAGAAAGGCTCTGGTCTTTTCACACTACACACTGAATCTCCCCAGGTTGCTCCGTCTTGTCAGGTAGCTACGTCCGGTAAGGACGCTGCGTCGTGCTCTTGTCGGTCACTCACTCACTCGACAGTCCTATAGCACCACCGTCTTGGTCATTGGTCCCTCCCACGCCTCCACAGCAAGTCTAGCCAGCACCTTGACTTATATAGCTTGTCTAGGCTAAAATGCGGTAGACACTATGGGGTACATTTTCTTAGGGTTTCCTACTTGTACCCAGCCTTGTGCTAGTTCATTCATTCCTCGTTTCTTCACATGGTATAGAGCAGGCTCCCTAGTGGGAACGCTTCCTTGGGCCCACCACTGATATTTTTTCTGACCGGAGCGTCAGTCGCTCCTGCCCGAGGCGCGCCTTGTTCGCCGCCCCTAACGGCCCCGTCGCCGCCCCTAGCGGCCCCGTCGCCGCCTCTCTCACTACGCGGCCCCGTCGCCGCCCCTACGCGGCCCCGTCGCCGCCCCTAGCGGCCCCGTTGCTGGCCCCTATGCGGCCCCGTCGCCGCCCCTAGCGGCCCCGTCGCCGCCTCTCTACCTACGCGGCCCCGTCGCCGCCCCTACGCGGCCCTATCGCCGCCCCTAGCAGCCCCGTTGCCGCCCCTAGCGGCCCTGTCACCGCTCCCCTTCCTACGCGGCCCCGTCGCCGCCACTACGCGGCCCCGTCGCCGCCTCTAGCGGCCCCGTCGCCGCCCTTAGCGGCCCCATCGCCGCTCCCCTCCCTACGCGGCCCCGTCGCCACCACTACGCGGCCTCGTCGCCGCCCCTACGCGGCCCTGTCGCCGCCCCTAGCGGCCCCGTCTCTGCCCCTAGCGGCCCCGTCGCCGCCACTACGTGGCCCCGTCGCCGCCTCTACGCGACCCAGTAGCCGCCCCTAGCGGCCCCGTTGCCGCTCCCCTCCCTACGCGGCCCCGTCGCCGCCCCTAGCGGCCCCATCGCCGCCTCTGCCGGCCCCATCGCCGCCTCTACCGAGCCACCCACCAGCTGAGCCGCCCAACAGCCGAGCCGCCGAGCCGCCGAGCAGCCGAGCCGCCGAGCCGCCCAGCAACCAAGCCACCAAGCCGCTTGACAGCCGAGCCGCCCAACAGCCGAGCCGCCAAGCCGCCCAGCAGCTGAGGCGCCGAGCCGGCAAGGGCAAGGGAGGCAAGGGCGCTGGAGGGGCTGGCGGGGGCGGTGGAGGTGGTGGTGGAGGCAGTGGAGGGGGTGGGGGTGGTCGTGGGAGTGGTGGCGGGGGTGGAGGTGTCGGTGGCAGCAGTGGAGGCAGAGGAGGCGGCGGCGCTGGCGGAGAGAGCGGAGGCGGCGGAGTGGCGAAGGCAGCGGAGGTGGCGGAGGCAGCGGAGGTGGCGGAGGCGGCGGCGGCAGCGGTGGAGCTAGTCGTGGCTCTGCGCAGAGAAGTGGGTCTGGTGGTGGTCCGTGCCAGCAGCAGCAGCGCAGTCGTAAGACCCTATTCCCTCAGCAGCTTCGTGAGTGGTACGCTGCGCCCCAGCGCGGTGGGGGTACTAGTCCCTGCACCTACGTCCTCTGTACCGGCGACCAAGCTGGTGAGCAGTGCGGGGGCCCGCACTCCACCCAGCGCTACTGCGGCCGCCTGACGGACGCGTGGCGTCACCTGTTCCCTGGGGCCTCTGAGATCCGTCGCTGGGGAGAGCTGTTCAGGGCGGGGGTTGCTATCTTTGATCTTGACTTTGATGCTATTCTTGCTGCCATGTATGCTGTCGCTGATACTGTTGAGGGTGACTGTTACCTGTGTGTTCCGCCTAACCCGGGCATTGAGCCTGCTGCTCTAGGTGCTGGTGAGGCTGCTGCTCTAGGTGCTAGCGCGTCTGCTGCCCCAGGTGCTGGTGAGACTGCCCTCTCAGGTACCATGTCGGCTTAGGCCTCACACAAAATCACCCTTGACTCGGATGCTTCCCGCTCCTTCTTTCGAGACCGCACCACACTTACGCCGCTTAGTCGCCCGGTTGCGGTCTCCCTTGCAAACCCCTCTGGGGGTCCTGTCCTTGCTCGCTTCTCCACTGACTTACCGTGTTCGGCAGCCCCTCTGGCACCCTATCAAGTCTCTACCTCCCCTTGTTCTCTACGAACTTGGTGAGTGGAGCTGATCTACAGGATAGGGGGGTTGTCTAGTTCACTCCTGCGAGACAGCGGGTTACCCATTGCATATGTGCTCGGACAAGCCGACACTTGGCCACGTTCACCCGTCGGCCGGGGCCGAGCTTGTACACCCTCACTACTGAGTGTCCTCTGGCTGCTGAGACTAGTCAAGTCGATGCGTTGAGTCAGGTGTTTGCTGCAGCGTCCAGGTCTAGTCCTGAGTCTGCTCCCTGCTCGTGTCGTCTCCTGTCTCACCAGACTCTCCTTTGGCACCACCGCCTTGGTCACCCCTCTCTGCCTCGTCTCCGAGGCATGGCCTCCCGTGTCCTTGTCTCTGATCTCCCCCGGTCTCTCCCTCCCCTACCTCCGGGGCCTGCCCCTACCTGCGACACCTGCGTCAAGGGGCGAGAGCGCGCCGCCCCTCACTCCTCCGAGTTTCCTCCGACAGAGGCTCCGTTGCAGACTCTTCACATGGACATTTGGGGCCCCGCCCGCGTCCGTGGCCAGGGGCACGAGCGTTACTTCCTGTTGGTGGTTGACGACTACTCGCGTTACACCACGGTCTTCCCCTTGCGCAGCAAGGGTGAAGTCACTGAGGTGTTGATCGACTGGATCCGCCGGCTCGTCTCCAGCTCAGATAGAGTTTCGGCTCGGACTTTCCTGTTCTGCGTCTGCACTCTGACAGAGGCGGGGAGTTTTCCTGTGCCCGTCTGGGAGCCTTCTGTCGTGCACACGGGATCCGCTAGACCTTCACGCTATCGGCCTCTCCACAGCAAAATGGGATTGATGAGCGCCGCATTGGCATGGTCATGGACGTCGCTCGTACGTCCATGATCCATGCGGCTGCCCCCCATTTTCTGTGGCCGTTTGCGGTTCAGTACACAGCGCATCAGTCCAACCTTCAGCCCGGGTCTCCTTGCCAGAGACCTCCCCCACCTTGCGGTGGATGGGGAAAGTTGGCGATGTGTGTGCGTTTTGGGTGTGGGGATCTCGGGCGTTTGTCCGCGACTTGTCTGCAGACAAGCTGTACCCTCGTGCTGTTCCCTGCGTCTTCCTTGGCTTCCCTCCTGACGTGCCTAGGTGGCAGTTTTACCACCCCACCTCGCGACGTGTTCTGTCTTCCCTGGACGTCACCTTTGACGAGTCGATGCCTTACTACCGTCTCTTCCCCTACCGCACTGCGCCCCTCCTCTCGCCGCCGCTGTGAGAGTACGACGGCTTATGCGAGCTATGCTTGCTTGCCTCTACTTTATCATGCTATTTCTAGCATAGGATAATCATATGCATGCATGAACTGCTTGATTTCCTAGGCTAGGTGCTTTCCTATATTTTATTATAGTTATAGCACTGAGCTAGGTTGCGTGCACCGAATTCTGGCTTTTCGGTTGCCACCGAATTGCCTTCTACCGGATTCGGTAAGGATCTGTTCGGGATGCTTCGCGACCCGCGGAACCTTCGCGTAACACCTGGTTACGGGGCCTTGTGTCGAGCCTATATATAGCCTCGTGTTGTACCCAGGTGGACATTCAATTCAATTTGATCGTCTTTTCTGAGCTCGATCCCAGATCCTTACACTTGGTAATCAGAGCGGGTTTACACGCGAGGTCTTCAACCGCTTAGTTCCGGCCTTTAAAAACCGGGGGGGCGACGACGAAAGCGCCGATACGGGTATGTAAAACTTGTTCCGCACAATTTTTCTAAGTCCCCCTCGATTCGGTTTTCGAACACCCCTCAGATTTACTGGTGGAAAGGTTGGAGTTTCGACCGTTTGATCGAGTTTCATCACAACGGCCTAGAGAATTTCGCCCAAAAAAGTTGGAATTTGGAGCGTCGGATCGATTTTCTCCTCAACGGCCAAGATCGGACGCGAATTTCGCCTAAGGGAGATTTACGCAACCTACAGAATTCGCGCTCGTCGATTCTTCAGTCAATTTGACTCGCAGTAAGTCGACCAGCACCTAGAATTCGATTATTTTCGTCGCGCATCTTCTTGTAAATCACCAAATGGAGGGAAAAGGAGATATTTTGGTACAGAAAATCGCGGAGTTACGTGCTGAGCATAAGCAAATACGTGCAGCGCTCCCATGACTCGAAAAACTCCTTGCGAACCAGTCGGCAACCGCCACAGCAGCAGCGACAACAGTAGCAGCAGCACCAGCAGCGGCTACACCGACAATTCTACATGCGACAACAGCAGCAGCTACAGTTAACCTCGGAGTAGTGAAGTTGAGGCTACCGGAGGCGTTCGATCCTACAGTAAAAAGGAACGACGTTCGTCGATTCGTAGCTGAACTCGAAATTTACTTCGAAGCCGTTAGATGCACGACCCCGACAAAAGTCGCAATGCGCATACGGCTCGCAGCAACATTGTTACAAGACCCAGCTCTAGAGTGGATCAACAGCAGAATAGTCCAAGGCGAGGGGACGTGGGCGCAGGTTCCGGCAGCACTGATCGAACAGTTCGACACGTTGAACAGTAGCTACTACGGAACACGACACAACAAGCCAACTAGTGGCATGGGGCGATTGGCACCACCCACGACTGCCGACCCGATGGAGAACGACGAGGGTGATGTGGAGCAGCGGCTAGCAAATAATGAGACGTGCAAATTTTGCGGCGCTACAAGACATCGTATCTTGGCGTGTTGGAAAATGGAGAGAAGGTGTGCGGAGCTGAAGGACAAGAACAGTGCGGCACCCCCGAAGCAGAAAACGGACAACATGGCAACTTCGGAGAGGGCGAAAAAAGGAGAATATGGTGGCGCAAATTTTAAACGTCACGACCAGCCGGCACCAGGGGAAATCGCCGAGACTAATGGAGGATCCGCGAAACAAGACCCGTCATCGACTGGGAAACTCCAGCCGTATACCCCGACAAGTAAGAATATTACTTCTCGTGGGTTTTAAGCCTTTATTAAGGGAGAGTCAGAAATTGAACCGGTACCGGGTATTATGGGGACCCTACTCCAGAGCGCTAATACGGGTCGAGCGTTCCGAGGAGTTAATATTCTCTCCCAGCAGCACAGTTTAAAGGCTCTCTGTTCCCCACAGATGAAGCCTACACAGCTGCAAAGGCTTAGTGGAAGGTTCCAGGCCCAAGAGAAACCGAATCGGCCTCGGATAAATCCTTCTAACCTTTCTCAGTTGAAAACTGATACTGAAGCTGCATCTTTGAGCGTAGGACCTAGGGATAACATATTCGACGTACCCTACGATCCTATAAGCGATACCATCTACGGATACTCGGAGCAGCAGCAACCACTAGTATTCGAGGTGATCTGCAACGGGCGTCGCCTCCAGACCCTGGTGGACAGTGGTGCGTCCCACTCAGTGTGCGACCGCGGGACGTTGGAGAAAATTGGAGAATCCTAAGAAGAAACCCAGTTTACAGCAACGATGGTGGACGGTACGAAGCTTCCCATCCACGGAAAGTCAACACTGCAGCTGCAGATCGGGGCGTTGAGGTGGAAGCCGACGTTGCCGATCACGAACATCAAGGGATTAGATTTTATCTTGGGGCGAGATTTCCTGAAGCAGTTCAACCCCGAGATCGATTGGGTCAACAGCAAGGTGTGCATCTACAACAACGGGAAACGCGTGGAGCTGCGAAGCTTGACGGATACAGGGAGCGTTCCTGAAACGACAATGGCACAGTTCGAACGGACAGTGAACGAGAGTAACACGGGTTACTTAGCACTGGTTATAGTAGCAGCAGAGGAGGAGGTCTTGGAGCAGTACAAGGATATAATGCCCGACGACCTACCCACAGGCGTATCTCCAGCACGCACACACGAGCACGAGATCGTGGAGGAACCAGGTGCGAAACCCGTCTCACGTGCACCATACCGACTGAGTCCAACTGAACTGACGGACATGAAAAACAGATAGAGTATCTACTAGACAGACAGCTGATCCACCCATCCACCTCTCCCTACGGTGCACCAGTTCTCTTCACTCCAAAACCAGACGGTAGTTTACGGATGTGCATCGACTACCGCGCACTGAACAAACAGACAACACTGACTACAGCGCCTGTACTCATCCTACCGGATCCAGATAGAGACTACGTGGTGGAAGCAGACGTTAGTGACCAAGCAGTTGGAGCAGTACTGATGCAGGATCAAGAACGCTGTTTGCAACCCATCGCTTACCTCAGTAAGAAGCTACACGGAGCAGAACTTAACTACCCCATCCATGACAAGGAAGCCTTAGCGATAGTCATAGCCTTCAAGGCGTGGAGGTGTTACCTAGAGGGAGCCAAGACTACAATCTATACTGACCACTACAGTCTCAAATACCTGAAGTCACAGCCGACACTCTCACGACGACAGGTGCGGTGGGTGGACTTCCTGGAAACTCACTTCCACTACGACATCGTCTACAAGCCCGGGCTATACAACAAGGCAGACGCGTTGAGCCGCCCCGAACATTTCGCAGGCATCTTGCTCGGCGGGATGAACCCTCTGCTCAAAAGGGTCTATTCCAACATGGGTACTCCGTGGACGCAGAGATTGTTACAGCACAGACCAAGAAGCTATTACAGTGGGAGAAAGACTTAGCTGTAAGGAAGGGTTCACGAAAGATTTGGGTACCGAATTACGCCCCGCTACGGCAGATCCTATTGGAGGAGTTTCACGACGTACCATACGCGGGACATTTCGGGAGCAGCAAGACGTTAGCAGGGATAGCAAAGTATTACTACTGGCCCGGGATGGCAGCAGACGTGCAGCAGTTCGTCACCTCATGGGACACGTGCCAGCGGATGAAGAGCAGCAAGCAGAAAAAAGCAGGGTTACTTCAGCCTCTACCCGTACCGGAGCAGCAATGGCAGGTCGTTAGCCTTGACTTCATCACAGGACTTCCTTCGACCTCACGGGGACATGATTCCATCATCGTGGTGATCGATAAGTTCTCCAAAATGGGTCACTTCATACCGACCAACGCCACAGCTACAGGTGAAGCAACTGCTCGACTCTTCTTCAACCACATCATCACCATCCACGGCATCCCCGCTACACTAATCTCAGACAGAGACCCCAAATTCACGAGTAAGTTCTGGAAGGAGCTCATGGGACTGTTGGGGACAAAGCTTACAATGTCTTCAGCATACCACCCCCAGACTGACGGACAGACAGAGCCACTCAATCAAGTGGTTGAACAGTTACTGCGCACAGCTTGCAAGGACGACGTCAGCCACTGGGACACACAGTTACCGACCCTAGAGTTTGCTTACAACAACGCATCACATGCGGCCACAGGGAAAACTCCTTTCTTCCTGTGTTACGGACAGGAACCACTCACACCATAGCAGCCAACCACACCGGCATACGTCCAAGCCGCACATGACTTCGTCACCACCATGCTGCAGCTATGGGAGAAGACTCAGCGACGTCTCACAACGATGCAAAACTCCCAGAAGCAGTATGCCGATCGTCTGCGACGTGATCACTCAGTAGCAGTCGGAGATCAGGTGCTTCTTGACACGCGCAACTTGAACCTGTCTCACCTCCCATCCAAACTCCGGCCTCGCTTTTGTGGTCTGTTTCTCGTGGAGGCACAGGTGACACCAGTTACATTCCGCTTGCGCTTACCAGATACGTGGAAGCTTCACAACGCTTTCCATGTGCAGCTACTGAAACCCTACAAGGACCCCAACCACCAGTTCCAGGGACGGCAGCTAGTGCCACCTCCACCTGTTCTTGTGTAGGATGAACCCGAGTACGAGATTGAGCGCGTTCTCTCTCATCGGCGCTGCGGCGGCAAGACCCTCGAGTTCCTGATACGCTGGAAGGGATACGACCCCACTGAGGACAGTTGGGTTGCAGAAGCTGATATGGGCACCGCACGCCGTGCTCTCAAGGACTATCTTATCAAGCAGGGTGTATCTCACACCACCCAGCTTTGAGGGGGGGACGTGTGAGAGTACGACGGCTTATGCCAGCTATGCTTTCTTGCCTTTACTTTATCATGCTATTTCTAGCATAGGATAATTATATGCATGCATGAATTGCTTGATTTCCTAGGCTAGGTGCTTTCCTATATTTTATTATAGTTATAGCACCGAGCTAGGTTGCGTGCACCAAATTCTGGCTTTTCGGTTGCCACGGAATTGTGTTCTACCGAATTCGGTAAGGATCTGATCGGGACGCTTCGCTACCCGCGGAACCTTCGCGTAACACCTGGTTACGGGGCCTTGTGTCGAGCCTATATATAGCCTCGTGTTGTACCCAGGTGGACATTCAATTCAATTTGAATCATCTTTTCTGAGCTCGATCCCAGATCCTCACAGCCGCTCTTCCTTGCGCCAGGTCCTCCTTCGGTAGACCCCCTCCCCCCTCAGGGTCCTGCCCCGTCAGGTGTGTCCGAGGTTGACGCATTCGAGCCTGTCGAGGTAGCTGTTGACTCTGGTGCTGCTAGAGGTGCTGAGCCTGCGCGTGCAGGGTTTGGAGGTGCTGAGCTTGATGGTGCGGAGCCTGGGGGTGCTGAGTCCAGAGGTGCGGAGCCTGGGAGTGCTGAGTCTGGGGGTGCTGAGTCTGGGGGTGCTGAGCCTAGGGGTGCTGAGTCTGGGGGTGCTAAGCGTGGGGGTGCTGAGCCTGGGGGTGCAGAGCCTAGGGGTGCTGAGCCTGGGGGTGCAGAGCCTAGGGGTGCTGGGTCTGCTCGTGTGGCCTCTCGTAGTGCTTCGTCGAGGCGGGAGCCACTCTCTCTGCAGGAGCTGCGTGAGTGGTTTGCCCGGCGCTGGAGCCGTGCTGCGGGAGCGGGAGGTACTACTGTTGCTGCTGGTTTTGGAGGTACTCGTATTAACAGTGCTGGAGCTGCTGGGACCGGGGGTGCTGTTGGGGCTGCTGGAGTTGGTCCTGCTGGACGTTCTACTGGAGCTGTTGGTGGTACAGGAGCTGTCGGTCCTGCTGGAGCTGCAGCTGGAGCTGCTGGGGGTGTTGGTGGTGGTGGTTCTGCTGACGCTAGTGCGTCTGAGGGTGCTGGAGTTTGCCCTGTTAGAGCTGGAGGTGCTATTGGCGCTGGTGCTGCCGCTGGGAGTACTGAAGCTGTCCCTACTGGTTCTAGAGGCGCTGCGCGGCCGCGGCCGTACTTCGTTCCACTCTTTGAGCAGGTTCTTGGTCTCCCGCCCTCCAATGGTTCTGCTCCTCCCTTAGATTGTCCACAGCCTGTCCATTAGCAGTCACAGTTACAGCCTGCCTCCCCCCTACCCGCTCCTTCTTCCTACACTGGTCCTACTGGAGGTCTTGCTGAGCGACGTGAGCCTACGTCTCGTCCTGCGTCGCCTGTTCGTGCTGCTCGCACTAGTCGTTGTAGTTCGCATCAACGTCCTCCTGCGGTCCCAGGCACACACCAGATGGCACTGCGTCCTTTGCTGCTCCTCTGCGTGTCTCGTTGCCGTCTCCTCCACAGTTCTCTCTTCTTGTTCTTGCTGACCGAAGTCTGAATCTCTTCGTGCTGCCAGTCATACTGTCACGCGTCTTCTGGCCAGTGTTGTCACTGACCCTTCCTTTGAGTCCATTGCTGCGTCGGCCCTAGTTGCTGAGCTTGTCGACTTCGCTGCTCGCTGTCGTCTATACTACGCTGCCAGTCTTGTTGCTGAGTCTGAGTCTGTCTATCCTCCGTCCGTCGGGGGTGAGTGTGCTCTTAGCACGGACGTTCTTGAGGACAAGCACGAGGAGTTCCAGTGTTTTGCTGCTGCTTTGCCCCATCTCGTGTCCACACTGATTGCCCCTGAGGGAGACACGGATGCACCACACATCCCGACTCCTCGATCGTACGCTGAGGCGATCAAGGGTCCCTACTCCTCACAGTGGCAGTCAGCCATGGACACAGAGATGGCTTCTTGGAAGTCCACAGGCACCTACGTTGACAAGGTTCCCCCACCTGAGGCGAACATCGTCAGTGGCATGTGGATTTTCAGGGTGAAGCGGCCGCCGGGTTCTCCGCGTGTCTTCAAGGCACGTTACGTGGCTCGAGGCTTCAGTCAGCGGCAAGGAGTTGATTACTTTCAGACCTTCTCCCCCACCCCGAGGATGGCCACTCTTCAGGTGCTGCTGCACATAGCCGCTCAGCGCGACTACGAGCTCCACTCGCTTGACTTCAGCACAGCTTTCCTGCAGGGCAGCCTGTAGAACGAGATCTGGTTGCGACGCCCACTTGGCTTCACTGGTCGTTTCCTCCTGGTACCCAGTGGAGCCTCAGGCGGCCAGTCTACGGTCTCTGCTAGACGCCCCGTGAGTGGCACGACACACCGAGGACTACACTTGCGGCTCTTGGGTTTGCTCCTTCTCTAGCCGACCCGTCGCTGTTTGTGCGCACCGAAACCTCTTTGCCGCCGTTCTACATCCTCGTGTACGTTGACGACTTGGTCTTTGCCACTGCTGACACTGCTGGACTCGCCCACATGAAGTAAGAGGTGTAGAAGAGAGACACGTGCACAGACCAGGGTGAACTGCGCAGCTACCTTGGCTTGCAGATCTCCCGGGACAGAGCACAGCGCACCATTACCCTGACTCAATCACACATGGTGCAGCAGGTCCTTCAGCGCTTCGACTCCACGTACTCCTCGCCTCAGGCCACTCCTCTGTCTACTCGCCACTCGCTCTCAGCTCTACCTTCGGATGAGTCCGTAGAGCCGAGTGGCCCGTACCCAGAGCTTGTTGGCTGCCTCATGTACCTGATGACCTGAACTCGACCTGACCTTGCATACCCTCTTAGCATCTTGGCACGCTATGTTGCTCCTGGGAGACACTGATTAGAGCACATGGCTGCAGCGAAGAGGGTGTTATGTTACTTGTGCAGTACGTCGGGCATAGGGCTAGTGCTTGGAGGGCGATGTCGAGTGGTCCTCATCGTTCACGGTGACGCTTCTTGGGCTAACGACCAGGCTACGCAGCGGTCGTCACAGGGTTACACCTTCAGCCTTGGCTCCGGCTCTATTTCGTGGCGGTCTACCCGCTCGTCTTCTGTTCTCACCTCCAGCTGTGAGGCTGAGATCTACGCGGGGGCCATGGCTGCACAGGAGCTACGCTGGCTCACCTACCTGCTGAGTGACCTAGGAGAGGCGCCTCGTTCTCTTCCAATTCTGTATGTAGACAACAAGGCCATGCTGGCCTTGTGTCGGGAGCACAAACTGGAGCACAGAAGGAAGCACATTGCTCTCCGCTACTTCCTTGCTCATGAGCTGCAGCAGTGTGGTCAGCTGCGCCTTGCGTACGGGGCCTCTGAGGCCAACACTGCTCATATCTTTACCAAGGCACTTCCGCCCGGTGATCATCAGCGCTTCTGTACTATGCTAGGTCTTGTGCCTACTTGGCCTCACTTGCTCACTTCTTGACCTTGCTTGTACTGTGATCTTTCTATACCTGCACTTGCGTATATATGATCTTGCATGTGAGCTGGCCTTGTGGCCTTGCTCTTGTGCTCGGATTGTGTGGTGACGTTATGATCCACCCTGAGCTTGCTTTGCTTTGCTTGACTGGTCTTTTGACCTCTTGTTCTCCCCCACTTTGCCTATGGGGGTGTGTCAAACATATATCATATAGCTTGTCTAGGCTATAGTGGGGTAGATACTATGGGGTACACTTTCCTAGGGTTTCCTACTTGTACCCAACCTTGTGCTAGTTCATTCATTCCTCGTTTCTTCACAGTCTTTGCGTCACTTTCTCCTTCGCCCGCACCGTCGTGCACTCCTTGCGTCGAGGGTCATTTGCGCTTCACTCCTCACTCCTCCTCCCTTTGTCCGGCCACAGCACCCTTCTAGACTATCCACTGGGACATCTGGGGCCCCGGTCTTGCCCTGGGCTCGAGAGGGTGAGCTTTCTTCTTGTGGTCGTTTACGACTACTCCCGTTACACCACAGTGCTTAGGCTAGCGAAGAAGTCTGGCGGAACTTATACGCTGATTAGGTGGTTGCTGGCCACTAAGGCCACTCGTGTTAGGCATGTCGTTTGTCTTCACTCCGATCGTGGGGGTGAGTTTCGCTCCAGCATTCTTGCCGGATTGAGTCACGAGCAGTGCATCACCCAGTCCTGGACGCTTCCACAGTCCCCACAGCAGAATGGGGTTGCTGAGTGCCGCATAGGCTCGGTCATGGAGATCGCCTGCACCTCCATGATCCATGCCCGTGCGCCCCATTTACTCTAGCCCTACGCGATTCGCTACGCCGCCCGCCAGCTGAACCTTTGACCCCGCGCCACACGGCCAGAGGCTTCAGCGACAAGTCTTTGGCCCATGTCCCCTGGTGATGCATCAGAGTTTTGTGTCTAGGGCTGTTTTGCGCTTGCCTGCAACACCTCTGCAGACAAGCTCTTGGCTCGCACCCTCCCCTTTGTCTTCCTTGATTTCCCGATAGAATCCTCTTACTACACCTTTTACCACCCACTCCTCCACAGGTTTGACGAGTCAGTGTCTTACTATGTGGTACCCCTGTTGAGGTCTCCCGGTCCACCCGCCCTCCCCTTTTCCTCGCCCCATCTCCTCCTCTTGCTCCCGCTCCTCGTGTACACACGTCCCTCCCTGGTCCTGCCCCGTTTGGTGTGTCGCACGCTACCCCTTTCCTCTCGGTAGCACGTCAGGTACTGTCTCCTTTCCCACAGTAGTCCTCACAGTCACCACGGCAGCCTTCGGCACTACCGGGATAGGTTGCAGTTGACTCTGGGGGTGTTGGTATTGGGGGCACGGGCACTGGCGGTGCTAGTTATGAGGGTGCTGGAGCTGAGGGTACTGACAGTGACGGTGCTAGATTTGGGGGTGCTCGTGCAAGGGACACTAGTTCAGGGGGTGCAGGAGCTGGAGGTGCTGGTTCCGAAGAGGCAGGAGCTGGAGGCGCTGCTTCTACGGCACCTACTCCACCTCCCCACTACTACCCGATGAGTTTCCAGAGGCTTCGTCAGCTGGAGCGCGAGGAGCAGGAGCGGTTGGAGCAGGAGAGGCAGGGGCTGGAGTGGCAACAGCATGAGCTGCAGCAGCGAGAGCAGAGCAGCTGCAGCAGCAAGAGCACGAGGAGGGGGAAGAGGAGGAGGAGGAGGAGGAGGAGGAGGAGCAATAGCAGCAGCAGTAGCCGCAGCCTTTGCAGCCTTTGCCCCCAGCCCTTGGTCTTCCTTCCCCTCCTCCGAACAGCACACTGTCTCCTACCTACGGTCCTACGTTTCCCCCTTCGGACTCATGTCCGACTGTTTTCTCTCCTCCTCGGTCATAGTCGTCTCCTCCTATTGTCCCGCACGACTGGACAGTTGGCTATCCAGCTCATGCACGTCACTGGTCTCCTTTTGACGACCTCTGTACTGTCTTACTACGTTCGAATCCTCGTCGCTCTCCGCCTCAGCCTGTTCGCGTCACCTCTTGATTCGTCTCTTACAGCCTACACCTCTACTCCGATCACTGAGTACTACCGTGTCGCTCGTCTTGTTGTCACTTGTGTTCTTGCCTCTCTAGTTACGAACCCTCGTGCCTCTCCGTCATCTGTCTCGGCTCTTACTGCTGCAGTCGCTAACTTTGCCGCCACCCCCCGCCTTGACTACACCACCCGGGTGGTGCCTTCCCGTCCTCTGTTCGTCAGGGGTGAGTGTGCCCTTGGCTGTGACGTCCTAGAGGACAGGCAGATTGAGCTAGAGTTCTTGGCAGCCGCTTTTCCCCATCTCTATGCTATGCTGTTAGCCTTTTAGGGAGACCCCGGCGCCCTTGACATACCGACTCCTTGCAAGTACCATGGAGCAGTGTCAGGGCAGTGGGCCTTACAGTGGATAGCAGCCATGGAATCAGAGATGGCGTCCTAAAGATCCACATGCACTTACGTCAACGTAGTTTCCCCACCTGGGGCGAACGTAGTCGATGACATGTGGCTCTTCAAGGTGAAGTGGCTGCTGGAATCACCGCCTGTCTTCAAGGCGCACTACGTGGTTAGAGGCTTCAGTTGGCGAGAGGGAGTTGACTTCTTTCAAACCTTTGCACCGACCCCGAAGATGACTAATCTTCGTGTGTTACTTCACGTTGTAGCACAGCAAGACTACGCGTTGCACTCCCTCGACTTCTCCACCGCCTTTCTCCAAGACAACCTGCACGAGGAGATCGTGCTGTGCCGTCCTCCCAGCTTCACTTGCACTTTCCCGACCAGTCTACAGTCTTCGCCAGGCGCCCCGTGAGTGGCTTGACGCGCTGCGCATCACTCTTGCTGCCCTCGGGTTTCGTCCTTCATCTGTTGACCCATCGTTGTTCGTTCGTTCTGGGCCCACAAATTTCTTCGTTCTTGTGTACGTCGAAGATAGGACCACTCTGGCTGAGGTGAAACCTGAACTACAAAAGAGACACACGTGCACTAACCTTGGTGAGCTGCGTCGTCACCTTGGTTTGCGGGTCACCTAGGATAGAGCCGCTCGCACCATCACTCTGACCCTGTCACACATGGTGGAGCAGGTCCTTTGGCGGTTCAGGTTTCAGTTCTCTACCACACAGCCCACTCCTCTTGTCGTTGACCACAGAATCACGGGCCCTTTTCCCGACAAGCCTATTGAGTGTAGTGGTCTTTACAAAGGGCTTTTGGGCTGCCCTATGTACCTGGTGACTTGTTGTCCGGACCTCGCCTTTCCCCTCAAGATCCTCTCTCGCCTTGTTGTGACTAGGAGACACCGTCCTGTTCACTGGACAGCTGCTGTTAGGGTGGCAAAGTATCTGGTGACTACATCAGGCATGGGGCTTGTGCTTGGAGGGACACAACTAGTTGTGCTGACTGGTCACCACGACTCTTCCTACGCCAACGATGTGGAGACTCAGTGGTCTACCCAGGGGTACTGCTTCATATCAAGCGCTAGCTATGTCGTGGAGGTTCACTCAGTCGTCGTCTGTGGCTTCGTCTAGTGCTGAGGCAGAGATCTACGCCAGTACCATGGCTGCACAGGAGCTTCGTTGGTTGACTTTCTTGCTTACCAACCTTGGTGAGCGGCCGAGCTCTGCACCGACCTTGTTCGCTGACAACAAGGCCATGATCCTCCTGTGTCGAGAGCCTCAACTAGAGAGCAGAGTGAAGCACATCAACATCAGGTAATTTCTCCTGCGAGAGTCGCAGTGACGCGTTTGAACTTTGTGGAGTCATAGGCCAACACTGCAACATCTTCACAAATGTTCTCCCGCCTGCCACCACAAGTTCTGTCTGCAGTTAGGCCTTGTTGATGTCAAACATTCATCGTATGGCTTGTCTAGGCTATACCCGGGTAGACACTAAGGGGTACAGTTTCCTAGGGTTTCCTACTTGTACCCAACTCTTCCATAGTGCACCCATTCCTCAATCTTCAAATGGTATCAGAGCGGGTTCCCTAGTGGGACCGTTTCTTCCTAAGGGCCCACCATTAAAAAAAAAAATCCTAACCTGCCCAAAGCGCGCCTCGCGCTCTGCTCTACCCTACCCTTTCACGGCCCCTTAGCGGCCTGCCCTGCTCCTGAGGCCCGTCGTGGCCCCCCTTCGCGACCCCTTCGCGGCCCCGCCCCGTCGCCAGTCGCGGCCCCGCCGCATCACCACCCTGGCGTCGCCCCTGCCCACCGCGGCGCCCTGCTCTACCCCGCGCCCGACCTTCGAACGGCCGCCCCTGCCCTGCCCTACAGCAGCTGACCGTTGGCACGCCTGAGCTTGCTTACCGCACACCTGAGCTTGCTTACCGCACACATGGGTTTGCTTACGGCAGGCCTGAGCTCGCTTACCGCACACTTGAGCTTGCTTACCACACACCTAGGTTCGCTTCCGGCAAGCCTGAGCTTTCTTACCGCACACCTGGGTTTGCTTCCGGCACGCCTGAGCTTGCTTACCGCACTCTTGAGCTTGCTTACCGCACACCTGGGTTCGCTTACGGCACGCCTGAGCTTGCCCCAAGGGCGCCTTCCCTGCTCGACGCGGTGGCCCCTACCTCCGCAGCGGCCCCGCCTTGCTGCAGCTGCCGCGGAGCCGCCTGCGGCACTCGTGGCCCTGCCCTGCAGCAACTGCCGAGGAGCCTCCCCTGCCGCAGTCGCGGCCCCGCCCTGCAGCTGACCCGGCCCCGCCGTCACCACCGTCGTGCGCCTACCCTGCTCGCCCGGCGAGCGACTGCCCTTCCCGCCACTAGTGAGCACTTGCCCTACCCGCGCTTCTCGCGCGCCTGCCTTACTAGCGCGCTGCCACACTACCCTGCTACTACTGCTACTGCTACTGATACTCCTACTACTCCTGCTCTTGGTGGTGGCCAGATGCAGCTCCAGCGACGTCCGCATGAGTCCCTCACGCCCCAGCAGCTACGTGAGTGGTACGCTAGTTAAGATTGTAGGGGTGGCCGCGCTGCTACTACTGCTACTGCTGCTACTGCGGCTACTACTGCTACTGTTGCTACTACTGCTTCGTGTAGTGGCCAGGTGCAGCTGCAGCGTCGTCCCCGCGAGGCGCTTTCGCCCCAGCAGTTTCGTGAGTGGTACGCTCAGAGTAGAGGGTCGCTGAGTACTGCTCGCTGGCCGTATGTCATTCGCACGGGTGTTCGGACTGGTCAGCCTTGCGGGACACCTAGTCACACAGAGTCCCGCTGCTTTGCCCGTCTGAGCAACGCTTGGCGTACAGAGTTTGGCGACGACGCTGAGCTCCCCTCTTGGCTGAAGCTGCTTAGGCAGAGGGTAGATATCTTTGCTCTTGACTATGATGCTATCCTCACTGCCATGTATGCTTTGTCTACTAGTGCTGAGGGTGCCTGTCACCTGTGTGTGCCGCCTGACCCCGATATCCAGTCTGCTACTCTAGGTGCTGGTGAGACTGCTGCTCTAGGTGCTGGTGTGTCTCCTGCTCGAGGTGTTGGTGAGGCTGCTGCTCTAGGCGCTGATGAGTCTACTGCTCTAGGTACTTGTGAGTCTGCTCTCTCTAGTGTTGCACCTGCTGGGGTCTTGCACACCTTCACCCTTGACTCGGGTGCTTCCCGCTCCTTCTTTCGAGACCGCACCACACTCACGCCACTTAGTCGGCTGGTTGCAGTCTCCTTGGCAGACCCCTCTGGGGGTCCTGTCTTTGCCCACTACTCCACTGTCCTACCGTGTCAGGCGGCCCCGTCTGGGTCCCTTTCAGGTCCTTACCTCCCCTCGTTCTCTACGAACTTGGTGAGTGGTCCTGACCTGCAGGATGGGGGGGTTGACCAGTTCACTCCTGCGAGTCAGCGAGTGACCCACTGCACGTGTGCTCGGACGGGCCGACACTTGGCCACGTTTACCCGTCAGCCGAGGTCGAGCCTCCACACACTAAATACCGAGTCACCTCCGGTTACTGCGTCTGGTCAGGCAGCTGCGTTGGGTCAGGTGTTTGCTGCAGCGTCCAGGTCTGGTCTTGGGTCTGCCCCCTGCTCGTGTCGTCTCCTGTCTCACCAAACTCTCCTCTGGCACCACCGCCTTGGTCACCCCTCCCCGCCTCGTCTCCAAGGCATGGCCTCCTGTGTCCTTGTCTCTGGTCTCCCCCGGTCCCTCCCTCCCCTTCCCCCGGGGCCTGCCCCTACCTGCGTTCCCTGCGTCGAGGGGCGGCAGCGCGCCGCTCCTCACTCCTCCGGGTTTCCTCCGATAGAGGCTCCACTGCAGACTCTCCATATGGTCGTGTGGGGCCCAGCCCGCGTCCGTGGACAGGGTCATGAGTGTTACTTCCTACTGGTGGTTGACGACTACTCGCGTTACACCACGGTGTTCCCCTTGCGCTGCAAGGGTGAGGTCACTGAGGTGTGTTAGAACATTATAGCTTATACATTTGTGTAGGCTGTAATGGGGTAGCCCATAAGGGGTAAAACCCAATTAGGGTTAGTACTTGTACCCAACTCTTTCATAGTTCAATCATTCTCTCGTTCTCATCTTCACATGGTATAGAGCTGGTTCCCTCGTGGGAACTGTTCCTAGGGCCCACCGACTTATTTTTTTCCTGCCCGGGGCACGCTTGGCCCCTACCCGAGTCGCACTCCGTGCCTTCCCCCCCTCTAGCGGCCTCTAGTGGCCCCTTCTACGGCCCCTACGGGCCCCGTCGCGCCGCCCTTGCGGCCCCGTCGCGCCGCCCTTTACGCGGCCCCGTCGCCGCCCCTTCCTACGGCCCTGTTGCCGCCCTTTGAGCGGCCCCGTC
This sequence comes from Closterium sp. NIES-65, assembly GCA_948144175.1. Taxonomy (NCBI): domain Eukaryota; kingdom Viridiplantae; phylum Streptophyta; class Zygnematophyceae; order Desmidiales; family Closteriaceae; genus Closterium; species Closterium sp. NIES-65. The sequence continues at coordinate 391,320 of CANXME010002232.1, read as the reverse complement.
GCCGCCCTTCCACGGCCCCGTCGCCGCCCTTTCACAGCCTAGCCGCCCGCCCTTACTGTGGCCTCGTCGCCTGCCCTTCCGCGGCCCCGACACCGCCCTTCCACGGCCCCGTTACCGCCCTCCAGCGGCCCCGTTGCCGCCCTTCAGCGGCCTCGTCGCCGCCCTTTCAGCGGCCCCGTCACCGCCCGCCCTTTCAGCGGCCCTGTCGCCGCCCTTCCACGGCCTCACACGCCGCCTTTCCATGGCCTCACCGCCCGCCCTTACAGCGGCCCCGTCGCCGCCCTTTTAGCGGCCCCGTCGCCGCCCGCCCTTCCAGCGGCCCGTCGCCGCCCTTTGAGAGGCCCGTCGCTGCCCTTTTAGCGGCCCCGTCGCCGCCCTCCCACGGCCCTGTCGCCGCTCACTCGCCCAGCGCTCGAGTCCCCGAGCAGCTGAGCCGCCGAGCAGCTGAGCCGCCGAGCAGCCGAGCCGCCCCACCGCCGAGCCGCCCAGCAGCCAAGCCGCCGAGCAGCCGAGCCGCCGAGTAGCCGAGCCGCCCGATCGCTGAGCCGCCCAGCTGCCGAGCCGCCGAGCAGCCGAGCCGCCCGATTGCCGAGCCGCCCAACCGCCCCACTTGCCTGGTAAGAGTAGCGTCTCTGCAACTGCACTGCCTTGCCCCACTGTACTTATTGCCTTTCTACTGCTGTCATGGCCTCCCCTAGTGATCTCACCTTTGACGCTAAGGGTCAGGCAGTTGACTTTGAGGTCTGGGTAGATGATCTGCAGCTTTTCCTACAGTGCGATAGGGCAGACAGTCTCTCCCTATTTGACCTCACTTCTGGTGCCTCTCCTGCCCCTGCTGCTGATAATGACGCCACTGTTCGCTCACAGTGGGCCACGCGTGATGCTGCTACTCGCCTTGCTATGTGCCACCACTTACTAACCACTGAGCGTGCACACTTTAGCCAGTACAAGAGTGCTCAGACCTTGTACGATGCTGTAGTTGCGCGCTACTCTTCCCCTGCCACTGCTGCACTGAGCTGCCTCATGCTACCGTACCTCTTCCCTAACCTTGCTGCCTTTCCCACAGTCGCTGACCTCATTATGCACCTCCGCACTAGTGACACTCGCTACCGCGCTGCGCTTCCTGCTGAGTTCTGCGCCAAGAACCCCCCCCCCCCCCCCCATGTACACCACCCTCTACTACATAATCACCCGGCTCCCTGACTCTCTTCGCGTAGTCAGGGACCTCTTCCTCTCAGTTTGCCCCACCATTCTCACCGTTGACCTCCTCGAGAAGGCCCTCCTAGCGGCCGAGAAAAGCATAGTCGCTGTAGGAGCCTCTCGTGGTGACCCTCGCACCCTTGTCTTTGAGGGGTGTTCTCCCTCCCCCCTCTTGCCCTCTGTTGAATCTACTGCTACGACCGACCTCGTTGGTTTCGAGTCGGTCGGCGCTGCGTTTGCCCCGAGCGGGAAACGCTACACCGGCAAGGGCAAGGGGGGCAAGGGCGGTGGAGGGGCTGAAGGGGGCAGTGGAGGTAGTGGTGGAGGCAGTGGAGGGAGTGGGGGTGGTAGTGGGAGTGGTGCCGGGGGTGGCGGCGGCGGCGGCAGCAGTGGAGGCGGCGGAGGCGGTGTTGGTGGCGGAGGGAGCGGAGGCGGCGGAGGGAGCGGAGGCGGCGGAGGTAGCTGAGGAGGCGGAGGTGGAGGAGGCGGCGGAGGCAGCGGTGGTGGTGGAGAGGGTCCCGACTCTGCGCAGAGGAGTGGCTCAGCTGGTGGTTCGCGCTAGCAGCAGCAGAGTGGTGTGACCCTGTCCGCTCAGGAGCTTCCTGAGTGGTACACTGCGCGTCAGCGCGGTGGGGGTTTTGGTCCCTGCACTTACGTCCTCCGTACCGGCGACTGAGCTGGTGAGCAGTGCGGAGGCCCGCACTCTACACAGCGCTGCTTCGGTCGCCTAACGCACGCGTGGCGTCGCCAGTTTCCTGGGGCGACACAGATCCCTCGCTGGGGAGATCTGTCTAGGGCAAGGGTTGCAGTCTTTGATCTTGACTATGATGCTCTTCTTGCTGCCATGTATGCTGTTGATGATAGTCTTGTAGGTGACTGTTACCTGTGTGTACCGCGTGACCCGCGCATTGAGGGTACTGCTCTAGGTGGTGGTAAGGCTGCTGCTCTAGGTGCTAGTGCGTCAGCTGCCCCAGGTGCTAGTGAGTCTGCTGCCCCAGGTGCTGGTGAGTCTGCGCTATCAGAAACTACGTCGGCCCAGGCCTTACACACCTTCACCCTTGACTCGGGTGCGTCCCGCTCTTTCTTTCGAGACCGCACCACGCTTACGCCGCTCAGTAAGCCGGTTGCAATCTCCCTGGCAGACCCCTCTAGGGGTCCTATCCTTGCTAGCTTCTCCACTGTCTTACCGTGCTCGGCAGCCCCCTGTGGCACCCTGTCAGGTCTCTACCTCCCCTCGTTCTCTACGAACTTGGTGAGTTCAGCGGACCTACAGGATAGGGGGGTTGACCAGTTCACTCCTGCGAGTCAGCGAGTGACCCACTGCACGTGTGCTCGGACAGGCAAACACTTGGCCATGTTCACTCGTCGGCCCGGGTCGAGCCTATACACCCTTACTACTGAGTCTCCTCGGGCTGCTGAGTCTGCCCAGGTAGCTGCGTTGAGTCAGGTGTTTGCTGCAGCGTCCAGGTCCGGTCCTGAGTCTGCTCCCTGCTCATGTCGTCTGCTGTCCCACAAGACTCACCTTTGGCACCACCGCCTTGGTCACCCCTCTCAGCCTCGTCTCCGAAACATGGCCTCTCGTAACCTTGTCTCTGGTCTCCCTCGGTCTCTCCCTTCCCCACCTCCGAGGCCTGGCCTTACCTACGTCCCCTGCGTCGAGGGGCGATAGCGCGCCGCCCCTCACTCCTCCGAGTTTCCTCCGACAAAGGCTCCGCTGCAGACTCTCCACATGGACGTGTGGGGCCCAGTCCGCGTCAGTGGACAGGGGCGCGAGCGGTACTTCCTGCTAGTGGTTGACGACTACTCGCGTTACACCACAGTCTTCCCCTTGCGCAGCAAGAGTGACGTCACTGAGGTGTTGACCGACTGGATCCGCGCAGCTCGTCTCCAGCTCAGAGAGAGTTTCGTCTTGGACTTTCCTGTTCTGCGTGTGCACTCGGACAAAGGCGGAGAGTTTTCCTCTGCCCGTCTAGAAGCCTTCTGTCGTGCGCAGGGGATCCGCCAGACCTTCACGCTTCCGGCCTCTCCACAGCAAAATGGGATTGCTGAGCGCCGCATTGGCATGGCCATGGACGTCGCTCGTACGTCCATGATGCATGCGGCTGCCCCCCATTTTCTGTGGCCGTTTGCGGTTCAGTACGCCGCGCATCAGCTCAACCTTCAGCCCCGAGTCTCCTTGCCAGAGACCTCCCCCGCCTTGTGGTGGACGGGGAAGGTTGGTGATGCATCTGCGTTTTGGGTCTGGGGATCTCAAGCGTTAGTCCACGACTTGTCTGCGGACAAGCTTTCCCCCCGTGTCGTTCCCTGCGTCTTCCTTGGCTTCCCCCCTGACGCGCCTGGTAGGCAGTTTTACCACCCCACCTCGCGCCGTGTCCTGTCCTATGAGGACGTCACCTATGAAGAGTCGGTACCTTACAACCATCTCTTCCCCTACCGCACTGCGCCTCTCCCCCCGCTGCCGCTCTTCCTTGCACCAGCTCCTCCCTCAGTAGACCCTCTCCCCCCTCAGGGTCCTGCCCCGCCAGGTGTGTCCCAAGTAGACGCAGTTGAGCCTGTCGAGGTAGCTGTTGACTCTGGTGCTGCTAGAGGTGCTGAGCCTGCGGGTGCCAGGTCTATGGGTGATGAGTCTGGGGGTGCTGAGACTGGGGGTGCTGAGCCTGGGGGTGCTGAGAATGGGGGTGCTCAGTCTAAGGGTTCTGAGACTCGGGGTGCGAAGCCTGGAGGTGCGGAGCTTGGGGGTGCTGGGTCTGCTCGTGTGGCCGCCAGAGGTGCTTCGTCGAGGCGGGAGCCGCTCTCTCCGCAGGAGCTGCGCAGTGGTTTGCCCGCCGCTGGAGACGTGCTGCTGGAGCTACTGGAGTTGGTCCTGCTGGAGCTGCTGGCGGTGCTGGTGCTGCTGGAGCTGGAGCTGCTGGGGGTGTTGGCGCTGGTGTTTCTTCTGGTGCTGGTGCGTCTGGGGGTGCTGCTGAGGCTGCTAGTCCATACGGTCCTACTGGAGTTGGAGCTGCTGGAGCTAGAGCTGGTGGGGGTGTTGACGCTGGCGGTGCTGCTTGCGGTGGTGCTTCTGAGGGTGCTGGAGTTGGCGCTGTTGGAGTTGGAGGTGCTGCTGGCGCTAGTGCTGCCGCTGGGAGTACTGGTGTCGTGCTTGCTGATTCTGGAGGAGCTGAGCGGCCGGGGCCGTACTTCGTTCCGCTCCTGGAGCAGGTTCTTGGTCTCTTGCCCTCTCCTGCTCCTGCTCCTTCCTTAGAGTGTCCACAGCCTGTCCAGTCGCAGTTACAGTTACCGCCCGCCTCCCCGCTACCTGCTCCTTCTCCCTACACTGGTCCTACTGGAGGTCTTGCTGAGCGTCGTGAGCCTGCGTCTCGTCCTGCGTTGCCTGTTCGTGCTGCTCGCACTAGTCGTCGTGCTACGCGTCTGCGTCCTCCTGCGGTCCCCGTCACACATCACATGGCACTGCGTCCATCCACAACCCCTGTGCGTGTCCCGTTGCCGTCTCCTCCAGAGTCCTCTCTTCCTACTCTTGCGGACTCGGAGTCAGACTCCCTTCCTGCTCCTGGTACCTAGTGGAGCCTCTTAGCTTCTTGGCATGCTATGTGGCTCCTAGGAGACACAGACAAGAGCATATGGCTGCAGCAAAGAGGGTGTTGCGCTACGTGTGTAGTACGTCAGGCATGGGGCTTGTGCTTGGAGGGCGACGTCGAGTGGTCCTCACAGGTCACGCAGACGCTTTTTGGGCTGACGACCAGGCTCTGCAGCGGCCGTCACAGGGTTACACCTTCAGCCTTGGCTCCGGCTCTGTTTCGAGGCGGTCTACCCACTTGTCTTTTGTTCTCAGCTCTAGTTGTGAGGCTGAGATATACGCGGGGGCCATGGTTGCACAGGAGCTACGCTCGCTCACCTACCTGTTGACTGACCTAGGAGAGCCGCCTCGTTCTTCTCTAAAACTGTACGTAGACAACAAAGCCATGCTGGCCTTATGTCAGGAGCACAGTCTGGAGCACAGAACGAAGCACATTGCTGTCCGCTACTTTCTAGCTCGTGAGCTGCAGCGGCGTGGTCAGCTCCGCCTCACCTACGTGGCCTCTAAGGCCAACACTGCAGATATCTTCACCAAGGCACTTCCGCCTTGTGATCATCTGGGCTTCTGTACTTTGCTAGGTCTTGTGCCTACCTGGCCTCACGTGCTCACTTCTTGATCTTGTTTGTACTGTATTCTTTCTATACCTGCACTTGCTTGTTTACCTTTGTATATATGAACTTGCATGTGAGCTAGCCTTGTGGCCTTACTCTTGTGCTCGGACTGTGTGGTGACTTTGTGATCCACCCTGAGCTTGCTTTGCTTTGCTTGACTGGTCTTGTGACCACTTGTTCTCCCCCACTTTGCCTATGGGGGTGTGTCAGAACATCATAGCTTATACATTGTGTAGGCTGTAGTAGGGTAGCCCATAAGGGGTACGACACAATTAGGGTTAGTACTTGTACCCAACTCTTTCATAGTTCAATCATTCTCTCGTTCTCATCTTCACAAGGTGTTGATCGACTAGATCTGCACTGCCCGTCTCGAGCTCAAAGAGAGGCTCAACTCGGACTATCCTGTTCCGCATCTGCACTCCGACAAAGGTGGACAGTTTTACTCAGACCTTCTGCGAGCCTACTGTCGTGCGGAAGGCATCCGCCAGACGTTCACGCTTCCGTCCTCTCCACAGCAAAATGGGATTGCTGAGCGCCGCATTGGCATGGTCATGGACGTTGCTCGTACGTCCATGATCCATGCGGCTGCTCCCCATTTTCTGTGGCCGTTCGCGGTTCAGTACGCGGCGCATCAGATCAACCTTCAGCCCCAGGTCTCCATGCCGGAGACCTTCGGAAGGTTGGCGATGCGTCTGCTTTCCGTGTCTGGGGATCTCGAGCTTTTGTCCGCGACTTGTCTACGGACAAGCTGTCCTCCCGTGCTGTTCCCTGCGTCTTCCTTGACTTCCCCCCTGACGCGCCTGCTTGGCAGTTTGACCACCCCACCTCGCGTCTTGTTCTGTCCTCTCAGGACGTCACGTTTGACGAGTCCCCTATTGCACTGCCCCCCTCCCCCAATCGCCACTCTTCCTTGCCCCAGGTCCCCCCCCGATAGACCCCCTTCCACCTCAGAGTCCTGCCCCCTCAGGTGTGTCCTAGGTAGACGCAGTCGAGCCTTTCGAGGTAGCTGTTGACTCTAGTGTTGCTAGGGGTGCTGAGCCTGCGGGTGCCGGGTCTGGGGGTGCTGAGCTTGAGCGTGCAGAGTCTAGGTGTGCTGGGTCTGGGGGTGCTAAGCATGGGGTTGCTGAGTCTTGTGGTGCGGAGCCCGAAGGTGCTAGGCCTGCGCGTGTGGAGTCTAGCGGTGCTGAGCCTGGAGGTCCTTTGAGTGCTTCTTCTCGGCGAGAGCCCCTCTCTCCACACTAGCTGCGCGAGTGGTTTGCTCAGCGCTAGAGCCGTGCTGCTGAAGCTGGATGTGCTTCCTGCGATGGAGGTTCTGCTGCTATAGGAGGTCCTTCTGCTGCAGGAGCTGCTGAGGTTTCTGAAGCCACGAGTCCTAGAGGTGCTCGTACAAGAGGTACTGGAGTTGGTGGGTCTAGTGGTGCTACTGGTGCTAGAGCTATTGGCGGTGGTGGAGCTGGCAGTGCTGCTGGAGTAGGTGCTGCTGGAGGTAATGGAGCTGGAGCTGCTTCGTCTTCATGTAGTCGTGCTGGAACTGGAGCTGCTGGAGATGCTGGAGCTGGAGGTGCTTCTGGAGCCGGTGCTCCAGTGAGTGCTGGCGTGGGCGCTATTGGAGCGGCTGGTGGAGCGGCTGAATCTGTTGGAGCTGACGCTGGAGGTGCTGCGCGGCCGCAGCCGTACTTTGTTCTGCTCCTTGAGCAGGTTCTAAGTCTCCCTCTTTCTACTGGTCCTGCTCCTTCCTTAGAGTGTCCACCGCCTGTCCAGTCCGAGTCACAGTTACAGTTGGCCTCTCCACTGCCTTCTCCTTCTCCCTACACTGGTCCTACTGGAGGTCTTGCTGAGCAACGTGAGCCTGAGTCTGGTCCTGCGTCGTCTCTTCGCGCTGCTCGCACTGGTCGTCGTGTTCCGCGTCAGCATCCTCCTGAGGTCTCAGGCACGCACCATCTGGCACTACGTCCTTCCACTGCTCCACTGCGTGTCCCTTTGCCATCTCCTCCAGAGTCCTCTCTTCCTGTTCTTGCTGACACCGAGTCTGACTCCCTTCGTGCTGCCAGTCCTACTGTCACCAACTCCTTGCTACTGTTGTCACTGGCCCTTCCTTTGAGTCCACTACTGCGTCTGCCTTGGTTGCTGAGCTTGTCGACTTCGCTGCTCACTATCGTCTAGGCTACGCCGCTAGTCTTGTTGCTGAGTCTGAGTCTGTCTCTCCTTCGTCCAACAGGGGTGAGTGTGCTCCTCCTACGCACGTCTTTGAGGACACGCAGGAGGAGTTCCAGTATTTTGCTGCTGCTTTACCTCATCTCGTGTCCATGCTGCTTGCCCCTGAGGGAGACCCGATTGCACCAAACATCCCGACCCCGCGCTCTTACGCAGAGGCGATAGAGGGTCCCTACTCCTCTCAGTGGCAGACAGCCATGGACGCAGAGATGGTTTCTTGGAAGTCTACAGGCACCTACGTCGACGAGGTTCCCCCACATGGGGCGAACATCGTCAGTGGCATGTGGATCTTCAGGGTGAAGCGGCCGCCGGGTTCTCCACCTGTCTTCAAGGCGCGTTACGTGGCTCGAGGCTTCAGCAACGACAGGGAGTTGACTACTTCCGGACCTTCTCTCCCACCCCAAAGATGACCACTCTTTGGGTGCTGCTGCACATAGCCGCTCAGCGTGACTACGAGCTTCACTCTCTTGACTTCAGCACTGCTTTCCTACAGGGCAGCCTGCATGAGGAGATCTGGCTGCGCTGTCCACCGGGCTTCACGGGGTCGTTTCCTCCTAGTACCCAGTGGAGCCTCCGGCGGCCAGTCTACGGTCTCCGCCAGACGCCCCGAGAGTGGCACGACACACTGAGGACTATGCTCGCGGCCCTTGGGTTCGCTCCTTCTACTGCTGACCCGTCGCTGTTTCTACGCACCGACACCTCTTTGGCGCGGTTCTACATCCTCTTGTACGTCAACAACTTGGTCTTTGCTACTTCTAACACTACAGGACTCGCCCACGTGAAGTCCGAGCTCCAGAAGAGACACACATGCACAGACCTGGGTGAATTGAGCAGCTATCTTGGCTTGCAGATCACCCGGGATAGAGCACAACGCACCATTACCCTGACTCAGTCACACATGGTGCAGCGGGTCCTTCAGCGCTTTGACTTCACGTACTCCTCGCCTCAGGCCACTCCTCTGTCTACTCGCCCCTCGCACTTAGCTCTGCCTTCGGATGAGTCTGTAGAGCCGAGTGGCCCGTACCCAGAGCTTGTTAGTTGCCTCAGGTAGCTGGTAACCTGCACTCGACCTGACCTGGCATAACCTCTTAGCATCTTGGCACTTTATGGCTGCAGCAAAGAGGGTGTTGCGCTACTTGTGCAGTATGTCGGGCTTGGGGCTCGTGCTTGGAGGGCGGAGTCCAGTGGTCCTCACTGGTCACACAGACGCGTCTTGGGTTGACGACTTGGCTACGCAGCGCTCGTCAGAGGGTTACACCCTCAGCCTTGGTTCCGGCTCTGTTTCGTGGCGGTCTAACCGCTCGTCTTCTATTCTCAACTCCAGCTGTGAGGGTTAGATCTACGCAGGGGCCATGGTTGCACTAGAGTTACGCTGGCTCACCTACCTACTGAGTGACCTGGGAGAGCCTCCTCGTTCTTCTCCAGTTCTGTCCATTTGTTTGCTCTGCTTGTTTTGATGCCCCTCACTTAGCCTATGGGGGTGTGTCAACATATTCTATATATAATAGATACGCAGTTGTGAGTTGGTTTCTAGGGGGTACATCAACTTTTTTTATAGTCCTCCTATCCCCCTCCCCCTTCACCCGAATCAATGATTCTCTCTAAGTACCTAATTTGGTATTTAAGACTCACATATTTCCCTACTAGCAAAATTATGAAGAAATGAGGAAGGAATGATTGACTAGAGGAAACGTTGGGTACAAGTACAAACCCTAGAAATGTGTTGTACCCCATATGTGCTACCCCACTATAGCCTACACAGGTGAAGTCATATAAGTCTGACACACCCCCATAGGCAAAGTGGGGGAGGCAAGGGGTCACAAGAGGCAAAGCAAGCTGAGGGTTGATCACAACGTCACCACACATTCCGAGCACAAGTTCAAGGCCACAAGGCCAGTTAACATGCAAGATCATGTATAAGGTAAACAAGAAAGTGCAGGTATAGAAAGATCAAAGTACAAGCAAGGTCAAGAAGTGAGCAAGTGAGGCCAAGTAGGCACAAGACCTAGCATCATACAGCAGCGCAGATGATCACAAGGCGGAAGTGCCTTAGTAAAGATATCAGCAATGTTGGCTTGAAAGGCCACATAAGCAAGGCTTAGCTGACCACACTGCCGCAGCTCATGAGCAAGGAAGTTGCGAAGAGCAATGTGCTTCGTTCTGTGCTCCAGTCTGTGCTCCCGACACAAGGCCAGCATGGCCTTGTTGTCTACGTACAGAACAGGAGGAGAACGAAGAGGCTCTCCTAGGTCACTCAACAGGTAGGTGAGCGAGCGTAGCTCCTGTGCAGCCATGGCCCCCGCGTAGATCTCAGCCTCACAGCTAGAGCCGAGAACAGAAGACGAGCGAGTAGACCGCCACGAGACAGAGCGGGAACCAAGGCTGAAGGTGTAACCCTGTGACGACCGCTGCGTAGCCTTGTCGTCAGCCCAAGAAGCGTCAGCGTGACCTATGAGGACCACTGAACGCTGCCCTCCAAGCACAAGCCCCATGCTCGACGTACTGCACAAGTAGCGCAACACCCTCTTCGCTGCAGCCATGTGCTTTGGTCTGTGTCTCCCAGGAGCAACATAGTGTGCCAATATGCTAAGAGGGTATGCAAGGTCAGGTCGAGTGCAGGTCATCAGGTACATGAGGCAGCCAACAAGCTCTGGGTACGGGCCACTCGGCTCTACGGACTCATCCGAAGGCAGAGCTGAGAGCGGGTGGCGAGTAGACAGAGGAGTGGCCTGAGGCGAGGAGTACGTGAAGTCAAAGCGCTGAAGGACCTGCTGCACCATGTGTGACTGAGTCAGGGTAATGGTGCGCTGTGCTCTGTCCCGGGTGATCTGCAAGCCAAGGTAGCTGCGCAGTTCACCCAGGTCTGTGCACGTGTGTCTCTTCTGCAACTCGGACTTCACGTGGGCGAGTCCAGCAGTGTGAGAAGTGGCAATGACCAAGTCGTCGACGTACACGAGGATGTAGAAGGGCGGTAAAAAGGTGTATGTGCGTAGAAACAGCGACGGGCCGGCAGTAGAAGGAGCAAAGCCAAGAGCCGCAAGTGTAGTCCTCAGCGAGTCGTGCCACTCACGGGGCGTCTGGCGGAGACCGTAGACTGTCCGCCGGAGGCTCCACTGGGTACCAGGAGGAAACTACCCAGTGAAGCCAGGTGGACAGCGCATCCAGATCTCCTCGTGCAGGCTGCCCTACAGGAAAGCTGTGCTGAAGTCAAGAGAGTGGAGCTCGTAATCGCGCTGAAGCGCTATGTGCAGTAGCACTTGAAGAGTGGTCATCTTTGGGGTGGAAGAGAAGGTCTGAAAATAGTCAACTCCCTGCCGCAGACTGAAGCCTCGAGCCACGTAACGCGCCTTGAAGACAGGCGGAGAACCCAGCGGCCGCTTCACCCTGAAAATCCACATGCCAGTGACGATGTTCGCCCCAGGTGGGGGAACTTCGTCGACGTAGGTGCCTTGGACTTCTAGAAAGCCATCTCTGTGTCCTCCAGGACGTCTGTGCTAAGAGCACACTCCCCTGACAGACGGAGGACAGACAGACTCAGACTCAGCAACAAGACTAGCAGCGTAGTCTAGACGACAGCGAGCAGCAAAGTTGACAAGCTCAGCAACTAGGGCCGACGCAGCAGTGGACTCAAAGGAAGGGTCAGTGACAATAGTAGCCATGAGACGCTTGATAGTAGGACTGGCAGCACGAAGAGAGTCAGACTCCAGGTCAGTAAGAACAAGAAGAGTGGACTCTAGAGGAGACAGCAACAGGACATGTAGAGGAGCAGTGGAAGGACGTACTGCCATGTGGTGTGTGCCTGGGACCGCAAGAGGACGTGGACGCAGAGCACGACGACTAGTGCGAGCAGCACGAACAAGCAACGCAGGACGAGACGCAGGCTCTCGACGCTCAGCAAGACCTCCAGTAGGACCAGTATAGGGAGAAGGAGCAGGTAGAGGGGAGGCGGGCTGTAACTGTGATTGCGACTGGACAGGCTATGGACACTCTAAGGAAGGAGCAGGACCAGGAGAGGGCGGGAGACCAAGAACCTGCTCCAGGAGCGGAACGAAGTACGGCCTCGGCCGCTCAGAACCTCCAGAACCAGCAAGGACGGAAGAAGTACCCCCACCGGCGGCACGAGCGCCAGCAGCACCTCCAGCTGCACCAGCGCCAACTCCAGCACCCTCAGAAGCACCATCGTCAGCAGCAACACCAGCGCCAACACCCCCAGCAGCTCCAGCTCTAGCAACTCCAGCTCCAGCAGGACCGTCAGCTCCAGTACTACCAGCAGCTTCTGCAGTACGTCCAGCAAGACCAACTCCAGCAGCCCCAGCAGCACCCCCAGTCCTAGCAGCTCCAGTATCGTCAGTTTGAGCACCTCCAAGACCAGCAGCAACTGTAGCAACTCCAGCTCGAGTAGCACAGCTCCTGCGCCGGGCAAACCACTCGCGCAGCTCCTGCGGAGAGAGTAGCTCCCGCCTCGACGAAGCACCATGAGAGGCCACACGAGCAGACTGAGCACCCCCAGGCTCAGCACCCCCATGCTCAACATCCCCAGACTCAGCACCCCCAAGCTCAGCACCCCCAGACTCAGCACCCCCAGGCTCAGCACCCTTAGACTAAGCACCCCCAGGCTCCGCACCCCCAGGCTCAGCACCTCCAGACCCGGCACCTTCAGGCTCAGCACCTCTAGCAGCACGAAAGTCAACAACTTCCTCGACAGGCTCGAGTGCGTCTACCTGGGACACACCTGACGGAGCAGGACCCTAAGGGGGGAGGGGGTCTACCGGGGGAGGACCTGGCGCAAGGAAGAGCGGCGGCGGGGGCAGGGGCGCAGTGCCGTAGGGGAAGAGACGGTAGTATGGCACCGACACATCAAAGGTGACGTCCTAGGAGGACAGAACATGGCGCGAGGTGGGGTGGTAAAACTGCCACACAAGCGCGTCAGGGGGGAAGCCAAGGAAGACGCAGGGAACAACTTGGGGGGACAACTTGTCCGCAGACAAGTCGCGGACAAACCCCCGAGATCCCCAGACCCGAAACGCAGATGCATCGCCAACCTTCCCCGTCCACCCAAGGGTGGGGGGGGTCTCTAGCAAGGAGACCCGAGGCTGAAGGTTGAGCTAATGCGCTGCGTACCGAACCGCAAACAGCCACAGAAAATGGGGGGCAGCCGCATGGATCATGGACGTACGAGCGACGTCCCTAACCATGCCAATGCGGCGCTCAGCAATCCCATTTTGCTGTGGAGAGGCCCGAAGCGTGAAGGTCTTGCGGATGCCCTGTGCTCGACAGAAGGCTCCCAGACGTGCAGAAGAAAACTCCCCTCCTCTGTCAAAGTGCAGCCGCATAACAGGAAAGTCTGAGCGAAAACTCTCTTGGAGCTGGAGACGAGCTGCGCGGATCCAGTCGATCAACACCTCATTGACTTCCACTTGCTGCGCAAGGGGAAGACTATGGTGTAACGCGAGTAGTCGTCAACCATCAAAAGGAATTAACGCTCGTGCCCCTGGCCACGGACGCGGGCGGGGCCCCACACGTCCATGTGAAGAGTCTGCAGCGGAGCCTTTGTCGGAGGAAACTCGGAGGAGTGAGGGGCGGCGCGCTGCCGCCCCTCGACGTAAGGGACGCAGGTAGGGGCAGGCCCCGAAGGCATGGGAGGGAGAGACCGGGGGAGACCAGAGACAAGGACACGGGAGGCCATGCCTCGGAGACAAAGCACGGAGGGTTGACCAAGGCGGTGGTGCCAAATGAGGGTCTGGTGGGAGAGGAGACGACACGAGCAGGGAGCAGACTCAGGACTAGACCTGGACGCTGCAGCAAACACCTGACTCGACGCACCTACCTGACGAGACTCAGCACCCGGAGGAGACTCAGTCGTGAGGGTGTACAGGCTCGACTTTGAGTGATGGGTGAACATGGCCAACTGTCGGCCTGTCTGAGCACACGTGCAGTGGGTCACCCGCCGAATCGCAGGAGTGAACTGGTTAACCCCCCTATCCTGTGGATCGGCTCCACTCACCAAGTTCGTAGAGAACGAGGGGAGGTAGAGACCTGACACTCTGCCAGAGGGGGCTGCCGGGCACGGTAAGACAGTGGAGAAGCTAGCAAGGTCAGGACCCCGAGAGGGGTCCGCCAGGGAGACCGGAACCGGCCGACTAAGCGGCATAAGCGTGGTGCGGTCTCGAAAGAAGGAGCAAGAAGCACCCGAGTCAAGGGTGAAGGTGTGTAAGGCCTGAGCCGGCAAAGTGCCTTAGGGTGCAGACTCACCAGCACCTGGGGCAGCAGACGCACTAGCACCTAGAGCAGCAGCCTCAATGCCCGGGTCAGGCGGAACACACAAGTAACAGTCACCCTCAACACTATCAGACACAGCATACATGGCATCAAGAATATCATCATAATCAAGATCAAAGATAGCAACCCTCGCCCTAGACAGCTCTCCCCAGCGACGGATCTCAGAGGCCTCAGGGAACTGGTGGCGCCACGCGTCCGTCTGCCGGCCGAAGCAGCGCTGGGTGGAGTGCGGGCCCTCGCACTACTCACTAGCGCGGTCGCCGGTACGGAAGACGTAGGTGCAGGGACCAGTACCCCCACCGCGCTGGGGCGCAGCGTACCACTCACGAAGCTGCTGAGGGGACATGGTCTCAAAACTGCGCTGGTGCTGCTGGCGTGGACCACCACCGGACCCACTCCTCTACGCAGAGCCGCGACCAGCTCCACCGCTGCCGCCACCGCCTCCGCCACCTCCGCCGCCTCCGCCACCTCCGCCGCCTCCGCAACCTCCGCCGCCTCCGCTCCCTCTGCCACCGCCGCCGCCTCCTCCGCCTCCACTGCTGCCACCGACGCCGCCACCCCCGCCACCACTCCCACCACCACCCTCACCCCCTCCACTGCCTCCACCACCACCTCCACCGCCCATGCCAGCCCCTCGAGCGCCCTTGCCCCCCTTGCCCTTGCCGGTGCGGCGTCTCCCGCTAGGGGCAGACGCAGCGCCGACCGACTCGAAACCAACGAGGTCGGCCGCAGCAGCAAAGGCAACAGAGGGCAAGAGGGGGGAAGGGGAACACCCCTCAAAGACGGGGGTGCGAGGGTCACAACGAGGGGCTCCTACAGCAACTATGCTCTTCTTTGCTGCTAGGAGGCGCTCCTTGAGGAGGTCAACGGTGAGTGTGGTGGGGAAAACTAAGAGGAAGTGGTCCTTGACTAAGCGAAGGGAGTTAGGGAGCTTGGTGACTATGTAGTAGAGGGTGATGTACATTGGGGGGGGGGGGGGGGGGGGGTTCTTGGCACAGAACTCAGCACGAAGCGCAGCGCGGTAGCGAGTGTCACTCGTGCGGAGGTGCGTGATGAGGTCAGCAACTGTGGGAAAGGTAGCAAGGTAAGGGAAGAGGTACGGTAGCATGAGGCAGCTCAGCGCTGCAGTGGCAGGGGAAGAGTAGCGTGCAACTACAGCGCCGTACAAGGTCTGAGCACTCTTGTACTGGCTAAATTGCGCACGCTCAGTGGTCGGTAAGTGGCGACGCACAGCAAGACGGGCAGGAGCATCGCGTGTGGCCCACTGTGAGTGAACAGTGCTGTCAGCAGTATCAGGCGGGGCAGGGCGGGCACCAGAGGTGAGATCGAACAGGGAGAGGCTCGGCGGCTCGGTTGCTCGGCGGCTCGGCGGCTCGGCTGCTGGGTGGCTCGGCGGCTCTGCTATTGGGCGGCTCAGCTGCTGGGCTGCTCGGTAGAGGCGGTGACGGGGCCGGCAGAGGCGGTGACGGGGCCGGCAGAGGCGGCGATGGGGCCGCTACGGGCGGCGACGGGGCCGCGTAGGGAGGGGAGCGGCAACCGGGCCGCTAGGGGTGGCTACGCAGTCGCGTAGAGGCGGCGACGGGGCCGTGTAGTGGCAGCGACGGGGCCGCGTAGGAAGGGGAGCGGCGATGGGGCCGCTAGGGGCGGCGACGGGGCCGTTAGGGGCGGCGACAGGGCCGCGTAGAGGCGGCGACGAGGCCGCTAGGGACGGCTTCGGGGCCGCGTAGGTAGGGGAGCTGCGTCGGGGCCGCTAGGGGTGGTGACGGGGCCGCTACGGGCGGCGACAGGGCCGCGTAGGGGCGGCGACAGGGCCGCGTAGGGGCGGCGACGGGGCGGCGTAGGGGCGGCAACGGGGCCGCGTAGGGGCGGCAACGAGGCCGCGTAGGGAGAGAGGCGGCAACAGGGTCGCTAGGGGCGGCGACAGGGCCGCGTAGGGGCGGCGTCGAGGCCGCTAGGGGCCACTAGGGGCCTAGAAGGGCGGCGAACAAGGCGCGCCTTGGGCAGGAGCAACTGTCGCTCCGGTCAGAAAAAATATAACTGCTCTATTCCATGTGGAGAAACGAGGAATGGATGAAGTACCACAAGGTTGGGTACAAGTAGGAAAGCCTAGGAAACTATACCCCATAGTGTGTACCTCACTATAGCCAAGACAAGCTATATGATATAAGTTTGACACCACGCTCCCCACCCCCAGGCTCAGCACCCCCAGGCTCAGCACCCCTAGGCTCCGCACCCCCAGGCTCCGCACCCCAAGGCTCAGCATTCCCAGACTCAGCACCCCGAGACTGAGCACCCCCAGGCTCAGCACCCCCAGACTCAGCACCCCCAGGCTCAGCACCCCTAGCAGCACCAGAGTCAACAACTACCTTGACAGGCTTGTCTGCGTCTACCTGGGACACACTTGACGGGGCAGGACCCTAAGGGGGGAGAGGGTCTACCGTGGGGGGACCTGGCGCAAGGAAGAGCGGCAACGGGGGGAGGGGCACAGTGTGGTAGGGGAAGAGACGGTAATAAAGAACCGACTCGTCAAGCGTGATGTCCTGGGAGGACATAACACGGCGCGAGGTGAGGTGGTAAAACTGCCAACCAGGCACGTCAGGAGGGAAGCCAAGGAAGACGTAGGGAACGGCACGGGGGGACAGCTTGTCCGCAGACAAGCCGCGGACAAACGCCCGAGATCCCCAGACACGAAACGCAGACGCATCGCCAACCTTCCCCATCCACCGCAAGGTGGGGGAGGTCTCCGGCAAGGAGACCCAGGGCTGAAGGTTGATCTGATGCGCTGCAAACCGGACCGCAAACGTCCACAGAAAATGGGGAGCAGCCACATGGATCATGGACGTAAGAGCGGCGTCCATGACCATGCCAATGCGGCGCTCAGCAATCCCATTTTGCTGTGGAGAGGCCGGAAGCGTGAACGTCTGGCGAATGCCCTGTGCACGACAGAAGGCTCCTAGAAGGGCAGAGGAAAACTCCCCGCCTTTGTCAAAGTGCAGACGTTGAACAAGAAAGTCCGAGCCGAAACCCTCTCTGAGCTGAAGACGAGCAGCCACTAGCACCTTATATGCACAACCGTGCATATTCGGTGACAGCTGTCGGAGTTGCGGCTGCACTCTTCTACTCATTGCTGCCTTGATCACTTCTTCCTTCAACAGCTCCGGGAACTCGCGGTGCAGCTGCCATGCGTGATGCTCCGCCATTTTCCTTGCTTCTGCCGCCTTCTCTACGTAAATCCACTGCTTCACTGCGATCCCGTTCCGCACCACTGCTGCCAACCCCGCCCCTATACCCCCAAATAGTTCCACCAGGCGGATAGGTTGCTGCCAATCAGTCTGCTGGCTAGGCTCGTCCATGAAGCGCATCCTCAGCTCTCTGCCCTGTCCCTTGCTTGTCGTGCTCTCCTGTGCCCCCTGCTTCGCTGTCATTTCCTTCAGATCCGCCCTGTAGGCCCGCTTCGGCTCTGTCTTGACGAACTGCACCGGCAGCTGTCCCAGTGGCTCATCCTTCCTCCACCACCTGGTCCTGAATTCCACCGTCTCCCTCCAGAAGCAGATGGTCATGCCCAGTGCAAAGATCATCTCCGTGCCCACCAAAACGTCGAAATCTTCAGATTCTGAGATCCCGCACCTGATCCTGACCGGCGTTTCGTGCTTCTCTCCTTCGTTCCCTCTATTGCCTCAGCCACTCTCTGAGTCGTCGTCAACCACTAGCAGGAAGTAACGCTCGTGACCGTGTCCACGGACGCGGGCTGAGCCCCACACGTCCATCTGAAGCGTTTGCAGCGGAGCCTCTGTCGGAGGAAACTCGGAGGAGTGAGGAGCAGCACGCTGCCTACCCTTGACGCAGGGAATTCAGGTAGGGGCAGGCCCCGGAGGAAGAGGAGGGAGGGACAGGGAGAGACCAAAGACAAGGACACGGGAGGCCATGCCTCGGAGACGAGGCAGTGAGGGGTGACCAAGGCGGTGGTGCTAGAGGAGAGTCTGGTGAGACAGGAAACGACACGAGCAGGGGGCAGACGCAAGACTAGACATGGACACGGTAGCAGACACCTAACCCGACGCAGCTACCTGACTGGACGCAGAGATCGGAGGAGACTCAGTAGTCAGTGTGAACAGGCTCAACCCCGGTCGACGGGTAAACGTGGCCAAGTGTCGGCCCGTCCGAGCACACATGCAGTGGGTCACTCGCTGACTCGCAGGAGTGAACTGGTCAACCCCCCCATCTTCTAGGTCAGCACCACTCACCAAGTTCGTAGAGAACGAGGGGAGGTAGAGACCTGACAGGGAGCCAGAACGGGCCGCCGGACACGGTAAGACAGTGGAGAAGTGGGCAAGGTCATGACCCCAAGAGGGGTCTGCAAGGGAGACCGCAACTAGCCGACTAAGCGGCGTGAGTGTGGTGCGGTCTCGAAAGAAGGAGCGGGAAGCACCCGAGTCAAGGGTGAAGGTGTGGGAGGCCTGAGCCGACGTGGTACCTCAGAGAGCAGACTCAACAGTACCTTTGGCAGCAGACTCTCTAGCACCTAGAGCAGCAGTCCCAACGCCCGGGTCAGGCGGAACACACAGGTAACAGTCACCCTCATCAGTAGCAGACACGGCATACATGGCATCAAGAATAGCATCATAATCAAGATCAAAGATAGCAACCCCCGACCGCTGCAGCTCTCCCCAGCAAGGGATCTCAGTGGCCTTAGGGAATTGGAGACGCCAGGCGTCCGTCAGGCGGCTGAAGCAGCGCTGGGTGGGGTGCGGGCCCCCGCAGTGCTCACCCGTACAATCGCCGGTACGCAGGACGAAGGTACAGGGACCAGCACCCCCACTCCGCTGACGCGAAGCGTACCACTCACGAAGCTGCTGGGGGGACGGGGTCTCACGAGTATGCTGCTACTGCTGGCGCTGACCACCACCGGAGCCGCCCCTCTGCGCAGAGCCGCCCCGACCAGTCCCACCGCTGCCGGCGCCACCTCCACCGCCGCCGCCACCTCCGCCTCCTCCGCTCCCACCATCACCGCCGCCGCCTCCTCGGCCTCCACTACCGCAACCGACGCCCCCATCCCCGCCACCACTTCCACCACCACCCCCACCCCCTCCACCGCCTCCACCGCCACCTCCACCGCCCCCGCCAGCTCCTCCAGCACCCTGACCACCTTTGCCCTTGCCGGTGCGGCATCTCCCACCAGGAGCAGACGCAGTTCCGACCAACTCGAGGCCAACGAGGTCGGCCGCGGCAGTAGAGGCAACAGAGGGCAGGAGGGGGGAGAGGGAACACCCCTCAAAGAAGGGGGCACGAGGGTCACCACGAGAGGCTCCTACACCATCTATGCTCTTCTCAGCTGCCTGGAGGCGCTCCTTGAGGAGGTCAACGGTGAGTGTGGTGGGGCAAACAGAGAGGAAGTGGTCCCTAACTGAGCGAAGGGAGTCAGGGAGCCGGGTGACCATGTAGTAGAGGGTGATGTACATGGGGGGGGGGGGGGGGGGGGGGGGTTCTTGGCGCAAAACTCAGCAAGGAGCACAGCGCGGTAACGAGTGTCACTAGTCCGAAGGTGCGTAACTAGGTCCGCGACTGTGGAAAAGGCGGCGAGGTCAGGCAACAGGTACGGCAGCATGAGGCGACTAAGAGCAGTAGTGGCAGGGGAAGAGTAGCGTGCAACTACAGCGTCGTACAGGGTCTTAACGCTCTTATACTGACCAAAGTGCGCGCGCTCAGAGGACGGCAAGTGACTACGAACAGCAAGACGGGCAGCAGCATCACGTGTGGCCCACTATGAGCGAACAGTGCTGGCAGCATCGGCAGGAGGGGCACGAGAGGCGCCAGACGTGAGATCGAACAGGGAGAGACCATCTGTCCTATCGCACTGTAGGAGAAGTTGTAGGTCATCGACTCAGACCTCAAAGTCAAGAGCTCGACCCTTAGCATCAAAAGTGAGAACATTAGGAGCAGCCATGGCAGCACCGGCCGCAGCAGGCTAGCAGTAAGAGTAGGGCGGTAGAAGAGGCGCTGCTCAGGAGTGCTCTTACCAAGGCGGGTAGGTAGAGGCCCGCAGGTGGTGAGGCAGGGCCGAGGCGCGCGCGGCGGCGGCGGCGACACCGGCTGTGGCGGCTGCGGCGTCTGCTGTCTTGGCTGCGGCTTCGGGAGCGGCAGCGGCGGTGGCAACGGCGGCGGCGGTCGGCAGCAGAGGCGGCTGCAGTCGGCAGCGGCGGTGGCTGCAGCGGTAGGGGAGGGGCCGCGACGGGGCCGCGAAGGGGCCACGAGGGGCTGAGAAGAGCGGGGACGGGGCCGCAACGGGCGGCGACGGGGCCGCGAAGGGCGGCGACGGGGCCGCAACGGGCTGCGACGGGGCCGCGAAGGGCGACAACCGGGCCGCAACGGGCGGCAACGGGGCCAAGAAGGGCGGTGACGGGGCCCAACGGGCGGCGACGGGGCCAAGAGGGGCACGACGGAGCCGCTAGGGGCGGCGACGGTGCCGCGAAGGGCAGCGACGGAGCCATAACGGGCGGCGACGAGGCCGCAAGGGGCAGAAACGGAGCCGCGAGGGGCGGCGACGGGGCCGCTAGGGGCGGCAACGAGGCTGCGAACGGTGGTGACGGGGCCGCTAGGGGTGGCGACGGGGCCGCGAGGGACAGCGATGGGCCGCGTAGGGCGGCGACGGGGCCGCTAGGGGTGGCGCGAGGGGCCGTGAGAGGGGCCTCTAGGAGGGCGCGACGGGCCGCTAAGGGCAGGGGACGCGACGAGAGGGCGGCCCACGGGGCGCGCTTCAGGCAGGGGCGACTCGCGCTCCGGTTAAAAAAAACAAAAAAAAAAAAAAAAAAAAAAGATTTTCAATGGTGGGCGCTAGGAAGCGTTCCCACTAGGGAACCTGCTCTATACCATGTGAAGAAATGAGGAAGAAATGATTGATTAGAGGAAAGGTTGGGTACAAGTACAAACCCTAGAAATGTGTTGTACCCCATATGTGCTACCCCACTATGACCTACACAGGCTAAGTCATATAAGTCTGACAGCTGACTTTCTGACGAGCAATTGTAATGATACACGTTTCATTACTGCGCTAACATGTGTGGAGTCATCAAGAAGGCCCACTTGTCATGTCAGATATATATGACATAGCTATTGTAATTTATAGTGGGGTAGCACATATGGGGTACAGTTTTCTAGGGTTTCTATTTGTACCCAACTTTCACTTAGTCATTTTATTCTCGTTCTAACTTTCTCATGGTATCGAGCACGTTCCCTCGTGGGAACTGTGCCTAGGGCCCACCACATCGAACTTTTTTTTTCCTGCCCGGAGCGCGCTCCGCCCGAGTCGCGCTCCTCTCTCTCACTTCGTCGAGCCGCCCTAGCGGCCCCAACGCCCTAGCGGCCCCATCGCCCTAGCGGCCCCATCTCCCTAGCGGCCCCTTCGCCTAGCCCTACGGCCCCGTTGCCCTAGCCCTACGGCCTCGGCACCGCCCTGTCCCGGCCCTGCCGCCCTTCGCTGCAGCCCCGCCGCCCTTCGCTGCGGCCCCGCCGGTCTTCGCTGCGGCCCCGCCGCCTTTCGCTGCGGCCCCGCCGCCCTTCGCTACGGCCCCGCTGATCTTCGCTGCGGCCCCGCCGCCTCTCACTGCGGCCCCGCCGCCCTTCGCTGCAGCCCCGCCGCCCTTCACGGCGGCCCCGCCGCCCTTCACTGCGGCCCCGCCGCCCTTCACTGCGGCCCCGCCACCCTTCACTGCGGCCCCGCCGCCCTTTACTACGGCCCCGCCACCCTTCATTGCGGCCCCGCCGCCCTTCTTTGCGGCTCCGCCGCCCTTCGCTGCGGCCTCGCCGCCTCTCTCGCTGCGGCCCCGCCGACTCCCTTACGGCCCCGCCGCCCTTCGCTGCAGCCCCCCCGCCCCTCTCGTTACGGCCCCGCCACCCCTCTCACTACGGCCCCGCCGCCTACCTTCCGGCCCCGCCGCCCTTCACTACGGCCCCGCCGCCCTTCACTGCGGCCCCGCCGCCCCTCTCACTGCGGCCCCGCCACCTACCTAGCGGCCCTACCGCACGAGCCGCCCGAGCCGCCCGGCCCGCCCGAGCCGCCCGAGCCGCCCGACCCGTCCGAGCCGCCCGACCCGCCCGACCCGCCCGGGCCGCCCGAGCCGCCCGACCCACCCGAGCCGCCCGAGCCGCCTGAGCCGCTGAGGAGCCGAGCCGTTGGTGTTGCGGAGCCGCAGTTACTGCTGAGCCGTCCGAGTCGCCCAAGCCGCCGTGTTGCCGTGTTGCTGTGCTGCTGAGCTGCCCGAACTGCCCTGTCTGGTGAGAGCACCGCTTCTGTCACTGCACTGCCCCTGTCCTACAGTTGGTACTGCTAGTCTACTGCTCTCATGTCTACCCCCAGTGTTCTTGCTTTTGACGCCGAGGGTCGGGCCATTGACTTTGAGGTCCGGGTAGATGACCTGCAGCTTTTCCTACAGTGCGATAGGGCAGACGGTCTCTCCCTCTTTGACCTCACCTCTGGCGCCTCTCCTACCCCTGCTGCTGACGCTGACGCCACTGTTCGCTCCCAGTGGGCCACGCGCGATGCTACTGCACGTCTTGCTGTGCGTCGCCACCTGCCTACCACTGAGCGCGCGCACTTTAGTCAGTACAAGAGTGCTCATACCTTGTACGATGCTGTAGTTGCGCGCTTCTCTTCCCCTGCCACTGCTGCACTGAGCCGCCTCATGCTACCGTACCTCTTCCCTGACCTTGCTGCCTTTCCCACAGTCGCTGACCTCATTACGCACCTCCGCACTAGTGACACTCGCTACTGCGCTGCGCTTCCTGCTGTGTTCTGCGCCAAGAACCCCCCCCCCCATGTACATCACTCTCTATTACATAGTCACCCGCCTCCTTGACTCTCTTCGTGTAGTCAAGGACCACTTCCTCTCAGTCTGTCCCACCACTCTTACTGTTGACCTCCTAGAGAAGGCCCTCCTAGCAGCGGAGAAGAGCATAGTTGCTGTAGGAGCCTCTCGTGGTGACCCTCGCACCCCCATCTTTGAGGGGTGTTCCCCTTCCCCCCTTTTGCCCTCTATCGCCTCTGGTGCTGCGGCCGACCTCGTTGGTCTTGAGTCGGTCGGTGCGGCGTCTGCCCCTAGCGGGAGACGCCGCTCTGGCAAGGGCAAGAGGGGCAAGGGCGCGGGTGGAGCTAGAGGGGGTGGTGGAGGTGGCGGTGGAGGCGGCGGAGGGAGTGGGGGTGGCGGTGGGAGTGGTGGCGAGGGTGGAGGTGTTGGTGGCAGCGGTGGACGCAAAGGGGGCGGAGGCGGTAGCGGTGGTAGCGGAGGCGGCGGTGGTGGCGGAGGTGGAGGAGGCGGTGGTGGAGGAGGTGGAGGTGGTCGGGGTGGCGCTTCGCAGCGGAGCAGCTCTGGTGGTGGTCAGCTCCAGCAGCAGCAGCGTTCTCGAGACATTCCCCCCCCTCAGAAGCTACGTGTGTGGTACACGCAGCGTCAACGTGGTGGGGGTTTTGGTCCGTGCACCTACGTCCTTCGCTCCGGCGACCGCGCGGGTGAGCAGTGTGGGGGTGCCCACCTCACCCAGCGCTGCTTTGGCCGCCTGACGGACGCTTCGCGTCAGCAGTTCCCGGAGGCCGCTGAGATCCCCCGCTGGGGAGAGCTGTGTAGGGCAGGTGTCGCTATCAATGATCTTGACTTTGATGCTATCCTTGCTGCCATGTATGCTGTGACTATTAGTGATGAGGGTGACTGTTACCGGTGTTTCCCGCCCGACCCGGGCGTTGGTACTGCTGCTCTAGGTGCTAGTGAGTCTGCTGCTCTAGGTGCCATTGCGTCTACGCCCTCAGGTACTGGTGAGGCTGCGCTCTCAGGTACCACGTCGGCTTCGGCCTCCCTCACCTTCACACTTGACTCAAGGGCTTCTCGCTCCTTCTTTCGAGACCGCACCACACTCACGCCGCTTGGTCGGCCGGTTGCAGTCTCCCTGGCAGACCCCTCTGGGGGTCCTGTCCTCTCTCACTTCTCCACGGTCCTCCCGTGTCCGGCTGCCCCCTCTAGCACCTTGTCTGGTCTTTACTTCCCCTCGTTCTCTACGAACTTGGTGAGTGGTGCTGACCTGCAGGATGCGGGGGTTCACCAGTTTACTCCTGCGAGTCAGCGGGTGACACACTGCTCGGACGCTCGCACAGGCCGGCACCTGGCCACGTTTACGCGTCGGCCGGGGTCGAGCCTCTACACCCTGACCACTGGGTCTCCTCCTGTCCCTGCGTCTGGCCAGGTAGCTGCGTCAGGTCAAGTGTTTGCTGCAGCGTCCAGGTCTGGTCCTGAGTCTGCCCCCTGCTCGTGTCGCCTCCTGTCTCACGAGACTCTCCTATGGCACCATCGTCTTGGTCACCCCTCCCTGCCTCGTCTCCGAGGCATGGCTTCTGGTGTCCTTGTCTCTAGTCTTCCCCGGTCCCTCCCTCCCCTTCCTCCAGGGCCTGGTCCTTCCTGTCTCCCCTGTGTCGAGGGGCGGCTCCGGGCTGCCCCTCACTCCTCTCAGTTTCCCCCAACAGAGGCCCCGCTGCAGACGCTTCACATGGACGTGTGGGGCCCGGCCCGCGTCCGTTGACAGGGTCACGAGCACTACTTCCTGCTGGTGGTTGACGACTACTCGCGTTACACCACAGTCTTCCCCTTGCGCAGCAAGGGCGATGTCAGTGAGGTGTTGATCGACTAGATCCGCGCAGCTCGTCTCCAGCTCAGGAGGAGCTTCGGCTCGAACTTTCCTGTTCTGCGTCTGCACTCTGACCGAGGTGGAGAGTTCTCCTCTGGCCTTTTGTGAGCCTATTGCCGTGCGCGAGGCATCCGCCAGACCTTTACGCTTCCGGACTCTCCACAGCAAAATGGGATTGCTGAGCGCCGCATTGGCATGGTCATGGACGTCGCTCGTACGTCCATGATGCATGCGGCTGCCCCCCATTTTCTGTGGCCGTTTGCGGTTCGGTACGCGGCGCATCAGATCAACCTTCACCCCAGGGTCTCCATGCCGGAGACCTCCCCAGCTCTACTGTGGACGAGGAAGGTAGGTGATGCGTCTGCGTTCCGTGTCTGGGGATCTCGGGCGTTTGTCCGCGACTTGTCTGCGGACAAGCTGTCCCCTTGTGCTGCTCCTTGTGTCTTCCTTGGCTTCCCCCATGACGCGCCAGGGTGGCAGTTCTACCACCCCTCCTCTCGTCGTGTTCTGTCCTCCTTGGACGTCACGTTTGACGAGTCGGTCCCCTACTACCGTCTCTTCCCCTACTGCATTCCTTCCCTCCCCCCGCCACCGCACTTCCTTGTGCCAGGTCCCCCCCCGGTAGACCCCCTCCCCCCTCAGGGTCATGCCCCTTCAGGTGTGTCCCACGTAGACGCAGTCGAGCCGGTCGAGGTTGCTGGTGACTCTGGTACTGCTGCGGGTGCTGAGCCAGGGGGTGCTGACTCTGTGGGTGCTGCGCGAGTGGGTGCTGAGCCTGAGGGTGCTGCGACTGGGGGTGCTGAGCCTAGGGGTGCTACGACTTGGGGTGCTGAGCCTGGGGGTCCTTCGCTAGGGGGTGCTGCGTCTGGAGCTGCTGAGCCTGGTCGTGCTGTGTCTGGGGCTGCTGAGCCTTGGGGTGCGGAGCCAGCGGCCGCTGGACCTGCTCGTGTGGCGTCTGGCGGTGCTGGGCCTGGAAGTTCTCCCGGTTCTTCTCAGCGGGAGCCACTCTCTCCACAGGATTTTCGTGAATGGTTTGCCCGGCGCTGGCGGCGTACTGCTGGAGCTGGAGCTTCTTCGGCCGTTGAGGGTGCTGGTGCCGCTGGTCCCGGAGGTGCTCGTCCGGCTGGAGCTGGGCAGCTGAGGGTGTTGGTGTTGAAGCTACTGCTGTCAGTCCTAGCGGCGGTCCTGCTGCGGGTGCTGCTGGTGCTGCTGGAGGTACTGCAGCTGGAGGTGCTGTTGGCGCTGGTGCTACCAAAGGTGCTGAGGGTGCTGGAGGTGCTGGAGGTGCTGAGGGTGTTGGTGCTGTCCCTGCTGTGTCTAGGGTCCCCGCGCGGCCCCGGCCGTACTTTGTTCCGCTCCTTCAGCAGGTTCTTTGTCCTCCTCCTCCTGTAGAGTGTCCACCGCCTGTCCAGTCATAGTCACAGTTACTGCCGGCCTCCCCACTGCCTGCTCCCTCTCCCTACACTGGTCCTACTGGAGGTCTTGCTGAGCGTCGTGAGCCTGCGTCTCTTCCTGCGTCGCCTGTTCGTGCTGCTCGCACTAGTTGTCGCGGTTTGCGTCAGCATCCTCCTCCTGTCCCTGGCACGCACCGGATGTCTCTGCGTCCGTCCACTGCTCCTCTGTGTGTCCCTTTGCCTTCTCCTCCTGAGTCCTCTCTTCCTGCGCTTGCCAACCCGGAGTCGGACTCTCTTCGTGCTGCCAGTCCTACTGTTATGCGTCTCCTTGCTACTGTCGTCACTGACCCCTCCTTTGAGTCCACTGCTGCGTCTGCTCTTGTTGCAGAGCTCGTCGACTTTGCTGCTCGCTGTCGTCTAGACTACGCTGCTAGTCTTGTTGCTGAGTCTGCGTTAGTCTATCCTCCGTCCGTCGAGGGTGAGTGCGCTCTTGGCACGGACGTCCCTGAGGACAGGCAGGAGGAGTTCCAGTGTCTAGCTGCTGCTTCAACCCATCTCGTGTCCGTACTGCTTACCCCTGAGGGAGACCCGGATGCACTCGACATCCCGACTCCGCGCTCTTACGCGGAGGCCGTAGAGGGTCCCTACTCCTCTCAGTGGCAGGCAACTATGGATGCAGAGATGGCTTCCTGGAAGTCCACAGGCACCTACGTTGACGCGGTTCCCCCACCTGGGGCGAACATCGTCAGTGGCATGTGGATCTTCAAGGTGAAGCGGCCGCCAGGTTCTCCACCTGTCTTCAAGGCGCGGTACGTGGCTCGTGGCTTCAGTCAGCGGCAGGGAGTTGACTACTTTCAGACCTTCTCCCCCACCCCGAAGATGACCACTCTTCGGGTACTGGTGCACATAGCCGCTCAGCGTTACTACGAGCTTCACTCCCTTGACTTCAGCACTGCTTTCTTACAGGGTAGCCTGCACGAGGAGATCTGGATGCACCATCCACCTCGCTCCACTGAGACTTTTCCTCCTGGCACCCAGTGGAGCCTCCGACGGCTTGTCTACGGTCTCCGCTAGGCACCGCGTGAGTGGCACGTCACACTGAGGACTACGCTTGCGGCTCTAGGGTTTGCTCCCTCTACTGCCGACCCGTCGCTGTTTCTATGCACCGACACCTCTTTGCCGACGTTCTACATCCTCATGTACGTCGACGACTTGGTCTTTGCCACTGCTGACACTGCTGGACTCGCCCACGTGAAGTCCGAGTTGCAGAAGAGACACACGTGCACAGACCCGGGTGAACTGCGCAGCTACCTTGGCTTGCAGATCACCCGGGACAGAGCACGCCGCACCATTACCCTAACTCACTCACACATGGTGCAGCAGGTCCTTCAGCGCTTCGGCTTCACGTACTCCTCGCCTCATGCCACTCCTCTGTCTACTCGCCACTCGCTCTCAGCTCTGCCTTCCGATGAGTCCGTAGAGTCGAGTGGCCCGTACCCAGAGCTTGTTGGCTGCCTCATGTACCTGATGACCTGCACACGACCTGACCTTGCATACCCTCTTAGCATTCTTGCACGCTATGTTGCTCCTGGGAGACACAGACCAGAGCACATGGTTGCACCGAAGAGGGTGTTGCGCTACTTGTGCAGTACGTCGGGCATGGGGCTAGTGCTTGGAGGGCGGAGTCCAGTGGTCCTCACTGGGCACGCGGACGCTTCTTGGGCTGACGACCAGGCTACGCAGCGGTCGTCACAGGGTTACACCTTCAGCCTTGGTTCCGGCTCTGTTTCGTGGCGGGCTACTTGCTCGTCTTCTGTTCTCGGCTCCAGTTGTGAGGCTGAGATCTACGCCGGGGCCATGGCTGCTCAGGAGCTTCGCTGGCTCACCTACCTGCTGACCGACCTTGGAGAGCCGCCTCGTTCTCCTCCAGTCCTGTACGTAGACAATAAGGCCATGCTGGCCTTGTGTCGAGAGCAGAGACTGGAGCACAGAACAAAGCACATTGCTCTTCGCTACTTCCTTGCTCGTTAGCTACAGCAGCGTGGTCAGTTGCGGCTTGCGTACGTGGCCTCTGAGGCCAACACTGCTGATGTTTTCACCAAGGCACTTCCGCCTTGTGATCATCAGCCCTTCGGCACTCAGCTGGGTCTTGTCCCTGTCTTGCCTCACTTGCTCACCCCTTGACCTTGCTTGTACTCTTACGTATATATATAAACCTGCTCTTGCTTGTTTAGCCTCATATATATATATATATATGTGTACTCTTGCATGTGAACTGGCCTTGTGGCTTTGACCTTGTGCTCGGACTACGTGGTGACTTTGTGATCCACCTTGAGCTCGCTTTGCTTTGCTCTGCTTGACTGGTCTTGTGACCCCTTGTACTCCCCCACTTTGCCTATGGGGTTGTGTCAGATATATATGACATAGCTATTGTAGGCTATAGTGGGGTAGCACATATGGGGTACAGCTTTCTAGGGTTTGTATTTGTACCCAACTTTCACTTAGTCATTTCATTCTCGTTCTTACTTTCTCATGTCATACCTTCAGGAATAGAGGGGAGTGTTGCAAAATTCGAAAGGTTGTATTGGCGTTTCAGAAAGTATCACTTTAGCGCATCATCTCGTAAAGAAGTTGCACTCCAACAGCTATCACATTATGTTTTTATAGAGCACACAATAGTAGTGGCAGTTGGAAAGTCAACAGTCGAAAGTCAACCATCTTGTTGACAGACCGAGCAGGGCTCTTGCTAGGATATGAGGACCTCTGATTCATCAGACGGGTCCTCCAGGCTTTAGACATGGTTTTGTCTGCTTCTGATTGGAAAATCATATGAATTCAAAAAGTAAGTTTGAAAATCAGACCATCAAACCAAATTGGTCTGATAACAAGAGCCCTGAGGTAGAAGCCTGTGACAAAGTTTGAAGAAAGAAAGAGGGTTGAACTAGCAAAAATGGGGATACAAATAGCAAACCCTACAAGGGTTGTACTCGCTATAGAGCACCCCACTACAGGCTAGAACAATAAGATAATATTCTGACACACCCCCATAGCCAAAGTGGGGTGTAATCAGCAGAGCAGGCAAAGTAGTACAAGCTCAGGGTGGATCACAATGTCACCACACATTCTGAGCACAAGTTCAAGAAGAGATAGTTCAGAGTTCACAATTATGAGCAGAGCTAGTGGTAGTCACAACGGGCAAGTGAGGAGGAGGAGAGAGAGTGAGGGGAGAGGAGATAGGAGGCGACGGCTGAAGCTGCAGGCACACGGGCAACAGGAGGCACACTGGCACAGCGGCTACCGGACAGCGCCCGGACTACAGGAGTAACAGGCCCCGCGGCTCAAATAGCGGCGGACGGGCAACGGACCCACGGGCGGCTGGCACAGCTGGCTACGACTGGGCTACCGGGACAGCGCCCCGGACTACAGGTGCTGCGAACGACAAACTGACAACCTCCACTCAACCTCCCGCACACAGTCCCATCCCCCTGATGCACACCCACTGCTACACCGCTAGCTGCACTCCCACGCACCCCCCTTAAACCCTAAACCCGAGTCTCCCACACAACCACCCCCCTCAGCGACAGCTGCAGCAGTGGGAGACGAAGGAGGAGGAGGAGCAAAGGGAGGAAGGCACACCGAGCACCCCCATACCCGCCACCCCACAGCGGCCCCCGAAGGAGCCGCGACGGGCGACGGGAAATGGCAGGGGGAGGGGGGGGAGGAGGGGGGGGGGGGGGGGGGGGGGGGGAGGCGGTGTGGTGAAATGGGCCCACCACGGGCCTGGTTGGAGGGCGGGGCCGCAACAAGGGGCGGGGCCGCGACGAGGGGCGGGGCCGCGACGAGGGGCGGGGCCGCGACGGTCGGGCAGGGCCGCTTCGAGGGGCAGGGCCGCGGCACAGGGCGGGGCCGCGACGTAGGGCGGGGCCGCGACGGTCGGGGCGGGGCCGCGACGTAGGGCAGGGCCGCTTCGAGGGGCGGGGCCGCAACGCAGGGCGGGGCCGCGACGTAGGGCAGGGCCGCTTCGAGGGGCGGGGCCGCGACGTAGGGCGGGGCCGCGACGTAGGGCCGACGCCCGCGAAGGTAGGGCAGACGCCCGCCGCGCGCCTCGGGGCGTACAGCGGGCAAAGAACCGCCGCGCGCCCCGGGGCGCACGGCGGGCAGAAAACCGCCGCGCGCCTCGGGGCGCACGGCGGGAAGGAAAACCGCCGCGCGCCTCGGGGCGCACGGCGGGAAGGAAAGGTAGCAGCGGAAGCGAGGTTGAAACCCACCCACAGGATCGATCCAAGGGGATCGACCTGCTCTGATAGCATGACAAAGTTTGAAGAAAGAAAGAGGGTTGAACTAGCAGAAATGGGGATACAAATAGCAAACCCTACAAGGGTTGTACTTGCTATAGAGCACCCCACTACAGGCTAGAACAATAAGATAATATTCTGACAGCCTGGAGGTCACAATCTGTACCAAGGTAACCGCGGGCATTGGAATGGTCACGCTAATGTATCGATACCTGTAATATGGTTTTATGGAATCAATAAGGGAATGTACCCTACTGATTGCTAAGCTCGTTATGGCTGTATAAGGTGATGTTTGCTATCATCTTCTGATCATTTACGGTCGCAAGACCAGCACTGGGGAATCCCCAGTAGTGGGGATGCCCAATTGATCCCAATGATCTAGAATCTGGGATTCTAACATTTAGATTCACTATGAACAAGGTTAAAAAAAAAAAAATCAACTTATAGCAGCCTTATCCTATGCAAGTCGATCCTTCAATAATTCTAACATCTGGGTGCTATGATTGTCGTGTTCCATGCTGGTGGTCCAAAGGTGATTTGGGAATTTCTATATCCCAATATGATCACATACATTTTCTCATCATATTCTACGTCAGGTGACGTAGAAATTATTTTGTTTTTATCTTATATATCACAAGAATGCACAGACATCGGCAGTCGTAACTGTGGTGACGTAGACAGTAAGGAGTTTTTTGTTCTACTCAACTTGACCGCGCTTGGTGGTTTACCACACGGATTCTCCCATGTCTTCCCCATCCAATTTTCATCAGCTCGGCCCAAAGCGCTACAATTGTCACTGTTTCCCTTTCCCTAATGATGCTCTGGTCACCTATCCGAAAAATCCTTTCCGCCAACCCTAATCGCTACCGCTCCCAGACCTGTACTGCATCTGTGCTGCTTACCCTCACCATCACCTCTCTGCTTGGGTCCGTCGTTCATCTCAGCTGAGCAGCCATGGTGAGTCTGGATGATGCTTATGGCGTACCTAGCCCGCTTTCATGGCAATCGCATTCAATGAGCGCCGAGTGAGCTTGGGACGAAAGCTCTCATACGCGTCGCAAGCAACACGGGGTTTGTTTAGCTAGTTGATGGGTCGTCCCCGTGTCTTGAATCTCACGCGTAGTTCCGTATGGCACGTTTCAGCTGCTCCAGCCTTTCAGGGGTTCGTGAGCCAGACGGTGTCAGATGGTCCGATGCACTCTAGTTCCGCTAGGTGCAGGAGAGGAGAAAGTCGCCGTCTTCTGAATTCGACTTTCCAGCGCCGTCTTTTCCCGCGTGCTCGCATGCCAACTTGCAGCTCTGTGTATCGTGGCGACCTCGTCGCACGGGGAAGCACGAGCAGCTGCTCAGGCTCGACTGCTCTCTGTCCTTCGTGTTTATTAGGCCGTGTACACCCATCAAGTTGTTGGGTCGCGATAGTGCTAGTTGTCAGAACGAGACAGCCGCGGCAGCCTGCTTCCTGCCCGTCTCGCATCACGCCTAGCTCTGGTTCATGCAGTCTAGGCGTCGTTACTCGTGCTGCGTACTGTTTCCCTTCTCATAGCCCGACGCGCGTCCCTCCAACCCATTCCCAGCATCGAGAACTGATGTTAGCGTGTGTTTCCGCCAACTCCACCTTCCGCTTTTCACCCCAGCTATTCACCCTGCTCTTCTCCTTCCGATTTCCTGTTGCTGCCCCCGCCTCATCCCGTCCCCCATGTCGCTCGCGCCTCTCGGCTCGAGTGTGGGTGTGCGCGCGTGGCAGGTGAACGTGCCGAAGACGAAGAAGACGTACTGCGGCGGCAAGTGCAAGAAGCACACCACGCACAAGGTCACGCAGTACAAGAAGGGCAAGGACAGCGTCTACGCGCAAGGTGCGCTCCGTCCTCGTCTCTCAGCTGCCTGCGCTTTCTTGCTCCCCTCCCTCCCCTCCCTCACATCCCTCTCTTTGCCCCCGCTCCCATGTCCTCTCTCGCCTTCGTTGTCGCCACAACAACTTTTTGACCGCACTTCCTCGGCATGTAACCCTATACTAATTCATCCATTCCCCTAACCCTCTATGCCTCCCCTTCTCCTCCCTTTTCCACACCCCGCTTCCTCCCCCACTTCCCTCCTCTCCCGCCCCACCGCCTTCCCCCCCCCCCCCACCCCTTCCCCCCCCCCCCCCCTCTTCCTTCTCCATTCCCCCTTTCTATCCGCTTTCCGTCGCTCGTCCCCCTCCCCGCTGTCCACGTGCGGCGCAGGAAAGCGGCGGTACGACCGCAAGCAGTCGGGGTATGGAGGGCAGACGAAGCCCGTGTTCCACAAGAAGGTGCGTGCCTCGCGCTCGCACTGACGCCGGGCCAGAGGGGTTGCGCGGATCTGCTGACGGGAGGATAGAGGGAGGGAAGGCTGAGGAAGAGGGGGGGAAGAGGGAGGGAGGGAGGGGAAAGGGAGGGATTGAGGGGAAAGGGAGGGAGGGAGGGGAAAGAGAGGGAGGGAGGGGAAAGGGAGGGAGGGAGGGTAAAGAGAGGGAGGGAGAGGGAAGGAGAGAAGTGGAGAGGGGAAAGGAGACGGATTGGGAGGGGGAGGGGAAATGGAGAGGGCGGAGAGGTGGTCGGGAGGTTGAGGGGAAATATAGAGTAAGGGAGTTGGGAAATGGAGAGGGAGGGAGAGGGAAACGGAGAGGACCGGGGTTTGGACGCGTGCTTGATTGTGCGTGGAATAGCCCGATTGTGGAGTACGCTCTCACAAGTCGCGCTATTTTGATGTTCTCTTGCTCTGCACTCCTCGCACCGTCCCGTTGCCTTCCTCTCGATCTCACGCTTCCCTCCTCCCTGCTCTTCACGTCCGCTTTTGGGCGTGCCTCGCAATTGGTACGGGCAGGCGAAGACGACGAAGAAGATCGTGTTGAGGCTGCAGTGCCAGTCGTGCAAGCACATGCACCAAACGCCCATCAAGGTGAGCGCGCGCTCGCACGTGCAGGGGGAGCTGGCGGAAAGAGCGGGTGTGGGGGGTTGAGAGGAGGTGTGGCGTGGCGGGTAGGGTGGGGGCGGAGGAGCATGGTGGTGCAGGGGTATTGGAGCCAGCACTAGCACGGCGCAAGATTGGCGGGTGGGGATCACAATGGGTTATATTTTTTTCACTATATTTCCTTTCAGTCTTGCGAGGCATTCAGTTACCTGTGATCTACCTAACTGTCACTCTTACCTACCCCAACCACCCCCACCTTTGTCCACTTTTCGTTCTCTCTTTCTCGCTCTCTACCCACTCCCCCTCTCCTGTCCACCCTTTTTCTACCACCTGGGCCTTGTTTGCTGTATGCATGCAGCGCTGCAAGCATTTCGAAATTGGTGGAGACAAGAAGGGCAAGAGCACATCTCTTTTCTGAGCCATTGTCTTTCTGTTGGCCCAGCTGTGTGCATTTACTTGGTAGTGCCAACCCCACAATTAGTGTGCCTGCTGTCTCCAGGCACTAGCCTTGCATCCTCCGCTCTATTCCTGAACCTCCCTTCCATCATCCCACCCAGTACGTCCGGCTTGATCAACCCCTCATGCAGCTCATCCCTGGCACATGTCTGTTTGGCACGTGTGTCCACCGTCCATGCTATATAGCACAACTGCCATCCAGCACAGGCATCACCATCTACCACCATGTGCAGCGGTAAAATAGGGCATGCCATGAATATGAGACTGTACTATCCACAACCCTAGTTTCAGCTGCTATGTCAGAACAAGTGTTGTATGCTGACGGATGCGGATTACATTGAATGAATGATACCATCCGAACTGAATCCCCAACATAATCTACGGCACTACCGGTACATAGTGTGGCCCACTACATAGTGTGGCAGGCTGGTGGCCCACCCTTCATACATCTGAGACAACTGCCTTCTCCATGGCACCATTGCTGCTTGCACTGACAGCCTGATTCTTGTCTCCTTTTTCTGCCTTGCTAGTTTCACCCTCCAGCGCAGGAGTAGGCACCACCCGCTTCCAGAACCAGTGGCGCTGCCACACACCCGCCATCTCCTCGATGGGCACGCCCTTGGTCTCGGGCAGGAAGAGTATCACGCAGACAGTCATCACCACGACCCATGCCGCGAAGAAGAGGAAAATCCCAAACCTGCACACACAGCAAACACAACCCATCAGCGCAAAGCCCTCAAATGCTCAAAATCCGTGCACCCCTGACAACCCAATGCCCCTAGTGCCATGTGAGCAACAGCAGTGCTTGGCTCACTTGAAGTGGCAGAGCATGGAGAGGAAGGCCTGCCCCACGGCGAAGGTGAAGATGAAGTTGACGGCCACCGTGATGCTCTGCCCCGCCGACCGCGTCTCCAGCGGCTGGATCTCCGACGGCACCAGCCACCCCAGCGGGCCCCACGACCACGCGAACCCCGCCACGTACACGCAGATCACCACCACCACAGCCGTCGCGTACCCGCTCGACAGGCTGCCCGTCCCACTCGCGTACGTCGTGCCCAGCAGCACGCCGATCGCTACCTGCACGAGCGACGCGCACAGAGCGTCAAGAATAGCGCATCATTTGCGAGTAAGCTGTATCACGAGGATAGTGAGATGCTACCCTCGGACTGCGAGAATTGCGTGTACTGGCAGGGTATTAGCGGTACCTGCGCGAGGACCATCTGCACACCGCCGACGAGGAAGAGCGACTTGCGGCCGAAGCGGTCGACGGTGAGGATGGAGACGAGCGTGGCCACGACGTTAACGGCGCCCGTGATGACGGTGGTGAGCAGCGACGCGCTGTCACCGAAGCCGAGCGACTGGAAGAGCGGCGTGACGTAGAACATGATGGCGTTGATGCCCGTCAGCTGCTGGAACACCGGAATCCTGCCGTCGCGCCATCGCGCCAGAAAGGTCAGTCTTATCGTCCCCCTTTGAATCGGTGGATTGATGAGCACAGCAACTTACAAGATCGCCCACGTAAGCTCGGGCCGGTATTTCCAGCGAAAGATGGCGAAGAATGGGGCCTTGACAGTTTTAGAGGCGTTGCACGCGTGTTGAATCTCGTCAAACTCCTCCTGCGCGCACACAAGCATATCATTACATTCTCGTGACTCCAGCGGGTTTGAGCATAGCCTTCCGAAAATATCCTCGGCATAACACTCACCTGCACGTCCACTTCAATGCCGCGAATCCGCTGCAACACCTGGCGGCCGCAGGTTGCATGGCCGCGCTCCACGAGACTGTTGGGCGTGTCCGGAAGGAACAAGCCTCCCGCCGTCAGCACGGCGGCAGGCACGGCAGCGAGCGCGAGCGAGAGGCGCCAACCCCAGGGGTGGAGGTGCGCCGTGCCGTAGTTGATGAGCTGCCCGCCCACGATGCCCAGCGTCGTCGCCATCTGAAACATCATGTTCAGCGCGCCGCGCAGCTGCGCCGGTGCCATTTCCGAGAGATACAGAGGCACGGCCTGCACGCAGAGACGGCGGACGGGGTTAGCATGTGATAAGGCGATTGCGGTGACTCATGGGGAATGCAATCACGTAGTACCTGGTTGGCGGAGCCGACGCCGAGCCCGAGCAGAACTCGACCGAGCACGAGCATCTCGATGTTGACGGCTGCTCCTGTGAGCGCGGCGCCGAGAAGAAAGAAGATGCCGCCCACCAGCATCGTGCGCACTCTGCCGAAGCGCGACGTGGTGACGGACGCGATGAGCCCGCCGAAGATGCCGGCGATGAAGAGCGAGGACGTGAAGAGCTGTAGCAGCTGCGAGTCGAACTTGCACCACGAGTTCTCGTGCGCCGAGAGCTTCTTCGTCAGCACTGCGGGGAAAAATGCCTCTAGAAATCCATCCATGTTGGTCACCCCGCCTGAGCACAGCACGTGTGGGATCGTTCGTTAGAATGACAAGCATGGGTGCACCTGCGTTGAAAGTTAGCGCGGATTGTTGGCTCACCTGTGATGCCGATGTCATAGCCAAACAGCAGCCCGCCGCTCGCGGCCACGAGGCTGGAGAGGATGACGTACGCCGTCACTCTCCCGTTGAACTGGTGCGAGCCCGGCGACACAGGAACCATGCCGCCTCCTGCCATTATCACACAACTTGTAGAAGTTTCGCTTTCGAATCTTGAAGGATATTGAGTTCCAGGATTTCTTGATTAAGTCCACTGACTGACGAGCAGTGAATTTATTCACTGACGGCCAAAGCTGGACTGCCACAGGAGTGGGCAGATGGTGGTGGGCTTTCAGAATTGAATTCGGCTTGGGGGAGTGGGTGAGATCACTCGCGTCACTGTGTTGCCTTGCCCCTCGAGCATTGGTTTCGGATGAGATGAGGGAGCAGTGGCACCTCGATCAGATAAATTCCACATGCGGTTCGCACGTAGACTCGGGGGATCGCGAGCATTGGGAATTGGACAGAAATCTCACTCGCGGCAATAACTGCATCGGTAACCAGATTGAGGTGAAACGCTACACTGAGTGCATGCATCATCTGTATTTAAGACTAATGGTTGCAAAAACGGAAACGTAAATGTTCATGCAGAGTTAATCAATGAATTAAGTTTTATCTTAACTATGACACGTTTATTGAGGAAATAATACAAACACATCATTGACCCGTCCCATCCGTCCCGTCCCCTTTCCTCGTATGACTGTACAAAGCTATGATACACGCCAGCGCTAGCATGGCGAGAGCGACCCCGAACATAATAAACGCCACCCACTCCAGTTGCACCTTGCTCTTGGCTCCATAGCAGCCTTGCGGGCTGGAGGAGAGGTCGTGGAATAGGTCAACGAGGAATTGACACGTGGCCAGGTCATACATGTCGGGCACCAGGTCCGCCACACTTGCCGTGGCAGCAGCAGCACTGGCAAGCAGGTGGTAGGAGGAGTTGGGGATGGGCGTGCCTCGCCGCACACAGATAACAGGGTTCTCTGACTCACAGTGGTATGCGGCGTAGTCCTATGGGGCAGGGGCACAGGGCATGGGCAGAGGCGGTGTTTAGGGAACTCAGCGAGGTGAAGAGGAGGCAACAGGTTAGCATGACAAATGATTAATTGATAAGTTGTAGAGCAGTACAGGTGGTTCATTCCTATTCCCGCATCCCACATGAGCAGTACGGTGTGCTGCAAATGTAGCAGGAGGTGCGAGCAGGAGGAGGTGAGCAGGAGGTGTAGTGCAGTGCTGCGTTGTGTGATGAACATGCGGACGTGAGGATAGGAATGTCACAACAGCCCCCATTCTCAGCACCAGACACTTGAGGATCAAATATGGTCTCACCTGTTCGAAGGAGCGCACAGAACCGTATCCGGCAGGGCACACAGCGGGAGCGAGGTTGCTGCTCTCGTTGAACACCGGGCACAGCAGCGGAATTACACGATCCTCTCCACTGCTGCTGCTGCTGCTGCTGCTGTTGCCGCCAGGGCTCAAGGCGGTGCTGCTCTGCTCTGTGCGTGCCGCTGCGTCAGGCACAGCAGCTTCACTATTCCCTCCTCCTGAACCCGCCTCCGCAACGCTGCTGCTGCTAACCATGCCCATGCTCGACCCGCGCCCTCTCAGCCCCCCTGCGCGCGCAGCCCCTCCTGCCCCTTCCACCGCACTGCTCGCCACAGCCGTGCCGCCGCCACCCGCGCCACTGGCATCGCCTCCCCCCGGAGCGCTGGTCTCCAGGAGCCCAGCGGAGCGCAGCATGCGGGCGAGCCCGCCCAGCGCCGCGTTGCCGCTCTCGATCTGCGCATTGGCGAACCCCACCAGCTGGTTCGCGCCGCGCGCCGCGTTCACCCGCGCGATGCGCGCCGCGCGCGGGTTGATGCAGGGCAGCAGCGGCGCGAGTGTCGAGGCGGCGGGGCTGGCGGCGTAGAGAGCCATCTCGGCGCAGGAGTCGCGCAGCATGCTGCGCGCGCAGGGGGAAGGCGGAAGTGGAGGACAGGGAAGAGCGGAAAATACTGGGTAACGAAGTTAGAATTGAGATGGGCCGCACTTGGGATGGAGAAGTGGGAATGCTCGTGCGCGGGGCGCACGACTTGCAAAGCAGTCAAGTCGCATGGCGAGACACAAGCGCGCGCGCATAAGGAGGAGGGATGCAGGTGGGTGGCGGACTTACACACGCGCAGAGGAGAAGACGGCCGCGAGCAGCCACGCGACGAGCAGCAGCGCGAGCAGCACCGCCATGCTCCTGGGGTGGGACGCATGGGCAGGATGGGCGGAGAAGGGAGGGAGGGAGAACGGTGCAATGAGGAGGGGCGAATAGTGAGGGGAGTGCGGGGGCGGGGAGGAGCGTGCGTCGCATGCTCTCACGTGCATAATTGACCAAAAGAGAAGGCGCGGGAGCAAAGAGCAAAGAGCAAGGATGATGGGTGATGAGAAGCACTCACAGGAGGTGCACAGCCAGGCACTGCCGCCTGCCCCTGCACGCCCCTGCAGTGCGCCCACACACGCAGGCCGGGAGGCAGGCAGGGAGGGAGGTGGAGAGGGAGTAAAGGGCATGAGTAGAGGGAAGGATACGCAGCTCGTGTGTAGGGGGGGCTGAAAGGATCGAGGCAGGCATGTGGTGTGGAGGGATGGGGAAAGGCATGGAGGCAAATGGTGGCGTGCGGTGGGTGGGGGGTTGCGGCTTTGAGGCATTGTGGTATGAGGTGCGGTGTGCGCGCCCTGAGGAGTGTGGCGAGCTCATGGCGGCCACACTGCCCTCCGCACCTCCGCCACTCTCCATGAACCCACCCCCCCACATTCAGTCCCCCCAGGCCCTCCTACGTCCCCAACACCCCCACACTCACTTCCCCACACCTCTGCTCACACTCGCTCACCACCATCTACACCCACCAAGAGCGGAGATAGCGGAGAGCAGCAGCAGCAGGCAGGAAGCAGCCATGAGCGATATGAGACTGCACGGGCCGCATGGGGAGGGGCGGATGGGGTGGGGCGCATGGGGTGGGGCGGATTGGGGAGTTGATTGGAGAAATGAATGGGCGGTAGAGATAGGTGCACAAAGAGAGGCAGTCTGGCGAGAAGCCTTTGTGGTGTGCAAGGGTTCATACCAAAGGGCACGAAAGGGAGGAGGGGGGAGTTGGGAGGAGTGCGCGGAAGGCAGGCAGGCAGGCGGGTGGACAGGCAGGCAAAGAGCAGAGGGGGGAGGAGGGAGGGGGGGAGGGGCGGGGCGGGCGGCACAGACGTGGTGGTGGTGATGGAGAAGGCCCTTTGTGCCACGCGCTCCACCGTGCCCTCCAGCTTGTGCGCCTGGCGCTGCAGTGTGTGCACCGACACCAGAGCACGCCGAGCAAACACCAGTATTGACGCCGCGTCCATGCTGCCGTTGCCGCTGCCCTCACCCCCCACTCGCCCCACCGCGTTCCCCCAGCCTTGCTGCGACCCTCCTGCTGTGCCATTGCCGCCGCTGCTGCTACCACACGGACCATTGGTGCTGCTGCGTGCACCACCAGCGTCGCCTGCCTGCACGCTGCTCCCTGAAGCGCCGCCGCCACTCTCGGGTGCTGCCCATGCAGAGCCCATCTGCTGCTTCTGCTGCGCCTGCACCTGCGGTGGTGGCGGCTGAGCAGGCAGCAGCAGCGAGGGGTCGGAGAGGGTGCGGTTGAACACCGCGTACGCTGCTGTCAGCGTGCCCGCCATGTGGTCCAGCTGGTGATGGTGGTGGGAAAGGGGGTGAGGATGGGTTGGGATGGGTGACGAGGGCAATGCGAGGGCGGGGCTGGAGGGCGAGGAGTGGGGCAGAGCAGGGCACACGTGGAGGCGAGCAGCAGTGATGGTGTGCGGTTATGGCTTGCGCACATGCACTCATGCACGCCACATGGGGTACTGCTGCCTTTTGTGCTGCCGCACATAACAGGTATGGGGGGGGGAGAGAAAGGCGCGGGCACAAGGTGCAAGCGAACAGAGAGGGCGGTATGAGCAGGCGGGCGGTACCTTATTGATGGCAGCAGCAATGCTGGTGATGACAGAGTCCCTGGTGTGCACGGCTATGGGGCGGAACGATGCACTCGCGTACAGCGCCACGCCCACCGCCGCACTGTGTGTCATGGCAGGGAGGGGTCGGTGAGGGGAGAGGGGATGGGAGAGGGGCGAGGTGAGGGGAGGGCATAGGGGAGGGGTGAGATGAGATGTACGCGCAAGGAGTTGGTGGTGGGCGGAGGTGCGATTCCACATGGCGTGCATACCATGGGAGGCTGCGACGGGCTTCAAGGAAGCATGTCGAAAGGATGTGAGGAGTGGAGCAGCAGAGACGGAACAGGTGGGTGAGGGTAGAGACGAGAGCAGCAGGTGCAAGCTCGGGGTACCCCCACTCACATGGCCAACAGCAGGCTCGCAGCAAGCAACACCCACCGCACCACCTGCCACCCCAATCGCACCGCTCGCCCCCACCCCGTCTTCTCCCTTCCCTCTGCGCCCACCCCTCCTGCTTCCCGACTTGCCCCTGTTCCCCTTGGTGCCGTTGCCACACTGTTGCTGCCGCTCGTATTGCTAATCCCCTCCTCCGCCCCCCGTTGACAAGGCTTCTTCTCCTCCTGCCCCCATGCCTCACACTCCTCCCCCTCCCAAGGGACTGACAGCTCAGACGCCACGTGGCGAAGGCCGATTGGAGCAGAATCAGCGCTGGATAGAGACAGGAAAGGCGCAGAGGAAGAAGCAGATGAGGAGGAGGAGAGGGAGGAGGAGACGGAGGGGCGGGTGGCTGAGGAAGCAGAGGAGGTGCGAGGGGAGGAGAAGGAGGAGAAGGAGGAGAAGGAGGAGAGGGAGGAGGAGGCAGATCTGGTGATGGCGATACTGTTGCCCATGTCTGGTGCGCTCACCCACGATGCTGCAGGGGGGGATGTGCACATGTCAACATGGGGCCAGTGAGCACCCGAGCTGCCTGCCATGGGTTTGTGGCCCTGCACGCATGCCTCCAGCCGCCCACCCGTGGCCTCAACGATACCTGCCCCCCCAGCTGCAGCAGATGGCACCGCTGACTGCTCGCCTCTGCCTGCCCGCCCTCCGGTCAATTTGCCCCTTTCCGTTCCTCTTCCTGACACCCTCTCTGCCTCCGTAGCGCCCTCCACACCACCTGCTTCTGCTGCTACACGTGCCCTTGCACCCTTCTTTGAAATTGCCACGTGGCAGCAACTCAATGGTTGGCGGAAGCAGAGTATAAGGCCGACCAGCACAATCCCGAGGAGGCACAGGATAACGCCAACTGCTGCCGCCCACCACCCAGTGAACGCTGCGGACTGAAGGAAACACAAGGAGGGGAAGGCGGGAAGAGAGAGGGCAAGGAGAAGAGGGACATATGTGCAACATGGGACAGCTTCCACAGCTTTTGTCACCACTGCTCATGTATGCTGCAGCGCGCTCACGCGAAAGCGCTGCTCCCCAAGTCCCGCGCCACCTTGGTGGCGGCGCCCAGTGCAGTGAACCCCTTGTCCGAGCCTGTAGGCATCGGGGAGGTTCTCCACGCCATGGAGGGGGGGGCCCAGGTGCTGTACACAAGTGCAGTAGTTGGTGCTACAAGTGCCCGTGATCGCTGTACCTACCGCATTGCCCTCCCCTTGTATAACACCGCTGATATCAATAAAGGACCATTCGAGGGCAAGGAAAAAAGGAATGGATGCGAAGCTGGGTCATATGTGACACATGGGACCTGCTTCAATGCCATGCACGTGCTACTTCAAGTCAATGACCATGCAAGGCCCTACGGCATGGCACACGTGGCACTGACCGCCCAGTAGTGCACGTCAGTGACGTTGTACGGGCCTCGGTAGCGCCTGAACCCGTCCATTGGATCCACGCGTGATAGGCTGCCGCGCTGCCCTGCCGCCTCGTCCCCCTCGTCCCCGCCGCCATCGCCTGCCTGCACCACCCTCAGCAGACTCAGCACGCCGCCAAGCCCGCCACTCCCGTCGGTTCCCCCCTGCGTGGCGCTGGTGACCATGGGACATGGCAGCAAGCTCGCCCTGTCATCCGGGATCGCCGCCGCCTCTGCCGTTCCTGCTGCTCCTGCGCCCGCACCCGTGCCGCCACTATCAGGCCTGGTGGAAGCGGAAGATGCGCCACTGTTGTTGGTCGCGGGGGCTGCAGGGGATGCGGCAGCAAGGGCCGGGGAAGCCGCTGTCGCCGCGGCGAGCGGTCGGGGCGCGTTGGACTCGGCGGGCAGAACGTACAGGCGCTTGCGCACCCCCGCACCATGCCCCACCGCCCCTTTAGCGTGCCGCCACCTCTCCCACTGGGACTCCGCTCGCTCAAGCCTGCCCGTCCGCACGCTGCCAAGCGGGGCAGCGAGCGCGGGGGTCAGAGTCAGCAGGGCCAGAAGCGCTGGTAGTAGCAGGAGCGGGGACGGGGCAGTGCGGGTGGCGCGCGAGGGGCGTAGCGCGTGCTGCAGTCCGCGCCGCTCACTCCAACTGGCGCTCCCCTCGCAGCCGTGCGGTTTCCGGCTCTCCGCCGCCGTCACACACCACCACGCCCATCTGCTGTGGGGCGCGGCTGGGCGATGGAGAAGCGCTCTGAATACACTGCCTCGGCACTGCCCCACAACCACTCGTGTCTCTCCCGACCGACACCTCCAGTCGTCCTGAGCAAGCATTATGGAGCTGGGCATGTGTCAAACGCAGTGTACGGCTCTCCGCGGTCCGCCCTTGCCTCCGCCGCGGCCGTCGCCTCCTCGCACCTCCCTGCTGCCCCTTCTTCTCCCCGTTTTCTTGTCGCGACTGTTCGCCTCAGCGTTTCTCTCAGAGACCTCGTCCCCGCCCGCGGGCTAGCCGTGCCCGAGCTGGTGAGAATATAGAACCAAATTCGATCACTCAGATCCCTGCGGCCTGCTTGGCTAAAGTGATGGTGTGAACCTTAGCGGCACGTGTGGCAACGAGACGATCGTGTAGCGCGTGACGGGATTCAATTGCGCATCATGCTGCTGGTACAACTTCCCCCGCGCTCAGCTCAACTGATGGAGCATCGGTAAATCCGGCTTTGGCGATCTCGCGAACTCGAAACACTCGTCAAGTTTTTGTCGAGTGCCGTCTCGCGGCCGTTGCAATCACCGGCTTGCTCAGTGAAGAGCGCCGTGGACGGCCCGTCTCGCCGTGCGAGGACAGCGCTGGTGAGCGT
Source organism: Closterium sp. NIES-65 (assembly GCA_948144175.1). Lineage (NCBI taxonomy): Eukaryota > Viridiplantae > Streptophyta > Zygnematophyceae > Desmidiales > Closteriaceae > Closterium > Closterium sp. NIES-65. The sequence continues at coordinate 348,070 of CANXME010002232.1, read as the reverse complement.
GATTCAAGAGATTCTAACTGCAAGGATTCGTTCAGCGATCGAAGAAATACTGGGCGACGACCGTCCACGCAACGTCATCGACACACTATAGGTGCAGGCTTAAACGCGCGGCAGACACAGCGATGGCCACACAATGGTTCGACAAACGAGTTTTCCCTTTTCACGCAGGGAATGGCGCCTTGTGCGCGAAGACAGGTGGTCACAGACGATGAGAGGCGAGGAGGAATGAAAACAGAAGAATGAGAATGATCGACACCAGGAGGTGACGATTGAGATTGGATAAGCGAACAGGCAGACAGCCTGCGACGAAAGGTTCGGCTGTCGTCCTTTCCTGGCAAAAGCACCACGGCGTGCCGCATAGTCGCTATGACGTAAGAAAATGTGGCTCGTTCGAGGGAGCAGTTGAGGATAGGGATAGAGCGGAGGGATTCGTAAGGAGCTAGCAGCTGTGGCAGTGAGCGTAGAGATTTGGGCGCTGACATTTGTGAGAGAGAGGAGCAAGCGTGAAGAGTAGTGCCATGGTGGGTGTCGAGGTTAGGGGTGGATGGAACCGAGGAGCAGTGACGATGAGAGGGAAGATCGAACGGATGGAAGCCATGAGTGCAGATGAACGGTTGGATGAGGTGGACAAACCTGCTAAATTCTGTGTTCCTTCGTTGGGTGACCCCTCAAGCGACTCGGTGACGCAAGCAATGGGGTGTGTGCTTTGGTAATGTCGGTGACGACCAGCCATGTCTCGCTCCACTGCAGGCGAGTCCCATGACCGCAGTAGCTTTGCCACGTGGATTACACGATGGTTGCCTAGTGACAAGTCGAGGCGCGAACAATCTCCAAATGACAGCTGTAGCGCCTCGTCTCTCTTCTCAAATCAGGGAATCTACCGTGTTATACCATACTGTAACGTATATGGTACATACTATAACACACCATACCATGCTCAAGTCCTCTCTAGCAAGCATACAACTAAGGTTGGTTTGGTTGGTGGTAGAAGACCTGGGTCCCATTCCAACCAAGACACGACAGGAACCTTGGCGCATGGATTTCACTATCACGTAAAACCCGAGTCTAGCATGGCAAGGGTTCAAGTGTAAGGATTTTTCCCGAATTCCTTATCGGGGTTGACTGCTTCGCGTACAACCCGATTTTCGGAGTTCGCACGTTCAGCCGATTTCAACGCTGCCGAGGCTCCTCACGTCGCCTTCGGCTTTCCCATTGCCAAACCTGCACCCAACCTCGCTCGTCCGAGGTTTCCTCCTAGCTAGAGTAGTCCTACATTAGTCTGTGCATTCATTGTATTCGCAGTTGATTCAGTCACAGCTTCGTTATTCGTTTACCTGCGCACTCTCTCTTACAACTCATAACACCTGGTATCAGAGCTACTTTCCTAGTTCACCCCGCTTTTCCGAGGGTAGTTTGGTGGCATAGGGTGTGGCTGGTTTAGTGACTACACGACGGTTGGCTGCAGGGATTGTTAATTCAATCCTGCCCGACTCCGATAGTTCGTGTTTTCATTTGCCTGAAGGCCACGGAGACCCGATTGCCCACCAGACGTAGCGTTAGGCATATGGATCAGGAAGCGGTCAACAGGATGATGGCGCAAGTGGCAGAAATGCAGGAAAGAATGAAGACGTTAATGGCAAAAGTGACGACACTGCGAGAGGAAAACGCCGAACTACGCCAGACGCGAGGTGAAGCGCGTCAGGAGTCGCCTGTGGACGAAGGCGAGGGCAACAGTCAGGCGATGAGCAATCCATTGGATGCGCTCACACGTGACTTCGAAGAGGAGGATAGGCAGCGAGCGGCAACAGCTCCAGTTGCAGTGACAACGATCAAGATCAAGCCCGTCAATCCACCCCCGTTTAATCCTACGGACAAGACGGTTACGGTAAAAGGGTGGTTGTTCGGGGTCGAAGTCTTTTTTACTGCAGCCGGAGTTAATGACGACGCCACGCGTATTAATTACGCAGTTTCGCTTCTTCGAGGTGCAGCGCTTGAGTGGTGGCGCCGAACCTTGGAAACAAGGACGCCGACAGGTGTGACACATGCGGCAGACGGGACCTCTACAGTGACTAATCAAGTGGCAACGTCGATCTTCGGAGTGACCACGATACGCACGTGGAAGGAGTGGGGCGCAGCCTTACGAGGTCGCTTCGAGCACGTATCCGCCTCGGAGCAAGCTCGCATGAAGCTGCGTGCATGGTCGCAGATGGCTTCTGTCCAAGACTACACGGCGTCATTTATGAGCCTCGCCGACCAAGTCGATGACATGTCGGAAGCTGAACGGCTGGATAAATACACCAGCGGCCTCAAATACGAGATACAGTACGAGGTTCGCAAGGGCCGTCCGACATCATTTCTTGCAGTAGTACAGTTGGCGGAGTCCACAGATGCGCTGATGCAGTACGCGAGAGCAGCTTCCCGGGAGGGAAACCGTTTTCGTGGCCAGACCCATCGGACCACGATCAACGCCGTCCATACACCCGACCACCCTCCTAAGGGACCGTGTTTCCGGTGTGGGAAGACGGGTCACTACATGAAAGATTGCCACGAGAAAACGCCACTGACGGGGAACGAGAGGAAGGAGCAGGGAAATGGGAAGAGTCAGTAATTAGCGGGCCCTTTACTGACTGTGCTCCGTTGCCCGAACCCCACCATCCCCACCGAGTCGTGGTTCCGATTCATGCAATCGATCGCACTCGGCCGAATAACAGGGATAATCACGTGGATCACCCTGTGCTGGTCGCTGGTAAGGTGTTAAAAAATAACCTGAAAATGTTCGTCGATGGAGGGGCCAGTCATAGCCTCTTCAATTTGGCGAGCGCAAAAAAATGCAAGCTGCAACTTGACAGGTGTCTGCCCGAAGTCGACGCTCGCCTCGTGGACGGGACGCCTCTGGCGATAACGGAAGAAACACAGACGGTCAGGATCGAATGCGGCGACGATTTCGGCTTCAGCATGAAGTTCCTCGCGACAACATTGGACGGCTGCGACGTACTGCTGGGACGCGATTGGCTGCGACGGCACAACCCCGTCATCGACTGGACAACGGGGACGTGCAGCATCAACAAGCACGAGGGGCTAATTAAGCTCCCTGCATGGACCCCTAACTACATCCAAGCCCCGTGCGTCAAAGCCATCACTATAGCTCGCCACTTCAACAGGGGCGCGCAGCTGTTCGCCGTTTGTTTACGCGAGTTGGCAGTCGACACCGAAGGAAAAGACATCGAGAAGCTGTGTGCAGCTGTACCACCGGATTTAGCGGAGCTGATTCGGAGGTACCCGGAAATCTTCCCCGACGATCTGCCACCTGGACTGCCACCGGAGAGACCTGAGGACCACAAAATCCAGCTAGAACCTGGAGCGCAACCAACCGTTCGGACACAGTGGCGGCTGACCCAGCCGGAACTCGAGGAGCTGCGACGACAAATCGACGCACTGTTAGAAAAAGGGTTCATTCGGGCCAGCACATCTCCCTTCGCAGCACCGATTCTGTTCACTCCGAAGAAAGACGGCGGGCTTCGCATGTGTATCGACTATCGCGCGCTGAACAGGGTCACCATCAAGTCTCGCTACCCAATCACCACCGACAACTTCGTGGCGCTCGCTATTTCTCGAAAATTGACTTACGTGGCGGTTACCATCAAATTCGAGTCTTCGCCGACGATTGTCACAAGACCGCGTTTCGTACACGCTACGGGAGTTACGAATTCACAGTGATGCCTTTCGGCCTCACGAACGCGCCCTCAACTTTTCAGCTGACCATGAACAGGGTTTTTCGGGATCTTCTAGACCGGTGCGTTATCGTCTACTAAGACGATATCCTCATTTTTAGCAAGACAAGGGAGCAGCACCTCCGTGACCTGGACGCAGTGTTTAAGCGGCTGCAGGAGAACCGACTCATCACCAAGGGCTCTAAGTGCGAGTTTTTTAAGCAGGAGTTGGAGTTTTTGGGGCACGTCATCTCGCGCGACGGCATTAAAATCGACCCGGCGAAAATCAATACCATACAGGAGTGGAAGTCCCCGACGAACGTCACGGAGCTCCAGAGTTTCCTCGGATTCGTAAATTACGTCCGGAGGTTTATCCCGAATATGGCGGGGATAACCGGCTCGCTGACCGACCTGCTGCACAAGGACAAGAATTTTGTGTGGGGGGAGGAGGCAGAAGCGGCGTTCCGGGAACTCAAGAATTTTCTCGTTTCCCCTCATGTGATGCGCATCGCCGATCCATCGAAGCCGTTCGAAGTTGTAACCGACGCCTCAGATTTCGCCATCGGAGCTGTGCTCCTCCAAGATTTCGGGAACGGGTTGCAGCCGATAGCCTACGAATCACGCAAGCTGCAGGCAGCCGAACGCAACTACCCGATCCACGACAAGGAGATGCTCGCCATCATACACGCATTGAAACTATGGCGATGCTACCTGGTGGGCGCCGACGTCACTGTTCGCACGGACCACAAATCCCTACAGTATCTGCGAGCCCAACCCAACCTCAACCCACGACAGATTCGATGGCTCGACTACATGGAGAGCCATTTCACCTACCGCATCACGTACAAATAAGGGGCTAATAACATTGCCGACGCCCTGACTCGACCGACAGTACAATCCGCTGCAGTACTCATCACCCACTCGAACCCGCTACTTACCGGACTATTCACCCACGGCTACATGACAGACCCCTTCTTCACAACGGGAAACCATCAGCAGGCTACGACGCAGAAAGGGGACTATTACCTAAAAGCCGGAACCGACCGGATTTGGGTTCCCGCTTACCGTCTGCTGCGTGAGCTCCTCATCCAGGAGATACATGATTCAAACCTCTCCGGACATTTCGGGGTCGATAAGACACAGAAACTACTGCACCGTCACTATTACTGGCCCGATTCCTCTAACGACGTGCAGCGCTATGTGTCCTCATGCAGGGTGTGCCAAGCAATGAAGTCGACACGTCAGCGACCAGCTGGATTGCTGCAACCCCTCGAGCCACCCGAACGACCGTGGCAACAAGTGACGATGGATTTTGTCACGGGGATGCCAGCTGGGCCGACAGGCAACGACGGTGTTCTCGTCGTCGTCGACCGCTTCACGAAAATGGCGCACTTCGCACCATGCCGAACGACAATCACAGCCGAAGAAACTGCGCGACTTTTCATATCGACGGTCGTGCGACTGCACGGCATCCCTTCAGCGATCATCAGCGACTGCGACCCAAAATTCACATCCAAATTCTGGAAGGAGACATGGGCGCAATACGGCACGAAGCTACAGTTCTCATCGGCTTACCACCCGCAGACCGACGGTCAAACAGAGCGGACCAACCAGACCATGGAGCAGTTAATCAGGACAAACTGCCCCGATCATGCCCGTCGGGAAGACTCGCTCGCAATGCTGGAATTCGCTTTCAACAACGCACCATCCAGCACGACTAATCATTCCCTATTTTTCCTGAATTATGGGATGGACCCGACGGTTCCGACGACAACTACACTCGACAATCCGGTCCCGCGTTCCCAAACTTTCGTGACGGAACTTCAGGAAGTCCGCAAAAAAGCCGCCGACGCAATTCGCAAAGCGAATACTACTTCCCGCAAATACACCAACCTTCTTCGCCGGGAACTCGTCTTGACTACTGGGCAACTAGTCCTCCTCGACACGAAAAACCTGAACCTGCCCGGCCCTGCGAAACTTCGGCCACGATTTTGGGGACCGTTCAAAATTCTCAAGATGGTGACACCTGTCACCGCGAAGCTGTTGCTACCCGACGATTGGCATATACATGACGCGTTCCACATCAGCCTTCTTCGGAAGTTCGTGCATACCACGACCGACATCGCACGCCAGCAAGCGGCCCCGACAGCTCGCCCCGTCCCGGAGCCAACCCTTGACCCTTCCAAGATTCTCGCTCATCGGGTCCGCCTTGACGCCGCTGGATGCCACGTGGATTTCTTAATTCGCTGGACCGACCGCACCAGTGAGGACGACACGTGGGTGCCATTCGCTTCATTGGACGCCTCGACGCTTGTTGGTGATTATCTGGCGCGACGGCGTGTTTCGGCTATTGACTACCTTTCTTAAGGGGGGGGGGGGGGGGGGGGGTGGTATAAGGAATTTTCCCGAATTCCTTATCGGGGTTGACTGCTTCGCGTACAACCCGATTTTCGGAGTTCGCACGTTCGGCCGATTTCAACGCTGCCGAGGCTCCTCACGTCGCCTTTGGCTTTCCCATCGCCAAACCTGCACCCAACCTCGCTCGTCCGAGGTTTCCTCCTAGCTAGAGTAGTCCTACATTAGTCTGTGCATTCATTGTATTCGCAGTTGATTCAGTCACAGCTTCGTTATTCGTTTACCTGCGCACTCTCTCTTACAACTCATAACATCAAGATTCTTGAACATGATTTAGCAGATGAACACGGTAACCTGCCATTCTGTGGGGCTCTCGTGCAATCCACGGTGAAGGTGTTTAAAGCCCGAGTTCCACATGGCTGTTTTCATGTTCAAGATTCTTGAATATGAATTCGCCAAACACCATGTTACCACCCGAAGTTGAGCACTCTTTCGCAATCAAGGGGAACTCGTGTGCGACAGTGATCCGTGATTGGCCAGTGACACTCACAGGGAGAGGGGTCTGCCGGCAATGCAGCATTGTTCACACTCAGTAAACTTGAAAACCATCTTGTACTAAGTGGCAAGCATACTAAACCTGGTTCACCGGACTTTCACGCTCATAGAATAACTCCTTAGACACACCAAAACTCGTGTACGAACACACGCGGCATTTCGTGCTATATTCTCATTGGTATGGTTAGGATGCTGGTACACCACGTTCAGATGGCAACTGTCACGATGTCGCAACGCCTTCTGTTCCAGCTCCCATTACTCGCATGCAAGCGAGGTCGTTGACAATGCGCCTCGTCGCCCTATTTCGGATATTCGCCCACGCTTGCAACGATCCGTACTTGGCAGGGTAACGCGGACCTTTCCGAAACCATGTGCTTTACTCCGCGCATCGCCGTTCAGTGTGAGGTTTGAGCAGACTCATCCCGCCAACTCGCCGTTCGTCTTAGTAGTATCCATCGTCCAGACCTTGGGTCCAGTGGTAGATGACCCATTGTTAGTACAATCCGTACACTCCACATCGACCCATGCACCTACAACGTCTACGGGTAGGAATAATCTCCGAGTAGTACTAGTTTCTAGATTGATGGGCGCAGTGATCCCGATCCTCCTCGCGTCGTTGCTTTTCCCGTCTGTGTTACCCTCTCTCGCCGCTTTTGCCGCTGCGAATCCTTCGGCTGCAGCCAGCGTAGACTCTACCGAGGCGCTCTATAATGCGTTGATTCGCGACATGGGCGCGGACTAGGAGGTCATAAACGCGCGGAACTCGCCGCTCGGCGCGCTGCTTGTGGCGCCGACTAACTACGCGTGGCAGTTGTTCTGGAGCAAACAAACACGAGGCAACCTGCGGGCAGGTGGAGAGGTCGAGTAACAGCGTGGCTAAAACTCTTTAACGTGCCAGAGCGAGCCAGGGCGAAGCGGCCGACTGCGACAGGTGGGTATAGATAGCCGACCCTTGCTGCTAATAGGAAATCCCCTCCTCTGCTTCCACGCATCCCCTCCCTGCTTCCCCCCATCCCCTTCCCTGCATCCCCACATCCACTTCCTGCTTCCGCCCATCCCCTTCCCTGCTTACCCCCGTCTCCTTTCCCTGCTTCCCCCCATCCCGTTCCTTGCTTTCCCCTATCCCGTTCCCTGCTTCCCCCCATCCCGTTCCTTGCTTCCCCCCATCCCCTTCCCTGCTCCCCCCCATCCCCTTCCCTGCTTCCCCCCATCCCCTTCCCTGCTCCCCCCCATCCCCTTCCCTGCTTCCCCCCATCCCCTTCCCTGCTTCCCCCCATCCCCTTCCCTGCTTCCCCCCATCCCCTTCCCTGCTTCCCCCCATCCCCTTCCCTGCTCCCCCCCATCCCCTTCCCTGCTTCCCCCCATCCCCTTCCCTGCTCCCCCCCATCACCTTCCCTGCTTCCCCCCATCCCCTTCCCTGCTCCCCCCCATCCCCTTCCCTGCTTCCCCCCATCCCCTTCCTTGCTTCCCCCCATCCCCTTCCCTGCTTCCCCACATCCCCTTCCTTGCTTCCCCCCGTCCCCTTCCTTGCTTCACCCCATCCCATTTCCTGCTTTCCCCCATCCCGTTCCCTGCTTTCCCACATCCCGTTCCCTGCTTCCCCCTATCCCCTTCCCTGCTTCCCCCCATCCCCTTCCCTGCTTCCCCCCATCCCCTTCCCTGCTTCCCCCCATCCCCTTCCCTGCTTTCCCCCATCCCCTTCCCTGCTTCCCCCCATCCCCTTCCCTGCTTCCCCACATCCCCTTCCCTGCTTCCCCCTATCCCCTTCCCTGCCTCCCCCCATGCCCTTCCCTGCCTCCCCCCATCCCGATCCCTGCTTCCCCCCATCCCCTTCCCTGCTTCCCCCATCCCGTTCCCTGCTTCCCCCCATTCCCTACCATGTTTCCCCATATCCCCTTCCCTGCTTCCCCCCATCCCCATCCGTGTGCACCCATCTATTTCCCCATACATGCTTTCATCATTCCCCGTGACCCCTTCCGTGCTTCCCCATGTCCCCTTTCCTGCATCCCCAAGTCCTCTTCCCTGCTTCCCCATGTCCCCTTCCCTGCTTCCCCATGTCCCCTTCCCTTCTTCCCCATGTCCCCTTCCCTGCTTCCCCATGTCCCCTTCCCTGCTTCCCCCCATCCCCTTCCCTGCTTTCCCCCGTCCCCTTCCGTGCTTCCCCGTGTCCCCTTCCCTGCTTCCCCCCATCCCCTTCCCTTCGGGTGCCCCATCCCTAAACATGCTTCCCCCCATCCTCTTCCCTTCCCCCCACCCCCTTCCCTGCTTCCCCATGTCCCCTTCCTTGCTTCCCCATGTCCCCTTCCCTGCTTCCCCCCATCCCATTCCCTGCTTCCCCCCATCCCCTCCCCTGCTTCACCGTGTCCCCTTCCACGGCACTCACATGCACCACCTGTCTGCTCTTCATATTCTTCCTCCCCGCTCCCCGCTCTGGGCTAGATTTTCTTAGAGCTACGGCTGCTCCCGACACACCGGAACCGCCTAGGTCTACTGTTCACGACTCTGCCCCTGTAGTAACCCCTACTCCTACTACTTCTCCTATTCCCGTCCCATTCACTCTCCCCCCGGCTGTTGCTGGCTGCAGCAAAGATCCTCCACCGCCCTCGCCCGGTCTTACTCCAAGCACGGTGCGGGTGTCCCTTGGCCCGCCGTCGGCTACTTCCGCTCCCAAGCGTGCGCGATCTGGTAAGTGGGCGCAAAGTACTCTGACTAACGAGCAAGGTGTATTGAACAGAAATGTGGTACAAGTACTAACCCTAATTGGGTTGTAACCCATATTGGCTACCCCACTACAGCCTATACAACACACAACATAAGAGTTTGACACTTCTGACTCATGAGGTCCAAGATGAGCCTTACTTTGTGCTCATGGCTTAAACCAAGGTGGATGCCCCAGCACGCGCGGCTTGAAAATTTATCGATAGTTGACGTTGGTGGGTGGTACTGTACCATACATCCCCACACGCAGAGCATGGATGTGTCACCCTTGGTCCCCGTCCACTTTACATGCGGCGACGAGTTGCCGATAATGGCCGTGGTTGACAGAATGTTGTGCACCCGCACGGCGTGGTGCATTGCGTAGGTACAGTAGATTGGTGGAAGATTCGATTGCTTTATCAACGCTCGCACCTTCATCATGAGCGTACGGTTCGTGCGCTCAGCTACGCCTTGCTGCTGGTGCGCGTAGGGGAGGGAAATATGATGCTCAATTCCCTTTTGCGCCGGGTACTACTACAGCTCCTTGCTCCTGAACTTCGCTGCGCCGTCAGATTGCCAGTTTCAACTTTCTTGACGTAGCGCGTTCCTGCATCGACGAAGGTGAGCGTATACAACTCATCATTGATTCCGCAGTGCCCCACGTTGAGGAATTCACTGTACAACTTGTGCAGTTTGGGGTAGCGATTTGTTCTAGGTTCGAGGAGCGGGAGCAGCTGGTGACTCAGCGCAGCTTCGGGGCAGATGGTGCAGTTGCGCGGATGTGTTACGCCTCTCAATTCGGTGCCATCAGGGCGCAAGAGTGCGCCATGTGCAAATACGCCAGCTTCGATGCAGTTCTTTAGCGTTACGTACGAGGGGTGACTGAGGCGCTAGTGCCAGAAGGCATCATTTGCGCGGAATCCAGAGGTGCGCATGTAGCGTGAGAGGGCTGCTTCGGGATCTTCTTCAGGTACTGGGGCGGCTTCTGAGAAAACTGAAACGAGAATGATTGACTAAGGAATGAAAGTGATACAAATATGCAACCCTAGAAATGTGTACCCCATATAGGCTACCCCACTATAGCCTACACAACATTATAATTTGACACACCCCCATAGGCAAAGTGGGGGAGAACAAGGGGTCACAAGACCAAGCAAGCAAAGCAAAACAAAGCTCAGGGTGGATCACAAAGTCACCACACATTCCGAGCACAAGTTCAAGGCCAGAAGGCCAGTTCACGTGCAGGAACACACACACACACACACACACACACATTGTCAAACATTATATATGTTCTGCTTGTGTAGGCTACAGTGGGTTAGCCTATAGGGGGTACACAATTCTAGGGTTTCCTACTTGTACTCATTTCATTGCTAGTTCATTCATTCCTGTTCGCTTATTCTCACATGGTATCGAGCAGGTTCCCCTGTGGGAACTGTTCGTAGGGCCCACCACCGCTACCTCTTAACCTTTTTTTTCCTGCCCGGAGCGCGCTCCGGGCCCTAGTACTTCTTTTTTTTCGATCTGCCCTAGTGCTCTGAAGGCCGCCCGCCCTAGCGCCCGAGCGCCGCCGCCCTTGCGCCCTGACGGCCGCCCGCCCTAGTGCCCTGACGGCCGCCCGCTCTAGCGCCCGAACGCCGCCCGCCCTAGCGCCCTGACGGCCGCCCGCCCTAGCGCCCGAGCGCCGCCCGCCCTAGCGCCCGAGCGCCGCCCGCCCTAGCGCCCGAGCGCCGCCCGCCCTAGCGCCCTGACGGCCGCCCGCCCTAGCGCCCGAGCGCCGCCCGCCCTAGCGCCCTGACGGCCGCCCGCCCTAGCGCCCGTGCGCCGCTCGCCCTAGCGCCCTGACGGCCGCCCGCCCTAGCGCCCTGTCGGCCGCCCGCCCTAGCGCCCGAGCGCAGCCCGCCCTAGCGCCCTGACGGCCGCCCGCCCTAGCGCCCGTGCGCCGCTCGCCCTAGCGCCCGAGCGCCGCCCGCCCTTGCGCCCTGACGGCCGCCCGCCCTGACGCCTGAGCGCCGCCCGCCCTAGCGCCCTGACGGCCGCCCGCCCTGACGCCTGAGCGCCGCCCGCTCTAGCGCTCTGACGACCGCCCGCCCTGACGCCTGAGCGCCGCCCGTCGTCGCCCCAGCGCCCTAGCGCCCGACGCCCGCGAGCCGCCCGTCGCAGCCGCCCGTGAGCTGCCTGTACGCCGCCCGCCGAGCCGCCCGTGCACCCGCCCAGCGTGAGCCGCCCACGACCGCCCAGGCTGCCGTCCCCTTCTACCGGCCCCGCAACTGCACCTGCTGGCCCCGCCGCTGCACCTACCGGCCCCCACCACCCACCCCCCCTTTTCCCGTCGCCTGTCGAGGCGACCTGAGGGGGCCGCTTGCCAGCAGAGGGGTGGCAGGTGTGTGGCCTCCCCTGCTTCTCCTCCTCCTTCATCGCTCACCTGCAGCAGCCGGGCCGCCCCACTGCCGAGCCGCCCTGCACCCGAGCCGCCCAACAGCCGAACCGCCCTGCCGCCGAGCCACCGGGTCGCTGAGCTGCTGAGCTGCAGTTGCTGCCGAGCCGCCCTGCCGCCGAGCCGCCGAGTCACCGAGCTGCTGAGCTGCAGTTGCTGCCGAGCCGCCTTGCCGCCGAGCCGCCCGAGTCGCCCGAGCCGCCGAGCCGCCGAGCTGCCGAGCCGCTGAGTCGCCGAGCCTACTCTTCCCACCACTGGTGAGCTCTTGCTCTGCTAGCACGCTCACGTCGCCTGCTTGCCTGCCTGCCTGCCTTTTGGCTTGCCTGGCTGCCTGCCTTCCTGCTGCTAGTCCTGCTCCTGCTTCTACTTGCGGAGCCAGATGCAGCCCCAGCGACGCCTGCGTGAGTCCCTCACGCCCCAGCAGCTGCGTGAGTGGTACGCTGGTTGGGGCTGTAGGGGTGGCGACGCTACTCCTACTTCCACTCCTGCTGCTTCTACTCGTGGTGGCGGCCAGATGCAGCTCCCGCGACCCTCTCGTGTGTCTCTCACGCCTCGCCAGCTTCGTGAGTGGTACGCTCAGAGTGGAGGGTCTCTCAGTGCTGTTCGCTGCTCTTACGTGATTCGCACTGGTACTCGGACTGGTCAGCCTTGTGGGACACGTAGTCATACACAGTCCCGCTGCTTCGCCCGTCTGAGCGACGCCTGGCGTACCGTGTTTGGCGACGAGGCTGAGCTTCCCGACTGGGTGGAGTTGCTTAGGCAGAGGGTAGATATATATGCTCTTGACTATGATGCTATTCTCACTGCCATGTATGCATTGCCTACTAGTGCTGACCATGCCGGTCACCTGTGCGTCCCGCCTGACCCAGGTATAGGACCTGCTGCTCTAGCTACTGGTGAGGCTGCTGCTCAGGGTGCTAGTGAGTCTCCTGCTCCAGGTACAGGTGCGGCTGCTGCTCTAGGTGCTAGTGAGTCTGCTTCCTCAGGTGCGGGTGAGGCTGCGCTCTCAGGTACCGCGTTGGCTTCGGCCTCCCTCACCTTTACACTTGACTCTGGGGCTTCTCGCTCCTTCTTTCGGGACCGCACCACACTCACGCCGCTTGGTCGGCCGGTTGCTGTCTCCCTGGCTGACCCCTCTGGGGGTCCTGTCCTCGCTCACTTCTCCACTGTCCTCCCGTGTCCGGCTGCCCCCTCGGGCACCCTGTCTGGCCTGTACCTCCCCTCGTTCTCGACGAACTTGGTGAGTGGTGCAGACCTACAGGATGCGGGGGTTCACCAGTTCACTCCTGCGAGTCAGCGGGTGACCCACTGCACGGACGCACGCACAGGCCGGCACCTGGCCACGTTCTCGCGTCGGCCGGGGTCGAGCCTCTACACCCTGACCACTGAGTCTCCTCCTGTCCCCGCGTCCGGTCAGGTAGCAGCGTCGGGTCAGGTGTTTGCTGCTGCGTCCAGGTCTGGTCCTGAGTCTGCCCCCTGTTCGTGTCGCCTCTTGTCTCACGAGACTCTTCTGTGGCACCACCGTCTAGGCCACCCCTCCTTGCCCCGTCTTCGGGGCATGGCTTCCCGTGTCCTTGTCTCTGGTCTTCCCCAGTCTCTCCCTCCCCTTCCTTCGGGACCAGGACCTTCCTGTGTCCCCTGTGTCGAGGGGCGCCTCAAGGCTGCTCCTCACTCCTCCCAGTTTCCCCCGACAGAGGCTCCTCTGCAGACGCTTCACATGGACGTGTGGGGCCCGGCCCCCGTCCGTGGGCAGGGTCACGAGCGCTACTTCCTGTTGGTGGTTGACGACTACTCGCGTTACACCTCAGTCTTCCCCTTGCGCAGCAAGGGTGCTGTCACTGAGGTGCTGATCGACTGGATCCGCGAGGCTCGTCTCCAGCTCAGGAGGAGCTTCGGCTCGGACTTTCCTGTTCTGCGTCTGCACTCTGACCGAGGTGGGGAGTTCTCCTCTCGCCTTCTGCGAGACTACTGTCGTGCCCAGGGGATCCGCCAGACCTTTACGCTTCCGGACTCTCCACAGCAAAATGGGATTACTGAGCGCCGCATTGGCATGGTCATGGATGTCGCTCGTACGTCCATGATGCATGCGGCTGCCCCCCATTTTCTGTGGCCGTTTGCGGTTCGGTACGCGGCGCATCAGCTCAACCTTCACCCCAAGGTCTCTCGGCCCGCGATGTCCCCAATGTTACTGTGGACGGGGAAGGTCGGCGATGCGTCTGCGTTCCGTGTCTGGGGATCTCGGGCGTTTGTCCGCGACTTGTCTGCGGACAAGCTGTCCCCCCGTGCTGCTCCCTGTGTCTTCCTTGGCTTCCCCCTTGACGCTCCAGGGTGGCAGTTCTACCACCCCTCCTCTCGTCGTGTTCTGTCCTCCCAGGACGTCACGTTCGACGAGTCAGTCCCCTTCTACCGCCTCTTCCCCTACCGTACTCCTTCCCTCCCCCCCCCACCGGACTTCCTGGTGCCAGTTCCCCCCCCGGTAGACCCCCTCCCCCCTCAGGTTCCTGCCCCTTCAGGTGTGTCCCAGGTAGACACAGTCGAGCCAGTCGAGGTTGCTGCTGAGTCTGGTCCTGCTGCGGGTGCAGAGTCTGGGGGTGCTACGCCTGCGGGTGCTGAGCTTGGGGGTGCTGCTGCTGGGGGTGCTGAGCCTGGGGGTGCGAGGCCGGGGGGTGCTGAGCTTGGGGGTGCTGCTGCTGGGGGTGCTGAGCCGGGGGGTGCTACGTCAGGAGCTGCTGAGCCTAGGGGTGCTGAGCCTGGAGGTGCGGAGCCTGCGACTGCTGGGCGGGAGCCGCTCTCTCCACAGGAGCTGCGCGAGTGGTTTGCTCGCCGCTGGAGGCGTGCTGCTGGAGCTGGAGCTTCTTCGCTTGCTGAGGGTGCTGCCGGTCCCGGAGCTGCTGGGCCTGCGAGTCCTACTGGAGCTGGAGCTACTGAGTCTGGGGGTGCTGAGTCTGGAGCTGCTGAGCCTGGAGGTGCTGAGTCTGGAGCTGCTGAGCCTGGGGGTGCTACGTCTGGAGCTGCTGTGCCTGGGGGTGCTGAGTCTGGAGCTGCTGAGCCTGGGGTTTCTCCTGCTGCTGCGTCTCGCCGGGAGCCCCTCTCTCCGCAGGAGCTGCGCGAGTGGTTTGCTCGCCGTTGGAGGAGTGCTGCTGGAGCTGGAGCTTCGTCGACCGTCGAGGGTGCTGGTGCTGCCGGTCCCGGAGCTGCTGGGCCTGCGGGTCCTACTGGAGCTGGAGCTGCTGAGGGTGTTGGTGCTGAGACTACTGCTGTCTGTCCTGACGGTGGTTCTGCTGCTGGTGCTGCTGGAGGTCCTGCCGCTGGAGGTGTTGGTGGCGCTGGTGCTGTCGCTGAGGGTGCTGGTGCTGTCCCTGCTGAGTGTGGAGCTGCTGCGCGGCCTCGGCCGTACTTCGTTCCGCTCCTACAGCAGGTTCTTGGTCTTTTTCCTTCGGTAGAGTGTCCACAGCCTGTCCAGTCGCAGTCACTGTTGGAGCCTTCCTCTCCTCTGCCTGCTCCCTCTCCTTACACTGGTCCTACTGGAGGTCTTGCTGAGCGTCGTGAACCTACGTCTCGTCCCGCGTCGCCGGTTCGTGCTGCTCGCGCTAGTGGTCGCGGTTCGCGTCAGCGTCCTCCTCCTGTCCCTGGCACGCACCGGATGTCTCTGCGTCCGTCCACTGCTCCTCTGCGTGCCCCTTTGCCTTCTCCTCCTGAGTCCTCTCTTCCTGCGCTTGCCGACCCTGAGTCGGACTCTCTTCGCGCTGCCAGTCCTTCTGTCACGCGTCTGCTTGCTACTGCCGTCACTGACCCCTCTTTTGAGTCCACTGCTGCGTCTGCTCTAGTCGCTGAGCTCGTTGACTTTGCTGCTCGCTGTCGTCTCGACTACGGTGCTAGTCTTGTTGCTGAGTCTGCGTCTGTCTGTCCTCCGTCCGTCGGGGGTGAGTGTGCTCTTGGCACGGACGTCCTAGAGGACAGGCACGAGGAGTTCCAGTGTCTAGCGGCTGCTTCACCTCATCTCGCGTCTGTACTGCTTGCCCCTGAGGGAGACCCGGATGCACTAGACATCCCGACTCCGCGTTCTTACGCGGAGGCCGTAGAGGGTCCCTACTCCTCTCAGTGGCAGGCAGCTATGGATGCAGAGATGGCTTCCTGGAAGTCCACAGGCACCTACGTTGACGCGGTTCCCCCTCCTGGGGCGAACATCGTCAGTGGCATGTGGATCTTCAGGGTGAAGCGGCCGCCGGGCTCTCCACCTGTCTTCAAGGCACGGTACGTTGCTCGTGGCTTCAGTCAGCGGCAGGGAGTTGACTACTTTCAGACCTTCTCTCCCACCCCGAAGATGACCACTCTTTGGGTGCTGCTGCACATAGCCGCTCAGCGCGACTACGAGCTTCACTCTCTCAACTTCAGCACTGCGTTCCTGCAGGGTAGCCTGCACGAGGAGATCTGGCTGCGCCGTCCACCTGGCTTCACTGGGACTTTCCCTCCTGGCACCCAGTGGAGCCTCCGACGGCCAGTCTACGGTCTCCGCCAGGCACCGCGTAAGTGGCACGACACACTGAGGACTACGCTTGCGGCTCTTGGGTTCGCTCCTTCTAGTGCTGACCCGTCGCTGTTTCTGCGCACCGACACTTCACTGCCGCCGTTCTACATCCTCGTGTACGTCGACGACTTGGTCTTTGCCACAGCGGACACTGCTGGACTCGCCTACGTGAAGTCCGAGCTGCTGAAGAGACACACGTGCACAGACCTGGGTGAACTGCGCAGCTACCTTGGCTTGCAGATCACTCGGGACAGAGCACGCCGCACCATTACCTTGACTCAGTCACACATGGTGCAGCAGGTCCTTCAGCGCTTCGGCTTCACGTACTCCTCGCCTCAGGCCACTCCTCTGCCTACTCGCCACTCACTCTCAGCTCTGCCTTCGGATGAGTCCGTAGAGTCGAGTGGTCCGTATGCAGAGCTTGTTGGCTGCCTCATGTACCTGATGACCTGCACACGACCTGACCTTGCATACCCTCTGAGCATTCTTGCTCGCTATGTTGCTCCTGGGAGACACAGACCGGAGCACATGGCTGCAGCGAAGAGGGTATTGCGCTACCTGTGCAGTACGTCGGGCATGGGGCTAGTGCTTGGAGGGCGGAGTCCAGTGGTCCTTACCGGCCACGCGGACGCTTCTTGGGCTGACGACCAGGCTACGCAGCGGTCGTCACAGGGTTACACCTTCAGCCTTGGTTCCGGCTCTGTCTCGTGGCGGTCTACTCGCTCGTCTTCAATTCTCGGCTCCAGTTGTGAGGCTGAGATCTACGCCGGGGCCATGGCTGCACAGGAGCTTCGCTGGCTCACCTACCTGCTGACTGACCTTGGAGAGCCACCTCGTTCTCCTCCAGTGCTGTACGTAGACAACAAGGCCATGCTGGCCTTGTGTCGAGAGCAGCGCTTGGAGCACAGAACGAAGCACATTGCTCTCCGCTACTTCCTTGCTCGTGAGCTGCAGCAGCGTGGTCAGTTGCGACTTGCGTACGTGGCCTCTGAGGCCAACACTGCTGATGTCTTCACCAAGGCACTCGCGCCTTGTGACCATCAGCGCTTTTGCACCCAGCTGGGTCTTCTGCCTGTCTTGCCTCACTTGCTCTCCTCTTGACTTCACTTGTACTGTGACATATATATATACCTGCTCTTGCTTGTCTAGTTTTATATATATGTCTGTACTCCTGCATGTGAACTGGCCTCTGGCCCTGCTCTTGCGCTCGGACTGTGTGGTGACTTTGTGATCCACCCTGAGCTTGCTTTGCTTTGCTTGATTGGTCTTGTGACCCCTTGTTCTCCCCCACTTTGCCTATGGGGGTGTGTCAAACATTATATATGTTCTGCTTGTGTAGGCTACAGTGGGTTAGCCTATAGGGGGTACACAATTCTAAGGTTTCCTACTTGTACTCATTTCACTGCTAGTTCATTCATTCCTGTTCGCTTATTCTCACACACATATATATATGTATGTATTTATATATAACAGGCTAAACAAGCAAGAGCAAGAGAATATATATATGTCACAGTACAAGCAAGGTCAAGAAGTGAGTAAGTGAGACAAGACAGGCACAAGACCAAGCTGGGTACAGAAGCGCTGATGATCACAAGGCGCAAGTGCCTTAGTGAAGATATCAGCAGTGTTGGCCTCAGAGGCCAGGTACGCAAGTCGCAACTGACCACGCTGCTGCAGCTCACGAGCAAGAAAGTAGCGGAGAGCAATGTGTTTCGTTCAGTGCTCCAGGCGCTGCTCCTGACACAAGGCCAGCATGGCCTTGTTGTCCACGTACAGCACTGGAGGAGAACGAGGCGGCTCTCCGAGGTCAGTCAGCAGGTAGGTGAGCCAGCGAAGCTCCTGAGCAGCCATGGCTCCGGCGTAGATCTCAGCCTCACAACTGGAGCCGAGAACAGAAGACGAGCGAGTAGCCCGCCACGAAACAGAGCCGGAACCAAGGCTGAAGGTGTAACCCTGTGACGACCGCTGTGTAGCCTGGTCGTCAGCCAAAGAAGCGTCTGCATGCCCAGTGAGGACCACTGGACTCTGCCCTCCAAGCACTAGCCCCATGCCCGACGTACTGCACAAGTAGCGCAACACCCTCTTTGCTGCAGCCATGTGCTCTGGTCTGTGTCTCCCAGGAGCAACATAGCGTGCAAGAATGCTAAGAGGGTATGCAAGGTCAGGTCGTGTGCAGGTCATCAGGTACATGAGGCAGCTAACAAGCTCTGGGTACGGGCCACTCGACTCTACGGACTCATCCGAAGGCAGAGCTGAGAGCGAGTGGCGAGTAGGCAGAGGAGTGGCCTGAGGCGAGGAGTACGTGAAGCCGAAGCGCTGAAGGACCTGCTGCACCATGTGTGACTGAGTCAGGGTAATGGTGCGGCGTGCTCTGTCCCGGGTGATCTGCAAGCCAAGGTAGCTGCGCAGTTCACCCAGGTCTGTGCACGTGTGTCTCTTCTGCAGCTCGGACTTCACGTGGGCGAGTCCAGCAGTGTCAGCAGTGGAAAAGACAAAGTCGTCGACGTACACGAGGATGTAGAACGGCGGCGGAGCGGTGTCGGTGCGCAGAAACAGCGACGGGTCAGCAGTAGAGGGAGCAAACCCAAGAGCCGCAAGCGTAGTCCTCAGTGTGTCGTGCCACTCGCGCGGTGCCTGGCGGAGACCGTAGACTGGCCGTCGGAGGCTCCACTGGGTGCCAGGAGGGAAAGTCCCAGTGAAGCCAGGTGGACGGCGCAGCCAGATCTCCTCGTGCAGGCTACCCTGCAAGAAAGCAGTGCTGAAGTCAAGGGAGTGAAGCTCGTAGTCACGCTGAGCGGCTATGTGTAGCAGCACCCAAAGAGTGGTCATCTTCGGGGTGGGAGAGAAGGTCTGAAAGACACTGGAAGTCCTCCTGCCTGTCCTCAAGGACGTCGGTGCCAAGAGCACACTCACCCCCGACGGACGGAGGACAGACAGACGCAGACTCAGCAACAAGACTAGCAGCGTAGTCTAGACGACAGCGAGCAGCAAAGTCGACGAGCTCAGCAAAAAGAGCAGACGCAGCAGTGGACTCAAAGGAGGGGTCAGTGACGACAGTAGCAAGGAGACGCGTGACAGTAGGACTGGCAGCACGAAGAGAGTCCGACTCCGGGTCGGCAAGTACAGGAAGAGAGGACTCAGGAGGAGAAGGCAAAGGGGCACGCAGAGGAGCACTGGACGGACGCAGAAACATCCGGTGCGTGCCAGGGACAGGAGGAGGACGCTGACGCGAACCGCGACCACTAGTGCGAGCAGCACGAACAGGCAACGCAGGACGAGACGCAGGCTCACGACGCTCAGCAAGACCTATAGTAGGACCAGTGTAGGGAGAAGGAGCAGGCAGTGGGGAGGCCGGCGGTAGCTGTGACTGGGACTGGACAGGCGGTGGACACTCTAAGGGAGGAGGAAGACCAAGAACCTGCTGAAGGAGCGGAACAAAGTACGGCCGAGGCCGCGCGGCGACTCTAGACACAGCAGGGACAGCACCAGCGCCAACAACACCGCCAGCTGCAGGACCTCCAGTGGGACCACCAGCACCCGCAGCAGGACCTGAGCCAGCAGCACCAGTAGTACCCCCAGCAGAACCGCCTCCAGGACTGACAGTAGTAGCCTCAGCGCCAACACTCTCAATAGCTCCAGCTCCGGGCGAACCCGCAGGCCTAGCAGCTCCAGTACTCGCGGCACGAGCACCTCCGGGACCGGCGGCACCAGCACCCTCAGCAGTCAAAGAAGCTCCAGCAGTACGCCTCCAGCGCCGGGCAAACCACTCACGCAGCTCTTGTGGAGAGAGTGGCTCCCGCCGAGACGAAGCACCCGGAGAACCTCCAGGCCCAGCACCGCCAGACGCCACACGAGCAGGTCCAGCGGCTGCTGGCTCCGCACCTCCAGGCTCAATAGCTCCAGACGCAGCACCCCCAGGCTCAGCAGCTCCTGACGTGGCACCCCTAGGCTCAGCACTTCCAGACGTAGGACCTCCAGGCTCAGCACCCCCAGGCGTAGCACCCCCAGGCGCAGCACCCCCAGGCGCAGCACCCCCAAGCGTAGCACCCACAAGCTCAGCACCCCCAGGCGCAGCACCCCCAAGCTCAGCACCCCCAGCAGTACCACCCGAAGGCCCAGCACCCGCAGGTGTAGTACCCACCCGCGCAGCACCCCCAGAGTCAGCACCCCCAGGCTCAGCACCCGACGCAGCTACCTGACCAGACGCAGGGACAGGAGGAGACTCAGTGGTCAGGGTGTAGAGGCTCGACCCCGGCCGACGCGTAAACGTGGCCAGGTGCGAGCGTCCGAGCAGTGGGTCACCCGCTGACTCGCAGGAGTAAACTGGTGAACCCCCGCATCCTGTAGGTCAGCACCACTCACCAAGTTCGTAGAGAACGAGGGGAGGTAAAGACCAGACAAGGTGCCAGAGGGGGCAGCCGGACACGGGAGGTCAGTAGAGAAGTGAGAGAGGACAGGACCCCCAGAGGGGTCTGCCAGGGAGACTGCAACCGGCCGACCAAGCGGCATGAGTGTGGTGCGGTCTCAAAAGAAGGAGCGAGAAGCCCCTGAGTCAAGTGTGAAGGTGAGGGAGGCCGAAGCCGACGCGGTACCTGAGAGCGCAGACTCACCAGCACCTGAGGACGCAGACGCACTGGTACCTAGAGCAACAGCCGCACTGGCACCTAGAGAAGCAGCCTCACCAGCACCTAGAGAAGCAGTCTCAATGCCCGGATCGGGCGGGAAACACCGGTAACAGTCACCCTCGTCACTATAAGTCACAGCATACATGGCAGCAAGAATAGGATCAAAGTCAAGATCAAAGATAGCTACACCTGCCCTAGACAGCTCTCCCCAGCGGGGGATCTCAGCGGCCTCCGGGAACTGGTGACGCCAAGCGTCCGTCAGGCGGCCAAAGCAGCGCTGGGTGGAGTGGGCACCCCCACACTGCTCACCCGCGCGGTCGCCGGTGCGAAGGACGTAGGTGCACGGACCAAAACCCCCACCACGCTGACGTGCAGCGTACCACTCACGGAGCTGCTGAGGGGGGGGATGTCCCGAGAACGCTGCTGCTGTTGCTGCTGGCGCTGACCACCACCGGAGCCGCTCCGCTGCGAAGCGCCACCCCGACCAGCTCCACCTCCTCCACCACCGCCTCCTCCACCTCCGCCACCACCGCCGCCTGGGCTCCCACCGCTACCGCCTCCGCCGCCTCCGCCTCCACTGGTGCCACCGACACCTCCACCCCCGCCACCACTCCCACCGCCACCCCCACTCCCTCCGCCGCCTCCACCGCCACCTCCGCCACCCCCGCGAGCTCCACCCGCGCCCTTGCCCCCCTTGCCCTTGCCAGAGCGGCGTCTCCCGCTAGGGGCAGACGCCGCACCGACCGACTCAAGACCAACGAGGTCTACCGCAGCAGCAGAGGCGACAGAGGGCAAAAGGGGGGAAGGGGAACACCCCTCAAAGATGGGGGTGCGAGGGTCACCACGAGAGGCTCCTACAGCGACTATGCTCTTCTCCGCTGCTAGGAGGGCCTTCTCTAGGAGGTCAACAGTGAGAGTGGTGGGACAGACTGAGAGGAAGTGGTCCCTGACTACACGAAGGGAGTCAAGGAGGCAGGTGACTATATAATAGAGAGTGATGTACATGGGGGGGGGGGTTCTTGGCGCAGAACTCAGCAGGAAGCGCAGCGCGGTAGCGAGTGTCACTAGTGCGGAGGTGCGTAATGAGGTCAGCGACTGTGGGAAAGGCAGCAAGGTCAGGGAAGAGGTACGGTAGCATGAGGCGGCTCAGTGCAGCAGTGGCAGGGGAAGAGTAGCGCGCAACTACGGTGTCGTACAAGGTCTGAGCACTCTTGTACTGACTAAAGTGTGCGCGCTCAGTGGTAGGCAGGTGGCGACGCACAGCAAGACGTGCAGCAGCATCGCGAGTGGCCCATTGGGAGCAAATAGTGGCGTCGGCATCGGCAGCAGGGGCAGGAGAGGCACCAGAGGTGAGGTCAAAGAGGGAGAGACCATCTGCTCTATCGCACTGTAGGAAAAGCTGCAGGTCATCTACCCAGACTTCAAAGTCAATGGCCCGACCCTCAGCGTCAAAGGCGAGAACACTGGGGGTAGCCATGACTGCAGTAGACTAGCAGCGCTAACTGTAGGGCAGGGGCAGTGTAGTGACAGAGACGCTGCTCTCACCAGACAGGGCGGTTCGGGCAGCTCGGCAGCATAGCAGCTCGGCAACACGGCGGCTCGTGCGACTCGGGCGGCTCAGCAGCAACTGCTGCTCTGCGGCATCAGCGGCTCGGCTCCTCAGCGGATCAGGCGGCTCGGGCGGCTCGGGCGGCTCGGGCGGCTCGGGCGGAACGGATGGCTCGGGCGGCTCGGGCGGCTCGGGCGGCTCGGTAGGGCGGCGGGGTCGCAGCGAAGGGCGGCGGGGCCGCAGCGAAGGGCGGTGGGGCCGTAGCGAAGGGCGGCGGGGCCGCAAGGTAGGCGGCGGGGCCGCAGCGAGAGGGGCGGCAGGGCCGCAGCGAAGGGCGGCGGGGCCGAAGGGAAGGGCGGCGGGGCCGCAGTGAAGGGCGGCAGGGCCGCAACGAAGGGCGGCGGGGCCGCAGCGAAGGGCGGCGGGGCCGGGACAGGGCGGCGCCGGGGCCGTAGGGCGAGGCGACGGGGCCGTAGGGCTAGGCGACGGGGCCGCTAGGGCGATGGGGCCGCCAGGGCGACGGGGCTGCTAGGGGGACGGGGCCGCTAGGGCGACGTGACGCAGTGAGAGAGAGGAGCGCGACTCGGGTTGAGGGCGCTCCGGGCAGGAAAAAAAAGTTTCGACTTGGTGGGCCCTAGGCAGAGTTCCCACTAGGGAACCTGCTCGATACCATGAGAAAACTGAAACGAGAATGATTGACTAAGGAATGAAAGTGATACAAATATGCAACCCTAGAAATGTGTACCCCATATAGGCTACCCCACTATAGCCTACACAACATAATAATTTGACAGCTTCTGCTACTGCTACGTTAGCTCCTACTTCTTCTTCTTCGTCATCGTTTGCCGCGGCTAGCATCAGCGCCAAAAACTCTCTGTCGCGAATGATGGAGTAGGAAATATTGGTCCCAGGGATGGTTCCAGGGACAAAGGTTGGCTCGCGCGGCTCGGGGTCAGGCCCGTAAACAGTGCGCTGCGGGGTAGAGGGCTCGTTGCTCAAGTCGATGGTGTCCCAAGGGTCGCAGTGTGGCTGGATGTCAGGTGGGGGTAGTGCAGGTGCAGGGAGGCGTGGAGGGCGACCAAGAGGAACAACAAGAGGTTCCACTTCTTCTTCTTCTCCCCCCCTTTGGTCCTCGCGGGAAGCTCTCTAGCCTTCGCCACAAGTGCCCCAGCCGCTCCTCTCATCGCCAGATGCAGCGCCCCATCCGCCAGTGTTGCCACCAGTGGCGGCACCCCAACCGCTAGTGTCACTTGTTCCCCATCCACAGGCGCTTCCCCAACCCCTTTCATTGGAAGCACTCTCCTCTTCTTCCCATCCGCTCCAGGCGAATGTACCGCGTGACTTCGCAAGACTCCTTTGGCAAAGCTCTTCTGCTTCACAGCGCGCCAATTCTTCTTCTTCCACCACGGTGAGCTTCGCCATGGGGTCGCGTTAGTAGGGGTAGATCTCCATGAACTTCTCCTTGGTGTAGGGTCGTGGCACGCGATTTGCATCGAAGGTGCCGACACCAGTGCCATGTAGCATGCCCTGAAGATGTTGCGATGCAGGTCCGGGGAGGGGATGCTCCTCCATTTCGAAGATGCCGCGCGTTGCGATTTCGAGCTCCAGGTTGGACATTCTGTCAGATTTATATGACATAGCTATTGTAGGCTATAGTGGGATAGCACATATGGGGTACAGCTTTCTAGGGTTTGTATTTGTACCCAAATTTCACTTAGTCAATTCATTCTCGTTCATTATCACATGGTTTCAAAGCACATATGCTCCTGGCCTGTGGGCCCTACTACTGCTTCCGCTGCTACTCGATCTGTCGCACGCCCCGTGGCGTACGACCTATTTTTGCGCGCGGCGATTTTCTCTCTGGCGCGCGCCTCGAGGCGCGCGGCCCCGTTCCTCCTAGGCACGCCACTCCCCTCTACCCCGTCGCAGCGCCCAGGGGAGCCGCGCGCGACCCCTCGCTGCCCCGTCGCGGCCCCATCTCGTCGCGCCGCCCTAGCGGCCGCGTCACGCCGCCCTCGCGGCCCCGTCACCTACCCCTGCGGCCCCGGCGCCGCCCATCCCGGCCCCGGCTCCGCCCTTCCTGGCCCCGGCGCCACCTCGGCTGGCCTCGTCGCCTACCCCGGCGACCCCGACGCCGCCCTTCCCGACCCGACCCGGCCCCGCCTCTGCTGGCCCCGTCGCCTGCCCCTGCGGCCCCAGCTCTGCCCTTCCTGGCCCCGGCGCCACCTCGGCTGGCCCCGTCGCCTACCCCGGCGACCTCGACGCCGCCCTTCCCGACCCGGCCCCGCCTCTATTGGCCCCGTCGCCTACCCCTGCGGCCCCGGCGCTGCCCTTCCCGGCCCCGGCGCCACCTCTGCTGGCCCCGACGCCGCCCTTACCGGCCCCGGCGCCGCCTCTACTGGCCCCGTCGCCTACCTCTGCGGCTCCGGCACCGCCCTTCCCGGCCCCGGCGCCGCCTCTGCTGGACCCGTCACCTACCCTGTGGCCCCGGCGCCACCTCTGCTGGCCCCGTCGCCGCTCCACCCGGCCCCGCCGCCGTCCCCAAGCGGCCCCGCCGTCACCACCGAGCCGCCGGCCCCGTCGAGCTGCTACCGAGCCGCCCGAGCCGCAGCGCCACCTGAGCCGCCCGAGCCGCCGGGTCGCCAAGCCGCCGAGCTGCAGTTGCTGCCGAGCCGCCGTACCGCCGAGCCGCCCGAGCCGCCGAGTCGCCGAGCCGCAGTTGCCGCCGAGCCGCCCGAGTCGCCCGAGCCGCCGAGCCGCAGTTGCTGCCGAGCCGCTGTGCCGCCGAGCCGCCCGAGCCGCCCGCACCGCCGAGTCGCCGAGTCGTCGAGTCGCCGAGCTTGCTCTTCCCACCACTGGTGAGCCCCTGCCCTGCTAGCGCGTTGCCCGCTGCCTGCTTGCCTGCCTGCCTGCCTTTCGGCCTGCCTGGCTGCCTGCCTTACTGCTGCTACTCCTGCTCCTGCTTCTACTGGCGGAGCCAGATGCAGCCCCATCGACGTCCGCGTGAGTCCCTTACGCCCAAGCAGCTGCGTGAGTGGTACGCTGGTTGGGGTTGTAGGGGTGGCGGCGCTGCTACTACTACCACTACTGCTGCTACTACTACTGGCGGCGGCCAGATGCAGCTCCAGCGACGCCCACGCGCGTCTCTCATGCCCCAGCAACTTCGTGAGTGGTAAGCTCAGAGTGGAGGGTCTCTCAGTTCTGTTCGCTGCTCTTACGTGATTCGCATTGGTGCTCGGACTGGTCAGCCTTGTGGGACACCTAGTCACACACAGTCCCGCTGCTTCGCCCGTCTGAGCGACGCCTGGCGTACCGAGTTTGGTGACGAGGCTGAGCTCCCCGACTGGGTGGAGTTGCTTAGGCAGAGGGTAGATATATTTGCTCTTGACTATGATGCTATTCTCACTGCCATGTATGCATTGCCTACTAGTGCTGACCGTGCCGGTCACCTATGCGTACCGCCTGACCCGGGTAGAGAGCTTGC
The DNA here is from genome assembly GCA_948144175.1 of Closterium sp. NIES-65. NCBI lineage: Eukaryota > Viridiplantae > Streptophyta > Zygnematophyceae > Desmidiales > Closteriaceae > Closterium > Closterium sp. NIES-65. Next base: position 322,130 of record CANXME010002232.1, on the reverse strand, counting down.
TGCTCTAGCTGCTGGTGAGGCTGCTGCTCTGGGTGCTAGTGAGTCTCCTGCTCCAAGTACAGGTGCGGCTGCTGCTCTAGATGCTAGTGAGTTTGCTTCCTCAGGTGCGGGTGAGTCTGCTCTCTCAGGTACCGCGCCGGCTCCGGCCTCTCACACCTTCACTCTTGACTCAGGGGCTTCCCGCTCCTTCTTTCAAGACCGCACCACACTCACGCTGCTTGGTCGGCCAGTTGCAGTCTCTCTGGCAGACCCCTCTGGGGACCCTGTCCTTGCTCACTTCTCCACTGTCCTCCCGTGTCCGGCGGCCTTATCTGGCACCCTGTGTGGTCTTTACCTCCCCTCGTTCTCTACGAACTTGGTGAGTGGTGCTGACCTACAGGATGCGGGGGTTCACCAGTTCACTCCTGCGAGTCAGCGGGTGACCCACTGCATGGACGCTCGGACAGGCCGACACCTGGCCACGTTTACACGTCGGCCGGGGTCGAGCCTGTACACACTGACCATTGCATCTCCTCCAGTCACTGCGTCTGGTCAGGTAGCTGCGTTGGGTAAGGTGTATGCTGCAGCGTCCAGGTCTGGTCCTGAGTCTGCCCCCTGCTTGTGTCGTCTCCTGTCTCACGAGACTCTCCTGTGGCACCACCGCCTTGGTCACCCCTCCCTGCTTCGTCTCCGAACCATAGCCTCCCGTGTCCTTGTCTCTGGTCTTCCCCGGTCCCTCCCTCCCCTTCCTTCGGGGCTTGGCCCTACCTGCGTCCCCTGTGTCGAGGGGCGACAGCGGGCTGCCCCTCACTCCTCTAAGTTTCCTCCGACAGAGGCCCCGCTGCAGACGCTTCACATGGACGTGTGGGGCCCGGCCCGCGTCCGTGGATAGGGTCACAAGCGCTACTTCCTGCAAGTGGTTGACGACTACTCGCGTTACACCACAGTCTTCCCCTTGCGCAGCAAGGGTGATGTCACTGAGGTGTTGATCGACTGGATCCGTGCAGCTCGTCTCTAGCTCAGGCGGAGCTTCGGCTCGGACTTTCCTGTTGTGCGTCTGCACTCTTACAGAGGCGGAGAGTTCTCCTCTGGCCTTCTGCGAGCCTACTGTCGTGCACGAGGCATCCGCCAGACCTTCACGCTTCCGGACTCTCCACAGCAAAATGGGATTGCTGAGCGCCGCATTGGCATGGTCATAGACGTCGCCCGTACGTCCATGATGCATGCGGCTGCCCCCCATTTTCTGTGGTCGTTTGCGGTCCGGTACGCGGCGCATTAGATCAACCTTCAGCCTAGGGTCTCCATGCTGGAGACCTCCCCAGCTTTGCTGTGGACGGGGAAGGTAGGCGATGCGTCTGCGTTCCGTGTCTGGGGATCTCGGGCGTTTGTCCGTGACTTGTCTGCGGACAAGTTGTCCCCTCGTGCTGCTCCCTACGTCTTCTTGGGTTTCCCCCCTGACGCGCCAGGGTGGCAGTTCTACCACCCCACCTCTCGTCGTGTTCTGTCCTCCCAGGTCATCACGTTTGACGAGTCGGTCCCCTACTACCGCCTCTTCCCCTACCGCACTCCGTCCCTCCCCCCGCCACCGCTCTTCCTTGTGCCAGGTCCCCCTCCGGTAGACCCCCTTCCCCCTCAGGGTCCTGCCCCTTCAGGTGTGTCCCAGGTAGATGCAGTCGAGCCTGTCGAGGTTACTCGTGACTCTGGTACCGCTGGGGGTGCTGAGCCTGGGGGTGCTGGGACTGGGGGTGCTGACCCTGGGGGTGCTTGTCGAAATATTTTGTCATGTTTTATAATTGCTTGTAGTTGTAGTTAGTGTAGTTATGTAAACTTTTGTTGGTGGTGCACCTTATTTTGTTTCTATGCTATATGTACCCCTGAACCTATAGTGAAACCACCTTTTCACCAATTTCTCTCTCAACTCACTCGACATCGCTCCTAAGGAAAATACCGCTCGATACCTAAGTTCGGGCCTAGGCTACTAAGCCTAGGCCCCACCTTTTAACTCTTCATTTCTATTACTCTCGACAGTGCTGAGCCTGAAGGTGCTACGCCTGGGGGTGCTGAGCCTGGGGGTGCGGAGCCTGCGGCCGCTGGGCCTGCTCGTGTGGCGTCTGGCGGTGCTGGGCCTGGAGGTTCTCCGGGTGCTTCGTCTCGGCGGGAGCCACTCTCTTCACAGGAGCTGCGCGAGTGGTTTGCCCGGCGCTGGAGGCGTACTGCTGAAGCTGGAGGTTCTTCGGCTGCTGAGGGTGTTGGCGCTGAGGCTACTGCTGTCAGTCCTGGCAGCGGTCCTGCTGCGGGTGCTGCTGGTGCTGCTGAAGGTACTGCATCTGGAGGTGCTGTTGGCGCTGGTGCTGCCGCTAGGGGAAGTGGTGCTGTCCCTGCTGTGTCTGGAGTCGCCGCGCGGCCTCGACCGTATTTCGTTCCGCTCCTTAGAGTGTCCACGGCCTGTCCAGTCACAGTCACAGTTACCGCCGGCCTCCCCACTACCTGCTCCTTCTCCCTACACTGGTCCTACTGGAGGTCTTGCTGAGCGTCGTGAGCCTGCGTCTCGTCCTGCGTCGCCTGTTCATGCTACTCGCACTAGTGGTCGCGGTTCGCGTCAGCATCCTCCTCCTGTTCCTGGCATGCACTGGATGTCTCTGCGTCCGTCCACTGCTCCTCTTCGTGTCCCTTTGCCTTCTCGTCCTGCGTCCTCTCTTCCTGCTCTTGCCGACCCGGAGTCGGACTCTCTTCGTGCTGCTAGTCCTACTGTCACGCGTCTCCTTGCTACTGTAGTCACTGACCCCTCGTTTGAGTCCACTGCTGCGTCTGCCCTTGTTGCTGAGCTCGTCGACTTTGCTGCTCGCTGTCGTCTAGACTACACTGCTAGTCTTGTTGCTGAGTCAGCGTCTGTCTGTCCTCCGTCCGTCGGGGGTGAGTGTGCTCTTGGCACGGACGTCCTTGAGGACAGGCAGGAGGAGTTACAGTGTCTGGCTGCTGCTTCACCTCATCTTGTGTCCGTATTGCTTACCCCGGAGGGAGACCCGGATGCACTTGACATCCCGACTCCACGCTCTTACGCGGAGGCCGTAGAGGGTCCCTACTCCTCTCAGTGGCAGGCAGCTATGGATGCAAAGATGGCTTCCTGGAAGTCCACAGGCACCTACGTTGACGCGGTTACCCCGCCTGGGGCAAACATCGTCAGTGGCATGTGGATCTTCAGGGTGAAGCAGCCGCCATGTTCTCCACCTGTCTTCAAGGCGCGGTACGTGGCTCGTGGCTTCAGTCGGCGGCAGGGAGTTGACTACTTTCAGACCTTCTCTCCCACCCCGAAGATGACCACTCTTCGGGTGCTGCTGCACATAGCCGCTCAGCGCGACTACGAGCTTCACTCTCTTGACTTCAGCACTGCTTTCTTGCAGGGTAGCCTGCACGAGGAGATCTGGCTGCGCCGCCCACCTGGCTTCATTGGGACTTTTCCTCCTGGCACCCAGTGGAGCCTCCGGCGGCCACTCTACGGTCTCCGCCAGGCACCGCGTGAGTGGCACGACACACTGAGGACTACGCTTGCGGCTCTTGGGTTTGCTCCCTCTTCTGCCGACCCGTCGTTGTTTCTGCGCACTGACACTTCTTTGCCGCCGTTCTACATCCTCGTGTACGTCGACGACTTGGTCTTTGCCACAGCTGACACTGCTGGACTCGCCCACGTGAAGTCCGAGCTGCAGAAGAGACACACGTGCACAGACCTGGGTGAACTGCGCAGCTACCTTGGCTTGCAGATCACCTGGGACAGAGCACGCCGCACCATTATCCTGACTCAGTCACACATGGTGCAGCAGGTCCTTCAGCGCTTCGGCTTCACGTACTCCTGGCCTCAGGCCACTCCTCTACCTACTCGCCACTCACTCTCAGCTCTGCCTTCGGATGAGTCCGTAGAGTCGAGTGGCCTGTATCAAGAGCTTGTTGGCTTCCTCATGTACCTGATGACCTGCACTCGTCCTGACCTTGCATACCCTCTTAGCATTCTCGCGCGCTATGTTGCTCCTAGGAGACACGGACCGGAGCACATGGCCGCAGCGAAGAGGGTGTTGCGCTACTTGTGCAGTACGTCGGGCATGGGGCTTGTGCTTGGAGGGCAGAGTCCAGTGGTCCTCACTGGGCACGCAGACGCTTCTTGGGCTGACGACCAGGCTACGCAGCGGTCGCCACAGGGCTACACCTTCAGCCTTGGTTCCGGCTCTGTTTCTTGGCGAGCTAAGCGCTCGTCTTCTGTTCTTGGCTCCAGTTGTGAGGCTGAGATCTTCGCCGGGGCCATGGCTGCACAGGAGCTTCGTTGGCTCACCTACTTGCTTACTGACCACAGAGAGCCGCCTCGTTCTCCTCCAGTGCTGTACGTAGACAACAAGTCTATGCTGGCCTTGTGTCGAGAGCAGAGACTGGAGCACAGAACGAAGCACATTGCTCTTCGCTACTTCCTTGCTCGTGAGCTGCAGTAGCGTGGTCAGCTGCGTCTTGTGTACGTGGCCTCTGAGGCCAACACTGCTTATATCTTCACCAAGGCGCTTGCGCCTTGTGATCATCAGCGCTTCTGTACTCAGCTGGGTCTTGTGCTTGTCTTGCCTCACTTGCTCACCTCTTGACCTTGCTTGTACTGCTACATATATATATACTCCTACTCTTGCTTGTCTAGCCTTTTATATATATGTGTGTGTACTCCTGCATGTGAACTGGCCTTGTGGCCTTGACCTTGTGCTCGGACTCTGTGGTGACTTTGTGATCCACCCTGAGCTTGCTTTGCTTTGCTTTGCTTGACTGGTCTTGTGACCCCTTGTACTCCCCCACTTTGCCTATGGGGGTGTGTCAGATTTATATGACATAGCTATTGTAGGCTATAGTGGGGTAGCACATATGGGGTACAACTTTCTAGGGTTTGTATTTGTACCCAAATTTCACTTAGTCAATTCATTATCACACATTCCATCTTCAGGCGGTGCTTCCCGCTCTGCTTCGGCGATGGCGGCAAGGCCACGGCCGGCAATCGCGCTTGTTGAGGCTGTGTGCAATCCCCGCAGACATCGGGGTCAAGGTCGTGCAGCGCCTGCTTGCGTGGGTGAGGGTGATGTGGCACCCACGGTCTTCCGTCAGGGTGTTTCCAGTTGGGGTGGTGAATGTGTTCGAAGTGCAGGGGAACGAGGTCAATGAGTTCCTTCGAATCGCTGCTGTAGTCGAGAATGTCGAAATCAAGTATGTAGACTCCGTTCTCAAAGTGCGCTCATCCGATTTGCTTGCACGCTTTGTTCGACACGCTGTAGTGAAGCAAGATGTCGCGCATCTCGGGGTTGGTGCTTAGGTCAACTCCACAGTCCATTACTTGCGCCGCTGAGAGAATATTAAAGCGCAAGTTCTACACAATCAGCACGTCGTTCAGTGTGATGTGCGTCCTGCTCCCTCGAGTCTTGAGCACCATGATTCCTCGCGCACTTGCGCGCAATTGCGTGTTGTTTGCCACGGTGACATAGGTCACGGCGGGAGTGGGGATGGCGTTGGATATGTGACACTGGGAGCCCACCATATGCTGCCCACAGTAGCTGCCCAGGTACCATGTATTGTAGCGCCTATTGTTGTTGCATGCGAGCAGCACCAGTCACGGAATAACGATGTGCGGTGTGTCAAACTTGAGAAATTGTTAGCGTGAAATCCAATCAATCAGAGCCGCAAGCGTATTAGGTACGTGTAGGGGGCTTTCAAGCAGCAGTCCTGTTTGTCATCGTCGCTGAAATCATGGCACGTGCTGAATGGATTGTTGTTCGAGAATGCTCCAATTGGGTGGCGTGCTAGCTCAGGGGACGGCGAGCACACGCGGGGACGACGCAATTCGCTTGTCATCGTCATGTTGCCTATGACGTTGCGAACAAGGGTAGTCTGTGACGGCTGCTACTGCTGATGCTGAACCGCTGGGTCCAGGTTGCGTGATGGGGGTTGATACCCCTGGGCTGGAGGCGTGTTCTTCCGTGCGTCTTGTCGGCCGGACCAGTTGCTCGGATTGGTGTGATGAGGGCGAGATTGGAATTTGCATCGATCTACCAGGTGCCTGAAGTTTCTGCAAATCTTGCAATAAAGGCGTCGCGGTTGCCACTTTGGGCCGAGCCCTTAACACACAATATTCACGAATATTTCTTCAAAAGATTTGCTTCCCAACTTTGCGATTTGATCGCGTAGGCTGCGACAGCGATTAATATAGCTGTTGGCCTTCTCCCCTGGGGCCATTTTTGTCTCCAGTAGCTGCTGGAGTAGGCGGCTCGATGAAACCGAATCTTTCGGTTGGTACATACCGTTCACGTGGCGCCAAGCGTCGAGGGCTGGAGCAGGTGAAGTCTTGTACGATCGAATGCTCAACTGCTCCACCTGCGACATGTTCCGCAGGAGGACGCCGTACGCCATCAACGACTCATTGTAGTACTGCGCCCAGGCGTTAGCGGTATCCTCAGTGTGTTCCGAGTAGCTCCCGTCAAAATAGCAGAATATCTGCGTGTTTTGCAGCAGCAGCTCTAGCTCGAAGCTCCACGTATAGAAGTCTCTGCCGTCAAAACGCACACTTGTCTTTATTCTTGATATGCTCAGAAACCTTGTTTGCGTGGATAGAATTGCTTCTTCACTGGGATGGGGAGTTTTGGGAGTTGAGCCATTTGTGTCGAGGGAGAAGGTTTGCAGGGCCGTTTGAGGCTAGTTGAGAGGGTTGGGAAGAAGTTCCCGCGTCGCCATTCCGCAATGTTTGGAGTTCTTGCTCCAAGCTGGTGAGTCGCTGAAGCAGTTAAGTAAGGACGGTGGTTCCAATCGTCGTTGTTTCCTCACTTGTCACTGCCGGGTTGGGCCTTGCTTCAGCCGTCAGATTCGTCTGACCACCAGATCCTCCGGCCATTCTCACACACGAGCGTGTGACGAACGCCACTTTCCGTTCGCCGAGGATTTTGAAGGTGGCAGTGCGAATGATTCCCGAGTCGCTCTCATACCATGCTGCGATCAAAAATTGATCGTCCTTAGAATCACCTCGGGAAGGTTCGCACATATCTGATTGGTAGTGGTGGGCCCTTGACCTCAAAGCAGATGAATGTTAAATGGTTGAGATGATTAAAACATGCAAATACAAAGGTATAAATAAGAGTACAAGATGGAATACAGAACAACCTAGCTAGCCATGTACCCGAAGGGGTAGATTCTTCTATTGTAACGAAACTCAAATGTGCGACCCCAGACGGTTACGAACTGCCTGGGCAGAATTCTCGCCACTGCTGCTACCCGATGCTGTCTGCCCTGGTGGTCCAGGTGCTTCGTAACCGTACGTCCCTTTGCGTCACTTCCGCCTTTTCGTCTTCAGCCTCGGTATTGCGTGCTTCGATTGCTGCTGTTAGGAGTGCACGCTAATACTTCATCTTTCAATATTCATAACAGTAGTTACTATTGCTATGCAATTCAGTTAATGAGGGAATTTACCCCTCAGAGTACATGGCTAGCTAGTTTTCTATACTATTTTACTCCTATCTTATAATTATCTTGTTCTCTTTCAACTTTTACTACTCAAGGTCACTACAAGACTTCATTGTCTTCCTATAACTTAGCAGTCTTATCCTATCCACTGCGATTCCCGGATTATATCAACACCCTGCACTTTCATCACGTGACCTAACCCTTGAAAGGAATTGGTGGGATTCACCAGATTTGTTTGACTTATTTTTGTATCAATTCTCCCTTCGTTCTCCAATGAATACGCTGACTGTACGGAATTTTCCTAATTCCTTACTAAGGCACTCCGTATGTGCCAAATTCCGATTTTCTAAGTGTTACAATCCCAAGTGGGACTTAGCAAAGGATTGCTCAAGGTTGATCGCACGGTAGTGTTGCAGTGGAACTGTTTGAATCTCATATTAGAGTCAATGTAAATGACTGCGATTGATAATATTATGCATAAATTGAGATTATATAGGAAATACAAAGGAATACGAAAAGACCTAGACTAGCCATGTACTCTAAGGGGTACATTCCCTTATTGTAGCCAATTCAAACAGTGCGGCTCAGGAACCCGTTTCAAACCTGTTCCCGCTCTTTTCATTTCAAATGTTTCTGCCTGCATCGGTCTTGGTCAGACGGTTGTTGCGTCGACTCTTTTGACTCCTCGACTTCGTACTCGGTAGAGTCGGCTCCTGCATCATACAGGAATGCCTTCTCATTTAACTTCATATCATAACACTCCCCTTCAACCCTGGGCGCGCAGGGGGTTGACTCACTTGACTACTCCGGTGAGGTCAGAGCAGTATTTGTACTGCTGACGTGGCAGTCACTTGGTGAGGAAGTCGGCTGCCATCTTGGTGGTGGAGCGGTACGTGAGGTCAACCTTGCCCTGTTCGATTTTGAGGAAATTAGAACGAGAATGAAATGACTAAGTGAAAGTTGGGTACAAATACAAACCCTAGAAAGCTGTACCCCATATGTGCTACCCCACTATAGCCTACAATAGCTATTGTCAAACATTATATATGTTCTGCTTGTGTAGGCTACAGTGGGTTAGCCTATAGGGGGTACACAATTCTAGGGTTTCCTACTTGTACTCATTTCATTGCTAGTTCATTCATTCCTGTTCGCTTATTCTCACATGGTATCGAGCAGGTTCCCCTGTGGGAACTGTTCGTAGGGCCCACCACCGCTACCTCTTAACCTTTTTTTTCCTGCCCGGAGCGCGCTCCGGGCCCTAGTACTTCTTTTTTTTCGATCTGCCCTAGTGCTCTGAAGGCCGCCCGCCCTAGCGCCCGAGCGCCGCCGCCCTTGCGCCCTGACGGCTGCCCGCCCTAGTGCCCTGACGGCCGCCCGCTCTAGCGCCCGAACGCCGCCCGCCCTAGCGCCCTGACGGCCGCCCGCCCTAGCGCCCGAGCGCCGCCCGCCCTAGCGCCCGAGCGCCGCCCGCCCTAGCGCCCTGACGGCCGCCCGCCCTAGCGCCCGAGCGCCGCCCGCCCTAGCGCCCTGACGGCCGCCCGCCCTAGCGCCCGTGCGCCGCTCGCCCTAGCGCCCTGACGGCCGCCCGCCCTAGCGCCCTGTCGGCCGCCCGCCCTAGCACCCGAGCGCCGCCCGCCCTAGCGCCCGAGCGCAGCCCGCCCTAGCGCCCTGACGGCCGCCCGCCCTAGCGCCCGTGCGCCGCTCGCCCTAGCGCCCGAGCGCCGCCCGCCCTTGCGCCCTGACGGCCGCCCGCCCTGACGCCTGAGCGCCGCCCGCCCTAGCGCCCTGACGGCCGCCCGCCCTGACGCCTGAGCGCCGCCCGCTCTAGCGCTCTGACGACCGCCCGCCCTGACGCCTGAGCGCCGCCCGTCGTCGCCCCAGCGCCCTAGCGCCCGACGCCCGCGAGCCGCCCGTCGCAGCCGCCCGTGAGCTGCCTGTACGCCGCCCGCCGAGCCGCCCGTGCACCCGCCCAGCGTGAGCCGCCCACGACCGCCCAGGCTGCCGTCCCCTTCTACCGGCCCCGCAACTGCACCTGCTGGCCCCGCCGCTGCACCTACCGGCCCCCACCACCCACCCCCCCTTTTCCCGTCGCCTGTCGAGGCGACCTGAGGGGGCCGCTTGCCAGCAGAGGGGTGGCAGGTGTGTGGCCTCCCCTGCTTCTCCTCCTCCTTCATCGCTCACTTGCAGCAGCCGGGCCGCCCCACTGCCGAGCCGCCCTGCACCCGAGCCGCCCAACAGCCGAACCGCCCTGCCGCCGAGCCACCGGGTCGCTGAGCTGCTGAGCTGCAGTTGCTGCCGAGCCGCCCTGCCGCCGAGCCGCCGAGTCACCGAGCTGCTGAGCTGCAGTTGCTGCCGAGCCGCCTTGCCGCCGAGCCGCCCGAGTCGCCCGAGCCGCCGAGCCGCCGAGCTGCCGAGCCGCTGAGTCGCCGAGCCTACTCTTCCCACCACTGGTGAGCTCTTGCTCTGCTAGCACGCTCACGTCGCCTGCTTGCCTGCCTGCCTGCCTTTTGGCTTGCCTGGCTGCCTGCCTTCCTGCTGCTAGTCCTGCTCCTGCTTCTACTTGCGGAGCCAGATGCAGCCCCAGCGACGCCTGCGTGAGTCCCTCACGCCCCAGCAGCTGCGTGAGTGGTACGCTGGTTGGGGCTGTAGGGGTGGCGACGCTACTCCTACTTCCACTCCTGCTGCTTCTACTCGTGGTGGCGGCCAGATGCAGCTCCCGCGACCCTCTCGCGTGTCTCTCACGCCTCGCCAGCTTCGTGAGTGGTACGCTCAGAGTGGAGGGTCTCTCAGTGCTGTTCGCTGCTCTTACATGATTCGCACTGGTACTCGGACTGGTCAGCCTTGTGGGACACGTAGTCATACACAGTCCCGCTGCTTCGCCCGTCTGAGCGACACCTGGCGAACCGTGTTTGGCGACGAGGCTGAGCTTCCCGACTGGGTGGAGTTGCTTAGGCAGAGGGTAGATATATATGCTCTTGACTATGATGCTATTCTCACTGCCATGTATGCATTGCCTACTAGTGCTGACCATGCCGCTCACCTGTGCGTCCCGCCTGACCCAGGTATAGGACCTGCTGCTCTAGCTACTGGTGAGGCTGCTGCTCAGGGTGCTAGTGAGTCTCCTGCTCCAGGTACAGGTGCCGCTGCTGCTCTAGGTGCTAGTGAGTCTGCTTCCTCAGGTGCGGGTGAGGCTGCGCTCTCAGGTACCGCGTTGGCTTCGGCCTCCCTCACCTTTACACTTGACTCTGGGGCTTCTCGCTCCTTCTTTCGGGACCGCACCACACTCACGCCGCTTGGTCGGCCGGTTGCTGTCTCCCTGGCTGACCCCTCTGGGGGTCCTGTCCTCGCTCACTTCTCCACTGTCCTCCCGTGTCCGGCTGCCCCCTCGGGCACCCTGTCTGGCCTGTACCTCCCCTCGTTCTCGACGAACTTGGTGAGTGGTGCAGACCTACAGGATGCGGGGGTTCACCAGTTCACTCCTGCGAGTCAGCGGGTGACCCACTGCACGGACGCACGCACAGGCCGGCACCTGGCCACGTTCTCGCGTCGGCCGGGGTCGAGCCTCTACACCCTGACCACTGAGTCTCCTCCTGTCCCCGCGTCCGGTCAGGTAGCAGCGTCGGGTCAGGTGTTTGCTGCTGCGTCCAGGTCTGGTCCTGAGTCTGCCCCCTGTTCGTGTCGCCTCCTGTCTCACGAGACTCTTCTGTGGCACCACCGTCTAGACCACCCCTCCTTGCCCCGTCTTCGGGGCATGGCTTCCCGTGTCCTTGTCTCTGGTCTTCCCCAGTCTCTCCCTCCCCTTCCTTCGGGACCAGGACCTTCCTGTGTCCCCTCTGTCGAGGGGCGCCTCAGGGCTGCTCCTCACTCCTCCAAGTTTCCCCCGACAGAGGCTCCTCTGCAGACGCTTCACATGGACGTGTGGGGCCCGGCCCCCGTCCGTGGGCAGGGTCACGAGCGCTACTTCCTGTTGGTGGTTGACGACTACTCGCGTTACACCTCAGTCTTCCCCTTGCGCAGCAAGGGTGCTGTCACTGAGGTGCTGATCGACTGGATCCGCGAGGCTCGTCTCCAGCTCAGGAGGAGCTTCGGCTCGGACTTTCCTGTTCTGCGTCTGCACTCTGACTGAGGTGGGGAGTTCTCCTCTCGCCTTCTGCGAGACTACTGTCGTGCCCAGGGGATCCGCCAGACCTTTACGCTTCCGGACTCTCCACAGCAAAATGGGATTGCTGAGCGCCGCATTGGCATGGTCATGGATGTCGCTCGTACGTCCATGATGCATGCGGCTGCCCCCCATTTTCTGTGGCCGTTTGCGGTTCGGTACGCGGCGCATCAGCTCAACCTTCACCCCAGGGTCTCTCGGCCCGCGATGTCCCCAATGTTACTGTGGACGGGGAAGGTCGGCGATGCGTCTGCGTTCCGTGTCTGGGGATCTCGGGCGTTTGTCCGCGACTTGTCTGCGGACAAGCTGTCCCCCCGTGCTGCTCCCTGTGTCTTCCTTGGCTTCCCCCTTGACGCTCCAGGGTGGCAGTTCTACCACCCCTCCTCTCGTCGTGTTCTGTCCTCCCAGGACGTCACGTTCGACGAGTCAGTCCCCTTCTACCGCCTCTTCCCCTACCGTACTCCTTCCCTCCCCCCCCCACCGGACTTCCTGGTGCCAGTTCCCCCCCCGGTAGACCCCCTCCCCCCTCAGGTTCCTGCCCCTTCGGGTGTGTCCCAGGTAGACACAGTCGAGCCAGTCGAGGTTGCTGCTGAGTCTGGTCCTGCTGCGGGTGCAGAGTCTGGGGGTGCTACGCCTGCGGGTGCTGAGCTTGGGGGTGCTGCTGCTGGGGGTGCTGAGCCTGGGGGTGCGAGGCCGGGGGGTGCTGAGCTTGGGGGTGCTGCTGCTGGGGGTGCTGAGCCGGGGGGTGCTACGTCAGGAGCTGCTGAGCCTGGGGGTGCTGAGCCTGGAGGTGCGGAGCCTGCGACTGCTGGGCGGGAGCCGCTCTCTCCACAGGAGCTGCGCGAGTGGTTTGCTCGCCGCTGGAGGCGTGCTGCTGGAGCTGGAGCTTCTTCGCTTGCTGAGGGTGCTGCCGGTCCCGGAGCTGCTGGGCCTGCGAGTCCTACTGGAACTGGAGCTGCTGAGCCTGGGGGTGCTACGTCTGGAGCTGCTGTGCCTGGGGGTGCTGAGTGTGGAGCTGCTGAGCCTGGGGTTTCTCCTGCTGCTGCGTCTCGCCGGGAGCCCCTCTCTCCACAGGAGCTGCGCGAGTGGTTTGCTCGCCCTTGGAGGAGTGCTGCTGGAGCTGGAGCTTCGTCGACCGTCGAGGGTGCTGGTGCTGCCGGTCCCGGAGCTGCTGAACCTGCGGGTCCTACTGGAGCTGGAGCTGCTGAGGGTGTTGGTGCTGAGACTACTGCTGTCTGTCCTGGCGGTGGTTCTGCTGCTGGTGCTGCTGGAGGTCCTGCCGCTGGAGGTGTTGGTGGCGCTGGTGCTGTCGCTGAGGGTGCTGGTGCTGTCCGTGCTGAGTCTGGAGCTGCCGCGCGGCCTCGGCCGTACTTCGTTCCGCTCCTACAGCAGGTTCTTGGTCTTTCTCCTTCGGTAGAGTGTCCACAGCCTGTCCAGTCGCAATCACTGTTGGAGCCTTCCTCTCCTCTGCCTGCTCCCTCTCCTTACACTGGTCCTACTGGAGGTCTTGCTGAGCGTCGTGAGCCTGCGTCTCGTCCCGCGTCGCCGGTTCGTGCTGCTCGCGCTAGTGGTCGCGGTTCGCGTCAGCGTCCTCCTCCTGTCCCTGGCACGCACCGGATGTCTCTGCGTCCGTCCACTGCTCCTCTGCGTGCCCCTTTGCCTTCTCCTCCTGAGTCCTCTCTTCCTGCGCTTGCCGACCCTGAGTCGGACTCTCTTTGCGCTGCCAGTCCTACTGTCACGCGTCTGCTTGCTACTGTCGTCACTGACCCCTCTTTTGAGTCCACTGCTGCGTCTGCTCTAGTCGCTGAGCTCGTTGACTTTGCTGCTCGCTGTCGTCTCGACTACGCTGCTAGTCTTGTTGCTGAGTCTGCGTCTGTCTGTCCTCCGTCCGTCGGGGGTGAGTGTGCTCTTGGCACGGACGTCCTAGAGGACAGGCAAGAGGAGTTACAGTGTCTAGCGGCTACTTCACCTCATCTCGCGTCTGTACTGCTTGCCCCTGAGGGAGACCCGGATGCACTAGACATCCCGACTCCGCGTTCTTACGCGGAGGCCGTAGAGGGTCCCTACTCCTCTCAGTGGCAGGCAGCTATGGATGCAGAGATGGCTTCCTGGAAGTCCACAGGCACCTACGTTGACGCGGTTCCCCCTCCTGGGGCGAACATCGTCAGTGGCATGTGGATCTTCAGGGTGAAGCGGCCGCCGGGCTCTCCACCTGTCTTCAAGGCACGGTACGTTGCTCGTGGCTTCAGTCAGCGGCAGGGAGTTGACTACTTTCAGACCTTCTCTCCCACCCCGAAGATGACCACTCTTCGGGTGCTGCTGCACATAGCCGCTCAGCGCGACTACGAGCTTCACTCTCTCGACTTCAGCACTGCGTTCCTGCAGGGTAGCCTGCACGAGGAGATCTGGCTGCGCCGTCCACCTGGCTTCACTGGGACTTTCCCTCCTGGCACCCAGTGGAGCCTCCGACGGCCAGTCTACGGTCTCCGCCAGGCACCGCGTGAGTGGCACGACACACTGAGGACTACGCTTGCGGCTCTTGGGTTTGCTCCTTCTACTGCTGACCCGTCGCTGTTTCTGCGCACCGACACTTCACTGCCACCGTTCTACATCCTCGTGTACGTCGACGACTTGGTCTTTGCCACAGCGGACACTGCTGGACTCGCCTACGTGAAGTCCGAACTGCTGAAGAGACACACGTGCACAGACCTGGGTGAACTGCGCAGCTACCTTGGCTTGCAGATCACTCGGGACAGAGCACGCCGCACCATTACCTTGACTCAGTCACACATGGTGCAGCAGGTCCTTCAGCGCTTCGGCTTCACGTACTCCTCGCCTCAGGCCACTCCTCTGCCTACTCGCCACTCACTCTCAGCTCTGCCTTCGGATGAGTCCGTAGAGTCGAGTGGTCCGTATGGAGAGCTTGTTGGCTGCCTCATGTACCTGATGACCTGCACACGACCTGACCTTGCATACCCTCTGAGCATTCTTGCTCGCTATGTTGCTCCTGGGAGACACAGACCGGAGCACATGGCTGCAGCGAAGAGGGTATTGCGCTACCTGTGCAGCACGTCGGGCATGGGGCTAGTGCTTGGAGGGCGGAGTCCAGTGGTCCTTACCGGCCACGCGGACGCTTCTTGGGCTGACGACCAGGCTACGCAGCGGTCGTCACAGGGTTACACCTTCAGCCTTGGTTCCGGCTCTGTCTCGTGGCGGTCTACTCGCTCGTCTTCGGTTCTTGGCTCCAGTTGTGAGGCTGGTATCTACGCCGGAGCCATGGCTGCACAGGAGCTTCGCTGGCTCACCTACCTGCTGACTGACCTTGGAGAGCCGCCTCGTTCTCCTCCAGTGCTGTACGTAGACAACAAGGCCATGCTGGCCTTGTGTCGAGAGCAGCGCTTGGAGCACAGAACGAAGCACATTGCTCTCCGCTACTTCCTTGCTCGTGAGCTGCAGCAGCGTGGTCAGTTGCGACTTGCGTACGTGGCCTCTGAGGCCAACACTGCTGATGTGTTCACCAAGGCACTTGCGCCTTGTGACCATCAGCGCTTTTGCACCCAGCTGGGTCTTGTGCCTGTCTTGCCTCACTTGCTCTCCTCTTGACTTCACTTGTGCTGTGACATATATATACACCTGCTCTTGCTTGTCTAGTTTTATATATATATCTGTAATCCTGCATGTGAACTGGCCTCTGGCCCTGCTCTTGTGCTCGGACTGTGTGGTGACTTTGTGATCCACCCTGAGCTTGCTTTGCTTTGCTTGACTGGTCTTGTGACCCCTTGTTCTCCCCCACTTTGCCTATGGGGGTGTGTCAAACATTATATATGTTCTGCTTGTGTAGGCTATAGTGGGTTAGCCTATAGGGGGTACACAATTCTAGGGTTTCCTACTTGTACTCATTTTCACAGCTAGTTCATTCATTCCTGTTCGCTTATTCTCACAGCTATGTCATATATATCTGACACACCCCCATAGGCAAAGTGGGGGAGTACAAGGGGTCACAAGACCAGTCAAGCAGAGCAAAGCAAAGCAAGCTCAGGGTGGATCACAAAGTCACCACACAGTCCGAGCACAAGGTCAAGGCCACAAGGCCAGTTCACATGCAGGAGTATGTGAGAATCGAAACGAGAATGAATGAACTATGGAATGAGTGAGTACAAGTACTAACCCTAATTGGGTTGTACCCCCTATGGGATACCCCACTATAGCCTACACAAATGTATAAGCTATATAGCATTCTGACACACCCCTATAGGCAAATTGGGGGAGAACAAGGGGTCACAAGACCAGTCAAGTAAAGCAAAGCAAAGCAAGCTCAGGGTGGATCACAAAGTCACCACACAGTCCGAGCACAGGGTCAAGGCCACACAGCCAGTTCACATGCAAGAGTACACACATATATATATATATATACAGCTAGACAAGCAAGAGCAGGTATATATAGATGTGAGAGTAGAAGCAAGGTCAAGAGGAGAGCAAGTGAGGCAAGACGGGCAGAAGACCCAGCTGAGAGCAGAAGCGCTGATGATCACAAGGCGGAAGTGCCTTGGTGAAGACATCAGCAGTGTTGGCCTCAGAGGCCACGTACGCAAGCCGCAACTGTCCACGCTGCTGTAGCTCACGAGGAAGGAAGTAGCGGAGAGCAATGTGCTTTGTTCTGTGCTCCAGTCGCTGCTCTCGACACAAGGCCAGCATGGCCTTGTTGTCTACGTACAGGACTGGAGGAGAACGAGGCGGCTCTCCAAGGTCGGTCAGCAGGTAGGTGAGCCAGCGAAGCTCTTGTGCAGCCATGGCTCCGGTGTAGATCTCAGCCTCACAACTGGAGCCAAGAACAGAAGACGAGCGAGTAGCCCGCCTTGAAACAGAGCCGGAACCAAGGCTGAAGGTGTAACCCTGTGACGACCGCTGCGTAGCCTGGTCATCAGCCCAAGAAGCGTCCGCGTGCCCAGTGAGGACCACTGGACTCCGCCCTCCAAGCACTAGCCCCATGCCCGACGTACTGCACAAGTAGCGCAACACCCTCTTCGCTGCAGCCATGTGCTCTGGTCGGTGTCTCCCAGGAGCAACATAGCGTGCGAGAATGCTAAGAGGGTATGCAAGGTCAGGTCGTGTGCAGGTCATCAGGTACATGAGGCAGCCAACAAGCTCTGGGTACGGGCCACTCGACTCTACGGACTCATCCGAAGGTAGAGCTGAGAGCGAGTGGCGAGTAGACAGAGGAGTGGCCTGAGGCGAGGAGTACGTGAAGCCGAAGCGCTGAAGGACCTGCTGCACCATGTGTGACTGAGTCAGGGTAATGGTGCGGCGTGCTCTGTCCCGGGTGATCTGCAAGCCAAGGTAGCTGCGCAGTTCACCCAGGTCTGTGCACGTGTGTCTCTTCAGCAGCTCAGACTTCATGTAGGCGAGTCCAGCAGTGTCAGCTGTGGCAAAGACCAAGTCGTCAATGTACACGAGGATGTAGAACGGCGGCAGAGAGGTGTCGGTGCGCAGAAACAGCGACGGGTCGGCAGTAGAAGGAGCAAACCCAAGAGCCGCAAGCGTAGTCCTCAGTGTGTCGTGCCACTCACGTGGCGCCTGGCGGAGACCGTAGACTGGACGCCGGAGACTCCACTGGGTACCAGGAGGGAAAGACCCAGTGAAGCCAGGTGGGCGACGCAGCCAGATCTCCTTGTGCAGGCTGCCCTGCAAGAAAGCTGTGCTGAAGTCAAGAGAGTGCAGCTCGTAGTCACGGTAAGCAGCAACGTGCAGCAGTACCCGAAGAGTGGTCATCTTCGGGGTGGGGGAGAAGGTCTGAAAGTAGTCAACTCCCTGCCGCCGACTGAAGCCACGAGCCACGTAACGCGCCTTGAAGACAGGCGGAGAACCCGGCGGCCGCTTCACCCTGAAGATCCACATGCCACTGACGATGTTCGCCCCAGGAGGGGGGACAGCGTCAACGTAGGTGCCTATGGACTTCCAGGAAGCCATCTCTGCATCCATAGCTGCCTGCCACTGAGACGAGTAGGGACCCTCTATCGCCTCCGCGTAAGAGCGCGGAGTCGGGATGTCAAGTGCATCCGGGTCTCCCTCAGGGGTAAGCAGTACGGACGCGAGATGAGGTGAAGAAGCTGCCAGACACTGGAACTCCTCCTGCCTGTCCTCAAGGACGTCCGTGCCAAGAGCACACTCACCCCCGACGGACGGAGGACCGACAGACTCAGACTCAGCGACAAGACAAGCAGCGTAGTTTAGGCGACAGTGAGCAGCAAAGTCGACGAGCTCAGCAACTAGGGCAGACGCAGCAGTGGACTCGAAAGAGGGGTCAGTGACAACAGTAGCAAGGAGACGCGTGACAGTAGGAATGGCAGCACGAAGAGAGTCCGACTCCGGGTCGGCAACAGCAGGAAGAGAGGACTAAGGAGGAGAAGGCAAAGGGGCACGCATAGGAGCAGTGGACGGACGCAGAGACATCCGGTGCGTGCCAGGGACAGGAGGAGGACGCTGACGTGAACCGCGACCACTAGTGCGAGTAGCACGGACTGGCAACGCAGGGCGAGACACAGGCTCACGACGCTCAGCCAGACCTCCAGTAGGACCAGTGTAGGGAGAAGGAGCAGGCAAAGCGGAGGTAGGCTGCAACTGTAGCTGGGACGGGACATGCTGTGGACACTCTAAGGGAGGAGGAGGACCAGTAGAAGGTGGAAGACCAAGAACCTGCTGCAGGAGTGGAACGAAGTACGGTCGAGGCCGCGTGGCGATGCCAGAAGCAGCAGGGACAACACCAGAACCCTCAGCAGGAGCACCCGCTCGAGCAGCACCACCAGTAGCTCCAGAACCTCCAGCAGCACCAGGAGCACCCCTTGCAGGACCGCCAGCGGTAGTCTCAGCGCCAACACCCTCACCAGCACCAGCTCCAGCCAAACTTGCAGGCTTAGCAGCTCCAGTATTCCCAGGACAAGCACCTCTGGGACCCGCGACAGCAGCACCCTCAGTAGCCGACGAACCTCCATCACCACCAGCACGGCTCCAGCGCCGGGCAAACCACTCGCGCAGCTCCTGTGGAGAGAGTGGCTCCCGGCAAGACGTAGCACCCGGAGAACCTCCAGGCGGAGCACCTCCAGGCTCAGCACCCCCAGGCTCAGCACCCCTAGGCTCAGCACCCCCACGCTCAGCACCCCCAGGCGTAGCACCCCCAGGCTCAGCACCCCCAGGCTCAGCACCCCTAGGCTCAGCACCCCCAGTATCCGAAGAACCTCCAGTAACAGCTGCACGGCTCCAGCGCCGGGCAAACCACTCGCGCAGCTCCTGTGGAGAGAGAGGCTCCCGGCGAGACGAAGCACTTGGAGAACCTCCAGGCGGATCACCTCAAGACTCAGCACCCCCAGACCCGGCACCCCCGGGCAAAGCACCCCGAGGCGTCGCACCCCTAGGCTCAGCACCCCCAGGCACAGCACCTCCAGGCTCAGCACCCTCAGCAGCACCAGAGTCACCAGTGACCTCGACAGGCTCGATTGCGTCTTCCTGGGACACACCTGAAGGGGCAGGACCCTGAGGGGGGAGGGGGTCTACCTGGGGGGGACCTGGTACAAGGAAGAGCGGGGGCGGGGGGAGGGACGGAGTGCGGTAGGGGAAGAGGCGGTAGTAGGGGACCGACTCGTCAAACGTGACGTCCTGGGAGGACAGAACACGGCGAGAGGTGGGGTGGTAGAACTGCCACCCTGGCGCGTCATGGGGGAAGCCAAGGAAGACACAAGGAGCAGCACGAGGGGACAGCTTGTCCGCAGACAAGTCGCGGACAAACGCCCGAGATCCCCAGACCCGGAACGCCGACGCATCGCCAACCTTCCCCGTCCACAGCAAGGCTGGGGAGGTCTCCGGCCTGGAGACCCTGGGGTGAAGGTTGATCTGATGCGCCGCGTACCTCACCGCAAACGGACACAGAAAATGGGGGGCAGCCGCATGCATCATAGACGTACGAGCGACGTCCATGACCATGCCAATGCGGCGCTCAGCAATCCCATTTTGCTGCGGAGAGTACGGAAGCGAGAAGGTCTGACGGATGCTCCGTGCGTGACAGTAGGCTCTCAGAAGGCCAGAGGAAAACTCTCCGCCTCTGTCCGAGTGCAGACGCAAAACAGGAAAGTCCGAGCCAAAGCTCTGCCTGAGCTGGAGACGAGCTGCGCAGATCCAGTCGATCAGCACCTCAGTAACATCACTCTTGCTGCGCAAGGGGAAGACTGCGGTGTAACGCGAGTAGTCGTCAACAACTAGCAGGAAGTAGCGCTCGTGACCCTGTCCACGGACGCGGGCTGGGCCCCACACGTCCATGTGAAGCGTCTGCAGCGGTGCCTCTGTCGGAGGAAATTGGGAGGAGTGAGGGGCAGCACGCTGGCGCCCTTCGACACAGGGGACACAGGTAGGGCCAGGGCCCTGAGGAAGGGGAGGGAGGGACCGGGGGAGACCAGAAACAAGAAGACGAGAGGCCATGCCTCTGAGCCGAAGCAGAGAGGGGTGACCAAGGCGGTGGTGCCAGAGGAGAGTCTCGTGAGACAGGAGACGACACGAACAGGGGGCAGACTCAGGACCAGACCTGGACACTGCAGCAAACACCTGACCCGACGCAGCTACCCTACCAGGCTCAGTAACTGGAGGAGACGCAGTGGTCAGTGTGTACAGGCTCGACCCCGGTCGACGAGTAAACGTGGCCAGGTGTTGGCATGTCCGAGCGTCCGTGCAGTGGGTCACCCGCTGAGTCGCAGGAGTGAACTGGTGAACCCCTGCATCCTGCAGGTCAGCACCACTCACCAAGTTCGTAGAGAACGAGGGGAGGTGAAGACCAGACAGGGTGCCAGAGGGGGCCGCGGGACACGGGAGGACAGTGGAGAAGTGAGCAAGGACAGGGCCCCCAGAGGGGTCTGCCAGAGAGACTGCAACTGGCCAACCAAGCGGCGTGAGTGTGGTGCAGTCTCGAAAGAAGTAGCGGGAAGCCCCCGAGTCAAGGGTGAAGGTGTGAGAGGCCGGAGCCGACGCGGTACCTGAGAGAGCACACTCACCCGCACCTGAGGAAGCAGACTCACTAGCACCTAGAGCAGCAGCCGCACCTGTACCTGGAGCAGGAGACACACTAGCACCCAGAGCAGCAGCCGTACCAGCAGCTAGAGCAGCAGGATCTATACCCGGGTCAGGCGGTACGCACAGGTGACCGGCACGGTCAGCACTAGTAGGCAATGCATACATGGCAGTGAGAATAGCATCATAGTCAAGAGCAAATATATCTACCTTCTGCCTAAGCAACTCCACCCTGTCGGGGAGCTCAGCCTCGTCGCCAAACTTGGTACGCCAGGCGTTGCTCAGACGGGCAAAGCAGCGGGACGGTGTGTGACTAGGCGTCCCACAAGGCTGACCAGTCCGAGCACCAGTGCGAATCATGTAAGAGCAGCAAACAGAACTGAGAGACCCTCTACCCTGAGCGTACCACTCACGAAGCTGCAGGGGCGTGAGAGACGCGCGTGGGCGTCGTTGGAGCTGCATCTGGCCGCTGCCAGTAGAAGCAGGAGCAGGAGTAGCAGCAGTAAGGCAGGCAGCCAAGCAAGCAGTAGGCAGCGCGCTAGTAAGGCAGGGGCTCACCAGTGGTGGGAAGAGGAGGCTCGACGACTCGGCGACTCGGCGACTTGGCGGCACTGCAGCAACTGCGGCCCGGCGGCTCGGGCGACTCGGGCGGCTCGGCTGCTCGGGCGACTCGGGCGGCTCGGCGGCTTGGCGGTACGGCTGCTCGGCAGCAACTGCAGCTCGGCGGCTCGGCGACCCGGCGGCTCGGGCGGCTCGGGCGGCTCGGGTGGCTCAGGCGGCTCGGGCGGCTCGGGCGGCTCGGGCGGCTCAGGCGGCTCGGGCGGCTCGGGTGACTCGGCACTAGCTCGGCGGCGCCGGCGGCACGGTGGTGACGGCGGGGCTGCCTGGGGACAGCGGCGGGGCCGGGTGGAGCGGCGACGAGGCCAGCAGAAGCGGGGCCGGGTCGGTGCAGGGCTGCGGGGCCACAAGGGAGGTGGCGGGGCCGCGGTGGAGAATGGCGGCAGGGGCCGCGACGAAGGGCAGCAGGGGTCGCGACAAAGGGCGGCAAGGGCCGCGACGAAGGGCGGCAGGTGCCGCAACGAAGGGCGGGGCCGCGACGAGAGTGGCGGGGCTGCGACGAGAGATGGCGGGGCCGCGACGAGAGGTGACGGGCCGCGACGTAGGGCGGGGCCGCGACGTAGGGCGGGTCCGCGACAAGGGGCGGGGCCGCGACGTAGGGCGGGGCCGCAACGTAGGGCGGGGCCGCAACAATGGGCGGGGCCGCGACGTAGGGCGGGGCCGCGACAAGGGGCGGGGCCGCGACGTAGGGCGGGGCCGCGACGTAGGGCGGGGCCGCAACAAGGGGCGGGGCCGCGAAGTAGGGCGGGGCTGCGACAAGGGGCGGGGCCGCGACGAAAAAGGCGGGGTCGCGCGCCCCGGGGCGCGCGCCAGAAAGAAAATCGCCGCGAGATGAAAATAGGTCGCACGCCGCGGGGCGTGCGACAGATCGAGTAGCAGCGGAAGCAGAAGTAGGGCCTTAGGAACAGTTCCCACGAGGGAACCTACTCGATACCATGTGAGAATCGAAACGAGAATGAATGAACTTTGAAATGAGTGAGTACAAGTACTAACCCTAATTGGGTTGTACCCCCTATAGGATACCCCACTATAGCCTACACAAATGTATAAGCTATATAGCATTCTGACAGAGTACACACATATATATATAGGGCTAAACAAGCAAGAGCAGGTATATATATATATATGTAAGAGTACAAGCAAGGTCAAGGGGTGAGCAAGTGAGGCAACACAGGGACAAGACCCAGCTGAGTGCAGAAGCGCTGATGATCACAAGGCGGAAGTGCCTTGGTGAAAACATCAGCAGTGTTGGCCTCAGAGGCCACGTACGCAAGCCGCAACTGACCACGCTGCTATAGCTCACGAGCAAGGAAGTAGCGAAGAGCAATGTGCTTTGTTCTCTGCTCCAGTCTCTGCTCTCGACACAAGGCCAGCATGGCCTTGTTGTCTACGTACAGGACTGGAGGAGAACGAGGGGGCTCTCCAAGGTCGGTCAGCAGGTAGGTGAGTCAGCAAAGCTCCTGTGCAGCCATGGCCCCGGCGTAGATCTCAGCCTCACAACTGGAGCCGAGAACAGAAGACGAGCGAGTAGCTCGCCAAGAAACAGAGCCAGAACCAAGGCTGAAGGTGTGACCCTGTGACGACCGCTGCGTAGCCTGGTCGTCATCCCAAGAAGCGTCCGCGTGCCCAGTGAGGACCACTGGACTCCGCCCTCCAAGCACTAGCCCCATGCCCGACGTACTGCACAAGTAGCGCAACACCCACTTCTGTGTAGCCATGTGCTCTGGTCTGTGTCTCCCAGGAGCAACATAGCATGCAAGAATGCTAAGAGGGTATGCAAGGTCAGGTCGTGTGCAACATCATCAGGTCCATGAGGCAACCAACAAGCTCTGGGTACGGGCCACTCAACTCTACGGACTCATCCGAAGGCAGAGCTGAGAGCGAGTGGCGAGTAAACAGAGGAGTGGCCTGAGGCGAGGAGTACGTGAAGCCGAAGCGCTGAAGGACCTGCTGCACCATGTGTGACTGAGTCAGGGTAATGGTGCGGCGTGCTCTGTCCCGGGTGATCTGCAAGCCAAGGTAGCTGCGCAGTTCACCCAGGTCTGTGCACGTGTGTCTCTTCTGCAGCTCGGACTTCACGTGGGCGAGTCCAGCAGTGTCAGCAGTGGCAAAGACCAAGTCGTCGACGTACACGAGGATGTAGAACGGCGGCAGAGAGGTGTCGGTGCGCAAAAACAGCGACGGGTCAGCAGTAGAGGGAGCAAACCCAAGAGCCGCAAGCGTAGTCCTCAGTGTGTCGTGCCACTCGCGCGGTGCCTGGCGGAGACCGTAGACTTGCTGTCGGAGGCTCCACTGGGTGCCAGAAAGGAAAGTCCCAGTGAAGCCAGGTGGACGGCGCAGCCAGATCTCCTCGTGCAGGCTACCCTGCAAGAAAGGTGTGCTGAAGTCAAGAGAGTGAAGCTCGTAGTCGCGCTGAGCGGCTATGTGAAGCAGCACCCGAAGAGTGGTCATCTTCGGGGTGGGAGAGAAGGTCTGAAAGTAGTCAACTCCCCTTCCGCTGACTGAAGCCACGAGCAACGTACCGCGCCTTGAAGACAGGTGGAGAGCCCGGCGGCCGCTTCACCCTGAAGATCCACATGCCACTAACGATGTTCGCCCCAGGAGGGGGAACTGCGTCAACGTAGGTGCCTGTGGACTTCCAGGAAGCCATCTCTGCATCCATAGCTGCCTGCCACTGAGACGAGTAGGGACCCTCTACGGCCTCCGCGTAAGAGCGCGGAGTCGGGATGTCAAGTGCATCCGGGTCTCCCTCAGGGGTAAGCAGTACGGACACGAGATGAGGTGAAGCAGCAGCCAGACACTGGAACTCCTCCTGCTTGTCCTCAAGGACGTCCGTGCCAAGAGCACACTCACCCCCGACGGACGAAGGACAGACAGACGCAGACTCAGCAACAAGACTAGCAGCGTAGTCTAGACGACAGCGAGCAGCAAAGTCAACAAGCTCAGCAACAAGAGCAGACGCAGCAGTGGACTCAAAGGAGGGGTCAGTGACGACAGTAGCAAGGAGACGCGTGACAGTAGGACTGGCAGCACGAAGAGAGTCCGACTCTGGGTCGGCAAGTGCAAGAAGAGAGGACTCAGGAGGAGAAGGCAAAGGGGCACGCAGAGGAGCAGTGGACGGACGCAAAGACATCCGGTGCGTGCCAGGGACAGGAGGAGGACGCTGACGCAAACCGCGACCACTAGTGCGAGCAGCACGAACAGGCGACGTAGGACGAGACGCAGGCTCACGACGCTCAGCAAGACCTCCAGTAGGACCAGTGTAGGGAGAAGGAGTAGGCAGTGGGGAGGCCGGCGATAGCTGTGACTGGGACTGGACAGGCGGTGGACACTCTGAGGGAGGAGGAAGACCAAGAACCTGCTGAAGGAGCGGAACGAAGTACGGTCGAGGCCGCGCGGTGACTCCAGATACAGCAGGGACAGCACCAGCACCCTCAGCGGCAGCACCAGCGCCAACATCACCTCCAGCTGCAATACCTCCAGCAGCACCAGCAGCACCCGCAGCAGGACCGCCGCCAGGACGGACAGCAGTAGCCTCAGCGCCAACACCCTCAACAGCTCCAGCTCCAGCCGTACCCGCAGGCCCAGCAGCTCCAGCACTCCCAGGACGAGCACCTCCGGGACCGGCGGCACCAGCACCCTCAGCGGCCGGAGAAGCTCCAGCTCCAGCAGTACGCCTCCAGCGTCGGGCAAACCACTCGCGTAGCTCTTGTGGAGAGAGTGGCTCCCGCCGAGACGAAGCACCCGGAGAACCTCCAGGCCCAGCACCGCCAGACCCCACACGAGCAGGTCCAGCGGCCGCTGGCTCCGCACCTCCAGGCTCAGTAGCTCCAGACGCAGCACTCCCAGGCTTAGTAGCTCCTGACGTAGCACCCCCAGGCTCAGCACCCCCAGGCGTAGTACCCCCAGGCTCAGCACCCCAAGTCTCAGCACCCCCAGGCTCAGCACCCCCAGTCTCAGCACCCCCAGGCTTTGCACCCTCAGGCTCAGCACCCACTCGCGCAGCACCCCCAGAATCAGCACCCCCAGGCTCAGCATCCGCGGCAGTACCAGAGTCACCAGCAACCTCGACCGGCTCGACTGCGTCACCTGGGACACACCTGAAGGGGCAGGACCCTGAGGGGGGAGGGGGTCTACCGGGGGGGGACCTGGCACAAGGAAGAGCGGAGGCGGGGTGAGGGAAGGAGTGCGGTAGGGGAAGAGACGGTAGTAGGGTACCGACTCGTCAAACGTGACGTACTGGGAGGACAGAACACGTCGAGAGGAGGGGTGGTAGAACTGCCACCCTGGTGCATCAGGGGGGAAGCCAAGGAAGACACAAGGAGCAGCACGAGGGGACAGCTTGTCCGCAGACAAGTCGCGGACAAACGCCCGAGATCCCCAGACACGGAACGCATTACATATTTTATATAATCGTTTGCAGTTGTAGTGTACATATTGCATCATGTTTGGTGGTGCACCTCCTTTTGTTGCTGTTTACCTATTTGTACTTGCCATTCTCATTAGTGAAACCTCATTCCTCTCGACTTTCCTAAACTCACTCGAACTCAATTTCTCCTACCTTACTAGCTATGGCTCCTAAGTCTTGCTAGCCTCTTCACATGTTATCAGAGTGGCCAAGGTCCAGACCTGTGGGCCCACCCTAAAGCTTCCGCTGCTACTCTATGTTCGGCACGCCCCGTGGCGTCCCCCTTATCCTTTTTCTTAACGGCCCCGTTGCCGCCCTTTCAGGCCCCTCGCGGCCCCTTCGTGGCCCTCCCGCCGCCCTTCGCTGCGGCCCCGTCGCCCTTCGCTGCGGCCCCGCCGCCCTTCGCTGCGGCCCTGCCACCTGTCACTGCGGCCCCGCCGCCCTTTGCTGCGGCCCCGTCGCTCTTCACTGTGGCCCCGCCGCCCTTCGCTGCGGCCCCGCCACCCTTTGCTGCGGCCCCGCCGCCCTTCGCTGCGGCCCCGCCACCCTTCGCTACGGCCCTGCCACCCCTCGCTGCGGCCCCGCCGCCCTTCGCTGCGGCCTCGGCGCCCTTCGCTGCGGCCCCGCCGCCCTTCGCTACGGCCCCGTCGCCCACCACGGCCCCGTCGCCACCTGTGGCCCCGTCGCCCGCTGCGGCCCAGTCGCCACCTGCGGCCCAGCCACCTTCGGCCCCGTCGCCACTTGCGGCCCCGCCCACCCTTGCGGCCCCGTCGCCCACCACGGCCTCACCGCCACCTGCGGCCCCGCCACCTGCGGCCCCGTCCCCCCCTATGGCCCCGATGCCACCTGCGGCCCCGCCCACTTGCGGCCCCGACCTCGCCCCGGCCATGCCCTGTCGCCAACCTCGGCACACCGGGGGCACGTGGACCTCCCCCCCCCCCCCCCCTTTTCCCGTCACCTGTCGAGGCAACCTGAGGGGGCCACAACGAGAGGGGTGGCGGGGCTGCAGCGAAGGGCGGCGGGGCCGCAAGAGAGTCGGCGGGGCCGCAGCGAGAGAGGCGGCGGGGCCGCAGCGAAGGGCGGCGAGGCCGCAGTGAAGGGCGGCGAGGCCGTAGTGAAGGGCGGCGGGGCCGCAGAGAAGGGCAGCGGGGCCGCAGCGAGAGAGGCGGCGGGGCCGCAGCGAAGGGCGGCGAGGCCGCAGTGAAGGGCGGCGAGGCCGCAACAAAGATCGGCGGGGCCGCAGTGAAGGGCGGCGGGGCCGCAGCGACGGGTGGCGGGGCCGCAGTGAAGGGCGGCGGGGCCGTCGTGAAGGGCGGCGGGGCTGCAGCGAAGAGCAGCGGGGCCGCAGTGAGAGGCGGCGGGGCCGCAGCGAAGATCGGCGGGGCCGCAGCAGAGGGCGGCGGGGCCGCAGCAAAGGGCGGCGGGGCCGCAGCGAAGGGCGGCGGGGCCGCAGTGAAGGGCGGCGGGGCCGAAGCGAAGGGCTGCGGGGCCGCTAGGGCGGCTCGACAAGGTCAGAGCCCGGAGCGCGACTCGGGCTGAGCGCGCTTCGGGCAAGAAAAAAAAAAGGTTCGATGTGGTGGGCCCTAGGCACAGTTCCCACGGGGGAACCTGCTCGATACCATGAGGAAATTAGAATGAGAATGAAATGACTAAGTGAAAGTTGGGTACAAATACAAACCCTAGAAAGCTGTACCCCATATGTGCTATCCCACCATAGGATGTCCGGCAAGAGCATTGCAACGCTCCAGGGTGTCCGGGAAGAGCATTGCAATGCTCCAGGGTGTCCAGCAAGAGCACTGCAACGCTCCAGGGTGTCCGGCAAGTGCATTGCAATGCTCTGTGGTGTCCGGCAAGAGCATTGCAACACTACAGGGTGTCCGGCAATAGCATTGCAACGCTCCTGGGTATCCGGCAAGTGCAGTGCAACGCTCCAAGGGTGTCCAGCTAGAGCATTGCAACGCTCCAGGGTGTCCGGCAATTGCAACGCTCCAGGGTGTCCGGCAAGAACATTGCAACGCTACGGGGTGTCCGGCAAATGCACTGCAACGCTCTGGGGTGTCCGGCAAGGGCATTGCAACAATCCAGGGTGTCCGCCAAGAGCATTGCAACGCTCCGGGGTGTCTGACAAGTGCATTGCAATGTCTGGGGTGTCCGGCAAAGAATTGCAACGCTCCAGGGTGTCTGGCAAGATCATTGCAATGCTCCAGGGTGTCCGGCAAGAGCATTGCAATGCTCCGGGGTTTCCGGCAAGTGCACTGCAACGCTCCAGGGTGTCCGGCTAGGGCTTTGCAATGCTCTAGGGGAGTCGGCAAGAGCATTGCAACGCTCCAGGGTGGTCGGCAAGAGCATTGCAACGCTCGAGGGTGTCCGGCAAGAGCATTGCAACGCTACGGGGTGTCCAGCAAGTGGACTGCAACGCTCCGGGGTGTACGGCAAGAGCATTGCAACGCTCCAGGGTGGCCGTCAAGAGCATTGCAACGCTCGACGGTGGTCGGCAAGAGCATTGCAACGCTCCGGGGTGTCCCGCAAGTGCGCTGCAACGCTCCGGGGTGTCCAGCAAGAGCACTACAATGCTCTGGGGTGTCTGGCAAGAGCATTGCAACGCTCCAAGGTGGCCGGCAAGAGCACTGCAACGCTCCAGGGTGGCCAGCAAGAGCATTGCAACGCTCTAGGGTGTCCGGCAAGAGCATTGCAACGCTCCAGGGTGGTCGACAAGAGCATTGCAGTGCTCCAGGGTGTCCGGCAAGAGCATTGCAACGCTCCACGGTGTCAGGCAGGAGCATTGCAATGCTCCGGGGTGTCGTGCAAGAGCATTGCAACGCTCCAGGGTGTCTGGCAAGAGCATTGCAATGCTTCAGGGTGGTCGGCAAGAGCATAGCAACCCTCTGGGGTGTCCAACAAGTGCACTGCAACGCTCCGTGTCGCCACGAGAGGCACCTACAGCGACTATGCTAGTCTCAGCTGCAAGCAGTTCCTTCTCGAGGAGGGCAATGGTGAGCTCAGTGGGGCAGCGAGCTAGGAAGTGGTCCCTGACAGCACGCAGTGTGTCAGGGAGGCGGGTGACTAGGTGGTAGAGAGTGAGCCAGAGTGGGGGGGGGTGCGTGGCAAGGAACTTAGCGGGCATGGCGGCACGGAAGCGGGCCTCACTAGTACGGAGGTGCGTGATGAGGTCAGCGACTATGTGGAACGAGGTCAGGTCGGGAAACAGGTAGGGGAGGGAGAGACGGCCTAGCGCGGCAGAGGCAGGTGAGGAGTAGCGAGCAACGACAGCTGTGTACAGTGCCTGTGTAGTCTTGTGCTGGCCAAAGTGCTCGCGTTCGTCTATTGGCAGGGAGTTGCGAATAGCGAAGCGAGCGTGGGCATCACGAGTCTGCCACTGTAAGCGAGCAGTGCTGTCAGCAGTAGCAGCAGGGGCAGAGACATGGCCTAGGGCGTGGTCGTACAGTGAGATGTCGTCCTTGGCTGTGAGCTGTAGATAGAGGTGCAGGTCATCTAGCCAGGTGTCAAACTTCACTGGGCGGCCCTCAGCATCGAAAACTAGAACCTGTGGGCTAGCCATAGGAGCAGTATAAGTAGCAGCAGTAGGAGGAGGAGGAAGCAGGTAGGGCGGTTCGGTTCAGGTAGGGCGGCGCGGCTCGGGTGGGGCGGCGCGGTTCGGGTCGGGTCGCACGGCTCGGCTTGGGTCGTGCGACTCGGCTCGGGTCGCGCGGCTCGGTTCGGTCCGCGCGGCTCGGTTCGGTCCCGGGCTGTGGCGGTCACTGGCCGCTCGGGGCCTCTAAGGGCGAGCGCGGGGCCGTTCAGGGCCTTAAAGGGGGGCCTCTAGGGGCCGTTCGGGGCCTCTAGGGAGGTGAGCGCGGGGCCGACGAGGCCGTAAGGGGCCTCTAGGGAGGTGAGCGCGGGGCCGACGGGGCCGTTCGGGGCCTCTAGAGAGGAGCGCGGGGCCGTAAAGGGGCGAGCGCGGGGCGGACGGGGCCGTAAGGGGCCTCTAGGGAGGTGAGCGCGGGGCCGACGGGGCCGTTCGGGGCCTCTAGGGAGGTGAGCGCGGGGCCGACGCGGCCTCTAGGGAGGGAAGCTAGGGGCCGACGGGGCCGTTAGGGGCGATCGCGGGGACGAAAGGGGCCGCTAGGGGCGAGCGCGTGGGCCGTTCGGGGCCTCTAGGGGCGAGCGCGGGGCCGTAAAGGGGGAAGCGCGGGGCCGTAAGGGGCAGGCCGACGGGGCCTTAGAGGGCCGTGAAAAGCGAGGCGCCCTAGGGCGCAGGTAGGTAGGTAGGTAGGTAGGTAGGTAGTGGTGGGCCCTAAAAAAAAATCGGTCCTGGGAAGGACCTGCTCTATACCATGTTGGAATAAACGAACATGAATGAATGAACTAAGAGTGAAAACAGTACAAATACTTAACCCTAGAATTGTGTACCCCCTATAGGCTAACCCACTGTAGCCTAAACAAGCACAACAACATATATAATGTTTGACAAAACAGAGAGGAAGTGGTCCCTGACCGAGCGAAGGGAGTCAGGGAGCCGGGTGACTATGTAGTAGAGGGTGATGTACATGGGGGGGGTGGTCTTGGCGCACAACTCAGCAGGAAGCGCAGCGCGGTAGCGAGTGTCACTAGTGCGAAGGTGCATAACTAGGTCAGCGACTGTGGAAAAGGCGGCGAGGTCAGGGAACAGGTACGGCAGCATGAGGCGACTAAGAGCAGCAGTGGCAGGGGAAGAGTAGCGTGCAACTACAGCGTCGTACAGGGTCTTCGCGCTCTTATACTGACCAAAGTGCGCGCGCTCAGAGGACGGCAAGTG
Organism: Closterium sp. NIES-65; assembly: GCA_948144175.1. Taxonomy (NCBI): domain Eukaryota; kingdom Viridiplantae; phylum Streptophyta; class Zygnematophyceae; order Desmidiales; family Closteriaceae; genus Closterium; species Closterium sp. NIES-65. The sequence goes on along the minus strand of CANXME010002232.1, from coordinate 291,659 downwards.
ACTACGAACAGCAAGACGGGCAGCAGCATCACGTGTGGCCCAGTGTGGGCGAACAGTGCTGTCAGCATTGGCAGGAGGGGCACGAGAGGCGCCAGACGTGAGATCGAATAGGGAGAGACCATCTGTCCTATCGCACTGTAAGAAAAGTTGTGGCAGCTGCAGAGGCTGCTGTCTCGGCTACGGCTTCGGGAGCATCAGCGGCAGCGGCAACGGCGGCGGCAGTCGGTAGCAGAGGCGGCTGCAGTCGGCAGCGGCGGTGGCTGCAGCGGTAAAGGTGGCCGCTGCTGCTGCTGGGACCGGGGAGGGGCCGCGTAGGGCGGCGACGGGGCCGCGAAGGGGCCACGAGGGGCCGAGAAGAGCGGGGACGGGGCCGCAACAGGCGGCGACGGGGCCGCGAAGGGTGGCGACGGAGCCGCCAAGGGCGGCGACAGGGCCGCAACGGGCGGCGACGGGGCCGCGAGGGGCGGCGACGAAGCCGCTAGGGGTGGCGACGGGGCCGCGAAGGGCGGCGACGGGGCCGTAACGGGCAGTGACGAGGCCGCGAGGGGCGGAAACGGAGCCGCGAGGGGCGGCTACGGGGCCGCTAGAGGCGGCGACGGGGCCGCGAAGGGTGGCGTAGGGGCCGCTAGGGCTGGCGACGAGGCCGCGAAGGGCGGCGACGAGCCGCGAAGGGCGGCGACGGGGCCGCTAGGAGTGGCGAGAAGGGCCGTGAAAGGGGCCTCTAGCGAGTGGCGAGTAGACAAAGGAGTGGCCTGAGGCGAGGAGTACGTGAAGTCGAAGCGCTGAAGGACCTGCTGCACCATGTGTGACTGAGTCAAGGTAATGGTGCGCTGTGCTCTGTCCCAGGTGATCTCCAAGCCAAGGTAGCTGCGCATTTCACCCAGGTGTGTGCACGTGTGTCTCTTCTGCAGCTCAGACTTCACGTGGGCGAGTCCAGCAGTATCAGCAGTGGCAAAGACCAAGTCGTCTACGTACATGAGGATGTAGAACGGCGGCAAAGAAGTGTCGGTGCGTAGAAACAGCGACTGGTCGGCACTAGAAGGAGCAAACCCAAGAGCCGCAAGCGTAGTCCTCAGTGTGTCGTGCCACTCACGGGGCGCCTGGCGGAGACCGTAGACTTGCCGCCGGAGGCTCCACTAGGTACCAGGAGGAAACGACCCAGTGAAGCCAGGTGGGCGGCGCAGCCAGATCTCCTCGTGCAGGCTGCCCTACAGGAAAGCTGTGCTGAAGTCAAGAGAGTGAAGCTCGTAGTCGCGCTGAGCAGCTATGTGCAGCAGCACCCGAAGAGTGGTCATCTTCGGGGTGGGAGAGAAGGTCTGAAAGTAGTCAACTCCCTGCCACTAACTAAAGCCTCGAGCCATGTAACGTGCCTTGAAGACAAGCGGGGAACCCGGCGGCCGCTTCACCCTGAAAATCCACATGCCACTGACGATGTTCGCCCCAGGTGGGGGAACCTCATCGACGTAGGTGCCTGTGGACTTCCAGGAAGCCATCTCTGTGTCCATGGCTGACTGCCACTAAGAGGAGTAGGGACCCTCGATCGCCTTAGCGTACGATTGAGGAGTCGGGATGTCTGGTGCATCCGGATCTCCCTCAGGGGCAATCAGCGTGGACACGAGATGAGGCAAAGCAGCAGCAAAACACTGGTAACTCCTCCTGCCTGTCCTCAAGGACGTCCGTGCTAAGAGCACACTCACCCTCGACGGACGGAGGACAGACAGGCTCAGACTCAGCAACAAGACTAGCAGCGTAGTCTAGACGACAGCGAGCAGCGAAGTCGACAAGCTCAGCAACTAGGGCAGACGCAGCAGTGGACTCAAAGGAAGGGTCAGTTATAACAATAGCCAGGAGACGCGTGATAGAAGGACTGGCAGCACGAAGAGAGTCAGACTCCGGGTCAGCAAGAGTAGGAAGAGAGGACTCTGGAGGAGACGGCAACAAGACACGTAGAGGAGCACTGGAAGGAAGTGTGAAACAAGTGAACAGGGATGGAATGACTAAGGAAAGATTGGGTACAAATACAACCCTAGAAACCCTGTACCCCATATATGCTACCTCACTATAGCCTAGAGCAACTATGTCATATAAATCTGACACACCCCCATAGGCAAAGTGGGGGAGAACAAGGGGTCACAAGACCAGTCAAGTAAAGCAAAGCAGAGTAAGCTCAGGGTGGATCACAACGTCACCACACAGTCCGAGCACAAGAGCAGGGCCAGAGGCCAGTTCACATGCAGGAGTACAGACATATATATATAAAACTAGACAAGCAAGAGCAGGTATATATATGTCACAGTACAAGTAAAGTCAAGAGGAGAGCAAGTGAGGCAAGACAGGCACAAGACCCAGCTGGGTGCAGAGGCGCTGATGGTCACAAGGCGCGAGTGCCTTGGTGAACACATCAGCAGTGTTGGCCTCAGAGGCCACGTACGCAAGCCGCAACTGTCCACGCTGCTGCAGCTCACAAGCAAGGAAGTAGCGAAGAGCAATGTGCTTCGTTCTGTGCTCCAGACGCTGCTCTCGACACAAGGCCAGCATGGCCTTGTTGTCTACGTACAGCACTGGAGGAGAACGAGGCGGCTTTCCAAGGTCAGTCAGCAGGTAGGTGAGCCAGCGAAGCTCCTGTGCAGCCATGGCCCCAGCATAGATCTCAGCCTCACAACTGGAGCTGAGAACCGAAGACGAGCGAGTAGCCCGCCACGAGACAGAGCCGGAACCAAGATTGAAGGTGTAACCCTGTGACGACCGCTGCGTAGCCTGGTCGTCAGCCCAAGAAGCGTCCGCGTGCCCTGTAAGGACCACTCGACTCCGCCCTCCAAGCACTAGCCCCATGTCCGACGTACTGCACAGGTAGCGCAACACCCTCTTCGCTGCAGCCATGTGCTCTGGTCGGTGTCTCCCAGGAGCAACATAGCGTGCAAGAATGCTCAGAGGGTATGCAAGGTAAGGTCCTGTGCAGGTCATCAGGTACATGAGGCAGCCAACAAGCTCTGGGTACGGGCCACTCGACTCTACGGACTCATCCGAAGGCAGAGCTGAGAGCAAGTGGCGAGTTGACAGAGGAGTGGCCTGAGGCGAGGAGTACGTGAAGCCGAAGCGCTGAAGGACCTGCTGCACCATGTGTGACTGAGTCAAGGTAATGGTGCGGCGTGCTCTGTCCCGAGTGATCTGCAAGCCAAGGTAGCTGCGCAGTTCACCCAGGTCTGTGCACGTGTGTCTCTTCAGCAGCTCGGACTTCACGCAGGCGAGTCCAGCAGTGTCCGCAGTGGCAAAGACCAAGTCATTGACGTACACGAGGATGTAGAACGGCGGCAGAGAAGTGTCGGTGCGCAGAAACAGCGACGGGTCAGCAGTAGAAGGAGCAAACCCAAGAGTCGCAAGCGTAGTCCTCAGTGTGTCGTGCCACTCACGCGGTGCCTGGCGGAGACCGTAGACTAGCCGTCGGAGGCTCCACTGGGTGCCAGGAGGGAAAGTCCCAGTGAAGCCAGGTGGACGGCGCAGCCAGATCTCCTCGTGCAGGCTACCCTGCAGGAACGCAGTGCTGAAGTCGAGAGAGTGAAGCTCGTAGTCGCGCTGAGCGGCTATGTGCAGCAGCACCCGAAGAGTGGTCATCTTCGGGGTGGGAGAGAAGGTCTGAAAGTAGTCAACTCCCTGCCGCTGACTGAAGCCACGAGCAACGTACCGCGCCTTGAAGACAGGTGGAGAGCCCGGCGGCCGCTTCACCCTGAAGATCCACATGCCACTGACGATGTTCGCCCCAGGAGGGGGAACTGCGTCAACGTAGGTGCCTATGGACTTCCAGGAAGCCATCTCTGCATCCATAGCTGCCTGCCACTGAGACGAGTAGGGACCCTCTATAGCCTCCGCGTAAGAGCGCGGAGTCGGGATGTCTAGTGCATCCGGGTCTCCCTCAGTAGCAAGCAGTACAGACGCAAGATGAGGTGAAGCAGCCGCCAGACACTGTAAATCCTCCTGCTTGTCCTGTAGGACGTCCGTGCCAAGAGCACCGTCACCCCCGACGGACGGAGGACAGTCAGACGCTGACTCAGCAACAAGACTAGCAGCGTAGTCTAGACGACAGCGAGCAGCAAAGTCGACGAGCTCAGCGACAAGGGCAGACGCAGCAGTGGACTCAAACGAGGGGTCAGTGACGACAGTAGCAAGGAGACGCGTGACAGTAGGACTGGCAGCACGAAGAGAGTCCGACTCAGGGTCGGCAAGAGCAGGAAGAGAGGACTCAGGAGGAGAAGGCAAAGGGGCACGCAGAGGAGCAGTGGACGGACGCAGAGACATCCGGTGCGTGCCAGGGACAGGAGGAGGACGCTCACGCAAACCGCGACCACTAGTGCGAGCAGCACGAACAGGCGACGCAGGACGAGACGCAGGCTCACGACGCTCAGCAAGACCTCCAGTAGGACCAGTGTAAGGAGAGGGAGCAGGCAGTGGAGAGGAAGGCTCCAATAGGGACTGCGACTCGACAGGCTGTGGACACTCTACCGGAGGAGAAAGACCAAGAACCTGCTGCAGGAGCGGAACGAAGTACGGCCGAGGCCGCGCGGCAACTCCAGACTCAGCAGGTATAGCACCAGCACCCTCAGCAACAGCACCAGCGCCACCAGCACCTCCAGCAGCAGGACCTCCAGCAGCACCAGCAGCAGAACCACCGCCAGGACAGACAGCAGCTGTCTCAGCACCAACACCCTAAGCGGCTCCAGCTCCAGTAGGACCCGCAGGCCCAGCAGCTCCGGGACCGGCAGGACCAGCACCCTCGACGGTCGAAGAAGCTGAAGCTCCAGCAGCATGCCTCCAGCGGCGAGCAAACCACTCGCGCAGCTCCTGTGGAGAGAGGGGCTCCCGGCGAGACGTAGCAGCAGGAGAAACCCCAGGCTCAGCAGCTCCAGACGCAGCACCCCCAGGCGCAGCAGCTCCAGACTCAGCACCCCCAGGCTCAGCAGCTCCTGACACAGCACCCCCCGGCTCAGCACCCCAAGGCGTAGCACCTCCAGTCTCAGCACCCCCAGGCTCAGCACCCCCAGGCTCAGCACCCCCAGGCTCAGCACCCTCCGCAGTAGCACCCGCAGGCCCAGCACCCCAAGGCTCAGCACCCCCAGTAGCAGCACCTCCAGGCCCGGCACCCCCGCGCACAGCACCCCCAGAGGCAGCACCCCCAGGCCCAGCACCCGCAGCAGCACCAGAGTCGCCAGTAACCTCGACCGGGTCAACGGCGTCTACCTGGGACACACCTGAGGGAGCAGGAACCTGAGGGGGGAGGGGGTCTACCGGGGGGGGAACCGGCACAAGGAAGTCCGGTGGAGGGGGGAGGGAAGGAGTGCGGTAGGGGAAGAGGCGGTAGAAGGGGACTGACTCGTCGAACGTCACGTCCTGGGAGGACAGAACACGATGAGAGGAGGGGTGGTAGAACTGCCACCCTGGGGCGTCAGGGGGGAAGCCAAGGAAGACACAGGGAGCAGCACGAGGGGACAGCTTGTCCGCAGACAAGTCGCGGACAAACGCCCGAGATCCCCAGACACGGAACGCCGACGCATCGCCAACCTTCCCCGTCCACATCAAGACTGGGGACATCGCGAGCCGAGAGACCCTGGGGTGAAGGTTGATCTGATGCGCGGCGTACCGAACCGCAAACGGCCACAGAAAATGGGGGGCAGCCGCATGCACCATGGACGTACGGGCGACGTCCATGACAATGCCGATGCGGCGCTCAGCAATCCCATTCTGCTGTGGAGAGTCCGGAAGCGTGAAGGTCTGGCGGATGCCTCGTGCCCGACAGTAGGCTCGCAGAAGGCCGGAGGAGAACTCTCCGCCTCGATCCGAGTGCAGGCGGAAAACAGGAAAGTCTGAGCCGAAGCTCCGCCTGAGCTGGAGACGAGCTGCGCGGATCCAGTCGATCAACACCTCAGTGACCTCACCCTTGCTGCGCAAGGGGAAGACTGAGGTGTAACGCGTGTAGTCGTCAACCACCAGCAGGAAGTAGCGCTCGTGACCCTGTCCACGGACGCGGGCTGGGCCCCACACGTCCATGTGAAGCGTCTGCATCGGGGCCTTCGTCGGAGGGAACGGGGAGGAGTGAGGGGTAGCCTGCAGGCGACCCTCGACACAGGGGACACAGGGAGGGCCAGGCCCCGGAGGAAGGGGAGGGAGGGACCGGGGAAGGCCAGAGACAAGAAGGCGAGAGGCCATGCCCCGGAGACGAGGCAGGGAGTGGTGACCCATCCTGTGGTGCCACAGGAGGGTCTCGTGGGACAGGAGGCGACACGAGCAGGGGGCAGACTCAGGACCAGACCTGGACGCTGCAGCAAACACCTGACCCGACGCAGCTACCTAACCAGACGCAGGAGGAGGAGACGGAACAGTGAGTGTGTACAGGCTCGACCCTGGACCACGTGTGAATGTGGTCAGGTGTCGACCCGTGTCCGCGTCCGTGCAGTGGGTGACTCGTCGGCGCGCAGGGGTGAACTGGTCAACCCCTGCATCCTGTAGGTCAGCACCCGCCACCAAGTTCGTAGAGAACGAGGGGAGGTAGAGACCGGACAGGGCGCCAGACGGGACTGCAGGGCACGGCAGGACAGTGGAGTAGCGAGCCAGAACAGGACCCCCAGAGGGGTCTGCCAAGGAGACCGCCACTGGCCGACTAAGCGGCGTGAGTGTGGTGCGGTCTCGAAAGAAGGAGCGAGACGCCCCGGAGTCAAGAGTGAAAGTGAGAGAGGGTGAAGTCGATTCAGTACCTGAGAGAGCAGACTCACCAGCACCTGAGGACTTAGACTCACAGGCACCTAGAGCAACAGCCTCACCAGCACCTGGAGCAGCAGCCTCAATAGCACCTAGAGCCGCAGTACCAATGCCCGGGTTGGGCGGGAAACACCGGTAACAGTCACCCTCCTCACTAATAGTCACAGCATACATTGCAGCAAGAATAGCATCAAAGTCAAGATCAAAGATAGCTACTCGAGCCCTAGACAGCTGGTCCCAGCGAGGGATCTCAGAGGCGTCAGGAAACTGGCGGCGCCAAGCGTCAGTCAGGCGGCCGAAGCAACGCTGGGTGGAGTGTGGACCACCACACTGCTCACCCGCACGGTCGCCAGTGCGCAGGACGTAAGTGCACGGACCAGTACCCCCACCCCGTTGACGCGCAGAGTACCACTCACGGAGCTGCTGCGAGGAGAGGGTCTCCTGACCACGCTGCTGCTGCTGGCGCTGACCACCACCGGAGCCACTCCTCCTCGGCGTGCCACGACCTCCGCCGCCTCCTCCGCCGCCGCCGCCACCACCTCCACCGCCACCGCCACTCCCACCGTCGCCGCCGCCACCGCCGCCTCCGCCTCCACCCCCACTACCACCGCCGCTGCCGCCCCCGCCTCCACTGCCTCCGCCGACACCTCCACTCCTGCCACTACTCCCGCTACCACCCTCACCTCCGCCGCTGCCTCTACCTCCGCCTCCACCGCCCCCGCCGCCTCCACCACCGCCCCTGCCCCCCTTGCTCTTGCCAGAGCGACGTCTCCCGCTGGGGGCAGACGCTGCTCCGACCGACTCAAAACCAACAAGGTCGGCCGTAGCAGCAGAGGCGACAGAGGGCAGGAGGGGGGAGGGGGAACACCCCTCAAAGATGGGGGTGCGCGGGTCACCACGAGAGGCCCCTACAGCGAGAATGCTCTTCTCGGCTGCTAGGAGGGACTTCTCGAGGATCTCGACAGTGAGAGTGGTGGGGCAGACTGCGAGTAGGTCGTCCCTGACTCCGCGAAGGGAGTCAGGGAGGCGGGTGACAATGTAGTAGAGAGTGAAGTACTTGGGGGGGGGGGGGTTCTTGGCGCAGAACTCAGCAGGAAGTGCAGCGCGGAAGCGAGCGTCACTAGTGCGCAGGTGGGTAATGAGGTCAGTTACGGTGGCAAAAGCAGCAAGGTCGGGAAAGAGGTACGGTAGCATGAGGCGGCTCAGTGCAGCAGTGGCAGGGGTGGAGTAGCGTGCAATAACGGCGTCGTACAAGGTCTGAGCACTCTTGTACGACCCAAAGTGCGCACGCTCAGCGGGAGGGAGGTGGCGACGCACAGCAAGACGTGCAGCAGCATCGCGTGTGGCCCACTGTGAGCGAACAGTGGCATCCTCAGTAGCAGCAGGGGCGGGAGAGGCACCAGAAGTGAGATCAAAGAGAGAGAGTCCGTCAGCTCTGTCGCACTGTAGGAAAAGCAGTAGGTCGTCTACCCACACGTCAAAGTCAATGGCTCTGCCCTCAGCGTCAAAGGCGAGGACACTGGGGGTAGCCATTACAGCAGTAGAGAGAGGGCAGTGCGCAGAGTAAAGCTCAGTGCTCACCAGACAGGGCAGTGTAGGGAGGGCTCGGGCGGCTCGGGCGGCTCGGGCGGCTCGACTGCTGGGCGGCTCGGGCGACTCCGCGGCTCGGGCGGCTCGGGCGGCACTGCAGCTGGGGCGGCTCGGCTGCTGGGGCGGCTCGGCTGCTGGGGCGGCTCGGCGGCTGGGGCGGCTCGGCTGCTGGGGAGGCTCTACTGCTGGGGCGGCTCGGCCGGGAGATGCAGGGGCGGGGCCGTCAGGCGCAGCGGCGGGCCGGCAGGTGCAGCGGCGGGTCGACCGGTGCAGCGGCGGGCCGGCAGGTGCAGCGGCGGGGCCGTAGGGTGCAGCGGTGGGCCGGTAGGTGCAGTGGCGGGGCCGTCAGGTGAAGCGGCGAGCCGCTGGGTGCAGCGGCGGGCCGTAGGGTGCAGCGGCGGGCCGGCAGGTGCAGCGACTGGGCCGTCAGGTGAAGCGGCGGGCCGCTGGGTGCAGCGGCGGGCCGTAGGGTGCAGCGGCGGGCCGGCAGGTGCAGCGGCGGGGCCGTCAGGTGAGGCGGCGGGCCGTAGGGTGCAGCGGCGAGCCGTAGGCTGCAGCGGCGGGCCGGCAGGTGTAGCGGCGGGGCCGTCAGGTGCAGCGGCGGGCCGGCAGGGCCGCGTCAGAGCCGGCGGCAGGGCCGCGTCAGTGGAGGCGGCGGGGCCGCGTCAAGCAGGCGGCGGGGCCGCGACGTAGCGGGCGGCAGGGCCACGTCAGAGCCGGCGGCGGGGCCGCGTCAGTAGAGGCGGCGGGGCCGCGTCAAGCAGGCGGCGGGGCCGCGATCAGGAGGGGTGGCGGGGCCGCGTCTGAGGAACAGCGGGGCCGCGAGGGAAATGGCGACCCGAGGGGTCGCTAAAAAAAATGCGCGCCTCGGGGCGCGCTTCGGTGGGCCCTAAAAAAAACGGTCCTTAGGAAGGACCCGCTCTATACCATGTGAAACAAGTGAACAGGGATGGAATGACTAAGGAAAGATTTGGTACAAATACAACCCTAGAAACCCTCTACCCCATATGTGCTACCCCACTATAGCCTACAGCAACTATGTCATATAAATCTGACAGGACGCAGTGCCATCTGGTGTGTGCCTGGGACCGCAGGAGGACGCGGACGCGCAGTACGACCACTAGTGCAAGCAGCACGAACAGGCGACGCAGGACGAGACGCAGGCTCACGACGCTTAGCAAGACCTCCAGTAGGACCAGTGTAGGGAGAAGGAGCATGTAGGGGGGAGGCGGGCTGTAACTTTGACTGCGACTGGATAGGCGGTGGACACTCTAAGAGAGGAGAAGGACCATTAGAAGGCGAAAGACCAAGAACCTGCTCAAGGAGCGGAACGAAGTACGGCCGCGGCCGCGCAGCGCCTCTAGAAACAGCAAGGACAACACCAGTACCCCAAGCGGCAGCACCAGTGCTAGCAGCACCTCTAGCTCCAACAGCGCCAACTCCAGCACCCTCAGACGCACCAGCGCCAACAGAAACACCGGCGCCAACACCCCCAGCAGCTCCAGCTCCAGCAGCACCAACTCCAGCAGGACCGGCAACTCCAGTACCGCCAGCAGCTCTAGTAGGACCAACTTTAGCAGCCCCAGCAACAACCCCAGTCCCAGCAGCTCCACTACCGCCAGTACGAGCACCTCCGAGACCAGCAGCAACAGTAGTACCTCCAGCTCGAGTAGCACGGCTCCACCGCCAGGCAAACCACTCGCGCAGCTCCTGTGGAGAGAGTGGCTCCCGCCTCGACGAAGCACCGCCGTTGGCCACACGAGCATACCCAGCGCCCCCAGGCTCCGCACCCCCAGGCTCCGCAACCCCCAGGCTACACGGTGAGTGGTGCTGACCTACAGGATGCGGGGGTTCACCAGTTTACTCCAGCGAGTCAGCGAGAGACCTACTGCTCGGACGCTCGCACAGGCCGGCACCTGGCCACGTTTACGCGTCGGCCGGGGTCGAGCCTCTACACCCTGACCACTGAGTCTCATCCTGTCCCTGCGTCTGGTCAGGTAGCTGCGTCGGGTCAGGTGTTTGCTGCAGCGTCCAGGTCTGGTCCTGGGTCTGCCCCCTGCTCGTGTCGCCTCCTGTCTCACGAGACTCTCTTGTGGCACCACCGTCTTGGTCGCCCCTCCCTGCATCGTCTCCAAGGCATGGCTTCCCATGTCCTTGTCTCTGGTCTTCCCCGATCCCTCCCTCCCCTTCCTCCGAGGCCTGGTCCTTCCTGCGTCCCCTGTGTCGAGGGGCGGCTACGGGCTGCCCCTCACTCCTCTCAGTTTCCCCCGACAGAGGCCCCGCTGCAGACGCTTCACATGGACGTGTGGGGCCCGGCCCGCGTCCGTGGACAGGGTCACGAGCGCTACTTTCTGCTGGTGGTTGACGACTACTCGCGTTACACCACAGTCTTCCCCTTGCGCAGCAAGGGCGATGTCACTGAGGTGTTGATCGACTGGATCCGCGCAGCTCGTCTCCAGCTCACGAGGAGCTTCGGCTCGGACTTTCCTGTTCTGCGTCTGCACTCTGACAGAGGCAGAGAGTTCTCCTCTGGCCTTCTGCGAGCCTACTGCCGTGCGCGAGGCATCCGCCACACCTTTACGCTTAAGGACTCTCCACAGAAAAATGGGATTGCTGAGCGCCGCATAGGCATGGTCATGGACGTCGCTCGTACGTCCATGATGCATGCCGCTGCCCCCCATTTTCTGTGGCCGTTTGCGGTTCGGTACGTGGCGCATCAGATCAACCTTCACCCCAGGGTCTCCATGCCGGAGACCTCCCTAGCTTTGCTGTGGACGCGAAAGGTAGGCGATGCGTCTGCGTTCCGTGTCTAGGGATCTCGGGCGTTTGTCCGCGACTTGTCTGCGGACAAGCTGTCCCCTCGTGCGGCTCCTTGTGTCTTCCTTGGCTTCCCCCCTGACGCGCCAGGGTGGCAGTTCTACCACCCCACCTCTCGTCATGTTCTGTCCTCTCATGACGTCACGTTTGACGAGTCGGTCCCCTACTACCGCCTCTTCCCCTACCGCACTCCTTCCCTCCCCTCGCCACCGCTCTTCCTTGTGCCAGGTCCCCCCTCGGTAGACCCCCTCCACCCTCAGGGTCCTGCCCCTTCAGGTGTGTCCCAGGTAGACGCAGTCGAGCCGGTCGAGGTTACTAGTGACACTGGTGCTGCTGTGGGTGCTGAGCCTGGGGGTGCTGACTCTGGGGGTGCTGCGCGGGTGGGTACTACGCCTGGGGGTGCTGGGCCTTCGGGTGGTACTGCTGGGGGTGCTGAGCTTGGGGGTGCTGCGCCTGGGGATGCTGAGCCTGGGGGTGCTCCGCCTGGGGGTGCTGAGCGTGGGGGTGCTACGCCTGGGGGTGCTGAGCCTGGAGGTCCTACGTCTGGAGGTGCTGAGCCTGGGGATGCCACGTCTGGAGCTGCTGAGCCTGGGGGTGCGGAGCCGGCAGCCGCTGGGCCTCCTCGTGTGGCATCTGGCGGTGCTGGGCCTGGAGGTTCTCCGGGTGCTTCGTCTCGGCGGGAGCCACTCTCTCCACAGGAGCTGCGTGAGTGGTTTGCCCGGTGCTGGAGGCGTACTGCTGGAGCTTCTTCGACTGCTGAGGGTGCTGGTGCCGCCAGTCCCGGAGGTGCTCGTGCCGCAAGTACTAGAGCTGCTGGGCCTGCAGTTTCGCCTGGAGCTGGAGCTGCTGAGGGTGTTGGCGCTGAGGCTACTGCAGTCAGTCCTGGAGGCGGTTCTGCTGGGGGTGCTGCTGGTGTTGCTGGAGGTACTAGAGCTGGAGGTGCTGCTGGCTCTGGTCCTGCTGCAGGTGCTGGTGGTCCTGCTGGAGGTCCTGCAGCTGGCGGTGTTGTTGGCGCTGGTGCTGTCCCTGCTGTGTCTGGAGTCGCCGCGCGGCCTCGGCCGTACTTCGTTCCGCTCCTTCAGCAGGTTCTTGGTCTTCCTCCTCCCTCAGAGTGTCCACCGCCTGTCCAGTCCCAGTCACAGCTATCGCCGGCCTCCCCACTGCCTACTCCTTCTCCCTACACTGGTCCTACTGGAGGTCTTGCTGAGCGTCGTGAGCCTGCGTCTCGTCCTGCGTCGCCTTTTCGTGCTGCTCGCACTAGTGGTCGCGGTTCGCGTCAGCGTCCTCCTCCTGTCCCTGGCACGCACCGGATGTCTCTACCTCCGTCCACTGCTCCTCTGCGTGCCCCTTTGCCTTCTCCTCCTGAGTCCTCTCTTCTTGCACTTGCCAACCCAGAGTCGGACTCTCTTCGTGCTGCCAGTCCAACTGTCACGCGTCTCCTTGCTACTGTCGTCACTGACCCCTCCTTTGAGTCCACTGCTGCGTCTGCTCTTCTCGCTGAGCTCGTTGACTTTGCTGCTCGCTGTCGTCTAGACTACGCTGCTAGTCTTGTTGCTGAGTCTGCGTCTGTCTGTCCTCCGTCCGTCGGGGGTGAGTGTGCTCTTGGCACGGACGTCCTTGAGGACAGGCAGGAGGAGTTCCATTGTCTGGCTGCTGCTTCACCTCATCTCGTGTCCGTACTGCTTACCCCTGAGGGATACCCGGATGCACTTGACATCCCGACTCCGCGCTCTTACGCGGAGGCCGTAGAGGGTCCCTACTCGTCTCAGTGGCAGGCAGCTATGGATGCAGAGATGGCTTCCTGGAAGTCCACAGGCACCTACGTTGACGGAGTTCCCCCTCCTGGGGCGAACATCGTCAGTGGCATGTGGATCTTCAGGGTGAAGCGGCCGCCAGGTTCTCCACCTGTATTCAAGGCGCGGTACGTGGCTCGTGGCTTCAGTCAGTGGCAAGGAGTTGACTACTTTCAGACCTTCTCTCCCACCCCGAAGATGACCACTGTTCGGGTGCCGCTACACATAGCCGCTCAACGTGACTACGAGGTTCACTCCCATGACTTCAGCACTGCTTTCTTGCAGGGTAGCCTGCACGAGGAGATCTGGCTGCGCCGCCCACCTGGCTTCACTGGGACTTTCCCTCCTAGCACCCAGTGGAGCCTGCGACGGCCAGTCTACGGTCTCCGCCAAACACCGCGCGAGTGGCACGACACACTGAGGACTACGCTTGCGGCTCTTGGGTTTGCTCCCTCTACTGCTGACCCGTCGCTGTTTCTGCGCACCGACACCTCTCTGCCGCCGTTCTACATCCTCGTGTTCGTCGACGACTTGGTCTTTGCCACTGCTGACACTGCTGGACTCGCCCACATGAAGTCCGAGCTGCAGAAGAGACACACGTGCACAGACCTGGGTGAACTGCGCAGCTACCTTGGCTTGCAGATCACCCGGGACAGAGCACGCCGCACCATTACCCTGACTCAGTCACACATGGTGCAGCAGGTCCTTCAGCGCTTCGGCTTCACGTACTCCTCGCCTCAGGCCACTCCTCTGCCTACTCGCCACTCGCTCTCAGCTCTGCCTTCGGATGAGTCCGTAGAGTCGAGTGGCCCGTACCCAGAGCTTGTTGGCTGCCTCATGTACCTGATGACCTGCACACGACCTGACCTTGCATACACTCTTAGCATTCTTGCACGCTATGTTGCTCCTGGGAGACACAGACCAGAGCACATGGCTGCAGCGAAGAGGGTGTTGCGCTACTTGTGCAGTACGTCGGGCATGGGGCTAGTGCTTGGAGGTCAGAGTCCAGTGGTCCTCACTGGGCACGCGGACGCTTCTTGGGCTGACGACCAGGCTACACAGCGGTCGTCACAGGGTTACACCTTCAGCCTTGGTTCCGGCTCTGTTTCGTGGCGGGCTACTCGCTCGTCTTCTGTTCTCGGCTCCAGTTGTGAGGCTGAGATCTACGCCGGAGCCATGGCTGCTCAGGAGCTTCGCGGGCTCACCTACCTGCTGACTGACCTCGGAGAGCCGCCTCGTTCTCCTCCAGTGCTGTACGTAGACAACAAGGCCATGCTGGCCTTGTGTCGGGAGCAGCGCTTGGAGCACAGAACGAAGCACATTGCTCTCCGCTACTTTCTTGCTCGTGAGCTGCAGCAGCGTGGTCAGTTGCGACTTGCGTACGTGGCCTCTGAGGCCAACACTGCTGATATCTTCACTAAAGCACTTGCACCTTGTGATCATCAGCGCTTCTGTACTCAGCTTGGTCTTGTGCCTGTCTTGTCTCATTTACTCACTTCTTGACCTTGCTTGTACTGTGACATATATATATACTCCTACTCTTGCTTGTTTAGCCTGTTATATATAATTGTGTTCCTGCATGTGAACTGGCCTTCTGGCCTTGAACTTGTGCTCGGAATGTGTGGTGACTTTGTGATCCACCTTGAGCTTTGCTTTGCTTTGCTTGACTGGTCTTGTGACCCCTTGTTCTCCCCCACTTTGCCTATGGGGGTGTGTCAATTTATAATGTTGTGTAGGCTATAGTGGGGTAGCCTATATGGGGTACACATTTCTAGGGTTGCATATTTGTATCACTTTCATTCCTTAGTCAATCATTCTCGTTTCAGTTTTCTCATCAACATACGGGACGGCGAGAACATGATCCACCGCACCGCCGTAAAATACGGCGACACCATCGCCAAACGCTTCGGATTAACTCCAACTGCTATCTCCACACCATACCGCTACACCTCTGCAAGTCACGAAGAAACCTCCGCTCCACTCAAGCCCGCCGGTATACGCGACTATCAGCGAAAACTAGGATGCTTGCTATTCGCAGTTGTCACCTGCCGACCACACCTATCGTATTTAGCAAGCTAGCTCGCCACCTACCTTAAGAAACCTGAAGCAGAGCACATGGCGGAACTCAACCGCGCGCTCCACTACCTCGTCAGCACTCCGAAAATCAGCCTGACCTACCACAAAAACGGAACCTCGACACCTAAGCTAACCGGCTATGTAGACGCCGACCACGCCGGCGACGCAGACAACAGGCGCTCGCGCACCGGCTACATCTACCGACTCGAACCTATCGGGCCTATCTTGTGGCAGTCGAGCAAGTAGGAACTAATCGCTCTCTCCTCAGCGGAAGCAAAATATATTGCACTCCGCTCAGCCACCCAGGAAGGCATAGGCGATGGTGTCGACGAAGAAGCGAAGATATACACCATCGACACAAACAACTGACTCGCTATTGAGCAGTTGCCCGAGTCATCACTGTATCGAACTGCAACATCAACATTAAAAGGATTATTAGTTGTATCCTTTCATATTCCTTGTACTCTTATGAAACCTTGTTTTTTCTTGCTTTAATCAATCGATCTTGCCGTCACATACTAGCGCAAGGTGGTTCAACACTTGTTACTAAAACGCTTCCGCAAATAAAACACTTCTACTCAGAGTTGAGCCTTGAAAAGATCCTAAGGGCTTTTCTCAGCCCAACAACACGGAGTGCAGGCTCGGCCCGACGACCTCTGTCAAAATTATGTTGTTATAACTGCGTGTAGTTCTAGCGTTAGTGTAGTTATTATGATATCCTGCTTGGTGGTGTACCCCCTTTCCTGCCCTATCTGTTGCGACCCTCTCCATAGTGAAACCCCCTTCTCTCTCTTTATTCTCGTTCTACCCTAGGCTCCTAAGCCTAGTGATTCCAACATGGTATCAGAGCAGGCCTAAGTTTTTTTTTTAAGACATGGCTATAGTAGCCACTAAGGCGCTCTGGCACGTATCGCCAGTCTCGTATCGCCCGTATCGCCTGTCCCGTCCCGTTCGTCGCGCTCCCATTGCACCCTGCTCGTCGCCTGCCCTGCGCGTGCCCTCCCCGTCGCCCCCCGCGCGCCTCGTCGGCAGCCCCGCGGACGCCCCGTCGGCTGCCTTGCGGACGCCCTGCCCGTCGCCCCGCGCGCGTCTCGTCGGCAGCCCCGCGTGCGCCTCGTCGGCTGCCCCGCGCGCGCTCTGTCTGATGCCCCGCACGCGCCCTGCTAGCGCGGACATCGGCGCCAGACGCCGGAGCAACCGCCAGCGCCTGCGCCACCACCAGCGCCAGCAGCAGCTACCGCCGCCCCACCTCTCCGCCCTCCCTTCCGCGGCTTTCGTCGTGGGGGGGGGGGGGGTTAGGGGGGTTGGAAGGGGGATGTGGGGGTGGCAGGTGTGAGCAGTCAGCAACCCGTCCCTCCCTTGTCTCTTCCTCTCTCCCTACAGCACTTGGTGCTGTGGGGGGGGGGGGGGGGGGGGGGGGGAGAAGTTGAGGGGGGATGAGAGTAACCTGTTTTGTTTTTTCTCTCGTTCTTCTCCCTCTCTCTTCCGCTGCATCACTTCTCGCTACTCCTCCTCCTCGTATCCGTCGTATCTGGGCGCCTCCGGCGTGGAAACAGCAGCCACGCATCTGCAACTGCCGCCCACTACTAACGTGACACCTATAGCTGCAACCCCTGTCGCCACCTTTCGTCTTTCGTCTGCTGCTGTTGGCGCAGGTGCTGCCGTTGAGCCTGCTGTGCCGCCGCACGCCGCTCTCCAGGCTACCTGAACCGCATACATGCTCCCTCCTTTCATCTTTCATCTTTCGTCTTGGCTACGGGATTTCTGCAGATGTATCTACCACTGTTGCACCAGGTTGCTACTGCTTTTGCGTACTGCTGCTTTGTTCTGCTTTGTGTACCCCTGCAGGTTGTGTTTTGCACTTTGCTATTCCTGCATGCAGTTAAGGGGGGATGTCAGAATTATGTTGTTATAACTGCATGTAGTTCTAGCGTTAGTGTAGTTATCATGATATCCTGCTTGGTGGTGTACCCCCTTTCCTGCCCTATATGTTGTGACCCTCTCCATAGTGAAACCCCCTTCTCTCTCTTCATTCTCGTTCTACCCTAGGCTCCTAAGCCTAGTGATTCTAACAACCTCGCCTTCCGAACGTCCCTCGCGTCGCCTTCGGGTTTCCTAACCCCAAACCTGCACCCAACAATCTCGCGACTCCGCGACCTCGGCCTTGTTAGCATCGCTATATTAGTCCTAGGCCTCGTTGTTTGCTCAGTAGTAATCACTTTCGCGATATTGCATTCTGCGCACTCTTCTTTCGTACAACTCATAACAATAGACGAATTTGTACTCTCCTTTGAAGTCTGTACTCGAAGCCTGCTATACGGGGTATTGCGGTGTTTGTCTACAACTTCTGTAACGATTCGTGTTGCTGTCGCTTTTCTTCGTTGAAGATCGGCGAGCGGACCTCCCTCACCTAGCATGAACCCAGACGCTTTGCGACGACGGTGGGTGGGTTTGTCATGTGGCATGGCATGACACCCAGCCCGAACCCGAACCTCGTTGGCATGATTGGATGAGCGAGGCGCCGTGGCGTCCCAGTGTCAGCTCGGCATTTTCCTCGTACCTTTCGTCCCTTCCCTGATCACATACGTCTGCAGCGGTGTTTTAGTATGCCACGTGGCCTGCCTAGTCACACTAAAGTGTTCTCCCGAACCAAGCAGGTGGATACACTAGAGCAGAGCAGCCGAGGGGTGACTCCATCATGAGGTAAGACTGTGTGCATGACAACGGACGCACACACACACATCGCCTCGAGGGTTGATTGGTCAGTATACGAATATGTGGCAGAGGTGGGACGTGGAACAACACTTCTGCTGAATTGAACTCGGGGTGAAGCGAAAACTAAGGCGTTACCAGTATTAGCGAGAATTGTGCGAAACTGCGGCAATACCAAGAGAAGGGTGTCCTAGCAGTCCCTACTGGGACTCGGTCCGCCTGAAGGCTTGCAGAGAGCGAAGCGTGAAAGGGCTAGACCTGACCGAACAGAGCCCATCGCGCTGCCAGCATACCAACGCCAGAATTCACGCACGCATTAGTACCCTCGGCTGCATCGCCAGCACAGAAGTTGAAAACCTCGGCCTGCGTGCTGTGGGATTCGTTGTTCTTCGGTTGCGATCCCAGCCTCCGTGTCTCGCGTCGAGGCGTCTGAACCGACAGGGTCTGGGCCCGGAGGGCAGGACGCTGTAGCGGACGTGTGGGGATTGTCGGAGCTGTTGAACCCAGGGCTCATGTCAAGCCTCTTCGGCGCACAGCGCGGTGAGCGTCGCTAAGGTGTACTCCGTGCCGCATAGCCTAGTGCAGTCGCGCCTCCCTTGCCGCCTCGCTATGGAAACCTGTCTGCTCGAAACCGATCTTTGTTGCGCGTGCGCATCCACGTCGTGCAACTCGTGCACAATCCGTTTCCGGCGGGCGTATTAGCGCGCGGAAGGGAATTCAGTCAACGGACGGCGGCCACAGTGCAGAATCTTATCCGCCCGGTGCTTTCTGATCCTGGCATGGTGACGCTTGTTGGACCGTACCTACTCATGGCGCGGATCTGGCCTTGCGAGCTTTAGTTGGAGAAAGAAATGAATTGCTTTGGCAGATCCTTTTCCTCTTTTGCACCAGATTAAAGGCTCCAAAACCTTTCTTTTGCTAGTTTGGCAATGTTTAACTGCGTTCACTCCCTTCAATCCATTGTCTTGTGAAATGGATTCATCTTTGTAGAGAGCCGTGCGTTCCAGTTGTACGCGTCTGTGCACGGGCTAACTGACCTTTCTGATGCCATGCGCGTTGTCCGCGTGTGTGCAGTGGCAGGCTGTGCGGTGACGCCCACTTCGCCACCTGATAAACGCCCGCGCACTCATCACTCCCTGCCCTCCAGGTATTCCGCGCTTCGCTGCCGGCGCTCGCTCTTGCTCATGCTTTTTGAAACGCTTTGTGCTGGGCAACGCGGTTTTCTCCTTTCTGACCCAACTTTTTCCGAGGCCCTTGCCGCTGCCGGTGCTCCCCTTCCCCGTGCTCGCCCGTTGTCAGCCCGTCGCAGCCGCGCTCGCTGCTGCAGCTGCCGTCAGAGCGCGCGGGCGTCCATAGAAGCACACCCAAGCTCCCCGCCGCCACTCCAACTCATGTCGTCACGAGAAAAGCCGCCAGCAGCAGCGGCAGCAACGCGAGCATGAGCGGCAGGCGGGCAACAGGGTGCGTATTGTGCTTAGGGGGTGACTCGTGGCAGCGAACGGGCCAACCATGGCGAACAGCGGGAGCAACAGCCGCAACGGCGAGACGGCTAGGCGGCAAGCTGACGGCCGCAAAGTTGTCAGCGCAGCGGCAGCGGCGGCAGCAGGCGCAGCGGGGGTGCGGGTGTGTGGCGGCCGTGTCCATGGCGAGTCCGCCCGGGCCCGTCGCAGAGCCGGAACCCGGCGCGAGCGACAGCGGCACGGGCGCGGGCGAGGCGGCGGGCACGGCGGAGGAGCGCGTGGGCGTGCTGCTGCTGAACCTGGGCGGGCCCGACACTCTGGACGACGTGCAGCCGTTCCTCTTCAACCTCTTCGCCGACCCGGTCAGTCCCCCCTCCCCTCCTTCTCATGTCCGCCCCTCTACCCACCGCCACCTCGCGTGCTCCGGCCGTGGCGTGCGCAGGCGCCCCCTCGCACCCACTCACCCACCCACTCACTTGCGAGTTGCGCGCGACTCGTCAATGGAAGGTCGGGTGCCAAGGCGCTTTGCCTCGCGTCCACAAGAACCTGCGCTCGCTCTTCTGGTTTCTCGACCACGCACGCACTGTCGCCGTACTAAACGCTGCGTCTCCTCGCCCCCGCGTATCCCGTGTTTCCCCCCTCCCCCCGCCCGCCGTGCGCGCAGGACATCATCCGGCTGCCGCGCGCGCTGCGGTTCCTGCAGCGGCCCATTGCGCAGTTCATCTCGACGATGCGCGCGCCCAAGAGCCAGGAGGGGTACGCCGCCATCGGCGGGGGCTCGCCGCTGCGGCGCATCACCATGGACCAGGTGGGGGTGGGGGGACAGCACACGCGCCATGGGGCGATATGGGGTAGGGGGGTTCGAAGAACGATGCAAAGACGGGAAGGACGGGAAAGACAGCCCAAAAGCCAGGGGAATGACAAGGTCGCACCAACTTGTGCCCTCCTCTCTCCCTCCGCCTCCCTCCCTTTTCTCCTCCCCCCTCCTTCCCCTTCACTCCATCCCTACCCGTCCCTCGTCCCTCCTTCCGTTCCCCTCATCCATTTCTCCCCTTGTCTCCCGCTCGCACTCGCGCGCGCTCTCTCAGTAATGAGTCAATGAGTGACGTATCGTGTATCACGACATGTATCATGTGTCTACATCCATCGCCAAGCCCTCTCGCTCCCCCCCCTGTGCATGGCATGGCGTGAGGAGGTGCCACCCACCGAGCACCAACGTTGCTTCACGCCCGTCCCGTCTCTCCTTCCTCTGCCCCCACCTCCCCTTTCTCCCCCCCCCCCCTGTGCGCCATGCGCGGTGCGCGGTGGGTGGCAGGCGGAGGAGCTGGGGAAGGCGTTGCAGGCGAAGGAGGTGGCGGCGAAGGTGTACGTGGGCATGCGCTACTGGCACCCCTTCACCGAAGAGGCCATCTACCAGGTCCCGCCGCAACCCCTCATACCCACTCCCACCCCTCGCCCCCGCTCCCCTGCTCGCACCACCATCCATGCGCGCTTTATCCCACCTTTCCCTTGTGCCATGCGTGTCTCCGTCACTCGCTCAAGCTGCCCCCCTGCTCCGCCTGTCCCCCCCTCTTGTCCCGCGCGCAGATAAAACAGGACCGCATAACGCGGCTCGTGGTGCTGCCGCTGTACCCGCAGTTCTCCATCACCACCAGCGGCTCGTCGCTGCGCCTCCTCGAACGCATCTTCCGGTATGCACCCATCCCATCCCACCCCCTCGATCCCCCACCCCGCAACCCCCTGCTGCGTCGCCGCCTCGCCCAGCGCCACCACTCACGGCGTGCCGTGTGCCTTGTTCACCCTTGCTCGCCACTCCTGCGCCCTTCCACCTTCCGCTCGCGCGCACTTCCCCATCCCCCGTACCTACCCGCCCACATGCTCACTCGCTCTCTCCGCCTGTGTGTGTGTGGTGGGGTGGGGTGTGTGTGCGGTGAGCATGGCAGGGAGGACGAGTACCTGGTGACCATGCAGCACACCGTCATCCCCTCGTGGTACCAGCGCCGCGGCTACGTCGAGGCCATGGCCACACTCATTGAGAAGGAGCTGGTCGCCTTCTCACGACCAGAAATTGTACCCTCTCTCTTGCGCCACACACCCCTTCCACACAAATGCCCCACTCTCCCTCTTGCCCACATCACCAACCCACCCCCCCCAACCCCCCCCGCTTCCCACGCTTCTTGCACCTATCTCGCACCCTCACACAGTCGCTCTCGCTCTCGCTCTCTCTCTCTCGCTCTCTCTCTCTCTCTCTCTCTCTCTCTCTCTCTCTCTCTCTCTCTCTCTCTCGCTCTCGCTCTCTCTCTCGCTCTCTCTCTCTCTCTCGCTCTCTCTCTCTCTCTCTCTCTCTCTCTCTCTCTCTCTCTCTCTCTCTCTCTCTCTCGCTCTCGTTCTCGCTCGCACTCTCTCTCTCTCTCTCTCTCTCTCTCTCTCTCTCTCTCTCTCTCTCTCTCTCTCTCTCTCTCTCTCGCTCTCGCGCGCGCTCTCTCTCTCTCTCTCTCTCTCTCTCTCTCTCTCTCTCTCTCTCTCTCTCACACACACACACACACACACACTTGCGCACCAGCACCGACTGTCTCGCTCGTCTCGCCGTGTGCCATGGGGCATGGGGGTGGGGTGATGGCGGGGCGGGCAGGTGAACATATTTTTCAGTGCGCACGGGGTGCCGGTGGCGTACGTGGAGGAGGCGGGCGACCCGTACAAGGCAGAGATGGAGGAGTGCGTGGGGCTCGTCATGGACGAGCTGCGGCGCCGCGGCGTCTACAACAACTACACCCTCGCCTACCAGGCACGCCCGCCCTCCCCCCCACATCCACGCACGCTCGCGCTCCCTAACCTGCTCCCTTGCGCGCTCACAGCACAGGCGCGCATGCTGGGCGTGCTACCATAGCATGTGTGCACAGCAGAGGGCACACACGCACTGCACTGGTGGCCAGACATAGCCCCGCCCGGCATGCACACAGTATGTGACGTGACACGGCAGCTGCAGGCATGTGCAAGCACCACTCGCGCATGTGTGCATGCCCCTGCAGCCCAGCATGCCCCGGTGACGCCTGTGTGCCCACGTACCATCATGTGCATGCCACTGCCATCCACTATCCCACCCCGCCCGCTCACATGGCTAGCGTGTGGCCCCCTCCCCTTGCCCCGTGGTGTGCGTGGGTGGGGCCATGGCATCAGAGTCGGGTGGGGCCAGTGGAGTGGTTGAAGCCGTACACGGACGAGAGCATTGAGACCCTTGGCAAGGCCGGAGTCAAGAGCCTCCTCGCTGTCCCCATCAGGTGCACACCCCCGCTCCCCTGCCCCCCTGCCCGCTGCTCGCTCCATGCTGCTTGCTGTTGAGAGGTGACGCCTCCAGCCAGGCCGTGGGCCTCTGCACTTGGATTTTCCCTCTGCGCTGCACCTCACGTCACCCCCCTCGTCCCGTCGTGCCTGCCCCGTGTGTGTGCGGGTGGGTGCATGGGGCGGTACAGCTTTGTGAGCGAGCACATAGAGACGTTGGAGGAGATCGACATGGAGTACCGCGAGCTGGCGCTGGCGTCGGGCGTGGTGGAGTGGGGGCGCGTGCCGGCGCTGGGGTGTGAGCCGTCTTTCATCGAGGACCTGGCGGACGCTGTGCTCGAGGCCCTGCCCTACGTCGGTGCCATGGCCGCCTCCTCCATCGAGGCCCGCCAGGTACCGCCCCTTTCCCCCTCGCTCTCCCTCCCCTGCCTCTTCACCTGCTTGCTGCCTGCCTGCCCGCCCACGCATGCATGGGTGGGGAGGCGGAGGGTGGTGTTGTTGGGGGTGGTGGACAGTGTATGGCCGTGCATGCTGCGCCCTCCACGCCACATGCTTGTTGTGCCCTCCCTGCGCCGCATGGGTGTGCTTGCTCACGGGCACCACTGTAAGCATGAGCATGACCCCCCTGTGTGTGCGTGGGTGTGCGTGGCAGGCGCTGGTGCCACTGGGCAGTGTGGAGGAGCTGCTGGCCACGTACGACATCGAGCGGAGAGAGCTGCCCGCACCCGTCGCCATGTGGGAGTGGGGGTGGACCAAGAGCGCTGAGACGTGGAATGGGCGTGCCGCCATGGTGGCGGTGCTGGGGCTGCTGCTGCTGGAGGTCAGCACGGGCCGTGGCATCCTGCACCAGCTCGGCATCCTGCCGCCCCTCCTATGACCGCCCCCACACACGCGCCACGCATGGGGGGAGGGTGGGAGGTTGCCATGCACGCAGGCCCTCTACCTCGAAAGAGGGATGGTGGTGCTGTGGAGTGAGGTTGGGCGGGCGGACAGGCTTCCATGGGGCCTCATTCGCTACCTTGTGCTGTTGCTGCCTGCATGCAGGGAGCATGTGTTGAAAGTGCTTGCATCAGGGGGGCCGAGCTTGGGGTGCACTGAGGGCCCTTCATTGTATAAGTCGTTACTGCCCCCTCTAATTCTGCTCTGCAAACCATGGTACCTGTAATGTCCATACTCAAATGTTGATCTTCAGAATGCAATCCCTATGTTGAGTGCGTAACTCAGAACATCTATATTCGCCAATATACAATAATGTCCAGCCACAATGTTGCGTTGCCATGGTTTCACCGCCATGTTCCTGCTGCGTGCCAACTATCTGCAGCATGCATCGGGCGTCGTGAGTCGATGCCAATGATTCGCCCCCGATCGTCTCGTCGCGCCACTGGGATCGCCCACTCACCGCGCGCTGCTGCGCGCCGCACCCCGCTGCTCCGCGTGCTGCTCGTCGCCGCGCTGCTGCTGCTGCCGCTCCTCGTCTTCTGTCGCCTCCGCTGGTCTGCCTTCCAGCCTCCTCGGCAATCCTCCGCCTTTCCCGCCGGAAATTCTCCCTCCGCCGCATCAGCTGCGCGCGCCCTCTCCCGCCCATGGCGCGCGCGGCGTGGCGGCGGGGCCTCGGAGGACGAGCTATCGAAGGCGGCCGCGGCGCAAGAGGCGCTCGGGGACGTCGCGGCGCAGACGGACGGGGATGCGCAAGCGGGTGAGGCGCAAGCGCAGGAGGGGCGGAAATTGGGGAGCGGAGGAGATGAAGGGGGCAGCGGGGCAGGGGAGGCGGGGCATGGGGAAGAAGGTGAAGGCAGCGCGGCAGCGGAAGGCGCGGAGGGTGAAGCGGGCAGCGGCGGAGTGACGGTGATCCGACATTTCTCGTTACATGGGGAGAACCGCACACTGCCGTGGGAGGAAGACTTCTGGCGGGTCGCGAGGAAGCCTAAAACGGGAATGAATGGGGAAGGTGGAGGGGATGTGGGTGGCGCAGGTGGGAGAGGTGAAGATCTAGAGGAGGAAGAGGAGGGGGAGGAGTGGGAGCTACTGTATGACGTGAGTACCATCGGGGAGGTCATGGCAGCATGGCATGGCATGACATGACATGGCATGAATGCATGTGCGAGAGAATGGGGGTGCATGCGCGCGTTGCCCCTGCCGTGCGCCTGCACCTTGTGCTTCCCCCCCCCTTCGCGCTCATCACCCACCCTGTGCGCGCCCGTGTGTGCGCGTGAATGAGTGTCCCTTGGGTGCAGGCATGGACAGCAGCGTACGGGCTGGAGCACCGCTGGAGTGCTCCCACTTCCATCTCCCTGCCGCCCGCCGTCGCTGCTCACATTGCCGCCAGGCGGAGGAGGAGGAGGACGCAGGGAAGAGGCAAGCGAGAGGGGGGGCGGACAGGGCAAGGGGTGGGGGAGCGAGAGCAGGAGGGCGAGGATAGCGGGGATGCAGGCGGGGGCAGTGGTGGCGTGCCTCCTGCGCCGCACCTGGTGGCGTGTGAGGCGGCAGCAGCGCAGCAGCGCCTGCTGGAGCAGCGCCTGCCCGACGGCTCGCCCCCGCCCTGGGCTGCCCCTGCTGCCGCCGCCACTGCCGCCGCTGCTGCCGAGGCTGCAGACCCCAAGGGGCTCCACGAGGGGCTGAGAGGGGCGGGCCGTGGGGAAGGAGACGAGCGCCGTGAGGCAGGGCAGTTGGGGCGCAAGCAGCAGGAGCGGTGGACCACCGTTCCTCAGACGCCGTGGGTGAGATGAACGGGGGGGGCATGGGGCATGCAGCATGCTGCTTCATACAATGTCTCGGTGTGGACCAGCACAGCACCTGCCTGCATGGATGCACTGCCGTTCCACCACTGTGCCCCTCGTCACCTCTCCTCTACACCCCTCCCCACCATGTGCAACCCTTACGTTGCCACATTCTCCTGTGCGCGCCCCAATGGCACTGCGTGTGCACCGTGGAGCATCACCTCGCACCCTCCCCTCGCCACAACCCGTTTTCCTCCTCCTCTCTCCACCACACGCCCTGAACCCACGCGCGTGGCGCTGGGCGTGCAGGTGCAGGGCAGCGATGCGGACAACCTGCCATTCACACGCGTGGTGCAGGCGGCGCTGTGGCTGCACCAGTTCCCACGCGACTGCGAGCACGGTGCGCACCGCTTCCTGCTGTACCAGTGGCCGGGCGAGGGCGACCACGGGCTGGGCTCCGACGTGCACCTGCTGTCCGTGGCCATGGGCGTGGCGCTCGCCACAGGCCGCATCCTCGTGCCGCACCGCAACTTCTTCCGCGCCCACCACGACGCCTGCTCCGGTGCCCAAACACCCCCTCCCCGCCTCCCTCCCTGCTCTCTCTGCAATGCTCACCGCAATTCCTTCGCCACTCCTCCCTGCGCCTCCTCGCTCTCCCCACTTCTGCCTCAGCTTCTGTGTGCAAACCTTTCAACAGTTAGGCAGGCTGCACTGTGTTGTGTGTGCCCACATGTGTGCGCCCGTGCCATGCCCCTCTCTCACCGTGTGCAGGCGAGGCGGAGGGGTCACTGGCATGCTACTTCGCACCGCTCACCCACGCGCACTGTGAGGCAGCGGTGGCGGCGCTGGTGGCGGCGCAGCCAGAGCTGGTGGTGCCGCCGGGCATGGAGGGCAGTGCGGGCGAGGGCGTGGAGCGGTGGGTGGCGGGCATGGTGGTGGACTGCCACGAGGTCATGCACGCCCTGCTGCTCCAGCTGCGCGGCCCTCAGCCTGTGGTCATGCTGCCTCTCTGCGCACCCTCCCACCTGCTGCATGCCGTGCCGGGGTGAGCCACACACACCCTGCTGCATGGCACCACATGCCACATAAAACACATTCGCGCCTCACCACACCACTGTCCTCACCACACCCCTGTCCTCACCACTCCATTCCTGCTCTGTGTGTTTCCTCGCCGCATGTGCCGTGTTGTGGCTTTGGTGCACCCGGTGTATGAGTGTGTGCGTGTGCATGTGGCAGGTGGTGGGGCAGGCCATGGGAGGCAGTGCCGCGGTCAGAGGAGGTGGTGGGCGACAGCACCCTGGCGGGGGCGCGCCAGTGGAACAGGGTGAGATGCGTGCAGGGGGCACGGGGAACCCACTGCTGCACACATGAGTGTGCATGGCAAGTTTCCTGCGCGCACCATCGCCATGTCACACTCATCATTGCTCTCACTGCCCCACGCACGCTGCTGCATGCACCACAGTTTCTCACCAAGGCATGCTCACCGTGCCTATTCGCTGCGGTGCGAGTGTGGCCGTGCGCCTCCTGTGCAGGTGAGCTGGTGGCGCGCTCAGACCACCCGCTTTGCCATGCGCTGGCCCTCGCCCTACCTCTGCCACGTCACCAACATCGCACGCCATGCCGCTTTTGGCCCACTCACCGCGCGACAAGTGGTCGCAGGAGAGGCGGCGAAACGGGCGGCAGAGCGCATGATGGCAGTCGCCAACCGCACTCAGTATGAGCGGCTCATGGGCGGCATCGCGTGGCAGTCTCTGCCTTTCTCAGGGGGGATTTGGGACGTGAGCAACACACAGGCTGCTGCTGCTGGTGGTGGTAGCAGTGGTGCGAGCAGCGGTGGGGCTGCCACACTGGCGTTCGCAGGCAGTGCGTGGTCGTCCCTGGTGTACGCGCCCCCGTACGTGCCACGACCCCTGCTCAGCATGCATGTGCGCGCGGGGGACAAGGGATCGGAGATGGAGTTGTTTCCCATGGCGGCATACATGGTGCTGGCAGCGCGTGTGCGCATGAAAGACCCCTCGCTGCACCACGTGTGGCTCAGCACCGAGATGCAGGTGTGCCGCCTCTACCCCGCCACCGCCTCATGCGGTGCCATGGGGCCGCTGCTTGAGCCTGCCAAGGGCAGCAGCTGGGCAAGGTGGAGGGGGTTGCCCATTAGTCTCTGCCATGTCCTCTGCAATCTTCTGCACGCACTATCCCCGTGGCCTTGCGGCTCTATCCCACCTCCTCCTCCACTCCTCATGCATGCAACGCCTCTCGCCGTGCACGTGTGTGCCCCCTCCCTCCCTCACACGTGACCTCACGCCATGCATCACGCCATGCATCACGCCATGCATCACGCCATGCATCACGCCATGCATCACGCCATGCATCACGCCATGCATCACGACATCTGCTTTCCGTCACCCCCTCCCCTCACCGCCCTCCCTCCCTGTGCGCCCTCCCCCTGTCCCGCGGGCAGGCAGTGGTGGACGAGGCGGCGCGCTTCCCCGGGTGGACGTTCCACCACACGCGCAACCCACGGGTGGGCGGGGGCAGCACGGCCATGGTGCACTTTGAGAGTGCGCTGGGCCATGAGCTGGCGGGTGCTGTGTCGCTGGCGAACCTGGCGGTGGCGGCTATGGCGGACTACTACGTGGGCGCGCTGGGGTCCAACTGGAACCGCCTCATTAACGAGCTGCGCGTCACGGGCGGCCGCCTCAAGGCGGGGTACCTCTCTGTCAACTACGACGAGCTGTAGCAGGGGGGAGGGGAGGGGCTGCGCATGCCCCCGTGCTCCATGGTGCCTGGATGTCATGCCATGCTGGCTGTGCGCTTGAGCATGAGCGAGATGTGTAGCCAAAGAAGAATGACCTGCACGATGCCTGCCTAGTGTCTTTCCCTGCTGCCTTTTGTAGTGCCATCGTGTATTCTCTGTATGCTTTGTACGTCAATCATAAGAAGGTGACTCTTGAAGGCACAGTGAAGCACTCTTGTGCAACATTGAGTAGCACACGCAAACAGGAAAGGCCTAGGTTTGGAAGCAACACTTGAGGAACCTGAATCGTTCGTCATGCAAACTCGCATGATAGAATGCTGGCATGGTGCAGTGGGGGGGCGGTGTTGATGGAAGGTGGCAGGGAAGTCAGCGAGCAGGCGTCCCTGCGTGCGCAGCAATGCAAGCTATGGTGCCTGGGGAACCTGGGAGTGCAGTGAGAGTGCAGCCCGCCATGCTGTATGCTCCCCGCGATGCTGCCTGCTGGGGGGGCACACCACTCACCACACGGGCAGGAGCGGTGTGAATCATGGAGAATGCAAGCGAGGGGTTACTCATGCGTGCACGCATGTATCTCTCTGCAACCATGGGGGGACGCATGCATCCGTGTGTGTGTGTTGAAGCACAAACCAGTGCCATTTCTGGAGTCCATGGACTCTTGCTACATGCATCGTCCGTGCACAGAGAGGATCAGGTGGAGCGACCGAGACCAAGAGTGCCATGCAAGCGTGTGGCAACATGAAAAGCAGGTGCACAGTGGCGCAGGAAAGAGGTGAGCAGTGGCAAGGGCTTGAGAGGAGCGGTGAGGTAGAGGTGCACAGGCATACGGTGAGGTAGAGGCGCATGCGGTGGAGCAGTGCACGCACACCACGAGAGCGTGGAGGGTAGGGCCGCTGCGCCACGTGCTGCCACGCACGCACGAGACACAGTAACATGTGGTGTTGGAACAGGGAGCAGTGGAGCAGAGCAGCGATGGATGGGAGTGGCACGGCAGTACATGCAGTGGTAGGGGTGTCACCTGCAGCAGCAGCGCGAGCACATGCATGCGCGTGTCGTCCGACCAATGGGGGGCCAGCAGCTCCACAAGGCTGATGTGCACTGCACCGCCCTGCCATGGCCACACACATGCCCACACACATGGTCACCCATCACATGGCCACCCATCACATGGTCACCCATCACATGGCCACCCATCACATGGTCACCCATCACATGGTCACCCATCACATGGTCACCCATCACATGGCCACCCATCACATGGTCACCCATCACATGGTCACCCATCACATGGTCACCCATCACATGGTCACCCATCACATGGTCACCCATCACATGGTCACCCATCACATGGCCACCCATCACATGGTCACCCATCACATGGTCACCCATCACATGGTCACCCATCACATGGTCACCCATCACATGGTCACCCATCACATGGTCACCCATCACATGGTCACCCATCACATGGCCACCCATCACATGGTCACCCATCACATGGCACCGCCGCCATACCTCCATGCCGCACACAGCACAGGGCAAGCAACAACACTCCACTTAGTGGCACGGGTGTGGGGCGGGGTGGCTTGCACCCTCGCATGAGCGGGGCAGACGACACTAATTCACACGCTTGGAGCACACCGAAAGAGACTGACAGAGGCGAAGGGAGAGGGACTGACGGAGGTGGGGAGCAGGGCAGCAGCAGCGAGGCGGCGTGCTGCTGTGAGGCGGTGAGAGCGCAGGGCAGCCGCCACTGCACTCGTGCTGTGCGCTGCTGCGTGCAGTGCGCTGCAGGCACGAGCACACAACGGGTGGAGGGGTGACGGGGGGAGAAAGAGTGGAAATTTGGGGGGGTAAGGCGCTGGTCATTCACGAGCATCATTGCCATGCCACTCACAGACGAGCAGGAGGTAAAACAAGGCGTCCCCAGTGTCCATGTTGCCCTCACATCCGTCCCCCTTGTCCCTCTCCCACCCACACGCACCTGCCGTTGTGCTGAGGCAGGGCGGCGAGGGCGTGGCGAATGCGGTTGCGCAGGAAGAGCGAGGAGGCGTTGGAGGGGTCCTCTATCCACGGCTGCAAGTGGGCCTCACAAAACTGCACCAGCTGCTGCTTCCACACTCCCAGCAACGGCCGCACCACAACCACGCCCTCACTGCTGTCCCCGCTGCCTCCCTCGCTGGTGCTGGCATGGGAACACTTAAAACGAGTGGCAGAGCTCCTGCCGTTGCTACGAGTGCTGCCAGCTGTGCCGAGGCGCATGCTGGCGTTGCCTTGCACATGCAAAGGTGCGAAGAAGGGCAGCAGAGGAGGGGGGGAGGGGGGGAGCGGGGAGAGCAGGGGCATGCATGCGAGGCCGTCCATGCTGCTGCAGCGGGTGAGGCGCAGCAGCAGCAGCTCTGTCTGGTCGTTGCCATGGTGTGCCGTCATCAGCACGCCCAGCCGCCGCTCCACACACTCGCTGTGCAGCAGCGCATACCTGCTGGCACGTGGCACATGCACCAAGTGTCACACTGTGTGCTCGTCATTGAGTGAGGAGTGGAGAAGGGAGGAGCAGAGGAGATGCATGCAGGCTCCCAGCAGGCCCAGCAGCAAGGTACAGGGAGGCAGCAATTACAGGAGAAGCGGAGTGCAGTAAGGGGAGTGCGTTGAGGCAGAGAGGGCGAGAGGTCACCTCTGCGCTCTGGCGTCCGGCTGCAGGCGCGAGGCAGGGGGCGGGCCATGTGGCCAGCGGCACGTGAGCAGCACTGCCTGCAGCCCTGCGCACACGGGGTGGGCAGCACAGCGCAGGGTGCAGGGCGGTGACATGCAGTTGCCCACTGTGAGTGCCCAGGGCGGGCTCACGGCAGGTACACACCCTTGCCACACTTGCATGGATGATGGCCGCACGCACGCACGCACGCACGGACGGACGGACGGACGGACGGACGGACGGACGGATGGATGGTTGGCAGGCGGGCGGGCAAGCGGGTGGGTGGATGTGGGGATGATGTGAGATGAGAGGGGAATAAGCATGAAGAGCCGGTCATCCCATGGCATACACCACAGCATGGCTTGGCAGCGCACCTAGGTGCTCAAGGCATGCGAGGGTGCGCATGGCTTCATGTGCACTGCCCGGCCTGAGAGCGTGGTCCACCACCATCGCCACCACGCGCACCCCCCCTCCCCCCTCCCCCTGCTGTGCGCGCTGCATGCGCGCGGCAGTGAGCGCGAGTGCCATGCTGTCGACTCCGCCCGACACCGCCACACCCACACCTGCCTGGCCGCCACAGGGGGCAGGGGGAGGGCAGGGGGGGGGCAGGGGGAGGGCAGGGGGAGAAGGCGGCGAGGATGTGGTGGGAAGGCATGAGAGGGGTGGAGCAACAAGGTGCGGTGTGGGATTGAGAGGAGGGCGGAGAGGTGCAGCGAGAGCCGTACCCGGGTACATGCGCGCATCGTCACGGTCGAGGGGTGGGGGGAAGCCTGGCGGAAGGCGATGGTGCGGGGAGGGCGCAGGCCACAGCCCCACGCGTTGCAGCACGTGCTGCAGCCCGCCCTCCCGCAGCACGTGTGGTAGCGCGACGCGCGTGTATCGCGGGGAGCGGAGCGCGCACGGCTGCACGCCATGCGCAGAGGAGCACGGGGGGAAGTGCTGCGGGCCGTGGCCCATGGAACTGCGCTCCTCGCACCCCCCTTGCCCTCTACCCGCGTCTACCGCCGCCCCTCTTCCACTCGCGACGACTCCCCGTCCCCGGACTGAATCCTGCCGCTTTCCACGGCCCTCCACCTCGTCTACCCGTCCTCGTGACCGCGCGTCCCCGTCGCCCCCCTCCGCCCGTGCCTCGCCGTCCATCGCCCCGGACGCGCGCCGCCAGGAGCGCGCCCAGTCGCAGTCCGCTGCGACGTGCGCGGTTCCTTGCAGCGCAGGCAGCACGGCCCGATAGATCAGCAGCGGCTGCCAGCGCGGCAGCAGCCATCGCGGCGACAGCTGGCGGGGCATGTGCGCGAGTGGTCGTAGCCTTACTGCCTGGCGACTGTTATGTTGAGTGCTTTGATGTAAATTTTAGATGTAAATTCGAAGAAGTGCTGAATGCGGAATAATGAGTGATTGCTACGAGTGCAATTGAGTGAACGAACGAGTATTGCACTATCGAAGCAAGAGTACAAGTGAGCGAAGGCATGAGCGAGAACTAAATAGCGAAGGCCACAGTGGTAACGGTAACGAACTGTGGGTGACGCGCGACGGGCCTGGCCGCCTGGGACTGGGGATGGGACATCGAGGCGGAGGTCAGGAGCGCGGGTTACCAGCCGAGCCGTGCGGTTAGGGTGCGACGGGCGAGGTGGCGGGAAATAGTCGAGGCGAATGTCGCGAGTGGTAACGGTGGCGAGTGTGGTTGGTACAGTGGTGTACGCGCTAAGTAGGGATGCGGCGTAAGGAAATGGAAAATTCCTTACACTACCCCCCTCCCCAAGGAGGCCCTCCTTACGAGAGTGCGTGTACGTCCCGGAAATCGCAGCTGTGCAGATAGTCAGCGAGGACAGTGTGGTTTTCGATCCTGTCCAGGGGAACCCAATTGTCTTCAGTTTGGGTGCGGTCTTTTCATCGGATCAGGAACTCGATCCTGCGTGCTCCACGTGGGTCACGAACGCGATGGCTTAGAATCTTCTCAAGTGTAATTACTGGCTCGGTGGGTGGTCGTGTCATGTTGGCTGGTCGGTGGCGGGGCAGTTGGCTTGTGGATGGTACGTAAGG
Organism: Closterium sp. NIES-65; assembly: GCA_948144175.1. NCBI lineage: Eukaryota > Viridiplantae > Streptophyta > Zygnematophyceae > Desmidiales > Closteriaceae > Closterium > Closterium sp. NIES-65. The sequence continues at coordinate 258,984 of CANXME010002232.1, read as the reverse complement.
GCGTAGGAGGCTGACATGGAATGACAGGTTGACGTACTAGTCAGCGGGGAGGAGGAGGTGGGCGGTAACGGGGGTGATCATGTGGCTAATGCGGAATGGCCCACAATATCGGGGGCGGAGTTTTGGGGTAATGGGCAGTCGGAGGTTTTGAGTGTCGATTAAAACTAAGTCGTCGGGCTTGTACGTGACAGGACGGCAGTGGCGATCGGCGTTGCGTTTAGCGATTACGTTTGATTTTTTTATTACGTCTGCTGCCCGTGTCCATGCTGCCTGTAAGATTTCGGCGAACTGTTGTACATGTGGTACGGGATTGTCGGGATTCGGGGTCATAGGTACTGTGTGGTCTTGTCCGTAGTTCAGGTAAAACGGCGACTGTTGGGTCGTGGCGGATGGCGAGTTGTTGTACGCGAACTCAATGAGTGGTAGTTGCTGTTCCCACGTGCTTGGATCGTCACACGTGGCTCGGATAAGCTGCTCCATGGTCTGGTTTGTCCGTTCTGTCTGTCCGTCTGTCTCGGGGTGGTACGAAGAACTGAACTGTAGTCGCGCGCCGAACTACTGCCACAGGTTCCGCAAAAAAACTGCTGGTGAATTTCGTATCTCTGTCGCTAATGATAGCTGCTGGTATCACGGTGGTGATGAAGAGCCGAGCTGTTTCTTCGGCTCAGATGGATTTCTTGCAGGCTGCAAAATGCGCCATTTTCGTGAGTCGATCGACGACGACCAGGATCGCATCGTTCCCACTTGCCCTAGCCGGTAACCCCGTGACGAAGCCCATCGTCACCTGCTGCCAAGCACGCTCTGGGGGTGGTATCGGCTGCAACTGTCCTGCCGGCCGCTGTCGTGACGACTTCATGATTTGGCAGGTGGGACACGAAGCCACGTGGCGTTGCACGTCGGTCAACATCTCTGGCCAGTAGTAGTACCGCTGCAGTTGCTGCCGCGTCTTTTCTACCCTGAAATGTCCTGAGGTAACCCCGTCGTGTGCCTCCTGTAGTAACATCTCCCTTAATAGAGTGTACCCTGGCACCCAGATGCGGTCGGTGCCGGTTTTTACGTAATAGATCCTTTTTGCGGCTGCAAACTGCTGCGAATTTTCTCCAGTGAAGAACGGGTCTATTTGATATCTGTGGGTAAATAGTCCTGTCAGTAGCGGGCTGGTCTGGGCGAGTAGTATAGCATGCATTTGTGCAGTGGGTGTCAAAAGGTTTCTAGCAAGGCTTAGGAGCCATGGCTAGAGAGTTTGAGTTGAGAGAGAAAAGTGTCGAGAGAATGAGGGTTTCACTATAGAAAGTTGTACAAGACATAGTGAAGGAAAAGGGTGCACCACCTAACATGAAAGCGATATAGCTACACTAGGTCTACACTACAGGCAGTTATAGTAATGTATACAATTACATTCTGACAGTGGGGCGGGTCAGTGCGTCGGCGATGTTGGAGGCTCCTTTTTTGTTGGAGGCTCCTTTTTTTCTCGAGGAAATCGAGCCAGCGAATCTGTTGTGGGTTGAGGTTGGGCTATGCACGGAGGTACTGTAGTGACTTGTGATCTGTCCGTACTGTCACGTCGGCTCCGGTCAAGTAGCTGTCAGATGATTATATTACTGATGCATATATTTAGGCTGTAGTGGGGTAGCCCATAGGGGGTACAACCCAATTAGGGTTGGTACTTGTACTTGTTTCATTTCATAGTGCACTCATTCCTCGCCTCTATCTCAACATGGTATCGAGCAGGTTCCCTAGTGGGAACTGTTCCTAGGGCCCACCTACTATTCCGTCCTGCCCGGAGCGCCCTCTGCCCTAGCCCGAGTCGCGCTGGGCCTTTTTTTTTCCTTTGGCGGCCCGATCGCGTCGAGCCGCCCACGAATTTTTGACGCGCCACCTACGCGGCCTCGTCGCGCCGCCCCTAGACGGCCGCGCCGCGTCGCGCGTGCCGCTCTCCAGTCGCGCGCCGCCCCCCTCTGACCCTCGCGACGCCGGCGCCGTCTCTGACGGCCCCGCGATCGCCTGCGACGGCCCCGCCGTCCCCTCTACCGGCCCCTCCGCTGCGCTTGACGGCCCCGCCGTCCCCTCTGCCGGCCCCGCCGCTGCGCTTGACGGCCCCGCCGTCCCCTCTGCCGGCCCCGCCGCTGCACCCGACGGCCCCGCTGTCCCCTCTGCCGGCCCCGCCGCTGCTTCAGACGGCCCCGCCGCTGCACCTGACGGCCCCGCCGTCCCCTCTGACGGCCCCGCCGCTGCACCTAACGGCCCCGCCGTCCCCTCTGACGGCCCCGCCACTGCACCTACCGGCCCCGCCGCTACCCCTGACGGCCCCGCTGCTGCATCTGCAGGCCCCGCCGTCTCACCTGCCGGCCCCGCTGCTTTACCTGACGGCCCCGCCGCTTCACCAACCGGCCCCGCCACTACCCCTAACGGCCCCGCAGCTGCATCTCCCGGCCCCGCCGCCCCAGCAACTGCGCCGCCCCAGCAGCCGAGCCGCCCCAGCAGCCGAGCCGCCCCAGCAACCGAGCCGCCCCAGCAGCCGAGCCGCCCCAGCAGCCGAGCCGCCCCAGCAGCTGAGCCGCCCGAGCCGCCCGAGCCGCCGAGCCGCCCGAGCCGCCCAGCAGCCGACCCGCCGAGCCGCCCGAGCCGCCCGAGCCGCCTGCACTGCCCTGTCTGGTGAGCACTGAGCTTTACTCTGCGCACTGCCCTTACCCCACTGCTGTCATGGCTACCCCCAGTGTCCTCACCTTCGACGCTGAGGGCAGAGCCATCGACTTTGACGTGTGGGTAGACGACCTGCTGCTTTTCCTACAGTGCGACAGAGCTGACGGCCTCTCTCTCTTTGACCTCACTTCTGGTGCCTCTCCCACCCCTGCTGCTACTGAGGATGCCACTGTTCGCTCACAGTGGGCCACACGCGATGCTGCTGCACGTCTTGCTGTGCGTCGCCACCTCCCTCCCTCTGAGCGTGCACACTTTGGGTCGTACAAGAGTGCTCAGACCTTGTACGACGCCGTTATTGCACGCTACTCCACCCCTGCCACTGCTGCACTGAGCCGCCTCATGCTACCGTACCTCTTTCCCGACCTTGCTTCTTTTGCCACAGTCGCCGACCTCATTACCCACCTGCGCACTAGTGACGCTCGCTTTCGCGCTGCCCTTCCTGCTGAGTTCTGCGCCAAGAACCCCCCCCCCCCAGTACTTCACTCTCTACTATATTGTCACCCGCCTCCCTGACTCCCTCCGCGGAGTCAGGGACGACTTACTCTCAGTCTGCCCCACCACTCTCACTGTTAGCCTCCTCGAGAAGTCCCTCCTAGCAGCCGAGAAGAGCATTCTCGCTGTAGGGGCCTCTCGTGGTGACCCGCGCACCCCCATCTTTGAGGGGTGTTCCCCCTCCCCCCTCCTGCCCTCTGTCGCCTCTGCTGCTACGGCCGACCTAGTTGGTTTTGAGTCGGTCGGTGCGGCGTCTGCCCCCAGTGGGAGACGTCGCTCTAGCAAGGGCAAAGGGGGCAGGAGCGGTGGTGGAGGCGGCGGGGGCGGTGGGAGCGGCGGTGGAGGCAGCGGAGGAGGTGGGGGTGGTAGCGGGAGTGGTGTCGGGAGTGGAGGTGTCGGCGGCGGCAGTGGAGGCGGGGGTGGCAGCGGCGAAGGTGGTGGGAGTGGAGGCGGAGGCGGCGGTGGCGGCAGCGACGGTGGGAGTGGCGGTGGCAGCGGAGGTGGTGGCGGCGGCGGCGGAGGAGGCGGCGGAGGAGGTCGTGGCTCGTCGCAGAGGAGTGGCTCCGGTGGCGGTCAGCGCCAACAGCAGCGGCAGCAGCGTGGTCAGGAGACCCTCTCCCCGCAGCAGCTCCGTGAGTGGTACGCTGCACGTCAGAGGGGTGGGGGTACTGGTCCGTGCACCTACGTCTTGCGCACGGGCGACCGTGCGGGTGAGACGTGTGGTGGTCCACACCCCGCCCAGCGCTGCTTCGGCCGCCTGACTGACGCTTGGCGCCGCCAGTTTCCTGACGCCTCTGAGATCCCTCGCTGGGACCAGCTGTCTAGGGCAGGAGTAGCTATCTTTGATCTTGACTTTGATGCTATTCTTGCTGCCATGTATGCTGTGACTATTAGTGAGGAGGGTGACTGTTACCGGTGTTTCCCGCCCGACCCGGGCATTCGTACTGCGGCTCTAGGTGCTGTTGAGGCTGCTGCTCCAGGTGCTGGTGAGGCTGTCGCTCTAGGTGCCAGTGAGTCTGTGTCCTCAGGTGTTGGTGAGTCTGCTCTCTCAGGTACTGCGTCGGCTCCGCCCTCTCTCACCTTCACTCATGACTCAGGGGCGTCTCGCTCCTTCTTTCGAGACCGCACCACACTCACGCCGCTTAGTCGGCCAGTGGCGGTCTCCCTGGCGGACCCCTCTGGGGGTCCTGTTCTGGCTCACTACTCCACTGTCCTGCCGTGCCCTGCGGTCCCGTCTGGCGCCCTGTCCGGTCTCTACCTCCCCTCGTTCTCTACGAACTTGGTGGCGGGTGCTGACCTACAGGATGCAGGGGTCGACCAGTTCACCCCTGCACGCCGACGGGACACCCACTGCACGGACGCGGACACGGGTCGACACTTGACCACGTTCACACGTGGGCCGGGGTCGAGCCTGTACACACTCACTGTTCCGTCTCCTCCTCCTGCGTCTGGTCAGGTAGCTGCGTCGGGTCAGGTGTTTGCTGCAGCGTCCAGGTCTGGTCCTGAGTCTGCCCCCTGCTCGTGTCGCCTCCTGTCCCACGAGACCCTCCTGTGGCACCACAGGATGGGTCACCCCTCCCTGCCTCGTCTCCGGGGCATGGCCTCTCGCCTTCTTGTCTCTGGCCTTCCCCGGTCCCTCCCTCCCCTTCCTCCGGGGCCTGGCCCTCCCTGTGTCCCTTGTGTCGAGGGTCGAATGCGGGCTACCCCTCACTCCTCCCCGTTTCCTCCGACGGAGGCCCCGATGCAGACGCTTCACATGGACGTGTGGGGCCCAGCCCGCGTCCGTGGACAGGGTCACGAGCGCTACTTCCTGCTGGTGGTTGACGACTACTCGCGTTACACCACAGTCTTCCCCTTGCGCAGCAAGGGTGAGGTCACTGAGGTGTTGATCGACTGGATCCGCGCAGCTCGTCTCCAGCTCAGGCGGAGCTTCGGCTCGGACTTTCCTGTTTTGCGTCTGCACTCGGACAGAGGGGGAGAGTTCTCCTCCGGCCTTCTGCGAGCCTACTGTCAGGCACGAGGCATCCGCCAGACCTTCACGCTTCCGGACTCTCCACAGCAGAATGGGATTGCTGAGCGCCGCATCGGCATTGTCATGGACGTCGCCCGTACGTCCATGGTGCATGCGGCTGCCCCCCATTTTCTGTGGCCGTTTGCGGTTCGGTACGCCGCGCATCAGATCAACCTTCAGCCCAGGGTCTCCAGACCGGAGACCTCCCCAGCTTTGCTGTGGACGGGGAAGGTTGGCGATGCGTTGGCGTTCCGTGTCTGGGGATCTCGGGCGTTTGTCCGCGACTTGTCTGCGGACAAGCTGTCCCCTCGTGCTGCTCCTTGCGTCTTCCTGGGTTTCCCCCCTGACGCATCTGGGTGGCAGTTTTACCACCCGACCTCTCATCGTGTTCTGTCCTCCCAGGACGTCACGTTCGACGAGTCGGTTCCCTTCTACCGGCTCTTCCCCTACCGCACTCCGTCCCTCCCCCCCCCGCCCCTCTTCCTGGTCCCAGGTCCCCCCCCGGTAGACCCCCTCCCCCCTCAGGGTCCTGCCCCTTCAGGTGTGTCTCAGGTAGACGCGGTCGAGCCTGTCGAGGTCAGTGGTGACTCTGGTGCTGCTGCGGGTGCGGAGCCTCGGGGTGCTGAGACTGGGGGTGCTGAGCCTGGGGGTGCTGAGACTGGGGGTGCTGAGACTGGGGGTGCTGAGCCTGGGGGTACTGAGCCTGGGGGTGCTGCGACTGGGGGTGCTGAGCCTGGGGGTGCTGAGCCTGAGGGTACTGAGCCTGGGGGTGCTGTGACTGGGGGTGCTGAGCCTGGGGGTGCTGAGCCTGGGGGTGCTGTGCCTGGGGGTGCTGAGCCTGGGGGTTCTGCGTCTGGGAGTGCTGCGCCTGCTGCTTCTGTTCCTGGTGGTTCTCCAGACCGTTCTTCGCGCCGCGAGCCGCTCTCTCCTCTGAAGCTGCGTGAGTGGTTTGCTCGGCGCTGGAGGCGAGCTGCTGGAGCCGCGGGTACTGCGGGTGCTGGAGGTTCCGTTGCTGCCGAGGGAGCTGGTACCACGGGTCCCGGAGGTGCTCGTACTGAGGGTACTGGAGCTGCCGGGCCCGGGGGTGCCTCTGGAGCTGGAGCTGCTGCGGGTGCTGGCGCTGAGGCTACGACTGTCGGTCCTACTGCGGGTACTTCTGCAGCTGCTGGTGGTGCTGGAGTTGGAGCTGCTACTGGTGCTGGTGCTGCTTCTGGAGGTGTTGGTGCTGTCCCTGCTGTCTCTGGCGGTGCTGCGCAGCCTCGGCCGTACTTCGCTCCGCTCCTTCAGGAGGTTCTTGGTCTCCCGCCTTCCACTGGTCCTTCTCCTCCCGTAGAGTGTCCGCAGCCTGTCCCGTCACGCTCACAATTACAGCCCGCCTCTCCTCTGCCTTCTCCTTCTCCCTACGCTGGTCCTACTGGAGGTCTTGCTGAGCGTCGTGAGCCTGCGTCCCGCCGTGTGTCGCCAGTCCGAGCTGCTTGCACTAGTGGTCGCGCTTCGCGTCAGCGTCCTCCTCCTGTCCCTAGCACGCACCAGATGTCTCTGCGTCCGTCCACTGCTCCTCTGCGTGCCCCTTTGCCTTCTCCTCCTCAGTCTTCTCTTCCTACTCTTGCCGACCCGGAGTCGGACTCTCACCGTGCTGCCAGTCCTACTGTCACGCGTCTTCTTGCTACTCTTGTCACTGACCCTTCCTTTGAGTCCACTGCTGCGTCTGCCCTAGTTGCTGAGCTGGTCGACTTTGCTGCTGTGTGTTGTCTGGACTACGCTGCCAGTCTTGTTGCTGAGTCTGCTGAGTCTGCTGAGTCTGCGTCTGCTGCGTCTGCGTCTGCCTGTCCTCCGTCCGTCAGGGGTGGCTGTGCTCTTGGCGCGGACGTCCTTGAGGACAGGCAGGAGGAGTTCCAGTGCTTTGCCGCCGCTTTGCCCCATATCGTGTCCATGCTTGTTGCCCCTGAGGGAGACCCGGATGCTCTAGACATCCCGACCCCACGCTCTTACGCAGAGGCGATGGCCGGTCCCTACTCCTCTCAGTGGCAGTCAGCCATGGACGCAGAGATGGCTTCCTGGAAGTCCACAGGCACCTACGTTGACGCTGTTCCCCCTCCTGGGGCGAACATTGTCAGTGGCATGTGGATCTTCAGGGTGAAGCGGCCGCCGGGTTCTCCGCCTGTCTTCAAGGCACGCTACGTGGCTCGTGGCTTCAGTCAGCGACAGGGAGTTGACTTCTTTCAGACCTTCTCCCCGACCTCGAAGATGACCACTCTTCAGGTTCTACTGCACGTCGCTGCTCAGCGTGACTACGAGCTACACTCTCTTGACTTCAGCACTGCTTTTCTGCAGGGCCGCCTGCACGAGGAGATCTGGCTGCGCCGCCCTCCTGGCTTCACTGGGTCGTTCCCTCCTGGTACCCAGTGGAGCCTCCGGCGGCCAGTCTACGGTCTCCGCCAGGCGCCGCGTGAGTGGCACGACACACTGAGGACTACACTTGCGGCTCTTGGGTTTGCTCCTTCTACTGCTGACCCGTCGCTGTTTCTGCGCACCGACACCTCGCTGCCGCCGTTCTACATCCTCGTGTACGTTGACGACTTGGTCTTTGCCACTGCGGACACTGCCGCACTCGCCCACGTGAAGTCGGAGCTGCAGAAGAGACACACGTGCACAGACCTGGGTGAACTGACAAGCTATCTTGGCTTGCGGATCACCCGGGACAGAGCACGCCGCACCATTACCCTGACTCATTCACATATGGTGCAGCAGGTCCTTCAGCGCTTCGGCTTCACGTACTCCTCGCCTCAGTCCACTCCTCTGCCTACGGGACACTCGCTCTCAGCTCTGCCTTCGGATGAGTCCGTAGAGTCGAGTGGTCCGTATCCAGAGCTTGTGGGCTGCCTCATGTACCTGATGACTTGCACTCGACCTGACCTCGCATACCCTCTCAGCATCTTAGCACGCTATGTTGCTCCCGGCCGTCACCGGAAGGAGCACATGGATGCAGCTAAGAGGGTGTTGCGCTACTTGTGCAGTACGTCGGGCATGGGGCTAGTGCTTGGAGGGCGTGAGCGGCCTGTGCTCACTGGGCACTCAGACGCTTCTTGGGCTGACGACCAGGCTGCTTAGAGGTCGTCTCAGGGTTACACCTTCAGTCTTGGCTCTGGCTCTGTCTCTTGGCGCTCTACTCGCTCTTCTTCGGTTCTCAGCTCCAGCTGTGAGGCTGAGATCTACGCCACGGCCATGGCTGCCCAGGAGCTTCGCTGGCTCACCTACCTGCTGACTGACCTTGGAGAGCGGCCTCGTTCTCCTCCAGTGCTGTACGTCGACAACAAGGCAACCATTGCCTTGTGTGAGGAGCACAGACTAGAGCACAAGACGAAGCACATTGCTGTGCGCTACTTCCTTGCTCGAGAGCTGCAGCAGCGTGGTCAGCTTCGCCTGCGTTTCGTGGCCAGTGAGGCCAACACTGCTGATGTGTTCACCAAGGCACTTCCGCCTCGTGACCATCAGCGCTTTTGCACTGTGCTAGGCCTTGTGCCCACTGGGCCTCACTTGCTTACCTCTTGACCTTGCTTGTACTGCTGCATATATATATCCTTGCTCTTGCTTGTTTAGCACTGTTATATATATATGCTCTGCTGCATGTGAACTGGCCTTGTGGCCTTGACCTTGTGCTCGGAATTTGTGTGGTATCCTTGAGATCCACCCTGAGCTTGCTTTGCTTTGCTTTGCTTTGCTTGACTGGTCTTGTGACCCCTTGCTCTCCCCCACTTTGCCTATGGGGGTGTGTCAGATGATTATATTACTGATGCATATATTTAGGCTGTAGTGGGGTAGCACATAGGGGGTACAACCCAATTAGGGTTGGTACTTGTACTTGTTTCATTTCATAGTGCACTCATTCCTCGCCTCTATCTCAACAGTAGCAGCGCCTCACTTTGAAGGCGTGCACAATCGCGAGCATTTCGCGGTCGTGTATCGGGTAATTTTTCTCGGGCGGGTGCAGCTTCCGTGATTCGTACGCGATGGGTTGGAGGCCGTTGCCGAAATCCTGTAACAGGACTGCTCCGATGGCGATGTCGCTTGCGTCCGTAACGATCTCGAAAGGACGGCGGGGATCTGCAATGCGCAGGACGGGTGGTGTGCAGAGAACATTTTTCAGGGCAGCGAAGGCAACATGCTCTTTTCCCCCCCACGTAAACTCTACCCCCTTTCGCAGTAGGTCAGTTAGCGGGGAAGTCAGTTGCGCCATGTCGGGGACGAATCGACGGACGTAGTTAACAAACCCTAAAAAACTCTGTAATTCCGCGAGGTTCGTCGGGGGGCGCCACGCTTTTACCGTATCCAACTTTTTTGGGTCAATTTCGACCCCAGCCTTCGAAATTACGTGCCCTAGAAACTCTAACCAGTCCTTAAAAAACTCACACTTTGAGCCCTTGGTCAGTAGGCGATTCTAATCTAAAATATTAAACAATGCCTTTAAGTCTGTTGAGTGCTGCTCCTTATCCCGGCTATAAACGAGGATGTCGTCGAGGTCAAATGAAATGTCGCGGGGGCGTTGGTCAGTCCAAATGGCATCACGGTGTACTCGAATGACCCGTACCTAGTCCTAAAAGTTGTTTTGGCGCAGTCCGATGGTTCGACTAGAATCTGATGGTAACCTCCTCGTAAATCGATTTTCGAAAAGACCCGTGCTGTTCGCCGTTGATCTATCAGTTCGTTGGCGTGGGGAATGGGGTATCGCGACTTGATTGTTACCCTGTTCAGTGCCCTATAATCGATGCACATGCGAAACCCCCCGTCTTTTTTTGGTGTGAACAGTATCGGTGCGGCGAACGGTGACGAACTTGGTCGGATGGATTTCTTCTTCACCAGGTAATCTAACTGCTTCCTCAGTTCGTCAAGCTCGGGTTGTGTCAGTCTGAACTGTCGCTATACGGTTGGCTGTGCCCCTAGTTCTAACTCTATTCGGTGGTCGTTTGCTCGCTGAGGTGGCAGTCCCTCCGGTAAGTCGTCGGGAAAAATTCGCGGGTAACGTTTCAACAGTTCATGTAGTTCGGGTGGTACAGCTGCCAGCAGTTTCTTGAAATCGCTTGGTTGCCCTGCTTCCTCTACCACTGCGATGTGCACTTCGTATACATCAGCTCCAGCGGCGACAAACCGTTTCATGGTGATGGCATTGATGTGGACCGTTGATCACTCAGGCGACTGCCAGCGAGGTAGTTCAACCCAGTTACCGCTACATCGCACAGTGCAGCTACCCGTCGTCCAGTCAATTTGCGGGTTACACCGTCGCAGCCAATCCCGTCCCAGTAAAGTGTCATGCCCATCCATTGTCGTCGCGAGCATTTCCTGTGTAAACCCGAAGATCTCCCCGTAGCGGATTTTTACCTTTTCCACCTTCTCCCGTATGGCCAGCGGCGTGCCGTAAACTAAACGTGCATCTATCTCCGGTAAACACCAGCTAAGTGTCAGTTGCAGTTTCCGTGCGGTCGCGTTATTAACTAAACTGTGACTTGCTCCTCCATTGATAAAAACTTCGTTGCTGCTCCCTGTATTTTCCCGTGGATCAGTACTGGGCAATCCGTCGCTGTACCCTCCTTATTCGTTTGAGCCCGATCGATGGCGTGAATCGGTACTGTGACTCGGTGAGGGTCGGTGGGGTTGGGCGAGCAGGCAATCTCGTCAGTAGTTGGCCCGATTCCTACTGACTGCTGGCGTTTCCTTGCCTTAAGGACTCCCTCCCCTGCTCTGCTCCGCAGCGCCTCAGCTCCTCTGGGCACTCACTCTTGCGATGGCCCGGCCTATTGCAAGCAAAGCAGCGCCCCTTAAACGGCGCGACAGCTGCATTTGTTGCAACAGCATGTACAGTGGCATGCTTGATCGGTCCCCGAGGGCGATGCTTGTAGTAGGACCTCGGTCTCGGATGGCATAAAATGTCGATTTTCTCGGCGAGCGCGAGAATCTCGTTGAAATTCAAGAGTCCGCGTAGCATGACTTCGTGCGAGATGTCCGGCTTCAGCCCTCCGACGTAACGGTCCACCCGCTCTGCTTCCTGCATGTAGTCGACTTGCTTGCATAATGCGAGGAAACCGCTCGTATAGTCTTGAACCGATCCGAGATGCCGCCAAGTACGTAGTCGGCGTGCTGTATTGGGCGGTTTTGCAGAATGAACTCCAGGTGACAACTATTCCCGTGGACCCTTCCTCTTGCGACGGTGGCTCATAGGCGCGTGGCGACGTCACAATGACTCGCCACCAGTCCATGGCGGGCCCCTCAGCAGCGAGACGGCATATCGGATCTTCGCTGCGCCCGACTCGACGTAGTTTGCGTAAAAAAAGACGTTCATCATGAAGACCCACGACTGAACCGTCGGACCTCCACGCTGGCTCGGGTCGATACAGGGCGAGCGCTACGGATTGAGTGGCATCGGTGCCATGATAGCGTGGTCGCCACTTGTCGCCGCAAACTCCACGTGTCGACGGGCTTCGCGAGGCTCCCGCGAGCTTGGCGTGGCTCTGTTCCTCATCGATTGAGCGGCGCCATCACTCGCTGCGCCTGAGCGTTGTCCCACGCTGTTGTTTTGCGCCTGATGAAATGACGATCCGCTTCTCCAATTGTGTGGGTGCATTTGCAGGTGCGTGTGGTGGCGCTGGAGCATTCAGCGTGGCTTGCTGACGAGCGGAGTCATGTTCCGCTGTGAGTGTCGCAATTTCGAGCGCCGAGTCTTCGATTTGGCGCACGAGACGGTCGAGTGAATTCGGCCATGGCGGAGGTGTCGGGCAAGCTCAGCGAGAGCCTCTGTCGTGGCCGTGCGAGCTTACGAGAGAGCACTAGGAATGGCGGTGCTTGTTTCGTTGAGAGACGTCTACCCCCCCCCCCCCCCCCCCCCCCCCCCCCCCCCCCCCCCCCCCCTACTGGGGAAACGAAGGTGTGGGTGCGGTCCGAGAAGAGATCGTAGGCTCTGAATACCAAGTGTTACGAGTGCAATAGAGTGAACGAACGAGTATTGCACTATCGAAGCAAGAGTACAAGTGAGCGAAGTCATGAGCGAGAACTAAATAGAGAAGGCCACAGGGGTAACGGTAACGAACTGTGGGTAACGCGCGATGGGCCTGGGACTGGGGTTGGGGCTGAGGTTGGGAAGTATCGAGGCGGAGGTCCGAAGCGCAAGTTACCAGCCGAGCCGTGCGGTTAGGGTGCGACAGGCGAGGTGGTGGGAAATAGTCGAGGCGAATGTCGCGAGTGCGGTGGCGAGTGTGGTTGGTACAGTGGTGTACGCGCTAAGTAGGGATGCGGCGTAAGGAAATGGAAAATTCGTTGCAGTGATACTGAGATGATGTCCTGAAATCATGTCAAACCTTTACGGGTTGTAAGGAAAACTTCAGCGTTCCTGTTATGATTTGAACAATGCAAGAGTGCGCAGAATGCAATATCGTGGAAGTAATTAGAACTACTGATGACATAGTGAAGTGTTACGAATAGTAATTTAAGAAAGACACTATGCAGTACTGACAGCAGCAAGTGAAGCACACAGTACCGAGGCCGAAGACGGAAAGGCAGAATGACGTGAAGAGTCGCGCCTGGCGGAGACCGTAGACTGGCTGCCGGAGGCTCCACAGGGTACCAGGAGGGAACGACCCAGTGAAGCCAGGTGGGCGGCGCAACCAGATTGTTAACAGGAATGGAGTGTTGGCCCCGCCCTCGCTTGGGCAACGCCGACGACTTGGTCGGGTGTACAAGAGTAGCAGCCGACCGTTCACAGTGGGAGAGCTGCTCGACAGGCTTCGTCGAGCTGTAGGGGACCGTTGTGGTGTTGCTGTCGACCAGGGAGCTCAACAGCTGCAACTAACTGGTCTGGGCGACAGGTGGGACGTCGACCAGGACCTGCGGTTCGACGGGGAGGTCTCCGGAGCATCCCGTTGACCTGCAGTTCGACCGGGAGGTCGACAGAGCAGTTCTGGTCGACGGAAGGGGTCCGTCGACCAGGGGGTAGCTCGACGTGAGTTGTGGTCGACCAGGAGCGCCTGGTGGTCGACGAGAGGGACCCAGTGGTCGACCGGAGGCACCTGGGGGTCGACCTGAGCACCAGGGGTCGACCAGGTCGACCGGGTAATTTGCTCGACGAGTTCTGCGAAGGCACGCGAACGTCGTCGAGATCGCGATGGCGCAGGCAACTTCAGGCTGGTATCCCGAAGTCGATGTGGCTCGTCAGGCGCAGACAACAGCCGACGGATGCCCAACGAGGCAAGTCGGGCCAATCGTCTGCGCGCACCTGTGAGCGCGCGCACTGCTGTGTTCTACGGGGCACGCCGTCGACCTGCTTTGTTGGCAGGTCGCCCTTCTGCAGTGCTGGCGCGGCTCCTCTACGCAATGCTGGCAGGCGGTCGACCGAGCTGCGCTGGCGGTCGACCAGGCTAGCTGCACGGTTGTTAGGTGCCTGATGTAGTCATTGTTGTTATTGCTTTCTTGAATGATTCTGTATTCTCAAGTTTGCTAGTGGAAACTCTTGCCAATTTTCTCCCGTGAATGTGCAAGCACTAAGGAACCAAGCAAAGCTATGATCACCTCTAGTAGTTCATGCCAACCCTGTAGTCTAGCTCACTACCGTTGTAGAGTGAATCTCCTCATGGTGCGGTGAGCGTGGAGGACCGGGGTTCGATTCCTGCTGTTGGCGACTTCCTGTGCCCTAGTGGTGGGCCCTCCCAGTGAGGGGAGTGTTGGAAGTGGACACTGGAATGGCCCGAAGTGGTCTCCCCAAGGGCTACAGGTGTCGTCCTGGGGGGGTATGGGTGCGCTGACGCACCAAGGAAACATGCCCTTTTATCCCAGCCGGTTAGCGGGCTGGAATGCTATCCCTGCATGGTGCGGTGAGCGTGGAACGAACACACGACCTTCAGATAGGAGCCGACTTTTGCACCTACTAAGTCGTTCGTAGGCCGGCAGCAGCGATAGTCGCCATGGTCGACCCCGTAGTTGATGCGGGTGTAGCGGACACCTTGGAGGCACGTTTGGCTGACGCGAGGAGATGCCACGCGGAGGGAGAGTACGGGACAATCCCCTTGGTGATCGCCGAGTTGGGCATCCGGTCGCAGTGGGCGACGGAACACCCTTCCCGTCCTACTTCTCCTCGACCGGTGCACAACGAAGGTGGCGTCGACGACGAGGTCGACGGTGGTGCACGAGTCAGTGGCAGCGAAGGCATGAGGCAGAGAGCAGTGATCAAGGTCGACGGTGGTGTCGACGGAATCCAGGCGCGAGTGCAGCGGTCGACGGCCGCTGTAGGGAGCTCGCGTGCCGACGTCGATGTTTGACGCCGTTCTCCTTCACGAAGTGGTGGAGGGCTCTCGGTGACAACACACGTGACGGCGGGCGGGATTGCACCGGCGTATGGCTACTTCAAGTTCTTGCCGGACCGGATCGCCGTCGCACCGCTACAAGGTCGACGGGACCTCATTGACAAAATTAGAAGAAAGAAAGAGGGTTGAACTAGCAGGAATGAGGATACAAATAGCAAACCCTAGAAGGGTTGTACTCGCTATAGAGCACCCCACTACAGGCTAGAACATAAGATAACATTCTGACACACCCCCATAGCCAAAGTGGGGTGTAATCAGCAGAGCAGGCAAAGCAGTACAAGCTCAGGGTGGATCACAATGTCACCACACATTCTGAGCACAAGTTCAAGAAGCAATAGTTTAAAGTTAAGAATTATGAGCAAAGCTAGAGGCTATCGCAGAGGGCAAGTGAGGAGGAGGAGGCGAGAGTGAGAGGAAAGGAGATAGAAGGCGACGGATGAAGCTGCAGACACACGGGCAACAGGAGGCAGACTGGCACAGCGGCTACCGGACGAAGCCCCCGGACTACAGGGGTAACTGGCCCCGCGGCTAAAGTAGCGGCAGACGAGCAACGGACCCACGGGCGGCTGGCACAGCTGGCTACGACTGAGCTACCGGACGAAGCCCCCGGACTACAGGTGCTGCTAGCGACACATCGGCAACCTCCGTACAACTTCCCCAAACAGTCCCACTCCCCCCGACACACACCCGCTGCTACACCCCTAGCTCCACTCCCACGCACCCCCCTTAAACCCTAAACCCCAGTCTCCCACACATCCACCCCCCTCTGCGACAGCTGCAGCAGTGGGAGACGAAGGAGGAGGAGGAGCAAAGGGAGGAATGAGGAAGTGCCACCCCCATACTCGCCACCCCCTGCTTGCCACCCCCAAACCCTAACACAGACAGGGTGGGATGACGGGTAGGCAGGGTGGGATGGCGGCGCTCGCCCCCCTCCCCCAGGTAAATGCTCCTGTCTCGACGGGAAATGGGGCCGGGGGGGGGGGGGGGGGGGGGGGGGGGCGCGAAGGTGAGGCGGCGGGGCCGCGACAGAAGGGCGGCGGGGCCGCGAAGGAAGGCGGCGGGGCCGCGGAGGTGGGGCGGCACGGCCGCGACAGAAGGGCGGCGGGGCCGCGAAGTGGGGCGGCGGGGCCGCGAACGTGGGGTGGCGGGGCCGCGAAATGAAGGCGGCGGGGCCGCAACGTGAGGCGGCGGGGCCGCGAAGCGGGGCGGCGGGGCCGCGACGGGTCCCCGTCGCCCGTCGCGTCGCCTCCAGAAGGCGACGCGGCGAACGACGGGGCAGAAGCCCGCCGCGCGCCTCGGGGCGCACAGCGGGCAGAGAACCGCCGCGCGCCTCGGGGCGCACGGCGGGCAGAAAACCGCAGCGCGCCTCGGGGCGCACGGCGGGAAGGAAAACCGCCGCGCGCCTCGGGGCGCACGGCGGGAAGGAAAAGTTGCAGCGGAAGCGAGGGGGTGGTAACCCACCCACAGGATCGATCCAAGGGGATCGACCTGCTCTGATAGCATGACAAAATTAGAAGAAAGAAAGAGGGTTGAACTAGCAGGAATGAGGATACAAATAGCAAACCCTAGATGGGTTGTACTCGCTATAGAGCACCCCACTACAGGCTAGAACATAAGATAACATTCTGACACTCATCACCTGGAGGGAGTTGATTGAACCTCAGCTAGAGGTCGCCGGGCTGAAGGGCTTCGCCGATGGCACCGTGCCATTTCCGCCCGAGGAGAATGTCGAGCTACGCGGGGAGTCTCGTTCTGCTCACCTGCTCACCTTCATGGTCATCTCGAGGTGCTGCTCGCCAGTGGTGCAGCTAGCGCTCAGGAGCTGTCGAGAGCGAGTGGATGCTGGTCACCAGGCATGGCACTTCATCATGTCGACGTACCAGGCCAGGGACGACCTGTACATCGGATAGCTAGAGGAGAAGATGACTCACATTCGAATGGGCGAGCAAGAGTCGGCGACGGACTACTGCAACCGAGCTCAACGGATCCTAGCTGAGATGAGGATGGCGGGCGCCGAATACTCGACGGCGTCCTACATCACCCACGTCCTCAAGGGCCTGCCGCGCAGCTACAACCTCATGAAGAGGTTTACGATGGTGCCCGGCACACGTGAGTCCCTCGACGAGGACTCCCTCACCAGCTACATTCCTCAAGACGAGGCGATGCAGGAGGCCGAACAGCCCACGGAGTTCCTTCCGCAAGCGAGTTACGCTGCACCGACGAAGCCGAATTATCAGCAAGGGCAGCGCGGGAAGCCGGGCGGAAGTGGTAGCGGAGGCGGGCGGTCGACGAAGGACGTCGACGAGAAGCGGCCGACGCGGGACAAGGGTCGACGAGGTGGTGGTCGACGGGAGTGCTGGATCTGCGGCGACCTCGACCATCTCTCCTTCGAGTGCCCCGACCGCGATGACAGCGACGAGGACGACAACAAGGGAGGCCGTGGTCGATCGGCCAGTCGTCGCCCCCGTCAAGATGAGAAGCCACGCAAGGAGAAGCAAGCGTCGAAGAAGACGTTGTCGATGAAGGACGTCAATAGCTCCAACAGCAAGAGCCGAGGCGACGGGGAGGCGTCGTGCTCGATGGTCGGCGTCGTGGAGCCGACGGTCTCGCTGGCGCCGGAGGCTGGCGAGGACTTCCAGGCAGTGGCGGCAGCTGTGCAGGGCAACCCGATGACGGTGCTGCTCGATAGCGGGTGCTCCCACCACCTAATGGGGACGAAGTCGGTCTTCGTCGACATGGGGCCGAGCGACGCGGTGAAGCACGTGCGTGGGTTCAACGGGGCATTGCAGCCTGTCGAGGGTCGCGGAACCGTCTCTCTGCAAGGGGAGGCCGGGAAGCGGGTCCTCATCCCCGACGTACTCTACGTTCCGGGCGTACAAGCGAACCTGCTGTCTGCTGGCCAGCTGAAGGAGAGCGGGGTGCTGCTGCAGGGCGATGGCGACGAGATGCTGCTCGTCGCCGCGACCGGGGAGGTGCTTGGTCGAGCACGCTACACTGGACGAGTCCTCTGCACCGACCTTCGCCCCTGCTCGACGCAGTCGCAGTCGACCGAGGTGGTGGCTCTGCGAACGATCGTCTCGGCGACGAAGACGACCCCCAATAGGATGCATGCGCGGCTCGCACACATCAGCGTCGACACGATCAAGAGCTCCGCGAAGCATGATGTTGCTACTGGGCTTGACCTCACATCGTCAACCGAGACAGACCCGCCGTGCGTCTCGTGCGTTGGAGGAAAGCTGGCGCGGCACACCTTCCCCGCCAAGGGCTCGGATGCAGCGGAGGCGCTGGCTGTCGTGCACATTGACTTGTGCGGGCCATTTCGGGTGGCTGCCAAGGATGGCAGCTTGTACTTCCTACTGCTGAAGGATCACCATACTCGATTCGTGTGGGCAATGCCGGTCGCTAAGAAGAGCGATGTGCTGCGGGAGTTCGAGAAGTGGCTGGTGCTTGTGGAACGACAGACGAAGAAGTCGGTCCTGTCGCTTCGCTCTGATTGAGGAGGGGAATTCCTCGGGAAGGCGTTCACCGACTTCGTCGACGGGAAAGGGCATCGTCCACGACCTGATGTGCCCCTACACTCCGCAGCAGAATGGCATGGCTGAGCGGGAGATGCGCACGGTCGTCGAGTCCGTGCGGACGATGCTGCTGCACATGGGCGTGCAACATCACTGGTGGCACCTTGCTCTACGACAAGCGGTCTGGGTGTGCAACTGCTTGGAGCGGTCGACGACGCCGCCGGGAAAGACTCCGTACCAGCTGCTGACCGGGCAGAGGCCCGACCTTACGCTAGTGCGGGTGTGGGGCTGCATGGTGCAGTTCATGGTTCCCGAGCAGCAACGCGGTGGGAAGCTGGCGCCGAAGGCTCGTTGGGGGCTTCACCTAGGAGTATCGCCGGAGAGCAAGGGCTGGGAGGTGCTCGACCTGACCGACAACAAGGTGGCCACGTCGGTCGAGGTGATTTTATACGAGACGCTGTCGCTGGAGGTGTGGAAGGCGACGTATGGGCCGGCGTCGGAGCGGACGCAGGCGCACCCGCCGACGGCCACCTCGACGACAACGGTTCCACTGCTCGCCGACGTCGACGAGCCTGCTGATGAGGATGTTGTGGCGGTTCTTCCACCTCCCCCTGTTCTTGCTCCTCCCTCTCCCGTCGCAGATCGACCTGCTTCGACACCTGTGTTGGCCACCGGCGATGAGGGGAGCCTTGAGGCGCCGCCTGTGGCGCCAACCCATGACATCGCCAACGGTCGACAAGACGCCAAGCTCGTCGACCAGGATGGGAAGCCGTCGACGACAAGGGAGCAGCCAGGGGAGCCGGTCGAACAGGAGGCTATAGCAGCGGTGCAGCCGATAGGGGAGCAGCAGCCGGGGCGGTCGACAGGGGAGCTGTCGAAGCCAACAGCGGGCGAGCAGCCGGTCGACGGGTCGAAGCAGCTGGTCGACGGGTCGAAGCAGCTGGACGACGACGAGGATGTTGATGAGGAAGGGCAGCAGTCGGCGGGTGAGGAGTCCACCGACAGCGACGTGGTGGATGTGACGATCAGGAAGCCTGAGCTGCGACGCACAGGTCGAGCTTGACGGCCACCAGAGCGGCTGAGCTTCCACGCCTGCCTACCGCCAGCTGCCTTCACCACGGTGTATGACGAGGTTGACGACGACCTGCTGTACGATGATGCCGAGGAGGATGAAGACCTGCCGGAGCTCGACCCTGACGTGCATGCCGACCCCGAACACCGCTGGGACATCGCCACGATGACGGTGAAGGAGGCGCTGTCGAGCTAGAAGGGCGAGGCGGTGAAGGCCGCCATGGAAGAAGAGATCCGCAGTCTCATCAGCATGGGGACTTGGGAGCTGGTCGAACGCCCACGCGGGGTGAACATCATGAAGAACCGGTGGGTGTTGTGTGAGGGTGTGGGGGAGCCCGGGGAGTGGCACTGGGGTGGCGGGTGTGAGACCACCCAGCCGCCGTCCCTCCACCTCTCCTCTCTTCCCCCCTCTGCTGCTCCTGCAGCAGTGTGTGGGGGAGGGGGAAGGGTGTCAGATTTATATGACATAGTTGCTGTAGGCTATAGTGGGGTAGCACATATGGGGTACAGGGTTTCTAGGGTTGTATTTGTACCCAATCTTTCCTTAGTCATTCTCATTCCTGTTCACTTGTTTCACATGGTATAGAGCGGGTCCTTTCTAAGGACCGTTTTTTTTAGGGCCCACCGAAGCGCGCCCCGAGGCGCGCATTTTTTTTAGCGACCCCTCGGGTCGCCATTTCCCTCGCGGCCCCGCTGCCCCTCCTGATCGCGGCCCCGCCGCCTGCTTGACGCGGCCCCGCCGCCTCCACTGACGCGGCCCCGCCGCCGGCTCTGACGCGGCCCTGCCGCCCGCTACGTCGCGGCCCCGCCGCCTGCTTGACGCGGCCCCGCCGCCTCCACTGACGCGGCCCCGCCGCCGGCTCTGACGAGGCCCTGCCGGCGCGCCGCTGCACCTGACGGCCCCGCCGCTGCACCTGCCAGCCCGCCGCTGCACCCTACGGCCCGCCGCTGCACCCTACGGCCCGCCGCCTCACCTGACGGCCCCGCCGCTGCGCCTGCCGGCCCGCCGCTGCACCCTACGGCCCGCCGCTGCACCCAGCGGCCCGCCGCTTCACCTGCCGGCCCGCCGCTGCACCCTACGGCCCGCCGCTGCACCCAGCGGCCCGCCGCTTCACCTGACGGCCCCGCCGCTGCACCTATCGGCCCGCCGCTGCACCCTACGGCCCCGCCGCTGCACCTGCCGGCTCGCCGCTGCACCGGTCGACCCGCCGCTATACCTGCCGGCCCGCCGCTGCACCTGACGGCCCCGCCCCTGCATCTCCCGGCCGAGCCGCCCCAGCAGCAGAGCCGCCCCAGCAGCCGAGCCGCCCCAGCCGCCGAGCCGCCCCAGCAGCCGAGCCGCCCCAGCAGCTGAGCCGCCCCAGCAGCCAAGCCGCCCCAGCAGCCGAGCCGCCCCAGCTGCAGTGCCGCCCGAGCCGCCCGAGCCGCCGAGTCGCCCAAGCCGCCCAGCAGTCGAGCCGCCCGAGCCGCCCGAGCCCTCCCTACACTGCCCTGTCTGGTGAGCACTGAGCTTTACTCTGCGCACTGCCCTCTCTCTACTGCTGTCATGGCTACCCCCAGTGTCCTCGCCTTTGACGCTGAGGGCAGAGCCATTGACTTTGACGTGTGGGTAGACGACCTACTGCTTTTCCTACAGTGCGACAGAGCTGACGGACTCTCTCTCTTTGATCTCACTTCTGGTGCCTCTCCCGCCCCTGCTGCTACTGAGGATGCCACTGTTCGCTCACAGTGGGCCACACGCGATGCTGCTGCACGTCTTGCTGTGCGTCGCCACCTCCCTCCCGCTGAGCGTGCGCACTTTGGATCGTACAAGAGTGCTAAGACCTTGTACGACGCCGTTATCGCACGCTACTCCACCCCTGCCACTGCTGCACTGAGCCGCCTCATGCTACCGTACCTCTTTCCCGACCTTGCTGCTTTTGCCACAGTAGCCGACCTCATTACCCACCTGCGCACTAGTGACGCTCGCTTCTGCGCTGCACTTCCTGCTGAGTTCTGCGCCAAGAACCCCCCCCCCCCAGTACTTCACTCTCTACTACATTGTCACCCGCCTCCCTGACTCCCTTCGCGGAGTCAGGGACGACCTACTCGCAGTCTGCCCCACCACTCTCACTGTCGAGATCCTTGAGAAGTCCCTCCTCGCAGCCGAGAAGAGCATTCTCGCTGTAGGGGCCTCTCGTGGTGACCCGCGCACCCCCATCTTTGAGGGGTGTTCCCCCTCCCCCCTCCTGCCCTCTGTCGCCTCTGCTGCTACGGCCGACCTTGTTGGTTTTGAGTCGGTCGGAGCGGCGTCTGCCCCCAGCGGGAGACGTCGCTCTGGCAAGAGCAAGGGGGGCAGGGGCGGTGGTGGAGGTGGCGGGGGCGGTGGAGGCGGAGGTAGAGGTAGCGGCGGAGGTGAGGGTGGTAGCGGGAGTAGTGGCGGGAGTGGAGGTGTCGGCGGAGGCAGTGGAGGCGGGGGCGGCAGCGGCGGTGGTAGTGGGGGTGGAGGCGGAGGCGGCGGTGGCGGCGGCGACGGTGGGAGTGGCGGTGGAGGTGGTGGCGGCGGCGGCGGAGGAGGCGGCGGAGGTCGTGGCGCGCCGAGGAGGAGTGGCTCCGGTGGTGGTCAGCGCCAGCAGCAGCAGCGTGGTCAGGAGACCCTCTCCCCGCAGCAGCTCCGTGAGTGGTACTCTGCGCGTCAGCGGGGTGGGGGTACTGGTCCGTGCACTTACGTCCTGCGCACTGGCGACCGTGCGGGTGAGCAGTGTGGTGGTCCACACTCCGCCCAGCGTTGCTTCGGCCGCCTGACTGACGCTTGGCGCCGCCAGTTTCCTGACGCCTCTGAGATCCCTCGCTGGGACCAGCTGTCTAGGGCTCGAGTAGCTATCTTTGATCTTGACTTTGATGCTATTCTTGCTGCTATGTATGCTGTGACTATTAGTGAGGAGGGTGACTGTTACCGGTGTTTCCCGCCCGACCCGGGCATTGGTACTGCGGCTCTAGGTGCTGTTGAGGCTGCTGCTCCAGGTGCTGGTGAGGCTGTTGCTCTAGGTGCCAGTGAGTCTGAGTCCTCAGGTGCTGGTGAGTCTGCTCTCTCAGGTACTGTGTCGACTTCACCCTCTCTCACTTTCACTCTTGACTCCGGGGCGTCTCGCTCCTTCTTTCGAGACCGCACCACACTCACGCCGCTTAGTCGGCCAGTGGCGGTCTCCTTGGCAGACCCCTCCGGGGGTCCTGTTCTGGCTCGCTACTCCACTGTCCTGCCGTGCCCTGCGGTCCCGTCTGGCGCCCTGTCCGGTCTCTACCTCCCCTCGTTCTCTACGAACTTGGTGGCGGGTGCTGACCTACAGGATGCAGGGGTTGACCAGTTCACCCCTGCGCGCCGACGAGTCACCCACTGCACGGACGCGGACACAGGTCGACACCTGACCACATTCACACGTGGTCCAGGGTCGAGCCTGTACACACTCACTGTTCCGTCTCCTTCTCCTGCGTCTCGTCAGGTAGCTGCGTCGGGTCAGGTGTTTGCTGCAGCGTCCAGGTCTGGTCCTGAGTCTGCCCCCTGCTCGTGTCGCCTCCTGTCCCACGAGACCCTCCTGTGGCACCACAGGATGGGTCACCCCTCCCTGCCTCGTCTCCGGGGCATGGCCTCTCGCCTTCTTGTCTCTGGCCTTCCCCGGTCCCTCCCTCCTCTTCCTCCGGGACCTGGCCCTCCCTGTGTCCCCTGTGTCGAGGGTCGCCTGCGGGCTACCCCTCACTCCTCCCCGTTCCCTCCGACGGAGGCCCCGATGCAGACGCTTCACATGGACGTGTGGGGCCCAGCCCGCGTCCGTGGACAGGGTCACGAGCACTACTTCCTGCTGGTGGTTGACGACTACTCGCGTTACACCACAGTCTTCCCCTTGCGCAGCAAGGGTGAGGTCACTGAGGTGTTGATCGACTGGATCCGCGCAGCTCGTCTCCAGCTCAGGCGGAGCTTCGGCTCGGACTTTCCTGTTCTGCGTCTGCATTCGGACAGAGGCGGAGAGTTCTCCTCCGGCCTTCTGCGAGCCTACTGTCGGGCACGAGGCATCCGCCAGACCTTCACGCTTCCGGACTCTCCACAGCAGAATGGGATTGCTGAGCGCCGCATCGTCATTGTCATGGACGTCGCCCGTACGTCCATGGTGCATGCGGCTGCCCCCCATTTTCTGTGGCCGTTTGCGGTTCGGTACGCCGCGCATCAGATCAACCTTCAGCCCAAAGTCTCCCAACCGGAGACCTCCCCAGCTTTGCTGTGGACGGGGAAGGTTGGCGATGCGTCGGCGTTCCGTGTCTAGGGATCTCGGGCGTTTGTCCGCGACTTGTCTGCGGACAAGCTGTCCCCTCGTGCTGCTCCCTGTGTCTTCCTTGGCTTCCCCACAGACACGCCCCAGGGTGGCAGTTTTACCACCCCTCCTCTCGTAGTGTTCTGTCCTCCCAGGACGTCACGTTCGACGAGTCAGTCCCCTTCTACCGCCTCTTCCCCTACCGCACTCCTTCCCTCCCCCCTCCGCCGGACTTCCTTGTGCCAGTTCCCCCCCCGGTAGACCCCCTCCCCCCTCAGTTTCCTGCCCCCTCAGGTGTGTCCCAGGTAGACGCAGTTGACCCGGTCGAGGTTACTTGTGACTCTGGTGCTGCTGCGGGTGCTGAGCCTGGGGGTGCTGACTCTGGGGGTGCTGTGCGCGGGGGTGCCGAGCCTGGAGGTGCTGCTACTGGGGGTGCTGAGCCTGGGGGTGCTGGGCCTGGGAGTGCTACTGCGGAGGGTGCTGAGCCTGAGGGTGCTGAGCGGGGGGGTACGGTGCCTAGAGCTGCTAAGCTAGGGGGTGCTGGGTCTGGGGGTGCTGGGTCGGGAGCTGCTGGTCCTGGGGGTACTGAGTCTGGAGCTGCTGAGCCTGGGGGTGCTACGTCTGGAGCTGTTGAGCCTGGGGTTTCTCCTGCTGCTGCGTCTCGCCGGGAGCCCCTCTCTCCACAGGAGCTGCGCGAGTGGTTTGCTCGCCGCTGGAGGCGTGCTGCTGGAGCTGGAGCTTCTTCGACCGTCGAGGGTGCTGGTGCTGCCGGTCCCGGAGCTGCAGGGTCTGCGGGTACTCCAGGAGCAGGAGCTCCTGAGGGTGTTGGTGCTGAGACTACTGCTGTCTGTCCCGGCGGTGGTTCTGCTACTGGTGCTGCTAGAGGTTCGCCGCTGGAGGTGTTGGTGGCGCTGGTGCTGTCGCTGAGGGTGCTGGTGCTGTCCCTGCTGAGTCTGGAGTTGCCGCGCGGCCTCGGCCATACTTCGTTCCGCTCCTGCAGCAGGTTCTTGGTCTTTCTCCTCCGGTAGAGTGTCCACAGCCTGTCCAGTCGCAGTCCCTGTTGGAGCCTTCCTCTCCACTGCCTGCTCCCTCTCCTAACACTGGTCCTACTGGAGGTCTTGCTGAGCGTCGTGAGCCCGCGTCTCGTCCTGCGTCGCCTGTTTCTGCTGCTCGCACTAGTGGTCGCGGTTCGCGTCAGCGTCCTCCTCCTGTCCCTGGCACGCACCGGATGTCTCTGCGTCCGTCCACTGCTCCTCTGCGTGCCCCTTTGCCTTCTCCTCCTGAGTCCTCTCTTCCTGCGCTTGCCGACCCTGAGTCGGACTCTCTTCGTGCTGCCAGTCCTACTGTCACGCGTCTCCTTGCTACTGTCGTCACTGACCCCTCGTTTGAGTCCACTGCTGCGTCTGCCCTTGTCGCTGAGCTCGTCGACTTTGCTGCTCGCTGTCGTCTAGACTACGCTGCTAGTCTTGTTGCTGAGTCAG
Source organism: Closterium sp. NIES-65 (assembly GCA_948144175.1). Taxonomy (NCBI): domain Eukaryota; kingdom Viridiplantae; phylum Streptophyta; class Zygnematophyceae; order Desmidiales; family Closteriaceae; genus Closterium; species Closterium sp. NIES-65. Next base: position 234,084 of record CANXME010002232.1, on the reverse strand, counting down.
CGTCTGACTTTCCTCTGTCCGTCGGGGGTGACTGTGCTCTTGGCACGGACGTCCTAGAGGACAGGCAGGAGGAGTTACAGTGTCTGGCTGCTGCTTCACCTCATCTCGCGTCTGTACTGCTTGCTCCTGAGGGAGACCCGGATGCACTAGACATCCCGACTCCGCGCTCTTACGCGGAGGCCGTAGAGGGTCCCTACTCGTCTCAGTGGCAGGCAGCTATGGATGCAGAGATGGCTTCCTGGAAGTCCACAGGCACCTACGTTGACGCAGTTCCCCCTCCTGGGGCGAACATCGTCAGTGGCATGTGGATCTTCAGGGTGAAGCGGCCGCCGGGCTCTCCACCTGTCTTCAAGGCGCGGTACGTTGCTCGTGGCTTCAGTCAGCGGCAGGGAGTTGACTACTTTCAGACCTTCTCTCCCACCCCGAAGATGACCACTCTTCGGGTGCTGCTGCACATAGCCGCTCAGCGCGACTACGAGCTTCACTCTCTGGACTTCAGCACTGCGTTCCTGCAGGGTAGCCTGCACGAGGAGATCTGGCTGCGCCGTCCACCTGGCTTCACTGGGACTTTCCCTCCTGGCACCCAGTGGAGCCTCCATCGGCCAGTCTACGGTCTCCGCCAGGCACCGCGTGAGTGGCACGACACACTGAGGACTACGCTTGCGGCTCTTGGGTTTGCTCCTTCTACTGCTGACCCGTCGCTGTTTCTGCGCACCGACACTTCTCTGCCGCCGTTCTACATCCTCTTGTACGTCGACGACTTGGTCTTTGCCACAGCGGACACTGATGGACTCGCCTACGTGAAGTCCGAGCTGCTGAAGAGACACACGTGCACAGACCTGGGTGAACTGCGCAGCTACCTTGGCTTGCAGATCACTCGGGACAGAGCACGCCGCACCATTACCTTGACTCAGTCACACATGGTGCAGCAGGTCCTTCAGCGCTTCGGCTTCACGTACTCCTCGCCTCAGGCCACTCCTCTGTCTACTCGCCACTCGCTCTCAGCTCTGCCTTCGGATGAGTCCGTAGAGTCGAGTGGCCCGTACCCAGAGCTTGTTGGCTGCCTCATGTACCTGATGACCTGCACACGACCTGACCTTGCATACCCTCTGAGCATTCTTGCACGCTATGTTGCTCCTGGGAGACACCAACCAGAGCACATGGCTGCAGCGAAGAGGGTGTTGCGCTACCTGTGCAGTACCTCGGGCATGGGGCTAGTGCTTGGAGGGCGGAGTCGAGTGGTCCTTACAGGTCACGCGGACGCTTCTTGGGCTGACGACCAGGCTACGCAGCGGTCGTCACAGGGTTACACCTTCAGTCTTGGTTCCGGCTCTGTCTCGTGGCGGGCTACTCGCTCGTCTTCGGTTCTCAGCTCCAGTTGTGAGGCTGAGATCTACGCTGGGGCCATGGCTGCACAGGAGCTTCGCTGGCTCACCTACCTGCTGACTGACCTTGGAGAGCCGCCTCGTTCTCCTCCAGTGCTGTACGTAGACAACAAGGCCATGCTGGCCTTGTGTCGAGAGCAGCGTCTGGAGCACAGAACGAAGCATATTGCTCTTCGCTACTTCCTTGCTCGTGAGCTGCAGCAGCGTGGACAGTTGCGGCTTGCGTACGTGGCCTCTGAGGCCAGCACTGCTGATGTGTTCACCAAGGCACTCGCGCCTTGTGACCATCAGCGCCTCTGCACCCAGCTGGGTCTTGTGCCAGTCTTGCCTCACTTGCTCTCCTCTTGACTTTACTTGTACTGTGACATATATATACCTGCTCTTGCTTGTCTAGTTTTGTATATATAGGTCTGTACTCCTGCATGTGAACTGGCCTCTGGCCCTGCTCTTGTGCTCGGACTGTGTGGTGACGTTGTGATCCACCCTGAGCTTGCTCTGCTTTGCTTTACTTGAGTGGTCTTGTGACCCCTTGTTCTCCCCCACTTTGCCTATGGGGGTGTGTCAGATTTATATGACATAGTTGCTGTAGGCTATAGTGGGGTAGCACATATGGGGTACAGGGTTTCTAGGGTTGTATTTGTACCCAATCTTTCCTTAGTCATTCTCATTCCTGTTCACTTGTTTCACAAAGGGGAGGGGGAGGGTGAGGGGATGGAGTGGGTGACAAACTAGCTCTGATACCATGTCAAGATTTCTAGCAAGGCTTAGTAGCCATGGCTAGTGAGGTAGGAGAAGTTGAGTTCGAGTTTGGGAAAAGTATCGAGAGGAATGAGGTTCACTAAAGAGAATGGCAAGTACAAATAGGTAAACAGCAACACAAGGAGGTGCACCACCAAACATGATGCAATATCTACACTACAACTGCAAACGATTATATAAAATATGTAAACATATTTTGACATGTTGACGACCAAGTACCACATCGACGACACCGTCGAGCGTGAGAAGGCGAGGCTGGTCGTGAAGGGCTTCACGCAGGTGTACTGTGCCGACTACGACGAGACGTACTCGCCGGTGAGAAGCTACGTCACGCTGAGAATCTTCCTCAGCATCGTCGCCGTTCTGGACCTCAACCGGATGCAGCTCGACATGAAGAACACTTTCCTGGAGAGCAAGCTCGACAGGGTGCTCTTCATGTACCAGCCGGACTACTTCGACGACGGGACCGGCCGGGTGTGCAAGCTACTGAAGAGCCTCTACGGGCTGAAGCAGTCGCCGCTACTATGGTACAGGGCTCTCGACAGTGTGCTGCTGGGTGCTGGCTGGAAGAAGAGCCAGGTCGACGAGGCGCTCTACTTCAAGGCCAGCGACGACGGAGTGACCTGCTGGGTGCTGGTCTACGTCGACGACCTGCTCGCCGCCAGCAGCAGCACCGCGATGCTGAAGGAGCTGAAGGAGCTGCTGGAGGCCGCATTCAAGCTACGTGAGATTTCGCCAGTGGTGAAGTACCTTGGGCTGGAGATCTTGCGCGACAGGCCGGCCAGGAAGCTGTGGCTGCACCAGCAGGGCTACGCCGACAAGCTGCGCAGGCGCTTCATCGACGAGGAGCAGGGCGGTCGAGTCCCAATGACGCCAGTCTCGGTTGACGCCTACGCTGAGCTGACGTTCGACGACGAGGAGGCTCAAGAGCGCGAGGAGGAGGAGTACTGGCAGAAGGTCGGCTCGCTGCAGTTCGCGGCGACGACGACCAGGCCGGACATCGCGTTCGCCTGCAGCAAGCTGGGGAGCGGCCTCACGGTGAGGAGCGACTAGCATTGGCACGAGGTCGACCGATGCCTCGCCTACCTTGCCGACACCCGCGACACTGCCCTGGAGTTTGGCGGCGGACCAGAATCGTTGGAGCTGATCGGCTACGTCGATGCCGACGACGCGGGTGACAAGCAGAACCGGACGAGCACGGGAGGCTACGTGTTTGTCTACGGAGGGGCCGCAGTCTCCTGGTCGAGCTCGCGCATCAAGTGCGCGACATTGTCATCGACCGAGTCGGAGTACGTGGCGGCAACGGACGCCAGCAAGGAGGGGCGTCGACTTCGCTTCCTCCTTGCGGAATTTAAGCTGCTCGACGCTGGGAAGCCGACCATCCTCCGCGTCGACAACAAGTCAGCAATCACGGTAGCTGAGGGCTTGGGGCTGACGGGCAACCTCAAGCACATGGAGCGACGGTAGGCCTGGCTGCAGCACATGGTGAGGCGCGGGAAATTTGTGCTGAACTACATCTCGACCACCGAGCAGCCGGCGGACTTCCTGACAAAGGCGCTGCATTTTCCGGCTTTCAATTGGTGCTATGTCGCCATCGGCCAAGTTCGTCTGGTCGACGTCAGCGACGGCGACGACGAGGTGTAGCAGTAGGTGCAGCAGTAGGTGCCGTGCCCTTCTTCACGGCTGGTGAGGTGACGGCGTGCCGTGTGTGGGGTGCACGCCGAGGACGAGTTTTCTCCGTGGAGTACTGCCGTGTGGGCTGGAGGCCCAAGCGTGAGCGCGAAAGGGGAGTGTTAACAAGAATGGAGTGTTGGCCCCGCCCTCGCTTGGGCAACGCCGACGACTTGGTCGGGTGTACAAGAGTAGCAGCCGACCGTTCACAGTGGGAGAGCTGCTCGACAGGCTTCGTCGAGCTGCAGGGGACCATTGTGGTGTTGCTGTCGACCAGGGAGCTCGACAGCTGCAACTAACTGGTCTGGGCAACGGGTGGGACGTCGACCAGGACCCGCGGTTCGACGGGGAGGTCTCCGGAGCATCCCGTCGACCTGCAGTTCGACCGGGAGGTCGACAGAGCAGTTCTGGTCGACGGAAGGGGTCCGTCGACCAGGGGGTAGCTGGACGTGAGTTGTGGTCGACCAGGAGCGCCTGGTGGTCGACGAGAGGGACCCAGTGGTCGACCGGAGGCACTTGGGGGTCGACCTGAGCACCAGGGGTCGACCAGGTCGACCGGGTAACCTGCTCGACGAGTTCTGCAAAGGCACGCGAACGTCGTCGAGATCGCGATGGCGCAGGCGACTTCGGGCTGGTATCCCGAAGTCGATGTGGCTCGTCAGGCACAAACAACAGCCGACGGATGCCCAACCAGGCAAGTCGGGCCAATCGTCTGCGCGCACCTGTGAGCGCGCGCACTGCTGTGTTCTACGGGGCACGCCGTCGACCTGCTTTGTTGGCAGGTCGCCCTTCTGCAGTGCTGGCGCGGCTCCTCTACGCAATGCTAGCAGGCGGTCGACCGAGCTGCGCTGGCGGTCGACCAGGCTAGCTGCACGGTTGTTAGGTGCCTGATGTAGTCATTGTTGCTATTGCTTCTTGAATGATTCTGTATTCTCAACTTTGCTAGTGGAAACTCTTGCCAATATTCTCCTGTGAATGTGCAAGCACTAAGGAACCAAGCAAAGCTACGATCACCTCTAGTAGTTCGTGCCAACCCTGTAGTCTAGCTCACTACCGTTGTAGAGTGAATCTCCTCACAGATCTCCTTGTGCAGGCTGCCCTGCAGGAAAGCTGTGTTGAATTGAACAGAGTGAAGCTCGTAGTCGCGCTGAGCGGCTATGTGCTGCAGCACCCGAAGGGTGGTCATCTTCGGGGTGGGGGAGAAGGTCTGAAAGTAGTCAACTCCTTGCCGCTGACTGAAGCCTCGAGCCACGTAACGCGCCTTGAAGACAGGCGGAGAACCCGGCGGCCGCTTCACCCTGAAAATCCACATGCCACTGACGATGTTCGCCCCAGGTGGGGGAACCTCGTCGACGTAGGTGCCTGTGGACTTCCAGGAAGCCATCTCTGCGTCCATGGCTGACTGCCACTGTGAGGAGTAGGGACCCTCGATCGCCTCAGCGTACGATCGAGGAGTCGGGATGTCCGGTGCATCCGGGTCTCCCTCAGGGGCAATCAGCGTGGACACGAGATGAGGCAAAGCAGCAGCAAAACACTGGAACTCCTCCTGCCTGTCCTCAAGGACGTCCGTGCTAAGAGCACACTCACCCCCGACGGACGGAGGACAGACAGACTCAGACTCAGCAACAAGACTAGCACTGTAGTCTAGACGACAGCGAGCAGCAAAGTCGACAAGCTCAGCAACTAAGGCAGACGCAGCTGTGGACTCAAAAGAAGGGTCAGTGACAACAGTAGCTAGGAGACGCGTGACAGTAGGACTGGCAGCACGAAGAGAGTCAGACTCAGGGTCAGCAAGAGTAGGAAGAGAGGACTCTTGAGGAGACCGCAACGGGACATGCAGAGGAGCAGTGGAAGGAAGCAGTGCCATCTGGTGTGTGCCGGGGACCGCAGGAGGACGCGGACGCGGAGCACGACCACTAGTGCGAGCAGCACGAATAGACGACGCAAGACAAGATGCAGGCTCACGACGCTCAGCAAGACCTCCAGTAGGACCAATGTAGGGAGAAGGAGCAGGCAGGGGGGAGGCGGGCTGGAACTGTGACCGCGACTGGACAGGCTGTGGACACACTGAGGGAGGAGCAGGACCAGTAGAGGGCGGGAGACCAAGGAGGGGAACGAAGTACGGCCGCGGCCGCGCAGCGCCTCCAGAACTTGCAGGGACAGCACCAGTACCCCCAGCGGCAGCACCAGCGCCAGCAGTACCTCCAGCTCCAACAGCGCCAACTCCAGCTACCTCAGAAGCACCAGTGTCCAGCTCCAGCAGCTCCAGTAGCACCAACTCCAGCAGAACCGTCAGCTCCAGCACCGCCAGCAGCTCTAGCAGCACCTCCAGCATCACCGCCAGCAGCTCCAGCTCCAGCTCCAGCAGCTCCAGTAGCTCCAGCTCCAGTAGCACCCCCAGCAGGACTCCCAGTCCCAGCAGCTACAGAGCCGCCAGGACGACCACCTCTAGGACCAGCAGCAACAGTAGTACCTCCAGCTCTAGCAGCACGGCTCCAGCACCGGGCAAACCACTCGCGCAACTCCTGCGGAGAGAGGGGCTCTCGCCTCGACGAAACACCACCAGAAGCCACACGAGTAGACCCAGCTTCCCCAGGCTCCGCACCCCCAGGCTCAGCACCCCGAGGCTCCGCACCCCCAGGCTCAGCACCCCCAGGCTCCGCACCCCCAGACTCAGCACCCCCAGGCTCAGCACCCCGAGACTCAGCACCCCAAGGCTCCGCACCCCTAAACCCGGCACCCGCAGGCGCAGCGCCCCTAGCAGCACCAGAGTCAACAGCTACCTCGACAGGCTCAACTGCGTCTACCTGGGACACACCTGACAGGGCAGGACCCTGAGGGGGGAGGGGGTCTACCGGGGGAGGACCTGGCGCAAGGAAGAGCGGCGGCCGGGGGAGGGGCGCAGTGCGGTAGGGGAAGAGACGATAGTAAGGCACCGACTCGTCAAAGGTGACGTCCTGGGAGGACAGAACACGGCGCGAGGTGGGGTGGTAGAACCGCCAACCAAGCGCGTCAGAGGGGAAGCCAAGGAAGACGCAGGGAACAGCACGAGGGGACAGCTTGTCCGAAGACAAGTCGTGGACAAACGCCCGAGATCCCCAGACCCGAAACGCAGACGCATCGCCAACCTTCCCCGTCCACCGCAAGGTGGGGGAGGTCTCTGGCAAGTAGGCCCGGGGCTGAAGATTGAGCTAATGCGCCGCGTACTGAACCGCAAACGGCCACAGAAAATGGGGAGCAGCCGCATGGATCATGGACGTACGAGCGACGTCCATGACCATGCCAATGCGGCACACAGCAATCCCATTTTGCTGTGGAGAGGCCGGAAGCGTGAAGGTCTGGCGGATGCCCTGTGCACGACAGAAGGCTCCCAGACGGGCAGAGGAAAACTCCCCGCCTCTGTCAGAGTGCAGACGCAGAACAAGAAAGTCTAAGCCGAAACTCTCTCTGAGCTGGAGACGAGCTTCGCGGATCCAATCGATCAGCACCTCAGTGACGTCACCCTTGTTGCGCAAGGGGAACACTGTGGTGTAACGCGAGTAGTCGTCAACCACCAACAGGAAGTAACGCTCGTGACCCTGGCCACGGACGCGGGCGGGGCCCCACACGTCCATGTGAAGAGTCTGCAGAGGAGCCTCTGTCGGAGGAAACTCGGAGGAGTGAGGAGCGGCGCGCTGCCGCCCCTCGACGCAGGGGACACAGGTAGGGGCTGGCCCCGGAGGTAGGGGAGGGAGGGACCGGGGAAGACCAGACACAAGGACATGAGAGGCCATGCCTCGGAGAGGAGGCAGGGAGGGGTGACCAAGGCGGTTGTGCCAAAGGAGAGTCTGGTGGGACAGGAGACGACACGAGCAGGGCGCAAACTCAGGACCAGACCTGGACGCTGCAGCAAACACCTGACCCGACGCAGCTACCTGACCAGACTCAGGAACAGGAGGAGACTCAGTGGTCAGTGTGTACAGGCTCGACCCCGGCTGACGGGTAAACGTGGCCAAGTGTCGGCCCGTCCGAGCACACGTACAGTGGGTCACCCGCTGACTCGCAGGTGTGAACTGGTCAACCCCTCAATCCTTTAGATCAGCTCCACTCACCAAGTTCGTAGAGAACGAGAGGAGGTAGAGACTTGACAGAGTGCCAGAGGGGGCTGCCGGACACGGTAAGACAGTGGAGAAGCTAGCAAAGACAGGACCCCCAGAGGGGTCCGCCAGGGAGACCGCAACCGGCCGACTAAGCGGCGTAAGGGTGGTGCGGTCTCAAAAGAAGGAGCGGGAAGCACCCGAATCAAGGGTGAAGGTGTGCAAGGCCTGAGCCGACGTAGTACCTGAGAGAGCAGACTCACCAGCACCTGGTGAAGCAGGCGCACTAGCACCTGTAGAAGGAGCCTCACCAGAACCTAGAGCAGCAGCCTCAATGCCCGGGTCAGGCGGAACACACAGGTAATAGTCACCCTCATCACTAACAGTCACAGCATACATGGCAGCAAGAATAGCATCATAGTCAATATCAAAGATAGCAACCCCCGCCCTAGACAACTCTCCCCAGCGAGGGATCTCAGAGGAGTCAGGGAACTGATGACGCCAAGCGTCCGTCAGGCGGCCGAAGCAGCGTTGGGTGGAGTGCGTGCCCCCGCATTGCTCACCAGCGCGGTCGCCTGTACGAAGGACGTAGGTGCAGGGAGCAGTACCCCCACCCCGCTGACGCGCAGTGTACCACTCACGAAGCTGCCGAGGGGACAGGGTCTCACGGCCACGCTGCTGCTGCTGGCGCGGACCACCACCGGAGCCACTCCTCTGCGCAGAGCCGGGACCAGCTCCACCGCCACCTCCGCCGCCTCCGCCACCTCCGCCGCCTCCGCCACCTCTGCCGCCTCCGCCACCGCCGCCGCCTCCGCTCCCTCCGCCACCACCGCCGCCTCCTCCGCCCCCACTGTTGCCACCGACACCTCCACCCCCACCACCACTCCCACCACCACCCCCACCCCCTCCACTGCCTCCACCACCACCTCCACTGCCCCCACTGGCCCCCCGAACGCCCTTGCCCCCCTTGCCCTTGCCGGTGCGGCGCTTCCCGCTAGGGACAGACGCAGCACCGACCGACTCGAAACCATCGAGGTCGGCCGCAGCAGCAGAAGCAACAGAGGGCAAGAGGGGGAAGGGAGAACACCCCTCAAAGACGGGGGTGCGAGGGTCACCACGAGAGGCTCCTACAGCGACTATGCTCTTCTCTGCTGCTAGGAGGCACTCCTCGAGGAGGTCAAGAGTGAGTGTGGTGGGGCAAACTGAGAGGAAGTGGTCCCTGACTAAGCGAAGGGAGTCAGGGAGCCGGGTGACTATGTAGTAAAGGGTGATGTACATGGGGGGGGGGGGGGGGGTCTTGGCACAGAACTCAGCAGGAAGGGCAGCGCGGTAGCGAGTGTCACCAGTGCGAAGGTGCGTAATGAGGTCAGCGAGTATGGGAAAGGCAGCAAGGTCAAGGAACAGGTACGGCAGCATGAGGCGGCTAAGCGCAGCAGTGGCAGGGGAAGAGTAGCGTACAGTTACAGCGTCGTACAAGGTCTTAGCACTCTTGTACTGGCTAAAGTGTGCACGCTCAGTGGTCGGTAAGTGGCGACGCACAGCAAGGCGTGCAACAGCATCGCGTATGGCCCACTGTGAGCGAACAGTGCTGTCAGCAGTAGCAGGCGGGGCAGGAGAGACACCAGAGGTGAGATCGAACAGTGAGAGTTCGTCCGCCCTATCGCACTGTAAGAACAGCTGGAGGTTATCGACCCGGACCTCAAAGTCAATAGCACGACCCTCAGTATCAAAGGTAAGGACACTGGGGGTAGCCATGACTACAGTGGCCTATGAGGGAGTGAGCTTACCAGTCTAAGGAAGTTGGGCCGGGGTGCGCCGGAAGAAAGGGCGGCTCGGCGGCTCGGCTGCTGGGCGGCTCGGCGGCTCGGCTGCTCTGCTGCTCCGCGGCTCGGCTGCTGGGCGGCTCGGCGGCTCGGCTGCTGGGCGGCTCGGTGGCCCGGCTGCTGGGCGGCGCGGCGACTCGGCTGTCTGGTGCCTCGGTTGCTGGGTTGCTGGCGGCCTGGAAGGGGCCGGTAGAGACGGCGACGGGGCCGCGAAGGGTGGCGGCGAGGCCGCTGAGGGCGGCGACAAGGCCGCGAGGGTTGGCGGCGGGGCCGGTAGGGTCGGCGACAGGGCCGCTTAGGGTCGGCGATGGGGCCGGGAAGGTTGGCGACGGGGCCGCCTAGGGGCTGCAAGGTCCGCGACGGGGCCGGGAAGGTCGGCGACAGGGCTGGGAAGGTCCGCGACGGGGCCGGGAAGGTAGGCGACGGGGCCGGGAAGGTCGGCGACGGGGCCGCTGAGGGCGGCGACGGGGCCGATAGGGCGGCTACGGGGCCGCTTAGGGCGGCGACGGGGCCGCAAGGGTGGCGACGGGGCCGCAAGGGCGGCGTCAGGGCCGATAGGATAACTACGAGGCCGCTTAGGGCGGCGACGGGGCCGCAAGGGCGGCAACGGGGCCGCAAGGGCGGCGACGGGGCCGCAAGGGTTGGCGACGGGGCCGACACGGGTCGGCGACAGGGCCCACAGGGCGGCAACGGGGCCGCAAGGGTCGGCGACGGGGCCGACAGGGCGACGACGGGGCCGCACGGGTCGGCGACGGGGCCGATAGGGTGGTGACGGGGCCGCTAGGGCGGCGACAGGGCCGGTTAGGGCGGCGACGGGGCCGCAAGGGTCGGCGACGGGGCCGACAGGGCGGCGACGGAGCCACAAGGGTCGGCGACGGGGCCCACAGGGCGGCGACGGGGCCGCAAGGGCCGGCTACGGGGCCGACAGGGCGGCGACGGGGCCGTGAGAGGGGGCCGCTAGGGGCCTGAGTGTTGACAGGAATGGAGTGTTGGCCCCGCCCTCGCTTGGGCAACGCCGACGACTTGGTCGGATGCACAAGAGTAGCAACCGACCGTTCACAGTGGGAGAGCTGCTCGATAGGCTTCGTCGAGCTGCAGGGGACCGCTGTGGTGTTACTCTCGACTAGGGAGCTCGATAGCTGCAACTGTCTGGTCTGGGCGACGGGTGGGACGTCGACCAGGACCTGCAGTTCAACCGGGAGGTCGACGGAGCAATCCGTCGACCTGATAAGTGAGCAGCGGTCGACGAGGGGAGCTCGGCGACAACCGCTGATGGTTCTGGTCGACGGAAGGGGTCCGTCGACCAGGGGGTAGCTCGACGGGAGTTGTTGTCGACCAGAGGGATCTGGTGGTCGACCGGAAGCACCTGGTGGTCGACCGGGTCGACCGGGTAACCTGCTCGACGAGAACGTTGTCAAGATCGCGATGGCGCAGGCGACTTCGGGCTGGTATCCCGAAGTCGATGTGGCTGGTCAGGCGCAGACAACAGCCGACGGATGCCCAACGAGGCAAGTCGGACCAATCGTCTGCGCACACCTGCGAGCGCGCGCACTGCTGTGTTCTACGGGGCACGCCGTCGACCTGCTTTTTTGGCAGGTCGCCCTTCTGCAGTGCTGGCGCGGCTCCTCTACCCAATGCTGGCAGGCGGTCGACCGAGCTGCGCTGGCGGCCGATCAGGCTAGCTGCAGGGTTGCTAGGTGCCTGATGTAGTCATTGTTGTCATTGCTTCTTGGATCATTGTGCAATTCCAACTTTGCTAGTGAAACTCTTGCTCATTTCTCCCGTGAATGTGCAAGCACTAAGGAACCAAGCAAAGCTACGATCACCTCTAGTAGTTCGTGCCAACCCCCGTAGTCTAGCTCACTACCGTTGTAGAGTGAATCTCCGCATGGTGCGGTGAGCGTGGAACGAACACGCGACCCTCAGATAGGAGCCGAATTTTGCCCCTACTAAGTCGTTCGTAGGCCGGCAGCAGAGATAGTCGCCATGGTCGACCCCGTAGTTGATGCGGATGTAGCGGACACCTTGGAGGCACGTTTGGCTGACGCGAGGAGACGCCACGTGGATGGCGAGTACGGGACGATCCCCTTAGTGATCGCCGAGTTGGGCATCTGGTCGCAGTGGGTGACGGAACACCCTTCCCATCCTGCTTCTCTTCGACCGGTGCGCAACGAAGGTGGCGTCAACGATGAAGTCGACGGTGGTGCACGAGTCAGCGGCAGCGAAGGCACGAGACAGAGAGGAGTGATCAAGGTCGACGGTGGTGTCGACCGAATCCAGGCGCGAGTGCAGCGGTCGACGGCGGCTGCAGGGAGCTCGCGTGCCGACGTCGTCGATGCACGACGCCGTTCTTCTCCACGAAGTGGTGGAGGGCTCTCGGTGACGACGCACGTGACGGCGGGCGGGATTGCACCGGCGTATGGCTACTTCAAGTTTTCGCCGGACCGGATCTCCGTCGCACCGCTGCAAGGTCGACGTGACTTCATCACCTGGAGGGAGTCGATTGAACCTCAGCTAGAGGTCGCTGGGCTGAAGGGTTTCGCCGATGGCACCGTACCATTTCCGCCCGAGGAGGATGTCGAGCTGCGCGGGGAGTTTCGTTCTGCTCACCTGCTCACCTTCATGGTCATCTCGAGGTGCTGCTCGCCGGTGGTGCAGCTAGCGCTGAGGAGCTGTCGAGAGCGACTGGATGCTGGTCACAAGGCATGGCGCTTTATCATGTTGACGTACCAGGTCAGGGACGACCTGTACATCGGGCAGCTGGAGGAGAAGATGACTCACATTCGGATGGGCGAGCAGGAGTCGGCGACGGATTACTGCAACCGTGCTCGACGGATCCTGGCTGAGATGCAAATGGCGGGCGTCGAATACTCGACGGCGTCCTACATCACCCACATCGTCAAGGGCTTGCCGTGGAGCTACAATCTCATGAAGAGGATGATGATGGTACCCGGCACGCATGAGTCCCTCGACGAGGACTCCATCACCAGCTACATTCTTCAAGATGAGGCGATGCAGGAGGCCGAACAGCCCACAGAGCTCCTTTCGCAAGCAAAGTACGCTGCATCGACGAAGCTGAATCAGCAGCAAGGGCAGCGCGGGAAGCCGGGCGGAAGTGGTAGCGGAGCCGGGCGGTCGACGAAGGACGTCGACAAGAAGCGGTCGACGAGGGACAAGGGTCGACGAGGTAGTGGTCGACGGCGGGAGTGCTGGATCTGCGGCGAACCCGACCATCTCTCCTTCGAGTGCCCCAACCGCGATGACAGTGACGAGGACGACAACAAGGGAGGCCGTGGTCGATCGGCGAGTCCTCGCCCCCATCGAGATGAGAAGCCGCGCAAGGAGAAGCAAGCGTCGAAGAAGACGTCGTCGACAAAGGACGTCGATAGCTCCAGCGGCAAGAGCCGAGGCGACGGGGAGGCGTCGTGCTCGATGGTCGGCGTCGTGGAGCCGACGGTCTCGCTGGCGCCGGAGGCTGGCGAGGACTTCCAGGCAGTGGCGGCAGCTGTGCAGGGCAACCCGATGGCGGTGCTGCTCGACTGCGGGTGCTCCCACCACCTGATGGGGACGAAGTCGGTCTTCGTCGACATGGGGCCGAGCGACGGGGTGAAGCACGTGCGTGGGTTCAATGGGGCATTGCAGCCCGTTGAGGGTCGCGGAACCGTCGCTCTGCAAGGGGAGGCCGGGAAGCGAGTCCTCATCCCCGACGTACTCTATGTTCCGGGCATACAGGCGAACCTGCTGTCTGCTGGCCAGCTGAAGGAGAGCGGAGTGCAGTTACAGGGTGACGGTGACGAGATGCTGCTCGTCGCTGCGAGCGGGGAGGTGCTCGGTCGAGCACCCTACACCGGACGAGTACTCTGCACCGACCTTCGCCCGTGCTCGACGCAGTCACAGTCGAGTGAGGTGGTGGTTCTACGGACGATCGTCTCAGTGACGAAGACGACCCCCGACAGGATGCATGCGCGGCTCGCACACGTCAGCGTCAACACGATCAAGAGCTCGGCGAAGCATGATGTTGCTACTGGGCTCGACATCACATTGTCAACCGGAGCAGACCCGCTGTGTGTCTCGTGCGTCGGAGGAAAGCTGGCGCGGCACACCTTCCCTGCCAAGGGCTCGGACGCAGCGGAGGCGCTGGCTGTCGTGCACATTGACTTGTGCGGGCCATTTCGAGTAGCTGCCAAGGATGGCAGCTTGTACTTCCTGCTGCTGAAGGATTGCCATACTCGATTTGTATGGGCAATGCCGGTCTCTAGGAAGAGCGACGTGCTGCGGGAGTTTCAGCGGTGGGTGGTGCTAGTGGAACGGCATACGAAGAAGTCGGTGCTGTCGCTTCGCTCCGATCGAGGAGGGGAGTTCCTCGAGAAGGCGTTCACCGACTTCGTCGACAGGAAGGGCATCGTCCACGACTTGACGTGCCCCTACACTCCGCAGAAGAATGGCATGGCTGAGCGGGAGATGCGCACGGTCGTCGAGTCCGTGCGGACGATGCTGCTGCACATGGGCGTGCAGCACCACTGGTGGCACCTTGCTCTATGACAAGCGGTCTGGGTGCGCAACTGCTTGGAGCGGTCGACGACGCCACCGGGAACGACTCCATACCAGCTGTTGACCGGGCAGAAGCGTGACCTTACGCTGGCGCGGGTGTGGGGCTGCATGGTGCAGTTTATGGTTCCCGAGCAGCAGCGCGGTGGGAAGCTGGCGCCGAAGGCTCGCTGGGGACTTCACCTGGGTGTGTCATCGGAGAGTAAGGGCTGGGAGGTGCTCGACCTGACAGACAGCAAGGAGGTCACGTCGGTCGAGGTGATCTTCTACGAGACGACGTCGCTGGAGGTGTGGATGGCGAAGTATGGGCCGGCGTCGGGGCGGACGCAGGCACACCCGCCGACGGAGACCTCGACGACGACGGTTCCCCTGCTCGCCGAAGTCGACGAGCCTGCTGATGAAGATGTTGTGGAGGTTCTTCCACCTCCCCGTGTTCTTGCTCCTCCCTCTCCCGTCGCCGATCTGCCTGCGTCGACACTTGTGTCGGCCACTGACGATGAGGGGAGCCTTGAGGCGTTGCCTGTGGCGCCGGCCAGTGGCATCGCCGGCGGACGACAAGGCGCCAAGCTCGTCGACTACGATGGGAAGCCGTCGAGGACAGGGGAGCACCAGACAGGGGAGCTAGTCGAACAAGAGGCATCGGCAAGGGTACACTCGACAGGGGAGCAGCAGCCGGAGCGGTCGACAGGAGAGTTGTCGAAGGCAGCAGCAGAGGAACAGCCGGTCGAAGGGTCGAAGCAGCTGGTCGACGACGTTCTCGTCGACGAGAAAGGGGAGCAGTCGGCGGGTGAGGAGTCCACCGACAGCGATGTAATGGAAGTGCCGATCACGAAGCCCGAGCTGCGACGCACAGGTCGAGCTTGACGGCCGCCAGAGCGGTTGAGCTTACACGCCTGCCTACTGCCAGCTGCCTTCACCACGGTGTACGACGAGGTCGACGACGACCTGCTGTACGACGATGCCGAGGAGGATGAAGACCTGCTGGAGCTCGACCCTGACGTGCATGCCGACCCCGAACACCGCTTGGACATCGCCACGATGACGGTGAAGGAGGCGCTGTCGAGCTGTAAGGGCGAGGCGGTGAAGGCTGCCATGGAAGAAGAAATCCGTAGCCTCATCGCTATGGGGACTTGGGAGAGAGAACATCTACTGGACAGACAACTGATCCGCCCATCCACCTCTCCCTACGGTGCACCAGTTCTCTTCACTCCAAAACCAGACGACAGTTTACGGATGTGCATCGACTACTGCGCACTGAACAAGCAAACAGTAAAAAAGAAATATCCCATACCGCGCATAGACGACCTACTGGATCAACTGCGTGGAGCAATAATATTCTCGAAGCTGGACCTATGGTCGGGTTACTGGCAGATCAGGATGGGAGACAACTCGGTCCACAAGACGGCGTTCCGTACCAGATACGGCTCCTACGAATACTTGGTGATGCCGTTCGGACTCTGCAACGCACCAGCAGCGTTTCAGGTGGAGATGAATCACATCTTACGACCCCTGCTGGACGAGTGCGTAGTGGTGTACCTGGACGGCATTCTTATCTACTCCAAGAACATGAAGGAGCACGTGGAGCATCTGCGGAAGGTGTGCGAGATCCTGCGGAAAAACAAGTTCTACGTGAAGCTGTCAAAGAGCGACTCCGCCCTGAAGAAGGTGCAGTTTCTCGGGGACATGGTGAATGCCAAGTGCGTACACGTGGACCCGCGGAAAATCGAAGCCGTCAAGAAGTGGAAGGTACCAAAGAACGTGAAGGAGTTGCAGCAGTTCCTCGGCTTCGCCAACTACTACAACAGGTTCGTGCCGCAGTACGCTAAGATAGCAGCGCCACTGACCGACCTAGTGGAAAAGGATACGCCCTACAAGTGGGATACTCCTCATCAGCAAGCCATGGAGCAATTACATACAGCACTGACTATAGCGCAAGTACTCATCCTACCAGATCCAGACAAGGACTACATAGTTGAAGCAGACGCTAGTGACCAAGCAGTCGGAGCAGTACTGATGAAAGATACAGACTATCGCCTACCCCAGTAAGAAGCTACACGGAGCAGAACTGAACTACCCCATACACGACAAGGAAGCCTTAGCCATAGTCGTAGCCTTCAAAGCGTGGAGGTGTTAACTAGTGGGATCCAAGACTACAGTCGATACTGGCCATTGCAATCTCAAATACCTGAAGTCGCAGCCGACGCTCTCACGACGACAGGTGCGGTAGGTGGACTTCTTGGAAACTAACTTCCACTACGACATCGTCTACAAGCCTAGGCTACACAACAAAGCAGACGCGTTGAGCCACCCCGGACATGTAGGAGGCATCCAGCTCGGCAGGATGAACCCTCTGCTCAAGGGTCTATTCCAACATGGGTACTCCGTGGACGCAGAGATCGCTACAGCACAGAATAAGAAGCTGTTATAGTGGGACAAAGACTTATCTGTAAGGAAGGGTTCAGGAAAGATTTGGGTACCGAATAACGCCCCGCTATGGTAGATGCTATTGGAGGAGTTTCACGACGTACCTTACAGGGACATTTCGGGAGCAACAAGATGTTAGCAGGGATAGTAAAGTATTTCTACTGGCCCGGGATGGCAGCAGACGTGTAGCAGTTTGTCACCTCTTGCAACACGTGCCAGCGGATGAAGAGCAGCAAGCAGAAAAAAGCAGGGTTACTTCAGCCTCTACCCGTACTGGAGCAGCTATGGCAGATCATTAGTCTCGACTTCATCACACGACTTCCTTTGACCTCACAGGGGCATGATTCCATCCTCGTAGTGATCGATAAGTTCTCCAAAATGGGTCACTTCATCCCGACCAACGCCACAGCTACAGCTGAAGCAACTGCTTGCCTCTTCTTTGACCGCATCATCACCATCCACGGCATCCCCGCTACACTCATCTCAGATAGAGACCCCACATTCACGAGTAAGTTTTGGAAGGAGCTCATGGGATTACTGGGGACCAAACTTGCGATGTCCTCAGCTTACCACCCACAGACTGACGGACAGACAGAGCGACTCAATCAAGTGGTTGAACAGTTACTGCGCACAGCTTGCAAGGACGACGTCAGCCATTAGGACACACAGTTACCGACATTAGAGTTCGCTTACAACAACGCGTCACATGCAGCCACAGGGAAGACTCCTTTCTTCCTATGTTACGGACGGGAACCACTAACACCACAGCAGCCAACCACACCGGCACATGTCCAAGCCGCACACGACTTCGTCACCACCATGCAGCAGCTATGGGAGAAGACTCGGCTGCGGAGATAACTACTACAACGGGAGCTAGACTACGGGCTAGGCACGGGTGCTCGTGTGATCTCTGCGTTCATTAGTCCTTAGTCGTTTTCCTTGTGTGGAAGTTTAGAAGAAAGAAGAGGGATTGCACTAGCAAGAATGAGGATACAAATAGCAAACCCTAGAAGGGTTGTACTCGCTATAGAGCACCCCACTACAGGCTAGAGCATAATACTCTGACACACCCCCATAGCCAAAGTGGGGTGTAATCAGCAGAGCAAGCAAAGCAGTACAAGCTCAGGGTGGATCACAATGTCACCACACATTCTGAGCACAAGTTCAAGAAGCAATAGTTTAAAGTTCACAATTATGAGCAAAGATAGAGGCTATCGCAGAGGGCTAGTGTGGAGGAGGAGGGACTATGAGAGGAGAGGAGGTAGTGGGCGGCAGCTGAAGCTGCTGGCACACGGCGCAACTGGAGCAACTAGCACACGGGCAACTGGAGCAACTGGCACACTGGCAACTAGAGCAACTGGCACACGGGCTACTGGAGTAACTGGCTCCGCGGCTAAAAGTAGCGGCAGACGAGCAACGGACTCACGGGCGACTGGAGCAACGGGCTCACGGGCGACTGGCGCAACGGTCTCACGGGCGACTGGAGCTGCTGGCTTCTTGGCGGCCACCCCCTTCAACCTCCCCAAACTATCCCACCCCCATTTCACACACCCCCTACTGCACCCCTAGGGTCACTCACACCCCACCCCCTAGCACCACTCCGTCGACTCCCACACACCCACCCCCCTCAGCGGCAGCTGCAGGAGTGGGAGAGAGAGGAGGAGGAGGAGCAGGGGAGACCACACACCCGCCACCCCCCACTCGCCACCCCCAAACCCGAACACAGGGCAGGGCGGGATGGCGGGTAGAGAGGTTACGGGGGGGGGGGGGGGGGCGGGACTGACGCGCGGCCTCCCTGGGCGCCAAAGCAGGCGGCAGAAGGGGCGACGCTCGCCCCCCTCCCGCACGCGGCCCCCTCAGGTCGCCTTGACAGGCGACGGGAAAAGGGGGGTGGGAGGGGGCGGTGCACGTGCCCCCGGTGCGCCGCGGCTGGCGACGAGGCATGGCCGGGGCGGGGCCGGGGTCGCAAGTGGCGGCGACGGGGCCGCTGGCGGCGACGACGGGGCCGCTGGCGGCGGTTCGGGGCCGATAGGAGCGGCGACGGGGGGCGACACGCGGGTCCCCGTCGCCCGTCGCAGTGCCTCCCGGGGGCGACGCGCCGAGTGACGGGGCAGAAACCCGTCGCACGCCTTGGGGCGCACGGCGGGCAGAAAACCGCCGCGCGCCTCGGGGCGCACGGCGGGAAGAAAAACTGCCGGGGAAAGTTGGCAAGAGTTCCACTAGAAAAAGTTCAGAACAATGGTACAATGAAGTTGGCATAGCAAGACTACATCAGAGCAAGCATTCAGGTCGGCCTACTGCCAGCGCAGCTTGGTCGATCGCGTTCCAGCACGACTTGGTCGACCGCGCTCCAGCAAGGCAAGGTCGACGGCGTGCCAACGTCGCAGGTTGACGGCGTGCAAGCGTTGCTCACGCAGGACAGCAGTGCTCCCGCTTCGCAGGTGCGCGCAGATGATTGGCGTGAAGAGTCTCGTCACCTGCACAGCGCACACACCACGTCAACCTCGAGCTGACGACTGCCTCTGATCTGCCACGACGACCTCGGGATACCACCACCGAGTTCGGGCTCGCCAACTTTGCCTGGGCGACCGTCGCACTCCTCCGCAGCACTTCGTCACCCAGGTAACCTGGTTGACTGGGCAACCACGTCGACCAGCAGCTCCCGTACGTGCCTGTCGACCTCCCAAGTCGACGACCACCTCCATGTCGACCTCACCAGGACGACCATGCCGCTCGGTCGACCTCCTCCAGGTCGACGTCCCTTCTGGTCGACCAGCTCCACGTCGACCAGCACTCCTTGTCGACCTGCTCCTCGTCGACCAGCACAGTTGTCGGCCGACCACCCACGTCGGCCACCCGAAGTTGGCGTCATGAAGTTGACGCCCCGCTACTCGACGCCCAATTGCTCGGCGTCCTGAGTCGAGGTCGACGTCGGCCCCTCCTTCGTCGACCACCAGGTCAAGTCGACCACCCGCAGGTCGACCAGCAGTCCATCAGCCGACCACCGAAGTCGGCTTCCCCAAGTTGACGTCACCAAGTTGACGTCCTCCGCAGGTCGACTCCCAAGTCGACCTCCCCGAAGTTGGCGCCACCCTGAAGTCGGCGCCCGTGCAGTGGTCCCCGTGCAGGTCGACCTCCTCGTCAACCAGCTCGCCCACTGCTGCAGGTCGGCTGCTCCCCTCAGACCCGACCACGATGTCGGCTCCGCCCAAGCGAGGACGGGGCCAACACACAACTCCCGTTGACATCAACGACATCTCACCACGATGTACAACTCCCAAAAGCAGTATGCCGATCGACAGCGACGAGATCACTTAGTAGCAGTCGGAGATCAGGTGCTTCTTGACACGCGCAACTTGAACCTGTCTCACCTCCCATCCAATCTCCGGTCTCGCTTCTGTGGGCCTTTTCTCGTTGAGGCACAGGTGACACCTCCCATCCAATCTCTTACCTACTACGTGGAAGCTTCACAACGCTTTCCATGTTCAGCTACTGAAGCCCTACAAGGAACCCAACCAACAATTCCAGGGACGGCAGCTACCGCCACCACCACCTGTTCTCATCCAGGATGAACCAGAGTACGATTTGGAGCACATTCTCACTCATCGGTGCCGCGGCGGCAAGACCCTCGAGTTCCTGATACGCTGGAAGGGATACGACCCCACTGAGGACAGTTGGGTTGCAGAAGCTGATATGGGCAACACACGCCGTGCTCTCAAGGACTATCTTGTCAAGCAGGGTGTATCTCATGCCACCCAGCTTTGAGAGGGGGACGTGTGAGAGTACAACGGCTTATGCTGGCTTTGCTAGCTTGCCTGGAATTTAATTTATCATGCATTGATATGTTTGATTTCCTAGGTTAGGTGCATTCCTATATTTTATTATAGTTATAGCACCGAACCAGGTTACGTGTACCGAACTCAAGCCTATTCGGTTTCCACCGAATTTCTTTCTACTGAGTTCGAGAAGGTTCTGTTCGAGGTGCTTCGCGACCCTCAAAACATTCACGTAACACCTGGGTAACTGGCCTTGTGTCGAGACTATATATAGCCTGGTGTTGTACCCAGGTGAATCATTCAATTACAATTCTCTTTTCTGAGCTCGATCCTAGATCCTCACATCGACGAGGACGACGGCTGCCACACCTCCCGCGGCCTCCCTTGACGTCGTCGTTGTTGTAGGAGTTGCTGCAGTCGGGGCACTCGAAGGAGAGCTAGTCGGGGTCGCCGCATAGCCAGCACTCCCGACATCAACTTCCTCCTCCTCGACCGCTGTTCTTCGTCGACTTCTTCTTGTCGACTTCCTTGGCCGGCTTCCAGCCACTGCTATCACCGCCGCCAGACTGCGTGCCCCGATCGACCTCCTTGCTTCGCCGGGGTGACGTAGTTCACCTGCGCCAGGAGCTCCTGGGACCGCTCGGCCTCCTGCATCGCCTCGTCCTGCAGGATGTACAAGGTCAACGTATCCTCCTTCGTCCCCATAAGGTGGTGCGAGCAGCCGCTGTCAAGCAGAACCATCGCCGGGCTTGCCTGCACAGCTGCCGCCACCGCCTGGAATTCCTCGTCAGCCTCCGGCACCAGCGAGACGGTTGGCTCCACCACGCCGAATAGCGAGCACGACGCCTCCTTGTCGTCTCGCCCCTTTCCGCCAGCAGAAGAGTTGGCATCCTTTGCTGAGGTCGACTTGTTCGACTGCTTCTCCTTGCGCGGCTGATTTCCTCAACATGGACGATGGCTGCCAGACCTTGGCATCCTCGGCCTCCCTTGGCGTCCTCGTCGTCGGTATCACTACGGTCGGGGCACTCGAAGGAGAGGTGGTCGGGGCTGTGGCAGATCCAGCACTCCCGATGCCGACTTCTTCCTCCTCGACCGCTGTCTTTGGCTGACATCTTCGTGTCGGCGTCCTTTGCGTGCTTCCACCCGCTGCTACCACCGCTGCCAGTCTGTCTGCGCTGCCCCAGTTGACCTCCTTGCTTCGACGGGGCAACGAAGTTTGCCTATACCAAGAGCTCCTAGGACCGCTCAAACTCCTGCATCGCCTCATCCTGCAGGATATACGAGGTCAAGTTGTCCTCGTTGAGCGTCGCCCGCGTGCTCGGCGCCATGGACAGCCGCTCAGCAGGTTGTAGCTGCTTGAGAGTCACTGCATAACATGGGTGACATACAACGCCGTCGAGTACTGCGCGCTGGCCAACCTGATGGTGGCGAGAATTTGCCGAGCCCGGTTGCAGTAGTCGGTTGCCGTCTCCTCGTCGCCCATGCGCAGGTGCATCAGCTGCCCCTCCAGCTGGGCGATAAACAAGTCCTCAATGACTTGGTACGTCGACTCGATGAAGTGCCACGCCCAATGGCCGGCGTCGAGGTACTCTCGGCACCACTTCAAGGCGATCTGCACACCCGACGAGCAGCACCGCGAGATGACCGTGAAGGTCAACAGCTGCTCGGAGCGAAACTCCACACGCAGGTCAGGGTCCTCCGGCGTCGCCACGGTGCCTTGGGCAAAGCTTACCAGCCCGGCCATCTCCAGCTGGGGCTTGATGGCTTCCTTTCAGGTGAGAATGTCGGGTCGACCAACGAGCGGCGGGGTGACCAAGATCCTGTTCGGCGTAAACTTGAAGTAGTCGTAGCTCGGTGCTATTCCGCCCGCCGTCACCTGGGTCGCCAGCGACAATCCGCTTCGTCGACCTCCGGCATCGCCCTGCGAGGCAGCTGCAGCAGTCGTTGACTGCATCCCTCGCGCATGCACACCGCCGACTTCACCGGCGTGTATCACACCTCGTTGCCTTAACGTGTCGCCCGCACTGCTACCGACCTGACCTCCACCGGCGTTGACGCTCACGTTGACGCAGCCGTCGTTGTTTACTGGTCGAGGAGATGCTGGTCGAGAAGGGGGGTGCTCCGCTGCCCACACAGAGCAGAGGCCTGCCTCAATGACTGCCCAGGGCATTGCCCCGTACTCCTGGGCCTCGTGGCATCTCCTCGCATCCATTGGCTGTGCCTCCAGGGTGTCCATCACCTCGGTGTCACCTATGCGCACGCTAGTGACTCCACGGCTGCCAGCCTACGAACACGATCGGCAAGTGCAAATTCGGCTAGACTCAACTACGTCGCGGTGTCGTCCACGCTCACCGCACCATGCAGAGATAACTTTAACAGCGGGAGCTAGACTACGGGCTAGGCACAGGTGCTCGTGTGATCTCTGTGTTCGTTCCTTAGTCATTTGCTTGTGCTTGCACTACTTGCTGGTTCACGGGGAAAATTGGCAAGAGTTTTTACCAGCAAAAATTCACAACAATGATAGCAACAACATTGGCATGCAAGACTACATCAGACCTAGCAAAGCTGCTGGTCGACAACGTGCCAGCACATCTTGATCGACCGCGCTCCAGCTGAGCAAAGTCGCGGCTTGCCAACATTGCAAGTCCACGGCGTGCCAACACTGTAGAAAGTCGGCTGCACAGCGTTGCACCCGCGGGACAATGATGCGGGGTGCTTCGCAGGTGCGCGCAGTTGGTAGGTGCGCTCTTCCTTGTCACGTGCACAGCGCATACGCCCAGGTTGAATCCACGCCAGTGACTGCGCCCACCAGCCACGTCGACCCCGAGATACCACCCCCGAGGTCAGCCTCGCTGACTCCACTCCGGCGACCTTCACACACGTCGCCCCTGTATCCTGGTAGACCGGGAAACCAGGACGACACCACCAAGTCGGTGGTGACGTCCACCGCGGCCCCCGTGGCCCCCGCGGTCGGCGCCCGCAGCTCCCGCGGTCCATGGCCCTCCCGCGGTCCCGCGGCCCTCCCGCGGTCCCCCGCGGCCCCCGCGGCCGGCTCTGCCCAAGCAAGGACGGGGCCAAACACTACTCCCGTTGACAGGCTCTGAATACCAAGTGACGTGAGTGCAATTGAGTGAGCGAGCGAGAATTTCACTATCGAAGCAAGAGTACAATGAGCGAAGGCATGAGCGAAGAATATATAGCGAAAACTATAGTGGTAACGGTAATGCGTGAAAGTGGGGTGCGCGATGGGCCTGGCGCCGGGGTTGGGAAATGTCAAGGCGGAGGTCCGGAGTGCGGGTTACCAACCGAACCGTGAGGTTGGGTCGCGTCGTGAACAGTGGCGGAAACAGTGTCGAGGAGAATGTCGCGAGTGGTAACGGAATACTGTTGGGTGCTGTTGGCGGGAATAGTGGTGTACGCGTTGAGCAGGGACGCGAATTAAGGAAAATGAATTTTCCTTACAGTCAACCTAAAGTGTTGTACAGGTTATCCGGGCGATGACGGTGCATAACTACAATAAGCTCTACTATACTGTTGGCAGTTCTACAGTTGTGTACAGATACATTTTACAAGGGCCAAACCCTTAGTGTCAGCAGTGGCAAAGACCAAGTCGTTGACGTACACGAGGATGAAGAACGGCGGTAGTGAAGTGTCGGTGCGCAAAAATAGCGACGGGTCAGCTGTCGAAAGAGCAAACCCAGGAACCACAAGTGTCGTCCTCAGTGTGTCGTACCACT
Organism: Closterium sp. NIES-65; assembly: GCA_948144175.1. Taxonomy (NCBI): domain Eukaryota; kingdom Viridiplantae; phylum Streptophyta; class Zygnematophyceae; order Desmidiales; family Closteriaceae; genus Closterium; species Closterium sp. NIES-65. The sequence goes on along the minus strand of CANXME010002232.1, from coordinate 209,885 downwards.
CACCAGGCGCCTGGCGGAGACCGTAGACTGGCCGCCGGAGGCTCCACTAAGTACCTGTAGGAAACGACCCAGTGAAGCCAGGTCGGCGGCGCAGCCAGATCTGCTTGTATAGGCTGCCCAATAAGAAGTCAACTCACTGTCGCTGACTAAAGCTCCGTACAACGTAACGAGCCTTGAAAATAGGTGGAGAACCCGGCGGCCGCTTCACCCTGAAAATCCACATGCCATCGACTATGTTCGCCCCAGGAGGGGGAACTGCATCGACGTAAATGCCTGTGGACTTCTAGGATGCCATCTCTGCGTCCATGGCTGTCTGCCACTGAGAGGAGTAGGGACCCGTAATCGCCTCTGCGTAAGAGCGCGTGGTCGGGATGTCTGGAGCATCCGGGTCTACCTCAAGTCCAAGCAGCATGGACACGAGATGGGGTACAGCAGCTGCAAGACACTCAAAGTCCTCCTGCCTGTCCTCAAGGACGTCCGTGCCAAGAGCACACTCACCCCCGACAGACGGAGGACAGACAGACTCAGACTCAGCAACAATACTAGCGGCGTAGTCGAGACGACAAGCAGCAGCAAAGTCAACGAGCTCAGCGACTAGGGCACATGCAGCAGTGGACTCAAACGAAGGGTCAGTGACAACAATGGCCAGGAGACGCATGACAGTAGGACTGGCAGCACGAACTTAGTTAGACCCGGGGTCTGGACCGACAGGAAGAGAGGACACAGGAGGAGACGGCAGAGAGGAACTCGGAGTGGAACAGAGGAAGGACGAAGTGCCATTGTATGCGTGCCAGGGACAGGAAGAGGACGCGGACGCGGAACACGGCAACCAGTGCGAACAGCGCGAAAAGGCGAGGCTGGACAAGACGCAGGCTCAAGACGCTCTGTAAGAGAGTCTGGCTGCTCATTGTAAGGAGAAGGGGCAGGCAGTGGGGAGCCTGGCTGTAACGGGAGGCCAGTAGAAGACGGGAGGCTAAGAACCTGGCAAACCACCGAGTCAGGCGGTGGCAAAGACGACAGTGACGGCGTAGCGAAGAACATTCATCGCCGTGCACTACCACCAGCACCAGTAACACCAGCTCCAGCACCTCCAGTTCGAGTACCAGCAACTCCAGCGCCTCCAGCAGCTTCAGAACTTCCAGCTCCAGCGTCTCTAGCTCCAGCGCCTCCAGCTCCAGCACCTCCAGCTCCAGCGCCTCCAGCTCCAGCGGCTTTAGCTCCAGAGCCCGCAGCACCAGCAGCTCCAGTATCTCCAGCACCAATAGCACCACCAGCTCCAGCAGCTCCAGTACCTCCACTACGAGCACCTCCGGGACTAGCACCTCCAGCACCTCCAGCAGGAGCAGCACCACCACCAGCTCCAGCAGCTCTAGTACCTCCAGCACCAGCAGCACCACCAGCTCCAACAGCTCTAGTACCTCTAGTACGAGCACCTCCGGGACCAGCAGCTCCAGCAGCTCCGCCGCCTCCAGCACCTCCAGCAGCAGCATCAGCAGCTCCAGCAGCTCTAGTACGTCCAGCACCAGTAGCACCACCAGCTCCAGCAGCTCCAGTACCTCCAGTACGAGCACCTCCGGGACCAGCAGGTCCAGCAACTCCGGCACCTCCAGCACCTCCGGCACCTCCAGCACCTCCAGCAACACCACCACCACCAGCTGCTGCAGCTCCATTACCTCCAGTACGAGGACCTCCGGGACTAGCAGCTCTAGCACCTCGAGCAACAGCAGCACCACCAGCTCCAGCAGCTCCAGAAACTCCACTACCTCCAGCACTAGCAGCACCACCAGCTCCGGCACCTCCAGTGCCACCAGCACGAGCACCCCCGAGACCAGCAGTGCCAGCACCACCAGCACCTCCAGCACTAGCAGCTCTAGGGCCTCCGGGTTCAGCAAAGCCACTCTGAAGGCTACAACGTCGAGCGTACCACTCTCACAACTGCTGTGATCAGAGAGGCTCCTACCAGCTATACCGCTGGGGGGAGGCACTAGTGGGACCTCAAGGACTAGTAGCTCCAGCACCTCCAGTACCTCCAGTACCAGCAGTACCTCCAGCACCTCCAGGACTAGCAGCTCCAATGCCTCCAGCTCCATCAGGGCCACTCCGAAGACTACAGCGCCGAGCGTACCACTCGCGCAACTGCTGTAGTGAGAGAGCCTCTCGTAGTGTAGACGCAGGACCCCTAGGCTCAGCACCCCCAGACTCAGCACCCCAGGCTCCACACGTGCAGGCTCAGCACCCCCAAGCTCCAAACTCGCAGGCTCAGCATTCCTAGGTTCCGCACGCTCAGGCTCAGCACCTCTAGGCTCCGCACGCTCAGGCTCCGCAACCGCAGGCTCAGCACCCCCAGACGCAGCACCCCAAGCAGCACCAGAGTGACCAGTGACCTTGACAGGCTCAACCAAGGGGAGTGGGTCTACCTGAGACACACCTGAAGGAGCAGGACCCTGAGGGGGGGGGGGGATCTACTTGAGGGGGACTTGGAGCGAGGAAGAGCAACGGGGGGAGGGAGAGGGGCAGTGACTTGTCGAATGTGACGTCCTGAGAGGGCAGCACACGGCTCGAGGTGGGTGGTAAAACTGCCAGCCAGGCGCGTCAGGGGGAAAGCCAAGGAAGATGCAGGAAACGACGCGCGAGGAGAGCTTGTCCGCGGAGGTATCGCGGACAAAGGCACGACAGCCCTAGACCCGGAACACCGACGCATCGCCAACCTCTTCTGGCCAATGCAGTGTAGGCAAGGTCTCCAGCAAGGAGACACGGGGCCAGAGGTTGAGCTGATGCGCAGCGTACCGGACCGCAAACGGTCACAGAAAATGGGGAGCAACCGCATGGATCATGGAGGTACGAGCCACCTCCATGACGAAGCCAATGCGGCGCTCAGCAATCCCATTCTGCTGAGGAGAGGCCGGAAGCGTGAACGTCTGGAGGATGCCCTCCCCACGACAAAAGTCCCGCAAGAGGTCAAAGGAGAACTCACCACCTCTGTCAGAGTGCAGACGAAGGACAAAAAGGTCCGTGTCGATCCGCTCGCGGAGCTGGAGACGGACAGCGCGGATCCAAGGGATCAAAACATCAGGGACCTCCCCCTTGCTGCGCAAGGGGAAGACCGTGGTGTAACGCGAGTAGTCATCAACAATCAGCAGAAAGTATCGCTCACGGCCCTGTCCCTGGATGCGGGCTGGGCCCCACACGTCCATGTGGAGAGTCTATAGGGGAGCAGTCGTTGGGGAAAACGAGGAGTGAGGAGCGGCGCGCTGCCGCCCCTCGACACAGGGAAGGTAGGGAGGGGCAGGCGAGTGTGGGAGGGGAGGCAGAGACCTGGGAAGACCAGAGACAAGGAGGCAGGAGTGCATGCCACGGAGGCGTGGTAGGGAGGGGGTAACCTAGGTGGTGGTGCCAAAGGGGAGTCTGGTGCGATAGGAGGCGACACGAATAGGGGGCTGCTAGCTGACCTGACGCAGACGCAGCTACCTGAGGAGGCTCAGTAGTCGGTGTGTACAGGCTCGACCCAGGCCGACGGGTGAATGTGGCCAGGTGACGGCCTGTCCGTGCACACGTGCAGATCGCCACACGCTGTTCTCCAGGGATAAAGGTATCGACCCAAGCATCCTGAAGGACGGCGTTACTCACCAATTTCGTAGAGAACGAGGGGAGGTGAAGGCCTGACAGTGAGCCAGACGGAACCATCGGCCATGGGAGAACTGTGGAGGAACGTGCACGAACAGGTCCCCAAGAGGGGTCAGCCAGAGAGAGTGCAACCAGTGCTTCGAGTGGTGTGACTGTGATGCTGTCGCGAAAGAAGCAGCGGGAAGCACCTGAGTCAAGTGTGAAGGTGTGCAAGGCCTCAGCAGGCATAGTACCAGAGAGAGCCGACTCACCAGCACCTAGAGTAGACTCACCAGCACCTAGAGCAGTCTCACCAGCACCTAAAGCAGCAGCCCCTGTACCATGGTCGGGCAGCACACACAGGTAACAGTCACCTTGAGTACTAATAGTCAATGCCTTCATGGCAGTAAGGATAGTGTCATAGTCTAGCACAATGACATCCACGCCCTGCCTAAGCAGATCTAGCCAGCGGGGGAGCTCAGCCGCGTCGCCAAACTCTGCACGCCAGGTGTTGCTCAGACAGGAAAAGCAGCGGGACTGTATGTGGCCAGGTGTCCCGCATGTCTGACCAGCCCGATCACCTGTGCGAATGACGTACGGGTAGCGAGCACTACTCCTAGACCCCCCACACTGAGCGTACCACTCACGAAGCTACTGGGGCGTAAGGGTCTCACGCGGAAGCGGCTGCAGCTGCACCAGGCCACCACCAAAAACTCCCAACTGACTAGCTGCACCGCGACTGCCACTACTGCCGCCGCCACGACACCAACGAGCGTACCACTCACGAAGCTGCAGGGGCGTAAGGGTCTCGCTCGGACGTCGCTACAGCTGCATCTGGCCATCGCCAGAAACTCCCCACGAACAGCTCCAAAGCGACTACTACTAAGGCCGCCACCACTCCCACTGCTGCCGCCACCACTGCCACCACTCCCACCGCTATCGTGAAGAGAAGTCATGCCACCAGCAGGGCAGCACATAGGGAAGGAGGGGCGGCGAGGAGGCTCTAGGGTAGGGCGGGGCGGTGCACGATCAGGGAAGGGCGGCGCGCGACCAGAGCAGGGCGGCGCACGATCAGAGCAGGGTTGTGCGCGGCTAGAGCAGGGCGGCGCGCGGCCAGAGCAAGGCGGCGCGCGACCAGTGCAGGGCGGCGCGCGGCCAGAGCAGGGCAGTAGCAGGCAGCAGCAGGCCGTAGCTCCTAGGGCAGCAGCACCTAGGGCTCTTTTGTTTTTCATTTTTGTTTTTTAGGGTTCAGTAGGGCGCGCTGGGCGCTGCAGAGGCAGTTTGCGGATTGCAGGGGCAGCAAGCGGGCTGCAGGGGTAGCTCGCGGGCTGCACGGGCAGTGCGCGGGCTGCAAGGCAGATGCGCTGGCTGCAGGGGCGGTTTGCGGGCTGCAGGGGAGGCTTGTGGGCTGCAGACAGGCGGCGCGCGGGCTGCAAGGGTCCGCGCGCGGGCGGCGTGCACGAGGCCTCGCGCAGGCAGGCAGGGCGGACGGGCGTCGCGGCGGGCTGGGGCAGCCCGCTCTGGCGACGCGACGCGCTCGGGCAGGGCCGACGGGCGCAACTGGCAGCAGGGGGGCGCGACGCGACGGGCTGAAGGGGCGCGCAGCGCGACGGGCTGCAGGGGCGCGCGACGCGACGGGCTGCAGGGGCGAGCGATGCGACAGGCTGCAGAGGCGCGCAAGCAGGGCAGGGCGTGCATGGGGCAGCACGACGCGGGGCAGAGCAGGGCGTGCGCAGGGCAGCGCGATTCGGGGCAGGGCAGGGCGTGCGCAGGGCAGCGCAACGCAGGGCAGGGCAGGGCGTGCGCGGGGCAGCGAGACGCGGCGCAGGGCAGGGCATGCGCGGGGCAGCGCGACGCGGGGCAGGGCAGGGCGTGCGCAGGGGAGCGCGACGCGGGGCAGAGTAGGGCGTGCGTGGAGCAGCGCGACGCGGAGCAGAGCAGGGCGTTCGCGGGGTAGCGCGATGCAGGGCAAGGCATGTACGGGGAGTGTGACGCTAGGCAGGGCAGGGCAGGGCGCGCACTGACTGCGCAGCGCAGGTCAGGGCGTGGGGTAGCGCGGTAACCGTAGTCGGTCACTAGCTAATGGTGGGCCCGAAAAAAAACGGTCCTACGGACCTATTGCTCTGAAACCATGTCAGAATCTGATGAGCATGAATGATTGCATTGAGATCAAACTGAGTACAAATACTAACCCTAATTGTGTTGTACCCCATAGAGGCTACCCCACTACAGCCTACAAAACATAAGCAACATTATAGTTTGAAAAATTGGATCTATTCAAGTGTAGGAGTAATTTAGTGAGTGAGTGTGTAGTAGTAGGAACCCACCAGACGAACGAAGTGTAGCAAGTAATGTGTTTGAATTTCAAGCGCTTTATTTAGTGCTAGTGCAGCAAATATCAAACACACACCAGAAAAAATGCCCCGAGGCATCAGGGTTTAGTTCTGGTGATGCCCATCAGGGTCACCTAAGGGGCTCTGCCCTGAAGAGGACACGCATTTCTGAGCCATGCCCTGAGGGCCCAGGGTCCCTAAAAATGAATCTGAGGCCCTGTCGTAGGCTCTGGATACCAAGTGTTATGAGTGCAATTGAGTGAGCGAGCGAGAATTGTCAAATTAAATGTATGATATGTATGGTTAGGCTGTAGTGGGGTAGCCAATATGGGGTACAGCCCCGTTTAGGGTTTCATACTTGTACCCAATTCTTTCACAGTGCATTTATTCCTGCCTAGACTTCTGACATGGTATTCAGAGCAGTAGGTCCGTAGGACCGTTTTTTTATTTTCGGGCCCACCTACCGCTACACCACGACTATGACTGTGACTGTGCCTTGGACGTGCTGAGCTGCGTGCACTGTCAGCTGCCTGAGTTGTCTGCTGCTGCTTCGCGCGCGCAGACTTGATTCCCGTGCGCTGCCCCCCCTTTTGCCCCGCGCGTCGCCCTCACTGCTCACGTCGCGCCTCCGCAGCCGCGTCGCACCCCGCACACCGCTTGCGCAGCCCGCGTCGAGCCCGCGCAGCGCACGCGCGGCCCGCAACTGCCCCGCGCACCGCCTGCGCAGCCCGCGCCGAGCTCGCGCAGCGCGCGCGTGGTTCGCAGCTGCCCCGCGCACCGCTTGCGCAGCCCGCGCCAAGCCCGCGCAGCGCGCGTGCGGCCCGCAGCCGCCCCGCGCACCGTCTGCGCCGCGCAGCCCGCGCCGCGCGCCGCCCTACCTGCTCGAGCCGCGCCTCTGCAGCTTGCACACGGCCTGCTGCCGCCCCGCGCGCTACCAGAGCTGCATGCGCTTGTTTTGCGCGCCGCCCTTGCTGCTCGCTCCCTTTGCCTGCTGCCTACTGCTTTTGCCTGCACTGCGATTATGGCGACACTTAATGTTCTCGCGTTTGAGCATGACAGTCGCTCGATAGAGTTTACCACGTGGCTAGACGATCTCCAACTGTTTCTTCTGACTGATGCCAAAGACGGCGTTTCACTGTTCAATTACGCGTCTGGCACTGCCGTTGCTCCTGCTGACGATGCTACCGCTCTCGAACGCTCACAATGGCACACTCGCAATGCTGCTGCACACCTAGCTATTCGAAATCATCTGCCGATCACTGAGCGCGCACATTTTAGCCAGCACAAAACTGCTAAGGCACTGTATGACGCTGTAGTTGCATGCTACTCCTCCCCGGCCACTGCAGCCCCAGGTCGGCTCATGCTACCCTACCTGTTCCCAGACTTGTCCTCGTTTACCACTGCTTAGGACCTCACTTCTCACCTTCGCGCTAGTGACACTTGCTTTCGTGCCACCCTTCCAGCCGAGTTCTGCGCCGAGAACCCCCCCCCCCCCCCCCCCCCCCGATGTACTTCACTCTCTATTTCCTCATCACCCGCCTCCCTGACACTCTTAGCTACGTCAGGGACCACTTCCTAGCCCTAGACCCTACCACTCTCACTGTCGCCGACTTTGAGGAGCACCTCCTAGCAGCAGAGAAGAACATCCTTGCTGTAGGTGCTGCTCGTGGTACTCCTCGCACTCCCCTCTTTGAGGGGTGCTCCCCCTCCCCTCTTACCCCCTCCTACGCCTCCGCAGCTGCTGCTGTCAACCTCCTTGGTGCTGAGAAGGTCGCAGCTGCTTCCACTCCTAGTGGGAAGCGCAGCGGCTCCAGGGGAGGCAAAGGTGGCGGACGTGGCGGAGGAGGGGACGGTGGTGGAGGCGGCGGGGGAGGTGGAGGTGGTGGGGGTGGTCGTGGGGGTGGAGGTGGTGGTGGGGGCGGTAGTGGTGCCGGGAGCGGTGGCGGTGGCGACGGCGGTGGTGGCGGAGGGGGGAGTGGTGGTGGCCGTGGTGGTGGGGGCTTGGGTGACACCAGTGGTGGCCAGCAGCAACAGCAGCAGCAGAAGCAGCAGCAGCAGCAGCAGCAGCAGCAGCAGCAGCAGCAGCAGCAGCAGCAGTAGCAGCAGCAGCAGCAGCAGCAGCAGCAGCAGCAGCCGCAGCAGCGTCAGCGCCAGACCCCCACTTCCCAGCAGCTTCTTGACTGGTATGCCGAGCGTGGGGCGTCTGGGGGTCCTGGTCACTGCCCCTATATCATTCGCGTAGGTCCCGCGCTGGTCGCCAGTGCACTGGCTCTCACACTGAGTACCGCTGCTTCGCTCGGCTTAGCGACGCCTGGCGCGTCAAGTTTCCTGATGCTACTGAGTTCCCCAACTGGGCAGACCTGCTGAGGCGTGTTGTACCTATCTTTGATCTTGACTATGATGCTATTCTTGCTACCATGTATGCATTGATTGTTAGTGCTGAGGGTGACTGCTACTTGTGTGTGCCGCCTGACCCCGGTATATCCCCAGGTATAGCGCCTGCAACTCTAGGTGCTAGTGAGTCTGCTCTCCCTGGTACTGCGTCCGCACAGGCCTTGCACACCTTTACACTTGACTCTCTTTCGTGACAGCACCACAGTCACTCCCCTCCCTGCCTCTGTCCCTGTCTCACTTGCTGACCCCTCTAGGGGCCCAGTGCTTGCACAGTCTACCACTGTGCTTCCGTGTCCGGCGGTCCCGTCTGGTGAGTTGTCTGGTCTCCACCTCCCCTCGTTCTCTACGAACTTGGTGAGCAACGCCGTCCTTCAGGATCATTGGGTAAACACCTTTACTCCTGGAGGATAGCGTGTGGCGATCTGCACCTGCTCCCGGACCGGCCGTCACCTGGCCACGTTCACACGTGCGCCTGGGTCCAGTCTGTACAACCTCACCACTGCGTCGCGCTCCACCCCTTTGTCTCCTCAGCTGTACGCGTCTGCTCAGGTAGCTACCCAGTGTGAGTGTCGCAGCCTGTCGCACCAGACTCTCTTGTGGCACCACCGCCTTGGTCACCCCTCCCTGCCTCGCCTTCGTGGCATGCACTCTCGCCGCCTGGTCTATGGTCTTCCTTGGTCTCTGCCCTCCCTCCCTCCCTCGCCTGCGCCGCCCTGCGTTCCTTGCGTCGAGGGGCGGCAGCGCGCCGCTCCTCACTCCTCCTCGTTCCCTCCCATAGAGGCTCCATTGCAGACACTTCACCTAGATGTGTGGGGCCCAGCCTGTGTCTGTGGACAGGGCCACGAGCGGTACTTCCTGCTGGTAGTCAACGACTACACGCATTATGATGGAAAGCGAGCGAATCTGGAGAGCGTACAAGAGATTAAGTCCGCCGACTTCGACGGAACATTGCGTGCAGCTCACGTAACCTTAAACTATTAGCAGGTACGCGTTGGAAAGGTCTTAATCTCTACTTTCCAGAATGGTAACGCACGCTTTCAACAAAGATCTAGGCCGATCGCTATCGCGATCTAAGTGCGACGGTGTATCCTGGCGGAATTACTAGGCAGCCATGGATTAGTTCAAGAAAGTAGCTTTAGCAAGAGTTCAGATCTGAAAAGTGACGAGTTGTTCAAACCTTACCAACCCAACCCTCGCCCTACAACAATCCCCAACAACCCAGAGTGCTAAACTAGCAACACCAAAGGTGTTGTAGTGAATAGCAAAGGTTTGTTGGTGCTTGTTGGGTGCGAGATCAATTCCAGCCCGCAACAAGTCTAACCACCACATTTTGCCCAAACCCTTAGCCCACAACCAGCTAGAGCAAAATACCACAACCACCTACACAATCAACACATTACACCACGGTCTTCCCCTTGCAGCGCAAGGGGGAGGTCCCTGATGTTTTGATCCCTTGGATCCGCGCTGCCCGTCTCCAGCTCCGCGAGCGGTTCCACTCGGACTTTCCTGTCCTGCGTCTGCACTCCAACAGAGGTGGTGAGTTTACCTCTGACCTCTTGCGAGCCTACTGTGAGGAGCACGGCATCCGCCAGACGGTCACGCTTCCGGCTTCTCCGCAGCAGAATGGGGTTGCCGAGCACCGCATTGGCTTAGTCATGGAGGTCGCTCTACCTCCATGATCCATGCAGCTGCCCCCCATTTTCTGTGGCCATTTGCGGTCCGGTACACCGCGCATCAGCTCAACCTCTAACCCCTTGTCTCCGTGCCAGAGACTTCGCCCACACCGCGCTGGACGGGGGAGGTTGGCGATGTGTCGCGTTTCCGAGTCAAGGGTGCCCGTGCCTTTGTCCGCGTTACCACTGCGGACAAGCTCTCCCCTCGCGCCATTCCCTGCATCTTCCTTGGCTTTGTCCCTAACGTGCCTGGCTGGCAGTTTTACGACCCCACCTCGCGCCATGTCTTCCCCTCTCAGGACGTCACGTTCGATAAGTCGGTTCCCTTTTACTGTCTCTTCCCCTACCGCACTGCCCCTCTCCCCCCCCCCCCCCGTCGCTCTTCCTCGCTCCATGTGCTCCCCAGGTAGACCCCCTCCCCGCTCCCGGTCATGCTCCTTCAGGTGTGTCTCAAGTAGACCATCCTTCCTTGACTGCGCCGGTTGAGGTCACTGGTGACTCAGGTCCTGCTGGGGGTGGTCCTGCTCGGGGTGCTGTCTCTAGGGGTGCTGAGCCAGGGGGTGCGGAGCCTGAGCGTGAGGAGCCTGGGGGTGCTGAGCCTAGGGGTGCGGAGCCTGTGCATGAGGAGCCTGGGGATGTTGGCGCTGAAGGATCTAGAGCTGCTGGTGACACTGGTACTGGAGGTGCTGGCGCTGGAGGTTTTGGAACTGCTGGTGGTGCTGGCGCTCGAGGAGCTGGAGCTCGAGGTTCTGGAGCTGCTGGTGGTGCTGGTGCTGGTGGCGTTGCGCAGCCACGTCTGTTCTTTGCTCCGCCGTCTCTGTCGTCTCTGCCACCGCCTGACTCCGTGTTTCGCTAGGTTCTTAGCCTCCCGTAATCTACTGGTCTTCAGTTACAGCCTGGATCACCGCTACCTGCTCAACCTCCTTACACTGAGCAGCCAGGAGGTCTTGCTGAGCGTCGTGAGCCTGCGTCGCGTCCTGTCTCGCCTATAATTTGACACACCCCCATATGCAAAGTGGGGGAGAGCAAGGGGTCACAAGACCAATCAAGAGAAGCAAAGCAAGCTCAGGGTGGATCACAACGTCACCACACACACTGAGCACAAGCAAAGGTCCACAACACCAGTTCACATGCAGAGGTATATATGCAACAACAACAGCACAGTGATCTCTACCTACTAGGAGCAAGCATGCAGGAACATATATATTGATCACAATACAGGCAGAGCCTACAGCAAGTGAGGAAACGTAGGCACAAGGCCCAACAAAGTACAAAAGCGCTGATGATCACCAGGCGGAAGTGCCTTGGTGAATATATCAGTAGTGTTGGCTTTAGCGGCCACGTAAGCAAGACGAAGCTGGCCACGCTGCTGCAACTCTCGAGCAAGGAAGTAACGCAGAGCTATGTGCTTCGTTCTGTGCTCCAGTCTGTGCTCCTGACACAAGGCAATGGCGACCTTGTTGTCGACGTACAACACTGGAGGAGAACGAGGCCGCTCTCCCAAGTCGGTCAGCAGGTAGGTGAGCTAGCGTAACTCCTGTGCTGCCATGGCTGTGGCGTAGATCTCAGCCTCACAATTGGAGCTGAGAACTGAAGACGATCGCGTAGAACGCCAAGTAACTGAAACAGAGCCAAGGCTGAAGGTGTAGCCTTGTGACGACCGCTGCGTAGCCTGGTCATCAACCCAAGAAGCGTCTGAGTGCCCAGTGAGGACAACGTCGCTCCATCCTCCAAGCACGAGCCCCATGCCCGATGTACTGCACAAGTAGCGTAGTTCCCTCTTAGCAGCATCCATGTGCACCTTTCGGTGCCGACCAGGAGCCACGTAGCGAGCCAGAAGGCCAAGAGGGTACACAAGGTCAGGACGAGTGCAGGTCATCAGGTACATGAGGCAGCCCACTAGCTCTGGATAAGGACCACTCGGCACTACGGACTCGTCCGAAGGTGGAGCTGAGAGCGAGTGACCTGTAGCCAGAGGAGTGGCCTGTGCCGAGGACCAGGTGAAGCCGAAGCGCTGAAGGACCTGCTGCACCTGATGGTGCGGCGTGCTCTGTCCTGTGTGATCTGCAAGCCAAGGTAGCTTCGCAGCTCACCCAGGTCTGTGCACGTGTGTCTCTTCTGCAGCTCCGACTTCACCAGGGCGATAGCCTCAGTGTCAGCAGTGGCAAAGACCAAGTCGTCGACGTGCACAAGGATGTAGAACGGCGGCAGCAAAGTGTCGGTGCGCAAAAACAGCAACGGGTCAGCAGTCGACGGAGCAAACCCAAGAGCCGCAAGTGTCGTCCTCAGTGTGTCGTGCCACTCACGCAGCGCCTGGCGGAGACCGTAGACTGGCCGCCGGAGGCTCCACTAGGTACCAGGAGGGATCGACCCAGTGAAGCCAGTTGGGCGGCGCAACCAGATCTCCTCGTGCAGGCTGCCCTGTAAGAAAGTTGTGCTGAAGTCAAGAGAGTGAAGCTCGTAGTCACGCTGAGCGCCAACGTGCAGTAGCACCTGAAGAGTGGTCATCTTCGGGGTGGGGGAGAAGGTCTGGAAGAAGTCGACTCCCTCCCGCTGACTGAAGCCTCGAGCAAGGTATCGATCCTAGAAGACAGACGGAGAACCTAGCGGCCGCTTCACCCTGAAAATTCACATGCCTCAACGATGTTCGCCCCACGAGGGGGAACCTCGTCGACGTACATGCCTGTGGACTTCCAAGATGCCATCTCTGCGTCCATGGATGTCTGCCACTGAGAGGAGTAGGGACCCGCGATCGCCTCAGCGTAAGAACGCGGAGTCGGGATGTCTGGTGCGTCCGGGTCTCCCTCAGGTGCAAGCAGCATGGACACGAGATGAGGCGCAGCGGCTGCAAGACACTCAAGGTCCTCCTGCCTATCCTCAAGGACGTCCGTGCCAAGAGCACACTCACCCCCGACGGACGGAGGAGGGACAGACTCAGACTCAGCAACAATTCTAGCGGCGTAGTCTAGATGACAGGCAGCAGCAAAGACAACAAGCTCAGCGACTAAGGCAGACGCAGTAGCAGACTCAAACGACAGGTCAGTGACAACAGTGTCGAGCAGACGCGTGACAGTAGGGTGAGCAGCACGAGCGTGGTCAGACTCAGGCTCTGGATTGTCAGGCAGAGAAGACGCAGGAGGGGACGGCAAGGGAGCACGCTGCAGAGTAGAGGAAGGACGTAGGGCCATGAGGTGTGTGCCGGGGACAGCCGGCGGACGCTCACGAGGAACATGACGACCAGTGCGGACAGTGCGAACAGGCAAGACAGGATGAGACGCGGGCTCACGACGCTCAGCAAGACCGCTTGTCAGCTCACTGCAAAGAGAAGGAGCAGGCAGCGGTGAGCCAGGCTGTAACGGAAGACCAGTAGAAGACGGGAGGCTAAGAACCTGGCGAAGCACGGAGCCAGGCGCTGGTAGAGATGAAGGTGACGGCGGAGCAAAGAACAGTCACAGCGGTGCAGTGCCACCAGCACCAGTAGCTCCAGCTCCTCCTGCAGTTCCAGAACCCCCAACGCCAGCACCCGCAGCAGCTCCTGAACCTCCAGCTCCGGCACCACCAGCGCCTGCACCTCCAACAGCTCCAGATTCTCCAGCGCCAGCTCCCGCAGCAGCTCCAGAACCTCCAGCTCCAGCGCCACCAGCGCCAGCACCTCCAACAGCTCCAGAACCTCCAGCACCAGCACCCGCAGGAGCTCCAAAACCTCCAGCTCCAGCGCCACCAGCAGTAGCACCCCCAGAACCGGCACCTCAAGCTCCACGAACTCTAGTAGAAACAACTCCAGTAGCAGAGTCACCAGCTCCAGCGCCTCCCGCAGCAGGGCCCCTAGCTCCTGCAGCCCGACCCTGACGGCTAACGTACCACTCACGCAGCTGCTGTGGGGAGAGAGGGAGACGATGACGAGAGTGCAGCGGCGAGGCACCAGCGGAGCAACTACGGAGAAGGCCGCTCCAGGGAGACTGCTCACCAAACGCCTTAGCGCCCCCTGGTGCAGCACCCCCAGGCTCCGCACCCCCAGGCTCAGCACCCCCAGAAGCAACACCCCGAGCAGGACCACCCTCAGCAGGACCTGAGTCACCAGTGACCTCAACCGGCGCAATCAAGGGAGGAGGGTCTACTAGAGACACACCTGAAGGAGCAGGACTGGGAGCGGGGAGGGGGTCTACCTGGGAAGCACCTGGAGCGAGGAAGAGCGGCGGGGGGGGGAGAGGGGCGGTGTGGTAGGGGAAGAGAGAGTAAAAGGGAACCGACTCGTCGAACGTGACGTCTTGAGAAGGGAAGACACGGCGCGAGGTGGTGTGGTAAAACTGCCAACCAGGCGCATCAGGGACAAAGCCAAGGAAGACACAGGGAACAGCGCGGGCGGAGAGCTTGTTACCATGTTAGAATCTAGTAGGAGTGATGAATTGACTAGATCAGGGTTTGGTACAAATATGAAACCCTAATGGGGTTGAACCAGGCCCCTAGATTCGTTTTGGGGTAGTCTGAGGGCTCAGAGAGCACCCCTCCTAGTACTCTGGCTGTCAGAGTTGGCAGCAAATTTTTGTCTGAAAGTATAGACTCCACAAAGATTTCAACGCTGATCTCACAGACTAACACCCAAAATTTACTCTTTTGTCGAGGCACTATCAAATTTCACATTTATGCATCAGAGTCTGACAGAGATTCTACAGGAGCACGTGCCACAACTACTGGCTCATCTACAGGCTCCTTCCCAAGCCTCAGGGGCTCCTCTCTGTGTCTTGAAGCAGGGGATGTGACTGGCCGGCGCTTCTTGTAGCTGCGCCAAATCTCCACCACCCTAGGGACGTCTAGCTCATAGTCTAGCATTGAAATACACAGCAGATCACTCAGCCTACAATCCTTGATACTGCCCCGCTGCCACGTTTTGATGAGATTATGTCGAGAAAACCCTCTCTCACACTCGACAGTGCTGAGAGGAAGCACTGCAATATCCACCCAAAGGCCGACGAGGTTGGGGTATGCTTGCTGCCAGTCTGGTGTCTTGAGAATGGCATGGAGTCCCGTGTGGAACTTTTGCTCGTTCTTCGTCGCCCTGGCAAGGACCGGACACAGAGTTCGCAGCTCCTTAAAGGCCCGCTTCTTGTCAATGCCTGCAATATTCGACAAGACACGGGTTTAGACAACGATGCGGTTTCTAAGAGGGAACAGGGTAACACACAGGGTAACTGACCTGGTAGGATCTCGTCAGACTCGTCTGCGCGAAACAACGTCACCAGCGACAACAACCACTCTTGGCACTGTGCCTGCCGTGCATCCCGATCCCAGTTTGGTCGCCATCCGTCCGGGATAAACAGTCTCACTCCGGAAAGAGAGTCCAGGTCGCCTACCTTTGACTGGAGGTTCTCGACGACGAGCTCGGCCATGTCGGTGCAGAGCGCCACGCAGGCGTGGTGATGACCCGGCCCACGATAGTTCGGGTTGGTGCGCTCGTGAAGGGTAATCTTGAAGCGGTTGAGACTGCCGTTCGACGATGCTCCTTCAACCACCATTTCTGGTGACCCTGTCGGACCATGCTTCTCAATGAAGCGGTACAACCTCTCGTTGCCCCCCCCCCCCCCCCCCCCCCCCCCCAAGTCATCACCACAATCGATGTAACGGCTCTCCAGCAAGGAGGTTGTGTGCACAATCTGGTGTGCACCAACGCGTAGTCGAGCTGCAAAATGCAAGTTAAACAAAAGTCAGTACACCAGGATTGTTGGAAACAACACAAGCCATACACCCAAGTTACTAACCTCCCGCTTATGGAAAACTGACGAGAGTACGTTGAGCTGCTCGAGAAGGTCCGCGAGGAACCTGATCAGGAACTGGAACCTGTACGACGTCACGAGCTCGTACATGGTCTGGTCCTTCCACTCCGACAACATCACCATGACAGCGGGAAGGACTTGGACAAAGCGCGCGACTGCAGCACCTCTTGAAAGCCACCGCACGTCGCAAATCCCTTGCACCTCAAGGTTTGTCGACGTGAACACCTCCTGCAACTCCATGAACCGCTGATGCCATGGTGACGATTACTCGAGATACTCTGCGACGGCGCGGATCACGTCGTCAACCATGTTGAAGGTTGGAATCGCCTCTGCCGCGGCTTTGGCAGCCAACGCCTCCCTGCAAACCATTGCAACAAGCTCGGTTAGAAAAGAAACAATAAAGGCCGCGTCTAAACATCACTGAATCAGAAAATACTCACCGGTGAGCAATGCAGTGGAACGAGACCAGGTTCGTCATGAGCATCCGAAGACGGGCAACCACACCTTTTTGTGCCCCCACCATCACCAAGGCGCCATCCGTGCTCACACCAGAAATCCGACGGAGGTCAACGCCGACTGCCCTGAGATGGGATATCAACAAACTACACAACAATGCAGCGTCAGCCTTCTCAATCGTTAGGTGAGCGATGAACTCAGTCACAACTTGGCCTTCGCGAAGAAAAGTGGCAAACACAATCATGTGTTTGCCGCGCCGCCGGTCGGTGCTCTCGTCCAGAGTAATCCCGATGAAGGGGCTCGATAAAAGGTGTTCCAGTTGCGTTGTTTGGAGCCACGTTGCAATTGCCTAAGTGAGTTCTCCAAAACCGTACCTACACAAAAAAAACAAAAGACATGAGCAACGGTCAATGAGTGACACCTCAATACACGGTGCTTACTATAACCGTATTTATTTACGTGTTGTAGTACATGCCGTACCCCTGCTCGGGAAACCCGGGCACATTTTTCTTCGCCAGGTAGCGCACCAGCCGGATCCACGAGTCCATGGGCTTGTTGCACTTCCCCATGAAGTACAGTGAGTCCACGAGCAACGAAACCTGCAACAGCTCCTTGTCCTGCGCCTTCGGATGCATGTCGATGCGCTGTTGTCGCCCGTACTTCTGCAGCAGATCCTCCTGCCGCTTCAGAGCAAATCGGTGCTTCACACTCCCTTGGTGCTTCTTGAAGGACTATGTCTGCACGTCGGTCGCGCCCTCGCCACGCCATCCACACTTGCCAGTCAAGCCCGCAAACTCCAGGCAAATACTGCACTTGAAAGAAGGGGCCCTCAGAAGAGGTCTGAGTAAGAATCAACCATGAAAAATCGGTGGACCTCCTAGTCTTGAAACGCTCATGAGCTTTTTTGTATGTCAGCTCAAAGCTGACGGACGTAGGCTTCGAGCTGTCCTGCATGGGAGACTCATCACTCGCTGGAGTTTCAACGGTCGATGGAGGAGGTGGAGTTGCCCCCAAAAACGTGGTCTGCCGGTACCGCAGCTTCGTCGGTGGCGCGGGAGGCGAAGGTGCTTCGACAGACGCCTCATGGGGCACCTTCTGTTGCGCAGCGGTGACTGGTTCAGTGACGGCCTCATGCAGAGGCGCAGAGACCCTGGGAATTGAAGGGCTCCTCGAGGTGGGTTGCGACGGTGGCGCAGGCGGTGGCCCATGCTTCAGAAAAACCGTTCGTAGGAAGTCTAGGCCGGTGAGAGGGTCGGGAACTGGGCGCCCGTCCGCATCATCGTCATTGTCGGGCACACCAGCGGCAGCGTCTGTGGTTGCCATCGAGTCTGCCGAGCAGTGGTGTACCAAACTCGGAAAAGGGAGCCTGAAACAAGGGTTCCAGCACTAGTTTTAGGCGAGGCAACTTGGCGAGAGAGATTGGCAATGGCAAGAACGGAGACCAAGAGGGAGTTGAGAGGTCCTCGTAGAACGACCTCTCATCACCCATGTGGTCACTGCATGCACAGCACTTGGTCGTGAAAGCAGTGAAGGTGGGGTGAATGGGGTGGATGGATGGGGTCACGTGAGAGTGGCTGCGTGCTGCGAGCTATGCGTTGGCAGCGAGGAAGGTGGGGTGTGGTGGATGGTTGTGGTGTAAAGCAAAGGGGGGGGGGGGGGGGGGGGGGGGGGGGGGGGGGGGGGGGGGGGGGGGGGGGGGGTGGCGCGCTGCGAGCTATGCGTTGGTAAGAAATCTTGCCAACACTTCATGCTGCACAGCCGCGATTGGTTGGAATTGGTACTGATTACAGCAATTCTGTACCAACGCGACAGTACGGTGCCGCACTTGGTAAACTTTGGGTTCCCGCCTGTGATCGACGGTATTAGTGCTACACGCCGCCAGGCTGGCGGAAACCCCTGTTTAACCGGTTTCAGAGTGCACCCCCGATACAAGTCTGAGGCTCAGACTACACTTCTAAAAATAGCCGAATTTGCAGACAGCTCATACAAAAACACTCTGAAAGATCAGACAGGGTACATAAAAAAATTCTTGGAGTGCAGACTAGGTACAAAAAAAAAGTCTGAACGGACTCTGAATCAGACTAAAAACTCTGATATCTAGGGCCCTGGGTCAGGCCCTCAGATTCGTTTTTGGCCTGTCTGATTCGCCAGACTAGTACACAGTTTTACTCTGAAAATCTCAGACTTGGTATAGAAAAAAGGCTGAAATTTCAAAGTGTCTTAAAACAAAAGTCTGATCATTCAAAATCAATGTATTCAATGTTTCATCGGAGCTGTATTCAATGTTTCATTCATCTGCTATCGAAACATGCTCTGACAGGGCAAATATATGTGTTAGGGCGAATCTGCTATGTCAGGGCGATTTTGTTGTGATTGGGCGAAGATTGTTGTACTCTAACAGCGCAAATCTGTTGTGTCAGAGCGATTTTCCTATGATTGGGCGAAAATCTAGTGCTGTAAGACTCGGATTTGCTGTGTCAGTGCGAATCAGGCCCCCAGAAGTCAGACTTTTTTGTCTGATTTGCTTGTTTTAGTCTGAGATTTCATACTTTTTTTAGGGTGTCTTCTGTAAAATTCAGAGTTTTTATTGTCTCAACTCTGTGAAAATATGATTTTTCTCTAGGCTGACTCTGACGTTTCAGAGTTTTCCGGGAGTGTACTCTGATGAATTCAGAGTACAAACGAGTTCCGACTCTGAATGAATCTGCCTGCGCGCCGACACCCAGGATTAGCTGTGGTACATACATTGTACCTGTACCGCCGCCCTGCGGCCCGATGTTTCCCTCGTACAGCTGGATGTTTCACCCGCCCTGCGGCGCGTTCTTTCCCTCGGTGTAAGATGCTGCAGCAGTTGCCATGCCACCCACGTAAACGTGATGGCAAGCAGATGCTCCTTTAGGCAGCATCGTGTACCACGATGCTGCAACATCCACACCACACACTACAACGATGCGCCTCGTCGTTGCCGTGCATGGTAGGCAACCACCCACGCAACTCAATGATGGCCCATCTTGGTAAAGGGCCTTCGTTTTTGTGCTAGGGTTTCATCCACACCCCTCAGCTACATCTCACGGGCCCAAGCCAGTGCCCAGTTTTGCCTCAGCCATCATCTCTCTAGTTAGTTCCTGCTCGGCAGGCTCTTTCACAGCCCCGCCATGGCGGTGCTGGACAATCCCGCCACAGGCGACGACGACCCTGATGAGCGGCCTGCCTTAATAGGCTTGGACTTCTTGCTTAGTACACTAGATCTCGATAAAGCTGCACGCGCCATGCCCGATACGATTCCCATACAGAAAGCACCCGCGGCTCCAGTTTTCTCATTTTCTGCCGACCATGTGGCAGAGACATCTGCGGAACCAACCGTTGATTCACAGTCGCAGATTCCAACTCAGACCACTGCGCGCACGACCCGTCTCAAGCAGGCGACCTTGACCTTCGGCAAACCTGCGTCGTCAACTGCCAACGTCAAGAACGCTCCCGGAACATCAGACCGACCGCGACCTCGCCTCAACATCAATCTGGCCGAGCTCATCGAGGGAGTTTACGACGAAGCGATTGACAAGTTCAAAAATCATTCGTCGACCCGTTTTCAGTGGCTCAGAATCACTAAAACCACTACCGGCTTGCCTGCGTTCAAGTGTACCGTTTGTGCAGCCTTTGCTGGCGATGCAGGAAAGTGCGGGAGGCGCGGAAGAGGCGCCACCGACCTGCAGACAGTCTTTCCGTAAACACGCTGGCACGTCGAAGCACAAGCTGGCGGTTGAGAGACAGAAATATGAAGAGGAGTGCGGTGGACGGCAGCCACAGATCGACCAACATCGCGTCGCGGTGGACAGTGAGAAGATGCGGACCGTCGCCCTTCTGGACTCGCTGCTGTTCATCAGCAGGTCCGACGCGCCCATGGGGATGTGGGTGAAACTGGTGCGGTACTTGTCGGAGAAGGGCGTGCAAGGCTTCCCTAGGAGAGGGTACGGCACCTACTACACCACGTGAGTGCAACTGGCGTACGCCTATTTATAAGTACCCACGTTTTAAAAATGTTCTAACTAAATTGTTACTGACTATTGGTTCCATGTGCAGATACGGCTTCGGTGAGCTGACGCAAGCTACAGCTACATGGCTCCAGACAACCCAGCTGCAACATGTGCTGTCGTCGCCCTTCGTCGGCATCTCGATTGACGAGAGCACGAATAGGTGCAGCGGGAAGCACTTGATCCTGTTCATCACCTTCGTCCGTGACTTCAAGGTCGTCACGGAGTTCATGGCGCTTCTCATGGTGGAGAAGGCCGACGCCGCTTCTCTTCTGGACGTTCTGCTATCACACCTGCTGGCAGTCAGGGTCAACCTGCAGCGCATTGCAGGCATCAGCACCGATGGCGCGAACGTCATGATGGGCTGCAAGGGCAGCCTCACGACACGCCTCCGCGTGCGCATTCCCCATTTGGTGTCATCCCACTACATCGCTCACAGGTAAACCTGTAGGTGCATAGGGTTTTTTGAAGATCTTTAACGGCTACATGTGACTAATGTTTCCCTTTTTTGTTTTTACAGGGAGGCACTGAGAAAACTGAAATGAGAAAAAAAATGACTAAGGTTGGGTACAAGTACAAACCCTAGGAAGTTGTACCCCATATGTGCTACCCAACTATAGCCTACAGCAGCTATATCATATAAATCTGACACACCCCCATAGGCAAAGTGGGGGAGAACAAGGGGTCACAAGACCAGTCAAGCAAAGCAAAGCAAGCTCAGGGTGGATCACAAAGGCACCACACATTCCGAGCACAAGTTCAAAGCCACAAGGCCAGTTCACATTTAGGAGTACATATATATATAAGGATAGACAAGCAAGAGCAGGTGTGTATATATATATATGTAACAGTACAAACAAGGTCCAGGGGTGAGCAAGTGAGGCAAGGCAGGCACAAGACCCAGCTGAGTACTGAAGCGCTGATGATCACAAGGCGCAAGCGCCTTGGTGAAGATATCAGCAGTGTTGGCCTCAGA
This sequence comes from Closterium sp. NIES-65, assembly GCA_948144175.1. Lineage (NCBI taxonomy): Eukaryota > Viridiplantae > Streptophyta > Zygnematophyceae > Desmidiales > Closteriaceae > Closterium > Closterium sp. NIES-65. Next base: position 188,648 of record CANXME010002232.1, on the reverse strand, counting down.
GGCCACGTACGCAAGGCGAAGCTGACCACGCTGCTGTAGCTCACGAGCGAGGAAGTAGCGAAGAGCAATGTGCTTCGTTCTGTGCTCCAGTCTGTGCTCCTCACACAAGGCCAGCATGGCCTTGTTGTCTACATACAGCACTAGAGGAGAACGAGGCGGCTCTCCGAGGTCAGTCAGCAGGTAGGTGAGCCAGTGAAGCTCCTGTGCAGCCATGGCCCCTGCGTAGATCTCAGACTCACAACGGGAGCCGAGAACAGAAGACGAGCGGGTAGCCCACCACGAAACAGAGCCGGAACCAAGGCTGAAGGTGTAACCCTGTGACGACCGCTGCGTAGCCTGGTCGTCAGCCCAAGAAGCGTCTGCGTGCCCAGTGAGGACCACTGGACTCTGCCCTCCAAGCACAAGCCCCGTGCCCGACGTACTGCACAAGTAGCGCAACACCCTCTTCGCTGCAGCCATGTGCTCCGGTCTATGTCTCCTAGGAGCAACATAGCGTGCGAGAATGCTAAGAGGGTATGCAAGGTCAGGTCGTGTGCAGGTCATCAGGTACATGAGGCAGCCAACAAGCTCTGGATACGGGCCACTCGACTCTACGGACTCATCCGAAGGCAGAGCTGAGAGCGAGTGGCGAGTAGGCAGAGGAGTGGCCTGAGGCGAGGAGTACGTGAAGCCGAAGCGCTGAAGGACCTGCTGCACCATGTGTGACTGAGTCAGGGTAATGGTGCGGCGTGCTCTATCCCGGGTGATCTGCAAGCCAAGGTAGCTGCGCAGTTCACCCAGGTCTGTGCACGTGTGTCTCTTCTGCAGCTCGGACTTCACGTGGGCGAGTCCAGCAGTGTCAGCTGTGGCAAAGACCAAGCCGTCGACGTACACGAGGATGTAGAACGGCGGCAAAGAAGTGTCGGTGCGCAGAAACAGCGACGGGTCGGCAGTAGAGGGAGCAAACCCAAGAGCCGCAAGTGTAGTCCTCAGTGTGTCGTGCCACTCAGGCGGTGCCTAGCGGAGACCGTAGAATGGCCGACGGAGGCTCCACTGGGTGCCAGGAGGAAAAGATCCAGTGAAGCTAGGTGGGCGACGCAGCCAGATCTCCTCGTGCAGGCTGCCCTGCAAGAAAGAAGTGCTGAAGTCAAGAGAGTGCAGGTCGTAGTCACGGTGAGCAGCTATGTGCAGCAGTACCCGAAGAGTGGTCATCTTCGGGGTGGGAGAGAAGGTCTAAAAGTAGTCAACTCCCTGCCGCTGAATGAATCCACGAGCCACGTAACGCGCCTTGAAGACGGGCGGAGAACCCGGCGGCCGCTTCACCCTGAAAATCCACATGCCACTGACGATGTTCGCCCTAGGCGGGGGAACCTCGTCAACGTAGGTGCTTGTGGACTTCCAGGAAGCCATCCATGCGTCCATAGCTGCCTGCCACTAAGAGGAGTAGGGACCCTCTATCGCCTCCGCGTAAGAGCGCGGAGTCGGGATGTCAAGTGCATCCGGGTCTCCCTCAGGGGTAAGCAGTACGGACACGAGATGAGGTGAAGCAGCAGCCAAATACTGGAACTCCTCCTGCGTGTCCTCAAGGACGACCGTGCCCAGGGCACACTCACCCCCGACGGACGGAGGATAGACAGACTCAGACTTAGCAACAAGACTAACAGCGTATTCTAGACGACAGCGAGCAGCAAAGTCCACGAGCTCAGCAACTAGGGCGGACGCAGCAGTGGACTCAAAGGAAGGGTCTGTGACAACAGTAGCAAGGAGACGCGTGACAGTAGGACTGGCAGCACGAAGAGAGTCCGACTCCGGGTCGGGAAGAGCAGGAAGAGAGGACTCACGGGGAGAAGGCAAAGGGGCACGCAGAGGAGCAGTGGACGGACGTAGAGACATCCGGTGCATGCCAGGGACAGGAGGAGGACGCTGACGCGAACCACGACTACTAGTGCGTATCAGAAGTACGAAACAGGAATGGATGAACTAGCAGTAAAATGAGTACAAGTACCTAACCCTAGAATTGTGTACCCCCTATAGGCTAACCCACTGTAGCCTAAACTAACACAACATATATAATGTTTGACACACCCCCATAGGCAAAGTGGGGGGTCACAAGACCAGTCAACGCAAAGCAAGGCAAAACAAGCTCAGGGTGGATCTCAAGGATACCACACAAATTCCGAGCACAAGCAAGTGGTCATAAGACCAGTTCACATGCAGGTTTAGAATAGAGCAGAAGGTACAATGATCACAACCTAACAAGAGGAAACATGCAGGTATATTTATAGAGATCACAGTACAAACAGACTCAAGAAGTAAGCAAGTAAGGTCCAGTAGGCACAAGGCCTAGAAGAGTGCAAAAGCGCTGATGGTCACAAGGCTGAAGCGCCTTGGTGAACACATCAGCAGTGTTGGCCTCAGAGGCCACGTAACGCAGGCGAAGCTGACCACGCTGCTGCAGCTCTCGAGCAAGGAAGTAACGCAGAGCAATGTGCTTCGTTCTGTGCTCCAGTCTGTGCTCCTCACACAAGGCAATGGCTGCCTTGTTGTCGACGTACAGTACTGGAGGAGAACGAGGCTGCTCTCCAAGGTTAGTCAGCAAGTAGGTGAGCCAGCGTAGCTCCTGGGCCGCCATGGCTGTGGCGTAGATCTCAGCCTCACAACTGGAGCTGAGAACAGAAGAAGAGCGAGTAGAACGCCAAGAAACAGAACCAGAGCCAAGACTGAAGGAGTAACCCTGAGACGACCGCTGAGTAGCCTGGTCGTCTGCCCAAGAAGCGTCTGAGTGCCCAGTGAGAACAACTGGGACTCGCCCTCCAAGCACTAGCCCCATGCCCGGCGTACTGCACAAGTAGCGCAACACCCTCTTAGCTGCATCCATGTGTTCCTTCCGGTGACGGCCGGGAGCGACATAGGGTGCAAGAATGCTGAGAGGGTATGCAAGGTCTGGTCGAGTGCAGGTCATCAGGTACATGAGGCAGCCCACAAGCTCTGGATACGGGCCACTCGGCTCTACGGACTCATCCGAAGGCAGAGCTGAGAGCGAGTGACCGGTAGGCAGAGGAGTGGGCTGAGGCGAGGAGTACGTGAAGCGGAAGCGCTGAAGGATCTGCTGCACCATGTGTGACTGAGTCAAGGTGATGGTGCAGCGTGCTCTGTCCCGGGTGATCCGCAAGCCAAGATAGCTTGTCAGTTCACCCAGGTCTGTGCACGTGTGTCTCTTCTGCAGCTCCGACTTCACGTGGGCGAGTGCCACAGTGTCAGGAGTAGCAAAGACCAAGTCGTCGACGTACACAAGGACGTAGAACGGCGGCAGTGAGGTGTCGGTGCGTAGAAACAGCGACGGGTCAGCAGTAGAAGGTGCGAACCCAAGAGCCGCAAGTGTAGTCCTCAGTGTGTCGTGCCACTCACGAGGCGCCTGGCGGAGACCGTAGACTGGCCGTCGGAGCCTCCACTGGGTACCAGGAGGGAACGACCCAGTGAAGCCAGGTGGACGGCGCAGCCAGATCTCCTCGTGCAGGCTGCCCTGCAGGAAAGCAGTGCTGAAGTCAAGCGAGTGGAGCTCGTAGTCACGCTGAGCGGCGACGTGCAGCAGAACCCAAAGAGTGGTCATCTTCGGGGTCGGGGAGAAGGTCTGAAAGAAGTCAACTCCCTCTCGCTGACTGAAGCCTCGTGCAACGTAACGCGCCTTGAAGACAGGCGGAGAACCCGGCGGCCGCTTCACCCTGAAAATCCACATGCCACTGACGATGTTCGCCCCAGGCGGGGGAACCTCGTCAACGTAGGTGCCTGTGGACTTCCAGGAAGCCATCCATGCGTCCATAGCTGCCTGCCACTGAGAGGAGTAGGGACCAGCCATCGCCTCTGCGTAAGAGCGTGGGGTCGGGATGTCTGGTGCATCCGGGTCTCCCTCAGGGGCAACAAGCATGGACACGAGATGGGGCAAAGCGGCAGCAAAGCACTCAAACTCCTTTTGCCTGTCCTCAAGGACGTCAGTGCCAAGAGCACACTCACCCCCGAAGGACGGAGGACAGACAGACTCAGACTTAGCAACTAGGCTAGCAGCGTAGGCTACACGACAGCGAGCAGCAAAGTCGACAAGCTCAGCAACTAAGGCGGACGCAGCAGTAGACTCAAAGGAAGGGTCAGTGACAACAGTAGCCAGGAGACGCGTGACAGTAGGACTGGCAGTACAAAGAGAGTGTGACTCAGGATCAGCAAGAGCAGGAAGAGAAGAAGGAGGAGGAGACGGCAGTGGGACACGCTGTGGAGCAGTGGACGGACGAAGCGCCATCCGGTGAGTGCCTGGGACAGCAGGAAGACTTTGACGCTGGACACGATTGCTAGAGAGAGCAGTGTGGACAGGTGACGCAGGGCGAGACTCAGGCTCACGACGCTCAGTAAGACCTCCAGTCGGACCAGTGTAAGGAGCAGGACCAGGGAGAGAGGAGGCAGACGGTAGCTGCGACTGCAGCTGGACAGACGGAGGACACGCTAAGGAGAGAGGAGGACAAGGAGGAGGGAGCTGACCAAGAACCTGCTGAAGGAGCGGAACGAAGTACGGCCGGGACCGAGCAGCGACACCAGACTCCGCAGGAACACTCGCCCCAGGGTGCGCAGCAGCAGCGGCAGCTCCACCACCCGGGTCCTCAGCACCAGCGGCAGCTCCAGCGCCCGGGTCTGCAGTACCAGCGGCAGCTCCAACGCCCGGGTCCTCAGTACCAGCAACAGCTCCAACACCCGGGCTGTCAGCACCAGCAGCAGCTCCAACGCCCAGGTCCGCAGCACCAGCGGCAGCTCCAACGCCCGGGTCCTCAGCACCAGCAACAGCTCCAACTCCCGGGTCCGCAGCACCAGCGGCAGCTCCAACGCCCGGGTCCTCAGCACCAACAGTAGCTCCAACGCCCGGGTCTGCAGCACCAGCGGCAGCTCCAACGCCAGTGGGGTCCGCAACACGAGGCACGCCACTCCGAAGGGTGCAGCGCCGCTCGTACCACTCACGGATCCGCTCGCGAGAGGGGAGCTCCCTAACGGGAGAAGAAGCACTAGCATCAGTCCCAGCAGTACGTCCGGCACGAGTGGAACCTCGCCGGAGGCTGTTGTACTCTAAGTACCACGTACGCAGCTGCTCCGAGGAGAGGGCTCCTCCAGGAGTAGGACTCACAGGGCCAGTACCTCCAGACCCAGAACCCCCAGATTCCGGACTCTGCGGCTCAGCACCACGAGGCTCCACACCCCCAGGCTCCACACCCCCAGGCTCCACACCCCCAGGCTCCACACCCCCAGGCTCAGCACCCCCAAGCTCCACACCCCCAGGCTCAGCACCCCCAGGCTCAGCACCCCTAGCAGGACGAGAGTCGTCAGGCTCAACCGGGTCTACCTAAGACACACCTGAGGGAGCGGCACCCTGAGGGGGTAGGGGGTCTGCAGCAGCAGCACCTGGCGCGAGGAAGAGAGGCGGGGGGGGAAGCGGGGCAGTGCGATAGGGGAAGAGGCGGTAGTAAGGGACGAACTCGTCAAAAGTGACGTCCTGGGAGGGCAAGACTCGGCGCGAGGTGGCGTGGTAAAACTACCAACCAGACGCGTCCGGGACAAAGCCGAGGAAGACGCAAGGAACAGCACGGGAGGAGAGCTTGTCCACAGACGAATCGCGGACAAAAGCTCGAGACCCCCAGACCCGGAAACGCGACGCATCGCCAACCTCCCCCGTCCACAGCAGCGTGGGCGAGGTCTCCGGCAAGGAGACACGGGGCCAGAGGTTGAGCTGATGCGCAGCGTACCGGACCGCAAACGGCCACAGAAAGTGGGGGGCAGCCGCATGGATCAAGGAGGTACGGGCGACCTCCATGACCAGGCCAATGCGGCGCTCCGCAACCCCATTCTGCTGTGGAGAGGCCGGAAGCGTGAACGACTGCTCAATGCCGTGCTCAGCACAGTAGGCTGCCAAGAGGTCAGAGGAGAACTCACCACCTCTGTCAGAGTGCAAGCGCAGGACAGGAAAGTCCGAGTGAAAGCGCTCGCTGAGCTGGAGACGGGCTCTGCGGATCCAAGGGATCAAGACATCAGGGACCTCACCCTCGGTGCGCAAGGGGAAGACCGAGGTGTAGCGCGAGTAGTCGTCAACAACTATCAGGAAGTACCTCTCCTGACCCTGACCACGGACGCGGGCTGGGCCCCACACGTCCATGTGGAGTGTCTGCAAGGGAGCAGTCGCCGGGGGGAACGAGGAGGAGTGAGGAGCGGCGCGCTGCCGTCCCTCGACACAGGGAAGGCAGGGAGGAGCAGGCGAGGGTGAGAGGGGAGGGAGGACCCTAGGAAGACCAGAGACAAGGTACCGGGAGTGCATGGCACGAAGGCGCTGCACAGACGGGTGGCCAAGTCGTTGGTGCCAGAGGAAAGTCTCGTGTGCTAAAGAGCGACACGAGCAGGGGGCAGACAGCTGACCTGACGCGGACGCAAACGCAGACGCAGACGCAGCAACCTGAGGGGAGGCAGTAGTCAGTCTGTACAGGTCCGACCACGGCTGCCGAGTGAAGGTAGCCAATTGACGACCCGTACGATCACACGTGCAGTGGGTCGCGCGCTCGTAGGCAGGGTTGAACTGGTGAACACCCCCGTCCTGGAGAGCACATCCTGCCACCAAGTTCGTAGAGAACGAGGGGAGGTGGAGACCTGACAGTGTGCCCGACGGGACCGCAGGGCAGGGAAGGATAGTGGAAGAGGTCGCAATGACCGGACCCCCAGAGGGGTCAGCAAGCGAGACAGCAACTGGCCGAGAAAGCGGCTCAAGGGCAGTGCGGTCACGAAAGAAGCAGCGAGAAGCACCTGAGTCCAGTGTGAAGGTGTGCAGTGCGGCAGTCGGCGCAGTACCAGGGGGGGGGGAGAGACGAGCACCTAGAGCAGCAGCCTCACCAGCACATGGGGTAGCCGACACGCAAGTACCTGGAGCGGCAGACGCACTGGCCCTAATGCCCGGGTCGGGCGGCACACACAAGTACTCGGCACCCTCTCCACTAGTAGACATCACATACATGGCAGATAGAATAGCATTTAAGTCTAGAGCATAGATGTCAATCCCCTTCTTCAGGAGATCAAGCCAGCGGGGCAGCTCAGTGGCCTGAGGGAACTGAACACGCCAAGCGTCGTCGAGACGAGAGAAATAGCGCTGTGTGGCGTGCGGTCGTCCACACTGCTGACCAGTGCGGTCACCAGTGCGAATGACGTACGTGCAGCTAAGACCACCCCCACCCCCGTGCTGAGAGTACCACTCACGGACCTCCTGGGGTGAGGGAGTGTGCTGCTGGCCCTGGCCACCGCCAGTGCCTCCACGGCCACCACCACCGGTGCCACCTCCTCGACCACCCCAACCCCTGCCGCCGCCTCGTCCACCGCCACCCCAAGCGCCGCCTCCACTCCTGCCACCTCCCCCGCCGCCGCCGCCACCACCCCCACCGCTACCACTCGCCCCTCCAGCCGAGCCACCACCCCCACTGCCTCCACCGCCCCCACCGCCGCCTCCCCCGCCGTCACTGCTACCACCCTTGCCCCCTTTGCCCTTGCCGCTGCGGCGCCCGCTCGAGGCAGACGCAGCGCCGACCTTCTCAGCACCGAGAAGGTCGACAGCAGCAGCAGAGGCGACAGAGGGAAGAAGGGGGGAAGGAGAACACCCCTCAAAGAACGGGGTACGGGGGTCGCCACGAGAGGCACCTACAGCGACTATGCTAGTCTCAGCTGCAAGGAGCTCCTTCTCGAGGAGGGCAATGGTGAGTTCAGTGGGGCAACGAGCTAGGAAGGGGTCCCTGACAGCACGCAATGTGTCAGGGAGGCGGGTGACTAGGTGGTAGAGAGTGAGCCAGAGTGGAGGGGGGTGCGTGGCAAGGAACTCAGCAGGCATGGCGGCACGAAAGCGGGCTTCACTAGTACGGAGGTGCGTGATGAGGTCAGCGACTGTGTGAAAGGAGGACAGGTCGGGAAACAGGTAGGGGAGGGAGAGACGACCTAGTGCGGCAGAGGCAGGTGAGGAGTAGCGAGCAACGACAGCTGTGTACAGTGCCTGTGCAGTCTTGTGCTGCCCAAAGTCCTCGCGTTCGTCTATCGGCAGGGAGTTGCGAATGGCAAAGCGAGCGTGGGCATCACAAGTCTGCCACTGTGAGCGGGCAGTGCTGTAAGCAGTAGCTGCACGGGCAGTGACATGGCCTAAGGCGTGATCGTACAGTGAGATATCATCCTTGGCTGTGAGCTGTAGGTAGAGGTGCAGGTCATCAAGCCAGGTGTCAAACTTCACAGGGCAGCTTTCAGCATCGAACACGAGAACCTGTGGGCTAGCCATAAGAACAGTAGACTAGCAGCAGTAGCAGTAGCAGTAGCAGTAGCAGTAGCAGTAGCAGAAGTAGGTAGGACGAACCAGGTAGGGCAGGGCGGCGCGGCTCGGTGCAGCTCGGGTCGCGGCTCGGCTGGGTGGCGCGGCTCGGCTGGGTGGCGCGGCTCGGTTCAGGTAGGGCGGCGCGGCTCGGTGAGGGCTGCGCGGCTCGGTTCTGGTCGCGCGGCTCGGCTCGGGTCGCGCTGCTCGGCTCGGTCCTAGAGTGGCTCTGGCCGTCGCGGGCCGTTTGGGGCCGTAAAGGGAGGGCGCGGGGCCGTTCGGAGCTAGCGCGGGGCCGACGGGGGGCCTTAAGGGGCTAGCGCGGGGCCTGAAGGGGCCGTGGGAGGCTAGCGCGGGGCCGCACGGGGCCGTTTGGGGCTAGCGTGGGGCCGTTCGGGGGCCGTGAGAGGCTAGCGCGGGGCCGATGGGGGGCCTTAAGGGGCTAGCGCGGGGCCTGAAGGGGCCGTGAGAGGCTAGCGCGAGGCCGCATGGGGCCGTTCGGGGCTAGCGCGGGGCCGTTCGGGGGCCGTGAGAAGCTAGCGCGGGGCCGTCGGGAGGCCTTAAGGGGCTAGCGCAGGGCCTTAAGGGGCCGTGAGAGGCTAGCGCGGGGCCGACGGGGCCTCTAGGGAGGTGAGCGCGGGGCCGAAGAGGTCGCTAAGGGGCGACGCACGGGGCCGTGAGGGGCCTTAAGGGGCGACGCGCGAGGGCCTAAGGGGGCCTTAAGACCGAGGCGCTCTAGGCGCAGGCAGGTAGGTAGGTAGTGGTGGGCCCTTAAAAAAAAAAATCGGTCCTAGCGAAGGACCTGCTCTGAAACCATATCAGAAGTACGAAACAGGAATGGATGAACTAGCAGTGAAATGAGTACAAGTACCTAACCCTAGAATTGTGTACCCCCTATAGGCTAACCCACTGTAGCCTAAACTAACACAACATATATAATGTTTGACAGTGCGAGCAGCACGGACAGGCGACGCAGGCTCACGACGCTCAGCAAGACCTCCAGTAGGACCAGTGTATTGAGAAGGAGCAGGCAGTGGGGAGACCGGCTGTAACTGTAACTGTGACGGGACAGGCTGTGGACACTCCAAGGGAGGAGGAGGACCAGTAGAAGGCGGGAGACCAAGAACCTGCTCAAGGAGCGGAACGAAGTACGGCCGAGGCCGCGCAGCGACTCCAGACACAGCAGGGACAGCACCAGTACCCCCAGTGGTAGCACCAGCGCTAGCAGCACCTCCAGCTCCAGTACCTCCAGTAGCACCAGTAGCACCCCCAGCAGGACCGCCTCCAGGACCGACAGCAGTAGCCTCGGCGCCAACACCCTCAGCAGCTCCAGCTCCAGTCGGACCACGAGAAGACGTAGTGGCTCCAGCTCCAGTAGTACCCGCAGGCCCAGCAGCTCTAGTACTCCCAGTACGAGAACCTCCGGGACCCGCGGCACCAGCACCGTCAGCAGCCGAAGAACCTCCAGCTCCAGCAGCACGCCTCCAGCGCCGGGCAATCCACTCGCGCACCTCCTGTGGAGAGAGTGGCTCCCGCCGAGACGAAGCACCCGGAGAACCTCCAGGCACAGCACCACCAGACGCCACACGAGCAGGCCCAGCTCCCTCAGCCTCCGCACCCCCAAGCTCAGCACCTCCAGGCGTAGCACCCCCAGGCTCAGCACCCCCAGTCGTAGCACCCCCAGGCTCAGCACCCCCAGGTGTAGCACGCCCAGGCTCAGCACCCCCAGACTCAGCACCCCCAGGCTCAGCACCCGCAGTCGTAGCACCCTCAGGCTCAGCACCCCCAGGCGTAGCACCCACACGCTCAGCACTCCCAGACACAGCACCCCCAGGCTCAGCACCCTCAGCAGCTCCAGAGTCACCAGCAACCTCCATAGGCTCAACTTCGTCTACGTGGGACACACCTGAAGGGGTAGGACCCTGAGAGGGAAGGGGGTCTACCGGGGGGGACCGGGCACAAGGAAGAGATGGTAGTAGGGGACCGACTAGTCAAACGTGACGTCCTGGGAGGACAAAACACGGCGAGAGGTGGGGTGGTAGAACTGCCACCATGGCGCGTCAGGGGGGGAGCCAATGAAGACGCAGGGAGCAGCATGAGGGGACAACTTGTCTGCAGACAAGTCGCGCACAAACGCCCGAGATCCCCAGACACCGAACCCAGATGCATCGCCAACCTTCCCCGTCCACAGCAAAGCTGGGGAGGTCTCCGACATGGAGACCCTGGGCTGAAGGTTGATCTGATGCGCCGCGTACCGAACCGCAAACAACCACAGAAAATGGGGGGCAGCCGCATGCATCATGGACGTACGGGCAACGTCCATGACCATGCCAATGCGGCGCTCAGCAATCTTATTTTGCTGTGGAGAGTCCGGAAGCGTGAAGGTCTGGCGGATGCCTCGTGCACGAAAGTAGGCTCGTAGAAGGCCAGAGGAGAACTCTCCGCCTCTGTCAGAGTGCAGACGCAGAACAGGAAAGTCCGTGCCGAAGCTCTGCCTTAGCTGGAGACGAGCTGCGCGGATCCAGTCGATCAACACCTCAGTGACGTCACCCTTGTTGCGCAAGGGGAAGACTGTGGTGTAATGCGAGTAGTCCTCAACCACCAGTAGGAAGTAGTGCTCGTAACACTGTCCACGGACGCGGGCCGGGCCCCACACGTCCATGTGAAGCGTTTACAGCGGGGCCTCTGTCGGAGTAAACTGGGAGGAGTGAGGGGCAGCCCGCTGCCGCCCCTTGACACAGGGGACGCAGGTAGGGGCAGGCCCCGGGGGAAGGGGAGGGAGGGTTCGGGGAAGACCAGAGACAAGGACACGGGAGGCCATGCCTCGGAGACGAAGCAGGGAGGGATGACCAAGGCGGTGGTGCCAGAGGAGAGTCTCGTGAGACAGGAGGCGACACGAGCAGGGGGCAGACTCAGGACCAGACCTGGACGCTGCAGCAAACACCTGACCCGACGCAGCTACATGACCAGACGCAGTGACTGGAGGAGACTCAGTGGTCAGTGTGTACAGGCTCGACCCCGGCCGATGTGTAAACGTGGCCAAGTTTCGGCCCGTCCGAGCGTCCGTGTAGTGGGTCACCCGCTGGCTCGCAGGAGTGAACTGGTGAACCCCCGCATCCTGTAGGTCAGCACCACTCACCAAGTTCGTAGAGAACGAGGGGAGGTAAAGACCAGACAGGGTGCCAGAGGGGGCCGCCGGACAGGGGAGGACAGTAGAGAAGTGAGCAAGGACAGGACCCCCAGAGGGGTCTGCCAGAGAGACTGCAACTGGCCGACCAAGCGGCGTGAGTGTGGTGCGGTCTCAAAAGAAGGAGCGAGAGGCCCTCGAGTCAAGGGTGAAGGTGTGGGAGGCCGAAGCCGACGCAGTACCTGAGAGAGCAGACTCACCAGCACCTGAGGAAGCAGACGCACGAGCACCTAGAGCAGCAGCCTTGCTAGCACCTAGAGCAGCAGCCTCACCAGTACCTAGAGCAGCAGTCCCAATGCCTGGGTCGGGCGGAAAACACCGGTAACAGTCACCCTCATCACTAATAGTCACAGCATACATGGCAGCAAGAATAGCATCAAAGTCAAGGTCAAAGATAGCTACTCCCGCCCTAGACAGCTCGCCCCAGCGAGGGATCTCAGTGGCCTTAGGGAACTGGTGACGCTAAGCGTCCGTCAGGCGGCCAAAGCAGCGCTGGGTGGAGTGCGCACCCCCGCACTGCTCACCCGCGCGGTCGCTGGTGTGTATGACGTAGGTGCACGGACAAGTACCCCCACCCCGCTGGCGTGCAGTGTACCACTCACGAAGCTGCTGGGGGGGGGGGGGGGGGGGGGGGGGGGTCTCACTAGTGCACTGCTGCTGCTACCGCTGCTGCTGCTGCTGCTGGCGCTGACCACCACCGGAGCCGACCCTCTGCGCAGTGCCACCCTGACCAGCTCCACCTCCTCCACGGCCGCCTCCTCCACCGCCGCCACCGCCTTCACCTCCACTGCCGCCACCGATGCCTCCACCCCCGCCACCACCCCCACCGACACCCCCACCCCCTCCGCCGCCTCCACCGCCGCCTCCACCGCCCCCGCTAGCTCCTCCAGCGCCCCTGCCCCCCTTGCCCTTGCCAGGGCGGCGTCTCTTGCTAGGGGTAGACGCCGCACCCACCGACTTAAGACCAACGAGGTCGGCCGCAGCAGCAGAGGCAACAGAGGGCAAGAGAGGAGAGGGGGAGCACCCCTCAAAGACAGGGGTGCGAGGGTCACCACGAGAGGCTCCTACAGCAACTATGCTCTTCTCTGCTGCTAGGAGGCGCTCCTCGAGGAGGTCAACGGTGAGGGTGGTGGGGCAAACAGAGAGAAAGTGGTCCCTTACCGGGCGAAGGGTGTCAGGGAGGCGGGTGACTATGTAGTAGAGGGTGATGTACATAGGAGGGGGGGGGGGGGGGGGGGGGGGTCCTTGGTGCAGAACCTTGCGGGAAGGGCAGCGCGGTAGCGAATCTCACTAGTGCGAAGGTGCGTAATGAGGTCAGCGTCTGTGGGAAAAGCTGCGAGGTCAGGGTAGAGGTACTGCAGGATGAGGCGGCTAAGTGCAGTAGTGGCAGGGGAAGAGTAGCGTGCAACTACAGCGTCGTACAAGGTCTTAGCACTCTTTTACTGACTAAAGTGCGCACGCTCAGAGGTAGGCAAGTGGCGACGCACAGCAAGACGTGCAACAGCATCGCGTGTGGCCCACTGTGAGCGAACAGTGGCGTCAGCATCAGCAGCAGGGGCAGGAGAGGCACCAGAAGTGAGGTCAAAGAGGGAGAGACCGTCTGCCCTATCGCACTGTAGGAAAAGCTGGAGGTCATCTACCTAGACGTCAAAGTCAATGGCCCGACCCTCAGCGTCGAAAGCGAGGACACTGGGGGTAGCCATAACAGCAGTAGACTAGCAGCGTGAGCAGTAGGCTAAGGGCAGTGTAGTGGTAGAGGTGCCGCTCTTACCGGACAGGGCGGCTCGAGCAGCTCGGCGGCTCGGCAGCAACTGCAGCTTGGTGGCTCGTGCGGCTCGGATGGCTCGGGCGGCTCGGCAGCAGCGGCAGCTCGGCAGCATAGCGGCAACGGCGGCTCGGCGGCACAGCGGCAACGGCGGCTCGGTGGTGACGGTGGGGCCGTGAAGGGCGGCAGAGCCGCTGAAGGGACAGCGGGAGGGCCGGGTGGGGCGGCGACGAGGCCGCTAAGGGCGGCGGCGGGGCCATGAAGGGTGGCGGCCGGCGCCGCGAGGGTGGGGCCGCGGGGTCGCTAGGGTAGGGCGACGGGGCCGGTAGGGGCGTCGCCTGGGCCGGTAAGAGCGGCGCCGGGGCCGCGAGGGTGGGGCGATGGAGCCGCGAGGGCGGCTCGAAGAGGTCGCGAGGGCGGCGCAAAGGGGCCTCGAGGGCGGCGCGATGACGCCGCGAAGGCTGCGCGGCGGGGCCGCGAAGGCGGCACGACGGGGCCGCGAAGGCGGCGCGACGGGGCCGCGAAGGCGGCGCGACGCAAGGGGGTCGCGAGCGCGGCGCGACGGGGCCGCAAGGGCAGCGCGACGCGGCGGGGCCGTAAGGGCGGCGCGACAGGGCCGCTAGGGGCCGAGAGAGAGGGGAGCGCGACTCGGGCAGGAGCTGAGTGCGCTCCGGGTAGGAAAAAAAAAACGGTGGGCCCTAGCAACAGTTCCCACGAGGGAACCTGCTCGATACCATGAGAAAACTGAAACGAGAAAAAAAATGACTAAGGGAAAGTTGGGTACAAGTACAAACCCTAGGAAGCTGTACCCCATATGTGCTACCCCACTATAGCCTACAGCAGCTACGTCATATAAATCTGACAGGCACTGGCGGCTAAAACAGCCGCAAAGAAGATTCTCGCCTTCAACGTCATTGACACGGTGATCCGCACCGTGGCTGAGCATCTCGGTCGAAGTGGGCCATGGCATCAGCGGTTCATGGGGCTGCAGGAAGTCTTCACCTCCACCTCACTGGAGCTGCAAGGGATCCATGCAGTCCGTTGGCTTTCGCGGGGCGACGCAGTGCTCAGACTCGACGCCGTCCTTCCGGCTCTCATCGTGATGTTGAAGGAGTGGGACGCGACGCTCTATGCGCTGGTGACGAGCTACAGGTTTTATTTCCTCCTGTTTTTCATTGCAGATGTGCTTGAGCAACTGAACATACTCAACAGGGCATTCCAGCACAAAGATGTAAGCTCTGGTTCCTTGTTACTAGTTAAGTCTTTGTGCTAATGCCAGCTTCGTTTCTTCTAACCTTAGTCACTAACCACATGTCCACGTGTTTTTTTCCAGCTTGATTATGCCAGAGTGCATGCGCAGATCAAGCGTACAACATCCCACATCGAGAGCCGCTACGTCGACTGCGGAGACGACTTCGGAGGCGGCGTCAGCGAGCTGCTGTCCCCCTTCATCGCGCGCCATGGGCCTGGAGGAAACCGGGAGGTGAAGGTTGAAGGGATTGATTCGGACGGCCGACCAGCACGCTTCAAATTCGTGCTGCACGAGGACGAGCTGGAGGAGTTTGAAGGGCCCGGCACCCACGATGGCTGTGTGGAGGTTTGCACAGAGTTTGCCGAGGTGATCGTGCACCAACTGGAGCAGCGGCTTGGCGACCTGAACAGGATGTCCGGCGCTAGGCTCTTCACCCCCGACGAGTACCCGCTGGAGCGTGGAGAGAGGAACCGCAGGTGCCTCGAGTGGCTTCGGTCGCTTGTCACGTTGTTCAAGGTCGACCTGACGGATGAGATCCTGCCAGGTAAGCCATTAAGCAGCTTGGATTTAATATCAGGCTACCCCGATGCATCGTTTGTATTGCATGTCGCTTCAATTAATGTTTGAATTTGGGTTCTGAGCTTGCTCCTCCTGTTTTACCTCCTATCCCGTCAGGAATTGACAAGCGCCGCGCAGAGAAGGAGCTGCGCATGTTCACTTCGGTGCTTGCAGCATCTACCAAGGGCGAGTGCAGTTTTCACGCAGGTCTCACTGCCATGATCAAGACTCCCGACTTGCGGGAGAACTACCCCAACTTGGTGCTCCTGTGGGTGGTGGTTGCTGTACTGCTGCTGAGCACCGTGGAGTGCGAGCGGGGGTTCTCCCGCCATAACATTATTAAGTCGTGGAAGGGGCGCGCTCAAGGATGCTCGCCTGGGGGACCTTATGTGCATGAGCTTGATGGAATACGCCCCCGACTGGGATGAGATTGTGACAGTCTGGAGGAGTTACAAGAAGCGCAAGCCCCAGAGCAACGCTCCACTCCCACCTGCAGGAAAGCAACACAACAAGAAGGGCAGGGAGGCAGATGAAGAGATGGATGTAGTAGTTGACCTAGAAGATGAGCAGGATGCAGTTGACTCCGATGATGATGATGGAGTTAATGAGTAGGAGTCTAGGAGAGGAGGATTAGTAGGATGTTGTAGTGCTAGGATACATGAATAGGGTAGTTCTAGCTGGGAGCTAATCAAAGAAAGGTAGCATTTTGTATGTAGCCTTTTGCAATGTACGTTACGTAGTTCAAACAAGTCAAACGGTTCAGCAAGACAGCTAGAAAGACAATCAGACTTGATAGGCGGGTGATTCTGAATCTTCCACGCTTTTATTTTAGGGAACTCTGAACTATCAGCCTTTTTTTTTTGCAACTCTGTCAGATTCAGACTAAAAACGAATCAGACAAGCTAAAAACGAATCTGAGGGCCTGGTGCAAATCTGCTGTGACCCGAAGTCCGAATTACCAGTCAAGGGCGCGTTTGTACTCTGAATTATCAGAGTACACTCTCAGAAAACTCTGAACTCTCGGAGTTAGCCTTTAAAAAAGTCTGAAAATTACAGAGTTGAGGCCCAAAAAACTCTGATTTTATCAGAGTACACAAGAAAAAAAATCTGAAATATCAGAGAAAAAAGTCCAAATCAGAGAAAAAAGTCTGACTTCTGAGGGCCTGCCCTGGGTTGAACCCTCTATTGGTTATCCCACTACACCCAACACATATATGACATGCATATAATTTGATACTTCATACTTGTACCCAATTCTTTCACAGTGCATTCATTCATGCCTAGACTTCTGACAAGAATTGCACTATCGAAGCAAGAGTACAATGAGCGAAGGCATGAGCAAAGAATATATAGCGAAAACTATAGCAGTACCGGTAATGCGTAAAAGTGGGGTGCGCGACGGGGCTGGCGCCGAGGTTGGGAAATGTTGAGGCGGAGGTCCGGAGCGCGGGTTACCAACCGAACCGTGATGTTGGGTCGCATCGTGAATAGTTGCGGGAACAGTGTCGAGGCTGTTGGGCTGAAAGCCCCTTAGTCCTTTCTCCCCTGGTTTCATTTTGATTGTTGTCAGTTGCGCCATTAACCGACTTTGACTTACACTGTCTGTTGCTTGATACATGCTCTTCAGGTGGTTGTACGCGAGCTCCGCGGAGTTGCCGTAACCTCGGTAGGTCCTTATGTTCTGCTGTTGAGTCGGGGTGATATTTCTCAGTAGGATCGTGTACGCCATCATTGACTGATAGGTGTACTGCTGCTTCTCGTACTGTGTGCCGTTTGTTGGATATGGCAGAGTCCCGTCGAAGAACCCGAGTATCTGCGCGCCTTCTATCATCAGTTCAAACTCGAATGACCAGGTGAAGAAATCCTTTCCATCGAAAGGTCTTGACGTCTGCATCTTCAGAACATGTGCGAACTGCGACTGAACTTGCAGTGCGTCCAGTTGTTTTTCTTGTCCATGTGAGGGATGTGGTTGTGGCATGAAGCTAATGGATCTGCGCTCGTACGGAGCAAAGGTAGGTTGTTGTTGCTGGTTTCCCCGTGCATATGATGAGCCGTCGAGACTCATGGGTGTTGCTCCGTTGTTGTTGCTGTTGTGTGATTGCGCAGGTCCTCCTTGTTGATGCTGCTCGTAGAAGGACATGAAGGAGAAGAATTCCTCCATCATGCTTGGATCGAAGCCCACGCCTTGGTTTGCGGGAGTTTCAGTAGACCAAGCTGCCGGTCTCGTTGTTGTTCCTTCCTCTGTCTGTAGGCCAGAGGCAGGAGGTGGAGTAGGAGTAGTACCGGGAGAGTCGTTGGAGGAGCTCCTCTCCTTTCTAGTAGACATATCTTCTTGGTGTATTAAGTATTGAGGAGAAATAATTTAACTCTAACCTGCTCTAATACCATGTTGGGCTGAAAGCCCCTTAGGATCTTTGGTAGAGTTAAAGTCTTTTGTGAAGTGATGTAGTAGCGGAAGCGTTTTGAGTAAAGTCCTTGAACCACCTTGCGCTGGTATGTGAGGGCAAAGTAAGTTAATTAAAGCAAAGAGATACAAGACTATATATATGAATACAGAGAATATGAAGATACATAATTATAACTACTTTACTGTTGCATTTCGATACAGTGCGACTCGGGCAACTGCTCAATGTCGAGTCAGTTCTGTGTCCTTGCTGTTGCGCTGTATTTGTCATGTCAAAGGTCGCTGACCTTTGACTTTCGCTTAACCTCCAGCGGTTACATCAACCTCCAGGGTTGACTCGCTGGTGCTTCGATATGCGCTGCTTCGCTTGTGTCTTGGTGTTTCGACACGACAGAGGCGCTTAGGACTGTTTGTTCCCAACACTCCCCTTTGCTTCTGGAGTGTCGCAGATGGTGACGTGGCTTTGTCCAGTCAGCAGCATGCAGTACTCGAACTTCTGTTTTCCGAGCTTCTTGGTCAAGTAGTCAGCTGCGCCATCTCGGACGTGGGACAGTAGGATAGTTCGAGTTTCCCCTTCTCGATCTCGTCTTTCACGAAGAAATATCGCAGAGCGATATGCTTTGTTCTGTTCGCGAATCCGCTTTTGTTGGCGATGCAAATAGCAGAATGGTTGTCACAGAACAGAGTGAAGTTGGGTAACTCGGCTAACTTCGCTTCTTCCAGCATCTCGCGAAGATAGAGTCCTTTCTTGGTGACTGAGCAGAGTGCAATATATTCTTCTTCAGCTGACGAGAGAGCGATTAGTTCCTGCTTGCTCGATTGCCAGGAGATCGGTCCGATAGGTTCGAGGCGGTAGATGTAGCCAGTGCGGGAGCGCCTATTGTCTGAGTCGCCAGCGTGATCGGCGTCGACGTAGCCTATTAATTTCGTCGGTGTAGTTGTGTTCTTGTAGTATGTCAGACCGATCGTTGAGGTGCTAACGAAGTAGTGGAGAGCGCGGTCGAGTTCCGCCAGGTGTTCTGCTTCAGGTCTTTTGAGGTAGATGGCGAGTTGACTTGCGGAGTAGGATAGATCTGGGCGGCAGGTGACGGCTGCGAAGAGAAGGCAGCCCAGCTTTCTCTGGTAGTCGCGTATCCCGGAGGTCCCTCTCTAGCTCCCCTTCAAACCAGGTGGTGATGTCATCGGTAGAGCCGATGTAGAGCAAGTCGTCTACGTAGACGATCAGCAGAATGTAGTCGGTGTTTTTGGTGAGTCGGTACATCCCTTGGTCGTGAGGCAGTTGGCGGAATCCGATGCGAGTGAGGCGAGCGTCTAGGAGCTGTTGCCATAGCCGCGGGGCTTGCTTGATTCCGTAGAGCGATTTTAGCAATTGACAGACTTGGTTAGGTTCCCCGTGGGTACCGTGTGGAAGCTCGACGAAGATTTCCGCGTCGACGGGTGCGTAGAGGAACGCGTTGGCAACATCGATTTGCCGTAGTTTCTTCTTCTTTATAGCGGCGATCGCGAGGAGAATTCGAAGTGAGGTATTGTTGAAAATAGAACGAGAATGAATGAACTATGAATGAAGTGAGTACAAATAGCAAACCCTAACAGGGTTGTACCCCCTATGGGATACCCCACTACAGCCTACACAATAGTATAAGCTATATATATGTTCTAACACACCCCCATAGGCAAAGTGGGGGAGAACAAGGGGTCACAAGACCAGTCAAGCAAGACAAAGCAAAGCTCAGGGTGGATCACAAAGTCACCACACAGTCCGAGCACAAGAGCAAGGCCAAAGGCCAGTTCACATGCAAGAGTACAGACATATATATAAAGCTAGACAAGCAAGAGCAGGTATATATATGTCAACGTACAAGTAAGAGGAGAGCAAGTAAGGCAAGACAGGCACAAGACCCAGCTGGGTGCAAAAGCGCTGATGGTCACAAGGCGCGAGTGCCTTGGTGAACACATCAGCAGTGCTGGCCTCAGAGGCCACGTACGCAAGCCGCAACTGTCCACGCTGCTGCAGCTCACGAGCAAGGAAGTAGCGAAGAGCAATATGCTTCGTTCTGTGCTCCAGACGCTGCTCTCGACACAAGGCCAGCATGGCCTTGTTGTCTACGTACAGCACTGGAGGAGAACGAGGCGGCTCTCCAAGGTCAGACAGCAGGTAGGTGAGCCAGCGAAGCTCCTGTGCAGCCATGGCCCCAGCGTAGATCTCAGCCTCACAACTGGAGCTGAGAACCGAAGACGAGCGAGTAGCCCGCCACGAGACAGAGCCGGAACCAAGACTGAAGGTGTAACCCTGTGACGACCGCTGCGTAGCCTGGTCGTCAACCCAAGAAGCGTCCGCGTGACCTGTAAGGACCACTGGACTCCGCCCTCCAAGCACTAGCCCCATGCCCGAGGTACTGCACAGGTAGCGCAACACCCTCTTCGCTGCAGCCATGTGCTCTGGTTGGTGTCTCCCAGGAGCAACATAGCGTGCAAGAATGCTCAGAGGGTATGCAAGGTCAGGTCGTGTGCAGGTCATCAGGTACATGAGGCAGCCAACAAGCTCTGGGTACGGGCCACTCGACTCTACGGACTCATCCGAAGGCAGAGCTGAGAGCGAGTGGCGAGTAGACAGAGGAGTGGCCTGAGGCGAGGAGTACGTGAAGCCGAAGCGCTGAAGGACCTGCTGCACCATGTGTGACTGAGTCAAGGTAATGGTGCGGCGTGCTCTGTCCCGAGTGATCTGCAAGCCAAGGTAGCTGCGCAGTTCACCCAGGTCTGTGCACGTGTGTCTCTTCAGCAGCTCGGACTTCACGTAGGCGAGTCCAGCAGTGTCCGCTGTGGCAAAGACCAAGTCGTCAACGTACACGAGGATGTAGAACGGCGGCAGTGAAGTGTCGGTGCGCAGAAACAGCGACGGGTCAGCAGTAGAAGGAGCAAACCCAAGAGCCGCAAGCGTAGTCCTCAGTGTGTCGTGCCACTCACGCGGTGCCTTGCGGAGACCGTAGACTGGCCGTCGGAGGCTCCACTGGGTGCCAGGAGGGAAAGTCCCAGTGAAGCCAGGTGGACGGCGCAGCCAGATCTCCTCGTGCAGGCTACCCTGCAGGAACGCAGTGCTGAAGTCGAGAGAGTGAAGCTCGTAGTCGCGCTGAGCGGCTATGTGTAGCAGCACCCGAAGAGTGGTCATCTTCGGGGTGGGAGAGAAGGTCTGAAATTAGTCAACTCCCTGCCGCTGACTAAAGCCACGAGCGACGTACCGCGCCTTGAAGACAGGTGGAGAGCCTGGCGGCCGCTTCACCCTGAAGATCCACATGCCACTGACGATATTCGCCCCAGGAGGGGGAACCGCGTCAACGTATGTGCCTGTGGACTTCCAGGAAGCCATCTTTGCATCCATAGCTGCCTGCAACTGAGAGGAGTAGGGACCCTCTACGGCCTCCGCGTAGGAGCGCGGAGTCGGGATGTCTAGTGCATCCGGGTCTCCCTCAGGAGCAAGCAGTACAGACGCGAGATGAGGTGAAGCAGCAGCTAGACACTGTAACTCCTCCTGCCTGTCCTCTAGGACGTCCGTGCCAAGAGCACACTCACCCCCGACGGACGGAGGACATACAGACGCAGCCTCAGCAACAAGGCTAGCAGCGTAGTCTAGACGACAGCGAGCAGCAAAGTCGACGAGCTCAGCGAGAAGAGCAGACGCAGCAGTGCACTCAAAAGAGGGGTCAGTGACGAAAGTAGCAAGGAGACGCGTGACAGTAGGACTGGCAGCACGAAGGGAGTCCGACTCAGGGTAGGCAAGCGCAGGAAGAGAGGACTCAGAAGGAGAAGGCAAAGGGGCACGCAGAGGAGCAGTGGACGGACGCAGAGACATCCGGTGCGTGCTAGGGACAGGAGGAGGACGCTGACGCGAACCGCGACCACTAGCGCGAGCAGCACGAACAGGCGACGCGGGACGAGACGCAGGCTCACGACGCTCAGCAAGAACTCCAATAGGACCAGTGTAAGGAGAGGGAGCAGGCAGTGGGGAGGAAGGCTCCAACAGTGACTGCGACTGGACAGGCTGTGGACACTCTACCGGAGGAGAAAGACCAAGAACCTGCTGCAGGAGCGGAACGAAGTACGGCCGAGGCCGCGCTGCAGCTCCAGACTCAGCAGGGACAGCACCAGCACCCTCAGCGGCAGGACCTCCAGCAGCACCAGCAGCAGAACCACCTCCAGGACAGACAGCTGGAGTCTCCGCACCAACACCTCCAGCAGCTCCAGCTCCAGTAGGTCCCGCAGGCCCAGCAGCTCCGGAACCGGCGGCCCCAGCACCCTCGACGGTCGAGGAAGCTCCAGCTCCGGCAGTACGCCTCCAGCGGCGAGCAAACCACTCGCGCAGCTCCTGTGGAGAGAGGGGCTCCCGCCGAGATGCAGCACCACGAGAAACCCCAGGCTCAGCAGCCCCAGACGCAGCACCCCTAGGCTGAGCAGCTCCAGACGTAGCACCCCCAGGTTCAGCAGCTCCAGACCTAGCACCCCCAGGCTCAGCAGCTCCAGACTCAGCACCCCCAGACTCAGCACCCCCTAGCTCAGCAGCTCCAGGCGCAGCAACCCCCGGCTCAGCACCCCCAGGCCCAGCACCCTCCGCAGTAGCACCCCCAGGCTCGGCACCCCTGCGCACAGCACCCTTAGAGTCAGCACCCCCAGGCTCAGCACCCGAAGCAGCACCAGATCCACCAGTAACCTCGACCGGGTCAACTGCGTCTACCTGGGACACACCTGAGGGGGCAGGAACCTGAGGGGGGAGGGGGTCTACCGGGGGGGGAACCGGCACAAGGAAGTCTGGTGGCGGGGGAAGGGAAGGAGTGCGGTAGGGGAAGAGGCGGTAGAAGGGGACTGACTCGTCGAACGTGACGTCCTGGGAGGACAGAACACGACGAGAGGAGGGGTGGTAGAACTGCCACCCTGGAGCGTCAGGGGGGAAGCCAAGGAAGACACAGGGAGCAGCACGAGGGGACAGCTTGTCCGCAGACAAGTCGCGGACAAACGCCGGAGATCCCCAGACACGGAACGCAGACGCATCGCCAACCTTCCCCGTTCACAGCAAGACTGGGGACATCGCAGGCCGAGAGACCCTGGGGTGAAGGTTGAGCTGATGCGCCGCGTACCGAACCGCAAACGGCCACAGAAAATGGGGGGCAGCCGCATGCATCATGGACGTACGAGCGACATCCATGACCATGCCAATGCGGCACTCAGCAATCCCATTTTGCTGTGGAGAGTCCGGAAGCGTGAAGGTCTGGCGGATCCCCCGTGCACGAGAGTAGTCTCGCAGAAGGCGAGAGGAGAACTCCCCGCCTCTGTCCGAGTGCAGACGCAGAACAGGAAAGTCCGAGCCGAAGCTCCTCCTGAGCTGGAGACAAGCCTCGCGGATCCAGTCGATCAGCACCTCAGTGACAGCACCCTTGCTGCGCAAGGGGAAGACTGTGGTGTAACGCGAGTAGTCGTCAACCACCAACAGGAAGTAGCGCTCGTGACCCTGCCCACGGACGGGGGCTGGGCCCCACACGTCCATGTGAAGTGTCTGCAGAGGAGCCTCTGTCAGGGGGAACTGGGAGGAGTGAGGAGCAGCCCGGAGGCGCCCCTCGACACAGGGGACACAGGAAGGTCCTGGCCCCGAAGGAAGGGAAGGAAGAGACTGGGGAAGACCAGAGACAAGGACACGGGAAGCCATGCTCCGAAGACGGGGCAAGGAGGGGTGGCCCAGATGGTGGTGCCACAGGAGGGTCTCGTAAGACAGGAGGCGACACGAACAGGGGGCAGACTCAGGGCCAGACCGGGACGCAGCAGCAAACACCTGACCTGACGCAGCTACCTGACCAGACGCAGGGACAGGAGGAGACGTAGTGGTCAGGGTGTAGAGGCTCGACCCCGGCCGACGCGAGAACGTGGCCAGGTGCCGGCCTGTGCACGCGTCCATGCAGTGGGTCACCCGCTGACTCGCAGGAGTGAACTGGTGAACCCCCGCATCCAGTAGGTCCGCACCACTCACCAAGTTCGTCGAGAACGAAGGAAGGTACAGACCAGACAGGGTGCCCGAGGGGGCAGCCGGACACGGGAGGACAGTGGAAAAGTGAGAGAGGACAGAACCCCCAGAGGGGTCAACCAGGGAGACTGCAACCGGCCGACCAAGCGGCGTGAGGGTGGTGCGGTCTCGAAAGAAGGAGCGAGAAGCCCCGGAGTCAAGTGTGAAAGTGAGGGAGGACGAAGGCGACGCAGTACCTGAGAGCGCAGTCTCACCAGTACCTGAGAGCGCAGACGCACTGGCACCTAGAGCAACAGCCTCACAAGCACCTAGCGCAGCAGTACCAATGCCCGGGTCGGGCGGGAAACAATGGTAAAAGTCACCCTCCTCACTAATAGTCACAGCATACATAGCAGCAAGGATAGCATCAAAGTCAAGATCAAAGATCGCTACACCACCCCTAAGAAGCTCATCCCAGCGGGGGATCTCACTAGCCTCGGGGAACTGTTGACGCCAAGCGTCCGTCAGGCGGCCAAAGCACCGCTGGGTGGGGTGGGCACCCCCACATTGCTCACCCGCGCGGTCGCCGGAACGAAGGACGTAGGCACAGGGACCAGCACCCCCACCCCTCTGACGCCGAGCGTACCACTCACGGAGCTGCTGGGGCAGAGGGATGTCCCGCGAACGCTGCTGCTGCTGCTGCTGCGGGCGCTGACCACCACCACGGCCGCTCCGCTGCTGGGTACCACCCCGACCAGCTCCACCCCCTCCGCCACCAGCGCCTGCTCCTCCGCCCCCTCCACCGCCTCCACCGCCACCGCTGCCGCCACCACCACCGCTGCCGCCACCTCCGCCGCCTCCGCCGCCGCTGCCACCACTACCACCACCACCCCCTCCACCACTCCCGCCGCCACCCCCACTCCCTCCGCCGCCTCCACCGCCACCTCCACCGCCCCCTCCAGCTCCACCCGCGCCCTTGCCCCCCTTGCCCTTGCCAGAGCGGCGTCGCCCACTAGGGGCAGACGCCGCGCCGACCGACTCAAGACCAAGCAGGTCTGCAGCAGCAGCAGAGGCAACAGAGGGCAGTAGGGGGGAAGGAGAGCACCCCTCAAAGATGGGGGTGCGAGGGTCACCCCGAGAAGCTCCTACAGCGACGATGCTCTTCTCCGCCGCGAGGAGGGCCTTCTCGAGGAGGTCGACAGTGAGGGTGGTGGGACAGACTGCGAGAAAGTGGTCCCTGACTACGCGAAGAGAGTCAGGGAGGCGCGCGACTACGTTGTAGAGAGTGATGTACATGGGGGGGGGGTTCTTGGCGCAGAACTCAGCAGGAAGGGCGGCGCGGTAGCGAGTGTCACTGGTGCGGAGGTGCGTAATGAGGTCAGCGACAGTGGGAAAGGCAGAGAGGTCAGGAAAGAGGTAGGGAAGAATGAGACGGCTCAGTGCAGCAGTGGCAGGGGAAGAGTAGCGCGCAACTACAGCGTCGTACAAGGTCTGAGCACTCTTGTACTGACTAAAGTGCGCGCGCTCAGAGGTAGGGAGGTGGCGACGCACAGCAAGACGTGCAGCAGCATCGCGGGTAGCCCACTGAGAGCGCATAGTGGGATCAGCATCAGCAGCAGGGGCAGGAGAGGCGCCAGAAGTGAGGTCAAAGAGAGAAAGGCCGTCTGCTCTATCGCACTGCAAGAACAGCTGCAAGTCGTCGACCCAGACCTCAAAGTCAATGGCGCGACCCTCAGCGTCAAAAGCGAGGACACTAGGGGTAGCCATGACAGCAGTAGATGGTCTCACCAGACAGGACGGGTCGGGCAGCGCACAGCAACACAGTAGCTCAACCGGCTCAGCAGCAACAGCAGCCTCACAGGACCAGCGGCTCGGCTCCTTAGGCGGTGCAGGCGGCTCGGACGACTCGGGCGGCTCGGGCGGCACGGGCGGCTCGGGCGGCTCGGGTGGCTCGGGCAGTCAGCGGCACAGGCGGCTCGGGCGGCTCGGCTCCTCAGCGGCGGAGACGGCTCGGGCGGCTCAGGTCGCACGGCGGCTAGCGGGCGGCGTGGGTGCCGGGACAGCGTCATGCAGCAGGGACGGGAGAGCGCGGCCGGGACGGGCGGCACAGGGCGGCTCGAGACCGGGTCGGGCGGCGCGTGGGCGGTGAGGGGCCGGGACGGGCGCGCGTGGGTGGCGAGGGGCCGGGACGGGCGCTCGAGGGCGGCGAAGGGCCGGGACGGGCTCGCGTGGGTGGCTAGGGGCCGGGACGGGCGCGCGGGGGTGGCTAGGGGCCGGGATGGGCGCTCGAGGGCGGCTAAGGGCCGGGACGGGCTCGCGTGGCGGCTAGGGGCCGGGACGGGCGCGCGTGGGTGGCTAGAGGTCGGGAGGGGCGGCGCGCAGGTGGCGAGGGGCCATGACGAGCGGCGCGCGGGCGGCTGTGGGCTTGAACGGGCGGCGCGTGCGCGTCTAGGAGCCCTGACGGGCCGCGCGCGGGCGGCTAGGGGCCTGAACGGGCGGCGCGCTGGCGGCTAGGGGCCTGAACGGGCGGGCGCGCTGGCGGCTAGAGGCCTGAACGAGCGGCGCGCTGGCGGCTAGGGGCCTAAACAGGCGGGCGCGCTGGCGGCTAGGGGCCTGAACGGGCTGCACGCGAGCGGCTAGGAGCCCTGACGGGCGGCGCGTGGGCGGCTAAGGGCCAGGACAGGCGGCGCGCGGGCGGCTAGGTGCCTGAACGGGCGGGCGCGGGCGGCTAGGTGCCAAGACGGGCAGTGCGCGGGCGGCAAAGGACGGCTCGCGCGGGCGTCTGGGGGGCCGCAGGGCAGGCCAAAAAGGAGAGAGCAAGGGCCCAGAGCGCGCTCCGGGCAGAAAAAAAAAGTTTTGAAGGTGGTGGGCCCTAAGCACAGTTCCCGAGGGGAACCTGCTCGATACCATGTTGAAAATAGAACGAGAATGAATGAACTATGAATGAAGTGAGTACAAATAGCAAACCCTAACTGGGTTGTACCCCCTATGGGATACCCCACTACAGCCTACACAATAGTATAAGCTATATATATGTTCTGACATGTATGTCGGCTGACCGGGGCGAATGTCTCGGTGAAGTCCCGTCCGTGCTCCTGATCGAATCCACGCACAACCCAGCGTGCTTTGGATTTCTCAATTGTGTCGTCTGCCTTCGTTTTGATGCGGAAGACCCATTTCCCGATGAGAATGGTCTTATTCCTTGCCACGCTGATGGGAACAACTTTCCAGGTGTTCCGTTCCTCCAGCGCTTTTAATTCTCTCTCCATGGCTTCACGCCATTTTTCCCTATGTTCCCCCCCCAGAGCCTGCTGAACCGTCGCAGGCTCTTTAGGGAGAGCGCTGCCGTGGATTGCGGTGACGAGGCCGAGAATCTGCAGTCCAGTCTGTGAGTAGCGGGGAAGAGTTGTGTCCTCGGGATAAGTTGCTTCATCTCCCGCTTCTCGGTCGGGTATGAAATTCGGCCCTAGCCGTTCTGCTTCGTTGGTGTCGACTGTCGCAGGTGTTACGTAACCATTGTCGGCGAAGTGGTAGAAGACTTCGGCGTTGGCGCTTTCGCGAGGGTCGTCTTCGTCCATGGGGACGTTGACGGAGCAGAACGGGAGAGGTCCGGCTTCTTCTGATGCGTTGTCCACATTCTGCTCGTCCCAGTCTGCTTCGTCCGCTGCTGAGGCGAAGGCTCGGTCACCACGAAAACCACCTGTGGGATCTTGATTTTCGTGCAAGTTGGCGAGGTACGTCTGAAGCGTGAATCGTTCGTAGAAGATTACGTCACATGCTGCTACTGTTTCCTTGGAGTGGACGTCGAAGATTTTCCACGCGTTGTAGTTCTTTTCGATGCCGAGTTGTAGTCCCCATTGTGCGCGTTGTGAGAATCTTCCCGCTCGTGCTTCTGGGGGTCGGTACTGTACCATGCACCCGAAAACTCGTAACATTTTTGTGCTGCCCTGTTTCCCTGTCCACAGCAGATGCGGTGACGCGTTGTTCGGAAGTGAAGACGACGACATCAAGTTGTGCAGCATGACAGCGTGGTCCATTGCTGTAGGCCACTAGTGGTTGGGTAGCCGCATTCCACGTAATAGTTTGCGCATGCTGTTATGCAGAGTTCTGTTCATTCTTTCTGCCACACCTTGGTGCTGATGGGCGTAGGGAAGAGAGAGGAGCTGCTTGATTCCTCTTTCCGCCAGGTACTACTTGAATCGCTGAGAGGTGTATTCTCCCCCTCCGTCTGACTGGAAGCTTTTCAGTTGTGCGCCCGACTCTCTCTCTGCTACAGGTAGCCAGGCAGCGAAGGCTGCGAGTGCCATGTCGCGGCTGGGTAGGTTTAGGTGCCAGACGTAACGGGCGGCGGCGTCGATGAAGGTGATCGTGTAGTTGTATGTAACTTGTCCTGGTTCCCAATTGAACAGGATATCGCTGTACACTTTCTCGAGTGGTGCGTACGCGGGTGCGCTCGGGTTGTGGTGAGGAATGTACAAGCTGTGTGGTAAGTCGGCTTCGGGACAGGTAAGGCAAGTTCCTCGTGCCCGTTGAAGTTCTCTGCCGTCGGGTAGTAGTAATGAGTCCTTGTCAAGGACTCCTGCTCTTACTGTGTTGTTTAACACAGTGTTGCTTGGGTGTCCCATGCGTGCGTGCCAGATATCTTCGGAGGCGCGGTGTCCGGGTGAGCGTCGATATGCGTCGGAGTTGGAGTAGAAGATGGCGACGAAGTTTGCACTTCTGTGGACTTCCCGTTGAGTCGGATTTAGCTGCTGTGCGGGTGTTGGTGGTGCTTCGTCAACTAGGACTGGTGTCGGTGTTCTTGCTGCTGCTGACGATGTTTCTGCTGTTGCCGATGATGTCTCTGCTGCCGATGATGTTTCTGCTGCTGCCAATGTTGTCTCTGCTGCTGCCGATGTTGTCTCTGCTGCTGCCGATGATGTTTCTGCTGCTGCTGAATGTTGTATTGTTACTAACGCACGTTTTCGTTCTGCTTCAGGGATGGTATGTGAATACCAGAAGCCTTCCGGACTTAGTCGGGGTCGAGATCCGACGGGTGTGTCCAGGATGTGAAGGTCTGGAACGAAGTTGAGGACGAAGACATTATTCTTCAGGATCGCTTTTCCGATGTAGAGGCCGCCCTTCCCGTGGTACAGCTTGAACTCCTGGGTGGTACTGTTGGCTTCCAGATGTATGCCTTTCGCCATCAACTGACTGACGCTCAGTAGGTTGTAGCCGAGTCCTTCAGCTATCAGGACTTTTGACATTTGTAATACGACATTCGTCTCCCGTGACTGAAGTTGCACTACTCCTTGTCGTCGTGTGCGCAGGTTCTTATTATTGGCGACAGTGATGACGACTTCTCGTTCAAGTTGCTGCTCGCGTTGAACGAAACGTCCTGAAGAGCACATGTGTTGTCCGCAGCAACTGTCCAAGAACCATGTGTCCTTCCCGGACGGCTCGTTGGGCGATGGCGACGTACGTCGGGTTTGGTTGAAGTGACTCGCGGCGAGGCGTACTGTTGTCGAGTTGTTCTTCTGGTGAGTAATATGGTGGTGACTCAGTTGTGCAGGAGTCACTCAGCCTTGCCATGCAGCTGACGATGTTTCTTGTTTCTTTTGCAGGTTGTCCTGTTGAAGTTGTTGAGACGTGGACTGAAGTTGTCGGGTTTGCTTGCGTTGAAGTGACTAGGCTGCTTGAAGGACGAAGTTGGCGTTGTCGATTTGGGCAGTGCGTACGAGGATGCCCTGAAGTTTTGCAGATGTGGCAGAACGGAGGTACTGGCTTCAGTTGTTGCTACCGATTGTTGTTGTTGTTGTAGCGTCGCTGGGTGTGGAACGCGAACTCTGGTGCTCACGTCTTCCCTTTATGTCGTTCTTCTTGCAGGTCCATGTCTTGCTGCTCTGCATGGATTTCGGCGCAGAGCGCTGCTTCGGAGATTCTCCCGTGAGCTCGGAGGATGGCCTTTGTGGCGCGCCATTGAGGACCGACGCCGCCGATGATGACTGTCACGAAGGCGTCTTCAGAGATCGACCCTCCGCATCGAAGAAGCTTGTCGCGCAATTCGCGACATCGACTGATATATGCCAGTCCTTTCTCCCCTGGTTTCATTTCGACTGTTGTCAGTTGCGCCATTAACCGACTTTGACTTACACTGTCTGTTGCTTGATACAGGCTCTTCAGGTGGTTGTACGCGAGCTCCGCGGAGTTACCGTAACCTCGGTAGGTCCTTATGTTCTGCTGTTGAGTCGGGGTGATATTTCTCAGTAGGATCGTGTACGCCATCATTGACTGATAGGTGTACTGCTGCTTCTCATACTGTGTGCCGTTTGTTGGATATGGCAGAGTCCCGTCGAAGAACCCGAGTATCTGCGCGCCTTCTATCATCAGTTCAAACTCGAACGACCAGGTGAAGAAATCCTTTCCATCGAAAGGTCTTGACGTCTGCATCTTCAGAACATGTGCGAACTGCGACTGAACTTGCAGTGCGTCCAGTTGTTTTTCTTGTCCATGTGAGGGATGTGGTTGTGGCATGAAGCTAATGGATCTGCGCTCGTACGGAGCAAAGGTAGGTTGTTGTTGCTGGTTTCCCCGTGCATATGATGAGCCGTCGAGACTCATGGGTGTTGCTCCGTTGTTGTTGCTGTTGTGTGATTGCGCAGGTCCTCCTTGTTGATGCTGCTCGTAGAAGGACATGAAGGAGAAGAATTTCTCCATCATGCTTGGATCGAAGCCCACGCCTTGGTTTGCGGGAGTTTCAGTAGACCGAGCTGCCGGTCTCGTTGTTGTTCCTTCCTCTGTCTGTAGGCCAGAGGCAGGAGGTGGAGTAGGAGTAGTACCGGGAGAGTCGTTGGAGGAGCTCCTCTCCTTTCTAGTAGACATATCTTCTTGGTGTATTAAGTATTGAGGAGAAATAATTTAACTCTAACCTGCTCTAATACCATGTTGGGCTGAAAGCCCCTTAGGATCTTTGGTAGAGTTAAAGTCTTTTGTGAAGTGATGTAGTAGCGGAAGCGTTTTGAGTAAAGTCCTTGAACCACCTTGCGCTGGTATGTGAGGGCAAAGTAAGTTAATTAAAGCAAAGAGATACAAGACTATATATATGAATATAGAGAATATGAAGAGACATAATTATAACTACTTTACTGTTGCGGTTCGATATAGTGCGACTCGGACAACTGCTCATTGTCGAGTCAGTTCTGTGTCTTTGCTGTTGCGCTGTATTTGTCAGGTCAAAGGTCGCTGACCTTTGACTTTCGCGTAACCTCTAGCGGTTACATCAACCTCCGAGGGTTGACTCGCTGGTGCTTCGATATGCGCTGCTTCGCTTGTGTCTTGGTGTTTCGACACGACAGAGGCGCTTAGGACTGTTTGTTCCCAACAGAGGCGAATGTCGCAAGTGGTAACGGATTACTGTTGATTGCTGTTGGCGCGAATAGTGGTGTACTCGCTGAGCAGGGACGCGAAGTACCGTAAGCCCCCGGATAGAAGCGCAGGCCTCGGATAAGCGCCGGCGCTTATAAAAGGATGAGGGCGCTTATATCCGGTCCTCGATTATAAGCGCACCCCTGAAGGCTTACGGATTATAAGCGCCACCCTTTTTTTTCTAACTATAATTTTACTGAATTCATCGTAACGAAACTCAACATCTCCATTCCCACATTTTGAATTTCGATGCCCTTCACCCTCGCTCGGTTCACTGCCAGCGCGTCCAGTCAGAATGAGCTGTCGGGGGTGCACGTTGACTCATTCTGACTGTGTGTGTTGGCAGGGAATCAATCCCTGCCAACTTGCAAGCGAGATTCTCAATCGCAACCCTGTATATTTTTGACTCGATTCAACTCGCGAGAACGGGATCTACAGTTTGGTGTACAAACGAAATTTTTTATATATGCTATTATATAAGCCCCGGCGCTTATAAAAATCCTCGATTATAAGTCCACCCCCTAAAAAAACGTGTTTTTTAATAACCCCAGGGGCGCTTCTATCCGGGGGCTGACGGTAAGGAAAAGGAAATTTCCTTACAGTCAACCTAAAGTGTTGTACCCTTTAGAGGGCAACTCACTGTAGCCTATCTACAGGCACAATATATTGGAGAAGATAGAAGACAGGAGATATAAACATACGGGTATATCTACATACAGGTACAAACATAACAGGCACAACAATCAACCGAGAGATGACGGTGCATGACTACAATAAGCTCTACCCTACTGTTGGCAGTTATAGTTGTTTACAGATACATTTAACAAAAATTCCTGAGTGTATCTTAAAAGAATCCGAGGACCTGATCTCAACCTGATTCACACCACCAATTAGTTTCTCTTAACTTAACTTTCCTGTTGGTATCAACCTAATTATCTTTGTTTCTTCGTTTCACTCACTTCCGAAAGATAAGGGGTTTTCTTTCACTCAACATCCTAAGGCATGGAAATTCTCTAAGAAAGCACAGCCATCACATCCGAAGACCTGAGCACAACATATGGTGAGCCATCCTTGCCCTTGAATTCATTGCCTGCAAACTTGGCATAGAGAACAGTGGCACCATCTGCGATGTCGACAGGCTTCCTTGAACCATCCTCGCCTAGGGCACCTGGGCCAACAGCAATCACCTGAATACAAGCAAAAAGGCAGGGACACCGGAAAAAAAATGGCATGAGCGTGAGAGGCAAGGTCGCCTAAGAAGGCACACATAAATCAGTGTGCACAGGAAGATCAATTGTGTGAGGACAACAGCACAGGGTGTGGCGGTGATGGGGTGAGGGCCACTGATAACGAAACTTACCGTGCCAACGACTGGCTTCTCCTTGGCGCTCTCCGTGAGCAGCACACCGCCCGCCGTCTTGGACTCCGACTCCACCACCTGATGCCACACACCACACCACCACACCAACCCACACGCACACCCACGGACACCTCAAAAACCGCTCAGGGACTGGTCACGAGAGGCGACCAGGAGCTTGACGGAACGGGAGAGGAACATATTGCGTGACAAGCACGTGCATGAATCATTGCGAAAGCCTTCTGGCAATCATACAGCTGGTATTTTATGTGCCTGCTAACAACGTTTCGTAGCAGAGCATGAGCTTGTTCTCGTAAATGTGGTCCCACATGGAGCACACAGAGCCGTTGCGACACTAGTACTCCGCCGCGTGATGGTTGTTCACGATCGACGCCCATGCGCACCGTAACTACGCTGCCACGCGGTCGTACCTTGATGAGCATGTGGTCGTCACGCGATCGTACCTTGATGAGCACGCGGCCGTACCTTGATGAGCACGCGGTCGTTGAGCGGCTTGAGGTCGGCGATGTCGTCGGACGCCAACACGCCCACGATGTCGTCCTCCTTCAGCAGCAGGTGCGGCGCGCCGTTGAAATCGATCTCCACGCCCGCGTACTTGCTGTACACGATGCTGCCGCCCTCCTGCACTCGCCGCAACCACGCAGCGCACAGAGCGGGCAGTACGATGAGGGCTCGCGACCAACGAATGACAAGTTCCTGGTGGGGTATTCGCTGCTATTTATGCGGACTATTAGTCGAGCGACGCGAGGTGCGGAAAAGAAAACAAGGGGAGAAGGGACGTTAGGGGTCCGGGCACGAAAGTGCGAATATCGTTAGGTGAAGACCGCGCATACTCGTCCAACACAAACGTGCCTCGACACCACAGGCCGCCGGGTCAACCCCCATTTCCCCACACTGTCCCACATCCTTCCCTCACCGACCACCGCAAGAGCACGCACTCCCCAGCACTCCCCGAGGGACAGAACCCTCAACCCCGCGGCACTCACGGGCACGTCGACGGCGACCTTCTTGTCGCCCAACGTCCTGCCAGAGCCCACGGCCACCACGGAGCCGCCCTGCGGCTTCGTCTGCGACGACGTGGGCAGCAGAATGCCGCCCGAAGTGCGCTCCTCCACCTCCTGGATGCGCACCAGCACGCGGTCGCCCAGCGGCCTCAGGTTCGTGAACTGCACGCCATCGAAGCGGGCGCGCACGGGCGAGGGGAATAGATGCACGCGTCGTTAGAAGCGAAAGCGCCGATCGGATAATGCATGCAAGTACTGTACGCAGTCACGCGCAACCATCGCACGGGGAACAAGTCTTTTCCAGTGTGCGAAGCCATTTTGAGTGCGGTGGATAAGTCAGTGCGGGCGCTATAGGTTTTCCGATCAGACGTGCAGCAGTGCAGAAGACGTGCAGCAGACGCCATCTTACCGTGGGCGCTACTGTGGTGGCGGCCCTCACGACGGCTCGGCGTGCTGCCCAGGCCCTCTGCGCCAGTTGCGGCGCAGCAGTGCCCTGTGGAGCAGCGCGCAGACCAGAGAAGGAGGAGAAGGCGGACCGGTGCGAGCAGGTGGCCGCGAGGGCAGCCTCTGTCAGTGCCACGTCAGCACGAGCGAGACTGGAGCCCAGAGCAGCCATGTTGGTGCTTGTTCGAGATAGGAAGTCGACGCGCGACGTGGAGTGGGTTTGACGTGTGGGTGCAGAACAAACCAGTGCAGTGGGCGACTGGTTCGATGATGAGGCAGGAACGAAAGTAGAACTGCGAGTTGTGCGAAATTTGCAGCAAGGAGAGCAAATGGGGTTAGGGGCTGGTGGGGGGGGAGTGGTGTGTATGTGATGGTGGTAGGGGTCGGGGGGGTTGGGTGTGGGTGGCCGAGGGAGACAGGCTCTTGAAACCGAAGAGAGACATCTAGAGCAGCCAGCGTGGCCGATCGCACGATAGAGATGAAGCCGAAGAGAATGTGCAGCCACGATTACTGTGACCTCAAGAAAGCACATGCCACGTGTCCAGCGAAGTGGATACAAGGAAAAGTTTCTGGGACACGGATGCAACATTCGAGAAGATTGTTGGGAGAAGATCATACAGGGGCCGAACAGTGCCAGAGGGGTGATCGACCAGGGGCCGAGAAGCCCGGAAATTACCAAACCGCTTCTCAAGGAGTAATTGACAGAGAGACTTCATTTATTGCACGTAATTATGCTACTAGTGGCATGTACCGGCTCGCATTTTCGCTCGTGTGTCGTTTACCGAGCCGACTCTACCGGAAACTCTTGGGCAGCAAAAAAAAACTAAACTCATTGGGAACCTGGATGTAATTTCGGGATGGATAAACCCTAAAAAATGGACCTTCCTGGTATTTAGGGTTGATCCCTCCCGAGTCGCATCTGTTTCCGAACGGGTAATAGTTTATTTTTTTTTCTGTGGTTTCCGATTGGGTAGGTGGTATGCATCACCCAAAATATATTATGTTGTTACGTAATCACGATTTGACACGCTGAATTCAATTCCAAAAGAATGCGACGTGCGCGCTGTAGTAGTCGGCGGTCCAAACCCTCAATAAATAGTAAGAACTCAAATTTAGGTTTTTTTAGCAATTATCTTTTTTTTTTATGGTTCGGCTTGTTTGCCGAGTGTCAGAATGTTATCATCTAGCCTGTAGTGGGGTGCTCTATAGCGAATACAACCCAGTTAGGGTTTGCTATATGTACCCCAACTGCTGCTAGTGAAACTTTTCAGAACTAGCAGTAGAAAGGAAGAATGAAAAAAGGAGGAGGTTCACTAGCAAGCAGTTGGATACATATAGCAAACCCTAAGTGGGCTTTACTCACTATGGAGTACCCTACTGCAGGCTAGACAATTATAACATTCTGATACACACCCATAGCCAAAGTGGGGTGTAATCAGCACAACAAGCAAGCATAGTAATAATTCACAATTATAAGCAAACCTAGAGGCATTCACGGTGGGCAAGTGAGGAGGAGAAGGGACTGTGCGAGGATAGAAGATGGGAGACGACGGCTGAAGTTGCAGACACACGGGCAACAAGAGGTGCTGGCACAGTGGCTACCGAGGCAGCGCCCCGGACTACTGGAGTAACTGGCTCACGGGCTACGAGGAGCTACAGGAGCAACGGACCCACAGGCGACAGGCGCAGCAGACTTTCTGGGCTACCAGGAAAGTGCGCCACGGACTACAGGTGCTGCGGACGACAGGAGAGCAGCCTCCACTCAACCTCCCCCGACCGTCCCATGTGAAAATGAACGAGAATGAATGAACTATGAAAGAGTTGGGTACAAGTACTAACCCTAATAGGGTTGTACCCCTTATCGGCTACCCCAATATAGCCTACACAAAAGCATAAGCTATGATGTTCTGACACACCCCCATAGGCAAAGTGCGGGAGAACAAGGGGTCACAAGACCAGTCAAGCAAAGCAAAGCAAGCTCAGGGTGGATCACAAAGTCACCACACATTCCGAGCACAAGTTCAAGGCCACAAGGCCAGTTCACATGCAGGAGTACATATATATATAAAAGGTTAGACAAGCAAGAGCAGGTGTATGTATATTTATATGTAACAGTACAAACAAGGTCAAGAGGTGAGCAAGTGAGGCAAGGCAGGCACAAGACCCAGCTGAGTACAGAAGCGCTGATGATCACAAGGCGCAAGCGCCTTGGTGAAGATATCAGCGGTGTTGGCCTCAGAGGCCACGTACGCAAGACGCAGCTGACCACGCTGCTGCAGCTCACGAGCAAGAAAGTAGCGGAGAGCAATGTGCTTCGTTCTGTGCTCCAGTCGCTACTCCCGACACAAGGCCATGCTGGCCTTGTTGTCTACGTACAGCACTGGAGGAGAACGAGGCGGCTCTCCGAGGTCAGTCAGCAGGTAGGTGAGCCAGCGAAGCTCCTGAGCAGCCATGGCTCCTGCGTAGA
Source organism: Closterium sp. NIES-65 (assembly GCA_948144175.1). NCBI lineage: Eukaryota > Viridiplantae > Streptophyta > Zygnematophyceae > Desmidiales > Closteriaceae > Closterium > Closterium sp. NIES-65. The sequence goes on along the minus strand of CANXME010002232.1, from coordinate 152,467 downwards.
TCTCAGCCTCACAACTGGAGCCGAGAACAGAAGACGAGCGAGTAGCCCGCCACGAAACAGAGCCGGAACCAAGGCTGAAGGTGTAACCCTGTGATGACCGCTGCGTAGCCTGGTCGTCAGCCCAAGAAGCGTCTGCGTGCCCAGTGAGGACCACTGGACTCTGCCCTCCAAGCACAAGCCCCATGCCCGACGTACTGCACAAGTAGCGCAACACCCTCTTCGCTGCAGCCATGTGCTCTGGTCTGTGTCTCCCTGGAGCAACATAGCGTGCGAGAATGCTAAGAGGGTATGCAAGGTCAGGTCGTGTGCAGGTCATCAGGTACATGAGGCAGCCAACAAGCTCTGGGTACGGGCCACTCGACTTTACGGACTCATCCGAAGGCAGAGCTGAGAGCGAGTGGCGAGTAGGCAGAGGAGTGGCCTGAGGCGAAGAGTACATGAAGCCGAAGCGCTGAAGGACCTGCTGCACCATGTGTGACTGAGTCAGGGTAATGGTGCGGCGTGCTCTGTCCCGGGTGATCTGCAAGCCAAGGTAGCTGCGCAGTTCACCTAGGTCAGTGCACGTGTGTCTCTTCAGCAGCTCGGACTTCACGTAGGCGAGTCCAGCAGTGTCAGCTGTGGCAAAGACCAAGTCGTCGACGTACACGAGGATGTAGAACGGCGGTAGAGAAGTGTCGGTGCGCAAAAACAACGACGGGTCAACAGTAGAGGGAGCAAACCCAAGAGCCGCAAGTGTAGTCCTCAGTGTGTCTCGCCACTCACGCGGTGCGTGGCGAAGACCGTCGACTGGCCGCCGGAGGCTCCACTGGGTGCCAGGAGGAAAAGTCCCAGTGAAGCCAGGTGGGCGGCGCAGCCAGATCTCCTCGTGCAGGCTGCCCTTCTAGAAAGCAGTGTTGAAGTGAAGAGAGTGTAGCTCGTAGTCACGGTGAGAAGCTACGTGCAGCAGTACCCGAAGAGTGGTCATCTTCGGGGTGGGAGAGAAGGTCTGAAAGTAGTCAACTCCCTGCCGCTGACTGAAGCCACGAGCCATGTAACGCGCCTTGAAGACAGGCGGAGAACCCGGCGGCCGCTTCACCCTGAAAATCCACATGCCACTGACAATGTTCGCCCCAGGCAGGGGAAACTCGTCAACGTAGGTGCCTGTGAACTTCCAGGAAGCCATCTCTGCATCCATAGCTGCCTGCCACTAAGAGGAGTAGGGACCCTCTATCGCCTCCGCGTAAGAGCGCGGAGTCGGGATGTCAAGTGCATCCGGGTCTCCCTCAGGGGTAAGCAGTATGGACACGAGATGAGGTGAAGCAGCGGCCAAGCACTGGAACTCCTCTTGCTTGTCCTCAAGGACGTCCGTGCCAAGGGCACACTCACCCCCGACGGACGGAGGATAGACAGACTCAGACTCAGCAACAAGACTGGCAGCGTAGTCTAGGCGAAAGCGAGCAGCAAAGTCGCAAGCTCAGCAACTAGGGCAGACGCAGCAGTGGACTCAAAGGAAGGGTCAGTGACAACAGTAGCAAGGAGACGCATGACAGTAGGACTGGCAGCACGAAGAGAGTCCGACTCCGGGTCGGCAAGAGCAGGAAGAGAAGACTCAGGAGGAGAAGGTAAAGGGGCACGCAGAGGAGCAGTGGACGGACGCAGGGACATCCGGTGCATGCCAGGGATAGGAGGAGGACGCTGACGCGAACCGCGACCACTAGTGCGAGCAGCACGGACAGGCGACGCAGGGCGAGACGCAGGCTCACGACGCTCAGCAAGACCTCCAGTAGGACCAGTGTAGGGAGACGGAGCAGGCAGTGGGGAGGCCGGCTGTAACTGTTACTGTGACGGGACAGGCTGTGGACACTCTAAGGTAGGAGGAGGACCAGTAGAAGGCGGGAGACCAAGAACCTGCTGAAGGAGCGGAACGAAGTACGGCCGATGCCGCGTGGTGACTCCAGACACAGCAGGGACAGCACTAGTACCCCCAGCGGCAGCATCAGCACCAGCAGTACCTCCAGCTCCAGTACCTCTAGCAGCACCAGTAGCACCCCCATCCGGACCGCCTCCAGGACCGATAGCAGTAGCCTCCGCGCCAACACCCGCAGCAGCTCCAGCTCGAGAAGTACCCGCAGGCCCAGTAGCTCCAGTATTCCCAGTATGAGCACCTCCGGGACCCGCGGCACTAGCATTCTCAGCAGCAGCAGACCCTCCAGTACCCGCAGAACCTCCAGCTCCACCAGCTCGCCTCCAGCGCCGGGCAAACCACTAACGCAGCTCCTGTGGAGAGAGTGGCTCCCGGCGAGACGAAGCACCCGGAGAACCGCCAAGCACAGCACCGCCAGACGCCACACGAGCAGGCCCAGCTCCCTCAGGCTCAGCACCTCCAGGCTCAGCACCTCCAGGTGTAGCACCCCTAGGCGTAGCACCCCCAGGCTCAGCACCCCCAGGCTCAACACTCCCAGGCTCAGCACCCCCAGGCTCAATACCCCCAGGCTCAGCACCCCAAGGCTCAACACCCCCAGGCTCAGCACCCCCAGGCTCAGCACCCCCAGGCGTAGCACCCCCACACTCAGCACACCCAGAGTCAGCACCCCCAGGCTCAGCACCCCCAGCAGCACCAGAGTCACCAGCGACCTCGACAGGCTCAACAGCGTCTATCTGGGACACATTTGAAGGGGCGGGGCCCTGAGGGGGGAGGGGGTCTACCGGGGGGGGACCTGGCACAAGGAAAAGGGGTGGCGGGTGTAGGGACGGAGTGCGGTAGGGGAAGAGACAGTAGTAGGGGACCGACTCGTCGAACGTGACGTCCTAGGAGGACAGAACACGGCGAGAGGTGGGGTGGTAGAACTGCCATCCTGGCGCGTCAGGGGGGAAACCCAGGAAGACGCAGGGAGCAGCACGAGGGGACAGCTTGTCCGCAGACAAGTCGCGGACAAACGCCCGAGATCCCCAGACACGGAACGCAGACGCATCGCCAACCTTCCCCGTCCACAGCAAAGCTGGGGAGGTCTCCGGCACGGAGACCGTGGGTTGAAGGTTGATCTGATGCGCCGCGTACCGAACCGCAAACGGCCACAGAAAATGGGGGGCAGCCGCATGCATCATGGACGTACGCGCGACGTCCATGACCATGCCAATGCGGCGCTCAGCAATCCCATTTTGCTGTTGAGAGTCCGGAAGCGTGAAGGTCTAGCGGATGCCTCGTGCACGACAGTAGGCTTGCAGAAGGCCAGAGGAGAACTCTCCGCCTCTGTCAGAGTGCAGACGCAGAACAGGAAAGTCCGAGCCGAAGCTCCGCCTGAGCTGGAGACGAGCTGCGGGGATCCAGTCGATCAACATCTCAGTGACATCACCCTTGCTGCGCAAGGGGAAGACTGTGGTGTAACGCGAGTAGTCCTCAACCACCAGCAGGAAGCAGCGCTCGTGACCATGTCCACGGACGCGGGCCGGGCCCCACACGTCCATGTGAAGCATCTGCAGCGGGGCCTCTGTCGGAGAAAACTGAGAGGAGTGAGGGGCAGCCCGCTGCCGCCCCTCGACACAGGGGACGCAGGTAGGGCCAGGCCCCGGAGGAAGGGGAGGGAGGGACCGGGAAAGACCAGAGACAAGGACACAGGAGGCTATGCTTCGGAGACGAAGCAGGGAGGGGTGACCAAGGCGGTGGTGCCGGAGGAGAGTCTCGTGAGACAAGAGACGACACGAGCAGGGGGCAGACTCAGGACCAGACCTGGACGCTGCAGCAAACACCTGACCCGACGCAGCTACCTGACCAGACGCAGTGACAGGAGGAGACGCAATTGTCAGTGTGTACAGGCTCGACCCCGGCCGATGTGTAAACGTGGCCAGGTGTCGGCCTGTCCGAGTGTCCGTGCAGTGGGTCACCCGCTGACTCGCAGGAGTGAACTGGTGAACCCCCGCATCCTCTAGGTCAGCACCACTCACCAAGTTCGTAGAGAACGAGGGGAGGTAAAGACCAGACAGGGTGCCAGAGGGGGCCGCCGGACAGGGGAGGACAGTGGAGAAGTGAGCAAGGACAGGACCCCCAGAGGGGTCTGCCAGAGAGACTGCAGCTGGCCGACCAAGCGGCGTGAGTGTGGTGTGGTCTCGGAAGAAGGAGTAGGAAGCCCCCGAGTCAAGAGTGAAGGTGTGAGAGGCCGGAGCCGACGCGGTACCTGAGAGAGCAGACTCACCCGCACCTGAGGAAGCAGACTCACTAGCACCTAGAGCAGCAGCCGCACCTGTACCTGGAGCAGGAGACTCACTAGCACCCAGAGCAGCAGCCTCACCAGCAGCTACAGCAGCAGGCTCTATACCCGGGTCAGGCGGTACGCACAGGTGATCGGCACGGTCAGCACTAGTAAGCAATGCATACATAGCAGTTAGAATAGCATCATAGTCAAGAGCAAATATATCTACCCTCTGCCTAAGCATCTCCACCCAGTCGGGGAGCTCAGCCTCGTCGCTAAACTCGGTACGCCAGGCGTCGCTTAGACGGGCGAAGCAGCGGGACTGTGTGTGACTAGGTGTCCCACAAGGCTGACTAGTCCGAGCACCAGTGCGAATCACGTAAGAGCAGCGAACAGAACTGAGAGACCCTCTACTATGAGCGTACCACTCACGAAGCTGCTGGGGCATGAGAGACGCGCGTGGACGTCGCTGGAGCTGCATCTGGCCGCCGCCAGTAGTAGTAGCAGCAGTAGTGGTAGCAGTAGCAGCGCCGCCACCCCTACAACCCCAACCAGCGTACCACTCACGCAGCTGCTGGGGCGTGAGGGACTCACGCGGACGTCGTAGGGGCTGCATCTGGCTCCGCCAGTAGAAGCAGGAGCAAGACTAGCAGCAGTAAGGCATGCAGCCAGGCAGGCCGAAAGGCAGGCAGACAGCCAAGCAGGCGGCGGGCAGTGCGCTAGCAGGGCAGGGGCTCACCAGTGGTGGGAAGAGCAGGCTCGGCGACTCGGCGGTGCGGGCGGCTCGGGCGGCTCGGCGGCACGGCGGCTCGGCAGCAACTGCGGCTCGGCGGCTCGTGCGACTCGGGCGGCTCGGCGGCAACTGCGGCTCGGCGACTCGGCGGCTCGGGCGGCTCGGCGGTACGGCGGCTCGGCAGCAACTGGAGCTCGGCGGCTCGGCGACCCGGCGGCTCGGGCGGCTCAGGTGGCGCTGCAGCTCGGGTGGCTTGGGCGGCTCGGCAGCAGCTCGGCGGCGCCGGCGGCTCGGCAGCAGCTCGGCGGCGCCGGCGGCTCGGTGGTGACGGCGGGCCCGCTTGGGGACGGCGGCGGGGCCGGGTGGAGCGGCAACGGGGCCAGCTGAGGCGGCGCCGGGGCCGCAGGGTAGGCAACGGGGTCAGCAGAGGCGGCGCCGGGGCCGCAGAGGTAGGCGACGTGGCCAGCAGAGGCGGCGCCGGGGCCGGGAAGGGAAGCACCGGGAACGCAGAGGTAGGCGACGGGGCCAGCAGAGAGGCGGCGCCGGGGCCGGGAAGGGCGGCGTCGGGGCCAGCAGAGGTGGCGCCGGGGCCGGGAAGGGCAGCACCGGGGCCATAGGGGTAGGCGACGGGGCCAGCAGAGGCGGGGCTGTGTCGGGAAGGGCGGCGTCGGGGTTGCCGGGGTAGGCGACGGGGCCAGCCAAGGTGGCGCCGGGGCCGGGAAGGGCGGAGCCGGGGCCGGGATGGGCGGCGCCGGGGCCGTAGGGGTAGGTGACGGGGCCGCTAGGGCGGCGGATCGGGGCCGCGAGGGCGGCGCGACGCGGCCGCTAGGGCGGCGCGACGACATGGGGCCGCGAGGGGTCGCGCGCGGCTCCCCTGGGCGCCGCGACGGGGTAGCGGGGAGTGGCGCGCCTGGAAGGAACGGGGCTGCGCGCGGCGAGATGAAAAATAGGTCGCACGCCACGGGGCATGCGACAGATCGAGTAGCACCGGAAGCAGTAGTAGGGCCCACAGGCCAGTAGCATATGTGCTCTGAAACCATATGAAAATGAACGAGAATGAATGAACTATGAAAGAGTTGGGTACAAGTACTAACCCTAATTGGGTTGTACCCCTTATGGGCTACCCCACTATAGCCTACACAAAAGCATAAGCTATGATGTTCTGACATTCACACCCCCTGACACACACCCCTTGCTTCACCCCTAGCTCCACTCCCACTTCACCCCTTAGTACCACTCCGACGGCTCCAACAGATCCACCCCCCTCAGCGGCAGCTGCAGCACTGGGAGACGGAGGAGGAGGAGCAGGGGACGGCACACAGAAACTGCACCCCCATACCCGCCACCCCCACACTCCTCACCCCCAAACCCTAAAACGGGTTGCAAGGGGTAGGAGCGCAGAGGACGGCGGGGGGGACGGCGCGCGGCCCCCAGGGCGCCACCACGGGGCAGCAGGGGGCCGCGCTCGGCTCCCCAGGGCGGTGCGACGGGGCAGCGGGGGGTCGCGCGCGGCTCCTCAGGGCAGCGCGACGGGGAATTGGGGGCTGCGCGCGGCTCCCTAGAGCGACGCGACGTGACGACGCAAACGGGGGGGGGGGGGGGGGGACGCACGGCCCTCGTGGCGCCACGACGGGCGACAGCAAGAGGGGGACGCGCGGCCCCCTAGGCGCCTCGACGGGCGACGAGATGGGGGGGACGCGTGGCCCCCGCGACGCCACGACGGGCGACGGGAGAGGGCGCCACGAACGACGACGGGATGGCGGGGGGGAGGGGGGGCGCGCGCGGATCTACTGTGTAGAAAACCGCCCCGCGCCTCGGGGGGCACGGAGGGCAGAAAACCGCCGCGCGCCCCGAGCGCACGGCGGGATGAAAAACGCCAGAAATTTTTTTCGCCTGCTGCCAAACTGTGGGTGGGCCTGCCACCAAACTGTGGGTGCTGTGGGTGGGCCCGCCACCAAATTATCAGAGCAGGTCGACCCCCTTGGGTCGATCCTGTGGGTGGGCCCGCCACCAAACTGCTTAAGCTGCTGTTCTGCTTCTCGCGCGCCTCGGGCGCGCGCCGTCTTCTTCCTGCCGTGCGCTCGGGGCGCGCGGCGAGTTTCTGCCCGCCGTGCGCCCCGAGGCGCGTGGCGGTTTTCTGCCGTGGGGGACCTGCGTGCAACACCCCGCCCTTCCCGTCGCGTCGCCCTGCAGGCCGCGCGCGGGTCTGCAGGGCGCGTGCGGCCCGTCTGCCCGCCGCGCGGCCTTGGGGAGCAGCGCGCGGCCCCCGCCCTTCCCGTCGCGTCGCCGTGCAGGTCGCGCGCGGGTCTGCAGGCCGCACGCGGCCCGTCTGCCCGCCGCGCGGCCTTGGGGAGCCGCGCGCACCCCCCTCACGTCCGTCGAGGCGCCCTGGGGAGCCGCGCGCGCCCCCTCCGCCCGTCCGTCTTCGCGCCCTGGGTAGGAGCGCGCGGCCCCTCCTGTCCCGTCCCCCCCCCCCCCGTGCTGCCCATTTCTCCCGTGCCGCCGTGCGTTCCGCGGTGGTGGGGGGTGTGGGGTGGCAAGCATGGGGGTGCGCGGTGTGGGTGTTCCCCTCCTCCTTGTTCGTCTCCCACTGCTGTAGCTGCTGCTGAGGGGGGTGGAGGTGTGGGAGCCGCGGGGAGTGGAGTTGTGGGGGTGACGTGGGATTGGAGCTAGGGGTGCAGTAGGAGGTGTGTGGAAAGGAGGTGGGACTGTTTGGGGAGGCTGAGAGGAGGCCGCCGTCATGTCGTGCGCAACGCCTGTAGTCCGGAGCCGTCGCGCTCTCGGTAGCCCAGAGAGCCTTGCTGTGCCAGTCGCATGTGGGTCCATTGCTCCTGCCGTTCGTCGTAGCCGCGGAGCCAGATACTCCTGTAGTCCGGTGCCCTCGTGCGCTCGGTAGCCACTGTGCCAGTCCTCCTGTTGCCCGTGTGTCTGCAGCTTCAGCCGTCGTCTCCCATCTTCTCTCCCTTCACAATTCCTCCTCCTCACTTGCCCTCTGTAATCGCCTCTAGCTTTGCATATAATTGTGAACTATTACTATGCCTGCTCATTGTGCTGATTACACCCCACTTTGGCTATGGGGGTGTGTCAGAATATAATTATATAGCTTGTAGTGGGGTGCTCTATAGCGAGTAGAACCCAGTTAGGGTTTGATATATGTACCCCAACTGCTGCTAGTGAAACTCCTCTTTTGTCATTCTTCTTTTGCAACTTCTTGTTTCTGACAACGAGTCGTTTGGTCAGCTCCGGGCTGAAATCCTACGGTCGAGATTTTCCAGCCCTACTTTGATCACCCTTCTGGCACTGTTCGGCCCCAATATGATATTTTCCCAAGATTGTTTGGGAAAACACTGATGCGGCAGTTGCAGAAATCCGGTATTACGTTTACTCACCAACACCTGACGAAACCAGAATGTATTTTAAGAATGCTCACAAAAGTACTAGAGTCCTATTCGTTGATGACTATGGATCTCACAAGGCCACCAAGGATTTTGTTGAGATTGAGGGATTATACTTGATATTCCTGCACAAAACACGAAACAGGCATTACCAAATACAGAAACCAAGAGTCAAAATGAGCCCAAAAATTCGTAGACCGATGCTTGCAAAAACATTTGAAGGGTACCGGGAACAGGTTGAGAAGAAACGAGAATGGATCAACTATGAAAGAAGTGGGTACAAGTACTAACCCTAATTGGGTTGTACCCCCTATGGGACACCCCACTATAGCCTATACAAAATGTATAAGCTACAATGTTCTGACACACCCCCATAGGCAAAGTGGGGGAGAACAAGGGGTCACACAACCAGTCAAGCAAAGCAAAACAAAGCAAGCTCAGGGTGGATCACAAAGTCACCACACATTTCGAGCACAAGTTCATGGCCACAGGGCCAGTTCACATGCAGTAGTACATATATATAAAAGCTAGACAAGCAAGAGCAGGTATAGATATATGTCACAGTACAAGCAAGGTCAAGAGGTGAGCAAGTGAGGCAAGACAGGCACAAGACCCAGCTGCGTGCAGAAGCGCTGATGATCACAAGGTGCAAGTGCCTTGGTGAAGACATCAGCAGTGTTGGCCTCAGAGGCCACGTACGCAAGCCGCAACTGACCACGCTCCTGTAGCTCACGAGCAAGGAAGTAGCGGAGAGCAATGTGCTTTGTTCTGTGCTCCAATCTCTGCTCTCGACACAAGGCTAGCATGGCCTTGTTGTCTACGTACAGGACTGGAGGAGAACGAGGCGGCTCTCCAAGGTCGGTCAGCAGGTAGGTGAGCCAGCGAAGCTCCTGTGCAGCCATGGCCCTTGTGTAGATCTCAGCCTCACAACTGGAGCCGAGAACAGAAGACGAGCGAGTAGCCCGCCACGAAACAGAGCCGGAACCAAGGCTGAAGGTGTAACCCTGTGACGATCGCTGCGTAGCCTGGTCGTCAGCCCAAGAAGCGTCTGCGTGCCCAGTGAGGACTACTGGACTCCACCCTCCAAGCACTAGCCCCATGCCCGACGTACTGCACAAGTAGCGCAACACCCTCTTCGCTGCAGCCATGTGCTCTGTTCGGTGTCTCCCAGGAGCAACATAGCGTGCGAGAATGCTAAGAGGGTATGCAAGGTCAGGTCGTGTGCAGGTCATCAGGTACATGAGGCAGCCAACAAGCTCTAGGTACGGGCCACTCGACTCTACGGACTCATCCAAAGGCAGAGCTGAGAGCGAGTGGCGAGTAGGCAGAGGAGTGGCCTGAGGCGAGGAGTACGTGAAGCCGAAGCGCTTAAGGACCTGCTGCACCATGTGTGACTGAGTCAGGGTAATGGTGCGGCGTGCTCTGTCCCGGGTGATCTGCAAGCCAAGGTAGCTGCGCAGTTCACCCAGGTTTGTGCACGTGTGTCTCTTTTGCTGCTCGGACTTCACGTAGGCCAGTCCAGCAGTGTCAGCTGTGGCAAAGACCAAGTCGTCGACGTACACGAGGATGTAGAACGGCGGCAGAGAAGTGTCGGTGCGTAGAAACAGCGACGGGTCGGCAGAAGAGGGAGCAAACCCAAGAGCCGCAAGTGTAGACCTCAGTGTGTCGTGCCACTCACGCGGTGCCTGGCGGAGACCGTAGACTGGCCGTCGGAGGCTCCACTGGGTGCCAGGAGGAAAAGTCCCAGTGAAGCCAAGTGGGCGGCGCAACCAGATCTCCTCGTGCAGGCTGCCCTGCAGGATAGCAGTGTTGAAGTGAAGAGAGTGTAGCTCGTAGTCACGGTGAGCAGCTACGTGCAGCAGTACCCGAAGAGTGGTCATCTTCGGGGTGGGAGAGAAGTTATGAAAGTAGTCAACTCCCTGCCGGTGACTGAAGCCACGAGCCATGTAACGCGCCTTGAAGACAGGCGGAGAACCTGGCGGCCGCTTCACCCTGAAAATCCACATGCCACTGACGATGTTCGCCCCAGGAGGGGGAACTGCGTCAACGTAGGTGCCTGTAGACTTCCAGGAAGCCATCTCTGCATCCATAGCTGCCTGCCACTGAGAAGAGTAGGGACCCTCTATCGCCTCCGCGTAAGAGCGCGGAATCGGGATGTCAAGTGCATCCGGGTCTCCCTCAGGGGTAAGCAGCACGGACACGAGATGAGGTGAAGCAGCTGCCAAGCACTGGAACTCCTCCTGCATGTCCTCAAGGACGTCCGTGCCAAGGGCACACTCACCCCCGACGGAAGGAGGAGAGACAGACTCAGATTCTGCAACAAGTCTGGCGGCGTAGTATAGGCGACAGCGAGCAGCAAAGTCGATGAGCTCAGCAACTAGGGCAGACGCAGCAGTGGACTCAAAGGAAGGGTCAGTGACAACAGTAGCAAGGAGACGCGTGACAGTAGGGCTGGCAGCACGAAGAGAGTCCGACTCCGGGTCGGAAAGAGCAGGAAGAGAAGACTCAGGAGGAGAAGGTAAAGGGGCACGCAGAGGAGCAGTGGACGGACGCAGAGACATCCGGTGCGTGCCAGGGACAGGAGGAGGACGCTGACGCGAACCGCAACCACTAGTGCGAGCAGCACGGACAGGGGACGCAGGGCCAGACGCAGGCTCACGACGCTCAGCAAGACCTCCAGTAGGACCAGTGTAAGGAGAAGGAGCAGGCAAAGGAGAGGCCGGCTGGAGCTGTAACTGGGACGGGAGAGGCTGTGGACACTCTAAGGGAGGAGGAGGAGGACCAGTAGAAGGCGGCAGACCAAGAACCTGCTGAAGGAGCGGAACGAAGTACGGCCGAGGCCGCGCGGTGACTCCAGACACAGCAGGGATAGCACCAGTACCCCCAGCGGCAGCACCAGCACCACCAGCACCTCCAGCTCTAGTACCTCCAGCAGCACCAGTAGCACCCGCAGCAGGGCCGCCTCCAGGACCGACAGCAGAAGCCTCCGCACCAACACCCGCAGCAGCTCCAGCTCGAGAAGTACCCGCAGGCCCAACAGCTCCTGTACTCCCAATACGAGCACCTCCGGGACTCGCGGCACAAGCACCCTCAGCAGCAGCAGAAACTCCAGTACCCGCAACACCTCCAGCTCCAGCAGCTCGCCTCCAGCGCCGAGCAAACCACTCTTGCAGCTCCTGTGGAGAGAGTGGTTCCCGCCGAGACAAAGCACTTGGAGAACCGCCAGACACAGCACCAGTAGGCTCAGCTCCCTCAGGCTCCGCACCCCCTGGCTAAGCACCTCCAGGCGTAGCACTCCCAGGCTCAGCACCCCTAGGCGCAGCACCCCCAGACTCAGCACCCCCAGACTCATCACCCCCAGGCTCAGCACCCCCAGACTCAGCACCCCCAGGCTCTGCACCCCCAGACTCAGCACCCCCTGACTCATCACCCCCAGGCTCAGCACCCCCAGACCCAGCACCCCCAGGCTCAGTCCCCGCAGTAGCACCCTCCCCGGCACCAGAGTCACCAGTGACCTCGATAGGCTCAAGTGCGTCTACATGGGACACACCTTAAGGGGACGGACCCTGAGGGGGGAGGGGGTCTACCAGGGGGGGACCTGGGACAAGGAAGAGCGGCGGTGGGGGGAGGGACGGAGTGCGGTAGGGGAAGAGGCGGTATTAGGGGACCGACTCGTCAAACATGACGTCCACGGAGGACAGAACACGGCGAGAGGTGGGGTGGTAGAACTGCCACCCTGGCGCGTCAGGGGGGAAACCCTGGAAGACGCAAGGAGCAGCACGAGGGGACAGCTTGTCCGTAGACAAGTCGCGGACAAACGTCCGAGATCCCCAGACACGGAACGCAGACGCATCGCCAACCTTCCCCGTCCACAGCAAGGCTGGGGAGGTCTCTGGCCTGGAGACCCTGGGGTGAAGGTTGATCTCATGCGCCACGTACTGAACCGCAAACGGCCACAGAAAATGGGGGGCAGCCGCATGCATCATGGACGTACGAGCGGCGTCCATGACCATGCCAATGCGGCGCCCAGCAATCCCATTTTGCTGTGGAGAGTCCGGAAGCGTGAAGGTCTGGCGGATGCCTCGTGCACGACAGTAAGCTCGCAGAAGGCCAGAGGAGAACTCTCCGCCTTTGTCAGAGTGTAGACGCAGAACAGGAAAGTCCGAGCCGAAGCTCTGCCTGAGCTGGAGACGAGCCGCGCGGATCTAGTCGATCAGCACCTCAGTGACCTCACCCTTGCTGCGCAAGGGGAAGACTGTGGTGTAGCGCGAGTAGTCGTCAACCACCAACAGGAAGTAGCGCTCGTGACTCAGTCCACGGACGCGGGCGAGGCCCCACACATCCAGGTGAAGCGTCTGCAGCGGGGCCTCTGTTGGAGGAAACTGGGAGGAGTGAGGGGCAGCGCGCTGCCGCCCCTTGACACAGGGGACGCAGGTAGGGCCAGGCCTCGGAGGAAGAGGAGGGAGGGACCGGGGAAGACCAGAGACAAGGAGACGAGAGGCCATGCCTCGGAGAGGAAGCAGGGAAGGGTGACCAAGGCGGTGGTGCCAGAGAAGAGTCTCGTGAGACAGGCGGCGACACGAGCAGGGGGCGGACTCAGGACCAGACCTGGACGCTGCAGCAAACACCTGACCCGACGCAACTACCTGACTAGACGCAGGGACAGGAGGAGACGCAGTGGTCAGTGTGTACAGGCTCGACCCCGGCCGACGTGTAAAACGTGGCCAAGTGTTGGCCTGTCCGAGCGTCTGTGCAGTGGGTCACCCGCTGGCTCGCAGGAGTGAACTGGTGAACTCCTCCATCCTGAAGGTCAGCGCCACTCACCAAGTTCGTAGAGAACGAGGGGAGGTAAAGACCAGACAGGGTGCCAGAGAGAGCCGCCGGACACGGGAGGACAGTGGAGAAGTGAGCAAGGACAGGACCCCCAGAGGGGTCTGCCAGAGAGACCGCAACTGGCCGACCAAGCGGCGTGAGTGTGGTGCGGTCTCGAAAGAAGGAGCGAGACGCCCCCGAGTCAAGGGTGAAGGTGAGGGAGGCCAAAGCCGACTCGGTACCTTAGAGCGCGGACTCACCAGCACCTGAGGAAGCAGACTCACGAGCACCTAGAGCAGCAGCCTCGCTAGCACCTAGAGCAGCAGCCTTACCAGTACCTAGAGCAGCAGTCTCAATGCCCGGGTCGGGCGGGAAACACCGGTAACAGTCACCCTCATCACTAATAGTCACAGCATACATGGCAGCAAGGATAGCATCAAAGTCAAGATCAAAGATAGCAACCCCCGCCCTAAACAGCTCACCCCAGCGGGGGATCTCAGTGGCCTCCGGGAACTGGTGACGCGAGGCGTCCGTCAGGCGACCAAAGCAGCGCTGGGTGGAGTGCGCACCCCCACATTGCTCACCCGCGCGGTCGCCGGTGCGCAGGACGTAGGTGCACGGACCAGTACCCCCACCCCGCTGGCGAGCAGCGTACCACTCACGGAGCTGCTGAGGGGAGGGGGTGTCACGAGCGCGCTACTGTTGGCGCTGACCACTACCGGAGCCGACCCTCTGTGCAGTGTCACCCCTACCAGCTCCACCTCCTCCGCCACCGCCTCCTCCACCGCCGCCACCTCCGCCACCTCCGCTCCCACCGCCACCGCCGCCGCCGCCTCCGCCTCCACTGCCGCCACCGATACCTCCACCCCTACCTCCACCCCCACCGCCACCCCCTCTCCCCCCGCCGCCTCCACCTCCACCTCCACCGCCCCCGCTAGCTCCTCCAGCGCCCCTGCCCCCCTTGCCCTTGCCAGAGCGACGTCTCCCGCTAGGGGTAGACGCCGCACCGACCAACTCAAGCCCAAGGAGGTCGGCCGCAGCAGCAGAGGCAACAGAGGGGAGAAGGGGGGAGGGGGAAAACCCCTCAAAGATGGGGGTGCGAGGGTCACCACGAGAGGCTCCTACAGCGACTATGCTCTTCTCCGCTGCTAGGAGGGCCTTCTTGAGGAGGTCAACAGTGAGAGTGGTGGGATAGTTTGTGAGGAAGTCGTCCCTGACTACGCGAAGGGAGTCAGGGAGGCGAGTGACTATGTAGTAGAGAGTGATGTATATGGGGGGGGGGGTTCTTGGTGCATAACTCAGCAAGAAGCGCAGCGCGGTAGCGAGTGTCACTAGTGCGGAGGTGCGTAATGAGGTCAGCGACTGTGGGAAAGGCAGCAAGGTCAGGAAAGAGGTATGGTAGCATGAGGCGGCTCAGTGCAGCAATGGCAGGGGAGGAGTAGCGTGCATCTACAGCGTCGTACAAGGTCTGAGCACTCTTGTACTGACTAAAGTGCGCACGCTCAGAGGTAGGGAGGTGGCAACGCACAGCAAGACGTGCAGCAGCATCGCGTGTGGCCCACTGGGAGCGAACAGTGGCGTCAGCATCAGCAGCAGGGGCAGGAGAGGCACCAGAAGTGAGGTCAAAGAGGGAGAGACCGTCTGCCCTATCGCACTGTAAGAAAAGCTGCAGGTCATCTATCCAGACGTCATAGTCAATGGCCCGACCCTCAGCGTCAAAAGCGAGGACACTAGGGGTAGCCATGACAGCAGTAGACTAGCAGTGCAAACAGTAGGGTAAGGGCAGTGCAGTGACAGAGGCGCTGCTCTTACCGGACAGGGCTGCTCGGGCGGCTCGGCGGTGCAGGCGGCTCGGCTGTAGGGCGGCTCGGCGGCTCGGCTGCTGGGCGGCTCAGCCGCTGGGCGGCTCGGCGGCTCGACTGCTTGGTTGCTGGGCGGCTCGGCGGTTCGGCTGCAGGGCGGCGCGGCGGTCGGCTGGGTATGGCGGCTCGGGCAGCTCGGGTGGTGGGCGGCGCTGCAGCAGGCGACGGGGCCGCAGGTAAGGGCGGCGGGGCCACAGGTAGGGGCGGCGGGGCCGCAGGTAAGAGCGGCGGGGCCGCAGGTAAGGTGGCGGGGCCGCAAGTAAGGTGGCGGGGCCGCAGGTAAGGTGGCGGGGCCGCAGGTAAGATGGCGGGGCCGCAGGTAAGGGCGGCGGGGCCGCAGGTAAGGGCGGTGGGGCCGCAGGTAAGGTGGCGGGGCCGCAGGTAAGGGCGGCGGGGCCGCAGGTAAGGGCGGCAAGGCCGCAGGTAAGGGCGGCGGGGTCGCAGGTAGGTGGCGCACCCGCAGGTAGGTGGCAGGGCCGCGGGTGAGGGCGGCGCGAGGGGCCGCAGAGGTCGGTGGCGTGCCGCAAGGGCGGCACGCGAAGCTGCAAAGGGCGGCGACGGGCCGTTACGGGCGGCTCAAGGGCGGCGACGGGCCGCGTAAGGGCGGCGACGGGCCGCGAAGGGCGGCGACGGGCCGAGTAGGGCGGCGACGGGCCGCGTAAGGGCGGCGACGGGCCGAGTAAGGGTGGCGACGGGCCGCGTAAGGGCGGCGCGAGGGAGGCCGCTAGGGGCGACGCGACGGGGCCAAAGGAGGCCTAGGGAGGGTGCGACGGTAGAAGGGGCACACGAGGCGCGACTCAGGCCTAAGCGGAGCGCGCTACGGGCAGGAAAAAGAAAAGTTCGTAGCGGTGGGCCCTAGGAATCGTTCCTGTTAGGGAACCTGCTCGATACCATGAGAAGAAACGAGAATGGATCTATGAAGGAAGTGGGTACAAGTACTAACCCTAATTGGGTTGTACCCCCTATGGGATACCCCACTATAGCCTACACAAAATGTATAAGCTACAATGTTCTGACACAGGTTTTGAAAGGGGTTCCTGCACCGCACTGTTGGGATGTCGCTGCACTATACCCCTCAAAGTATACGGCGATATGACTTTTCGAATTCCTCACAAATCACCTATAAATTCATACCGTATACCGTTACGTGAGCGTCATAATCACTAAATAAAAACTACATTCACTCTCACAGGCGCCACTAATAATTTCCACTTTGCATCACCCTGTGATTATAACATGGTATCAAAGCAACGCATGAATTTCTTCGCACCCCCACTTACAGAAGTTTTCACGAACTGAAAATGGCGACCGAGACACATGCCCGCGTCAAGATGGCCAAAGGATCGGAAGGCCAAACAATTCTAAAGGTTGAAAAACAGCCAATCGTGCTGCAAATTCAGCGGCGAAGACCACGATAAGCGCATTGGAGCGACTATCAACTTTGGAGCAAGGACTCCAAACTTTGCGAAGTGGTGAAGCGGGAACCTCTCCCAACCTGCACAACCAGTCACAACTGATCACGAAACCGCCCTACAAACCTTCTCACTCAACAAGAATGTATCACCACAAAAAGCCCCCTCCGTGCAAGTGATGACGTAATTTTCTAAGCCGAGTACAAGTTCCCCAACATCTCCAAAATACGCACAAGCAACATGTTTGATAGAAAGGATTTCTACACTTGGAGCTTTGAGCTGGAGATACTGCTACAGAATGCACCGATCTATCACTACTTCGACAAAAGCTACACATGACCCGCGACAGACACCGACGACGCCAGAGCACAGCGCTACAACGAGTCGCTCATGGCGTAGAGGGTACTCTTATGAAACATGTCGCCAACGGTGCAACTCGGCATCCGCTCATTCAAGATGAAGTTGCCTCCGACAGTGGAGGTTTGGAAGTATCTCATTTTTAATGGAAGATGAGTGTTGGCCCCACCCTCGCTTGGGCAACGCGGACGACTTGGTCGGATGTACGGGAGAAGCAACCGACCGTTCACAGTGGGAGAGCTGCTCGACGGACTTCGTCGAGCTGCAAGGGACCGTTGTGGTGTTGCTGTCGACAAGGGAGCTCGACAGCTGTAGCTGACTAGGCTGAGCGACGGGTGGGCCGTCGACCAGTAGGAGCAGTTCGACCGGGAGGTCCACGGAGCAGTCCGTCAAACTGGCAAGCGAGCAGCAGTTGATGAGAGGAGCTCGGCAACAACAGCTGACAGTTCTGGTTGACGGAGGGGTCCGTCGACAAAGGGGTAGCTCGACGGGAGCTGTCGTCCACCAGAGGCACCGATTTTCGACCAGAGCACTTGGTGGTTGACCAGGTCGACCGGGTAACGTGTTTGGTGGGTTTTGGAAAGGCACGCGAACGTTGTCGAGGTCGCAGTGACAAAGGTGACTTCGGGCTGGTATCCTGAAGTAGATCTGGCTCGTTAGGTGCAGACAACTGCCGACGGATGCACAATGAGGCAAGTCGGGTTAATCATCTGCGCGCACCTACGAGCATGTACACTGCTGTCTTCTACGAGGCAACGCTGGACAGCCGCTCTGTTGCAGCGTTGGCACACCGTGAACCTGCTGTGTTGGCAGGTCGCCTTTTTGCAGTGCTGGCGCGGCTCCTCTACGCAATGCTGGCAGGCGGTCGACCATGCAGTGCTGGCGGTCGACCAGGCTAGCTGCAGAGTTGCTAGGTGCCTGATGTAGCCAATTCTTTCATTGCTTGTTCAATAATTCTGTAATTTCAACTTTGCTAGTGGAAACTCCTGCCGATTTCTCCCGTGAATGTGCAAGCACCAAGGAACTAAGCAAAGCTACGATCACTCCTAGTAGTTCGACCAACCTCCGTAGTCTAGCTCACTACCGTTGTAGAGTGACCCTCCGCACTCATGAAGCTATATCAGCCCAAAGACTCGGTGTCCTCAAGCAGACTCCTACAACAACTAATGGAGGTGAAGATGGGGCCCCGAGAGATGGCGAATACTTACATCCACTGCTGTTGGAGCATTCACGATCAAATCGCGAAACGTGGAAGCATAATTTTGGAATATATATTTGTCACTATTATGCTCGCATGACTCGAACCTGAATGGCAGCCCTGCAAGGCGCTACTCCGATAAAAGTGTGCCATCTCAAAAGACGCCCTATGCGCCGCCCTCCTCGTCGATCAACAAGACATGGGCACATAGATGGAGCGTCCCGCGCGGCAACGAGAGGGACTTGCCTTCTATAAGGACATCAAGGAAGAGGCACAAGATACGAGACCAAGGTGCCACTACTGCAAAATCTGCAAAGAAATCGGTCACTGAACAGCCAGCTACAGGTGTCGACACCACAAATAGGAGTCGCGCGAAACATAGCAACATGGCGATGAGGCAATTCAGAAACAGACACCGCCGCCGCCCACGGAGTCTATCCCCATAACCCTCGAAGGACCTAATCTTCTCGTTTGAGAACAACAACCCCTTCACTGTAGGACAACGCTACGGCAGTGAAGGATAGCAAGACTTGAACCTCCAGATCCCACTACTTCAAAGCCCTCCGCGCGTCTATGACCTCAGGCCGGTACCCACCCGCTGGAACGCGCGTGAACGCTTCCTCACATTCAACACCTCGTGCCTAGCACTGCTCACCCGTGCCGCTGACGAACATCAAAACACCTAGTACGTGGACAGTTTCTGCGAACATCACATTGTGGGATAAAGGTATTTAATCTCGAATGAATTCCCCCAAACCCACGATCAACTACGTCATCGTGGCGAGCGATGAGAGGTTGAAAGCCAACGCGCAAGCATTTGTTGTGCTCAAGGCACACGATTGCAACACACACATCACCTTGAATGATGTGCTCATAATGAAAAACATACGCTTCAATATGTTATTGTCATGGCAACTCGTTTACCGCGGCTTTGAACTCCACAACGATCTACAGCCGTGCGACATTCTCCTGCATTACACCGTCCTCGACAAACTACGCAAGTACCTAGGACGAGCTCTCTCCAACAATGATGTGTACATGCTCGACTTCGATATGCCGGACGGTAGCGGCGAGACGGATGAGCTGATTCACCTAATCCCATTGCATTTCGAACGTGCCCAATAGTCCGAATGGACACATCCTGACGGCGCTTATGGGTACCAGACATCCACTTTTCCAGGCTTGACGGGATATGCACATAATATCATACCCCAACCGCATCCTAAACCAACATCGGTGGCATTGGAATGGATGAGATCGAGGAAGTGGAGCGACTCGCGCTCCCTGACGAAGGCATGTCGATGACGGAAATTGCTGTCACCACGAGAGTACTGTTTTAGCCAAGAGTGCCACATGAACGAGGAACCGCGACAGAATTTAGTGGATCATGCAAAACGAATCGCGCGGCACAGTGGACGAAGGCGGAAGAGCGCGACCCTATGATAAGAAGACTTACCTCACTATGTACTCGCACTTGCATAGCCCTGCCAAGAAGTTGAGCCCAGAAGACGAAGAGGACCTGGCGCGACGCGAAGGCAAAGAGCTTCACCGAAAAAGAAAGATGCAAAGCCATGATAACATGGCCTTTGGCACATGGGGAGCCAAAGACGATGGCGGATGGAGAACCTCAAACGCAGAAGAATGGGGTACCAGTGGCGGATGGGGCGGCAATGCTGGCGGCACATGGGCCAATGCAGGTGGCGGGTGGGGCATATCAGATGGAGGATGGGGAGACTCTGGCGGTGGATGGGGCACTTCAGACCGCCGAGAAAAACAGAAAGGGGGAACGCAAGAAGAAACCACACCTGTTGTTCCCCTCGGTCGCCCTCCGCGCCTACCAACACCACCACCCACCTCTTCCCCCAAAAGACCGATCCATGGAACACCATCAATTGGGGATCCGAACCCTCAACCCCGTGGCACACCACATACAATCCCTAACCAAAGCATTGAGGACCTGACTTCATCTTAGGCACCATTGAGGGGACCAACATACCACTATCAGTCATCCCCGATTGCAACTTCCTCGCCCTCGCGCTGTCAACATCAACAATGGAAGATTAACAAGCAGAACCTAAACATGAACCCGAGGAGGCCCCCCGCCGAAGCTCGTGCACGTTACCCAAGTACCCATGTCGTCCGAGCAACTGACAGCCTCTGGCAACAACGCCTCGGACATCCCTCACGACATATACCCAAAAATTGCATTTCCGCAGAATTCTTTGCGACAGGCGCTATCCTGCGCCCTGACAGAAGTGAGATGAGAAATACCACACAACCGCATGTCTAGACCATCTACCCCGAAGTCACGATTACAAATCAGCCAGTTCACCTCCTCGAGCCAAGCACCAATCGGTACTAGAAGATGCACAAAGTGTACAATGCCTTATTGGTCATCGGCCTTAGCAGGATCAACGACAAGAGCTACGCATTGACTATCATGGATACAGACTTGCACTACGCCTGGATTGCGAACATCTAGTACCGGAGCAAGGCCTAAAGGTATTTTGCCTCTGGTTGGCGCATGTGCAACGGAAGTCAAAGAAAAGTCTCCAAATTTGCGAGACGGCCGACTCAACCAAATCCCGCAGTAAGGAGTCCAGGACTTCCTCGACGAAAAGGGGACTCTTCACGATATTTCTCTCCCCTATAGTAAGGTGTCACTGAGCAAACCAACAGCACACTCATGACGAAGGTGCGCGCTACTAAAGGAGTCAGGACTGGCCCCCACCTACTGGCCATACGAGATACATCACGCCGTACGCCTCCACAACCTTCTCTCCACCACGGCGATCAAGAAAAACTTTCGCCATATGTGATGGTTCAGTACAGTCCTGCCCCCGCCACCACCGGAAAGTTCTTCAGACGTGCGCGAAGAAGGGTCAATCTCTAAATCAGCTACGAGTACAAGGGCAGGATTATACTCGACCCAGAACGTAAGAAATATCGCACCTACTCGTGGAACTTGTGAGCTGCTATCGACGAGGGGAGCTCGGCGACAGCAGCTGACTGTGCTGGTCGACGGAGGGGTCCGTCGACCAAGGTGGTCGTCGACCAGACCACTAGGTGGTCGACCTCGTCGATCAGGTATCCTGCTCGGCGAGTTCTGCAGAGGCACCCGAACGTCGTCGAGGTCGCGATGGCGAAGGCGACTTTGGGCTGGTATCCCGAAGTTGATGTGGCTCGTCAGGCATACAACAATAGACAGATGAGTGACCGTGCATGTCAGGCCAATCGTCTGCGCGCAAATATGAACGCGCACACTGCTGTCATCTATGGGTGCAACGCTGGGCAGCCGTTTGTGGGTGCAACGCTGGGCAGCCGTTTGTTGGTGCAACCCTATGGTTTGCACTCGGCTTGTTGTCCGTGTGCATGCATATGTGTGTGTATGGAATGGTATGAGGGCATGGGAAAATATATATTTCATGCTTATAATTTTGTGTGAATGTTGAGTCATGATGTCGAGTGTGTGTGTTGAGTCGATAGCGGGTTATCGCTAGACGCGTGTTACGCGGTCGTTTGTGTCTCGCGCGCGGTTTCTATTTTGTCGTGCGCGGTTTCTATTTTGTCCTGTGTCGAACGTTCGGTGTGTCGCAGGTGTGTGCATCAGACCCATCAAGAACTCAAGGATGAGTTTGTGATGAAGAGCCCGAGCCTTGGTGTCAAGCCTCAAGTGATTTCGAAGCTCGCCAAAAGGGTACACCTCAAGATATTGAAGATAGTTACATTACTCTGTGTAGTGTAACATTTCACTTGGTGTAGGCCCTAGTGAAGGGTAGTTTCGAGACCCTTCGTGGTTGGGGACAGTGTGGCACTGTTCCACATCACTGTACCTCGGCTCTTGGGGTTTGTAGGAGCTGGGAGTCATTCCCAACTCGTAACTCTTCCTAACTCTTCCTATCTTGTGTTCTAAGACTGTAGTGGCTGCCATAGTGCCGTTCGTTCAAACCAACGCTGTGTCGTCAATACTTGGTCAAATTGTGCGATCTAAATTTCCTATTGTAGGCAACAATACGACGCTCCAGATCCAAGTTGAATCAAGTCATTTGAAGCTGTGACCAGAACGATATGAACGTTTGAAGCCGCAGTGCAGAAATCCGACTTTGCACTCTATCTTTCGTTTTAGGCACATTGGAGCCTACTGTGACTATAACAAGTGGTATCAGAGCCCCCTGGAGCAGTTTCGACAATGGCTAGACCTGAAGAAAGGGGTGGCAGAGGTGCTGGTGGTAGAGGAGAAGCCCAAGCTCAAGGCCAACCCCGTGACTCAGTCATGGCGCCCGTGCAACCAAGTGTTGGCCCATCTAGGGATGAGCCTTGAGTGTTTGGCCTTGACAAGTTCAATGGTGACAACTTTGCTGAGTGGTCCTTCAGAAAGGAGAACATATTTGACCACTATGACCTGCTGGAGGTGATGGAAGGAACGGAGAAGCGTCCCGAGAACGACCCAAAGAAGAGCCTGTGGGTGCGGAAGAGCGCACAAGGCTACCTCCTACTTGGGCAAGCGTTGGGGAGCAGCCAAATCCGTCACATCAAGCCTTTCCAGTGTGAACCAGAGAAGGGACCAAAAGCATGGGCTGCTCTCAAGGGTGTACACGCTCCTGCAACAGCGGCGGTAGCTGTGGTGTTGGAACGGCAAATGGCGACGTTACGAATTGAAGAGGATGAAGTGGTTGAAGAAGGGGTGCAGAAATTCTTCGACTTGTTGACGCGGCTTGAGGGAGCGGATTTGAACTATAGTGAGCTCCAAAAGAAGACCAAGTTGCTGGACCTACTCCCCAAATCATGGTCCTTGCTCATCATCAACCTGAATCGCGACTTGCCCCGCCTCTCGCTCGAAGACGTGAAGCGGGCTATCCTTCAAGAGGATTTCCGCCGTCGTGAGTTGGCGAGTGCGGATGGCGCTGGGGCAGCGAGCATCGGTCGTGGATATGGTCTAGGAAGAGGTAGAGGACGAGGGGGAGGAAGGTTTGGTGGCAGCAACTTTGGCGGAGGCCGCGGGAGTGGCGGTTACGGCAGCGACGACAAGAGCTACGGACGCGGTCGCGGCCGATTCGACGGCGAGTGTCACTATTGCCACAAGAGCGGACACATGTGGCGCGACTGCTACAAACTCCCTGATGGTTGGACCCCTGCTCAAGGCCAAGAGGGTAGAGGAGCAGGAGGAGAGAGAGGACGAGGCCATGGAGGCCGTGGCGGTCGCAGTGGCGGAGCTGCAAACATGAAGAACGGAGACAACGACAAGGACCCGAGCGACGATCGATACCCGGGTCTATTCTACTTCGTGTCGACGCAAGTACCGGCTGGTCCAGAGAAGGATGAAGGCTTTGAGGAGTCAGCAGCTGTGGGGAAGTTGACCCTACACCCCCTGGACTATTGGGTGATTGATAGTGGCGCTGCCTATAGCATGACACCTCGCCCGGACTTGCTCACCGAACTCGAGCCGTCACCGGTGAAGCATGTCACATCGGCTTTGGGGCAGCGAGCAGAGGTGAAAGGCATGAGGAAGGCCATGTTCAAGGGTGCTGATGGGAAGATGGTGGGCCTCAAGAACGTGCTTTGGGTGCCCAGCCTTGCTGCAAACCTGATTTCCGTGCGGCAGTTGGCAAAGGCCGGTATGGACACTAACTCGAAGGGAGCCAAGACCTACACCGCAAGGCTTGGCGATCAAATTCTTTGGGACCTTCATGAGGACAGGGATGTCTACAACGAGATGTGGCAGATCCCAGTGGTCCCTAAGCCTAAGGAGAGGCAAGTGGCAGCAAGCGCCAGCACCAAAGGTGAAGCGGTTGGTAGCGGCGATTGCGCGGACGGTCGCGCTAAGGAGGAGTCCAAGAAGTGGAATCTTGGAGGGACCAGCAAGCTCGGTGATCATAACAAGTGTGGTGCAGCAGCCAAGGAGCAGCACAAGGGTGAGGAGAACCCTGAGGCAGCAGCAGAGGATGAGTACGGAGAGAGCATGTGGGGCGCTATTGCGAGCGCAACATTCTCCAATCCGACTTCGGCTACGGGGGAGTGTGATTGGCTTACCTTGCATCGGCGAATGGGGCACGTGGCCCTGCCTATCTTGCAGCAGCTAGTGAAGAATGAGATGGTTGCTGGCATACGTGTGAAGGGGGAGCCCGATGAGGTGCTTGGCTGCCCGACGTGCATTCAAGCCAAGTTCACCCGGTTTCCGTTCCCTAGTTCGGAGGCAACGGCAAAGGCACCGCTTGATGAGGTGGTGATGGACGTGGTGGGCCCCCTGAAGCTTGGAGCTGCTGGAGCTGAGTATTTTCTCACCATTGTCGATGTCTACACCCGCATGACTTGGGTGTATGTGCTGGCCAAGAAGAGCAACGTGGCTGAAACGTTGAAGACGGATTGGTTCCCGATGGTGGAGCGGCAACAAGACCGTCTAGTCAAGTCAATCCGCACCGATCGAGGGGGAGAGTTCCTGAGCAAGGAGTTTGGGTTGTGGCTGAAGAAGAATGGCATTCGGCACTCCCTCACCATGCCATACTCCCCTGCAATGAATGGCATCGCCGAGCGAGCGAACCGCACAATCACGGAGGCGGCACGCGGGTTGCTCATTGAAGCCGGGCTACCCGACTATTTCTGGCCTGATGCGGTGCGGAGCGCATGTGTGGCCAAGAACAGAGCCTTGACTCATGTGGGAGCAGACAAATGGGTGCCCTATGTGGAGTGGCTAGGAAGGAAGCCAAAGGTGGATATGCTTCGGGTGTTCGGGTGCATGTGCATGGCGCTTGTGCCTAAGCATCTTCGGCACAACAAGCTTGGTGCCAAGGCGGTGTGGGCCGTGCACTTGGGCATGGCTCAAAACAGCAAGGGATGGCTTCTTTAAGACCCATTCACCAAGAAGTTCTTGGTGAGCAGGGACTGCAAGTTCATGGAGAACTTCATGTACAAGGATTGGAAGGCGGAGAATGAGGCGAAGATAGGCGTGCGGTTTGGGGAGGTGAAGAGTTCCGGTTTGGAGCATGTGGAGCTGCCTTTGGAGCTTGTTGGGTGCAAATTCACATTGCACGACATCCTGCCGTCTGTTTGTACGAGTATGCGTGTGCGAATGCATTTGCGTGTGAATGGTATGTTTGTGTGTTTGTTTGCTTTCGCAATTTTCGCTTGAAGCATTTGCAGGTACTCGCAAAATGTGCGCTTCGGCATAACATTGTACGCGCTATGAACAGTACAAGCAGAAAGGTCGAGCTCGCAAAGGAACCCAAGATGGAAGCTTTGCGGTTCAACTTACTTGATTGCGCAGATTCAGTTCTATCCAACTCGAAATTGTACTGTTTTGTTTGGTTGACTATAGTGTAGCAGGGCAGGCACTATAGGGGTACAATTTAGGTGAAGGTTGGATGTTGTTTGTCTGTATCTGCATGCTACAGGGCCAGGGGAAACCAGCGGAACCAGCATTTGGCTGGTTGGGCAAAGACAAAACAGGTTCTGTTTTTAGGACCTGAACCTGGTTGTTGTTTCCCCAGGTTGGAAAAACAGAACCAGAGGTTGTTCACCAACCTATCACCTGCTATTTTGTCCAGCCAGGTTGGTTCTGTTGCTTGGAATTATTTGGGATCATCCCTGGTTGTTCCCAGGTTGATTCCCAAGGTCCTTGCTAGCTAGAGCTATTTATTCCTTCTCTGTTTGTACCTGAATATAGTGAAATTGATTCAAGCGAATTCCTTCCTTGCTGGAATTTCTTTTCTACGCGGTGCGACGGCGGAATGCTACCCGAGTCAACGCTAGTACGCTAGCACTCCAACGCTAGGCTAACGCTGTCCGAGCCATAACTTCGTAATGGCAGAACTTTTCGCGAGGCAACTTGGCTTATTTTAAAGCTCTTAGAGTGAGCTTCGATATAGGAAATTCTCAGATTAATCCGATCGACGGTCTGCACGATACGCTGCGCGACGTTCAAGGTACTCTTGCTGTTTTGACTAAGTCCCTCTTGATCCCTCTCTCTACAAACTCGGACCCGAGGATAGGGGCTGGTCTTGTACCAGGCACCCAAGGACCCTTGGAGGTGACCCCGAGGAGAGGTTTTAAGTGTGATAAAGTCTTAATACCTTGAGTTTATTAGGCCCTTACACCAACAAGCTGGTATCAGAGCTGCGTTATAGTGATCCTCGATATAGGTAGCTATGGCGGGCAACACCTCGGCGGTAGCTGGTGAATCTTCAGCCCAAGATCGTAGCGGCAGCCATGATTCTGGTGTTTCTGCGCCAAGGGGAGCGCGAACAAGCCAGGGCTCGCTGATCAAGGAGGTGCTGAAAAACTTCACCGTCGAGAAGTTCAATGGTGAGGGCTATGATGATTGGGCCTGGAAAATGCAACTTTATTTCCGTCAAATCGGATTGCTGAAACTAATGATTGGGGAGGAGCCTAGACCGAGTGACCCCGCCCTTCAGGAAGATTGGGACGAGCGCGCCTCGGCTGGCTACTACTTGATGTCGCAGAGTTTGGAGCTGAGCCAGCGTCACCACGTCATGCACCTGCTGCCGGAGGTTGAGTGCGGTCCGAAGGCGTGGACGGTGTTGAAGGAGCTGCACGCCCCGACCTCCGTTGTTGCAACATTGATGCTGGAGAGGGAGCTGTCCGCGTTGCGCCTGAGCGAGGGAGAGCCGGTGCAACCTGTCCTGGACAAATTGCGCGACCTCTACGCGAAGTTGGCGACCGCAGGAATCACCTACCCGGAGCAAACAAAGTGCTTGAAGATGCTCTCGCTGCTGCCGGAATCGTGGCTTCAATTTACGAGCGGATTGAGCCTGCCGCAGAACCAGAGCTTGTGGACGCTCGAGTGGGTGCGGACGAAGATTCTGGAGGAGGACTTCCGTTGCCGCCAACTGAGGGGTGGAGACGACGGCAGCAGCGGCTACGGGATGCAAGGGAGCCGACGTGGCAAAGGACGTGGCTTCGGTGGTGCTGGACGCGGTGCAAAGAAAGACGACGACTCCAACGACCAAGAAGGAGGTACCGGTTGGGATCGCGGTGCCAAATCTGGACGTGGGGGCAAGTCGGGTGCTGGTGGCAAAATGAAAGGGAGTTGCTGGTATTGTGAGAAGGAAGGGCACCCCTGGTTTTTGTGCTATAAGAAACCCGATGGATGGACCCCCCAGAATCGTCACCAGGATGGCGGCGCGCGGAGGAACCAGAAAAACGGCGCCAACATGGTCGCTGATTCGTCCGACAACAACCCGAAGGGCAACGGCGGTGCGGAGAAGAAGAAGGAGCGCACCGCGGGCCAATTCTTCCATATGGGAGACAAGGGGGAGCAAGGAGACGCATCTGCTAAGGCTGGAGCAGAGCTGCACCCCCTGGACTATTGGGTGTTGGACACAGGCGCTGCTTGGACAATGACGCCGCGCAAGGACCTGCTGGACGACGTACGCGCTGCACCGATTAATGAGGTGTGCTCTGCCTCTGGACACATGTTGAAGGTGGCTGGTGCGGGACGAGCTGCATTTAAGGGAGCGGATGGCAAGCCGGTGGTGCTGCACGACGTTCTTCGCGTCCCCGACCTGAAGGCCAACCTCATCTCCCTCCGTAAGCTTGGCAAGGCTGGGGTGAACACCAACACGGATGGGGCTCGCACTTATAAGGGGAAGCTGGGCAATCGGGTGCTTTGGGATCTGCACGAGAGCAAGGACGTGTACAGATCTATGTGGCAGCTGCCGGCGCTGGCGTGGCACGGTGAGGGGCAGGCTGGAGAGGGGTCTGCATCCCAGGGGGAGTGCAACGCCGTTGGAGGGGTTGGTGTGAAAGTGTCGGCCAGATCTGGGGAGACGGATTGGGCAACGGCACACCGACGCTTGGGGCATGTGGCAATGCCTTTGCTGAAGCAGCTGGAGAAGGATGGAGCCGTTAAGGGCTTGAAGCTGAACGGACAACCACCCGATGATAACTGTGAAATCTGTTTGTTCTCAAAGTTTACCCGTTTCCCCTTCCATAGTGTGGCTGGCAGGAGCAAGAAGCCGTTAGAGCTGGTCCACATGGACTTGGTGGGGCCGCTGCCGGTGCAAGGGCACAAGGGGGAGCGGTACTTCCTAACCATAGTGGATGACTGGAGCAGGCTAATGTGGGCGTATCCGCTGAAGCAGAAAGATCACGCCGCCTCCACGATTCGGGACGATTGGCTGCCGTTCGTGGAGAAGCAAGCGGAGTGTGTGGTGAAGCGGATTAGGACAGATCGGGGTGGTGAGTTCCTTGGAGCTGAGATGACGGCCTGGCTCAAGAAGCAGGGCATCCAGAGGGAGCTGACCACGGCTTACACCCCACAGTCCAACGGTGTAGCAGAACGGGCGAACCGGACAATTCTGGAGACAGCTAGGGCGCTGCTCATAGAATCTGGGCTGGGCAACTTGATGTGGCCCCATGCTGTTCGGCACGCTACCGTCGCTAGGAACAGGGTACTCACAAAGGTTGGGGATGAATCGTGGGTGCCGTTGGAGAGGTGGCTTGGGAGGAAGCCGCCGGTGGACATGCTGAGGGTGTTCGGTTGCATGGCAGTCGCCCACGTCCCCAAGACCTACCGCAGTAAGTTGGGGGCAAGTGCAATCTGGTGTGTGCATTTGGGGCTGGCTGCTGAGAGCAAGGGATGGCTGCTGTGGGAACCTTCCAAGGGTGTGTTGTTTGACAGCAGGGATGTGAAGTTTGTTGAGGGCATGATGTATGGGAGCTGGGAGAAACAGCCGGAGGCCAGGGTGTCCCAGCAGATGGAGCAGATCACCATGCAGCTGGACCTGACTCCTAGTGTGTGGGAGGAGGGAGAGGAGGCAGCTGCAAAAGGTGGTGCTGGAGAGAAGGTGCAGGAGGCACCTGCCGGTGAAAACAATGGTGTGGAGACTAGCGGTAGCACTAGTGGAGCTGCTGGATCCGAGGGAGGAGAACAGCAGCAGGGAAAAACTAAGAAGCCGAAGGGTGTTATTATGAAGGGATGGGAGACACCCGTCTCCAGGCCAGGACGTACCCGTATGGCTACTAAGAAGCTGACTGCAGGAGCTGATGTAGCGGAGCAGCAGCTTGGGACCGAGGAGGCATTGCTGATTCTACCGCATGGCTATGACCCGGATGAGGAGGATCAACCTGCGTACTGTTTTCTTGCCCCTGCACCAGAGGAACCAGCTAGCATGGAGGAGGCATTAGCTGGACCAGATAGGGACAAATGGCTAGCTTCCAGGGATGCTGAGTACCAGAGCCTGCTGGAGAATGGGACTTGGGAACTAGTGGTGCTGCCTGAGGGAAAGAAAGCGGTACAATGCAGGTGGGTGCTAAGGATCAAGACTGACGACAAGGGGCAGGTCACCATCTACAAGAGTAGGTTGGTGGCTAAGGGGTTTATGCAGAAGGAGAAGCGGGACTTCAATGAGATCTTTGCTCCCACTGCCAAACCCCCTACCCTTCGTGTCTTGTTGGCAGATGCAGCCGTTAGTGGGAAGTTCATTATCCAGATGGACATATCAACGGCATTTTTCAACGGGATTTTAGAGGAGGAGGTGTTCATGACGCAGCCACCTGGGTATGAGGATGGTACGGGCAGGGTGTGCAAGCTGAAAAAGTCCATCTACGGCTTGAAGCAGGCGCCACGCTGCTGGTACCAGAAGTTGGCAGCTGTTTTAGAGGAGATGGGATTCAGGACCAGCAGCTGTGATGAGAGCCTCTTTCTCAAGGGGGAGGGGGAGAAGCTGGTGCTGTTTCTGGTCTATGTGGACGACATTCTTCTCTTTAGCAGCAGCATGAAGGAGATCCAGAACGTGCAGCAGCAGCTGATGGAGAACTTCAAGTGCAAGAACCTTGGGGAGGTAAAGTACTACCTCGGGATGCACGTGGAGAGGGATCTGGATCACAGGTGGTTGAAGCTGCACCAGGAGAAGTTCATCAAGGAGCTTGGGGAGAAGTACGGAATTGAGAATGAGCGCAAGGTTGCAACTCCCCTGCCAGCAGAATTCAAGCTTGTGAAAGCTGCAGAGGATGAAGGGGTTGAAGCCGAGGAGCAGCAGCAATTTCAGTCCTTGGTGGGCAGCCTCTTGTATGCAGCAGTTCACACGAGGCCCGACATCTCATTCTCGGTTGGGCAGCTGGCTAGTGTGGTGCAGAATCCATCAGAGGAGCAGGTGGATGCAGCTGAGCGTGTGGTGAAGTATCTGAACTCTCACCCAAGCATTGGAGTTCAATACTCCGCATCTGCTCAGGTGAAGCAGAAAGGGGTTGAGGTGCTGAAAGAGAAGGGGGAGAGGCTTGGAGAAGGCAAGCTCTTTCTCACATGCTTTACCGATGCTACGTGGGCCTCTGAGAAGGAGGATTCCTCATCTGTGGGAGGATACATCTGCGTAGTTGGGGGAGGACCGGTTAGTTGGAGGTCAAAGAAGCAGACGGAGACAGCACTCTCTTCCGTGGAATCAGAGTACATGGCGATGTTCCATGGGGTGAAGGAGGTGATTTGGCTGAGGAGGCTGTTGGAGGAGATTGGCCAGGAGCAAAAGGTTGCTACGCCGCTGTTTTGTGATAGCAAGGGAGCTCTTGGGATGGCCAGGAACGCTGTGCTTCATGGGCTGAATAAGCACATGCGTATCAAGTGGCACTGGCTGCGTAAGGAGGTGAAGAGGGGGACGGTGAATCCGATCTACATCAAGACTCACCAGCAGCCAGCAGACTTCCTCACCAAGAGGCTTGCGGATGAGTCTCATTGGCGTTGTGTGCGCATGAGTGGAATGAGCATGAACTAGTATGGAATGATGGGGATGCAGCCGGCAGGCTGAGGGGGAGTGTGTTGGGTGCAAATTCACATTGCACGACATCCTGCCGTCTGTTTGTACGAGTATGCGTGTGCGAATGCATTTGCGTGTGAATGGTATGTTTGTGTGTTTGTTTGTTTTCGCAATTTTCGCTTGAAGCATTTGCAGGTACTCGCAAAATGTGCGCTTCGGCATAACATTGTACGCGCTATGAACAGTACAAGCAGAAAGGACGAGCTCGCAAAGGAACCCAAGATGGAAGCTTTGCGGTTCAACTTACTTGATTGCGCAGATTCAGTTCTATCCAACTCGAAATTGTACTGTTTTGTTTGGTTGACTATAGTATAGCAGGGCAGGCACTATAGGGGTACAATTTAGGTGAAGGTTGGATGTTGTTTGTCTGTATCTGCATGCTACAGGGCCAGGGGAAACCAGCGGAACCAGCATTTGGCTGGTTGGGCAAAGACAAAACAGGTTCTGTTTTTAGGACCTGAACCTGGTTGTTGTTTCCCCAGGTTGGAAAAACAGAACCAGAGGTTGTTCACCAACCTATCACCTGCTATTTTGTCCAGCCAGGTTGGTTCTGTTGCTTGGAATTATTTGGGATCATCCCTGGTTGTTCCTAGGTTGATTCCCAAGGTCCTTGCTAGCTAGAGCTATTTATTCCTTCTCTGTTTGTACCTGAATATAGTGAAATTGATTCAAGCGAATTCCTTCCTTGCTGGAATTTCTTGTCTACGCGGTGCGACGGCGGAATGCTACCCGAGTCAACGCTAGTACGCTAGCACTCCAACGCTAGGCTAACGCTGTCCGAGCCATAACTTCGTAATGGCAGAACTTTTCGCGAGGCAACTTGGCTTATTTTAAAGCTCTTAGAGTGAGCTTCGATATAGGAAATTCTCAGATTAATCTGATCGACGGTCTGCACGATACGCTGCGCAACGTTCAAGGTACTCTTGCTGTTTTGACTAAGTCCCTCTTGATCCCTCTCTCTACAAACTCGGACCCGAGGATAGGGGCTGGTCTTGTACCAGGCACCCAAGGACCCTTGGAGGTGACCCCGAGGAGAGGTTTTAAGTGTGATAACGTCTTAATACCTTGAGTTTATTAGGCCCTTACACCAACAGAGCTGAGCAGCGGCAGCACAACCACGAGGCAATCCTCCCTTGTGAATGGGGGAGAGGAGGCAAATAATGCAGAGGAAGAAGAGGAGGAGGTGCAGCAAGTGAGCGAGCGTGCACCGTCACTCCCTTCCCGTACAACGAGTGCTCCACGGATTCGAGCCACACCGCAGCAACGCCAAGGCCTTCAAGTCCCTGCAGCTGAGGAGGAAGGAAGGGGGAAGAGGAGAGTTCAACCCCCTAATAGGCTGACCTATGATGCACTTGGAAAGCAATGCAAGACAGCCCTGGCCGGAGCGACAATGATGGTCGGAGACGACGAGGAGAGTGACTACGAGGAGTGTGCCTTCGCGTTCTTCTCTCCGGTGGAGATGCCGGGAGAACCAGCAACTCTCAAGGAGGCTTTGGAGAGTAGTGATGCTGAGGAGTGGAAGAAGACCATGGAGAATGAACTGAAGAACATCGAGGAGAATGACACGTTTGAATTGGTGGAGCTACCGAAGGGGCGTACGGCGATAACGTCCAAGTGGCTCTTCAAAATCAAGTCGGATGCCGACGGCAAGATCGAGCGCTACAAGTCAAGGCTTCTAGCCTAGGGGTACCAGCAGAAGGAGAAGGTGGACTTCAAGGAGCTGTTTGCCCTTATGGTGAAGCCGACGACGCTGCGAACCCTATTCGCGGGAGCCGCCATCAAATGATGGGTGGTGAAGCAAATGGACATTGTGACGGCATTCCTTCACGGCATCCTGTTGGGTGCAAATTCACATTGCACGACATCCTGCCGTCTGTTTGTACGAGTATGCGTGTGCGAATGCATTTGGGTGTGAATGGTATGTTTGTGTGTTTGTTTGCTTTCGCAATTTTTGCTTGAAGCATTTGCAGGTACTCGCAAAATGTGCGCTTCGGCATAACATTGTACGCGCTATGAACAGTACAAGCAGAAAGGACGAGCTCGCAAAGGAACCCAAGATGGAAGCTTTGCGGTTCAACTTACTTGATTGCGCAGATTCAGTTCTATCCAACTCGAAATTGTACTGTTTTGTTTGGTTGACTATAGTGTAGCAGGGCAGGCACTATAGGGGTACAATTTAGGTGAAGGTTGGATGTTGTTTGTCTGTATCTGCATGCTACAGGGCCAGGGGAAACCAGCGGAACCAGCATTTGGCTGGTTGGGCAAAGACAAAACAGGTTCTGTTTTTAGGACCTGAACCTGGTTGTTGTTTTCCCAGGTTGGAAAAACAGAACCAGAGGTTGTTCACCAACCCATCACCTGCTATTTTGTCCAGCCAGGTTGGTTCTGTTGCTTGGAATTATTTGGGATCATCCCTGGTTGTTCCCAGGTTGATTCCCAAGGTCCTTGCTAGCTAGAGCTATTTATTCCTTCTCTGTTTGTACCTGAATATAGTGAAATTGATTCAAGCGAATTCCTTCCTTGCTGGAATTTCTTTTCTACGCGGTGCGACGGCGGAATGCTACCCGAGTCAACGCTAGTACGCTAGCACTCCAACGCTAGGCTAACGCTGTCCGAGCCATAACTTCGTAATGGCAGAACTTTTCGCGAGGCAACTTAGCTTATTTTAAAGCTCTTAGAGTGAGCTTCGATATAGGAAATTCTCAGCTTAATCCGGTCGACGGTCTGCACGATACGCTGCGCGACGTTCAAGGTACTCTTGCTGTTTTGACTAAGTCCCTCTTGATCCCTCTCTCTACAAACTCGGACCCGAGGATAGGGGCTGGTCTTGCACCAGGCACCCAAGGACCCTTGGAGGTGACCCCGAGGAGAGGTTTTAAGTGTGATAAAGTCTTAATAGCTTGAGTTTATTAGGCCCTTACACCAACACATCCTTGAGGAGGAGATTTTTATGGCGCAGCCAGAGGGGTTTGATGATGGTAGTGGCAGAGTGTGGAAGCTGAAGAAGGCCCTCTATGGGCTGAAGCAGGCCCCTAGGCAGTGGTACATGAAGCTGCGCGAAGTGTTGGAGGGGATCGGCTTCACTCCCTCAACGGCCGATCACTCCTTGTTCATGCTTGGCGAGGGGGAGCAGAGGAGCTTCATGGTGGTTTATGTGGATGACATTCTTATATTCTCACCCTCCTCTGACCTTGTGAAGGAGGTGATGCTGAAGCTGCATGACAAGTTCAAGTGCAAGTCTCTTGGTGACGTGAACTTCTACCTTGGGCTCCACATGAAACGAGACGTGGAGAAGCGGAGCATGCGAGTGCACCAACGGAAGTACCTGGAGGCGTTGGCTGCCAACTTCGGCCAGAGTGAAGGTCATGTGGCTACTCCCTTTCCCTCTGGGTTCCAGTGTGTGAAGGGGCCAGAGGAGGAGAGCGTTGGAGAAGAGGAGAGGCGCCGATTTCACTCGTTGGTGGGCAGCCTCATGTATGCGGCGGTAAACACCCGACCGGACGTCGCGTTTGCTACCGGGCAGCTGGCTAGGGTTGTGCAATGCCCTAATGAGGAGCAAGTAGCAGCTGGAATGAGGGTGGCCAAGTATCTTGGCCAAACACCGACCGTTGGGCTGCAATACTCGGCGGCGGCACAAAGGCGCCAAAAGGGCGCGGATGGTGTTGAACCCGGGCGTTTGTTCCTCACCGCCTACTCGGATGCTTCATATGCATCAGAACCAGAGGACATGACAAGTGTGGGAGGCTTTATATGCTGTGTTGATGGAGGCCCAACTGCTTGGGAGAGCAAAAAGCAGGTTGACCAAGCTTTGAGCTCGGTGGAGTCCGAGTACATGGCACTCTTCCGTGCCGTACGGGAGATTGTGTGGCAGCGGCGTTTGTTGGCTGAATTGGGGGAGGAGCAGCAAGGACCTACCCCACTGTATTGTGACAGCCAGGGTGCCATTGCTCTTGCTAAGAACCCTGTGTTGCATGGACTCATGAAGCACATGAGGGTGAAGTGGCATTGGACGAGGAGCATGGTAACCGCGGGTGAAGTTGAGTTGCGCTACGCGAAGACCACGAGGCAGCCGGCTGACATGATGACCAAGAGGCTGGTGGAGCAGCAGCATTGGAAGTGTTGCAAGCTGGCTGGGATGGCTCTGAACTGAGAGAGCAACATATCCTAAGGCCAACAATCCGAGGGGGAGTTTGTTGGTGCAACCCTATGGTTTGCACTCGGCTTGTTGTCCGTGTGCATGCATGTGTGTGTGTATGGAATGGTATGAGGGCATGGGATAATATATTTTTAATGCTTATAATTGTGTGTGAATGTTGAGTCATGATGTCGAGTGTGTGTGTTGAGTCAATAGCGAGTTATCGCTAGACGCGTGTTACGCGGTCGTTTGTATCTCGCGCGCGGTTTCTATTTTGTCGTGCGCGGTTTCTATTTTGTCCTATGTCGAACGTTCGGTGTGTCGCAGGTGTGTGCAGCAGACCCATCAAGAACTCAAGGATGAGTTTGTGATGAAGAGCCTGAGCCTTGGTGTCAAGCCTCAAGTGATTTCGAAGCTTGCCAAAAGGGTACACCTCAAGATATTGAAGATAGTTACATTATTTTGTGTAGTGTAACATTTCACTTGGTGTAGGCCCTAGTGAAGGGTAGTTTCGAGACCCTTCGTGGTTGGGGACAGTGTGGCACTGTTCCACATCACTGTACCTCGGTTCTTGGGGTTTGTAGGAGCTGGGAGTCATTCCCAACTCGTAACTCTTCCTAACTCTTCCTATCTTGTGTTCTAAGACTATAGTGGCTGCCATAGTGCCGTTCGTTCAAACCAACGCTGTGTCGTCAATACTTGGTCAAATCGTGCGATCTAAATTGTCTATTGTAGGCGACAATACGACGCTCCAGATCCAAGTTGAATCAAGTCATTTGAAGCTGTGACCAGAACGATATGAACGTTTGAAACCGCTGTGCAGAAATCCGACTGTGCACTCTATCTTTCGTTTTAGGCACATTGGAGCCTACTGTGACTATAACACCGTTTTGCTGCAGTGTTGGCACGCTATTGAACTGCTCTATTGGCAGGCCGTTTCTCTGCAGTGCTGACGTGGCTCCTCTACGCAACGCTGGCAGGTGGTCGACCATGCTGCGCTGGTGGTCGACCAGCTTTCCTGCTAGGTTTCTAGGCTCTAATGTAGTCAGTATTCCCTTGTTCAATCATTCTATATTCTGAACTTTGCTAGTGAAACTCTTGTAGTTTTGCCCTGTGAATGCATAAGTGCTAGAGAACTCAGAGAAGCTACGATCACACTCACACAACTCGTGCCTATCCCTTAGTCTAGCTCTCGACCGTTGTAGAGTTAATCTCCTCAATCCTTTGGTTTGCACTTGACTCGTTGTCCTTGTGAGTGCATGTCTGTTTTCATGGAATGGTATAAGCATGCGATAATATAAATTCCATGCTTATAATAGTATGTGAATGATGAGTCGTGACGTTGAATGCGTTCGTCAAGTCAATAGCAAATCTTCGCTAATCGCGTGTCACGTCGTCTTGTGCGTTGTCTATTTTGTCATATGTCGAACGTTCGGCGTGTCGCGGGGTGTGTTCAGAAAGCTTCCAAGAACTCAAGGGAGAGATTATGGTGAAGATCCAGAGCCTTGATTTCAAGTTTCAAGTAATTCCGGAGCTCGCTAAAACGGTGAACACCAAGATAGTGAAAATAGATACATTGCATTGTGTAGAGTAATAGTTCTTTTGGTGTAGGCTCTTGTGGTGGGTAGTTTCGAGACCCTTCGTGGTTGGGGACTGTGTGACACTGTTCCACCTCACTAGAACTCGGATTATGGGGTTTCTAGAGGCTGGGAGTCATTCCCAACGCGTCACTTTTTCCTAATTTGTGCTCTAAAACTATAACTGCTGCCCTTTATTGTTCGTTTTAGGCACATTGTCTATTGTGACTATAACAATAGGTATCAGAGACCCTAGGAGTAGTTTCAATAATGGACCTTAGGAAAGGGGTGGTAGAGATGCTAGTGGCCATGGAGAAGCCCAAGCTCAAGGCCAACCCCGTGATCCGCCCATGGCTCCCGTGCAACCAAGTCTTGGCCCACCTATGGATGAGCTTAGAGAATTTGGCATTGACAAGTTCAGCAGAGACAACTTTGATAAGTGGTCCTTCAAAATTGAGAACATATTTGACCATTGTGACCTGCTGGAGGTGATGGAAGGAACAAAGAAGCGCCCCAAGAACGACCCGAAGAAGAGCCCGTTGGTGCGAAAGAGCACACAAGACTATGTCCTACTTGGGGAGCAGCCGGATCCGTCACATCAAGCCATTTAAGCGTGAACCAGAGAAAGAATCAAAAGCATGGGCTGCTCTCAAGGGTCTACATGCTCCTGCAACAGCTCCGTTAGAGGTGGTGTTGGAGCGGCAAATGAAAGCGCTATGTATCAAAGAAGATGAAACGATTGAAGGAGGGGCACGAAATTCTCGACCTTTTGACGCGGCTTGAAGGAGTGGATCTCAACTCTAGTGAGCTCCATAAGAAGACCAAGCTGCTGGCCTTGATTCTTGAGTCATGGTGCCTGCTTATCATTAACCTCAATCGTGATTTGCCCTGCCTCTTGCTCGAAGACGTGAAGCGAGCAATCCAAGAAAACTTCCGCCGCCGTGAGTTTGCGGGTCCCGATGGCGCGGGGGCAGCGAGCATCGGCCGTGGATATGGCCGAAGAAGGGGCAGAGGATGAGGAGCAGGAAGGTTTGGTTGAAGAAACTACAATGGAGGCCATGAGAATCGCGGATACGGTTGTGACAACAAGAACTATGGCTGCGGTCGCGGCCGATTTGACGGTGAGTGTCACTGTTCTAAAGACCAGACACATGTGGCATGATTACTACAAACTCCGTGATGGATGGACCCCTGCTCAAGGCCAAGAAGGTAGAGAGCAAGAGGAAGGAGAGGAAGAGGGCGTGGAGGCTGTGGCGGCTGCGAAAGTGGAGTTGCAAGCATGAAGAGTGGAGATGATGAGAACGAGTCGAGCGACGATCGCTTCCCAGACCTATTATTCTTTGTCTCGACGCAAGAATCGGCTGGACCAGATAATGTAGAAGGCATTGAGGAGCCAGCTGCTGTAAAAAAGGCCAACCTATACTCTCTGGACTACTGCGTGATTGATAGCAGCCTCCTATAGCATGATACCTCGTGCACACTTGCTCACCGAACTTGAATTTTTGCGGGTGAAGCCCGTCACTTCAGCTTTGGGGCAGTGAGCAGAGGTGAAAGGCATGGGCAATGCCATATTCAAGAGTGCTGATGGGAAGAAGGTGGGCCTTAAGAGCGTGCTTTGGGTGCCCAACCTTGCTGCCAACCTGATTTCCTTGTGGCGGTTGCAAAGGCTGGCATAAACACGAGCTCTACGGGAGCCAAGTCCTACTTAGCAAGGCTTGGCGAGCGGATACGTTGGGACCTTCTAGAGGATAGGGATGTCCGCAATGATTTGTGGCAGATCCGTATGGTCCCAATGCCTAAGGAGAGGCAAGTGGCAGCTAGCATCAGGACAAAGGGTGAAGCGGTTGGTGGAGGTTGTCGCACAATAAATTATAGGCAATAGCAGAACTAGATAAAAAAATAGGAACCTTCAAATCAATGCGTTACTGAGTAGTGTAGGAAATGATTACAAGGCAGCAGTAGCGAGACATAGCAACGGGCAGCACCAAACATGGGCGGATCACCCAAGGCGGGAACCAAACGTAAAGTGATAACGGTGCAAAGTGCCATGGTAAGTGTAAGCGATACTTAGGGAGGTCCAGGCTACGAGCCTGACTGCTTGCTTGTTTATTTTATCGCTGTTAGCTAGGGAATCGAACCCATCCGTGCTACTAAGAAGCCATTTAAATGCAAGCAGTCAGCCAAGTTAGCTCGAGGCCCACTGTAGTGACGAGTGACCCCACTCTCATTACAAACAAGCAAGGGTATGTCAGAAAAGGTTCAATTGAGATCAAGACACAGCTATTATAGGGAAACAATGGAGATGACATGAGCGACGCCTGGATGGTGTACTCACGCAAGCAGCCCACGAGCGGAAGAGAAAAGTGAGCGGACATCAAGACAAAGTGCATCGCCTATTTACCGGACCCCGCACCAACGAGAGACGGCCGAGACGAACCGGAACGGAGGAAGTTGTGCCAACACACTATAGTGGCACGGTCATCGCACTCCCATTCAGCCTACAAGCCTTCTCAGCTTCTGGAATTTTGTGGGGAGGTGCTTCAGCATGTTGTCTTCAAAACCTCAAAGTTTCAGAGTTTTTGAAGCAGTTTACAAGGCATGGCAACAATTGTGGCTTCAAGACTTATGGCATTCCGGAAGTGTGTGTTACTCATCTTTTGTAACACCCGAGTTCACCATTTCGGCTGCTGACTCATCTACCGAGCTTAGATTGGTCTGAAAATGGGTATGGCAGTCCTTTGCCAAGTTGTGCAGGTGGTCACCAAGTTCCATGACAACCCAGCATCAGAGCAGCGCGGACAGCTGTTGAAAGTCACTGTTTTGTGGTCATGCTGCACTGTTGGCAGCATTTCCCTTGCCACCCTTTCATTGTTGTCATGCCAATGGTGCAGGGACAAGAATGAGACAAGAAGTACAGGTGGTCAAGTGGGACTCCACCACCCTCTTCGTGAGAAGTATGGTATTCCTGGAAGCAGCTTGCAAGAGGATGCAAGTGGCTTGGCTCACAATTGGTAACCTCGAGTACAGCTCTGAACATCCAAGTGTGGTTGGCCTTGCCGACCTAACTAGGACGTTTACCATCCTTCTCTAGCCTTTCTCCCCTACGACTCAACCTTCTCTGAGTTCCCAGGATGATCCCAACCCTTTAAGAGTCCCTTAGGCAAAGTTGTACTTACCTCTTCCTTGCATTAATGAGGCTACGTGTTTTTCAAGCCGAGCTTACGTTTTCGTTCACTGCATAGCGCATATACTGTTAGAATCTGGCAGTAGGAATGAATCAACTATGAAAGAGATGGGTACAAATAGGAAACCCTAAAAAGGGCTGTACCCCATATTGGCTACCCTACTACAGCCTAAGCATATATATCATTTAACACACCCCCAGAGGCAAAGTGGGGGAGAGCTTGGGGTCAAAGACCAGTCAAGCAAAGCAAAGCAAGCTCAGGGTGGATCACAACGTCACCACACACACTGAGCACAAGCAAAAAGCCACAAGGCCAGTTCACATGCAGAGGTATATATGCAACAACAACAGCACAGTGATCTCTACCTAGCAGAGCAAGCAAGCAGGTATATATAGATCACAGTACAAGCAAAGTTTACAGCAAGTGAGGAAAAGTTGGCACAAGGCCTAACAAAGTGCAGAAACGCTGATGATTACCAGACGAAAGTGCCTTGGTGAATATTCCAGCAGTGTTGGCCCGAGTGGCCACGTGAGCAAGACAAAGCTGACCACGCTGCTGCAACTCTTGAGCCAGGAAGTAACGCAGATCGATGTGCTTCGTTCGGTGCTCCAGTCTCTCCTCCTAACACAAGGCAATGGCGGCCTTGTTGTCGACGTACAGCACTGGAGGAGAACGAGGCCGCTCTCCCAAGTCGGTCAACAGGTAGGTAAGCCAGCGTAACTCCTGTGCAGCCATGGCTGTGGCATAGATCTCAGCCTCACAAATGCAGTTGAGAACCGAAGACGAGCGTGTAGAACGCCAAGAAACTGAACCAGAGCCAAGGCTGAAGGTGTAACCCTATGACGACCGCTGCGTAGCCTGGCCGTCAACCCAAGAAGCGTCTGAGTGCCAGTGAGGACAACTGCGCTCCGCCCTCCAAGCACGAGCCCCACGCCCGATATGTTGGATGCAAATTCACATAGCACTACATCCTGTCGTCTGTTTGTACGAGTATGCGTGTGCGAATGCATTTGCGTGTGAATGGTATGTTCGTGTATTTGTTTGCTTTCGCAATTTTTGCTTGAAGCATTTGGAGGTACTCGCACAATGTGCACTTCGGCACAACACTGTACGCGCCATGAACAGTACAAGCAGAAAGGACGAGCTCGCAAAGGAACCCAAGATGGATGCTTTCCGGTTCGGCTTACTTGATTGCGCAGATTCAGTTCTATCCAACTCGAAATTGTACTGTTTTGTTTGGTTGACTATAGTGTAGCAGGGCAGGCACTATAGGGGCACAATTTAGGTGAAGGTTGGATGTTGTTTGTCTGTATCTGCATGCTACAGGGCCAGGGGAAACCAGCGGAACCAGCATTTGGCTGGTTGGGCAAAGTTAAAAAACGTTCTGTTTTTAGGACCTGAACCTGGTTGTTGTTTTCCCAGGTTGGAAAAACAGAACCAGAGGTTGTTTACCAACCTACCACCTGCCATTTTGTCCAGCCAGGTTGGTTCTGTTGCTTGGAATTATTTGGGATCATCCCTGGTTGTTCCCAGGTTGACTCCCAAGGTCCTTGCTAGCTAGAGCTATTTATTCATTCTCTGTTTGGACCTGAATATAGTGAAATTGATTCAAGTGAATTCCTTCCTTGCTGGAATTTCGTTTCTACGCGGTGCGACGGCGGAATGCTACCCGAGTCAACGCTCGTACGCTAACACTCCAACGCTAGGCAAACGCTGTCCGAGCCATAACTTCGTAATGGCAGAACTTTTCGCGAGGCAACTTGGTTCACTTTAAAGCTCTTGGAGCGAGCTTTGATATAGTAAATTCTCAGCTTAATCCGATCAAGGATCTGCACGATACGCTGCGCGACGTTCAAGGTACTCTTGCTATTTTGACTAAGTCCCTCTTGATCCCTCTCTCTACAAACTCGGACCCGAGGATAGGGGCTGGTCTTGTACCAGGCACCCAAGGACCCTTGGAGGTGACCCCGAGGAGAGGTTTTAAGTTTGATAAAGTCTTAATAGCTTGAGTTTATTAGGCCCTTACACCAACAAGCTGGTATGCGAGCTGCGTTATAGTGATCCTCGTTATAGGTAGCTATGGCGGGCAATACCTCGGCGGTAGCAGGTGAATCTTCAGCCCAAGATCGTAGCGGCAGCCAAGATTCTGGTGTTTCTGCGCCAAGGGGAGCGCGAACAAGCCAGGGCTTGCTGATCAAGGAGGTGCTGAAAAACTTCACCGTCCAAAAGTTCAATGGTGAGGGCTATGATGATTGGGCCTGAAAAACTCTATTTCCGTCAGATCGGATTGCTGAAACTAATGATTGGGGAGAAGCCTAGACCGAGTGACCCCGCCCTTCAGGAAGATTGGAACGAGCGCGCCTCGGCTGGCTACTATTTGATGTCGCAGAGTTTGGAGCTGAACCAGCGTCACCACGTCATGCACCTGCTGCTGGA
The DNA here is from genome assembly GCA_948144175.1 of Closterium sp. NIES-65. Classification (NCBI taxonomy): domain Eukaryota; kingdom Viridiplantae; phylum Streptophyta; class Zygnematophyceae; order Desmidiales; family Closteriaceae; genus Closterium; species Closterium sp. NIES-65. Next base: position 110,435 of record CANXME010002232.1, on the reverse strand, counting down.
GGTTGAGTGCGGTCCGAAGGCGTGGACGGTGTTGAAGGAGCTGCACGCCCCTACCTCCGTCGCTGCGACGCTCATGATGGAGAGGGAGCTGTCCGCGTTGCGCCTAAGCAAGGGAGAGCCGGTACAACCCATCCTGGACAAGATGCGTGATCTCTACGCGAAGCTGGCGATCGCGGGGATCACCTACCCGGAGAAGACCAAGTGCCTGAAGATGCTCTCGCTGCTGCCGGAATCGTGGCTTCAATTCACGAGTGGATTGAGCCTGCCGCAGAACCAGAGCTTGTGGACGCTCGAGTGGGTGCGGACTAAGATTCCGGAGGAGGACTTCCATCGCCGCCAACTGAGGGGTGGAGACGACGGCAGCAGCGGCTACGGGATGCAAGGGAGTCGACATGACAAAAGACGTGACTTCGGTGGTGCTGGACGCGGTGCGAAGAAAGACGACGACTCCAACGACCAACAAGGAGGTACCGGTTGGGGTCGTGGTGCGAAATCTCGATGTGGGGGCAAGTCAGGTGCTGGTGGCAAAATGAAAGGGCGTTGCTGGTATTGTGAGAAGGAAGGGCACCCCTGGTTTTTGTGCTATAAGAAACCCGATGGATGGACCCCCCAAAATCGTCACCAGGATGGCGGCGCGCGGAGGAAACAGAAAAACGGCGCCAACATGGTCACTGATTCGTCCGACAACAACCCGAAGGGCAACGGCGGCGCGGAGAAGAAGAAGGAGCGCACCGCGGGCCATTTCTTCCATGTGGGAGACAAGGGGGAGCAAGGAGACGCATCTGCTAAGGTTGGAGCAGAGCTGCACCCCCTGGACTATTGGGTGTTGGACACAGGCGCTGCTTGGACAATGACGCCGCGCAAGGACCTGCTGGACGACGTACGCGCTGCACCGATTAACGAGGTGTGCTCTGCCTCTGGACACATGTTGAAGGTGGCTGGTGCAGGACGAGCTGCATTTTAGGGAGCGGATGGCAAGCCGGTGGTGCTACACGACGTTCTCCTCGTCCCCGACCTGAAGGCCAACCTTATCTCCCTCTGTAAGCTTGGCAAGGCTGGGGTGAACACCAACACAGATGGAGCTCGCACTTATAAGGGGAAGCTGGGCAATCGGGTGCTTTGGGATCTCCACGAGAGCAACGACGTGTACAGATCTATGTGGCAGCTGCCGGCCCTGGCGTGGCACGGTGGGGGGCAGGATGGAGAGGGGTCTGCATCCTAGGAGGAGTGCAACGCCGTTGGAGGGGTTGGTGTGAAAGTGTCGGCCAGATCTGGGGAGACAGATTGGGCAACGGCTCACTGACGTTTGGGGCATGTGGCAATGCCTTTGCTGAAGAACCTGGAGAAGGATGGAGCCGTTAAGGGCTTGAAGCTGAACGGACAACCACCTGATGATAACTGTGAAATTTGCCTCCTTTCAAAGTTCACCCGTTTCCCCTTCCATAGTGTGGCTGGCAGGAGCAAAAAGCCGTTGGAGCTGATCCACATGGACTTGGTGGGGCCGCTGCCGGTGCAAGGGCACAAGGGGGAGGGGTACTTCCTAACCATAGTGGATGACTAGAGCAGGCTAATGTGGGCGTATCCGCTGAAGCAGAAAGATCACGCCGCCTCCACGATTCAGGACGATTGGCTGCCGTTCGTGGAGAAGCAAGCGGAGTGTGTGGTGAAGCGGATTAGGACAGATCGGGGTGGTGAGTTCCTTGGAGCTGAGATGACGGCCTGGATCAAGAAGAGGGCATCCAGAGGGAGCTGACCACGGCTTACACCCCACAGTCTAACGGTGTAGCAGAACGGGCGAACCGGACAATTCTGGAGACAGCTAGGGCGCTGCTCATAGAATCTGGGCTGGGCAACTTGATGTGGCCCCATGCTGTTCGGCACGCTACCGTCGCTAGGAACAGGGTACTCACAAAGGTTGGGGATGACTCGTGGGTGCCGTTGGAGAGGTGGCTTGGGAGGAAGCCGCCGGTGGACATGCTGAGGCTGTTCGGTTGCATGGCAGTCGCCCACGTCCCCAAGACCTACCGCAGTAAGTTGGGGGCGAGTGCAATCTGGTGTGTGCATTTGGGGCTGGCTGTTGAGAGCAAGGGATGGCTGCTGTGGGAGCCTTCCAAGGGTGTGTTGTTTGACAACAAGGATGTGAAGTTTGTTGAGGGCATGATGTATGGGAGCTGGGAGAAACAGCCTGAGGCCAGGGTGTCCCAGCAAATGGAGCAGATCACCATGCAGCTGGACCTGACTCCTAGTGTGTGGGAGGAGGGAGAAGAGGCAGGTGTAGAGGGTGGTGATGGAAAGAAAGTACAGGAGGCACTTGCTGGTGGAGAAAATGATGTGGAGACTAGCACTAGTGGAGCTGCTGGATCTGAGGGGGGAGAGCAGCAGCAGGGGAAAACTAAGAAGCCGAAGGGTGTCGTTATGAAGGGATGGGAGACACCCATCTCCAGGCCAGGACGTACCCGTATGACTACTAAGAAGCTGACTCCAGGAGCTGATGTAGCGGAGCAGCAGCTTGGGACCGAGGAGGTATTGCTGATTCTACCGCATAGCTATGACCCGGATGAGGAGGATGAGCCTGCGTACTGTTTTTTTGCCCCTGCACCAGAGGAACCAGCTAGCATGGAGGAGGCATTAGCTGGACCAGATAGGGACAAATGGCTGGCTTCTAGGGATGGTGAGTACCAGAGCCTGCTGGAGAATGGGACTTGGGAACTAGTGGTGCTGCCTGAGGGAAAGAAAGCGGTACAATGCAAGTGGGTGCTAAGGATCAAGACTGACGACAAGGGGCAGGTCACCATCTACAAGAGTAGGTTGGTGGCTAAGGGGTTTATGCAGAAGGAGAAGCGGGACTTCAATGAGATCTTTGCTCCCACTGCCAAACCCCCTACCCTTCGTGTCTTGTTGGCAGATGCAGCCGTTGGTAAGAAGTTCATTATCCAGATGGACATATCAACGGCATTCCTCAACGGGATTGTGGAGAGGGATCCAGATCACAGGTGGTTGAAACTGCACCAGGAGAAGTTCATCAAGGAGCTGGGGGAGAAGTATGGGATTGAGAATGAGCGCAAGGTTGCAACTCCCCTGCCAGCAGAATTCAAGCTTGTGAAAGCTGCAGAGGATGAAGGGGTTGAAGCCGAGGAGCAGCAGCAATTTCAGTCCTTGGTAGGCAGCCTCTTGTATGCAGCAATTCACACGAGGCCCGACATCTCTTTTTCGGTTGGGCAGCTGGCCAGGGTGGTGCAAAATCCATCAGAGGAGCAGGTGGATGCAGCTGAGCGTGTGGTGAAGTATCTGAACTCTCACCCAAGCATTGGAGTTCAATACTCCGCATCTGTACAGGTGAAGCAGAAAGGGGTTGAGGTGCTGAAAGAGAAGGGGGAGAGGCTTGGAGAAGGCAAGCTTTTCCTCACTTGCTTTACCGATGCTACGTGGGCCTCTGAGAAGGAGAATTCCTCATCTGTGGGAGGATACATTTGCGTAGTTGGGGGAGGACCGGTTAGTTGGAGGTCAAAGAAGTAGACGGAGACAGCACTCTCTTCCGTGGAGTCAGAGTACATGGCAATGTTCCACGGGGTGAAGGAGGTGATTTGGCTGAGGAGGTTGTTAGAGGAGATTGGTCAGGAGCAGAAGGTTGCTACGCCGCTGTTTTGTGATAGCAAGGGGGCTCTTGGAATGGCCAGGAACGCTGTACTTCATGGGCTCAATAAGCACATGCGTATCAAGTGGCACTGGCTGCGTAAGGAGGTGAAGAGGGGGACGGTGAATCCGATCTACATCAAGACTCACCAGCAGCCAGCAGACTTCCTCACCAAGAGGCTTGCGGATGAGCCTCATTGGCGTTGTGTGCGCATGAGTGGAATGAGCATGAACTAGCATGGAATGATGGAAATGCAGCCGGGAGGCTGAGGGGGAGTGTGTTGGATGCAAATTCACATTGCACTACATCCTGCCGTCTGTTTGTACGAGTATAAGTGTGCGAATGCATTTGCGTGTGAATGGTATGTCCGTGTGTTTGTTTGCTTTCGCAATTTTCGCTTGAAGCATTTGCAGGTACTCGCACAATGTGCGCTGCGGCACAACATTGTACGCGCTATGAACAGTACAAGCAGAAAGGTCGAGCTCGCAAAGGAACCCAAGACGGATGCTTTGCGGTTCGGCTTACTTGATTGCGAAGATTCAGTTCTATCCAACTCGAAATTGTACTGTTTTTTTTGGTTGACTATAGTGTAGCAGGGCAGGCACTATAGGGGTACAATTTAGGTAAAGGTTGGATGTTGTTTGTCTGTATCTGCATGCTACAGGGCCAGGGTAAACCAGCGGAACCAGCATTTGGCTGGTTGGGCAAAGACAAAACAGGTTCTGTTTTTAGGACCTGAACCTGGTTGTTGTTTTCCCAGGTTGGAAAAACAGAACCAGAGGTTGTTTACCAACCTTCCACCTGCTATTTTGTCCAGCCAGGTTGGTTTTGTTGCTTGGAATTATTTGGGATCATCCCTGGTTGTTCCTAGGTTGATTCCCAAGGTCCTTGCTAGCTAGAGCTATTTATTCCTTCTCTGTTTGTACCTGAATATAGTCAATTTGATTCAAGCGAATTCCTCCCTTCCTGGAATTTCGTTTCTACGTGGTGCGACGGCGGAATGCTACCCGAGTCAACGCTAGTACGCTAGCACTCCAACGCTAGGCAAACGCTGTCCGAGCCATAACTTCGTAATGGCAGAACTTTTCGCGAGGCAACTTGGTTCATTTTAAATCTCTTGGAGAGAGCTTCGATATAGGAAATTCTCAGCTTAATCCGATCGACGGTCTGCACGATACGCTGCGCGACGTTCAAGGTACTCTTGCTGTTTTGACTAAGTCTCTCTTGATCCCTCTATCTACAAACTCGGACCCGAGGATAAGGGCCGGTCTTGTACCAAGCACCCAAGGACCCTTGGAGGTGACTTCGAGGAGAGGTTTAAGTTTGATAGAGTCTTAATAGCTTGAGTTTATTAGGCCCTTACACCAACAAGAATAGGGGTTGGTCTTGTACCAGGCACCCAAGGACCCTTGGAGGTTACCCCGAGGAGAGGTTTGAATTTTGATTAAGTCTTAATAGCTTGAGTTTATTAGGCCCTTACACCAACACGATATACCGCACAATGTCAGAATGTTATCTTATGCTTTAGCCTGTAGTGGGGTGCTCTATAGCGAGTACAACCCTTCTAGGGTTTGCTGTTTGTATCCTTATTCTTGCTAGTGCAATCCTCTTCTCTCTTCTAAACTTTCACATGGTATCTGAGTAGGTCGATCCTCTTGGATCGATTCTGTGGGTGGGCTCACCACCTCGTTGCTTCCGCTGCAGCTGCTACTGCTACTCTCTGTGCCGCACGCCCCGTGGCGTGCGGCAGTTTTTTCTTCCCGCCGTGCGCCCCGAGGCGCGCGGCGGTTTTCTGCCCACCGTGCGCTCCGAGGCGCGCGGCGGTTCTCGGCCCGCTGTGCGCCCAGAGGCGCGCGGTGGGCTTCTGCCCCGTCACTCGGCGCGTCCCCCTCGGGAGGCGCTGCGACGGGCGACGGGGACCCGCACGACGGCCCCGTCGCCGCCCGCAGCGGCCTTGTCGCCGCCCGCAGCGACCCCGTCCCCGCCCGCATCGACCGCGCCGTCGCCGCGCGCAGCGGCCCCGTCGCCGCCCGCAGCGACCCCATCACCGCCCTTGCACGCGGCCCTCGAGGGAGCCGCGATGGGCGACGGGAGGGGCGACCTGGGGGAGGGGGGCGGGCGCCGCCCCTTCTGCCGCCTGTTGTGGCGCCCTGGGAGGCCGCGCATCGGTCCCCCCCCCCCCCCCCTCCCCCCCCCCCCCCCTCTCCCCCCGTAACCTCCCTACCCGCCATCCCGCCCTGCCCTGTGTTAGGGTTTGGGGGTGGCGAGTAGGGGGTGGCGGGTGTGTGGTCTCCCTTGATCCTCCTCCTCCTCTGTCTCCCACTGCTGCAGCTGCCGCTGAGGGGGGGTGGGTGTGTGGGAGTCGACGGAGTCGTGCTAGGGGGTGGGGTGTGAGTGACCCTAGCGGTGTAGCAGCGGGTATGTGCCAGGGGGAGTGGGATAGTTTGGGGAAGCTGAATGGAGGTTGCTGTCGTGTCGCCAGCAGCACCTGTATTCCGGGGACTTCGTCCGGTAGCCCAGTCGTAGCCAGCTGTGCCAGCCGCCCGTGGGTCCGTTGCTCGTCTGCCGCTACTTTAGCCGCGGGGCCAGTTACTCCAGTATTCCGGAGCGTTGTTCCGGTAGCCGCTGTGCCAGTATGCCTCCTGTTGCCCCTGTGTATGCAGCTTCATCCGTCGCCTCCTATCTCCTCTCCTCTCACTCTCTCTCCTCCTCCTCACTTGCCCGTTGTAACTACCACTAGCTTTGCTCATAATTGTTAACTTTAAACTATTGCTTCTTGAACTTGTGCTCAGAATGTGTGGTGACATTGTCATCCACCCTGAGCTTGTACTGCTTTGCTTGCTCTGCTGATTAAACCCCATTTTGGCTATGGGGGTGTGTCACAATGTTATCATATGCTTTAGCCTGTAGTGGGGTTCTCTATAGCGAGTACAACTCTTCTAGGGTTTGCTGTTTGTATCCCCATTCTTGCTAGTGCAATCCTCTTTTCTCTTCTAAACTTTCACACGCAAGTAGTGCAGTACCCTCTTCGCAGCATCCATGTGCACCTTTCGGTGCCAACCAGGAGCCACGTAGCGAGCCAGAAGGCCAAGAGGGTACGCAAGGTCAGATCGAGTGCAGGTCATCAGGCACATGAGGCAGCCCACTAGCTCTAGATACGGGCCACTCGGCTCTACGGACTCGTCCGAAGGTGGAGCTGAGAGCGACTGGCCTGTAGCCAGAAGAGTGTGTTTTGGCTAGGACCAGGTGAAGCCGAAGCGCTGAAGGACCTGCTGCACCATGTGTGACTGAGTCAGTGTGATGGTGCAGCGTGCTCTGACCCGGGTGATTTGCAAGCCAAGGTAGCTGCGCAGTTCACCCAGGTCTGTGCACGTGTGTCTCTTCTGCAGCTCCGACTTCACCAGGGCGAGAGCCTCAGTGTAAGCAGTGGCAAAGACCAAGTCGTCGACGTACACGAGGATGTAGAACGGCGGCAGCGACGTGTCGGTGCGCAGAAACAGCGACGGGTCAGCAGTCTAAGGAGCAAACCTAAGAGCCGCAAGTGTAGTCCTCAGTGTGTCGTGCCACTCACGCGGCGCCTCGCGGAGACCGTAGACTGGCCGCAAGAGGCTCGACTGGGTACCAGGAGGAAACGACGTAGTGAAGCCAGGTGGGCGGCGCAGCCAGATCTCCTCGTGCAGGCTGCCCTGTAAGAAAGCTATGCTGAAGTCAAGAGAGTGAAGCTCGTAGTCACGCTGAGCGGCGACGTGCAGCAGCACCCGAAGAGTGGTCATCTTCGGGGTGGGGGAGAAGGTCCGAAAGAAGTCTACTCCCTCTCGTTAAATGAAACCTCGAGCAACATAACGAGCCTTGAAGACAGGCGGAGAACCTGGCGGCCGCTTCACACTGAAAATCCACATGCCACTGACGATGTTCGCCCCAGGAGGGGGAACCTCGTCAACGGAAGTGCCTGTGGACTTCCAGGATGCCATCTCTGCATCCATGGCTGTCTGCCACTGAGAGGAGTACTCACCCGCGATCGCCTCAGCGTAAGAGCGCGGGGTCGGGATGTCTGGTGCATCCGAGTCTCCCTCAGGGGCAAGCAGCATGGACACGAGATGAGGCGCAGTGGCTGCAAGACACTCAAGGTCCTCGTGCCTGTCCTCAATGACGTTTGTGGCAAGAGCACACTCACCCCCGACGGACGGAGGAGAGACAGACTCAGACTCAGCAACAAGACTAGCGGCGTAGTCTAGACGACAGGCACTAGCAAAGTCAACAAGCTCAGCGACTAAGGCAGACGCAGCAGTAGACTCAAATGACGGGTCAGTGACAACTCTGGCTAGCAGACGCGTGACAGCAGGGTGAGCCGCACGAGTGCGGTCAGACTCAGGCTCAGGAACGGTAGGAAGAGAAGACACAGGAGAGGACGGCAGGGGAATACGCTGCGAAGGAGAGGAAGGACGCCGGACTACGAGGTGGGTGTCGGTGACTGCCGGCTGACGCGAACGAGGAACACGACGACCAGGACGACCAGGACGACCAGTACGGACTGGCAAGACAGGACGCGATGCAGGCTCACGATGCTCAGTAAGACCCCCTGTCTGCTCAGTGTAAGGAGAAGGAGCAGGCAGCGGTGAGCCAGGCTGCAACGGAAGACCAGGAGATGAAGGGAGACTAAGAACCTGGCGTAGCACAGAGTCAGATGGTGGCGGAGATGATTGAGACGGTGGAGCAAAGAACAGGCGCGGCTGTGCAGTGCCACGAGCACTAGCAGCTCCAGCACCTCCAGCAGCTCCAGAACCCTTAGCGCCAGCTCCGAAAGGAGCAGCTCCACCAGCAGCATCACCCCCAGTCCCAGGGTCTCCAGCCTCAGTGTCTCCAGCGGTAGCACCCCCGGACCCAGGGTCTCCAGCAGTAGCACCCTCAGGCTCAGTACCTCCAGCCCCAGCAGCTCCAGTACCTCCAGTACGAGCACCTCTGGGACCAGCACCACTCCCAGCTCCAGTGACGTCAGCAGAAGTACCTCCAGCGGCTGAGCCCCGAGCTCCAGAAGTGCGACCCTGACGGCGACCGTACCAGTCGTGCAGCTGCTGTGAGGTGAGAGGCATACACGGACGAAGGCGGCTACTCCAAGGAGACCGCGCAACAACAGATCAGAACCCTCAGTGCCAGCACCCGCAGCAGCTCCAGAAACTCTGGCACCAGCACCCGTAGCAGCTCCAGAACCTCCAGTGCCAGCACCCTCAGTAGCTCCAGAACCTCCAGCTCCAGCACCCTCAGTAGCTCCAGAACCTCTGAAAGAAACAACTCCAACAGCAGAGTCACCAGCTCCAGCGCCTCCCATAGCAAGGCCCCTAGCTCCAGCAGCACGACCGTGACGGCCAGCGTACCACTCACGCAGCTGCTGTGGGGAGAGAGGGAGGCTACGACGAGAGTGCAGCGGCGAGGCACCAGCGTAGCAACTACGGAGACGGCTGCTCTAGGGAGACATCTCACCAGACGCCTCAGTGCCCCAAGGTGCAGCACCCCCAGATTCAGTACCCCCAGGCTCAGCACCTCCAGACTCCTCATGCCCAGGCTCAGCACCTCCAGTCTCCGCACCCCCAGGCTCCGCACCTCCACGCTCCGCACCCCCAGGCTCAGCACCCCCTGGCTCCCCACCCCCAGACCCAACACCCTCAGGCTCCGCACCCCGAGGCTCAGCACCCCCAGAAGCAGCACCCCGAGCAGGAACACCCTCAACAGGACCTGAGTCACCAGTCACCTCAACCGACGCAGTCAAGGGAGGAGGGTCTACCTGAGACACACCTGAAGGAGCAGGACCGGGAGTGGGGAGGGGGTCTACCAGGGGAGCACCTGGAGCGAGGAAGAGCGGCGGGGGGGGGGGGGAAAGAGGCAGTGCGGTAGGGGAAGAGACGGTAAAAGGGAACTGACTCGTCGAACGTGACGTCCTGAGAGGGGAAGACACGTCGCGAGGTGGGGTGGTAAAACTGCCAACCAGGCGCATCAGGGACAAAGCCAAGTAAGACACAGAGAATAGCGCGGGCGGAAAGCTTGTCCGCGGTGGTACCGCGGAAAAAGGTACGAGCACCCCAGACCCGGAAACACGACGCATTGCCAACCTTCCTTGTCCACAGCAGTGTGGGCGAGGTCTCCGGCAAGGAGACATGGGGCCAGAGGTTGAGCTAATGCGTGGCGTACCGGACCGCAAACGGCCACAGAAAATGGCGGGCAGCCGCATGGATCATGGAGGTACGAGCAACCCCATTCTGCTCCGGAGAGGCCGGAAGCGTGAACTGCCGTGCTCCTCACAGAAGGCTGCCAAGAGGTTGGAGGAAAACTCACCACCTCTATTAGAGTGCAGACGCAGGACGGGAAACTCCGTCCCGAACCGCTCGCAAAGCTGGAGACGAGCAGCATGGATCCAAGGGATCAAAACACCAGAGACCTCACCCTTGGTGCGCAATGGGAAGACCGTGGTGTAACGCGTGTAGTCGTCGACGACCAGCAAGAAGTACCGCTCGTGGCCCTGTCCACGGACACGGGCAAGGCCCCACACGTCCAGGTGGAGAGTCTGCAGGGGAGCCTCTGTGGGAGGGAACGAGGAGGAGTGAGGAGCGGCATGCTGCCGCCCCTCGATACAAGGAAGACAGGGAGGAGCAGGCGAGGGTGGGAGGGGAGGGAGAACCCTGGGAAGACCAGAGACAAGGACACGGCGGTGCATGCTACGAAGGCGCTGCACCAAGGGGTGACCAAGGCGGTGGTGCCAAAGGAGGGTCTAGTGCGACAGGGCGCGACACGAGCAGGGGGCCGACAACTGACGTGACGCAGACGCAGACACAGCTACGTGAGGGGACTCAGTGGTCACTGTGTACAGGCCCGACCCCGGCTGCCGAGTGAAGGTAACCAGGTGACGACCCGTCTGAGCACACGTGCAGTGTGTCACACGCTCGTAGGCAGGGTTGAACTGGTGAACACCCGCGTCCTGGAGCGCAGAACCCGCCACCAAGCTCGTAGAGAACGAGGGGAGGTAAAGACCCGACAGTGTGCCGGACGGGACAGCAGGACAAGGGAGGACAGTGGTAGAGGTCGCACGGACGGGACCCCCAGAGGGGTCTGCCAGGGAGACTGGAACCGGCCGACTGAGCGGCGTGAGGGTGGTGCTGTCGGGAAAGAAGGAGAGAGAAGCACCAGAGTCAAGTGTGAAGGTGTACAAGGCCTCAGCAGGCGCAGTACCAGAGAGAGTAGACTCACCAGCACCTGGAGCAGTAGCCTCACCTGTACCTAGAGCCGGAGACACACTAGCCCCTAGAGCAACAGCCTCACCAGCACCTACAGAAGCAGGCTCGATACCTGGGTCAGGCGGTACGCACAGGTAACAGGCATGATCAGCACTGGTAGGCAATGCATACATGGCAGTGAGAATAGCATCATAGTCAAGAGCAAATATATCTACCCTCTGTCCAAGCAGCTCCACCCAGTCGGGGAGCTCAGCCTCGTCGCCAAACTCGGTACTCCAGTGGGGTAGACAATATGGGGTACAACACTTTAAGGTTTTCCTACTTGTACCCACCTGCTTGCTAGTTCATTCATTCCTCATTTCTTCACATGGTATAGAGCAGGTTCCCTAGTGGGAACGTTTCCTAGGGCCCACCGAAAATTCGAATTTTTTTTTTTTCGTGCCCGAGTCGCGCCCCGCGTCCCCTGCCCTTTGTGGCCCCTTAGCCGCTCCCTCGCGGCCCCTCTCACGGACCCTCACGGCCCCTTAGCCGCTCCCTAGCGGCCCCACTCACGGCCCCTCGCGGCCCCTCTCACGGCCCCTCGCGGCCCCTTAGCCGCTCCCTAGCGGCCCCACTCACGGCCCCTCGCGGCCCCTCTATCACGGCCCCTCGCGGCCCCTTAGCCGCTCCCACACGGCCCCTCGCGGTCCCTCCGCGGCCGTTCGCGGCCCCTTGCGGCCCCTCCGCGGCCGTTCGCGGCCCCTCGCGGCCCCTCCTCGGCCGTTCACGGCCCCTCGCGGCCCCTCCGCGGCCGTTCGCGGCCCCTCGCGGCCCCTCTCGCGGCCCCTCCGCGGCCGTTCGAGGCCCCTTGCGGCCCTGTCGCGGCCCCTCGCGGCCCCTCGTGGCTCGTCGCGGCCCCTCCGCGGCTCCCTCGCGGCCCCGTTGCGGCTCCCTCGTCGCCCCTGCCCGCCGCGGCGCCCTGCCCTAACCCGCGCCCTGGAGCAGCCGCCACTGCAGCAGCCGCCCCGGGAGCAGCCGCCACTGCAGCAACCGCCCCTGGAGCAGCCGCCACTGCAGCAGCCGCCCCTGGAGCAGCCGCCACTCCAGCAGCCGCCCTTGGAGCAGCCGCCCCTGCAACAGGCGCCCCTGGAGCAGCCGCCCCTGCAGCAGCCGCGGAGCCCTCGCCCAGCAGTGGTAGCCGCCTCGCCGTTGCCGCAGTCGTACGCCTGCCCTTCTCGCCACTGGTGAGCACTGCCCTACCCGTACTGCTGTTACTGCTACTCTTGCTGCTACTGCTCTTTCTACTGCTACTTCTGCTCCTGGCGTGGCAAAATGCAGCTCCAGCGCCGTCCACATGAGTCCCTTTCCCCCCAACAGCTTTGTGAGTGGTACGCTAGTTGGGGTTGTAGGGGTGGCCGCGCTGCGACTACTGCTACTGCTTCTACTGCTGCTACTGCTGCTACTGCGGCTACCACTGCTTCTCCTGCTCCTGGCTGTGGCCGGATGCAGCTCCAGCGACGTCCGCGTGAGTCCCTCACGCCCCAGCAGCTTCGTGAGTGGTACGCTATCTGGGGTTGTCGGGGTGGCCGTAGTGGGAGTTGTTCTGGCGTGAGGAGTTTGGGAGCTACTTGTAGTGGCCAGGCGCAACTGCAGTGTAGTCCATGCGCGATCCTTTTGCCCCAGTAGCTTCGTGAGTGGTACGCTCAGCGTGGAGGGTCATGGAGTACTGCTCGCTGTCCGTACATCATTCGCACTTGTGCTCGGACTGGTCAGCCCTGCGGGACGCTTGGTCACGCCGAGTCCCGCTGCTTCGCCCGTCTGAGTGACGTCTGGCGTACGGAGTTTGGCGACGCCGCTGAGCTCCCCGACTGGGTGGAGCTGCTTAGGCAGAGGGTAGATATCTATGCTTTTGACTATGATGCTATCCTCACTGCCATGTATGCATTGCCTACTAGTGATGTGGGTGACTGTTACCTGTGTGTTCCGCCTCACCCGGGCATTGAGGCTGCTGCTCTAGGTGCTGGTGAGGCTGCTGCTCTAGGTGCTGGTGAGTCTGCTCCTCCAGGTGCTGGTGAGTCTGCTGCCCCAGGTGCGGGTGAGTCTGCTCTCTCAGGTACCACGTCGTTTCAGGTGTTACACACCTTCACCCTTCACTCGGGTGCTTCTCGCTCCTTCTTTTGAGACCGCACCACACTCACTCCGCTTAGTCGGCCGGTTGCAGTCTCCCTGGCAGACCCCTCTGGAGGTCCCGTCCTTGCCCACTTCTCCACTGTCTTACCGTGTCCGGCGGACCCTTCTGGCTCCCTGTCAGGTCTTACCTCCCCTCGTTCTCTACGAACTTGGTGAGTGGTGCTGACCTACAGGACACAGGGATTGATAAGTTCACTCCTGCTCGTCAGTGAATGACCCACTATACGTGAGCTCGGACGGGCCAACACTTGGCCACGTTTACCCGTCAGCCGGGGTCGAGCCTGTACACACCGACTACTGAGTCTCCTCAGGTAGCTGCGACAGGTCAGGTGTTTGCTGCAGCGTCCAGGTCTGGTCCTGAGTCTGCCCCCTGCTCGTCTCGTCTCCTGTCTCACCAGACTCTCCTCTGGCACCACCGCCTTGGTCACCCCTCACTGCTTCGTCTCCGAGGCATGGCCTCTCATTTCCTTGTCTCGGGTCTCCCCTGGTCCCTCTCTTCTCTTCCTCCGGGGCCTGGCCCCACCTGCGTTCCCTGCGTCGAGGGGCAGCAGCGCGCCGCTCCTCACTCCTCCGAGTTTCCTCCGACAGAGGCTCCGCTGCAGACGCTTCACATGGACATGTGGGACCCAGCCCGCGTCCGTGGACATGGTCACGAGCGTTACTTCCTTCTGGTGGTTGACGACTACTCGCGTTACACCGCAGTCTTCCCCTTGCGCATCAAGGGTGACGTCACTGAGGTGTTGATCGACCGGATCCGCGCAGCTCGTCTCCAACTCAGAGAGAGTTTCGGGTCGGACTTTCCTGTTCTGCGTCTGCACTCTGACAGAGGCAGGGAGTTTTCCTCTGCCCGTCTGGGAGCCTTCTGTCGTGCATAGGGCATCCGCCAGACCTTCACGCTTCCTACATCTCCACACCAAAATGGGATTGGTGAGCGCCGCATTGGCATGGTCATCGACGTCGCTCGTACGACCATGATCCATGCGGCTGCTCCCCATTTTCTGTGGCCGTTTGCGGTTCAGTACGCAGCGCATCAGCTCAAACTTCAGCCCTGGGTCTCCTTGCCATAGACCTCCCCCACCTTGCGGTGGACGGGGAAGGTTGGCGATGCGTCTGCGTTTCGGTTCTAAGGATCTCGGGCGTTTGTCCGCGACTTGTCTGCGGACAAGCTGTCCCCCCGTGCTGTTCCCTGCGTCTTCCTTGGCTTCCCCCCTGACGCGCCTGGTTACCACCCCACCTCGCGCCGTGTTCTATCCTCCCAGGACGTCACCTTTGACGAGTAGGTGCCTTACTACCATCTCTTTCCCTACCGCACTGCGCCCCTCCCCCCGCCGCCGCTCTTCCTTACGCCAGGTCCTCCCCCGGTAGACCCTCTCCCCCCTCAGGGTCCTGCGCCGTCAGGTGTGTCCCAGGTAGACGCAGTCGAGCCTGTCGAGGTAGCTGTTGACTATGGTGCTGCTAGGGGTGCTGAGCCTGCGGGTGCTGGGTCTGGGGGTGCTGAGCCTGGGGGTGCGGAGCCTGGAAGTGCTGAGTCCAGGGGTGCTGAGCCTGCGGGTGCCGGGTCTGGGGGTGCCGAGCCTCGGGGTGCTGAGCCTGGGGGTGCGGAGCCTGGGGGTGCTAAGTCTGCCTCGTCGAGGTGGGAGCTACTCTCTCCGCAGGAGCTGCGCGAGTGGTTTGCCCGCCGCTGGAGCCGTGCTGCTGGAGCTGGAGGTACTACTGTTGCTGCTGGTCCTGGAGGTGCTCGTACTGGCGGTACTGGAGCTGCTGGGACTTGGGGTGCTGCTGGGGCTGCTTGAGTTAGTCCCGCTGGAGGTACTGCTGGAAATGCTGGCGGTGCTGGAGCTGACGGTCCTGCTGGAGTTCGTGCTGCTGGAGCTGCTGGAGGTGGAGCTGCTGGGGGTGTTGGCGCTGGTGGTTCTGCTGGCACTGGTGTTTCTGAGGGTGCTGGAGTTGGCGCTGGTGGAGCTGGAGGTGCTGCTGGCGCTGGTGCTGCCGCTGGGGGTACTGGTGCTGTCCCTCCTGGTTCGGAGGCGCTGCGCGGCCGAGGCCGTACTTCGTTCTGCTCCTTGAGCAGATTCTTGGTCTCCCGCCCTCTACTGGTCCTGCTCCTCCCTTAGAGTGTCCACAGCATGTCCAGTCACGGTCACAGTTACAGCTTGCCTCCACTCTGCCTGCTCCTTCTCCCTACACTGGTCCTACTGGAGGTCTTGCTGAGCGTCGTGAGCCTGCGTCTCGTCCTGCGTCGCCTGTTTGTGCTGCTCGCACTAGTGGTCGTGCTCCGCGTCCGCGTCCTCCTGCGGTCCCCGGCACACACTAGATGGCATTGCGTCCTTCCACTGCTCCTCTGCGTGTCCCGTTGCCGTCTCCTCCAGAGTCCTCTCTTCCTACTCTTGCTGACCCGGAGTCTGACTCTCTTCGTGCTGCCAGTCCTACTGTCACGCGTCTCCTGGCTACTGTTGTCACTGACCCTTCTTTTGAGTCCACTGCTGCGTCTGCCTTAGTTGCTGAGCTTGTCGACTTTGCTGCTCGCTGTCGTCTAGACTACGCTGCTAGTCTTGTTGCTGAGTCTGAGTCTGTCTGTCCTCCGTCCGTCGGGGGTGAGTGTGCTCTTAGCACAGACGTCCTTGAGGACAAGCAGGAGGAGTTCCAGTGTTTTGCTGCTGCTTTGCCTCATCTCGTGTCCACGCTAATTGCCCCTGAGGGAGACCCTGATGCACCAGACATCCCGACTCCTCGATCGTACGCTGAGGCGATCGAGGGTCCCTACTCCTCACAGTGGCAGTCAGCCATGGATGAAGAGATGGCTTCTTGGAAGTCCTCAGGCACCTACATTGACGAGGTTCCCCCACTTGGGGCCGGCCAGACTGGCCGATGCACCATTTTCTCTACACATGTGCGTTAGTTACTTTTCAAACCCTTACGTTCACTCGATTAATATATTTCCTACCTTATATTTGAGTGAGACCACTAGATTCCGTGTACTATGCGAGGTCTGAGTGGTTCCGTGGCATGTGGATTTTCAGGGTGAAGCGGCCGCCGGGTTCTCCGCCTGTCTTCAAGGCGCGTTACGTGGCTCGAGGCTTCAGCTAGCGGCAGGGAGTTGACTACTTTCAGACCTTCTCTCCCACCCCGAAGATGACCACTCTTCGGGTGCTGCTGCACATAGCCGCTCAGCGCGACTACGAGCTTCACTCTCTTGACTTCAGCACAGCTTTCCTGCAGAGCAGCCTGCACGACGAGATCTGGCTGCGCCGCCCACCTGGCTTCACTGGGTCGTTTCCTCCTGGTACCCAGTGGAGCCTCCGGCGGCCAGTCTACGGTCTCCGCCAGGTGCCCCGTGAGTGGCACGACACACTGAGGACTACACTTGCGGCTCTTGGGTTTGCTTTGTCTACTGCCGACCCATCGCTGTTTCTGCGCACCGACACCTCTTTGCCGCCGTTCTACATCCTCGTGTACGTCGACGACTTGGTCTTTGCCACTGCTGACACTGCTGGACTCGCCCACGTGAAGTCCGAGCTGCAGAAGAGACACACGTGCACAGACCTGGGTGAACTGCGCAGCTACCTTGGCTTGCAGATCACCCGGGATAGAGCACAGCGCACCATTACCCTGACTCACTCAAACATGGTGCAGCAGGTCCTTCAACGCTTCGACTTCACGTACTCCTCGCCTCAGGCCTCCCTTCTGTCTACTCGCCACTCGCTCTCAGCTCTGCCTTCGGATGAATCCGTAGAGTCTAGTGGCCCGTACCCAGAGCTTGTTGGCTGCCTCATGTAGCTGATGACCTGCACACGACCTGACCTTGCATACCCTCTTAGCATCTTGGCACGCTATGTTGCTCCTGGAAGACACCGACCAGAGCACATGGCTGCAGCGAAGAGGGTGTTGCGCTACTTGTGCAGTACGTCGGGTATGGGGCTAGTGCTTGGAGGGCGACGTCTAGTGGTCCTCACAGGCCACGCAGACGCTTCTTGGGCTAACGACCAGGCTACGCAGCGGTCGTCACAGGGTTACACCTTCAGCCTTGGCTCCGGCTCTGTTTCGTGGCGGTCTACCCGCTCGTCTTCTGTTCTCGGCTCCAGCTGTGAGGCTGAGATCTACGCGGGGGCCATGGCTGCACAGTAGCTACGCTGGCTCACCTACCTACTGATTGACCTAGGAGAGCCGCCTCGTTCTCCTCCAGTTCTGTACGTAGTTAACAAGGCCATGCTGGCCTTGTGTCGGGAGCACAGACCGGAGCACAGAACGAAGCATATTGCTCTTTGCTACTTCCTTGCTCGTGAGCTGCAGCAGCGTGGTCAGCTGCACCTTGCTTACGTGGCCTGTCAGGCAAACACTACTGATATCTTTACCAAGGCACTTCCGCCTTGTGATCATCAGCTCTTCTGTACTATGCTAGGTCTTGTGCCTACTTGGCCTCACTTGCTCACTTTTTGACTTTGCTAGTACTGTGATCTTTCTATACCTGCACTTGCTTGTTGACCTTTATATACGATCTTGCATGTGAACTGGCCTTGTGGCCTTGCTCTTGTGCTCGGACTGTGTGGTGTTGTTGTGATCCACCCTGAGCTTGCTTTGCTTTGTTGGTGTAAGGGCCTAATAAACTCAAGCTATTAAGACTTTATCAAACTTAAAACCTCTCCTCGGGGTCACCTCCAAGGGTCCTTGGGTGCCTGGTACAAGACCAGCCCCTATCCTCGGGTCCGAGTTTGTAGAGAGAGGGATCAAGAGGGACTTAGTCAAAACAGCAAGAGTACCTTGAACGTCGCGCAGCGTATCGTGCAGACCGTCGACCGGATTTAGCTGAGAATTTGCTATATCGAAGCTCACTCTAAGAGCTTTAAAATAAGCCAAGTTGCCTCGCGAAAAGTTCTGCCATTACGAAGTTATGGCTCGGACAGCGTTAGCCTAGCGTTGGAGTGCTAGCGTACTAGCGTTGACTCGGGTAGCATTCCGCCGTCGCACCGCGTAGACAAGAAATTCCAGCAAGGAAGGAATTCGCTTGAATCAATTTCACTATATTCAGGTACAAACAGAGAAGGAATAAATAGCTCTAGCTAGCAAGGACCTTGGGAATCAACCTGGGAACAACCAGGGATGATCCCAAATAATTCCAAGCAACAGAACCAACCTGGCTGGACAAAATAGCAGGTGATAGGTTGGTGAACAACCTCTGGTTCTGTTTTTCCAACCTGGGGAAACAACAACCAGGTTCAGGTCCTAAAAACAGAACCTGTTTTGTCTTTGCCCAACCAGCCAAATGCTGGTTCCGCTGGTTTCCCCTGGCCCTGTAGCATGCAGATACAGACAAACAACATCCAACCTTCACCTAAATTGTACCCCTATAGTGCCTGCCCTGCTACACTATAGTCAACCAAACAAAACAGTACAATTTCGAGTTGGATAGAACTGAATCTGCGCAATCAAGTAAGTTGAACCGCAAAGCTTCCATCTTGGGTTCCTTTGCGAGCTCGTCCTTTCTGCTTGTACTGTTCATAGCGCGTACAATGTTATGCCGAAGCGCACATTGTGCGAGTACCTGCAAATGCTTCAAGCGAAAATTGCGAAAGCAAACAAACACACAAACATACCATTCACACGCAAATGCATTCACACACGCATACTCGTACAAACAGACGGCAGGATGTCGTGCAATGTGAATTTGCACCCAACACACTCCCCCTCAGCCTGCCGGCTGCATCCCCATCATTCCATACTAGTTCATGCTCATTCCACTCATGCGCACACAACGCCAATGAGACTCATCCGCAAGCCTCTTGGTGAGGAAGTCTGCTGGCTGCTGGTGAGTCTTGATGTAGATCGGATTCACCGTCCCCCTCTTCACCTCCTTACGCAGCCAGTGCCACTTGATACGCATGTGCTTATTCAGCCTATGAAGCACAGCGTTCCTGGCCATCCCAAGAGCTCCCTTGCTATCACAAAACAGCGGCGTAGCAACCTTTTGCTCCTGGCCAATCTCCTCCAACAGCCTCCTCAGCCAAATCACCTCCTTCACCCCATGGAACATCGCCATGTACTCTGATTCCACGGAAGAGAGTGCTGTCTCCGTCTGCTTCTTTGACCTCCAACTAACCGGTCCTCCCCCAACTACGCAGATGTATCCTCCCACAGATGAGGAATCCTCCTTCTGAGAGGCCCACGTAGCATCAGTAAAGCAAGTGAGAAAAAGCTTGCCTTCTCCAAGCCTCTCCCCCTTCTCTTTCAGCACCTCAACCCCTTTCTGCTTCACCTGTGCAGATGCGGAGTATTGAACTCCAATGCTTGGGTGAGAGTTCAGATACTTCACCACACGCTCAGCTGCATCCACCTGCTCCTCTGATGGATTCTGCACTACCCTAGCCAGCTGCCCAACCGAGAAAGAGATGTCGGGTCTCGTGTGAACTGCTGCATACAAGAGGCTGCCCACCAAGGACTGAAATTGCTGCTGCTCCTCGGCTTCAACCCCTTCATCCTCTGCAGCTTTCACAAGCTTGAATTCTGCTGGCAGGGGAGTTGCAACCTTGCGCTCATTCTCAATTCCGTACTTCTCCCCAAGCTCCTTGATAAACTTCTCCTGGTGCAGCTTCAACCACCTGTGATCCAGATCCCTCTCCACGTGCATCCCGAGGTAGTACTTTACCTCCCCAAGGTTCTTGCACTTGAAGTTCTCCATCAGCTGCTGCTGCACCTTCTGGATCTCCTTCATGCTGCTGCTAAAGAGAAGAATGTCGTCCACATAGACCAGAAACAGCACCAGCTTCTCCCCCTCCCCCTTGAGAAAGAGGCTCTCATCACAGCTGCTGGTCCTGAATCCCATCTCCTCTAAAACAGCTGCCAACTTCTGGTACCAGCAGCGTGGCGCCTGCTTCAAGCCGTAGATGGACTTTTTCAGCTTGCACACCCTGCCCGTACCATCCTCATACCCAGGTGGCTGCGTCATGAACACCTCCTCCTCTAAAATCCCGTTGAGAAATGCCGTTGATATGTCCATCTGGATAATGAACTTCCCACTAACGGCTGCATCTGCCAACAAGACACGAAGGGTAGGGGGTTTGGCAGTGGGAGCAAAGATCTCATTGAAGTCCCGCTTCTCCTTCTGCATAAACCCCTTAGCCACCAACCTACTCTTGTAGATGGTGACCTGCCCCTTGTCGTCAGTCTTGATCCTTAGCACCCACTTGCATTGTACCGCTTTCTTTCCCTCAGGCAGCACCACTAGTTCCCAAGTCCCATTCTCCAGCAGGCTCTGGTACTCAGCATCTCTGGAAGCTAGCCATTTGTCCCTATCTGGTCCAGCTAATGCCTCCTCCATGCTAGCTGGTTCCTCTGGTGCAGGGGCAAGAAAACAGTACGCAGGTTGATCCTCCTCATCCGGGTCATAGCCATGCGGTAGAATCAGCAATGCCTCCTCAGTCCCAAGCTGCTGCTCCGCTACATCAGCTCCTGCAGTCAGCTTCTTAGTAGCCATACGGGTACGCCCTGGCCTGGAGACGGGTGTCTCCCATCCCTTCATAATAACACCCTTCGGCTTCTTAGTTTTCCCCTGCTGCTGCTCTCCTCCCTCGGATCCAGCAGCTCCACTAGTGCTACCGCTGATCTCCACACCATCACCTCCACCAGCAGGTGCCTCCTGCACCTTCTCTTTATCACCACCCTCTGCAGCTGCCTCCTCTCCCTCCTCCCACACACTAGGAGTCAGGTCCAGCTGCATGGTGATCTGCTCCATCTGCTGGGACACCCTGGCCTCCGGCTGTTTCTCCCAGCTCCCATACATCATGCCCTCAACAAACTTCACATCCCTGCTGTCAAATAACACACCCTTGGAGGGTTCCCACAGCAGCCATCCCTTGCTCTCAGCAGCCAGCCCCAAATGCACACACCAGATTGCACTCGCCCCCAACTTACTGCGGTAGGTCTTGGGGACGTGGGCGACTGCCATGCAACCGAACACCCTCAGCATGTCCACCGGCGGCTTCCTCCCAAGCCACCTCTCCAACGGCACCCACGAGTCATCCCCAACCTTTGTGAGTACCCTGTTCCTAGCGACGGTAGCGTGCCGGACAGCATGGGGCCACATGGAGTTGCCCAGCCCAGATTCTATGAGCAGCGCCCTAGCTGTCTCCAGAATTGTCCGGTTCGCCCGTTCTGCTACACCGTTAGACTAAGGGGTGTAAGCCGTGGTCAGCTCCCTCTGGATGCCCTGCTTCTTGAGCCAGGCCGTCATCTCAGCTCCAAGGAACTCACCACCCCAATCTGTCCTAATCCGCTTCACCACACACTCCGCTTGCTTCTCCACGAATGGCAGCCAATCTTCCCGTATCGTAGAGGCGGCATGGTCCTTCTGCTTCAGCGGATATGCCCACATAAGCCTGCTCCAATCATCCACTATGGTCAGAAAGTACCGCTCCCCCTTGTGTCCCTGAACCGGCAGCGGCCCCACCAAGTCCATGTGGACCAGCTCTAACGGCTTCTTGCTCCTGCCAGCCACACTATGGAAGGGGAAACGGGTAAACTTTGAGAGCAAACAGATTTCACAGTTATCATCGGGTGGTTGTCCGTTCAGCTTCAAGCCCTTAACGGCTCCATCCTTCTCCAGTTGCTTCAGCAAAGGCATTGCCACATGCCCCAAACGTCGGTGTGCAGTTGCCCAATCTGTCTCCCCAGATCTGGCCGACACTTTCACACCAACCCCTCCAACGGCGTTGCACTCCCCCTGGGATGCAGACCCCTCTCCAGCCTGCCCCCCACCGTGCCACGCCAGCGCCGGCAGCTGCCACATAGATCTGTACACGTCCTTGCTCTCGTGCAGATCCCAAAGCACCCGATTGCCCAGCTTCCCCTTATAAGTGCGAGCCCCATCCGTGTTGGTGTTCACCCCAGCCTTGCCAAGCTTACGGAGGGAGATGAGGTTGGCCTTCAGTTCGGGGACGCGAAGAACGTCGTGCAGCACCACCGGCTTGCCATCCGCTCCCTTAAATGCAGCTCGTCCCGCACCAGCCACCTTCAACATGTGTCCAGAGGCAGAGCACACCTCATTAATCGGTGCAGCGCGTACGTCGTCCAGCAGGTCCTTGCGCGGCGTCATTGTCCAAGCAGCGCCTGTGTCCAACACCCAATAGTCCAGGGGGTGCAGCTCTGCTCCAGCCTTAGCAGATGCGTCTCCTTGCTCCCCCTTGTCTCCCATATGGAAGAATTGGCCCGCGGTGCGCTCCTTCTTCTTCTCCGCACCGCCGTTGCCCTTCGGGTTGTTGTCGGACGAATCAGCGACCATGTTGGCGCCGTTTTTCTGGTTCCTCCGCGCGCCGCCATCCTGGTGACGATTCTGGGGGGTCCATCCATCGGGTTTCTTATAGCACAAAAACCAGGGGTGCCCTTCCTTCTCACAATACCAGCAACTCCCTTTCATTTTGCCACCAGCACCCGACTTGCCCCCACGTCCAGATTTCGCACCGCGACCCCAACCGGTACCTCCTTGTTGGTCGTTGGAGTCGTCGTCTTTCTTTGCACCGCGTCCAGCACCACCGAAGCCACGTCCTTTGCCACGTCGGCTCCCTTGCATCCCGTAGCCGCTGCTGCCGTCGTCTCCACCCCTCGGTTGGCGGCGACGGAAGTCCTCCTCCAGAATCTTCGTCCGCACCCACTCGAGCGTCCACAAGCTCTGGTTCTGTGGCAGGCTCAATCCGCTCGTAAATTGAAGCCACGATTCCGGCAGCAGCGAGAGCATCTTCAAGCACTTTGTTTGCTCCGGGTAGGTGATTCCTGCGGTCGCCAACTTCGCGTAGAGGTTGCGCAATTTGTCCAGGACAGGTTGCACCGGCTCTCCCTCGCTCAGGCGCAACGCGGACAGCTCCCTCTCCAGCATCAATGTTGCAACAACGGAGGTCGGGGCGTGCAGCTCCTTCAACACGGTCCACGCCTTCGGACCGCACTCAGCCTCCGGCAGCAGGTGCATGACGTGGTGACGCTGGTTCAGCTCCAAACTCTGCGACATCAAGTAGTAGCCA
The DNA here is from genome assembly GCA_948144175.1 of Closterium sp. NIES-65. NCBI lineage: Eukaryota > Viridiplantae > Streptophyta > Zygnematophyceae > Desmidiales > Closteriaceae > Closterium > Closterium sp. NIES-65. Next base: position 87,405 of record CANXME010002232.1, on the reverse strand, counting down.
GCCGAGGCGCGCTCGTCCCAATCTTCCTGAAGGGCGGGGTCACTCGGTCTAGGCTCCTCCCCAATCATTAGTTTCAGCAATCCGATTTGACGGAAATAAAGTTGCATTTTCCAGGCCCAATCATCATAGCCCTCACCATTGAACTTCTCGACGGTGAAGTTTTTCAGCACCTCCTTGATCAGCGAGCCCTGGCTTGTTCGCGCTCCCCTTGGCGCAGAAACACCAGAATCATGGCTGCCACTACGATCTTGGGCTGAAGATTCACCAGCTACCGCCGAGGTGTTGCCTGCCATAGTTACCTATATCGAGGATTACTATAACGCAGCTCTGATACCAGCTTGTTGGTGTAAGGGCCTAATAAACTCAAGCTATTAAGACTTTATCAAACTTAAAACCTCTCCTCGGGGTCACCTCCAAGGGTCCTTGGGTGCCTGGTACAAGACCAGCCCCTATCCTCGGGTCCGAGTTTGTAGAGAGAGGGATCAAGAGGGACTTAGTCAAAACAGCAAGAGTACCTTGAACGTCGCGCAGCGTATCGTGCAGACCGTCGACCGGATTTAGCTGAGAATTTGCTATATCGAAGCTCACTCTAAGAGCTTTAAAATAAGCCAAGTTGCCTCGCGAAAAGTTCTGCCATTACGAAGTTATGGCTCGGACAGCGTTAGCCTAGCGTTGGAGTGCTAGCGTACTAGCGTTGACTCGGGTAGCATTCCGCCGCTGCACCGCGTAGACAAGAAATTCCAGCAAGGAAGGAATTCGCTTGAATCAATTTCACTATATTCAGGTACAAATAGAGAAGGAATAAATAGCTCTAGCTAGCAAGGACCTTGGGAATCAACCTGGGAACAACCAGGGATGATCCCAAATAATTCCAAGCAACAGAACCAACCTGGCTGGACAAAATAGCAGGTGATAGGTTGGTGAACAACCTCTGGTTCTGTTTTTCCAACCTGGGGAAACAACAACCAGGTTCAGGTCCTAAAAACAGAACCTGTTTTGTCTTTGCCCAACCAGCCAAATGCTGGTTCCGCTGGTTTCCCCTGGCCCTGTAGCATGCAGATACAGACAAACAACATCCAACCTTCACCTAAATTGTACCCCTATAGTGCCTGCCCTGCTACACTATAGTCAACCAAACAAAACAGTACAATTTCGAGTTGGATAGAACTGAATCTGCGCAATCAAGTAAGTTGAACCGCAAAGCTTCCATCTTGGGTTCCTTTGCGAGCTCGTCCTTTCTGCTTGTACTGTTCATAGCGCGTACAATGTTATGCCGAAGCGCACATTGTGCGAGTACCTGCAAATGCTTCAAGCGAAAATTGCGAAAGCAAACAAACACACAAACATACCATTCACACGCAAATGTATTCACACACGCATACTCGTACAAACAGACGGCAGGATGTCGTGCAATGTGAATTTGCACCCAACATGCTTTGCTTGACTGGTCTTGTGACCTCTTGTTCTCCCCCACTTTGCCTATGGGGGTGTGTCAAACTCATATGCTATAGTCTGTGTAGGCTGTAGTGGGGTAGACAATATGGGGTACAACACTTTTAGGTTTTCCTACTTGTACCCACCTGCTTGCTGGTTCATTCATTCCTCAATTCTTCACAAAGGCGGCTATCGGAATGATGTGAGAGGAGGAAGCCGCATTCCCAGGGGCTCACCGATGGAACTCTGCGTCGTTGCCAAAAGTAGAAGTGGCGGAGCTGTACAGGCGTGGAACTGACATAGAAGAATTATGTGATGCGGAGATAACTCAATCAATGAGAGCTAGACTATGGGCTAGGCACGGGGTAGGAGGGATATTTGCATTTGTTCCTTAGTCGCTTCCTTGTGTGCCCACTTCTTGCTAGTTCACGGGGAGAATTGGCAAGAGTTTCACTAAGGAAAGTTGACAACAATGGTAGCAATAACATTGGCAACACAGACTACATCAGAGGTAGCTAGGCTGCTGGTCGACCTCCAGCGCAGCATGGTTGACCGCAATCCTGCTCAGTAGAGCTCGCACTGCTCCAGCGTTGCCGAGTAGCGAGTCGCCAATGTTGCAAGTCCATGGTGTGCCAACGCAGTAGCAAGGTGGCTGCACAACGTTGCACCCGCAGGACAACGGTGCATCTGCTTCGCAGGTGCGTGCAGCTGGTTGGTGCACCACTCGTTGCCACGTGTACAGCACAGGTGCCCAGGTCAAATCCACGCCAGCGACCACGCCCACCAGCCACGTCGACCTTGGAATACCACTTTCGAGGTTAGCCTCACCACGAACACCTGGGAGACCGTCGCGTGCCTCCGCAGGAACCCCGTCGCCCGGGATACCTGGTCGACCAGGCAACCACTGCGTCGACCAGCTCCTCGTTGTGCCCATCGACCACCAAGGTCAACAACCACAACTGGTCTACCGGACCAAGTCGACCACGCACCTCGTCGACCAGCTCCTGGTTGAAAACACTCCTGGTCGGCCAACTCCAGGTCGACCAGCACAACTGTCATCCGACCACCCAAGTATGTTGCCCCAAGTCGGCGTCACCAAGTCAACGCCCTCCACAGGTCGACCTTACAATCGACCTCCCGAAGTCGGTGCCCTCCCGAAGTCGGCACCCATGCAGTGGCCCCCGTTCAGGCCGAGCAGCCCCATTGACCAGCTTGCCCACTGCTGCAGGTCAGCTGTGAGAGTACGACGGCTTATGCCAGCTATGCTTGCTTGCCTTTACTTTATCATGCTATTTCTAGCATAGGATAATTATATGCATGCATGAATTGCTTGATTTCCTAGGCTAGATGCTTTCCTATATTTTATTATAGTTATAGCACCGAGCTAGGTTGCGTGCACCGAATTCTGGCTTTTCGTTTGCCACCGAATTGCCTTCTACCGAATTCGGGAAGGATGTGTTCGGGACGCTTCGCGACCCGCGGAACCTTCGCGTAACACCTGGTTACAGGGCCTTGTGTCGAGCCTATATATAGCCGCGTGTTGTACCTAGGTGATTCATTCAATTCGATTCAATTCACATTCTCTTTTCTGAGCTCGATCCTAGATTCTCACACTTGGTAATCAGAGCGGGTTTTCACGCGAGGTCTTTAACCGCTTAGTTCCGGCCTTTAAAAAACCGCGGGGGCGACGACGAAAGCGCCGATACGGGTATGTAGAACCAGTTCCGCACAATTTTACTAAGTCCCCCTCGATTCGGTTTTCGAACACCCAACAGATTTACTGGTGGAAGGGTTGGAGTTTTGACCGTTCGATCGAGTTTCATCTCAACAGCGCAGAGAATTTCGCCCAAAAAAGTTGGAATTTGGAGCGTCGGATTGATTTTATCCTCAACGGCCAAGATCGGACGCGGATTTCGCCTAGGGGAGATTTACGCGACCGACAGAATTCGCGCTCGTCGATCCTTTAGTCAACTTGACTCGCAGTAAGTCGACCAGCATCTAGAATTCGATTTTTTTCGTCGCGCATCTTCCTGTAAATCGCCAAATGGAGGGAAAAGGAGATATTTTAGTACAGAAAATCGCGGAGTTACGTGCAGAGCATAAGCAAATACATATGTCGCTCCCACGACTCGAAAAACTCCTTGCGAACCAGTCGGCAACCGCCACAGCAGCAGCGACAACAGTAGCAGCAGCAGCAGCAGCGGCATTACCGACAATTCTACATGCGACAACGGCAGCAGCTACAGTTAACCTCGAAGTAGTGAAGCCGAGGCTACCGGAGGCGTTCGATCCTACAGTAAAAAGGAACGATGTTCGTCGATTTGTAGCTGAAATCGAAATTTACTTCGAAGCCGTTGGATGCACGACCCCGACAAAAGACGCAATGCGCATACCGCTCGCACCAACACTGTTACGAGGCCCAGCTCTAGAGTGGATCAATAACAGAATAGTCCAAGGCGAGGGGACGTGGGCGCAGTTTCCGGCAGCACTGATCGAACAGTTCGACACGTTGAACAGTAGCTACTACGGAACACGACGCAACAAGCCAACTAGTGGCATGGGGCGATTGGCACCACTCACAACGGCCAACCCGATGGAGAACGACGAGAGCGATGTGGAGCAGCGGCTAGCAAATAATGAGACGTGCAAATTTTGCGGCGCTACAGGAAATCGTATCTTGGCATGTTGGAAAATGAAGAGAAGGTGTGCGGAGCTGAAGGACAAGAACAGTGCGGCACCCCCAAGGCAGAAAACGGACAGCGTGGCAACTTCGGAGAGGGCGAAAAAAGGAGAATATGGTGGCGCAAATTTAAACCGTCACGACCAGCCGGCACCAGGGGAAATCGCCGAGACTAATGGAGGATCCGCGAAACAAGACCCTGCACCGACCGGGAAACTCCAGCCGTATACCCCGACAAGTAAGAATATTACTTCTCGTGGGTTTGAAGCCTTTATTAAGGGAGAGTCAGAAATTAAACCGGTACCGGGTATTATGGGGACCCTACTCCAGAGCGCTAATATGGGTCGAGCGTTCCGAGGAGTTAATATTCTCTCCCAGCAGCACTGTTTAAAGGCTCCCTGCTCCCCACAGATGAAGCCTACACAGCTGCAAAGGCTTAGTGGAAGGTTCCAGGCCCAAGAGAAGCCGAATCGGCCTCGGATAAATCCTTCTAACCTTTCTAAGTTGAAAACTGATACTGAAGCTGCATCTTCGAGCGCAGGACCTAGGGATAACATATTTGACGTACCCTACGATCCTATAAGTGATACCATTTACGGATACTCGGAGCAGCAGCAACCACTAGTACTCGAGGTGATCTGCAACGGGCGTCGCCTCCAGGCCCTAGTGGACAGTGGTGCGTCCCACTCGGTGTGCGACCGCGGGACGTTGGAGAAAATTGGAGAATCCTCAGAAGAAATCCAGTTTACAGCAACGATGGTGGACGGTACGAAGCTTCCCATCCACGGCAAGTCAACACTGCAGCTGCAGATAGGGGCGTTGAGGTGGAAGCCGACGTTGCCGATCACGAACATCAAGGGATTAGATTTCATCTTGGGGCGAGATTTCTTGAAGCGGTTCAACCCCAAGATCGACTGGGACAACAGGAAGGCGTGCATCTACAACAACGGGAAACGAGTGGAGCTGCGAAGCTGGACGGATACAGGGAGCGTTCCTGAAACGACACTGGCACGTTTCGAACGGACAGTGAACAAGAGTAACACGGGTTACTTAGCACTGGTTATGGCAGCAGCAGAGGAGGAGGTCTTGGAACAGTACAAGGATATAATGCCCAACGACCTACCCGTAGGCGTACCTCCAGCACGCACCCACGAGCACGAGATTGTGGAGGAACCAGTTGCGAAACCCGTCTCACGTGCACCATACCGACTGAGTCCGACCGAACTGACAGACATGAAAAAACAGATAGAGTATCTACTGGACAGACAAATGATCCGCCCATCCACCTCTCCCTACGGTGCACAAGTTCTCCTCACTCCAAAGCCAGACGGTAGTTTACGGATGTGCATCAACTACCGCGCACTGAACAAACAGACAGCACTGACTATATCGCCAGTACTCATCCTACCGGATCCAGACAGAGACTACGAGGTGGAAGCAGACGCTAGTGACCAAGCAGTCGGAGCAGTACTGATGCAGCATCACGAACGCAGTTTGCAGCCCATCGCCTACCTCAGTAAGAAGCTGTTACAGTGGGAGAAAGACTTAGCGGTAAGGAAGGGTTCAGGAAAGATTTGGGTACCGAATTACGCCCCGCTACGGCAGATCCTATTGGAGGAGTTTCACGACGTACCTTGTTGGGTGCAAATTCACATTGCACGACATCCTGCCGTCTGTTTGTACGAGTATGCGTGTGCGAATGCATTTGCGTGAAAATGGAATGTTCGTGTGTTTGTTTGCTTTCGCAATTTTCGCTTGAAGCATTTGCAGGTACTCGCACAATGTGCGCTTTGGCATAACATTGTACGCGCTATGAACAGTACAAGCAGAAAGGACGAGCTTGCAAAGGAACCCAAGATGGAAGCTTTGCGGTTCGGCTTACTTGATTGCGCAGATTCAGTTCTATCCAACTCGAAATTGTACTGTTTTGTTTGGTTAACTATAGTGTAGCAGGGCAGGCACTATAGGGGTACAATTTAGGTGAAGGTTGGATGTTGTTTGTCTGTATCTGCATGCTACAGGGCCAGGGGAAACCAGCGGAACCAGCATTTGGCTGGTTGGGCAAAGACAAAACAGGTTCTGTTTTTAGGACCTGAACCTGGTTGTTGTTTTCCCAGGTTGGAAAAACAGAACCAGAGGTTGTTCACCAACCTACCACCTGCTATTTTGTCCAGCCAGGTTGGTTCTGTTGCTTGGAATTATTTGGGATCATCCTTGGTTGTTCCCAGGTTGATTCCCAAGGTCCTTGCTAGCTAGAGCTATTTATTCCTTCTCTGTTTGTACCTGAATATAGTGAAATTGATTCAAGCAAATTCCTTCCTTGTTGGAATTTCCTTTCTACGCGGTGCGACGGCAGAATGCTACCCGAGTCAACGCTAGTACGCTAGCACTCCAACGCTAGGCTAACGCTGTCCGAGCCATAACTTCGTAATGGCAGAACTTTTCGCGAGGCAACTTGGCTTATTTTAAAGCTCTTAGAGTGAGCTTCGATATAGGAAATTCTCAGCTTAATCCGATCGACGGCCTGCACGATACGCTGCGCGACGTTCAAGGTACTCTTGCTGTTTTGACTAAGTCGTACTCTTGCTGTTTTAACTAAGTCCCTCTTGATCCCTCTCTCTACAAACTCGGACCCGAGGATGTTGGGTGCAAATTCACATTGCACGACATCCTGCCGTCTGTTTGTACGAGTATGCGTGTGCGAATGCATTTGCGTGTGAATGGTATGTTTGTGTGTTTGTTTGCTTTCGCAATTTTCGCTTGAAGCATTTGCAGGTACTCGCAAAATGTGCGCTTCGGCATAACATTGTACGCGCTATGAACAGTACAAGCAGAAAGGAAGAGCTTGCAAAGGAGCCCAAGATGGAAGCTTTGCGGTTCAACTTACTTGATTGCGCAGATTCAGTTCTATCCAACTCGAAATTGTACTGTTTTGTTTGGTTGACTATAGTGTAGTAGGGCAGGCACTATAGGGGTACAATTTAGGTGAAGGTTGGATGTTGTTTGTCTGTATCTGCATGCTACAGGGCCAGGGGAAACCAGCGGAACCAGCATTTGGCTGGTTGGGCAAAGACAAAACAGGTTCTGTTTTTAGGACCTGAACCTGGTTGTTGTTTCCCCAGGTTGGAAAAACAGAACCAGAGGTTGTTCACCAACCTATCACCTGCTATTTTGTCCAGCCAGGTTGGTTCTGTTGCTTGGAATTATTTGGGATCATCCCTGGTTGTTCCCAGGTTGATTCCCAAGGTCCTTGCTAGCTAGAGCTATTTATTCCTTCTCTATTTGTACCTGAATATAGTGAAATTGATTCAAGCGAATTCCTTCCTTGCTGGAATTTCTACGCGGTGCGACGGCGGAATGCTACCCGAGTCAACGCTAGTACGCTAGCACTCCAACGCTAGGCTAACGCTGTCCGAGCCATAACTTCGTAATGGCAGAACTTTTCGCGAGGCAACTTGGCTTATTTTAAAGCTCTTAGAGTGAGCTTCGATATAGGAAATTCTCAGCTTAATCCGATCGACGGTCTGCACGATACGCTGCGCGACGTTCAAGGTACTCTTGCTGTTTTGACTAAGTCCCTCTTGATCCCTCTCTCTACAAACTCGGACCCGAGGATAGGGGCTGGTCTTGTACCAGGCACCCAAGGACCCTTGGAGGTGACCCCGAGGAGAGGTTTTAAGTGTGATAAAGTCTTAATAGCTTGAGTTTATTAGGCCCTTACACCAACAAGCTGGTATCAGAGCTGCGTTATAGTGATCCTCGATATAGGTAGCTATGGCGGGCAACACCTCGGCGGTAGCTGGTGAATCTTCAGCCCAAGATCGTAGCGGCAGCCATGATTCTGGTGTTTCTGCGCCAAGGGGAGCGCGAACAAGCCAGGGCTCGCTGATCAAGGAGGTGCTGAAAAACTTCACCGTCGAGAAGTTCAATGGTGAGGGCTATGATGATTGGGCCTGGAAAATGCAACTTTATTTCCGTCAAATCGGATTGCTGAAACTAATCATTGGGGAGGAGCCTAGACCGAGTGACCCCGCCCTTCAGGAAGATTGGGACGAGCGCGCCTCGGCTGGCTACTACTTGATGTCGCAGAGTTTGGAGCTGAACCAGCGTCACCACGTCATGCACCTGCTGCCGGAGGTTGAGTGCGGTCCGAAGGCGTGGACCGTGTTGAAGGAGCTGCACGCCCCGACCTCCGTTGTTGCAACATTGATGCTGGAGAGGGAGCTGTCCGCGTTACGCCTGAGCGAGGGAGAGCCGGTGCAACCTGTCCTGGACAAATTGCGCGACCTCTACGCGAAGTTGGCGACCGCGGGAATCACCTACCCGGAGAAAACAAAGTGCTTGAAGATGCTCTCGCTGCTGCCGGAATCGTGGCTTCAATATACGAGCGGATTGAGCCTGCCGCAGAACCAGAGCTTGTGGACGCTCGAGTGGGTGCGGACGAAGATTCTGGAGGAGGACTTCCGTCGCCGCCAACTGAGGGGTGGAGACGACGGCAGCAGCGGCTACGGGATGCAAGGGAGCCGACGTGGCAAAGGACGTGGCTTCGGTGGTGCTGGACGCGGTGCAAAGAAAGACGACGACTCCAACGACCAACAAGGAGGTACCGGTTGGGGTCGCGGTGCAAAATCTGGACGTGGGGGCAAGTCGGGTGCTGGTGGCAAAATGAAAGGGAGTTGCTGGTATTGTGAGAAGGAAGGGCACCCCTGGTTTTTGTGCTATAAGAAACCCGATGGATGGACCCCCCAGAATCGTCACCAGGATGGCGGCGCGCGGAGGAACCAGAAAAACGGCGCCAACATGGTTGCTGATTCGTCCGACAACAACCCGAAGGGCAACGGCGGTGCGGAGAAGAAGAAGGAGCGCACCGCGGGCCAATTCTTCCATATGGGAGACAAGGGGGAGCAAGGAGACGCATCTGCTAAGGCTGGAGCAGAGCTGCACCCCCTGGACTATTGGGTGTTGGACACAGGCGCTGCTTGGACAATGACGCAATGCCTTTGCTGAAGCAGCTGGAGAAGGATGGAGCCGTTAAGGGCTTGAAGCTGAACGGACAACCACCCGATGATAACTGTGAAATTTGCCTCCTTTCAAAGTTCACCCGTTTCCCCTTCCATAGTGTGGCTGGCAGGAGCAAAAAGCCGTTGGAGCTGGTCCACATGGACTTGGTGGGGCCGCTGCCGGTGCAAGGGCACAAGGGGGAGCGGTACTTCCTAACCATAGTGGATGACTGGAGCAGGCTAATGTGGGCGTATCCGCTGAAGCAGAAAGATCACGCCGCCTCCACGATTCGGGACGATTGGCTGCCGTTCGTGGAGAAGCAAGCGGAGTGTGTGGTGAAGCGGATTAGGACAGATCGGGGTGGTGAGTTCCTTGGAGCTGAGATGACGGCCTAGCTCAAGAAGCAGGGCATCCAGAGGGAGCTGACCACGGCTTACACCCCACAGTCCAACGGTGTAGCAGAACGGGCGAACCGGACAATTCTGGAGACAGCTAGGGCGCTGCTCATAGAATCTGGGCTGGGCAACTTGATGTGGCCCCATGCTGTTCGGCACGCTACCGTCGCTAGGAACAGGGTACTCACAAAGGTTGGGGATGACTCGTGTGTGCCGTTGGAGAGGTGGCTTGGGAGGAAGCCGCCGGTGGACATGCTGAGGGTGTTCGGTTGCATGGCAGTCGCCCACGTTCCCAAGACCTACCGCAGTAAGTTGGGGGCGAGTGCAATCTGGTGTGTGCATTTGGGGCTGGCTGCTGAGAGCAAGGGATGGCTGCTGTGGAAACCCTCCAAGGGTGTGTTATTTGACAGCAGGGATGTGAAGTTTGTTGAGGGCATGATGTATGGGAGCTGGGAGAAACAGCCGGAGGCCAGGGTGTCCCAGCAGATGGAGCAGATCACTATGCAGCTGGACCTGACTCCTAGTGTGTGGGAGGAGGGAGAGGAGGCAGCTGCAAAAGATGGTGCTGGAGAGAGGGTGCAGGAGGCACCTGCCGGTGAAAACAATGGTGTGGAGACTAGCGGTAGCACTAGTGGAGCTGCTGGATCCGAGGGAGGAGAGAAGCAGCAGGGGAAAACTAAGAAGCCGAAGGGTGTTATTATGAAGGGATGGGAGACACCCGTCTCCAGGCCAGGATGTACCCGTATGGCTACTAAGAAGCTGACTGCAGGAGCTGATGTAGCGGAGCAGCAGCTTGGGACCGAGGAGGCATTGCTGATTCTACCGCATGGCTATGACCCGGATGAGGAGGATCAACCTGCGTACTGTTTTCTTGCCCCTGCACCAGAGGAACCAGCTAGCATGGAGGAGGCATTAGCTGGACCAGATAGGGACAAATGGCTAGCTTCCAGAGATGCTGAGTACCAGAGCCTGCTGGAGAATGGGACTTGGGAACTAGTGGTGCTGCCTGAGGGAAAGAAAGCGGTACAATGCAAGTGGGTGCTAAGGATCAAGACTGACGACAAGGGGCAGGTCACCATCTACAAGAGTAGGTTGGTGGCTAAGGGGTTTATGCAGAAGGAGAAGCGGGACTTCAATGAGATCTTTGCTCCCACTGCCAAACCCCCTACCCTTCGTGTCTTGTTGGCAGATGCAGCCGTTAGTGGGAAGTTCATTATCCAGATGGACATATCAACGGCATTTCTCAACGGGATTTTAGAGGAGGAGGTGTTCATGACGCAGCCACCTGGGTATGAGGATGGTACGGGCAGGGTGTGCAAGCTGAAAAAGTCCATCTACGGCTTGAAGCAGGCGCCACGCTGCTGGTACCAGAAGTTGGCAGCTGTTTTAGAGGAGATGGGATTCAGGACCAGCAGCTGTGATGAGAGCCTCTTTCTCAAGGGGGAGGGGGAGAAGCTGGTGCTGTTTCTGGTCTATGTGGACGACATTCTTCTCTTTAGCAGCAGCATGAAGGAGATCCAGAACGTGCAGCAGCAGCTGATGGAGAACTTCAAGTGCAAGAACCTTGGGGAGGTAAAGTACTACCTCGGGATGCACGTGGAGAGGGATCTGGATCACAGGTGGTTGAAGCTGCACCAGGAGAAGTTCATCAAGGAGCTTGGGGAGAAGTACGGAATTGAGAATGAGCGCAAGGTTGCAACTCCCCTGCCAGCAGAATTCAAGCTTGTGAAAGCTGCAGAGGATGAAGGGGTTGAAGCCGAGGAGCAGCAGCAATTTCAGTCCTTGGTGGGCAGCCTCTTGTATGCAGGAGTTCACACTAGGCCCGACATCTCTTTCTCGGTTGGGCAGCTGGCTAGGGTGGTGCAGAATCCATCAGAGGAGCAGGTGGATGCAGCTGAGCGTGTGGTGAAGTATCTGAACTCTCACCCAAGCATTGGAGTTCAATACTCCGCATCTGCTCAGGTGAAGCAGAAAGGGGTTGAGGTGCTGAAAGAGAAGGGGGAGAGGCTTGGAGAAGGCAAGCTCTTTCTCACTTGCTTTACCGATGCTACGTGGGCCTCTGAGAAGGAGGATTCCTCATCTGTGGGAGGATACATCTGCGTAGTTGGGGGAGGACCGGTTAGTTGGAGGTCAAAGAAGCAGACGGAGACAGCACTCTCTTCCGTGGAATCAGAGTACATGGCGATGTTCCATGGGGTGAAGGAGGTGATTTGGCTGAGGAGGCTGTTGGAGGAGATTGGCCAGGAGCAAAAGGTTGCTACGCCGCTGTTTTGTGATAGCAAGGGAGCTCTTGGGATGGCCAGAAACGCTGTGCTTCATGGGCTGAATAAGCACATGCGTATCAAGTGGCACTGGCTGCGTAAGGAGGTGAAGAGGGGGACGGTGAATCCGATCTACATCAAGACTCACCAGCAGCCAGCAGACCTCCTCACCAAGAGGCTTGCGGATGAGTCTCATTGGCGTTGTGTGCGCATGAGTGGAATGAGCATGAACTAGTATGGAATAATGGAGATGCAGCCGGCAGGCTGAGGGGGAGTGTGTTGGGTGCAAATTCACATTGCACGACATCCTGCCGTCTGTTTGTACGAGTATGCGTGTGCGAATGCATTTGCGTGTGAATGGTATGTTTGTGTGTTTGTTTGCTTTCGCAATTTTCGCTTGAAGCATTTGCAGGTACTCGCAAAATGTGCGCTTCGGCATAACATTGTACGCGCTATGAACAGTACAAGCAAAAAGGAAGAGCTTGCAAAGGAACCCAAGATGGAAGCTTTGCGGTTCAACTTACTTGATTGCGCAGATTCAGTTCTATCCAACTCGAAATTGTACTGTTTTGTTTGGTTGACTATAGTGTAGTAGGGCAGGCACTATAGGGGTACAATTTAGGTGAAGGTTGGATGTTGTTTGTCTGTATCTGCATGCTACAGGGCCAGGGGAAACCAGCGGAACCAGCATTTGGCTGGTTGGGCAAAGACAAAACAGGTTCTGTTTTTAGGACCTGAACCTGGTTGTTGTTTCCCCAGGTTGGAAAAACAGAACCAGAGGTTGTTCACCAACCTATCACCTGCTATTTTGTCCAGCCAGGTTGGTTCTGTTGCTTGGAATTATTTGGGATCATCCCTGGTTGTTCCCAGGTTGATTCCCAAGGTCCTTGCTAGCTAGAGCTATTTATTCCTTCTCTGTTTGTACCTGAATATAGTGAAATTGATTCAATCGAATTCCTTCCTTGCTGGAATTTCTACGCGGTGCGACGGCGGAATGCTACCCGAGTCAACGCTAGTACGCTAGCACTCCAACGCTAGGCTAACGCTGTCCGAGCCATAACTTCGTAATGGCAGAACTTTTCGCGAGGCAACTTGGCTTATTTTAAAGCTCTTAGAGTGAGCTTCGATATAGGAAATTCTCAGCTTAATCCGATCGACGGTCTGCACGATACGCTGCGCGACGTTCAAGGTACTCTTGCTGTTTTGACTAAGTCCCTCTTGATCCCTCTCTCTACAAACTCGGACCCGATGATAGGGGCTGGTCTTGTACCAGGCACCCAAAGACCCTTGGAGGTGACCCCGAGGAGAGGTTTTAAGTATGATAAAGTCTTAATAGCTTGAGTTTATTAGGCCCTTACACCAACAGAGGATAGGGGCTGGTCTTGTACCAGGCACCCAAGGACCCTTGGAGGTGACCCCGAGGAGAGGTTTTAAGTTTGATAAAGTCTTAATAGCTTGAGTTTATCAGGCCCTTACGCGGGACATTTCGGGAGCAACAAGATATTAGCAGGAATAGCAAAGTATGACTACTGGCCCGGGATGGCAGCAGACGTGCAACAGTTCGTCACCTCTTGCGAGACGTGCCAACGGATGAAGAGCAGCAAGCAGAAAAAAGCGGGTTTACTTTAGCCTCTACCCGTATCGGAGCAGCCATGGCAGGTCGTTAGTTTCGACTTTATCACAGGACTTCCTTCGACCTAACGGGGGCACGATTCCATCCTCGTACTTATCGATAAGTTCTCCAAAATGATACCAACCAACGCGACGGCAACAGCTGAAGCAACTGCTCTCCTTTTCTTCAACCGCATCATCACCATCCACGGCATCCCCGCTACACTCATCTCAGACCTAGACCCAAAATTCACGAGTAAGTTCTGGAAGGAGCTCATGGGAGTGTTGGGGACAAAGCTTCCAATGTCTTCAGCATACCACGCCCAGACTGACGGACAGACAAAGCGACTCAATCAAATGGTTGAACAGTTACTGCGCACAGCTTGCAAGGACGACGCCAGCCACTGGGACACACAGTTACCGACCCTAGAGCTCGCTTACAAACAACTGTTGGGTGCAAATTCACATTGCACGACATCCTGCCGTCTGTTTGTACGAGTATGCGTGTGCGAATGCATTTGCGTGTGAATGATGTGTTCGTGTGTTTGTTTGTTTTCGCAATTTTCGTTTGAAGCATTTGCAGGTACTCGCACAATGTGCGCTTCGGCGCAACATTGTACGCGGTATGAGTACAAGCAGAAAGGACGAGCTCGCAAAGGAACCCAAGATGGAAGCTTTGCAGTTCGGTCGAATTGATTGCGCAGATTCAGTTCTATCCAACGTGTAATTGTACTGTTTTATTTGTTTAACTATAGTGTTGCAGGGCAGGCACTATAGGGGTACAATCTAGGTGAAGGTTGGATGTTGTTTGCTTGTATCTGCATGCTACAAGGCCAGGGGAAACCAGCGGAACCAGCATTTGGCTGGTTGGGCAAAGACAAAACAGGTTCTGTTTTTAGAACCTGAATCTGGTTGTTGTTTTCCCAGATTGGAAAAACAGAACCAGAGGTTGTTTTCCAACCTACCACCTGCTGTTTTGTCCAGCCAGGTTGGTTCTGTTGCTTGGAATTAATTGGGATCATCCCTGGTTGTTCCCAGGTTGATTCCCAAGGTCCTTGCTAGCTAGAACTATTTATTCCTTCTCTGTTTGTACCTGAATATAGTCAATTTGATTCAAGCGAATTCCTCCCTTCCTGGAATTTCGTGTCTACGCGGTTCAACAGCGTAATGCTACCCGAGTCAATGCTAGTACGCTAACACTCCAACACTAGGCAAACGCTGTCCGAGCCATAACTTCGTAATGGCAGAACTTTTCGCGAGGCAACTTGGTTCATTTTAAAGCACTTAGAGCGAGCTTCGATATAGTAAATTCTCAGCTTAATCTGATCAACGGTCTGCACGATACGCTGCGCGACGTTCAAGGTACTCTTGCTGTTTTGACTAAGTCCCTCTTGATCCCTCTCTCTCCTGCTGTAATTTCCACTGCTCTTGCGGTGAGTGAGAGTGCAGTTATAGTTATTGGGTTAGGGGATAGGGGCTGGTCTTGTACCAGGCACCCAACGACCCTTGGAGGTGACCCCGAGGAGAGGTTTTAAGTTTGATTAAGTCTTAATAGCTTGAGTTTATTAGGCCCTTACACCAACAAGCTGGTATCAGAGCTGCGTTATAGTGATCCTCGTTATAGGTAGCTATAGCGGGCAACACCTCGGCGGTAGCTGGTGAATCGTCAGCCCAAGATCGTAGCGGCAGCCAAGATTCTGGCGTTTCTGCGCCAAGGGGAGCGCGAACAAGCCAGGGCTCGCTGATCAAGGAGGTGCTGAAAAACTTCACCGTCGAGAAGTTCAATGGTGAGGGCTATGATGATTGGGCCTGGAAAATGCATCTTTATTTCCGTCAGATCGGTTTGCTGAAACTAATGATTGGGGAGGAGCCTAGACCGAGTGACCCCGCCCTTCAGAAAGATTGGGACGAGCGCGCCTCGGCTGGCTACTACTTGATGTCGCAGAGTTTGGAGCTGAACCAGCGTCACCACGTCATGCACCTGCTGCCGGAGGTTGAGTGCAGTTACGTGACCCGGCGGATGAAATATGGTCGGAATGAGCGCTTCTAGCCCCAAAATGCGAAAGGATACGCATATGTGCAAAAAGTGCAGCGGGCGCTCTCCTTTCGCGATCGCCGATGACCGATGATGCTCGGAACCCTCCCATGCCCTTGCTGGCTTGGTAAGAGGACCTGAGAAGCCCAGCCACGTGACTCGGCGGAAGAAAAACACTCGGAACGAGCGCTTCCAGCCCCATAATGCCGAAGGATATGCACATATGCAGCAAGTGCAGCGGGCGCTCTCCATTCACGATTGCCGATGACCGATGATGCTCGCAACCCTCCCATGCCCTTTCTGGCTTGGTAGTAGGACTAGAGAAGCGCAATTACATGACCCGGCGGAAAAAAAAACGCTCGGAACAAGCGCTTTTGGCCTTCAAATGCGGAAGGATACGCACATGTGCAGGAAGTGCAGCGGGCGCTTTCCATTCGCGATCGCAGATGACCGATGATGCTCGCAACCCTCCCGTGCCCTTGCTGGCTTGGTAATAGGACCAGAGAAGCGCAGCCATGTGACCCGGCGGAAGAAAAACGCTCGGATCAAGCGCTCCAAGCCCCAAAATGCGGAAGCATACGCACATGTGCAGAAAGTGCAGCGGGCGCTCTCCATTCGCGATCGCTGATGACCAATGATGCTCGCAACCCTCCCATGCCCTTGCTGGCTTGGTAATAGGACCAGAGAAGCGCAGCCAAGTGACGCGGCAGAAGAAAAACGCCCGGAACAAGCGCTTCTAGCCCCAAAATGCGGAAGGATACGCACATGTGCTGGAAGTGCAGCAGGCGCTCTCCATTCGCGATCGCGGATGCCTGTGTTGGTGTAAGGGCCTAATAAACTCAAGCTATTAAGACTTTATCACACTTAAAACCTCTCCTCGGGGTCACCTCCAAGGGTCCTTGGGTGCCTGGTACAAGACCAGCCCCTATCCTCGGGTCCGAGTTTGTAGAGAGAGGGATCAAGAGGGACTTAGTCAAAACAGCAAGAGTACCTTGAACGTCGCGCAGCGTATCGTGCAGACCGTCGATCGGATTAAGCTGAGAATTTTCTATATCAAAGCTCACTCTAAGAGCTTTAAAATAAGCCAAGTTGCCTCGCGAAAAGTTCTGCCATTACGAAGTTATGGCTCGGACAGCGTTGGCCTAGCGTTGGAGTGCTAGCGTACTAGCGTTGACTCGGGTAGCATTCCGCCGTCGCACCGCGTAGAAAAGAAATTCCAGCAAGGAAGGAATTCGCTTGAGTCAATTTCACTATATTCAGGTACAAACAGAGAAGGAATAAATAGCTCTAGCTAGCAAGGACCTTGGGAATCAACCTGGGAACAACCAGGGATGATCCCAAATAATTCCAAGCAACAGAACCAACCTGGCTGGACAAAATAGCAGGTGATAGGTTGGTGAACAACCTCTGGTTCTGTTTTTCCAACCTGGGGAAACAACAACCAGGTTCAGGTCCTAAAAACAGAACCTGTTTTGTCTTTGCCCAACCAGCCAAATGCTGGTTCCGCTGGTTTCCCCTGGCCCTGTAGCATGCAGATACAGACAAACAACATCCAACCTTCACCTAAATTGTACCCCTATAGTGCCTGCCCTACTACACTATAGTCAACCAAACAAAACAGTACAATTTCGAGTTGGATAGAACTGAATCTGCGCAATCAAGTAAGTTGAACCGCAAAGCTTCCATCTTGGGTTCCTTTGCAAGCTCTTCCTTTTTGCTTGTACTGTTCATAGCGCGTACAATGTTATGCCGAAGCGCACATTTTGCGAGTACCTGCAAATGCTTCAAGCGAAAATTGCGAAAGCAAACAAACACACAAACATACCATTCACACGCAAATGCATTCGCACACGCATACTCGTACAAACAGACGGCAGGATGTCGTGCAATGTGAATTTGCACCCAACACACTCCCCCTCAGCCTGCCGGCTGCATCTCCATTATTCCATACTAGTTCATGCTCATTCCACTCATGCGCACACAACGCCAATGAGACTCATCCGCAAGCCTCTTGGTGAGGAGGTCTGCTGGCTGCTGGTGAGTCTTGATGTAGATCGGATTCACCGTCCCCCTCTTCACCTCCTTACGCAGCCAGTGCCACTTGATACGCATGTGCTTATTCAGCCCATGAAGCACAGCGTTCCTGGCCATCCCAAGAGCTCCCTTGCTATCACAAAACAGCGGCGTAGCAACCTTTTGCTCCTGGCCAATCTCCTCCAACAGCCTCCTCAGCCAAATCACCTCCTTCACCCCATGGAACATCGCCATGTACTCTGATTCCACGGAAGAGAGTGCTGTCTCCGTCTGCTTCTTTGACCTCCAACTAACCGGTCCTCCCCCAACTACGCAGATGTATCCTCCCACAGATGAGGAATCCTCCTTCTCAGAGGCCCACGTAGCATCGGTAAAGCAAGTGAGAAAGAGCTTGCCTTCTCCAAGCCTCTCCCCCTTCTCTTTCAGCACCTCAACCCCTTTCTGCTTCACCTGAGCAGATGCGGAGTATTGAACTCCAATGCTTGGGTGAGAGTTCAGATACTTCACCACACGCTCAGCTGCATCCACCTGCTCCTCTGATGGATTCTGCACCACCCTAGCCAGCTGCCCAACCGAGAAAGAGATGTCGGGCCTAGTGTGAACTCCTGCATACAAGAGGCTGCCCACCAAGGACTGAAATTGCTGCTGCTCCTCGGCTTCAACCCCTTCATCCTCTGCAGCTTTCACAAGCTTGAATTCTGCTGGCAGGGGAGTTGCAACCTTGCGCTCATTCTCAATTCCGTACTTCTCCCCAAGCTCCTTGATGAACTTCTCCTGGTGCAGCTTCAACCACCTGTGATCCAGATCCCTCTCCACGTGCATCCCGAGGTAGTACTTTACCTCCCCAAGGTTCTTGCACTTGAAGTTCTCCATCAGCTGCTGCTGCACGTTCTGGATCTCCTTCATGCTGCTGCTAAAGAGAAGAATGTCGTCCACATAGACCAGAAACAGCACCAGCTTCTCCCCCTCCCCCTTGAGAAAGAGGCTCTCATCACAGCTGCTGGTCCTGAATCCCATCTCCTCTAAAACAGCTGCCAACTTCTGGTACCAGCAGCGTGGCGCCTGCTTCAAGCCGTAGATGGACTTTTTCAGCTTGCACACCCTGCCCGTACCATCCTCATACCCAGGTGGCTGCGTCATGAACACCTCCTCCTCTAAAATCCCGTTGAGAAATGCCGTTGATATGTCCATCTGGATAATGAACTTCCCACTAACGGCTGCATCTGCCAACAAGACACGAAGGGTAGGGGGTTTGGCAGTGGGAGCAAAGATCTCATTGAAGTCCCGCTTCTCCTTCTGCATAAACCCCTTAGCCACCAACCTACTCTTGTAGATGGTGACCTGCCCCTTGTCGTCAGTCTTGATCCTTAGCACCCACTTGCATTGTACCGCTTTCTTTCCCTCAGGCAGCACCACTAGTTCCCAAGTCCCATTCTCCAGCAGGCTCTGGTACTCAGCATCCCTGGAAGCTAGCCATTTGTCCCTATCTGGTCCAGCTAATGCCTCCTCCATGCTAGCTGGTTCCTCTGGTGCAGGGGCAAGAAAACAGTACGCAGGTTGATCCTCCTCATCCGGGTCATAGCCATGCGGTAGAATCAGCAATGCCTCCTCGGTCCCAAGCTGCTGCTCCGCTACATCAGCTCCTGCAGTCAGCTTCTTAGTAGCCATACGGGTACGCCCTGGCCTGGAGACGGGTGTCTCCCATCCCTTCATAATAACACCCTTCGGCTTCTTAGTTTTCCCCTGCTGCTGCTCTCCTCCCTCGGATCCAGCAGCTCCACTAGTGCTACCGCTAATCTCCACACCATCACCTTCACCAGCAGGTGCCTCCTGCACCTTCTCTTTATCACCACCCTCTGCAGCTGCCTCCTCTCCCTCCTCCCACACACTAGGAGTCAGGTCCAGCTGCATGGTAATCTGCTCCATCTGCTGGGACACCCTGGCCTCCGGCTGTTTCTCCCAGCTCCCATACATCATGCCCTCAACAAACTTCACATCCCTGCTGTCAAACAACACACCCTTGGAAGGCTCCCACAGCAGCCATCCCTTGCTCTCAGCTGCCAGCCCCAAATGCACACACCAGATTGCACTCGCCCCCAACTTACTGCGGTAGGTCTTGGGAACGTGGGCGACTGCCATGCAACCGAACACCCTCAGCATGTCCACCGGCGGCTTCCTCCCAAGCCACCTCTCCAACGGCACCCACGAGTCATCCCCAACCTTTGTGAGTACCCTGTTCCTAGCGACGGTAGCGTGCCGAACAGCATGGGGCCACATCAAGTTGCCCAGCCCAGATTCTATGAGCAGCGCCCTAGCTGTCTCCAGAATTGTCCGGTTCGCCCGTTCTGCTACACCGTTGGACTGTGGGGTGTAAGCCGTGGTCAGCTCCCTCTGGATGCCCTGCTTCTTGAGCCAGGCCGTCATCTCAGCTCCAAGGAACTCACCACCCCGATCTGTCCTAATCCGCTTCACCACACACTCCGCTTGCTTCTCCACGAATGGCAGCCAATCTTCCCGTATCGTAGAGGCGGCATGGTCCTTCTGCTTCAGCGGATATGCCCACATAAGCCTGCTCCAATCATCCACAATGGTCAGGAAGTACCGCTCCCCCTTGTGTCCCTGAACCGGCAGCGGCCCCACCAAGTCCATGTGGACCAGCTCCAACGGCTTTTTGCTCCTGCCAGCCACACTATGGAAGGGGAAACGGGTGAACTTTGAAAGGAGGCAAATTTCACAGTTATCATCGGGTGGTTGTCCGTTCAGCTTTAAGCCCTTAACGGCTCCATCCTTCTCCAGCTGCTTCAGCAAAGGCATTGCCACATGCCCCAAACGTCGGTGTGCAGTTGCCCAATCTGTCTCCCCAGATCTGGCCGACACTTTCACACCAACCCCTCCAACGGCGTTGCACTCCCCCTGGGATGCAGACCCCTCTCCAGCCTGCCCCCCACCGTGCCACGCCAGCGCCGGCAGCTGCCACATAGATCTGTACACGTCCTTGCTCTCGTGCAGATCCCAAAGCACCCGATTGCCCAGCTTCCCCTTATAAGTGCGAGCCCCATCCGTGTTGGTGTTCACCCCAGCCTTGCCAAGCTTACGGAGGGAGATGAGGTTGGCCTTCAGGTCGGGGACGAGGAGAACGTCGTGCAGCACCACCGGCTTGCCATCCGCTCCCTTAAATGCAGCTCGTCCCGCACCAGCCACCTTCAACATGTGTCCAGAGGCAGAGCACACCTCATTAATCGGTGCAGCGCGTACGTCGTCCAGCAGGTCCTTGCGCGGCGTCATTGTCCAAGCAGCGCCTGTGTCCAACACCCAATAGTCCAGGGGGTGCAGCTCTGCTCCAGCCTTAGCAGATGCGTCTCCTTGCTCCCCCTTGTCTCCCATATGGAAGAATTGGCCCGCGGTGCGCTCCTTCTTCTTCTCCGCACCGCCGTTGCCCTTCGGGTTGTTGTCGGACGAATCAGCAACCATGTTGGCGCCGTTTTTCTGGTTCCTCCGCGCGCCGCCATCCTGGTGACGATTCTGGGGGGTCCATCCATCGGGTTTCTTATAGCACAAAAACCAGGGGTGCCCTTCCTTCTCACAATACCAGCAACCCCCTTTCATTTTGCCACCAGCACCCGACTTGCCCCCACGTCCAGATTTTGCACCGCGACCCCAACCGGTACCTCCTTGTTGGTCGTTGAAGTCGTCGTCTTTCTTTGCACCGCGTCCAGCACCACCGAAGCCACGTCCTTTGCCACGTCGGCTCCCTTGCATCCCGTAGCCGCTGCTGCCGTCGTCTCCACCCCTCAGTTGGCGGCGACGGAAGTCCTCCTCCAGAATCTTCGTCCGCACCCACTCGAGCGTCCACAAGCTCTGGTTCTGCGGCAGGCTCAATCCGCTCGTAAATTGAAGCCACGATTCCGGCAGCAGCGAGAGCATCTTCAAGCACTTTGTTTGCTCGGGGTAGGTGATTCCCGCGGTCGCCAACTTCGCGTAGAGGTCGCGCAATTTGTCCAGGACAGGTTGCACCGGCTCTCCCTCGCTCAGGCGCAACGCGGACAGCTCCCTCTCCAGCATCAATGTTGCAACAACGGAGGTCGGGGCGTGCAGCTCCTTCAACACGGTCCACGCCTTCGGACCGCACTCAACCTCCGGCAGCAGGTGCATGACGTGGTGACGCTGGTTCAGCTCCAAACTCTGCGACATCAAGTAGTAGCCAGCCGAGGCGCGCTCGTCCCAATCTTCCTGAAGGGCGGGGTCACTCGGTCTAGGCTCCTCCCCAATCATTAGTTTCAGCAATCCGATTTGACGGAAATAAAGTTGCATTTTCCAGGCCCAATCATCATAGCCCTCACCATTGAACTTCTCGACGGTGAAGTTTTTCAGCACCTCCTTGATCAGTGAGCCCTGGCTTGTTCGCGCTCCCCTTGGCGCAGAAACACCAGAATCATGGCTGCCGCTACGATCTTGGGCTGAAGATTCACCAGCTACCGCCGAGGTGTTGCCCGCCATAGCTACCTATATCGAGGATCACTATAACGCAGCTCTGATACCAGCTTGTTGGTGTAAGGGCCTAATAAACTCAAGCTATTAAGACTTTATCACACTTAAAACCTCTCCTCGGGGTCACCTCCAAGGGTCCTTGGGTGCCTGGTACAAGACCAGCCCCTATCCTCGGGTCCGAGTTTGTAGAGAGAGGGATCAAGAGGGACTTAGTCAAAACAGCAAGAGTACCTTGAACGTCGCGCAGCGTATCGTGCACACCGTCGATCGGATTAAGCTGAGAATTTTCTATATCGAAGCTCACTCTAAGAGCTTTAAAATAAGCCAAGTTGCATCGCGAAAAGTTCTGCCATTACGAAGTTATGGCTCGGACAGCGTTAGCCTAGCGTTGGAGTGCTAGCGTACTAGCGTTGACTCGGGTAGCATTCAGCCGTTGCACCGCGTAGAAAAGAAATTCCAGCAAGGAAGGAATTCGCTTGAGTCAATTTCACTATATTCAGGTACAAACAGAGAAGGAATAAATAGCTCTAGCTAGCAAGGACCTTGGGAATCAACCTGGGAACAACCAGGGATGATCCCAAATAATTCCAAGCAACAGAACCAACCTGGCTGGACAAAATAGCAGGTGATAGGTTGGTGAACAACCTCTGGTTCTGTTTTTCCAACCTGGGGAAACAACAACCAGGTTCAGGTCCTAAAAACAGAACCTGTTTTGTCTTTGCCCAACCAGCCAAATGCTGGTTCCGCTGGTTTCCCCTGGCCCTGTAGCATGCAGATACAGACAAACAACATCCAACCTTCACCTAAATTGTACCCCTATAGTGCCTGCCCTGCTACACTATAGTCAACCAAACAAAACAGTACAATTTCGAGTTGGATAGAACTGAATCTGCGCAATCAAGTAAGTTGAACCGCAAAGCTTCCATCTTGGGTTCCTTTGCGAGCTCGTCCTTTCTGCTTGTACTGTTCATAGCGCGTACAATGTTATGCCGAAGCGCACATTGTGCGAGTACCTGCAAATGCTTCAAGCGAAAATTGCGAAAGCAAACAAACACACAAACATACCATTCACACGCAAATGTATTCGCACACGCATACTCGTACAAACAGACGGCAGGATGTCGTGCAATGTGAATTTGCACCCAACAGCCTGATGATGCCCGCAACCCTCTCACACCCTTGCTGGCTTGGTAATAGGACCAGACAAGCGCAACCACGTAACCCGGCGGAAGAAAAATGCTCGGAACAAGCGCTTATATCCCCAATATGTGGAAGGATACGAACATGTGCAAGAAGTGCAGCGGGCGCTTCGCAATCGCAGATGCCCGATGATGCTCATAACCCTCCCATGCCCTTGCTTGCTTGGTAAGAGGACCTGAGAAGCGCAGTTATGTGACCCGGCGGATGAAATACGCTCGGAATGGACGCTTCTAGCCCCAAAATGCGGAAGGATACGCATATGTGCAGGAAGTGCAGCGGGCGCTCTCCTTTCGCGATCGCCGATGACCGATGATGCTCGCAACCTTCCCATGCCCTTGCAGGCTTGGTAATAGGACCAGAGAAGCGCAGCCACGTGACCCGGTGGAAGAAAAACGCTCGGAACAAGCGCTTCCAGCCTCAAATTGCGGAAGGATGAGCACATGTGCAGGAAGTGCAGCGGGCGCTCTCCATTCGCGATCGCAGATGACCGATGATGCTCGCAACCCTCCCGTGCCCTTGCTGGCTTGGTAACACGACCAGAGAAGCGCAGCCATGTGACCCTGTGTAAGAAACAGGCTCGGATCAAGCGTTTCCAGCCCCAAAATGCGGAAGCATAGGCACATGTGCAGGAAGTGCAGTGGGCGCTCTCCATTCGCGATCGCCGATGACCGATGATGCTCACAACCCTCTCACGCCCTTGCTGGCTTGGTAATAGGACCAGAGAAGCGCAGCCACGTAACCCGGCGGAAGAAAAACGCTCGGATCGAGCGCTTCCAGCCCCAAAATGCGGAAGGATCAGCACATGTGCAGGAAGTGCAGCGGGCGCTCTCCATTTATGATTGCCGATGACCGATGATGCTCGCAACCCTCCCATGCCCTTTCGGGCTTGGTAATAGGACCAGAGAAGCGAAATTACGTGACCCGGCGGAAATCAAACGCTCGGAACAAGCGCATTTAGCCCCAAAATGCGGAAGGATACGCAGATGTGCAGGAAGAGCAGCGGGCGCTTTCCATTCGCGATTGCCAATGACCGATGATGCTCACAACCCTCCCACACCCTTGCTGGCTTGGTTATAGGACCAAACAAGCGCAACCAGTTGACCCGGCGGAAGAAATACGCTCGGAATGAGCGCTTCTAGCCCCAAAATGCGGATGGATACGCATATGTGCAAAAAGTGCAGCGGGCGGTCTCCTTTCGCGATTGCCGATGACTGATGATGCTCGCAACCCTCCCATGCCCTTTCTGGCTTGGTAATAGGACCAAAGAGGCGCAGCCTCGTAACCCGGCGGAAGAAAAACGCTCGTAATGAGCGCTTCCAGCCTCAAAATACAGAAGGATCAGCGCATGTGCAGGAAGTGCAGCGGGCGCTCTCCGTTCATGATTGCCGATGACCGATGATGCTCGCAACCCTCCCATGCCCTTGCTAGCTTGGTAATAGGACCAGAGAAGCGCAATTACGTGACCCGGCGGATAAAAAACTATCGGAACAAGCGCGTTTAGCCCCAAAAATGCAGAAGGATACGCACATGAGGAGGAAGTGCATCAGGCGCTTTCCATTCACGATCGTCGATGACCGATGATGCTCACAACCCTCCCACGCCCTTGCTGGCTTGGAAATAGAACCAGAGAAGCGCAGCCACGTGACCCGGTGGAAGAAAAACGCCCAGAACGAGCGCTTCCAGCTTCAAAATGCGGAAGGATACGCACAAGTGCAGGAAGTGCAGTGGGCGCTCTCCATTCGCGATCGCCAATGACCGATGATGCTCGCAACCCTCCCATGCCCTTGCTGGCTTGGTAATAGGACCAGAGAAGCGCAGCCATGTGACCCGGTGGAAGAAAAACACTCGGAACAAGTGCTTCCAGCCCCAAAATGCGGAAGGATACGCACATATGCAGGAAGTGCAGCGGGCGCTTTCCATTCGAGATTGCCGATGACCGATGATGCTCGCAACCCTCCCATGCCCTTGCTGGCTTGGTAATAGGACCAGAAAAGCGCAGCCATGTGACCCGGCGGAAGAAAAACGCTCGGAACGAGCGCTTCTACCCTCAAAATGTGGAAGGATGTTCACATGTGCGGGAAGTGCAGCAGGTGCTCTCCATTTGCGATCGCCGATAGCCGATGATGCTCACAACCTCCCACGCCCTTGCTGGCTTGGTAATAGGACCAGACAAGCGCAGCCACGTGACCCGGCGGAAGAAAAACGCTCGGAACAAGCGCTTATAGCCCCAATATGCGGAAGGATATGAACATGTGCAAGAAGTGCAGCGGGCGCTCTCCATTCGCGATCGCAGATGACCGATGATGCTCCCAACCCTCCCATGCCCTTTCTTGCTTGGTAATAGGACCTGAGAAGCGCAGTTTTGTGACCCGGTGGATGAAATACGCCTGGAATGAGCGCTTCTAGCCCCAAAATGCGGAAAAACACGCATATGTGCAGGAAGTGCAGCGGGCGCTCCCCTTTCGCGATCGCCGATGACCGATGATGCTCACAACCCTCCCATGCCCTTGCTAGCTTGGTAATAGGACCTAAGAATCCCAGCCACGTGACCTGGTGGAAGAAAAAGACTCGGAACGAGCGCTTCCAGCCCCATAATGCGGAAGGATACACACATGTGCACGAAGTGCAGCGGGCACTCTCCATTCGCGATCGCCGATGACCGATGATGCTCGCATCCATTCCAGGCCCTTGCTGGCTTGGTAATACGACCAGAAAAGCGCAGCCACGTGACCCAGCGGAAGAAAAACGCTCGTAACGAGCGCTTACAACCCCAAAATGCGGAAGGATGCGCACATATGCAGGAAGTGCATCGGGCGCTTTCCGTTCACGATTGCCGATGACCGATGATGCTCGCAACCCTCCCATGCCCTTTCTGGCTTGGTAGTAGGACTAGAGAAGCGCATGAGAAAACTAGAACGAGAATGAATGAAATATGAAACAGTTGGGTACAAGTACTAACCCTAATTGGGTTGTACCCCTTATGGGCTACCCCACTACAGCCTACACATAGGCAAAGTAAAGCAAAGTAAAGGAAGCTCAGGGTGGATCACAAAGTCACCACACATTCCGAGCACAAGTTCAAGGCCACAGGGCCAGTTCACATGGCGAGGGTTTCTACGTACAGCACTGGAGGAGAACGAGGCGGCTCTCCGAGGTCAGTCTGCAGGTAGGTGAGCCAGCAAACCTCCTGCGCAGCCATCGCCCCGGCGTAGATCTCAGCCTCACAA
The DNA here is from genome assembly GCA_948144175.1 of Closterium sp. NIES-65. NCBI lineage: Eukaryota > Viridiplantae > Streptophyta > Zygnematophyceae > Desmidiales > Closteriaceae > Closterium > Closterium sp. NIES-65. The sequence continues at coordinate 61,039 of CANXME010002232.1, read as the reverse complement.
CAGGAGCCGAGAACAGAAGACGAGCGGGTAGCCCGCCACGAAACAGAGCCGGAACCAAGGCTGAAGGTGTAACCCTGTGACGACCACTGCGTAGCCTGGTTGTCAGCCCAAGAAGCGTCTGCGTGCCCAGTGAGGACCACTGGACTTTGCCCTCCAAGCACAAGCCCCATGCCCGACGTACTGCACAAGTAGCGCAACACCCTCTTCGCTGCAGCTATGTGCTCCGGTCTGTGTCTCCCAGGAGCAACATAGCGTGCGAGAATGCTAAGAGGGTATGCAAGGTCAGGTCGTGTGCAGGTCATCAGGTACATGAGGCAGCCAACAAGCTCTGGGTATGGGCCACTCGACTCTACGGACTCATCCGAAGGCAGAGCTGAGAGCGAGTGGCGAGTAGGCAGAGGAGTGGCCTGAGGCGAGGAGTACGTGAAGCCGAAGCGCTAAAGGACCTGCTGCACCATGTGTGACTAAGTCAGGGTAATGGTGCGGCGTGCTCTGTCCCGGGTGATATGCAAGCCAAGGTAGCTGCGCAGTTCACCCAGGTCTGTGCACGTGTGTCTCTTCTGCAGCTCGGACTTCACGTGGGCGAGTCCAGCAGTGTCAGCTGTGGCAAAGACCAAGTCGTCGACGTACACGAGGATGTAGAACGGCGTCAAAGAAGTGTCCGTGGGCAGAAACAGCGACGGGTCGGCAGTAGAGGGAGCAAACCCAAGAGCCGCAAGTGTAGTCCTCAGTGTGTCGTGCCACTCACGCGGTTCCTGGCGGAGACCTTGGACTGGCCGCCGGAGGCTCCACTGGGTGCGAGGAGGAAAAGACCCAGTGAAGCCAGGTGGGCGACGCAGCCAGATCTCCTCGTGCAGGCTGCCCTGCAAGAACGCAATGCTGAAGTCAAGAGAGTGCAGCTCGTAGTCGCGGTGAGCAGCTATGTGCAGCAGTACCCGAAGAGTGGTCATCTTCAGGGTGGGAGAGAAGGTCTGAAAGTAGTCAACTCCCTACCGCTGACTGAAGCCACGAGCCACGTAACGCGCCTTGAAGACAGGCGGAGAACCCGGCGGCCGCTTCACCCTGAAAATCCACATGCCACTGACGATGTTCGCCCTACGCGGGGGAACCTCGTCAACGTAGGTGCCTGCGGACTTCCAGGAAGCCATCTCTATGTCCAAAGCTGCCTGCCACTCAGAGGAGTAGGGACCCTCTATCGCCTCCGCGTAAGAGCGCGGAGTCGGGATGTCAGAGCATCCGGGTCTCCCTCAGGTGTAAGCAGTAAGGACACGAGATGAGGTGAAGCAGTAGCCAAACACTGGAACTCCTCCTGCTTGTCCTCAAGGACGTATGTGCCAAGGGCACACTCACCACCGACGGACGGAGGACAGACAGACTCAGACTTAGCGACAAGACTAGCTGCGTAGTCTAGACGACAGCAAGCAGCAAAGTCGACGAGCTCAGCAACTAGGGCAGACGCAGCAGTGGACTCAAAGGAAGGGTCAGTGCCGACAGTAGCAAGGAGACGCGTGACAGTAGGACTGGCAGCACGAAGAGAGTCCGACTCCGGGGGCAAGAGAAGCGAATGGAGAGCGCTCGCTGCACTTCTTGCACATGTTCGTATCCTTCCGCATATTGAGGCTATAAGTGCTTGTTCCGAGCATTTTTCTTCCGCTGGGTCACGTGGCTGCGCTTGTCTGGTCCTATTACCAAGCCAGCAATGGCGTGGGAGGTTTGTGAGCATCATCGGTTATCGGCGATCGCGAATGGAGAGCGCCCGCTGCACTTCCGGCACCTTCAGGCCACGCCTTCGGACCGCACTCAACCTCCGGCAGCAGGTGCATGACGTGGTGACGCTGGTTCAGCTCCAAACTCTGCGACATTAAGTAGTAGCCAGCCGAGGCGCGCTCGTCCCAATCTTCCTGAAGGGCGGGGTCACTCGGTCTAGGCTCCTCCCCAATAATTAGTTTCAGCAAACCGATCTGACGGAAATAAAGTTGCATTTTCCAGGCCCAATCATCATAGCCCTCACCATTGAACTTCTCGACGGCGAAGTTTTTCAGCACCTCCTTGATCAGCGAGCCCAAGCTTGTTTGCGCTCCCCTTGGCGCAAAAAGGAGCTGCACGCCCCTACCTCCGTCGCTGCGACGCTCATGATGGAGAGGGAGCTGTCCGCGTTGCGCCTAAGCAAGGGAGAGCCGGTGCAGCCCATTCTCGACAAGATGCGTGATCTCTACGCGAAGCTAGCGATCGCGGGAATCACCTACCCAGAGCAGACCAAGTGCCTGAAGATGATCTCGCTGCTGCCGGAATCGTGGCTTCAATTCACGAGCGGATTGAGCCTGCCGCAGAACCAAAGCTTGTGGACGCTCGAGTGGGTGCGGACGTAGATTCTGGAGGAGGACTTCCGTCGCCACCAACTGAGGGGTGGAGACGACGGCAGCAGCGGCTACGGGATGCAAGGGAGCCGACGTGGCAAAGGACGTAGCTTCGGTGGTGCTGGACGCGGTGCAAAGAAAGATGACGACTCCAACGACCAACAAGCAGGTACCGGTTGGGGTCGCGGTGCGAAATCTGGACGTGGGGGCAAGTCGGGTGCTGGTGGCAAAATGAAAGGGAGTTGCTGGTATTGTGAGAAGGAAGGGCACCCCTGGTTTTTGTGCTATAAGAAACCCGATGGATGGACCCCCCAGAATCGTCACCAGGATGGCAGCGCGCGGAGGAACCAGAAAAACGGCGCCAACATGGTCGCTCATTAGTCCGACAACAACCCGAAGGGCAACGGCGGTGCGGAGAAGAAGAAGGAGCGCACCGCGGGCCAATTCTTCCATGTGGGGGACAAGGGGGAGCAAGGAGACGCATCTGCTAAGGTTGGAGCAGAGCTGTACCCCCTGGACTATTGGGTGTTGGATACAGGCGCTGCTTGGACAATGACGCCGCGCAAGGACCTGCTGGAAGACGTACGCACTGCACCGATTAACGAGGTGTGCTCTGCCTCTAGACACATATTGAAGGTGGCTGGTGCGGGACGAGCTGCGTTTAAGGGAGCGGATGGCAAGCCGGTGGTGCTGCACGACGTTCTCCTCGTCCCCGACCTAAAGGCCAACCTTATCTCCATCCGTAAGCTTGGCAAGGCTGGGGTGAACACCAACACGGATGGGGCTCGCACTTATAAGGGGAAGCTGGGCAATCGGGTGCTTTGGGATCTGCACGAGAGCAAGGACGTGTACAGATCTATGTGGCAGCTGCCGGCGTTGGCGTGGCAAGGTGGGGGGCCGGCTGGAGAGGGGTCTGCATCCCAGGGGGAGTGCAACGCCGTTGGAGGGGTTGGTGTGAAAGTGTCAACCAGATCTGGGGAGACGGATTGGGCAACTGCACACCGACGTTTGGGGCATGTGGCAATGCCTTTGCTGAAGCAGCTGGAGAAGGATGGAGCCGTTAAGGGCTTGAAGCTGAACGGACAACCACCCGATGATAAATGTGAAATTTGCCTCCTTTCAAAGTTCACCCGTTTCCCCTTCCATAGTGTGGCTGGCAGGAGCAAAAAGCCGTTGGAGCTGGTCCACATGGACTTCATGGGGCCGCTGCCGGTGCAAGGGCACAAGGGGGAGCGGTACTTCCTAACCATAGTGGATGACTGGAGCAGGCTAATGTGGGCGTATCCGCTGAAGCAAAAAGATCACGCCGCCTCCACGATTCGGGACGATTGGCTGCCGTTTGTGGAGAAGCAAGCGGAGTGTGTGGTGAAGCGGATTAGGACAGATCGGGGTGGTGAGTTCCTTGGAGCTGAGATGACGGCCTGGCTCAAGAAGCAGGGCATCCAGAGGGAGCTGACCAAGGCTTACACCCCACAGTCCAACGCTGTAGTAGAACGGGCGAACCGGACAATTCTAGAGACAGCTAGGGCGCTGCTCATAGAATCTGGGCTGGGCAACTTGATGTGGCCCCATGCTGTTCGGCACGCTACCGTCGCTAGGAACAGGGTACTCACAAATGTTGGGGATGACTCGTGGGTGCCGTTGGAAAGGTGGCTTGGGATGAAGCCGCCGGTGGACATGCTTGTTGGTGTAAGGGCCTAATAAACTCAAGCTATTAAGACTTTATCACACTTAAAACCTCTCCTCGGGGTCACCTCCAAGGGTCCTTGGGTGCCTGGTACAAGACCAGCCCCTATCCTCGGGTCCGAGTTTGTAGAGAGAGGGATCAAGAGGGACTTAGTCAAAACAGCAAGAGTACCTTGAACGTCGCGCAGCGTATCGTGCAGACCGTCGATCGGATTAAGCTGAGAATTTCCTATATCGAAGCTCACTCTAAGAGCTTTAAAATAAGCCAAGTTGCCTCGCGAAAAGTTCTGCCATTACGAAGTTATGGCTCGGACAGCGTTAGCCTAGCGTTGGAGTGCTAGCGTACTAGCGTTGACTCGGGTAGCATTCCGCCGTCGCACCGCGTAGAAAAGAAATTCCAGCAAGGAAGGAATTCGCTTGAATCAATTTCACTATATTCAGGTACAAACAGAGAAGGAATAAATAGCTCTAGCTAGCAAGGACCTTGGGAATCAACCTGGGAACAACCAGGGATGATCCCAAATAATTCCAAGCAACAGAACCAACCTGGCTGGACAAAATAGCAGGTGATAGGTTGGTGAACAACCTCTGGTTCTGTTTTTTCAACCTGGGGAAACAACAACCAGGTTCAGGTCCTAAAAACAGAACCTGTTTTGTCTTTGCCCAACCAGCCAAATGCTGGTTCCGCTGGTTTCCCCTGGCCCTGTAGCATGCAGATACAGACAAACAACATCCAACCTTCACCTAAATTGTACCCCTATAGTGCCTGCCCTGCTACACTATAGTCAACCAAACAAAACAGTACAATTTCGAGTTGGATAGAACTGAATCTGCGCAATCAAGTAAGTTGAACCGCAAAGCTTCCATCTTGGGTTCCTTTGCGAGCTCGTCCTTTCTGCTTGTACTGTTCATAGCGCGTACAATGTTATGCCGAAGCGCACATTTTGCGAGTACCTGCAAATGCTTCAAGCGAAAATTGCGAAAGCAAACAAACACACAAACATACCATTCACTCGCAAATGCATTCGCACACGCATACTCGTACAAACAAACGGCAGGATGTCGTGCAATGTGAATTTGCACCCAACAATGCTGAGGTTGTTCGGTTGCATGGCAGTCTCCCACGTCCCCAATACCTACCGTAGTAAGTTGGGGGCGAGTGCAATCTGGTGTGTGCATTTGGGGCTGGCTGCTGAGAGCAAGGGATGGCTGCTGTGGGAGCCTTCCAAGGGTGTGTAGTTTGACAGCAGGGATGTGAAGTTTATTGAGGGCATGATGTATGGGAGCTGGGAGAAACAGCCTGAGGCCAGGGTGTCCCAGCAAATGGAGCAGATCACCATGCAGCTGGACCTGACTCCTAGTGTGTGGGAGGAGGGAGAAGAGGCAGCTGCAGAGGGTGGTGATGTAAAGAAAGTACAGGAGGCACTTGCTGGTGGAGACTAGCACTAGTGGAGCTGATGGATCTGAGGGGGCAGAGCAGCAGCAGGGGAAAACTAAGAAGCCGAAGGGTGTCGTTATGAAGGGATGGGAGACACCCATCTCCAGGCCAGGACGTACCCGTATGGCTACTAAGAAGCTGACTGCAGGAGCTGAAAAAGTCCATCTACGGCTTGAAGCAGGCGCCACGCTGCTGGTACCATAAGCTGGCAGCTGTTTTAGAGGAGATGGGATTCAGGACCAGCAGCTGTGATGAGAGCCTCTTTCTCAAGGGGAAGGAGGAGAAGCTGGTGTTGTTTCTGCTCTACGTGGACGACATTCTTCTCTTCAGCAGCAGCATGAAGGAGATCTAGAAAGTGCAGCAGCAGCTGATGGAGAACTTCAAGTGCAAGAACCTTGGGGAGGTAAAATACTACCTCAGGATGCACGTAGAGAGGGATCCAGATCACAGGTGGTTGAAACTGCACCAGGAGAAGTTCATCAAGGAGCTGGGGGAGAAGTATGGGATTGAGAATGAGCGCAAGGTTGCAACTCCCCTGCCAGCAGAATTCAAGCTTGTAAAGGCTGAAGACGATGAAGAGGTTGAAGCTGAGGAGCAGCAGCAATTCCAGTCCTTGGTGGGCAGCCTCTTGTATGCAGCTGTTCACACAAGGCCTGACATCTCTTTCTCGGTTGGGCAGCTGGCTAGGGTGGTGCAGAATCCATCAGAGGAGCAGGTGGATGCAGCTGAGCGTGTTGTGAAGTATCTGAACTCCCACCCAAGCATTGGAGTTCAATACTCCGCATCTGCACAGGTGAAGCAGAAAGGGGTTGAGGTGCTGAAAGAGAAGGGGGAGAGGCTTGGAGAAGGCATGCTCTTTCTCACTTGCTTTACCGATGCAACTTGGGCTTCTGAGAAGGAAGATTCTTCATCTGTGGGTGGATACATCTGCGTAGTAGGGGGAGGACCTGTTAGTTGGAGGTCCAAGAAGCAGATGGAGACAGCACTCTCTTCCGTGGAATCAGAGTATATGGCAATGTTCCACGGGGTGAAGGAGGTGATTTGGCTGAGGAGGTTCTTAGAGGAGACTGGTCAGGAGCAGAAGGTTGCTATGCCGCTGTTTTGTGATAGCAAGGGGGCTTTTGGGATGGCCAGGAACGCTGTGCTTCATGGGCTGAACAAGCACATGCGTATCAAGTGGCACTGGCTGCGTAAGGAGGTGAAAAGGGGGACGCTGAATCCGATCTACAACAAGACTCACCACCAGCCAGCAGACTTTCTCACAAAGAGGCTTGCGGATGAGCCTCATTGGCGTTATGTGCGCATGAGTGGAATGAGCATGAACTAGCATGGAATGATGGAAATGCAGCCGGCAGGCTGAGGGGGAGTGTGTTGGGTGCAAATTCAGATTGCACGACATCCCGCCGTCTGTTTGTACGAGTATGCGTGTGCGAATGCATTTGGGTATGAATGGAATGTTCGTGTGTTTGTTTGTTTTCGCAATTTTCGCTTGAAGCATTTGCAGGTACTCGCACAATGTGCGCTTCGGCGCAACATTGTACGCGCTATGAACAGTGCAAGCAGAAAGGACGAGCTCGCAAAGGAACCCAAGATGGAAGCTTTGCAGTTCGGTCGAATTGATTGCGCAGATTCAGTTCTATTCAACTTGTAATTGTACTGTTTTATTTGTTTAACTATAGTGTTGCAAGGCAGGCACTATAGTGGTACAATCTAGGTGAAGGTTGGATGTTGTTTGTTTGTATCTGCATGCTACAAGGCCAGGGGAAACCAGCGGAACCAGCATTTGGCTGGTTGGGCATTGACAAAACAGGTTCTGTTTTTAGAACCTGAATCTGGTTGTTGTTTTCCCAGGTTGGAAAAACAGAACCAGAGGTTGTTTTCCAACCTACCACCTGCTGTTTTGTCCAGCCAGGTTGGTTCTGTTGCTTGGAATTATTTGGGGTCATCCCTGGTTGTTCCCAGGTTGATTCCCAAGGTCCTTGCTAGCTGGAACTATTTATTCATTTTCTGTTTGTACCTGAATATAGTCAATTTGATTCAAGCGAATTCCTCCCTTCCTGGAATTTCGTTTCTACGCGGTTCAATGGCGTAATGCTACCCGAGTCAATGCTAGTACGCTAGCACTCCAACACTAGGCAAACGCTGTCCGAGCCATAACTTCGTAATGGCAGAACTTTTCGAGAGGCAACTTGGTTCATTTTAAAGCTCTTGGAGCGAGCTTTGATATAGTAAATTCTCAGCTGAATCCGATCAACGGTCTGCACGATACGCTGCGCGACGTTCAAGGTACTCTTGCTGTTTTGACGAAGTCCCTCTTGATCCCTCTCTCTACAAACTCGGACCCGAGGATAGGGGCTGGTCTTGTACTAGGCACCCAAGGACCCTTGGAGGTGACCCTGAGGAGAGGTTTCAAGTTTGACAAAGTCTTAATAGCTTGAGTTTATTAGGCCCTTACACCAACAACAAAGTGTCACATGCGGCCACAGGGAAAACTCATTTCTTCTTGTCTTACGGACGGGAAACCACTCACACCACAGCAGCCAACCCCACCGGCACACGTCCAAGCCGCACATGACTTCTTCACCACCATGCAGCAGCTATGGGAGAAGACTCAGCGACGTCTCACCAGATACAGAACTTCTAGAAGCAGTATGCCGATCGTCAGTGACAAGATCACTGAGTAGCAGTCGGAGATCAGGTACTTCTTAACACACACAACTTGAACCTATCTCACCTACCATCCAAGCTCCGGCCTCGCTTCTGTGGTCCTTTTCTCGTTGAGGCACAAGTGACACCAGTTACATTCCGTTTGCGCTTACCAGATTCATGGAGGCTTCACAACGCTTTCCATGTCCAGCTACTGAAAGTCTACAAGGACCCCAACCAGCAGTTCCAGGGACGGCAACTACCGCCACCACCACCTGTTCTCATACAGGATGAACCCGAGTACGAGATCGAGCGCGTTCTCTCTCATCGGCGCCGTGGCGGCAAGGCCCTCGAGTTCCTGATACGCTGGAAGGGATACGACCCCACTGAGGATAGTTGGGTTGCAGAAGTTGATATGAGCAACGCACGCCGTGCTCTCAAGGACTATCTTGTCAAGCAGGGTGTTTCTCACGCTACCCAGCTTTGAGGGGGGTGTAAGGTGCAAATTCACATTGCACGACATCCTGCAGTCTGTTTGTACAAGTATGCGTGTGCGAATGCATTTGCGTGTGAATGGTATGTTTGTGTGTTTGTTTGCTTTCGCAATTTTCGCTTGAAGCATTTGCAGGTACTCGCAAAATGTGCGCTTCGGCATAACATTGTACGCGCTATGAACAGTACAAGCAGAAAGGACGAGCTCGCAAAGGAACCCAAGATGGAAGCTTTGCGGTTCAACTTACTTGATTGCGCAGATTCAGTTCTATCCAACTCGAAATTGTACTGTTTTGTTTGGTTGACTATAGTGTCGCAGGGCAGGCACTATAGGGGTACAATTTAGGTGAAGGTTGGATGTTGTTTGTCTGTATCTGCATGCTACAGGGCCAGGGGAAACCAGCGGAACCAGCATTTGGCTGGTTGGGCAAAGACAAAACAGGTTCTGTTTTTAGGACCTGAACCTGGTTGTTGTTTCCCCAGGTTGGAAAAACAGAACCAGAGGTTGTTCACCAACCTATCACCTGCTATTTTGTCCAGCCAGGTTGGTTCTGTTGCTTGGAATTATTTGGGATCATCCCTGGTTGTTCCCAGGTTGATTCCCAAGGTCCTTGCTAGCTAGAGCTATTTATTCCTTCTCTGTTTGTACCTGAATATAGTGAAATTGATTCAAGCGAATTCCTTCCTTGCTGGAATTTCTTTTCTACGCGGTGCGACGGCGGAATGCTACCCGAGTCAACGCTAGTACGCTAGCACTCCAACGCTAGGCTAACGCTGTCCGAGCTATAACTGCGTAATGGCAGAACTTTTCGCGGGGCAACTTGGCTTATTTTGAAGCTCTTAGAGTGAGCTTCGATATAGGAAATTCTCAGCTTAATCCGATCAACGGTCCGCACGATACGCTGCGCGACGTTCAAGGTACTCTTGCTGTTTTGACTAAGTCCCTCTTGATCCCTCTCTCTACAAACTCGGACCCGAGGATAGGGGCTGGTCTTGTACCAGGCACCCAAGGACCCTTGGAGGTGACCCCGAGGAGAGGTTTTAAGTGTGATAAAGTCTTAATAGCTTGAGCTTATAAGGCCCTTACACCAACAAGCTGGTATCAGAGCTGCGTTATAGTGATCCTCGATATAGGTAGCTATGGCGGGCAACACCTCGGCGGTAGCTGGTGAATCTTCAGCCCAAGATCGTAGCGGCAGCCATGATTCTGGTGTTTGTGCGCCAAGGGGAGCGCGAACAAGCCAGGGCTCGCTGATCAAGGAGGTGCTGAAAAACTTCACCGTCGAGAAGTTCAATGGTGAGGGCTATGATGATTGAGCCTGGAAAATGCAACTTTATTTCCGTCAAATCGGATTGCTGAAACTAATGATTGGGGAGGAGCCTAGACCGAGTGACCCCGCCCTTCAGGAAGATTGGGACGAGCGCGCCTCGGCTGGCTACTACTTGATGTCGCAGAGTTTGGAGCTGAACCAGCGTCACCACGTCATGCACCTGCTGCCGGAGGTTGAGTGCGGTCCGAAGGCGTGGACGGTGTTGAAGGAGCTGCACGCCCCGACCTCCGTTGTTGCAACATTGATGCTGGAGAGGGAGCTGTCCGCGTTGCGCCTGACGTGGCAAAGGACGTGGCTTCGGTGGTGCTGGACGCGGTGCAAAGAAAGACGACGACTCCAACGACCAACAAGGAGGTACCGGTTGGGGTCGCGGTGCGAAATCTGGACGTGGGGGCAAGTCGGGTGCTGGTGGCAAAATGAAAGGGAGTTGCTGGTATTGTGAGAAGGAAGGGCACCCCTGGTTTTTGTGCTATAAGAAACCCGATGGATGGACCCCCCAGAATCGTCAACAGGATGGCGGCGCGCGGAGGAACCAGAAAAACGGCGCCAACATGGTCGCTGATTCGTCCGACAACAACCCGAAGGGCAACGGCGGTGCGGAGAAGAAGAAGGAGCGCACCGCGGGCCAATTCTTCCATATGGGAGACAAGGGGGAGCAAGGAGACGCATCTGCTAAGGCTGGAGCAGAGCTGCACCCCCTGGACTATTGGGTGTTGGACACAGGCGCTGCTTGGACAATGACGCCGCGCAAGGACCTGCTGGACGACGTACGCGCTGCACCGATTAATGAGGTGTGCTCTGCCTCTGGACACATGTTGAAGGTGGCTGGTGCGGGACGAGCTGCATTTAAGGGAGCGGATGGCAAGCCGGTGGTGCTGCACGACGTTCTCCTCGTCCCCGACCTGAAGGCCAACCTCATCTCCCTCCGTAAGCTTGGCAAGGCTGGGGTGAACACCAACACGGATGGGGCTCTCACTTATAAGGGGAAGCTGGGCAATCGGGTGCTTTGGGATCTGCATGAGAGCAAGGACGTGTACAGATCTATGTGGCAGCTGCCGGCGCTGGCGTGGCACGGTGGGGGGCAGGCTGGAGAGGGGTCTGCATCCCAGGGGGAGTGCAACGCCGTTGGAGGGGTTGGTGTGAAAGTGTCGGCCAGATCTGGGGAGACAGATTGGGCAACTGCACACCGACGTTTGGGGCATGTGGCAATGCCTTTGCTGAAGCAGCTGGAGAAGGATGGAGCCGTTAAGGGCTTGAAGTTGAACGTACAACCACCCGATGATAACTGTGAAATTTGCCTCCTTTCAAAGTTCACCCGTTTCCCCTTCCATAGTGTGGCTGGCAGGAGCAAAAAGCCGTTGGAGCTGGTCCACATGGACTTGGTGGGGCCGCTGCCGGTTCAGGGACACAAGGGGGAGCGGTACTTCCTGACCATTGTGGATGATTGGAGCAGGCTTATGTGGGCATATCCGCTGAAGCAGAAGGACCATGCCGCCTCTACGATACGGGAAGATTGGCTGCCATTCGTGGAGAAGCAAGCGGAGTGTGTGGTGAAGCGGATTAGGACAGATCGGGGTGGTGAGTTCCTTGGAGCTGAGATGACGGCCTGGCTCAAGAAGCAGGGCATCCAGAGGGAGCTGACCACGGCTTACACCCCACAGTCCAACGGTGTAGCAGAACGGGCGAACCGGACAATTCTGGAGACAGCTAGGGCGCTGCTCATAGAATCTGGGCTGGGCAACTCCATGTGGCCCCATGCTGTTCGGCACGCTACCGTCGCTAGGAACAGGGTACTCACAAAGGTTGGGGATGACTCCTGGGTGCCGTTGGAGAGGTGGCTTGGGAGGAAGCCGCCGGTGGACATGCTGAGGGTGTTCGGTTGCATGGCAGTCGCCCACGTTCCCAAGACCTACCGCAGTAAGTTGGGGGCGAGTGCAATCTGGTGTGTGCATTTGGGGCTGGCTGCTGAGAGCAAGGGATGGCTGCTGTGGGAGCCTTCCAAGAGTGTGTTGTTTGACAGCAGGGATGTGAAGTTTGTTGAGGGCATGATGTATGGGAGCTGGGAGAAACAGCCGGAGGCCAGGGTGTCCCAGCAGATGGAGCAGATTACCATGCAGCTGGACCTGACTCCTAGTGTGTGGGAGGAGGGAGAGGAGGGAGCTGCAGAGGGTGGTGATAAAGAGAAGGTGCAGGAGGCACCTGCTGGTGAAGGTGATGGTGTGGAGATTAGCGGTAGCACTAGTGGAGCTGCTGGATCTGAGGGAGGAGAGCAGCAGCAGGGGAAAACTAAGAAGCCGAAGGGTGTTATTATGAAGGGATGGGAGACACCCGTCTCCAGGCCAGGACGTACCCGTATGGCTACTAAGAAGCTGACTGCAGGAGCTGATGTAGCGGAGCAGCAGCTTGGGACCGAGGAGGCATTGCTGATTCTACCGCATGGCTATGACCCGGATGAGGAGGATCAACCTGCGTACTGTTTTCTTGCCCCTGCACCAGAGGAAACTGTTGGGTGCAAATTTACATTGCACGACATCCTGCCGTCTGTTTGTACGAGTATGCGTGTGCGAATGCATTTGCGTGTGAATGGTATGTTTGTGTGTTTGTTTGCTTTTGCAATTTTCGCTTGAAGCATTTGCAGGTACTCGCAAAATGTGCGCTTCGGCATAACATTGTACGCGCTATGAACAGTACAAGCAGAAAGGACGAGCTCGCAAAGGAACCCAAGATGGAAGCTTTGCGGTTCAACTTACTTGATTGCGCAGATTCAGTTCTATCCAACTCGAAATTGTACTGTTTTGTTTGGTTGACTATAGTGTAGCAGGGCAGGCACTATAGGGGTACAATTTAGGTGAAGGTTGGATGTTGTTTGTCTGTATCTGCATGCTACAGGGCCAGGGGAAACCAGCGGAACCAGCATTTGGCTGGTTCGGCAAAGACAAAACAGGTTCTGTTTTTAGGACCTGAACCTGGTTGTTGTTGTTTCCCCAGGTTGGAAAAACAGAACCAGAGGTTGTTCACCAACCTATCACCTGCTATTTTGTCCAGCCAGGTTGGTTCTGTTGCTTGGAATTATTTGGGATCATCCCTGGTTGTTCCCAGGTTGATTCCCAAGGTCCTTGCTAGCTAGAGCTATTTATTCCTTCTCTGTTTGTACCTGAATATAGTGAAATTGATTCAAGCGAATTCCTTCCTTGCTGGAATTTCTTGTCTACGCGGTGCGACGGCGGAATGCTACCCGAGTCAACGCTAGTACGCTAGCACTCCAACGCTAGGCTAACGCTGTCCGAGCCATAACTTCGTAATGGCAGAACTTTTCGCGAGGCAACTTGGCTTATTTTAAAGCTCTTAGAGTGAGCTTCGATATAGGAAATTCTCAGCTTAATCCGATCGACGGTCTGCACGATACGCTGCGCGACGTTCAAGGTACTCTTGCTATTTTGACTAAGTCCCTCTTGATCCCTCTCTCTACAAACTCGGACCCGAGGATAGGGGCTGGTCTTGTACCAGGCACCCAAGGACCCTTGGAGGTGACCCCGAGGAGAGGTTTTAAGTGTGATAAAGTCTTAATAGCTTGAGTTTATTAGGCCCTTACACCAACAAGCTGGTATCAGAGCTGCGTTATAGTGATCCTCGATATAGGTAGCTATGGCGGGCAACACCTCGGCGGTAGCTGGTGAATCGTCAGCCCAAGATCGTAGCGGCAGCCAAGATTCTGGCGTTTCTGCGCCAAGGGGAGCGCGAACAAGCCAGGGCTCGCTGATCAAGGAGGTGCTGAAAAACTTCACCGTCGAGAAGTTCAATGGTGAGGGCTATGATGATTGGGCCTGGAAAATGCAACTTTATTTCCGTCAAATCGGATTGCTGAAACTAATGATTGGGGAGGAGCCTAGACCGAGTGACCCCGCCCTTCAGGAAGATTGGGACGAGCGCGCCTCGGCTGGCTACTACTTGATGTCGCAGAGTTTGGAGCTGAACCAGCGTCACCACGTCATGCACCTGCTGCCGGAGGTTGAGTGCGGTCCGAAGGCGTGGACCGTGTTGAAGGAGCTGCACGCCCCGACCTCCGTTGTTGCAACATTGATGCTGGAGAGGGAGCTGTCCGCGTTGCGCCTGAGCGAGGGAGAGCCGGTGCAACCTGTCCTGGACAAATTGCGCGACCTCTACGCGAAGTTGGCGACCGCGGGAATCACCTACCCGGAGCAAACAAAGTGCTTGAAGATGCTCTCGCTGCTGCCGGAATCGTGGCTTCAATTTACGAGCGGATTGAGCCTGCCGCAGAACCAGAGCTTGTGGACGCTCGAATGGGTGCGGACGAAGATTCTGGAGGAGGACTTCCGTCGCCGCCAACTGAGGGGTGGAGACGACGGCAGCAGCGGCTACGGGATGCAAGGGAGCCGACGTGGCAAAGGACGTGGCTTCGGTGGTGCTGGACGCGGTGCAAAGAAAGACGACGACTCCAACGACCAACAAGGAGGTACCGGTTGGGGTCGCGGTGCAAAATCTGGACGTGGGGGCAAGTCGGGTGCTGGTGGCAAAATGAAAGGGAGTTGCTGGTATTGTGAGAAGGAAGGGTGTTGGGTGCAAATTCACATTGCACGACATCCTGCCGTCTGTTTGTACGAGTATGCGTGTGCGAATGCATTTGCGTGTGAATGGTATGTTTGTGTGTTTGTTTGCTTTCGCAATTTTCGCTTGAAGCATTTGCAGGTACTCGCACAATGTGCGCTTCGGCATAACATTGTACGCGCTATGAACAGTACAAGCAGAAAGGACGAGCTCGCAAAGGAACCCAAGATGGAAGCTTTGCGGTTCAACTTACTTGATTGCGCAGATTCAGTTCTATCCAACTCGAAATTGTACTGTTTTGTTTGGTTGACTATAGTGTAGCAGGGCAGGCACTATAGGGGTACAATTTAGGTGAAGGTTGGATGTTGTTTGTCTGTATCTGCATGCTACAGGGCCAGGGGAAACCAGCGGAACCAGCATTTGGCTGGTTGGGCAAAGACAAAACAGGTTCTGTTTTTAGGACCTGAACCTGGTTGTTGTTTTCCCAGGTTGGAAAAACAGAACCAGAGGTTGTTCACCAACCTATCACCTGCTATTTTGTCCAGCCAGGTTGGTTCTGTTGCTTGGAATTATTTGGGATCATCCCTGGTTGTTCCCAGGTTGATTCCCAAGGTCCTTGCTAGCTAGAGCTATTTATTCCTTCTCTGTTTGTACCTGAATATAGTGAAATTGATTCAAGCGAATTCCTTCCTTGCTGGAATTTCTTGTCTACGCGGTGCGACGGCGGAATGCTACCCGAGTCAACGCTAGTACGCTAGCACTCCAACGCTAGGCTAACGCTGTCCGAGCCATAACTTCGTAATGGCAGAACTTTTCGCGAGGCAACTTGGCTTATTTTAAAGCTCTTAGAGTGAGCTTCGATATAGGAAATTCTCAGCTTAATCCGATCGACGGTCTGCACGATACGCTGCGCGACGTTCAAGGTACTCTTGCTGTTTTGACTAAGTCCCTCTTGATCCCTCTCTCTACAAACTCGACCTGAGGATAGGGGCTGGTCTTGTACCAGGCACCCAAGGACCCTTGGAGGTGACCCCGAGGAGAGGTTTTAAGTGTGATAAAGTCTTAATAGCTTGAGTTTATTAGGCCCTTACACCAACAAGCTGGTATCAGAGCTGCGTTATAGTGATCCTCGATATAGGTAGCTATGGCGGGCAACACCTCGGCGGTAGCTGGTGAATCTTCAGCCCAAGATCGTAGCGGCAGCCATGATTCTGGTGTTTCTGCGCCAAGGGGAGCGCGAACAAGCCAGGGCTCGCTGATCAAGGAGGTGCTGAAAAACTTCACCGTCGAGAAGTTCAATGGTGAGGGCTATGATGATTGGGCCTGGAAAATGCAACTTTATTTCCGTCAAATCGGATTGCTGAAACTAATGATTGGGGAGGAGCCTAGACCGAGTGACCCCGCCCTTCAGGAAGATTGGGACGAGCGCGCCTCGGCTGGCTACTACTTGATGTCGCAGAGTTTGGAGCTGAACCAGCGTCACCACGTCATGCACCTGCTGCCGGAGGTTGAGT
This sequence comes from Closterium sp. NIES-65, assembly GCA_948144175.1. NCBI lineage: Eukaryota > Viridiplantae > Streptophyta > Zygnematophyceae > Desmidiales > Closteriaceae > Closterium > Closterium sp. NIES-65. Next base: position 45,009 of record CANXME010002232.1, on the reverse strand, counting down.
GCGGTCCGAAGGCGTGGACGGTGTTGAAGGAGCTGCACGCCCCGACCTCCGTTGTTGCAACATTGATGCTGGAGAGGGAGCTGTCCGCGTTGCGCCTGAGCGAGGGAGAGCCGGTGCAACCTGTCCTGGACAAATTGCGCGACCTCTACGCGAAGTTGGCGACCGCAGGAATCACCTACCCGGAGCAAACAAAGTGCTTGAAGATGCTCTCGCTGCTGCCGGAATCGTGGCTTCAATTTACGAGCGGATTGAGCCTGCCGCAGAACCAGAGCTTGTGGACGCTCGAGTGGGTGCGGACGAAGATTCTGGAGGAGGACTTCCGTCGCCGCCAACTGAGGGGTGGAGACGACGACAGCAGCGGCTACGGGATGCAAGGGAGCCGACGTGGCAAAGGACGTGGCTTCGGTGGTGCTGGACGCGGTGCAAAGAAAGACGACGACTCCAACGACCAACAAGGAGGTACCGGTTGGGGTCGCGGTGCAAAATCTGGACGTGGGGGCAAGTCGGGTGCTGGTGGCAAAATGAAAGGGAGTTGCTGGTATTGTGAGAAGGAAGGGCACCCCTGGTTTTTGTGCTATAAGAAACCCGATGGATGGACCCCCCAGAATCGTCACCAGGATGGCGGCGCGCGGAGGAACCAGAAAAACGGTGCCAACATGATCGCTGATTCGTCCGACAACAACCCAAAGGGCAACGGCGGTGCGGAGAAGAAGAAGGAGCGCACCGCGGGCCAATTCTTCCATATGGGAGACAAGGGGGAGCAAGGAGACGCCTCTGCTAAGGCTGGAGCAGAGCTGCACCCCCTGGACTATTGGGTGTTGGACACAGGCGCTGCTTGGACAATGACGCCGCGCAAGGACCTGCTGGACGACGTACGCGCTGCACCGATTAATGAGGTGTGCTCTGCCTCTGGACACATGTTGAAGGTGGCTGGTGCGGGACGAGCTGCATTTAAGGGAGCGGATGGCAAGCCGGTGGTGCTGCACGACGTTCTCCTCGTCCCCGACCTGAAGGCCAACCTCATCTCCCTCCGTAAGCTTGGCAAGGCTGGGGTGAACACCAACACGGATGGGGCTCGCACTTATAAGGGGAAGCTGGGCAATCGGGTGCTTTGGGATCTGCACGAGAGCAAGGACGTGTACAGATCCATGTGGCAGCTGCCGGCGCTGGCGTGGCATGGTGAGGGGCAGGCTAGAGAGGGGTCTGCATCCCAGGGGGAGTGCAACGCCGTTGGAGGGGTTGGTGTGAAAGTGTCGGCCAGATCTGGGGAGACGGATTGGGCAACGGCACACCGACGCTTGGGGCATGTGGCAATGCCTTTGCTGAAGCAGCTGGAGAAGGATGGAGCCGTTAAGGGCTTGAAGCTGAACGGACAACCACCCGATGATAACTGTGAAATCTGTTTGCTCTCAAAGTTTACCCGTTTCCCCTTCCATAGTGTGGCTGGCAGGAGCAAGAAGCCGTTGGAGCTGGTCCACATGGACTTGGTGGGGCCGCTGCCGGTTCAGGGACACAAGGGGGAGCGGTACTTCCTGACCATTGTGGATGATTGGAGCAGGCTTATGTGGGCATATCCGCTGAAGCAGAAGGACCATGCCGCCTCTACGATACGGGAAGATTGGCTGCCATTCGTGGAGAAGCAAGCGGAGTGTGTGGTGAAGCGGATTAGGACAGATCGGGGTGGTGAGTTCCTTGGAGCTGAGATGACGGCCTGGCTCAAGAAGCAGGGCATCCAGAGGGAGCTGACCACGGCTTACACCCCACAGTCTAACGGTGTAGCAGAACGGGCGAACCGGACAATTCTGGAGACAGCTAGGGCGCTGCTCATAGAATCTGGGCTGGGCAACTCCATGTGGCCCCATGCTGTTCGGCACGCTACCGTCGCTAGGAACAGGGTACTCACAAAGGTTGGGGATGACTCGTGGGTGCCGTTGGAGAGGTGGCTTGGGAGGAAGCCGCCGGTGGACATGCTGAGGGTGTTCGGTTGCATGGCAGTCGCCCACGTCCCCAAGACCTACCGCAGTAAGTTGGGGGCGAGTGCAATCTGGTGTGTGCATTTGGGGCTGGCTGCTGAGAGCAAGGGATGGCTGCTGTGGGAACCCTCCAAGGGTGTGTTATTTGACAGCAGGGATGTGAAGTTTGTTGAGGGCATGATGTATGGGAGCTGGGAGAAACAGCCGGAGGCCAGGGTGTCCCAGCAGATGGAGCAGATCACCATGCAGCTGGACCTGACTCCTAGTGTGTGGGAGGAGGGAGAGGAGGCAGCTGCAGAGGGTGGTGATAAAGAGAAGGTGCAGGAGGCACCTGCTGGTGGAGGTGATGGTGTGGAGATTAGCGGTAGCACTAGTGGAGCTGCTGGATCCGAGGGAGGAGAGCAGCAGCAGGGGAAAACTAAGAAGCCGAAGGGTGTTATTATGAAGGGATGGGAGACACCCGTCTCCAGGCCAGGACGTACCCGTATGGCTACTAAAAAGCTGACTGCAGGAGCTGATGTAGCGGAGCAGCAGCTTGGGACCGAGGAGGCATTGCTGATTCTACCGCATGGCTATGACCCGGATGAGGAGGATCAACCTGCGTACTGTTTTCTTGCCCCTGCACCAGAGGAACCAGCTAGCATGGAGGAGGCATTAGCTGGACCAGATAGGGACAAATGGCTAGCTTCCAGGGATGCTGAATACCAGAGCCTGCTGGAGAATGGGACTTGGGAACTAGTGGTGCTGCCTGAGGGAAAGAAAGCGGTACAATGCAAGTGGGTGCTAAGGATCAAGACTGACGACAAGGGGCAGGTCACCATCTACAAGAGTAGGTTGGTGGCTAAGGGGTTTATGCAGAAGGAGAAGCGGGACTTCAATGAGATCTTTGCTCCCACTGCCAAACCCCCTACCCTTCGTGTCTTGTTGGCAGATGCAGCCGTTAGTGGGAAGTTCATTATCCAGATGGACATATCAACGGCATTTCTCAACGGGATTTTAGAGGAGGAGGTGTTCATGACGCAGCCACCTGGGTATGAGGATGGTACGGGCAGGGTGTGCAAGCTGAAAAAGTCCATCTATGGCTTGAAGCAGGCGCCACGCTGCTGGTACCAGAAGTTGGCAGCTGTTTTAGAGGAGATGGGATTCAGGACCAGCAGCTGTGATGAGAGCCTCTTTCTCAAGGGGGAGGGGGAGAAGCTGGTGCTGTTTCTGGTCTATGTGGACGACATTCTTCTCTTTAGCAGCAGCATGAAGGAGATCCAGAAGGTGCAGCAGCAGCTGATGGAGAACTTCAAGTGCAAGAACCTTGGGGAGGTAAAGTACTACCTCGGGATGCACGTGGAGAGGGATCTGGATCACAGGTGGTTGAAGCTGCACCAGGAGAAGTTCATCAAGGAGCTTGGGGAGAAGTACGGAATTGAGAATGAGCGCAAGGTTGCAACTCCCCTGCCAGCAGAATTCAAGCTTGTGAAAGCTGCAGAGGATGAAGGGGTTGAAGCCGAGGAGCAGCAGCAATTTCAGTCCTTGGTGGGCAGCCTCTTGTATGCAGCAGTTCACACGAGACCCGACATCTCTTTCTCGGTTGGGCAGCTGGCTAGGGTAGTGCAGAATCCATCAGAGGAGCAGGTGGATGCAGCTGAGCGTGTGGTGAAGTATCTGAACTCTCACCCAAGCATTGGAGTTCAATACTCCGCATCTGCACAGGTGAAGCAGAAAGGGGTTGAGGTGCTGAAAGAGAAGGGGGAGAGGCTTGGAGAAGGCAAGCTTTTTCTCACTTGCTTTACTGATGCTACGTGGGCCTCTGAGAAGGAGGATTCCTCATCTGTGGGAGGATACATCTGCGTAGTTGGGGGAGGACCGGTTAGTTGGAGGTCAAAGAAGCAGACGGAGACAGCACTCTCTTCCGTGGAATCAGAGTACATGGCGATGTTCCATGGGGTGAAGGAGGTGATTTGGCTGAGGAGGCTGTTGGAGGAGATTGGCCAGGAGCAAAAGGTTGCTACGCCGCTGTTTTGTGATAGCAAGGGAGCTCTTGGGATGGCCAGGAACGCTGTGCTTCATGGGCTGAACAAGCACATGCGTATCAAGTGGCACTGGCTGCGTAAGGAGGTGAAGAAGGGGACGGTGAATCCGATCTACATCAAGACTCACCAGCAGCCAGCAGACTTCCTCACCAAGAGGCTTGCGGATGAGTCTCATTGGCGTTGTGTGCGCATGAGTGGAATGAGCATGAACTAGTATGGAATGATGGGGATGCAGCCGGCAGGCTGAGGGGGAGTGTGTTGGGTGCAAATTCACATTGCACGACATCCTGCCGTCTGTTTGTACGAGTATGCGTGTGCGAATGCATTTGCGTGTGAATGGTATGTTTGTGTGTTTGTTTGCTTTCGCAATTTTCGCTTGAAGCATTTGCAGGTACTCGCACAATGTGCGCTTCGGCATAACATTGTACGCGCTATGAACAGTACAAGCAGAAAGGACGAGCTCGCAAAGGAACCCAAGATGGAAGCTTTGCGGTTCAACTTACTTGATTGCGCAGATTCAGTTCTATCCAACTCGAAATTGTACTGTTTTGTTTGGTTGACTATAGTGTAGCAGGGCAGGCACTATAGGGGTACAATTTAGGTGAAGGTTGGATGTTGTTTGTCTGTATCTGCATGCTACAGGGCCAGGGGAAACCAGCGGAACCAGCATTTGGCTGGTTGGGCAAAGACAAAACAGGTTCTGTTTTTAGGACCTGAACCTGGTTGTTGTTTTCCCAGGTTGGAAAAACAGAACCAGAGGTTGTTCACCAACCTATCACCTGCTATTTTGTCCAGCCAGGTTGGTTCTGTTGCTTGGAATTATTTGGGATCATCCCTGGTTGTTCCCAGGTTGATTCCCAAGGTCCTTGCTAGCTAGAGCTATTTATTCCTTCTCTGTTTGTACCTGAATATAGTGAAATTGATTCAAGCGAATTCCTTCCTTGCTGGAATTTCTTGTCTACGCGGTGCGACGGCGGAATGCTACCCGAGTCAACGCTAGTACGCTAGCACTCCAACGCTAGGCTAACGCTGTCCGAGCCATAACTTCGTAATGGCAGAACTTTTCGCGAGGCAACTTGGCTTATTTTAAAGCTCTTAGAGTGAGCTTCGATATAGGAAATTCTCAGCTTAATCCGATCGACGGTCTGCACGATACGCTGCGCGACGTTCAAGGTACTCTTGCTGTTTTGACTAAGTCCCTCTTGATCCCTCTCTCTACAAACTCGGACCCGAGGATAGGGGCTGGTCTTGTACCAGGCACCCAAGGACCCTTGGAGGTGACCCCGAGGAGAGGTTTTAAGTGTGATAAAGTCTTAATAGCTTGAGTTTATTAGGCCCTTACACCAACAAAGGGCACCCCTGGTTTTTGTGCTATAAGAAACCCGATGGATGGACCCCCCAGAATCGTCACCAGGATGGCGGCGCGCGGAGGAACCAGAAAAACGGCGCCAACATGGTTGCTGATTCGTCCGACAACAACCCGAAGGGCAACGGCGGTGCGGAGAAGAAGAAGGAGCGCACCGCGGGCCAATTCTTCCATATGGGAGACAAGGGGGAGCAAGGAGACGCATCTGCTAAGGCTGGAGCAGAGCTGCACCCCCTGGACTATTGGGTGTTGGACACAGGCGCTGCTTGGACAATGACGCCGCGCAAGGACCTGCTGGACGACGTACGCGCTGCACCGATTAATGAGGTGTGCTCTGCCTCTGGACACATGCTGAAGGTGGCTGGTGCGGGACGAGCTGCATTTAAGGGAGCGGATGGCAAGCCGGTGGTGCTGCACGACGTTCTCCTCGTCCCCGACCTGAAGGCCAACCTCATCTCCCTCCGTAAGCTTGGCAAGGCTGGGGTGAACACCAACACGGATGGGGCTCGCACTTATAAGGGGAAGCTGGGCAATCGGGTGCTTTGGGATCTGCACGAGAGCAAGGACGTGTACAGATCTATGTGGCAGCTGCCGGCGCTGGCGTGGCACGGTGGGGGGCAGGCTGGAGAGGGGTCTGCATCCCAGGGGGAGTGCAACGCCGTTGGAGGGGTTGGTGTGAAAGTGTCGGCCAGATCTGGGGAGACAGATTGGGCAACTGCACACCGACGTTTGGGGCATGTGGCAATGCCTTTGCTGAAGCAGCTGGAGAAGGATGGAGCCGTTAAGGGCTTAAAGCTGAACGGACAACCACCCGATGATAACTGTGAAATTTGCCTCCTTTCAAAGTTCACCCGTTTCCCCTTCCATAGTGTGGCTGGCAGGAGCAAAAAGCCGTTGGAGCTGGTCCACATGGACTTGGTGGGGCCGCTGCCGGTTCAGGGACACAAGGGGGAGCGGTACTTCCTGACCATTGTGGATGATTGGAGCAGGCTTATGTGGGCATATCCGCTGAAGCAGAAGGACCATGCCGCCTCTACGATACGGGAAGATTGGCTGCCATTCGTGGAGAAGCAAGCGGAGTGTGTGGTGAAGCGGATTAGGACAGATCGGGGTGGTGAGTTCCTTGGAGCTGAGATGACGGCCTGGCTCAAGAAGCAGGGCATCCAGAGGGAGCTGACCACGGCTTACACCCCACAGTCCAACGGTGTAGCAGAACGGGCGAACCGGACAATTCTGGAGACAGCTAGGGCGCTGCTCATAGAATCTGGGCTGGGCAACTCCATGTGGCCCCATGCTGTTCGGCACGCTACCGTCGCTAGGAACAGGGTACTCACAAAGGTTGGGGATGACACGTGGGTGCCGTTGGAGAGGTGGCTTGGGAGGAAGCCGCCGGTGGACATGCTGTTGGGTGCAAATTCACATTGCACGACATCCTGCCGTCTGTTTGTACGAGTATGCGTGTGCGAATGCATTTGCGTGTGAATGGTATGTTTGTGTGTTTGTTTGCTTTCGCAATTTTCGCTTGAAGCATTTGCAGGTACTCGCAAAATGTGCGCTTCGGCATAACATTGTACGCGCTATGAACAGTACAAGCAGAAAGGACGAGCTCGCAAAGGAACCCAAGATGGAAGCTTTGCGGTTCAACTTACTTGATTGCGCAGATTCAGTTCTATCCAACTCGAAATTGTACTGTTTTGTTTGGTTGACTATAGTGTAGCAGGGCAGGCACTATAGGGGTACAATTTAGGTGAAGGTTGGATGTTGTTTGTCTGTATCTGCATGCTACAGGGCCAGGGGAAACCAGCGGAACCAGCATTTGGCTGGTTGGGCAAAGACAAAACAGGTTCTGTTTTTAGGACCTGAACCTGGTTGTTGTTGTTTCCCCAGGTTGGAAAAACAGAACCAGAGGTTGTTCACCAACCTATCACCTGCTATTTTGTCCAGCCAGGTTGGTTCTGTTGCTTGGAATTATTTGGGATCATCCCTGGTTGTTCCCAGCTTGATTCCCAAGGTCCTTGCTAGCTAGAGCTATTTATTCCTTCTCTGTTTGTACCTGAATATAGTGAAATTGATTCAAGCGAATTCCTTCCTTGCTGGAATTTCTTTTCTACGCGGTGCGACGGCGGAATGCTACCCGAGTCAACGCTAGTACACTAGCACTCCAACTCTAGGCTAACGCTGTCCGAGCCATAACTTCGTAATGGCAGAACTTTTCGCGAGGCAACTTGGCTTATTTTAAAGCTCTTAGAGTGAGCTTCGACATAGAAAATTCTCAGCTTAATCCGATCGACGGTCTGCACGATACGCTGCGCGACGTTCAAGGTACTCTTGCTGTTTTGACTAAGTCCCTCTTGATCCCTCTCTCTACAAACTCGGACCCGAGGATAGGGGCTGGTCTTGTACCAGGCACCCAAGGACCCTTGGAGGTGACCCCGAGGAGAGGTTTTAAGTGTGATAAAGTCTTAATAGCTTGAGTTTATTAGGCCCTTACACCAACAAGCTGGTATCAGAGCTGCGTTATAGTGATCCTCGATATAGGTAGCTATGGCGGGCAACACCTCGGCGGTAGCTGGTGAATCTTCAGCCCAAGATCGTAGCGGCAGCCATGATTCTGGTGTTTCTGCGCCAAGGGGAGCGCGAACAAGCCAGGGCTCGCTGATCAAGGAGGTGCTGAAAAACTTCACCGTCGAGAAGTTCAATGGTGAGGGCTATGATGATTGGGCCTGGAAAATGCAACTTTATTTCCGTCAAATCGGATTGCTGAAACTAATGATTGGGGAGGAGCCTAGACCGAGTGACCCCGCCCTTCAGGAAGATTGGGACGAGCGCGCCTCGGCTGGCTACTACTTGATGTCGCAGAGTTTGGAGCTGAACCAGCGTCACCACGTCATGCACCTGCTGCCGGAGGTTGAGTGCGGTCCGAAGGCGTGGACCGTGTTGAAGGAGCTGCACGCCCCGACCTCCGTTGTTGCAACATTGATGCTGGAGAGGGAGCTGTCCGCGTTGCGCCTGAGCGAGGGAGAGCCGGTGCAACCTGTCCTGGACAAATTGCGCGACCTCTACGCGAAGTTGGCGACCGCAGGAATCACCTACCCGGAGCAAACAAAGTGCTTGAAGATGCTCTCGCTGCTGCCGGAATCGTGGCTTCAATTTACGAGCGGATTGAGCCTGCCGCAGAACCAGAGCTTGTGGACGCTCGAGTGGGTGCGGACGAAGATTCTGGAGGAGGACTTCCGTCGCCGCCAACTGAGGGGTGGAGACGACGGCAGCAGCGGCTACGGGATGCAAGGGAGCCGACGTGGCAAAGGACGTGGCTTCGGTGGTGCTGGACGCGGTGCAAAGAGAGACGACGACTCCAACGACCAACAAGGAGGTACCGGTTGGGGTCGCGGTGCGAAATCTGGACGTGGGGGCAAGTCGGGTGCTGGTGGCAAAATGAAAGGGAGTTGCTGGTATTGTGAGAAGGAAGGGCACCCCTGGTTTTTGTGCTATAAGAAACCCGATGGATGGACCCCCCAGAATCGTCACCAGGATGGCGGCGCGCGGAGGAACCAGAAAAACGGCGCCAACATGGTCGCTGATTCGTCCGACAACAACCCGAAGGGCAACGGCGGTGCGGAGAAGAAGAAGGAGCGCACCGCGGGCCAATTCTTCCATATGGGAGACAAGGGGGAGCAAGGAGACGCATCTGCTAAGGCTGGAGCAGAGCTGCACCCCCTGGACTATTGGGTGTTGGACACAGGCGCTGCTTGGACAATGACGCCGCGCAAGGACCTGCTGGACGACGTACGCGCTGCACCGATTAATGAGGTGTGCTCTGCCTCTGGACACATGTTGAAGGTGGCTGGTGCGGGACGAGCTGCATTTAAGGGAGCGGATGGCAAGCCGGTGGTGCTGCACGACGTTCTCCTCGTCCCCGACCTGAAGGCCAACCTCATCTCCCTCCGTAAGCTTGGCAAGGCTGGGGTGAACACCAACACGGATGGGGCTCGCACTTATAAGGGGAAGCTGGGCAATCGGGTGCTTTGGGATCTGCACGAGAGCAAGGACGTGTACAGATCTATGTGGCAGCTGCCGGCGCTGGCGTGGCACGGTGGGGGGCAGGCTGGAGAGGGGTCTGCATCCCAGGGGGAGTGCAACGCCGTTGGAGGGGTTGGTGTGAAAGTGTCGGCCAGATCTGGGGAGACAGATTGGGCAACTGCACACTGACGTTTGGGGCATGTGGCAATGCCTTTGCTGAAGCAGCTGGAGAAGGATGGAGCCGTTAAGGGCTTAAAGCTGAACGGACAACCACCCGATGATAACTGTGAAATTTGCCTCCTTTCAAAGTTCACCCGTTTCCCCTTCCATAGTGTGGCTGGCAGGAGCAAAAAAGCCGTTGGAGCTGGTCCACATGGACTTGGTGGGGCCGCTGCTGGTGCAAGGGCACAAGGGGGAGCGGTACTTCCTAACCATAGTGGATCAATGGAGCAGGCTAATGTGGGCGTATCCGCTGAAGCAGAAAGATCACGCCGCCTCCACGATTCGGGACGATTGGCTGCCGTTCGTGGAGAAGCAAGCGGAGTGTGTGGTGAAGCGGATTAGGACAGATCGGGGTGGTGAGTTCCTTGGAGCTGAGATGACGGCCTGGCTCAAAAAGCAGGGCATCCAGAGGGAGCTGACCACGGCTTACACCCCACAGTCCAACGGTGTAGCAGAACGGGCGAACCGGACAATTCTGGAGACAGCTAGGGCGCTGCTCATAGAATCTGGGCTGGGCAACTCCATGTGGCCCCATGCTGTTCGGCACGCTACCGTCGCTAGGAACAGGGTACTCACAAAGGTTGGGGATGACACGTGGGTGCCGTTGGAGAGGTGGCTTGGGAGGAAGCCGCCGGTGGACATGCTGAGGGTGTTCGGTTGCATGGCAGTCGCCCACGTTCCCAAGACCTACCGCAGTAAGTTGGGGGCGAGTGCAATCTGGTGTGTGCATTTGGGGCTGGCTGCAGAGAGCAAGGGATGGCTGCTGTGGGAGCCTTCCAAGGGTGTGTTGTTTGACAGCAGGGATGTGAAGTTTGTTGAGGGCATGATGTATGGGAGCTGGGAGAAACAGCCGGAGGCCAGGGTGTCCCAGCAGATGGAGCAGATTACCATGCAGCTGGACCTGACTCCTAGTGTGTGGGAGGAGGGAGAGGAGGCAGCTGCAGAGGGTGGTGATAAAGAGAAGGTGCAGGAGGCACCTGCTGGTGGAGTTGATGGTGTGGAGATTAGCGGTAGCACTAGTGGAGCTGCTGGATCCGAGGGAGGAGAGCAGCAGCAGGGGAAAACTAAGAAGCCGAAGGGTGTTATTATGAAGGGATGGGAGACACTCGTCTCCAGGCCAGGACGTACCCATATGGCTACTAAGAAGCTGACTGCAGGAGCTGATGTAGCGGAGCAGCAGCTTGGGACCGAGGAGGCATTGCTGATTCTACCGCATGGCTATGACCGGGATGAGGAGGATCAACCTGCGTACTGTTTTCTTGCCCCTGCACCAGAGGAACCAGCTAGCATGGAGGAGGCATTAGCTGGACCAGATAGGGACAAATGGCTAGCTTCCAGGGATGCTGAGTACCAGAGCCTGCTGGAGAATGGGACTTGGGAACTAGTGGTGCTGCCTGAGGGAAAGAAAGCGGTACAATGCAGGTGGGTGCTAAGGATCAAGACTGACGACAAGGGGCAGGTCACCATCTACAAGAGTAGGTTGGTGGCTAAGGGGTTTATGCAGAAGGAGAAGCGGGACTTCAATGAGATCTTTGCTCCCACTGCCAAACCCCCTACCCTTCGTGTCTTGTTGGAAGATGCAGCCGTAAGTGGGAAGTTCATTATCCAGATGGACATATCAACGGCATTTCTCAACGGGATTTTAGAGGAGGAGGTGTTCATGACGCAGCCACCTGGGTATGAGGATGGTACGGGCAGGGTGTGCAAGCTGAAAAAGTCCATCTACGGCTTGAAGCAGGCGCCACGCTGCTGGTACCAGAAGTTGGCAGCTGTTTTAGAGGAGATGGGATTCAGGACCAGCAGCTGTGATGAGAGCCTCTTTCTCAAGGGGGAGGGGGAGAAGCTGGTGCTGTTTCTGGTCTATGTGGACGACATTCTTCTCTTTAGCAGCAGCATGAAGGAGATCCAGAAGGTGCAGCAGCAGCTGATGGAGAACTTCAAGTGCAAGAACCTTGGGGAGGTAAAGTACTACCTCGGGATGCACGTGGAGAGGGATCTGGATCACAGGTGGTTGAAGCTGCACCAGGAGAAGTTCATCAAGGAGCTTGGGGAGAAGTACGGAATTGAGAATGAGCGCAAGGTTGCAACTCCCCTGCCAGCAGAATTCAAGCTTGTGAAAGCTGCAGAGGATGAAGGGGTTGAAGCCGAGGAGCAGCAGCAATTTCAGTCCTTGGTGGGCAGCCTCTTGTATGCAGCAGTTCACACGAGACCCGACATCTCTTTCTCGGTTGGGCAGCTGGCTAGGGTAGTGCAGAATCCATCAGAGGAGCAGGTGGATGCAGCTGAGCGTGTGGTGAAGTATCTGAACTCTCACCCAAGCATTGGAGTTCAATACTCCGCATCTGCACAGGTGAAGCAGAAAGGGGTTGAGGTGCTGAAAGAGAAGGGGGAGAGGCTTGGAGAAGGCAAGCTTTTTCTTACTTGCTTTACTGATGCTACGTGGGCCTCTGAGAAGGAGGATTCCTCATCTGTGGGAGGATACATCTGCGTAGTTGGGGGAGGACCGGTTAGTTGGAGGTCAAAGAAGCAGATGGAGACAGCACTCTCTTCCGTGGAATCAGAGTACATGGCGATGTTCCATGGGGTGAAGGAGGTGATTTGGCTGAGGAGGCTGTTGGAGGAGATTGGCCAGGAGCAAAAGGTTGCTACGCCGCTGTTTTATGATAGCAAGGGAGCTCTTGGGATGGCCAGAAACGCTGTGCTTCATGGGCTGAATAAGCACATGCGTATCAAGTGGCACTGGCTGCGTAAGGAGGTGAAGAGGGGGATGGTGAATCCGATCTACATCAAGACTCACCAGCAGCCAGCAGACTTCCTCACCAAGAGGCTTGCGGATGAGTCTCATTGGCGTTGTGTGCGCATGAGTGGAATGAGCATGAACTAGTATGGAATGATGGGGATGCAGCCGGCAGGCTGAGGGGGAGTGTGTTGGGTGCAAATTCACATTGCACGACATCCTGCCGTCTGTTTGTACGAGTATGCGTGTGCGAATGCATTTGCGTGTGAATGGTATGTTCGTGTGTTTGTTTGCTTTCGCAATTTTCGCTTGAAGCATTTGCAGGTACTCGCAAAATGTGCGCTGCGGCATAACATTGTACGCGCTATGAACAGTACAAGCAGAAAGGACGAGCTCGCAAAGGAACCCAAGATGGAAGCTTTGCGGTTCAACTTACTTGATTGCGCAGATTCAGTTCTATCCAACTCGAAATTGTACTGTTTTGTTTGGTGGACTATAGTGTAGCAGGGCAGGCACTATAGGGGTACAATTTAGGTGAAGGTTGGATGTTGTTTGTCTGTATCTGCATGCTACAGGGCCAGGGGAAACCAGCGGAACCAGCATTTGGCTGGTTGGGCAAAGACAAAACAGGTTCTGTTTTTAGGACCTGAACCTGGTTGTTGTTTCCCCAGGTTGGAAAAACAGAACCAGAGGTTGTTCACCAACCTATCACCTGCTATTTTGTCCACCCAGGTTGGTTCTGTTGCTTGGAATTATTTGGGATCATCCCTGGTTGTTCCCAGGTTGATTCCCAAGGTCCTTGCTAGCTAGAGCTATTTATTCCTTCTCTGTTTGTACCTGAATATAGTGAAATTGATTCAAGCGAATTCCTTCCTTGCTGGAATTTCTTTTCTACGCGGTGCGACGGCGGAATGCTACCCGAGTCAACGCTAGTACGCTAGCACTCCAACGCTAGGCTAACGCTGTCCGAGCCATAACTTCGTAATGGCAGAACTTTTCGCAAGGCAACTTGGCTTATTTTAAAGCTCTTAGAGTGAGCTTCGATATAGGAAATTCTCAGCTTAATCCGATCGACGGTCTGCACGATACGCTGCGCGACGTTCAAGGTACTCTTGCTGTTTTGACTAAGTCCCTCTTGATCCCTCTCTCTACAAACTCGGACCCGAGGATAGGGGCTGGTCTTGTACCAGGCACCCAAGGACCCTTGGAGGTGACCCCGAGGAGAGGTTTTAAGTGTGATAAAGTCTTAATAGCTTGAGTTTATTAGGCCCTTACACCAACAAGACTGGTGACAGCGACGTGTTCAAAGCGCCGCCGTGGAGGTGCAGTCAGGGAGACCTATCGGCAGCGTTGGCAGAATAAGCGTGACGTCCACCAGAGGGAGCGGAAGGATCCGAGGGCGAAGCTGATCGACACGCGAGAACGACAAGGTTGATCGAGCATGGCGGGATGGTGAGGCCGAACGACAGGTGGCGGTATACGAACTTGCCCGAAATCAAGTTTATGGATCGCTTCACCAGGCAGCCAGAATCAGGCGCAGACTTTTGGACCTACTTGATGCAGATAGACAACATCCGGTATCATTGGGCGCGTGATGGATTAGAGGCGGAGGAGTTCTACCGTGGGCTCTCTAACACCTTGGCGGGAGAGGCAGAAACATATTACCGAATCACGATGGGAGATCTGCTCAACAAGCACCGGAGCTAGGAAAGCAGTGGCTTGGGAATCGTCAAGGAGTTCCTGGTGAACCTGAAGCGATAGTTCCCAATGCAAAGGCCAGAGAACATTCGCGAATTTGCACACTTTGAGAGGAAGAAAGGAGAGTCCCTCCTGATATATTATGTGAGGCTGAAGGAGCTCGTGCTTGACATGGATTGCACGGACGTGCGCCGTCCCGTCACAAAATGTTTCTGAATGGCATGGATTAGGGCGTGGTCAAGGAGCTACGGAGCAAATTGTTCGAAACGGGGTGGGGAGTGACGTTGCTGCAGGTCAACGAACTGGCGTGTCGTTACGAAATGGGACTGAAGCTGTATGAATTGGAGCGTGCAGAGGCAAGGGGTGCGGATAGGCGACGAGGGGTATGGATGGCGAACATGTCCGCGGACACGGGAAGGCATGAAGAGGCGAGTGGCCCTGGCCGCTGCAAGTGCCACCGATGCGTTCAAGCCGGGCACATACAGCGGGACTACATACAAGCCCCGCGATGCGACAACTGCGGGGAAACGGGACACCTGAGGCGGAAGTGCCCGAATTCGCCCACGTGCAAAAACTGTGGCCGGAAAGGGACACCGAGAAGTGGATTGCTACGCACAGAAGCCTCCAAAAGGAAGGAGGCAAGAGCCGCGTAGGTGTTGAAGAGGAAGTACGGCGCCTGCAGGAGAAACTCGAAGAGATGGGTGGCGAAGAAAGGTTTCATGGAGGCGCTGTACGCTGGTGCAAAAGAGGGGGAATATACGGGCAGCCAGGCGTCCTTTGCGTTGATGGCCCAACCAGGATCAAACGGAAAGCGGCGCGGCAGCGAGGCGAGGGATTGCTGCGAGCCGGGATGCCGGACAACCCATGGGTACAAGAGCAGAGGTGCGCGGAGGACCCGAACATTGAAGTTACCACCTAATGGCACCCAAAAGAGAGGATTGTGTGCCCATTGACCATGCTAGTGGCGGCCAAGGGTTCGATTACAGTGGGCAGCATCCCCGTGGATCTCGCCATCATTGACACTGGAGCATATCATGTGCTCATTGGCAAAGGACTTGCGGAGTAGATGTCGTTGCACAAGGAAGGCCGCTTGAGAGATCTGGGCTTTTTTATCATGACGGTTGAAGGAGGGGAACGAAAGTGGACCCCATGCATCTGGCGACCCATGGAGATCGTATTGAAACCGAGAGAGAAAGATGATTGCAAGATCAAGCTGTTGTGCGGCGGGACGGAATTGGAAGACTATGACCTGCTGATCTGTTGGTGTAAGGGCCTAATAAACTCAAGCTATTAAGACTTTATCAAACTTAAAACCTCTCATCGGGGTCACCTCCAAGGGTCCTTGGGTGCCTGGTACAAGACCAGCCCCTATCCTCGGGTCCGAGTTTGTAGAGAGAGGGATCAAGAGGGACTTAGTCAAAACAGCAAGAGTACCTTGAACGTCGTGCAGCGTATCGTGCAGACCGTCGATCGGATTAAGCTGATAATTTACTATATCGAAGCTCACTCTAAGAGCTTTAAAATAAGCCAAGTTGCTGCGCGAAAAGTTTTGCCATTACGAAGTTATGGCTCGGACAGCGTTAGCCTAGCGTTGGAGTGCTAGCGTACTAGCGTTAACTCGGGTAGCATTCCGCCGTAGCACCGCGTAGAAACGAAATTCCAGGAAGGGAGGAATTCGCTTGAATCAATTTGACTATATCCAGGTACAAACAGAGAAGGAATAAATAGTTCTACCTAGCAAGGACCTTGGGAATCAAGCTGGGAACAACCAGGGATGATCCCAAATAATTCCAAGCAACAGAACCAACCTGGCTGGACAAAATAGCAGGTGATAGGTTGGTGAACAACCTCTGGTTCTGTTTTTCCAACCTGGGAAAACAACAACCAGGTTCAGGTCCTAAAAACAGAACCTGTTTTGTCTTTGCCCAACCAGCCAAATGCTGGTTCCGCTGGTTTCCCCTGGCCCTGTAGCATGCAAATACAGACAAACAACATCCAACCTTCACCTAAATTGTACCCCTATAGTGCCTGCCCTGCTACACTATAGTCAACCAAACAAAACAGTACAATTTCGAGTTGGATAGAACTGAATCTGCGCAATCAAGTAAGTTGAACCGCAAAGCTTCCATCTTGGGTTCCTTTGCGAGCTCGTCCTTTCTGCTTGTACTGTTCATAGCGCGTACAATGTTATGCCGAAGCGCACATTTTGCGAGTACCTGCAAATGCTTCAAGCGAAAATTGCGAAAGCAAACAAACACACAAACATACCATTCACACGCAAATGCATTCGCACACGCATACTCGTACAAACAGACGGCAGGATGTCGTGCAATGTGAATTTGCACCCAACATGATCGGCATCCGTCTGCTATACGCCGTGGGGGCCACGATCTGCACGTGACAGGAGAGGGTGATTTACTGGCAGCAATTTTGAATTACAGGGGTACCAAGAGGGACCCTGCCAGTGCAGTTCGTCCACCAAGAGCCGAAGGCGGCGTACTAGGCACGGTTGATGGACCTTGAAGACCAGGTGGGAGAGACGAGCTGGTACGAGGCCAAAGAGGAGCTGAAATACAGGAAGTAGAAAAAAATGTGGGCGGAGAGGAAAGATATCATCCTAGGAGAAGTCTTTGACAAGCGCTATATAAGCACATTCACATGCTAGAGCTTTTTCAGGGGATTGGGAACTGGGCACTGAAAGCTGGGTGGGTAATTGAGAAGTGGACTTACGTGGAGGCCAACCCAGCGGTACGGAAGATGGCTCAACACCACGTGGAGATGTTGAAGCACACATACTCGAGCCAAGTGCTGGACGTGGCCACATGGAGCAACTGGGAAGGAGCGGTGCACAATGTGGATGTGCTCTTCGCTGGATGGAAATGCCAGGGAGTGTCCTGGGCCGGGCTAGGAATGGGCCTCGATGACAGCCGGATGGTACTCTTTGATCATCTAGTCCGCAACATGAAGATCGTGTACCAAAAGAATGGGGAATACCTCTACGTGCTGGAGAATCTAGACTTCGCCTCGGACTCTAGAGAACTTGTGTGGGCAGCCTACCTCCACGTGACATCGGTGCTAGGGGCAGGAGTCGCCATAGATGCGACGCAAGCTGGCTCCTGTCAACGGGAGTTGGGTATTGGCCCCGTCCTCGCTTGGGCGGAGCCGACTTCGCGGTCGGATGTGAGGGGAACAGCCGACCTGCAGCAGTGGGTGAGCTGGTCGACGAGGAGGTCGACCTGCACGGGGGACCACTGCACGGGCGCCGACTTCAGGGTGGCGCCGACTTCAGGGAGGTCGACTTGGGAGTCGACCTGTGGAGGACGTCGAAGCCGACTTCGGCGGTCGGCTAACGGACCGCTGGTCGACCTGCGGGTGGTCGACTGGACCTGGTGGTCGACGAAGGAGGGACCGACGTCGACCTTGACGCAGGACGCCGAGCAGTCGGGCGTCGAGTAGCGGGGCGTCAACTTCGTGACGCTCTTCGGGCGGCCGACGTGGGTGATCGGCCGACTGTGCTGGTCGACGTGGAGCTGGTCGACCAGAGGGGACGTCGACCTGGAGGAGGTCGACGTGGAGGTGGTCGTTGACTTGGGAGGTCGACGGGCACGTACGGGAGCTGCTGGTCGACGTGGTTGCCCGGTCGACCAGGTTACCTGGGTGGCGAAGTGCTGCAGAGGAGTGCGACGGTCGCCCAGGCGAAGTTGGCAAGCCCGACCTCGGTGGTGGTATCCCGAGGTCGACGTGGCCGATCAGAGGCAGTCGTCAGCTCGAGGTTGACGTGGTGTTGTGCGCTGTGTAGGTGACGAGGCTCTGCACGCCAATCACCTACACGCAACTGCAAAGCAGGGTGCACTGCTGTCCTGCGTGAGCAACGCTGTCACGCCGTCAACCTGTGACGTTGGCACACCATTGACCTTGCCTTGCTGGAGCGCGGTCGACCAAGTCGTGCTGAAACGCGGTCGACCAAGCTGCGCTGGCAGTTGGCCGACCTGAATGCTTGCTCTGATGTAGTCTTGCTATGCCAACTTCATTGTACCATTTTTTGTTCTGAACTTTTCCTAGTGGAACTCTTGCCAATTTTCCCCGTGAACTAGCAAGTAGTGTGCGCACAAGGAAAACGACTAAGGAACAGAGAACGTAGAGATCACACGAGCACACGTGCCTAGCCCGTAGCCTAGCTCCCGTTGCTGCCGTTATCTCCGCATGGTGCGGTGAGCGTGGACGACACCGCGCCGTAGTTCAGTCTAGCCGACTTAGCACATCCCGATCGAGTTCGTAGACCGGCAGCCGTGCAGTCACTAGCGTGCGCGTAGGCGACGCCGAGGTGATGGACACCCTGGAGGGACGGCTGGAGGATGCGAGGAGACGCCATGAGGCCCAGGAGTATGGGGCGATACCCTGGGCAGTCGTCGAAGCCGGACTCCGCTCCGTGTGGGCGGCGGAGCACCCCCCTTCTCGACCTGCCTCTCCTCGACCGGTGAACAACGACGGCGGCGTCGACGTGGGAGTCAACGCCGGTGGATGTCAGGTCGGCAGCAGTGCGGAAGGCACGTCGAGGCAGAGAGGTGTGATACACGCCGGTGAAGTCGGCGGCGTTCAGGCGCGAGGGATGCAGTCGTCGGCGGCTGCAGGCTCCTCGCATAACGACACTGGTGGGCGTCGAAGTGGATTGTCGCCGATGTCGGCGACCCAGGCGACGGCGGGCGGGATTGCGCCGAGCTACGGCTACTTCAAGTTCACGCCGGATAGGATCTCGGTCACCCCTCCGCTGGTCGGACGACCTGACATTCTCACCTGGAAGGAAGCCATCGAGCCCCAGCTGGAGATGGCCGGGCTGATCGGCTTCGCCCGAGGGACCGTGGCGACGCCGGGGGAGCACCACCCCGACTTGCGGGCAGAGTTTCGCGCCGTGCAGCTGTTGACCTTCACGGTCATCTCGCGGTGCTACTCGCCGGGCGTGCAGATCGCCTTGAAGTGGTGCCGGGAGTACCTCGACGCCGGCCACCGGGCGTGGCATTTCATTGAGTCGACGTACCAGGTCACCGACGACCTGTTCATCGCCCAGCTGGAGGGACAACTGACGCACCTGCGTATGGGTGACGAGGAAAGTGCGACCGACTACTGCAACCGAGCCAGGCGAATTCACGCCACCATCAGGATGGCCGGCGCGCAGTACTCTACGGCGTCGTACATCACCCATGTCATGCAGGGACTCTCTAGCAGCTACAACCTGCTGAAGCGGCTGTCTATGGCGCCGAGCACAAGGGCGACGCTCAACGAGGACAACCTGACCTCGTATATCCTGCAGGACGAGGCGATGCAGGAGGCTGAGCGGTCGCAAGAGCTCTTGGCGCAGGCCAACTTCGCCGCCCCGGCGAAGCAAGGAGGCCGACCAGGACAGCGCGGAAAGTCTGGAGGTGGTGGTAGCAGTGGCTGGAAGTCGACCAAGGAGGTCGACAAGAAGAAGTCGACCAAGAACAGCGGTCGTGGAGGAGGAGGTCGACGTCGGGAATGCTGGCTGTGCGGCGATCCCGACCATCTCTCCTTCGAGTGTCCCAACCGCAGCGACTCCGATGACGACGATGCTAAGGGAGGCCGTGCGAGGTCAGGCAGCCGTCGTCCTCGTCGTGGAGGCAACCAACCGCGCAAGGAGAAGCAGTCGACCAAGACATCGACTTCGGCGAAGGACGCCGACTCCGTTGCAGGCGGCAAGGGGCGAGACGACAAGACGGCGTCGTGCTCACTGGTCGGCGTCGTGGAGCCGACCATCTCTCTGGCGCCAGAGGCCGGAGAGGACTTCCAGGCGGTGGCGGCGGCTGTGCAGGCGAACCCGGCTGTGCTCCTGCTCGACAGCGGTTGCTCGCACCACCTGATGGGGACGAAGGAAGCCTTCGTCGACTTGCAGCCGAGCGGCGCCATCAGGCATGTGCGCGGCTTCAATGGGGCGCTGCAGGATGTCCAAGGCTGCGGCACCATCGCCCTGCAAGGAGAGGCCGGGAAGGAGGTGCTCATCCCCGACGTATTGTACGTCCCGGGTGTGCGAGCCAATCTGCTGTCGGCCGGCCAGCTGAAGGAGCATGGCGTGAAGCTGCAGGAGGACGGAGACGGCATGCTGATCGTCTCGGCAGTGGGGGAGGTGCTCGGGCGGGCGACGTACTCTGGACGAGTCCTCTGCACCGACCTGCGTCCCTGCGCGACGAGGTCGACGCCGCCCACGACGGAGGTGGTGGCTCTGCGGGCGATCGTCTCGAAGACGAAGTCGACGCCGGACCGGATGCATGCGAGGCTTGCGCACGTCGGCATGCTGTTGGGTGCAAATTCACATTGCACGACATCCTGCCGTCTGTTTGTACGAGTATGCGTGTGCGAATGCATTTGCGTATGAATGGTATGTTCGTGTGTTTGTTTGCTTTCGCAATTTTCGCTTCAAACATTTGCAGGTACTCGCACAATGTGCGCTTCGGCACAACATTGTACGCGCTATGAACAGTACAAGCAGAAAGGACGAGCTCGCAAAGGAACCCAAGATGGAAGCTTTGTGGTTCGGCTTACTTAATTGCGCAGATTCAGTTCTATCCAACTCGAAATTGTACTGTTTTGTTTGGTTGACTATAGTGTAGCAGGGCAGGCACTATAGGGGTACAATTTAGGTGAAGGTTGGATGTTGTTTGTCTGTATCTGCATGCTACAGGGCCAGGGGAAACCAGCGGAACCAGCATTTGGCTGGTTGGGCAAAGACAAAACAGGTTCTGTTTTTAGGACCTGAACCTGGTTGTTGTTTTCCCAGGTTGGAAAAACAGAACCAGAGGTTGTTCACCAACCTACCACCTGCTATTTTGTCCAGCCAGGTTGGTTCTGTTGCTTGGAATTATTTGGGATGATCCCTGGTTGTTCCCAGGTTCATTCCCAAGGTCCTTGCTAGCTAGAACTATTTATTCCTTCTCTGTTTGTACCTGGATATAGTAAAATTGATTCAAGCGAATTCCTTCCTTGCTGGAATTTCTTTTCTACGCGGTGCGACGGCGGAATGCTACCCGAGTCAACGCTAGTACGCTAGCACTCCAACGCTAGGCTAACGCTGTCCGAGCCATAACTTCGTAATGGCAGAACTTTTCGCGAGGCAACTTGGCTTCTTTTAAAGCTCTTAGAGTGAGCTTCGATATAGGAAATTCTCAGCTTAATCCGATCGACGGTCTGCACGATACGCTGCGCGACGTTCAAGGTACTCTTGCTGTTTTGACTAAGTCCCTCTTGATCCCTCTCTCTACAAACTCGGACCCGAGGATAGGGGCTGGTCTTGTACCAGGCACCCAAGGACCCTTGGAGGTGACCCCGAGGAGACGTTTTAAGTGTGATAAAGTCTTAATAGCTTGAGTTTATTAGGCCCTTACACCAACAAGCTGGTATCAGAGCTGCGTTATAGTGATCCTCGATATAGGTAGCTATGGCGGGCAACACCTCGGCGGTAGCTGGTGAATCTTCAGCCCAAGATCGTAGCGGCAGCCATGATTCTGGTGTACCTGCGCCAAGGGGAGCGCGAACAAGCCAGGGCTCGCTGATCAAGGAGGTGCTGAAAAACTTCACCGTCGAAAAGTTCAATGGTGAGGGCTATGATGATTGGGCCTGGAAAATGCAACTTTATTTCCGTCAAATCGGATAGCTGAAACTAATGATTGGGGAGGAGCCTAGACCGAGTGACCCCGCCCTTCAGGAAGATTGGGACGAGCGCGCCTCGGCTGGCTACTACTTGATGTCGCAGAGTTTGGAGCTGAACCAGCGTCACCACGTCATGCACCTGCTGCCGGAGGTTGAGTGCGGTCCGAAGGCGTGGACGGTGTTGAAGGAGCTGCACGCCCCGACCTCCGTTGTTGCAACATTGATGCTGGAGAGGGAGCTGTCCGCGTTGCGCCTGAGCGAGGGAGAGCCGGTGCAACCTGTCCTGGACAAATTGCGCGACCTCTACGCGAAGTTGGCGACCGCGGGAATCACCTACCCGGAGCAAACAAAGTGCTTGAAGATGCTCTCGCTGCTGCCGGAATCGTGGCTTCAATTTACGAGCGGATTGAGCCTGCCGCAGAACCAGAGTTTGTGGACGCTCGAGTGGGTGCGGACGAAGATTCTGGAGGAGGACTTCCGTCGCCGCCAACTGAGGGGTGGAGACGACGGCAGCAGCGGCTACGGGATGCAAGGGAGCCGACGTGGCAAAGGATGTGGCTTCGGTGGTGCTGGACGCGGTGCAAAGAAGGACGACGACTCCAACGACCAACAAGGAGGTACCGGTTGGGGTCGTAGTGCGAAATCTGGACGTGGGGGCAAGTCGGGTGCTGGTGGCAAAATGAAAGGGAGTTGCTGGTATTGTGAGAAGGAAGGGCACCCCTGGTTTTTGTGCTATAAGAAACCCGATGGATGGACCCCCCAGAATCGTCACCAGGATGGCGGCGCGCGGAGGAACCAGAAAAACGGCGCCAACATGGTCGCTGATTCGTCCGACAACAACCCGAAGGGCAACGGCGGTGCGGAGAAGAAGAAGGAGCGCACCGCAGGCCAATTCTTCCATATGGGAGACAAGGGGGAGCAAGGAGACGCATCTGCTAAGGCTGGAGCAGAGCTGCACCCCCTGGACTATTGGGTGTTGGACACAGGCGCTGCTTGGACAATGACGCCGCGCAAGGACCTGCTGGACGACGTACGCGCTGCACCGATTAATGAGGTGTGCTCTGCCTCTGGACACATGTTGAAGGTGGCTGGTGCGGGACGAGCTGCATTTAAGGGAGCGGATGGCAAGCCGGTGGTGCTGCACGACGTTCTTCTCGTTCCTGAACTCAAGGCCAACCTCATCTCCCTCCGTAAGCTTGGCAAGGCTGGGGTGAGCACTAGCACGGATGGGGCACGCACTTGCAAGGGGCAGCTGGGCAATCGGGTGCTTTGGGATCTGCACGAGAGCACGGACGTATACAGATCCATGTGGCAGCTGCCGGCGTTGGCGTGGCATGGTGGGGGGCAGGCTGGAGAGGGGTCTGCATCCCAGGGGGAGTGCAACGCCGTTGGAGGGGTTGGTGTGAAAGTGTCGGCCAGATTTGGGGAGACGGATTGGGCAACGGCACACCGACGCTTGGGGCATGTGGCAATGCCTTTGCTGAAGCAGCTGGAGAAGGATGGAGCCGTTAAGGGCTTGAAGCTGAACGGACAACCACCCGATGATAACTGTGAAATCTGTTTGCTCTCAAAGTTTACCCGTTTCCCCTTCCATAGTGTGGCTGGCAGGAGCAAGAAGCCGGTGGAGCTGGTCCACATGGACTTGGTGGGGCCGCTGCCGGTTCAGGGACACAAGGGGGAGCGGTACTTTCTGACCATAGTGGATGATTGGAGCAGGCTTATGTGGGCATATCCGCTGAAGCAGAAGGACCATGCCGCCTCTACGATACGGGAAGATTGGCTGCCATTCGTGGAGAAGCAAGCGGAGTGTGTGGTGAAGCGGATTAGGACAGATCGGGGTGGTGAGTTCCTTGGAGCTGAGATGACGGCCTGGCTCAAGAAGCAGGGCATCCAGAGGGAGCTGACCACGGCTTACACCCCACAGTCTAACGGTGTAGCAGAACGGGCGAACCGGACAATTCTGGAGACAGCTAGGGCGCTGCTCATAGAATCTGGGCTGGGCAACTCCATGTGGCCCCATGCTGTTCGGCACGCTACCGTCGCTAGGAACAGGGTACTCACAAAGGTTGGGGATGACTCGTGGGTGCCGTTGGAGAGGTGGCTTGGGAGGAAGCCGCCGGTGGACATGCTGAGGGTGTTCGGTTGCATGGCAGTCGCCCACGTTCCCAAGACCTATCGCAGTAAGTTGGGGGCGAGTGCAATCTGGTGTGTGCATTTGGGGCTGGCTGCTGAAAGCAAGGGATGGCTGCTGTGGGAGCCTTCCAAGGGTGTGTTGTTTGACAGCAGGGATGTGAAGTTTGTTGAGGGCATGATGTATGGGAGCTGGGAGAAACAGCCGGAGGCCAGGGTGTCCCAGCAGATGGAGCAGATTACCATGCAGCTGGACCTGACTCCTAGTGTGTGGGAGGAGGGAGAGGAGACAGCTGCAGAGGGTGGTGATAAAGAGAAGGTGCAGGAGGCACCTGCTGGTGGAGGTGATGGTGTGGAGATTAGCGGTAGCACTAGTGGAGCTGCTGGATCCGAGGGAGGAGAGCAGCAGCAGGGGAAAACTAAGAAGCCAAAGGGTGTTATTATGAAGGGATGGGAGACACCCGTCTCCAGGCCAGGACGTACCCATATGGCTACTAAGAAGCTGACTGCAGGAGCTGATGAAGCGGAGCAGCAGCTTGGGACCGAGGAGGCCTTGCTGATTCTACCGCATGGCTATGACCCGGATGAGGAGGATGAGCCTGCGTACTGTTTTCTTGCCCCTGCACCAGAGGAACCAGCTAGCATGGAGGAGGCATTAGCTGGACCAGATAGGGACAAATGGCTGGCTTCTAGGGATGCTGAGTACCAGAGCCTGCTGGATAATGGGACTTGGGAACTAGTGGTGCTGCCTGAGGGAAAGAAAGCAGTACAATGCAAGTGGGTACTAAGGATCAAGACTGACGACAAGGGGCAGGTCACCATCTACAAGAGTAGGTTGGTGGCTAAGGGGTTTATGCAGAAGGAGAAGCGGGACTTCAATGAGATCTTTGCTCCCACTGCCAAAACCCCTACCCTTCGTGTCTTGTTGGCAGATGCAGCCGTTGATGGGAAGTTCATTATCCAGATGGATATATCAACGGCATTCCTCAATGAGATTTTAGAGGAGGAGGTATTCATGACGCAGCCGCCTGGGTATGAGGATGGTACGGGCAGGGTGTGCAAGCTGAAAAAGTCCATCTACGGCTTGAAGCAGGCGCCACGCTGCTGGTACCAAAAGTTGGCAGCTGTTTTAGAGGAGATGGGATTCAAGACCAGCAGCTGTGATGAGAGCCTCTTTCTCAAGGGGGAGGGGGTGAAGCTGGTGCTGTTTCTGGTCTATGTGGACGATATTCTTCTCTTTAGCAGCAGCATGAAGGAGATCCAGAAGGTGCAGCAGCAGCTGATGGAGAACTTCAAGTGCAAGAACCTTGGGGAGGTAAAGTACTACCTCGGGATGCACGTGGAGAGGGATCTGGATCACAGGTGGTTGAAGCTGCACCAGGAGAAGTTCATCAAGGAGCTGGGGAAGAAGTACGGAATTGAGAATGAGCGCAAGGTTGCAACTCCCCTGCCAGCAGAATTCAAGCTTGTGAAAGCTGCAGAGGATGAAGGGGTTGAAGCCGAGGAGCAGCAGCAATTTCAGTCCTTGGTGGGCAGCCTCTTGTATGCAGCAGTTCACACGAGGCCCGACATCTCTTTCTCGGTTGGGCAGCTGGCCAGGGTGGTGCAGAATCCATCAGAGGAGCAGGTGGATGCAGCTGAGCGTGTGGTGAAGTATCTGAACTCTCATCCAAGCATTGGAGTTCAGTACTCCGCATCTGCACAGGTGAAGCAGAAAGGGGTTGAGGTGCTGAAAGAGAAGGGGGAGAGGCTTGGAGAAGGCAAGCTTTTCCTCACCTGCTTTACTGATGCTACGTGAGAAGGAAGATTCCTCATCTGTTGGAGGATACATCTGCGTAGTAGGGGGAGGACCTGTTAGTTGGAGGTCCAAGAAGCAGACGGAGACAGCACTCTCTTCCGTGGAGTCAGAGTACATGGCGATGTTCCATGGGGTGAAGGAGGTGATTTGGCTGAGGAGGCTATTAGAGGAGATTGACCAGGAGCAAAAGATTGCTACGCCGCTGTTTTGTGATAGCAAGGGAGCTCTTGGGATGGCCAGGAACGCTGTGCTTCATGGGCTGAACAAGCACATGCGTATCAAGTGGCACTGGCTGCGTAAGGAGGTGAAGAGGGGGACGGTGAATCCGATCTACATCAAGACTCACCAGCAGCCAGCAGACTTCCTCACCAAGAGGCTTGCGGATGAGTCTCATTGGCGTTGTGTGCGCATGAGTGGAATGAGCATGAACTAGTATGGAATGATGGGGATGCAGCCGGCAGGCAGAGGGGGAGTGTGTTGGGTGCAAATTCACATTGCACGACATCCTGCCGTCTGTTTGTACGAGTATGCGTGTGCGAATGCATTTGCGTATGAATGGTATGTTCGTGTGTTTGTTTGCTTTCGCAATTTTCGCTTCAAATATTTGCAGGTACTCGCACAATGTGCGCTTCAGCACAACATTGTACGCGCTATGAACAGTACAAGCAGAAAGGACGAGCTCGCAAAGGAACCCAAGATGGAAGCTTTGTGGTTCGGCTTACTTAATTGCGCAGATTCAGTTCTATCCAACTCGAAATTGTACTGTTTTGTTTGGTTGACTATAGTGTAGCAGGGCAGGCACTATAGGGGTACAATTTAGGTGAAGGTTGGATGTTGTTTGTCTGTATCTGCATGCTACAGGGCCAGGGGAAACCAGCGGAACCAGCATTTGGCTGGTTGGGCAAAGACAAAACAGGTTCTGTTTTTAGGACCTGAACCTGGTTGTTGTTTTCCCAGGTTGGAAAAACAGAACCAGAGGTTGTTCACCAACCTATCACCTGCTATTTTGTCCAGCCAGGTTGGTTCTGTTGCTTGGAATTATTTGGGATGATCCCTGGTTGTTCCCAGGTTCATTCCCAAGGTCCTTGCTAGCTAGAACTATTTATTCCTTCTCTGTTTGTACCTGGATATAGTAAAATTGATTCAAGCGAATTCCTTCCTTGCTGGAATTTCTTTTCTACGCGGTGCGACGGCGGAATGCTACCCGAGTCAACGCTAGTACGCTAGCACTCCAACGCTAGGCTAACGCTGTCCGAGCCATAACTTCGTAATGGCAGAACTTTTCGCGAGGCAACTTGGCTTCTTTTAAAGCTCTTAGAGTGAGCTTCGATATAGGAAATTCTCAGCTTAATCCGATCGACGGTCTGCACGATACGCTGCGCGACGTTCAAGGTACTCTTGCTGTTTTGACTAAGTCCCTCTTGATCCCTCTCTCTACAAACTCGGACCCGAGGATAGGGGCTGGTCTTGTACCAGGCACCCAAGGACCCTTGGAGGTGACCCCGAGGAGAGGTTTTAAGTGTGATAAAGTCTTAATAGCTTGAGTTTATTAGGCCCTTACACCAACACATGCACACCATACGGAGCTCGGCGAAGAACGAGGTCGCCATTGGGCTGGACCTCAAGTCGGCGACGGACGCCGACTCCCCGTGTGTCTCGTGCGTCGGTGGGAAACTTGCGCGGCACACCTTCCCCGACCAAGGCTCCGACGCCGACGACGTGCTGGCCGTTGTGCACATCGACCTGTGCGGGCCGTTTCGCGTGGCTGCCAAGGATGGCAGCCTGTACTTCTTGCTGCTGAAGGACCGCAAGACCCGCTACGTGTGGGTGAAGCCGGTCGCCAAGAAGTCAGATACGTTGCCGGCGTTCGTACAGTGGCTGGCGGTGGTTGAGCGGCAGACGAAGAAATCGGTGTTGATGCTGCGTTCTGACCGGGGAGGGGAGTTCCTCGGGAAGCAGTTCACCGACTTTGTGAACGACAAGGGGATCGTCCACGACCTGACCTGCCCATACACCCCGCAGCAGAACGGCATGGCGGAGCGGGAGATGAGGACGGTGGTGGAGGCGGTGCGGACAATGCTGCTGCACATGGGCGTGCAGCACGACTGGTGGCACCTCGCGCTGCGGCAGGCCGTCTGGGTCCGCAACTGCCTTGAGCGGTCGACGCTGCCACCGGGGACGACGCCGTACCAGCTGCTGACCGGGAAGAAGCCCGACTTGTCGCTGGCGCGGGTGTGGGGCTGCATGGCGCAGTTCCTTGTCCCTGAGCAGCAGCGTGGTGGGAAGCTGAAGCCGAAGGCCAAGTGGGGCCTGCACCTTGGCGTGTCCGAGGCGAGCAAGGGCTGGGAGCTCCTTGACGTCGCCACTGACCGGGTGGTCACCACGTCGGACGTGGTGTTCTACGAGGAGCTGTCACTGGCCGAGTGGACGACGGAGCATGGGCCGGTGTCCGGCCGCTTGTCGTCCACCCCGCCCTCTGACACCTCGTCGGCGACGCTACCGCTGCTTGCCGAGGTCGGTGAGCTTGCCCCTGAGGATGTCGAGGACGTCCGCACCCCTGCCCCTCTCCCTCTGACCCTTGCCCCTCCCCTCGTGGCCGACCTGCGTGGACTGACCTCGGTGTCGGCCTCCGGCGATGAGGGGAGTAGTGGGACGCCGCCTTCGGCGCTGGCCAAGTGCATCGCCGGTGGCCGACGTGACGAGCGGCAAATCGACGAGGGATTGAAGTCGATAGGGGAGGAGCAGGTTGGGGAGCAGCAGCCGACAAGAGAGCAGGCTGTCGTGAAGCCGACCACGGAGCAGTCGGCGACCGGGACGTCGGCAGGGGAGCCGACCACAGGGGAGAAGTCAGCTGGGAAGCCGACCACAGTGGAGCAGCCGGCTGAGATGCCGGCTGAGGAGCAGCAGGACGCCGAGGGCAGCGACGACAGTGACGATGGAGGGGACGTCGCGGAGGTCCAGCAAGGACCACGGCGTTCAGGCCGACTTCGGAGGCCGCCTGACTTCTTCGTCCCCGCTGCCTTCACCTCGGTGTATGACGTGGACGATGACGACGACCTGCTGTACGACGACGCCGAGGAGGATAAGGAGTTTCCGGAGCTCGACCCCGACATGCTAGCCGACCCCGAGCACCGTTCGGACATCTCGACGATGACGATGAAGGAGGCGCTGGCGAGCTGGAAGGGCCCGGCGGTGAAGGCCGCCATGGAGGAGGAGATTTGCAGCCTCATCAACATGGGCACTTGGGAGCTGGTCGAACGCCCGCCGGGGGTGAACGTCATGAAGAACCGGTGGGTGTTGACGACGAAGTACCACATCGACGACACCGTCGAGCGAGAGAAGGCGAGGCTGGTCGTGAAGGGCTTCACACAGGTGTATGGCGCCGACTACGACGAGACGTTCGCGCCGGTGAGCAGCTACGTCACGCTGAGGATCTTCCTCAGCATCGTCGCCGTCCTCAACCTTAACCTGATGCAGCTCGACATGAAGAACGCCTTCCTGCAGAGCAAGCTCGATCGGGTGCTATACATGTCCCAGCCGGAATACTTCAACGACGGAACCGGCCGGGTGTGTAAGCTGCTGAAGAGCCTATACGGGCTGAAGCAGTCGCCGCTGTTGTGGTACTTGGCACTCAACGATGTGCTGGTCGGCGCCGGGTGGAAGAAGAGCCAGGTCGACGAGGCTCTTTACTTCAAGGTCGGCGAGGGTGAATTAGTCTGCTGGGTGCTGGTCTACGTCGACGACCTGCTTGCCGCCAGCAGCAGCGCCATGATGCTGAAGGAGCTGAGGGAGCTGCTGGAAGCCGCCTTCGAGCTGCGCGAGATCTCGCCGGTGCAGAAGTACCTCGGGCTGGAGATCGTACTCGATAGGTCGGCGGGGAAGCTGTGGCTGCACCAGCAGGGCTACGCCGACAAGCTGCGTAGGCGCTTCCTCGACGAGGAGCAGACCGGGCGCACCCCGAAGACGCCGGTCTCGGTCGGTGCCTACGCCGAGCTCACCTTCGATGACGAGGAGGCGCAGGAACGGCAGGAGGAGGAGTACCGGCAGAAGGTCGGCTCTCTGCAGTTCGCGGCGACGACGACGAGGCCGGACGTCGCCTTCGCCTGCAGCAAGCTGGGGAGCGGCCTCACGGTGAGGAGCGACCAGCACTGGCGCGAGGTCGATCGCTGCCTCGCCTACCTCGCCAACACACGCAACACCGCCCTGGAGTTCGGCGGTGGACCTGAGTCGCTGGAGCTGGTCGGCTACGTGGACGCCGATGACGCCGGTGACAAGCAGAACAGGACGAGCACGAGCGGCTACGTGTTCGTCTACGGAGGGGCTGCAGTCTCGTGGTCGAGCCAGCGCATCAAGTGCGCGACGTTGTCGTCGACCGAGTCGGAGTACGTTGCGGCCACTGAAGCTGGCAAAGAGGGACGCCGCCTTTGCTTCCTCCTCGCAGAGTTCCGGCAGCTGGATGCCGGGAAGCCGACTGTCCTGCGCGTGGACAACAAGTCGGCCATCACAGTCGCCGAGGGCATGGGGTTGACGGGCAACCTTAAGCACATGGAACAGCGACAGGCTTGGCTGCAGCAAATGGTGAGGCGCGGGAAGTTCTCGCTGCAGTACATCCCGACCGCTGAGCAGCCGGCCGACTTCCTTGTTGGTGTAAGGGCCTAATAAACTCAAGCTATTAAGACTTTATCACACTTAAAACCTCTCCTCGGGGTCACCTCCAAGGGTCCTTGGGTGCCTGGTACAAGACCAGCCCCTATCCTCGGGTCCGAGTTTGTAGAGAGAGGGATCAAGAGGGACTTAGTCAAAACAACAAGAGTACCTTGAACGTCGCGCAGCGTATCGTGCACACCGTCGATCGGATTAAGCTGAGAATTTCCTATATCAAAGCTCACTCTAAGAGCTTTAAAAGAAGCCAAGTTGCCTCGCGAAAAGTTCTGCCATTACGAAGTTATGGCTCGGACAGCGTTAGCCTAGCGTTGGAGTGCTAGCGTACTAGCGTTGACTCGGGTAGCATTCCGCCGTCGCACCGCGTAGAAAAGAAATTCCAGCAAGGAAGGAATTCGCTTGAATCAATTTCACTATATTCAGGTACAAACAGAGAAGGAATAAATAGCTCTAGCTAGCAAGGACCTTGGGAATCAACCTGGGAACAACCAGGGATGATCCCAAATAATTCCAAGCAACAGAACCAACCTGGCTGGACAAAATAGCAGGTGATAGGTTGGTGAACAACCTCTGGTTCTGTTTTTCCAACCTGGGAAAACAACCAGGTTCAGGTCCTAAAAACAGAACCTGTTTTGTCTATGCCCAACCAGCCAAATGCTGGTTCCGCTGGTTTCCCCTGGCCCTGTAGCATGCAGATACAGACAAACAACATCCAACCTTCACCTAAATTGTACCCCTATAGTGCCTGCCCTGCTACACTATAGTCAACCAAACAAAACAGTACAATTTCGAGTTGGATAGAACTGAATCTGCGCAATCAAGTAAGTTGAACCGCAAAGCTTCCATCTTGGGTTCCTTTGCGAGCTCGTCCTTTCTGCTTGTACTGTTCATAGCGCGTACAATGTTATGCCGAAGCGCACATTTTGCGAGTATCTGCAAATGCTTCAAGCGAAAATTGCGAAAGCAAACAAACACACAAACATACCATTCACACGCAAATGCATTCGCACACGCATGCTCGTACAAACAGACGGCAGGATGTCGTGCAATGTGAATTTGCACCCAACACACTCCCCCTCAGCCTGCCGGCTGCATCCCCATCATTCCATACTAGTTCATGCTCATTCCACTCATGCGCACACAACGCCAATGAGACTCATCCGCAAGCCTCTTGGTGAGGAAGTCTGCTGGCTGCTGGTGAGTCTTGATGTAGATCGGATTCACCGTCCCCCTCTTCACCTCCTTACGCAGCCAGTGCCACTTGATACGCATGTGCTTATTCAGCCCATGAAGCACAGCGTTTCTGGCCATCCCAAGAGCTCCCTTGCTATCACAAAACAGCGGCGTAGCAACCTTTTGCTCTTGGCCAATCTCCTCCAACAGCCTCCTCAGCCAAATCACCTCCTTCACCCCATGGAACATCGCCATGTACTCTGATTCCACGGAAGAGAGTGCTGTCTCCGTCTGCTTCTTTGACCTCCAACTAACCGGTCCTCCCCCAACTACGCAGATGTATCCTCCCACAGATGAGGAATCCTCCTTCTCAGAGGCCCACGTAGCATCAGTAAAGCAAGTGAGAAAAAGCTTGCCTTCTCCAAGCCTCTCCCCCTTCTCTTTCAGCACCTCAACCCCTTTCTGCTTCACCTTTGCAGATGCGGAGTATTGAACTCCAATGCTTGGGTGAGAGTTCAGATACTTCACCACACGCTCAGCTGCATCCACCTGCTCCTCTGATGGATTCTGCACTACCCTAGCCAGCTGCCCAACCGAGAAAGAGATGTCGGGTCTCGTGTGAACTGCTGCATACAAGAGGCTGCCCACCAAGGACTGAAATTGCTGCTGCTCCTCGGCTTCAACCCCTTCATCCTCTGCAGCTTTCACAAGCTTGAATTCTGCTGGCAGGGGAGTTGCAACCTTGCGCTCATTCTCAATTCCGTACTTCTCCCCAAGCTCCTTGATGAACTTCTCCTGGTGCAGCTTCAACCACCTGTGATCCAGATCCCTCTCCACGTGCATCCCGAGGTAGTACTTTACCTCCCCAAGGCTCTTGCACTTGAAGTTCTCCATCAGCTGCTGCTGCACCTTCTGGATCTCCTTCATGCTGCTGCTAAAGAGAAGAATGTCGTCCACATAGACCAGAAACAGCACCAGCTTCTCCCCCTCCCCCTTGAGAAAGAGGCTCTCATCACAGCTGCTGGTCCTGAATCCCATCTCCTCTAAAACAGCTGCCAACTTTTGGTACCAGCAGCGTGGCGCCTGCTTCAAGCCGTAGATGGACTTTTTCAGCTTGCACACCCTGCCCGTACCATCCTCATACCCAGGTGGCTGCGTCATGAACACCTCCTCCTCTAAAATCCCGTTGAGAAATGCCGTTGATATGTCCATCTGGATAATGAAATTCCCACTAACGGCTGCATCTGTTGGTGTAAGGGCCTAATAAACTCAAGCTATTAAGACTTTATCACACTTAAAACCTCTCCTCGGGGTCACCTCCAAGGGTCCTTGGGTGCCTGGTACAAGACCAGCCCCTATCCTCGGGTCCGAGTTTGTAGAGAGAGGGATCAAGAGGGACTTAGTCAAAACAGCAAGAGTACCTTGAACGTCGCGCAGCGTATCGTGCAGACCGTCGATCGGATTAAGCTGAGAATTTCCTATATCGAAGCTCACTCTAAGAGCTTTAAAATAAGCCAAGTTGCCTCGCGAAAAGTTCTGCCATTACGAAGTTATGGCTCGGACAGCGTTAGCCTAGCGTTGGAGTGCTAGCGTACTAGCGTTGACTCGGGTAGCATTCCGCCGTCGCACCGCGTAGACAAGAAATTCCAGCAAGGAAGGAATTCGCTTGAATCAATTTCACTATATTCAGGTACAAACAGAGAAGGAATAAATAGCTCTAGCTAGCAAGGACCTTGGGAATCAACCTGGGAACAACCAGGGATGATCCCAAATAATTCCAAGCAACAGAACCAACCTGGCTGGACAAAATAGCAGGTGATAGGTTGGTGAACAACCTCTGGTTCTGTTTTTCCAACCTGGGAAAACAACAACCAGGTTCAGGTCCTAAAAACAGAACCTGTTTTGTCTTTGCCCAACCAGCCAAATGCTGGTTCCGCTGGTTTCCCCTGGCCCTGTAGCATGCAGATACAGACAAACAACATCCAACCTTCACCTAAATTGTACCCCTATAGTGCCTGCCCTGCTACACTATAGTCAACCAAACAAAACAGTACAATTTCGAGTTGGATAGAACTGAATCTGCGCAATCAAGTAAGTTGAACCGCAAAGCTTCCATCTTGGGTTCCTTTGCGAGCTCGTCCTTTCTGCTTGTACTGTTCATAGCGCGTACAATGTTATGCCGAAGCGCACATTGTGCGAGTACCTGCAAATGCTTCAAGCGAAAATTGCGAAAGCAAACAAACACACAAACATACCATTCACACGCAAATGCATTCGCACACGCATACTCGTACAAACAGACGGCAGGATGTCGTGCAATGTGAATTTGCACCCAACACACTCCCCCTCAGCCTGCCGGCTGCATCCCCATCATTCCATACTAGTTCATGCTCATTCCACTCATGCGCACACAACGCCAATGAGACTCATCCGCAAGCCTCTTGGTGAGGAAGTCTGCTGGCTGCTGGTGAGTCTTGATGTAGATCGGATTCACCGTCCCCTTCTTCACCTCCTTACGCAGCCAGTGCCACTTGATACGCATGTGCTTGTTCAGCCCATGAAGCACAGCGTTCCTGGCCATCCCAAGAGCTCCCTTGCTATCACAAAACAGCGGCGTAGCAACCTTTTGCTCCTGGCCAATCTCCTCCAACAGCCTCCTCAGCCAAATCACCTCCTTCACCCCATGGAACATCGCCATGTACTCTGATTCCACGGAAGAGAGTGCTGTCTCCGTCTGCTTCTTTGACCTCCAACTAACCGGTCCTCCCCCAACTACGCAGATGTATCCTCCCACAGATGAGGAATCCTCCTTCTCAGAGGCCCACGTAGCATCAGTAAAGCAAGTGAGAAAAAGCTTGCCTTCTCCAAGCCTCTCCCCCTTCTCTTTCAGCACCTCAACCCCTTTCTGCTTCACCTGTGCAGATGCGGAGTATTGAACTCCAATGCTTGGGTGAGAGTTCAGATACTTCACCACACGCTCAGCTGCATCCACCTGCTCCTCTGATGGATTCTGCACTACCCTAGCCAGCTGCCCAACCGAGAAAGAGATGTCGGGTCTCGTGTGAACTGCTGCATACAAGAGGCTGCCCACCAAGGACTGAAATTGCTGCTGCTCCTCGGCTTCAACCCCTTCATCCTCTGCAGCTTTCACAAGCTTGAATTCTGCTGGCAGGGGAGTTGCAACCTTGCGCTCATTCTCAATTCCGTACTTCTCCCCAAGCTCCTTGATGAACTTCTCCTGGTGCAGCTTCAACCACCTGTGATCCAGATCCCTCTCCACGTGCATCCCGAGGTAGTACTTTACCTCCCCAAGGTTCTTGCACTTGAAGTTCTCCATCAGCTGCTGCTGCACCTTCTGGATCTCCTTCATGCTGCTGCTAAAGAGAAGAATGTCGTCCACATAGACCAGAAACAGCACCAGCTTCTCCCCCTCCCCCTTGAGAAAGAGGCTCTCATCACAGCTGCTGGTCCTGAATCCCATCTCCTCTAAAACAGCTGCCAACTTCTGGTACCAGCAGCGTGGCGCCTGCTTCAAGCCATAGATGGACTTTTTCAGCTTGCACACCCTGCCCGTACCATCCTCATACCCAGGTGGCTGCGTCATGAACACCTCCTCCTCTAAAATCCCGTTGAGAAATGCCGTTGATATGTCCATCTGGATAATGAACTTCCCACTAACGGCTGCATCTGCCAACAAGACACGAAGGGTAGGGGGTTTGGCAGTGGGAGCAAAGATCTCATTGAAGTCCCGCTTCTCCTTCTGCATAAACCCCTTAGCCACCAACCTACTCTTGTAGATGGTGACCTGCCCCTTGTCGTCAGTCTTGATCCTTAGCACCCACTTGCATTGTACCGCTTTCTTTCCCTCAGGCAGCACCACTAGTTCCCAAGTCCCATTCTCCAGCAGGCTCTGGTATTCAGCATCCCTGGAAGCTAGCCATTTGTCCCTATCTGGTCCAGCTAATGCCTCCTCCATGCTAGCTGGTTCCTCTGGTGCAGGGGCAAGAAAACAGTACGCAGGTTGATCCTCCTCATCCGGGTCATAGCCATGCGGTAGAATCAGCAATGCCTCCTCGGTCCCAAGCTGCTGCTCCGCTACATCAGCTCCTGCAGTCAGCTTTTTAGTAGCCATACGGGTACGTCCTGGCCTGGAGACGGGTGTCTCCCATCCCTTCATAATAACACCCTTCGGCTTCTTAGTTTTCCCCTGCTGCTGCTCTCCTCCCTCGGATCCAGCAGCTCCACTAGTGCTACCGCTAATCTCCACACCATCACCTCCACCAGCAGGTGCCTCCTGCACCTTCTCTTTATCACCACCCTCTGCAGCTGCCTCCTCTCCCTCCTCCCACACACTAGGAGTCAGGTCCAGCTGCATGGTGATCTGCTCCATCTGCTGGGACACCCTGGCCTCCGGCTGTTTCTCCCAGCTCCCATACATCATGCCCTCAACAAACTTCACATCCCTGCTGTCAAATAACACACCCTTGGAGGGTTCCCACAGCAGCCATCCCTTGCTCTCAGCAGCCAGCCCCAAATGCACACACCAGATTGCACTCGCCCCCAACTTACTGCGGTAGGTCTTGGGGACGTGGGCGACTGCCATGCAACCGAACACCCTCAGCATGTCCACCGGCGGCTTCCTCCCAAGCCACCTCTCCAACGGCACCCACGAGTCATCCCCAACCTTTGTGAGTACCCTGTTCCTAGCGACGGTAGCGTGCCGAACAGCATGGGGCCACATGGAGTTGCCCAGCCCAGATTCTATGAGCAGCGCCCTAGCTGTCTCCAGAATTGTCCGGTTCGCCCGTTCTGCTACACCGTTAGACTGTGGGGTGTAAGCCGTGGTCAGCTCCCTCTGGATGCCCTGCTTCTTGAGCCAGGCCGTCATCTCAGCTCCAAGGAACTCACCACCCCGATCTGTCCTAATCCGCTTCACCACACACTCCGCTTGCTTCTCCACGAATGGCAGCCAATCTTCCCGTATCGTAGAGGCGGCATGGTCCTTCTGCTTCAGCGGATATGCCCACATAAGCCTGCTCCAATCATCCACAATGGTCAGGAAGTACCGCTCCCCCTTGTGTCCCTGAACCGGCAGCGGCCCCACCAAGTCCATGTGGACCAGCTCCAACGGCTTCTTGCTCCTGCCAGCCACACTATGGAAGGGGAAACGGGTAAACTTTGAGAGCAAACAGATTTCACAGTTATCATCGGGTGGTTGTCCGTTCAGCTTCAAGCCCTTAACGGCTCCATCCTTCTCCAGCTGCTTCAGCAAAGGCATTGCCACATGCCCCAAGCGTCGGTGTGCCGTTGCCCAATCCGTCTCCCCAGATCTGGCCGACACTTTCACACCAACCCCTCCAACGGCGTTGCACTCCCCCTGGGATGCAGACCCCTCTCTAGCCTGCCCCTCACCATGCCACGCCAGCGCCGGCAGCTGCCACATGGATCTGTACACGTCCTTGCTCTCGTGCAGATCCCAAAGCACCCGATTGCCCAGCTTCCCCTTATAAGTGCGAGCCCCATCCGTGTTGGTGTTCACCCCAGCCTTGCCAAGCTTACGGAGGGAGATGAGGTTGGCCTTCAGGTCGGGGACGAGGAGAACGTCGTGCAGCACCACCGGCTTGCCATCCGCTCCCTTAAATGCAGCTCGTCCCGCACCAGCCACCTTCAACATGTGTCCAGAGGCAGAGCACACCTCATTAATCGGTGCAGCGCGTACGTCGTCCAGCAGGTCCTTGCGCGGCGTCATTGTCCAAGCAGCGCCTGTGTCCAACACCCAATAGTCCAAGGGGTGCAGCTCTGCTCCAGCCTTAGCAGAGGCGTCTCCTTGCTCCCCCTTGTCTCCCATATGGAAGAATTGGCCCGCGGTGCGCTCCTTCTTCTTCTCCGCACCGCCGTTGCCCTTTGGGTTGTTGTCGGACGAATCAGCGATCATGTTGGCACCGTTTTTCTGGTTCCTCCGCGCGCCGCCATCCTGGTGACGATTCTGGGGGGTCCATCCATCGGGTTTCTTATAGCACAAAAACCAGGGGTGCCCTTCCTTCTCACAATACCAGCAACTCCCTTTCATTTTGCCACCAGCACCCGACTTGCCCCCACGTCCAGATTTTGCACCGCGACCCCAACCGGTACCTCCTTGTTGGTCGTTGGAGTCGTCGTCTTTCTTTGCACCGCGTCCAGCACCACCGAAGCCACGTCCTTTGCCACGTCGGCTCCCTTGCATCCCGTAGCCGCTGCTGCCGTCGTCTCCACCCCTCAGTTGGCGGCGACGGAAGTCCTCCTCCAGAATCTTCGTCCGCACCCACTCGAGCGTCCACAAGCTCTGGTTCTGCGGCAGGCTCAATCCGCTCGTAAATTGAAGCCACGATTCCGGCAGCAGCGAGAGCATCTTCAAGCACTTTGTTTGCTCCGGGTAGGTGATTCCTGCGGTCGCCAACTTCGCGTAGAGGTCGCGCAATTTGTCCAGGACAGGTTGCACCGGCTCTCCCTCGCTCAGGCGCAACGCGGACAGCTCCCTCTCCAGCATCAATGTTGCAACAACGGAGGTCGGGGCGTGCAGCTCCTTCAACACCGTCCACGCCTTCGGACCGCACTCAACCTCCGGCAGCAGGTGCATGACGTGGTGACGCTGGTTCAGCTCCAAACTCTGCGACATCAAGTAGTAGCCAGCCGAGGCGCGCTCGTCCCAATCTTCCTGAAGGGCGGGGTCACTCGGTCTAGGCTCCTCCCCAATCATTAGTTTCAGCAATCCGATTTGACGGAAATAAAGTTGCATTTTCCAGGCCCAATCATCATAGCCCTCACCATTGAACTTCTCGACGGTGAAGTTTTTCAGCACCTCCTTGATCAGCGAGCCCTGGCTTGTTCGCGCTCCCCTTGGCGCAGAAACACCAGAATCATGGCTGCCGCTACGATCTTGGGCTGAAGATTCACCAGCTACCGCCGAGGTGTTGCCCGCCATAGCTACCTATATCGAGGATCACTATAACGCAGCTCTGATACCAGCTTGTTGGTGTAAGGGCCTAATAAACTCAAGCTATTAAGACTTTATCACACTTAAAACCTCTCCTCGGGGTCACCTCCAAGGGTCCTTGGGTGCCTGGTACAAGACCAGCCCCTATCCTCGGGTCCGAGTTTGTAGAGAGAGGGATCAAGAGGGACTTAGTCAAAACAGCAAGAGTACCTTGAACGTCGCGCAGCGTATCGTGCAGACCGTCGATCGGATTAAGCTGAGAATTTCCTATATCGAAGCTCACTCTAAGAGCTTTAAAATAAGCCAAGTTGCCTCGCGAAAAGTTCTGCCATTACGAAGTTATGGCTCGGACAGCGTTAGCCTAGCGTTGGAGTGCTAGCGTACTAGCGTTGACTCGGGTAGCATTCCGCCGTCGCACCGCGTAGAAAAGAAATTCCAGCAAGGAAGGAATTCGCTTGAATCAATTTCACTATATTCAGGTACAAACAGAGAAGGAATAAATAGCTCTAGCTAGCAAGGACCTTGGGAATCAACCTGGGAACAACCAGGGATGATCCCAAATAATTCCAAGCAACAGAACCAACCTGGCTGGACAAAATAGCAGGTGATAGGTTGGTGAACAACCTCTGGTTCTGTTTTTCCAACCTGGGAAAACAACAACCAGGTTCAGGTCCTAAAAACAGAACCTGTTTTGTCTTTGCCCAACCAGCCAAATGCTGGTTCCGCTGGTTTCCCCTGGCCCTGTAGCATGCAGATACAGACAAACAACATCCAACCTTCACCTAAATTGTACCCCTATAGTGCCTGCCCTGCTACACTATAGTCAACCAAACAAAACAGTACAATTTCGAGTTGGATAGAACTGAATCTGCGCAATCAAGTAAGTTGAACCGCAAAGCTTCCATCTTGGGTTCCTTTGCGAGCTCGTCCTTTCTGCTTGTACTGTTCATAGCGCGTACAATGTTATGCCGAAGCGCACATTGTGCGAGTACCTGCAAATGCTTCAAGCGAAAATTGCGAAAGCAAACAAACACACAAACATACCATTCACACGCAAATGCATTCGCACACGCATACTCGTACAAACAGACGGCAGGATGTCGTGCAATGTGAATTTGCACCCAACACACTGCACGCCAATCACCTGCACGCAACTGCAAAGCAGGGTGCACTGCTGTCCTGCGTGAGCAACGCTGTCACGCCGTCAACCTGTGACGTTGGCACACCGTCGACCTTGCCTAGCTGGAGCGCGGTCGACCAAGTCGTGCTGAAATGCGGTCGACCAAGCTGCGCTGGCAGTTGGCCGACCTGAATGCTTGCTCTGATGTAGTCTTGCTATGCCAACTTCATTGTACCATTTTTTGTTCTGAACTTTTCCTAGTGGAACTCTTGCCAATTTTCCCCGTGAACTAGCAAGTAGTGTGCGCACAAGGAAAACGACTAAGGAACAGAGAACGTAGAGATCACACGAGCACACGTGCCTAGCCCGTAGCCTAGCTCTCGTTGCTGCAGTTATCTCCGCAGCTCCAGGGCACAACGAAACCGACGGTATTGGCAGAACGGCATCTCGGAAAGGAGGCTACGTCTAGAATCATCCAAACTGGAGAGCCAGTGGCCAAGTTAGTGAGAGACATACTGGAAATCAACCGAGAGGAAGCGCCAGTGCTGTACCCTGACCACCCGGCACACTACCCCTGCAATGAACCTCACGTGCTGAGGCAGGCATGGCCGACTCTGGTGGCGCACCCGAGTTTGCATGCATTCCATGTTGGATGCAAATTCACATTGCACTACATCCCGCCGTCTGTTTGTACGAGTATGCATGTGCGAATGCATTTGGGTATGAATGGAATGTTCGTGTGTTTGTTTGCTTTTGCAATTTTCGCTTGAAGCATTTGCAGGTACTCACGCATTGTGCGCTTCGGCATAACATTGTACGCGCTATGAACAGTACAAGCAGAAAGGACGATCTCGCAAAGTAACCCAAGATGGAAGCTTTGCGGT
The DNA here is from genome assembly GCA_948144175.1 of Closterium sp. NIES-65. NCBI lineage: Eukaryota > Viridiplantae > Streptophyta > Zygnematophyceae > Desmidiales > Closteriaceae > Closterium > Closterium sp. NIES-65. Next base: position 4,573 of record CANXME010002232.1, on the reverse strand, counting down.
TCGGCTTACTTGATTACGCAGATTCAGTTCTATCCATCTCGAAATTGTACTGTTCTGTTTGGTTGACTATAGTGTAGCAGGGCAGGCACTATAGGGGTACAATTTAGGTGAAGGTTGGATGTTGTTTGTCTGTATCTCCATGCTACAAGGCCAGGGGAAACCAGCGAAACCAGCTTTTGGCTGGTTGGGCAAAGACAAAACAGGTTCTGTTTTTAGAACCTGAATCTGGTTGTTGTTTTCCCAGGTTGGAAAAACAGAACCAGAGGTTGTTTTCCAACCTACCACCTGCTGTTTTGTCCAGCCAGGTTGGTTCTGTTGCTTGGAATTATTTGGGATCATCCCTGGTTGTTCCCAGGTTGATTCCCAAGGTCCTTGCTAGGTAGAACTATTTATTCCTTCTCTGTTTGTACCTGAATATAGTGAAATTGATTCAAGCAAATTCCTTCCTTGCTGGAATTTCGTTTGTACGCGGTGCGACGGCGGAATGCTACCCGAGTCAACGCTAGTACGCTAGCACTCCAACGCTAGGCAAACGCTGTCCGAGCCATAACTTCGTAATGGCAGAACTTTTCGCAAGGCAACTTGGCTTATTTTAAAGCTCTTGGAGCGAGCTTCGATATAGTAAATTCTCAGCTTAATCCGATCAACGGTCTGCACGATACGCCGCGCGACGTATGTTCACAATACTCTTGCTGTTTTGACTAAGTCTCTCTTGATCCCTCTCTCTACAAACTCGGACCCGAGGATAGAGGCTGGTCTTGTACCAGGCACCCAAGGACCCTTGGAGGTGACCCCGAGGAGAGGTTTTAAGTTTGATAAAGTCTTAATAGCTTGAGTTTATTAGGCCCTTATACCAACAAGCTGGTATCAGAGCTGCGTTATAGGGATCCTCGTTATAGGTAGCTATGGCGGGCAACACATCGGCGGTAGCTGGTGAATCTTCAGCCCAAGATCGTAGCGGCAGCCAAGATTCTGGTGTTTCTGCGCCAAGGGGAGCGCGAACAAGCCAGGGCTCGCTGATCAAGGAGGTGCTGAAAAACTTCACCGTCGAGAAGTTCAATGGTGAGGGCTATGATGATTGGGCCTGGAAAATGCAACTTTATTTCCGTCCGATCGGTTTGCTGAAACTAATGATTGGGGAGGAGCCTAGACCGAGTGACCCCGCCCTTCAGGAAGATTGGGACGAGCGCGCCTCGGCTGGCTACTACTTGATGTCGCAGAGTTTGGAGCTGAACCAGCGTCACCACGTCATGCACCTGCTGCCGGAGGTTGAGTGCGGTCCGAAGGCGTGGACGGTGTTGAAGCAGCTGCACGCCCCTACCTCTGTCGCTGCGACGCTCATGATGGAGAGGGAGCTGTCCGCGTTGCGCCTAAGCGAGGGAGAGCCGGTACAACCCATCCTGGACAAGATGCGTGATCTCTACGCGAATCTGGCGATCGCGAGGATCACCTACCCAAAGCAGACCAAGTGCCTGAAGATGCTCTCGCTGCTGCCGGAATCATGGCTTCAATTCACGAGTGGATTGAGCCTGCCGCAGAACCAGAGCTTGTGGACGCTCGAGTGGGTGCGGACTAAGATTCTGGAGGAGAACTTCTGTCGCCGCCAACTGAGGGATGGAGACGACGGCAGCAGCGGCTACGGGATGCAAGGGAGCCGACGTGGCAAAGGACGTGGCTTCGGTGGTGCTGGATGCGGTGCAAAGAAAGACGACGACTCCAACGACCAACAACGAAGTACCGGTTGGGGTCGCGTTGCGAAATCTGGACGTGGGGGCAAGTCGGGTGCTGGTGGTAAAATGAAAGGGAGTTGCTGGTATTGTGAGAAGGAAGGGCACCCCTGGTTTTTGTGCTATAAGAAACCCGATGGATGGACCCCCCAGAATCGTCACCAGGATGGCGGCGCGCGGAGGAACCAGAAAAACGGCGCCAACATGGTTGCTGATTCGTCCGACAACAACCCGAAGGGCAACGGCGGTGCGGAGAAGAAGAATGAGCGCACCGCGGGCCAATTCTTCCATGTGGGAGACAAGGGGGAGCAAGGAGACGCATCTGCTAAGGTTGGAGCAGAGCTGCACCCCTTGGACTATTGGGTGTTGGACACAGGCGCTGCTTGGACAATGACGCCGCGCAAGGACCAACTGGACGACGTACGCGCTGCACCGATTAACAAGGTGTGCTCTGCCTCGGGACACATGTTGAAGGTGGCTGGTGCGGGACGAGCTGCATTTAAGGGAGCGGATGGCAAGCCGGTGGTGCTGCACGACGTTCTCCTCATCCCCGACCTGAAGGCCAACCTTATCTCCCTCCGTAAGCTTGGCAAGGCTGGGGTGAACACCAACACAGATGGAGCTCGCACTTATAAGGGGAAGCTGGGCAATCGGGTGCTTTGGGATCTGCACGAGAGCAAGGACGTGTACAGATCTATGTGACAGCTGCCGGCCGTGGCGAGGCACGGTGGGGGGCAGGCTGGAGAGGGGTCTGCATCCCAGGGGGAGTGCAACGCCGTTGGAGGGGTTGGTGTGAAAGTGTCGGCCAGATCTGGGGAGACGGATTGGGCAACGACACACCGACGTTTGGGGCATGTGGCAATGCCTTTGCTGAAGCAGCTGGAGAAGGATGGAGCCGTTATGGGCTTGAAGCTGAACGGACAACCACCCGATGATAACTGTGAAATTTGCCTCCTTTCAAAGTTCACCCGTTTCCCCTTCCATAGTGTGGCTGGCAGGAGCAAAAAGCCGTTGGAGCTGGTCCACATGGACTTGGTGGGGCCGCTGCCGGTGCAAGGGCACAAGGGGGAGCGGTACTTCCTAACCATAGTGGATGACTGGAGCAGGCTAATGTGGGCGTATCCGCTGAAGCAGAAAGATCACGCCGCCTCCACGATTCGGGACAATTGGCTGCCGTTCGTGGAGAAGCAAGCGGAGTGTGTGGTGAAGCGGATTAGGACAGATCGGGGTGGTGAGTTCCTTGGAGCTGAAATGACGGCCCTGCTCAAGAAGCAGGGCATCCAGAGGGAGCTGACCACGGCTTACACCCCACAGTCCAACGGTGTAGCAGAACGGGCGAACCGGACAATTCTGGAGACAGCTAGGGCGCTGCTCATAGAATCTGGGCTGGGGAACTTGATGTGGCCCCATGCTGTTCGGCACGCTACCGTCGCTAGGAACAGGGTACTCACAAAGGTTGGGGATGACTCGTGGGTGCCGTTGGAGAGGTGGCTTGGGAGGAAGCCACCGGTGGACATGCTGAGGGTGTTCGGTTGCATGGCAGTCGCTCACGTCCCCAAGACCTACAGCAGTAAGTTGGGGGCGAGTGCAATCTGGTGTGTGCATTTGGGGCTGGCTGCTGAGAGCAAGGGATGGCTGCTGTGGGAGCCTTCCAAGGATGGGTTGTTTGACAGCAGGGATGTGAAGTTTGTTGAGGGCATGATGTATGGGAGCTGGGAGAAACAGCCGGAGGCCAGGGTGTCCCAGCAAATGGAGCAGATCACCATGCAGCTGGACCTGACTCCTAGTGTGTGGGAGGAGGGAGAAGAGGCAGCTGCAGAGGGTGGTGATGGAAAGAAGGTACAGGAGGCACCTGCTGGTGGAGAAAATGATGTGGAGACTAGCAGTAGTGGAGCTGCTGGATCTGAGGGCGGAGAGCAGCAGTAGGGAAAAACCAAGAAGCCGAAGGGTGTCGTTATGAAGGGATGGGAGACACCCGTCTCCAGGCCAGGACGTACCCGTATGGCTACTAAGAAGCTGACTGCAGGAGCTGATGTAGCGGAGCAACAGCTTGGGACCGAGGAGGCACTGCTGATTCTACCGCATGGCTATGACCCGGATGAGGAGGATGAGCCTGCGTACTGTTTTCTTGCCCCTGCACCAGAGGAACCAGCTAGCATGGAGGAGGCATTAGCTGGACCAGATAGGGACAAATGGCTGGCTTCTAGGGATGCTGAGTACCAGAGCCTGCTGGAGAATGGGACTTGGGAACTAGTGGTGCTGCCTGAGGGAAAGAAAGCGGTACAATGCAAGTGGGTGCTAAGGATCAAGACTGACGACAAGGGGCAGGTCACCATCTACAAGAGTAGGTTGGTGGCTAAGGGGTTTATGCAGAAGGAGAAGCGGGACTTCAATGAGATCTTTGCTCCCACTGCCAAACCCCCTACCCTTCGTGTCTTGTTGGCAGATGCAGCCGTTAGTGGGAAGTTCATTATCCAGATGGACATATCAACGGCATTTCTCAACGGGATTTTAGAGGAGGAGGTGTTCATGACGCAGCCACCTGGGTATGAGGATGGTACGAGCAGGGTGTGCAAGCTGAAAAAGTCCATCTACGGCTTGAAGCAGGTGCCACGCTGCTGGTACCAGAAGCTGGCAGCTGTTTTAGAGGAGATGGGATTCAGGACCAGCAGCTGTGATGAGAGCCTCTTTCTCAAGGGGGAGGGGGAGAAGCTGGTGTTGTTTCTGGTCTACGTGGACGACATTCTTCTCTTCAGCAGCAGCATGAAGGAGATCCAGAAAGTGCAGCAGCAGCTGATGGAGAACTTCAAGTGCAATGAACCTTGGGGAGGTAAAATACTACCTCG